>CM056741.1:10084516-12484516 GCA_029851415.1 Eretmocerus hayati
CAAAATTTTATTGCGGATTATCATGGACGGTGATGAGATGCACCACGATGAATTTTTTCAGCCCTCTAAAATCAAAGGAAGGGGTGGAATACGGGGGTTGAAAATCTGGGAATACGGTAAAGATTTTTTTTAAAATCGGCTTATGAATATACCCAAAATTTTATTGCGGATTATCATGGAGGGTGATGAGATGCATCACGATGAATTTTTTCAGCCCTCTAAAATCAAAGGAAGGGGTGGAAAACGGGGGTTGAAAATCTAGAAATACGGTAAAGATTTTTTTTAAAATCGGCTTATGAATATACCCAAAATTTCATTGCGGATTATCATGGAGGGTGATGAGATGCATCACGATGAATTTTTTCAGCCCTCTAAAATCAAAGGAAGGGGTGGAAAACGGGGGTTGAAAATGTAGAAATACGGTAAAGATTTTTTTTAAAATCAGCTTATGAATATACCCAAAATTTTATTGCGGATTATCATGGAGGGTGATGAGATGCACCACGATGAATTTTTTCAGCCCTCTAAAATCAAAGGAAGGGGTGGAAAACGGGGGTTGAAAATCTAGAAATACGGTAAAGATTTTTTTTAAAATCAGCTTATGAATATACCCAAAATTTTATTGCGGATTATCATAGAGGGTGATGAGATGCACCACGATGAATTTTTTCAGCCCTCTAAAATCAAAGGAAGGGGTGGAAAACGGGGGTTGAAAATCTGGAAATACGGTAAAGATTTTTTTTAAAATCGGCTTATGAATATACCCAAAATTTTATTGCGGATTATCATGGAGGGTGATGAGATGCATCACGATGAATTTTTTCAGCCCTCTAAAATCAAAGGAAGGGGTGGAAAACGGGGGTTGAAAATCTAGAAATACGGTAAAGATTTTTTTTAAAATCGGCTTATGAATATACCCAAAATTTTATTGCGGATTATCAGAGGAGGGTGATGAGATGCATCACGATGAATTTTTTCAGCCCTCTAAAATCGAAGGAAGGCGTGGAAAACGGGGGTTGAAAATCTAGAAATACGGTAAAGATTTTTTTTTAAATCAGCTTATGAATATACCCAAAATTTTATTGCGGATTATCATGGAGGGTGATGAGATGCACCACGATGAATTTTTTCAGCCCTCTAAAATCAAATGAAGGGGTGGAAAACGGGGGTTGAAAATCTGGAAATACGGTAAAGATTTTTTTTAAAATCGGCTTATGAATATACCCAAAATTTTATTGCGGATTATCATGGAGGGTGATGAGATGCATCACGATGAATTTTTTCAGCCCTCTAAAATCGAAGGAAGGCGTGGAAAACGGGGGTTGAAAATCTAGAAATACGGTAAAGATTTTTTTTAAAATCGGCTTATGAATATACCCAAAATTTCATTGCGGATTATCATGGAGGGTGATGAGATGCATCACGATGAATTTTTTCAGCCCTCTAAAATCAAAGGAAGGGGTGGAAAACGGGGGTTGAAAATCTAGAAATACGGTAAAGATTTTTTTTAAAATCGGCTTATGAATATACCCAAAATTTTATTGCGGATTATCATGGAGGGTGATGAGATGCATCACGATGAATTTTTTCAGCCCTCTAAAATCAAAGGAAGGGGTGGAAAACGGGGGTTGAAAATGTAGAAATACGGTAAAGATTTTTTTTAAAATCAGCTTATGAATATACCCAAAATTTTATTGCGGATTATCATGGACGGTGATGAGATGCACCACGATGAATTTTTTCAGCCCTCTAAAATCAAAGGAAGGGGTGGAATACGGGGGTTGAAAATCTGGGAATACGGTAAAGATTTTTTTTAAAATCGGCTTATGAATATACCCAAAATTTTATTGCGGATTATCATGGAGGGTGATGAGATGCATCACGATGAATTTTTTCAGCCCTCTAAAATCAAAGGAAGGGGTGGAAAACGGGGGTTGAAAATCTAGAAATACGGTAAAGATTTTTTTTAAAATCGGCTTATGAATATACCCAAAATTTCATTGCGGATTATCATGGAGGGTGATGAGATGCATCACGATGAATTTTTTCAGCCCTCTAAAATCAAAGGAAGGGGTGGAAAACGGGGGTTGAAAATGTAGAAATACGGTAAAGATTTTTTTTAAAATCAGCTTATGAATATACCCAAAATTTTATTGCGGATTATCATGGAGGGTGATGAGATGCACCACGATGAATTTTTTCAGCCCTCTAAAATCAAAGGAAGGGGTGGAAAACGGGGGTTGAAAATCTAGAAATACGGTAAAGATTTTTTTTAAAATCAGCTTATGAATATACCCAAAATTTTATTGCGGATTATCATAGAGGGTGATGAGATGCACCACGATGAATTTTTTCAGCCCTCTAAAATCAAAGGAAGGGGTGGAAAACGGGGGTTGAAAATCTGGAAATACGGTAAAGATTTTTTTTAAAATCGGCTTATGAATATACCCAAAATTTTATTGCGGATTATCATGGAGGGTGATGAGATGCATCACGATGAATTTTTTCAGCCCTCTAAAATCAAAGGAAGGGGTGGAAAACGGGGGTTGAAAATCTAGAAATACGGTAAAGATTTTTTTTAAAATCAGCTTATGAATATACCCAAAATTTTATTGCGGATTATCATAGAGGGTGATGAGATGCACCACGATGGATTTTTTCAGCCCTCTAAAATCAAAGGAAGGGGTGGAAAACGGGGGTTGAAAATCTGGAAATACGGTAAAGATTTTTTTTAAAATCAGCTTATGAATATACCCAAAATTTTATTGCGGATTATCATAGAGGGTGATGAGATGCACCACGATGAATTTTTTCAGCCCTCTAAAATCAAAGGAAGGGGTGGAAAACGGGGGTTGAAAATCTGGAAATACGGTAAAGATTTTTTTTAAAATCAGCTTATGAATATACCCAAAATTTTATTGCGGATTATCATGGAGGGTGATGAGATGCATCACGATGAATTTTTTCAGCCCTCTAAAATCAAAGGAAGGGGTGGAAAACGGGGGTTGAAAATCTGGAAATACGGTAAAGATTTTTTTTAAAATCGGCTTATGAATATACCCAAAATTTTATTGCGGATTATCATGGAGGGTGATGAGATGCATCACGATGAATTTTTTCAGCCCTCTAAAATCGAAGGAAGGCGTGGAAAACGGGGGTTGAAAATCTAGAAATACGGTAAAGATTTTTTTTAAAATCGGCTTATGAATATACCCAAAATTTCATTGCGGATTATCATGGAGGGTGATGAGATGCATCACGATGAATTTTTTCAGCCCTCTAAAATCAAAGGAAGGGGTGGAAAACGGGGGTTGAAAATCTAGAAATACGGTAAAGATTTTTTTTAAAATCGGCTTATGAATATACCCAAAATTTTATTGCGGATTATCATGGAGGGTGATGAGATGCATCACGATGAATTTTTTCAGCCCTCTAAAATCAAAGGAAGGGGTGGAAAACGGGGGTTGAAAATGTAGAAATACGGTAAAGATTTTTTTTAAAATCAGCTTATGAATATACCCAAAATTTTATTGCGGATTATCATGGACGGTGATGAGATGCACCACGATGAATTTTTTCAGCCCTCTAAAATCAAAGGAAGGGGTGGAATACGGGGGTTGAAAATCTGGGAATACGGTAAAGATTTTTTTTAAAATCGGCTTATGAATATACCCAAAATTTTATTGCGGATTATCATGGAGGGTGATGAGATGCATCACGATGAATTTTTTCAGCCCTCTAAAATCAAAGGAAGGGGTGGAAAACGGGGGTTGAAAATCTAGAAATACGGTAAAGATTTTTTTTAAAATCGGCTTATGAATATACCCAAAATTTCATTGCGGATTATCATGGAGGGTGATGAGATGCATCACGATGAATTTTTTCAGCCCTCTAAAATCAAAGGAAGGGGTGGAAAACGGGGGTTGAAAATGTAGAAATACGGTAAAGATTTTTTTTAAAATCAGCTTATGAATATACCCAAAATTTTATTGCGGATTATCATGGAGGGTGATGAGATGCACCACGATGAATTTTTTCAGCCCTCTAAAATCAAAGGAAGGGGTGGAAAACGGGGGTTGAAAATCTAGAAATACGGTAAAGATTTTTTTTAAAATCAGCTTATGAATATACCCAAAATTTTATTGCGGATTATCATAGAGGGTGATGAGATGCACCACGATGAATTTTTTCAGCCCTCTAAAATCAAAGGAAGGGGTGGAAAACGGGGGTTGAAAATCTGGAAATACGGTAAAGATTTTTTTTAAAATCGGCTTATGAATATACCCAAAATTTTATTGCGGATTATCATGGAGGGTGATGAGATGCATCACGATGAATTTTTTCAGCCCTCTAAAATCAAAGGAAGGGGTGGAAAACGGGGGTTGAAAATCTAGAAATACGGTAAAGATTTTTTTTAAAATCGGCTTATGAATATACCCAAAATTTTATTGCGGATTATCAGAGGAGGGTGATGAGATGCATCACGATGAATTTTTTCAGCCCTCTAAAATCGAAGGAAGGCGTGGAAAACGGGGGTTGAAAATCTAGAAATACGGTAAAGATTTTTTTTTAAATCAGCTTATGAATATACCCAAAATTTTATTGCGGATTATCATGGAGGGTGATGAGATGCACCACGATGAATTTTTTCAGCCCTCTAAAATCAAATGAAGGGGTGGAAAACGGGGGTTGAAAATCTGGAAATACGGTAAAGATTTTTTTTAAAATCGGCTTATGAATATACCCAAAATTTTATTGCGGATTATCATGGAGGGTGATGAGATGCATCACGATGAATTTTTTCAGCCCTCTAAAATCGAAGGAAGGCGTGGAAAACGGGGGTTGAAAATCTAGAAATACGGTAAAGATTTTTTTTAAAATCGGCTTATGAATATACCCAAAATTTCATTGCGGATTATCATGGAGGGTGATGAGATGCATCACGATGAATTTTTTCAGCCCTCTAAAATCAAAGGAAGGGGTGGAAAACGGGGGTTGAAAATCTAGAAATACGGTAAAGATTTTTTTTAAAATCGGCTTATGAATATACCCAAAATTTTATTGCGGATTATCATGGAGGGTGATGAGATGCATCACGATGAATTTTTTCAGCCCTCTAAAATCAAAGGAAGGGGTGGAAAACGGGGGTTGAAAATGTAGAAATACGGTAAAGATTTTTTTTAAAATCAGCTTATGAATATACCCAAAATTTTATTGCGGATTATCATGGACGGTGATGAGATGCACCACGATGAATTTTTTCAGCCCTCTAAAATCAAAGGAAGGGGTGGAATACGGGGGTTGAAAATCTGGGAATACGGTAAAGATTTTTTTTAAAATCGGCTTATGAATATACCCAAAATTTTATTGCGGATTATCATGGAGGGTGATGAGATGCATCACGATGAATTTTTTCAGCCCTCTAAAATCAAAGGAAGGGGTGGAAAACGGGGGTTGAAAATCTAGAAATACGGTAAAGATTTTTTTTAAAATCGGCTTATGAATATACCCAAAATTTCATTGCGGATTATCATGGAGGGTGATGAGATGCATCACGATGAATTTTTTCAGCCCTCTAAAATCAAAGGAAGGGGTGGAAAACGGGGGTTGAAAATGTAGAAATACGGTAAAGATTTTTTTTAAAATCAGCTTATGAATATACCCAAAATTTTATTGCGGATTATCATGGAGGGTGATGAGATGCACCACGATGAATTTTTTCAGCCCTCTAAAATCAAAGGAAGGGGTGGAAAACGGGGGTTGAAAATCTAGAAATACGGTAAAGATTTTTTTTAAAATCAGCTTATGAATATACCCAAAATTTTATTGCGGATTATCATAGAGGGTGATGAGATGCACCACGATGAATTTTTTCAGCCCTCTAAAATCAAAGGAAGGGGTGGAAAACGGGGGTTGAAAATCTGGAAATACGGTAAAGATTTTTTTTAAAATCGGCTTATGAATATACCCAAAATTTTATTGCGGATTATCATGGAGGGTGATGAGATGCATCACGATGAATTTTTTCAGCCCTCTAAAATCAAAGGAAGGGGTGGAAAACGGGGGTTGAAAATCTAGAAATACGGTAAAGATTTTTTTTAAAATCAGCTTATGAATATACCCAAAATTTTATTGCGGATTATCATAGAGGGTGATGAGATGCACCACGATGGATTTTTTCAGCCCTCTAAAATCAAAGGAAGGGGTGGAAAACGGGGGTTGAAAATCTGGAAATACGGTAAAGATTTTTTTTAAAATCAGCTTATGAATATACCCAAAATTTTATTGCGGATTATCATAGAGGGTGATGAGATGCACCACGATGAATTTTTTCAGCCCTCTAAAATCAAAGGAAGGGGTGGAAAACGGGGGTTGAAAATCTGGAAATACGGTAAAGATTTTTTTTAAAATCAGCTTATGAATATACCCAAAATTTTATTGCGGATTATCATAGAGGGTGATGAGATGCACCACGATGGATTTTTTCAGCCCTCTAAAATCAAAGGAAGGGGTGGAAAACGGGGGTTGAAAATCTGGAAATACGGTAAAGATTTTTTTTAAAATCAGCTTATGAATATACCCAAAATTTTATTGCGGATTATCATAGAGGGTGATGAGATGCACCACGATGAATTTTTTCAGCCCTCTAAAATCAAAGGAAGGGGTGGAAAACGGGGGTTGAAAATCTGGAAATACGGTAAAGATTTTTTTTAAAATCAGCTTATGAATATACCCAAAATTTTATTGCGGATTATCATGGAGGGTGATGAGATGCATCACGATGAATTTTTTCAGCCCTCTAAAATCAAAGGAAGGGGTGGAAAACGGGGGTTGAAAATCTGGAAATACGGTAAAGATTTTTTTTAAAATCAGCTTATGAATATACCCAAAATTTTATTGCGGATTATCATAGAGGGTGATGAGATGCACCACGATGAATTTTTTCAGCCCTCTAAAATCAAAGGAAGGGGTGGAAAACGGGGGTTGAAAATGTAGAAATACGGTAAAGATTTTTTTTAAAATCAGCTTATGAATATACCCAAAATTTTATTGCGGATTATCATGGACGGTGATGAGATGCACCACGATGAATTTTTTCAGCCCTCTAAAATCAAAGGAAGGGGTGGAATACGGGGGTTGAAAATCTGGGAATACGGTAAAGATTTTTTTTAAAATCGGCTTATGAATATACCCAAAATTTTATTGCGGATTATCATGGAGGGTGATGAGATGCATCACGATGAATTTTTTCAGCCCTCTAAAATCAAAGGAAGGGGTGGAAAACGGGGGTTGAAAATCTAGAAATACGGTAAAGATTTTTTTTAAAATCGGCTTATGAATATACCCAAAATTTCATTGCGGATTATCATGGAGGGTGATGAGATGCATCACGATGAATTTTTTCAGCCCTCTAAAATCAAAGGAAGGGGTGGAAAACGGGGGTTGAAAATGTAGAAATACGGTAAAGATTTTTTTTAAAATCAGCTTATGAATATACCCAAAATTTTATTGCGGATTATCATGGAGGGTGATGAGATGCACCACGATGAATTTTTTCAGCCCTCTAAAATCAAAGGAAGGGGTGGAAAACGGGGGTTGAAAATCTAGAAATACGGTAAAGATTTTTTTTAAAATCAGCTTATGAATATACCCAAAATTTTATTGCGGATTATCATAGAGGGTGATGAGATGCACCACGATGAATTTTTTCAGCCCTCTAAAATCAAAGGAAGGGGTGGAAAACGGGGGTTGAAAATCTGGAAATACGGTAAAGATTTTTTTTAAAATCGGCTTATGAATATACCCAAAATTTTATTGCGGATTATCATGGAGGGTGATGAGATGCATCACGATGAATTTTTTCAGCCCTCTAAAATCAAAGGAAGGGGTGGAAAACGGGGGTTGAAAATCTAGAAATACGGTAAAGATTTTTTTTAAAATCGGCTTATGAATATACCCAAAATTTTATTGCGGATTATCAGAGGAGGGTGATGAGATGCATCACGATGAATTTTTTCAGCCCTCTAAAATCGAAGGAAGGCGTGGAAAACGGGGGTTGAAAATCTAGAAATACGGTAAAGATTTTTTTTTAAATCAGCTTATGAATATACCCAAAATTTTATTGCGGATTATCATGGAGGGTGATGAGATGCACCACGATGAATTTTTTCAGCCCTCTAAAATCAAATGAAGGGGTGGAAAACGGGGGTTGAAAATCTGGAAATACGGTAAAGATTTTTTTTAAAATCGGCTTATGAATATACCCAAAATTTTATTGCGGATTATCATGGAGGGTGATGAGATGCATCACGATGAATTTTTTCAGCCCTCTAAAATCGAAGGAAGGCGTGGAAAACGGGGGTTGAAAATCTAGAAATACGGTAAAGATTTTTTTTAAAATCGGCTTATGAATATACCCAAAATTTCATTGCGGATTATCATGGAGGGTGATGAGATGCATCACGATGAATTTTTTCAGCCCTCTAAAATCAAAGGAAGGGGTGGAAAACGGGGGTTGAAAATCTAGAAATACGGTAAAGATTTTTTTTAAAATCGGCTTATGAATATACCCAAAATTTTATTGCGGATTATCATGGAGGGTGATGAGATGCATCACGATGAATTTTTTCAGCCCTCTAAAATCAAAGGAAGGGGTGGAAAACGGGGGTTGAAAATGTAGAAATACGGTAAAGATTTTTTTTAAAATCAGCTTATGAATATACCCAAAATTTTATTGCGGATTATCATGGACGGTGATGAGATGCACCACGATGAATTTTTTCAGCCCTCTAAAATCAAAGGAAGGGGTGGAATACGGGGGTTGAAAATCTGGGAATACGGTAAAGATTTTTTTTAAAATCGGCTTATGAATATACCCAAAATTTTATTGCGGATTATCATGGAGGGTGATGAGATGCATCACGATGAATTTTTTCAGCCCTCTAAAATCAAAGGAAGGGGTGGAAAACGGGGGTTGAAAATCTAGAAATACGGTAAAGATTTTTTTTAAAATCGGCTTATGAATATACCCAAAATTTCATTGCGGATTATCATGGAGGGTGATGAGATGCATCACGATGAATTTTTTCAGCCCTCTAAAATCAAAGGAAGGGGTGGAAAACGGGGGTTGAAAATGTAGAAATACGGTAAAGATTTTTTTTAAAATCAGCTTATGAATATACCCAAAATTTTATTGCGGATTATCATGGAGGGTGATGAGATGCACCACGATGAATTTTTTCAGCCCTCTAAAATCAAAGGAAGGGGTGGAAAACGGGGGTTGAAAATCTAGAAATACGGTAAAGATTTTTTTTAAAATCAGCTTATGAATATACCCAAAATTTTATTGCGGATTATCATAGAGGGTGATGAGATGCACCACGATGAATTTTTTCAGCCCTCTAAAATCAAAGGAAGGGGTGGAAAACGGGGGTTGAAAATCTGGAAATACGGTAAAGATTTTTTTTAAAATCGGCTTATGAATATACCCAAAATTTTATTGCGGATTATCATGGAGGGTGATGAGATGCATCACGATGAATTTTTTCAGCCCTCTAAAATCAAAGGAAGGGGTGGAAAACGGGGGTTGAAAATCTAGAAATACGGTAAAGATTTTTTTTAAAATCAGCTTATGAATATACCCAAAATTTTATTGCGGATTATCATAGAGGGTGATGAGATGCACCACGATGGATTTTTTCAGCCCTCTAAAATCAAAGGAAGGGGTGGAAAACGGGGGTTGAAAATCTGGAAATACGGTAAAGATTTTTTTTAAAATCAGCTTATGAATATACCCAAAATTTTATTGCGGATTATCATAGAGGGTGATGAGATGCACCACGATGAATTTTTTCAGCCCTCTAAAATCAAAGGAAGGGGTGGAAAACGGGGGTTGAAAATCTGGAAATACGGTAAAGATTTTTTTTAAAATCAGCTTATGAATATACCCAAAATTTTATTGCGGATTATCATGGAGGGTGATGAGATGCATCACGATGAATTTTTTCAGCCCTCTAAAATCAAAGGAAGGGGTGGAAAACGGGGGTTGAAAATCTGGAAATACGGTAAAGATTTTTTTTAAAATCAGCTTATGAATATACCCAAAATTTTATTGCGGATTATCATAGAGGGTGATGAGATGCACCACGATGAATTTTTTCAGCCCTCTAAAATCAAAGGAAGGGGTGGAAAACGGGGGTTGAAAATCTGGAAATACGGTAAAGATTTTTTTTAAAATCAGCTTATGAATATACCCAAAATTTTATTGCGGATTATCATAGAGGGTGATGAGATGCACCACAATGAATTTTTTCAGCCCTCTAAAATCAAAGGAAGGGGTGGAAAACGGGGGTTGAAAATCTGGAAATACGGTAAAGATTTTTTTTAAAATCGGCTTATGAATATACCCAAAATTTTATTGCGGATTATCATGGAGGGTGATGAGATGCATCACGATGAATTTTTTCAGCCCTCTAAAATCAAAGGAAGGGGTGGAAAACGGGGGTTGAAAATCTAGGAATACGGTAAAGATTTTTTTTAAAATCAGCTTATGAATATACCCAAAATTTTATTGCGGATTATCGTAGAGGGTGATGAGATGCATCACGATGAATTTTTTCAGCCCTCTAAAATCAAAGGAAGGGGTGGTGAATGGGGGTTGAAAATCTGGAAATATGGTAAAGATTTTTTTAAAAATCCTCTTATGAATATACCCAAAATTTTATTCCGGATTATCGTAGAGGGTGATGAGATGCATCACGATGAATTTTTCCAGCCCTCTAAAATCAAAGGAAGGGGTGGTAAATGGGGGTTGAAAATCTGGAAATATGGTAAAGATTTTTTTAAAAATCCTCTTATGAATATACCCAAAATTTTATTCCGGATTATCGTAGAGGGTGATGAGATGCACCTGATGAATTTTTTCAGCCCTCTAAAATCAAAGGAAGGGGTGGAAAACGGGGGTTGAAAATCTAGAAATACGGTAAAGATTTTTTTTAAAATCGGCTTATGAATATACCCAAAATTTTATTGCGGATTATCATGGAGGGTGATGAGATGCATCACGATGAATTTTTTCAGCCCTCTAAAATTAAAGGAAGGGGTGAAAAATAGGGGTTGAAAATCTGGAAATATGGTAAAGATTTTTTTTAAAATCCGCTTATGAATATACCCAAAATTTTATTGCGGATTATCGTAGAGGGTGATGAGATGCATCACGATGAATTTTTTCAGCCCTCTAAAATCAAAGGAAGGGGTGGTGAATGGGGGTTGAAAATCTGGAAATATGGTAAAGATTTTTTTAAAAATCCTCTTATGAATATACCCAAAATTTTATTCCGGATTATCGTAGAGGGTGATGAGATGCATCACGATGAATTTTTCCAGCCCTCTAAAATCAAAGGAAGGGGTGGTAAATGGGGGTTGAAAATCTGGAAATATGGTAAAGATTTTTTTAAAAATCCTCTTATGAATATACCCAAAATTTTATTCCGGATTATCGTAGAGGGTGATGAGATGCATCCTGATGAATTTTTCCAGCCCTCTAAAATCAAAGGAAGGGGTGGTAAATGGGGGTTGGAAATCGGGAAATATGGTAAAGATTTTTTTTCAAATCCGCTTATGAATATACCCAAAATTTCATTGCGGATTATCGTAGAGGGTGATGAGAAGCATCACGATGAATTTTTTCAGCCCTCTAAAATTAAAGGAAGGGGTGAAAAATAGGGGTTGAAAATCTGGAAATATGGTAAAGATTTTTTTTAAAATCCGCTTATGAATATACCCAAAATTTCATTGCGGATTATCGTAGAGGGTGATGAGAAGCATCACGATGAATTTTTTCAGCCCTCTAAAATTAAAGGAAGGGGGAAAAATAGGGGTTGTAAGTCTCGAAATATGGTAGAGATTTTTCTTTGAATCATCTGATGAATATATCCAAACTTTTATCGCGGATTACCTCAGAGGATGATGAGATGCATCGCGATGGATTTCTTCAGGCCTCTCCGATCAAAGGACCGGGAGGAAAATAGTCGTACTTCCAGGAAGAGAGTAACGAATGTTTTGTAAATCGGCATTTGTAAACACCCACAATTTCATTGCTTATCGTACCTCTGGTGGCATCCCTCGGGCCCACGCCACCGGGTAAACGCCGTATGTTCTGATCCGTGCGCGTGCTATTCATGTGGGCCGATCATCAATACTGGTCTTATGACAAGCGCGTACAGATTCCTCGAGGGATTAGAACGTACGGCGTTCCTCTGGTGCCTTTCCGGGTTCACGCGATCGATAAACGCCGTGTGTTGTAAATTACGCGCGACCGGTCCGCGCTGGTCATGCGACCATCATTGGTGGTTGAGTGTCCTCGTAGCAGCGCCACCGGGATTATTTGTGACGGCGGTGCGCTATCATGACGTATGCATCAAGGGGTGTAAATGCGTAGAATGCATGCTATAAATTTGATATCATACTTATCTCATTCCCAGCATATAAACGAT
This sequence comes from Eretmocerus hayati, assembly GCA_029851415.1. NCBI lineage: Eukaryota > Metazoa > Arthropoda > Insecta > Hymenoptera > Aphelinidae > Eretmocerus > Eretmocerus hayati. The sequence continues at coordinate 10,097,011 of CM056741.1, forward strand.
GAAAACGTGCATTTTTGGTCTACCTCATTTTCTTCCTTAGGATTCGAGAATTTTCATCTTCCAGGAAAATTCGTACAGGTTGGATTAGCAGATCTTCAAAAAATCTACAGATATCTGCACTTACCCCTAGACAATGTATCCCTTCGGAGTCGAAGAGAGAAAAAAGCCTGCGGCCAACTCTACATTCTCGCCTTGCACACTAGGGTGGGCCGAAAATCCATTTTTCTCGAGAATCCTTTCGCGCCAGTGAAATTTCACTGTCTTTCGATGAGAAAATACGGTAATTCTTTCACTGTATGCTCAGAAGTGAGTTCTTCAGGTCGACCAAGAGCCTCAAAGGTTAAGAAAAATGCAGAAAAACGTGCTTTTCGACCCTTTTTCGCTATTGTTTTGCATGAAACTTCGGTGCATCTCCACATTTTGATATGTGCTTTAGTTACTTTTGAAGCTTGTTCCAAACCCAATAAAATGAGTTTGAGTACGTCCTATTTGAGTTACGTGGACCGAAGTTATTGTAAATCTACGGAGGAAGGTTTTCCGACCCTTTTCTCACGTTTTTTCATCCGCGATCATGAAGAGGTTATGCGTTATGAAGCCGTCTGACAAATGGAACTCTGGTCAAATTGTTACGTTTAGGCTTCTACAGTTTGCTCTATTTCGCATTTTAATGAGGAAAGTCTACTCCAAAATGCCGAGGAATGAGATCTTGTGACGGAGTAAGAGTTTAAGAGATCTCCAGAGAATTAAGAAGAACATGACATTGTGATGGTCCGTTCGAAAGTGATGCGATAGAGCGCAGGCTATTTTCTTCGCCTGAGTCGTCATATGGACGACCTTTTCCTATGTATTTTCACCCGTAGAAACCAAAAACGAGGTCCACTTAGGCCTCAAGGATCAAGGGTCTTTGTAAATCGCGAGATACCGATGCTGGCGATGAAACCACACTCTTCCGGAAAACGCCTGAATCCGTTCAAATCGCTGTGCTGCTGAGACGAGCATTTGAATGGACCTTGATCTTTCGTGGAACTGCGTATTTTGTCTTCCTGAAAACGATCTCGGGGTTCCCATTTAGCTTGGATGCGTCAAATTAAAGCACTGAGTAGTTGATGGCCAAAGTGTCAAACCTGTGTATAAGGATAGGCAGTCCATGTATAAGATAGGACGAAAATCTTCCATCTTCATCTGCTCAATACTCAAATTTGACGCATCCAAGCTCGATGGGAACACCGAAATCGTTTCCAGGAGGACAAAATACGTAGGGAAATACAGTTCCATGAGTGATCAAGGTCCGTTCAAATCCTCGTCTAAGTAGCACAGCGATTTGAACCGATTCAGGCGTTTTCCGGAAGAGTGTGATACTATCTCGTGTGGCACGCGTTGCGCTGGATGCGCTGGATTTGGCGATAGAAAATTTGCCCATGAATATCGTTATATGAATATAAGATACATGATTCGATGGATAGGTGGTGGTCTCCCGGTGACATTACGGGATCAGAAAAACGAGTTTCTTCATGTTTTCTCGTTAACAAATAGATATAAACGATGGTGGCAGCACTGAGAGTCTTTTCGGTCTTAAAACCGGTCAATATGAGATATCTTTGGTCTCTGTATGATCAGAAGAAGTTGATTTATTCTAGCTCACTCGAAGAGAGAAAATGTGGGGGAGATCCTGTGGAAATACATGGTACTCTCGTGCAGTCTTACGGATATTCTGGCGATGCCGCGTAACTTTTCGAGTTGATTCAAGCTGCATTTGATGGGTGATATATTGAAGAAGAATGGCCAAGAAGCGCAATGATGTGCTACCAATTCAGCCAAAACTGTATGACTTCGAAAATTGGGAATAAAAAATCAATCATGTCTCGTTCAACTCAAAGATGATTACGCCAAGCTCCTGCCGTGACTCTGAACGCAATTTTTGGAATGCGTATCTAACATAGATGCAATTGCGAATATTTTGCGACGAGTCTCATGTTGGTGCGATATTTCTGTCTAGAATACGACCGTTTTGAAATGAGATAGAAAAAACGTGACTCACGAAAAAAATTCAGTTTTTCTCATCCCACATTGGCGGATCGAGCTCCATGTTGATGAAACCAATTGTGATCAGATACCCTGACCTTACGAAGCTGCAAAAAGCCCAAGGCATTCGTTGAAATTGTCAATTTTGCCAAATAATTGCTTAGGAAATCCTGGAAAATCGGCGAAGAACTACTTTTTGTTCGACTCATTAACGTGATTTTGGCGATGCCACTTACTGTATATGAGTTTCAATAGTGAATTTGTAACTTTCAATACTACATGAATATGTGAGCAAAAGGTCCCAGGTGTGCATTGAGCGGTTTCCATTTTTCGTTTTTCAACGATTTTCAGCAAAGTGCGAAAGCTCCAGAGAAACGCTCATATAACCTCTGTTTGAGATTAGGAGCTAGGTAAACGCAAGATGAGCGGTCACCAATCCCGACACTGGATTCCGAAAACGTTGCTCAACCTGGATTTTCGACCGAAAAGGCTTGCACGGCCACCTTGATATTTTTCCTATTTTTTCACAAGGATAAATGAAATGAGTCGTTTTTATTACCTAAAACCACACCCGGATACTAACATGTAAATTAGTATGGATTGCTCATGGCTCCCGTATTATATCCATAATAAAGTAGTGGGGGGATTTTCCCACGTGACCTAAGTATGGTAGACCTGGATATACATAGAGTCGGCTTACAAAAAGTCGAAAAATTTATCTTAGAACCTTCGGTAGTGAGATTTGGGGCTGGCACATTTTCGACCCCAAATATTGACATTTCTGCGGAACTACTCAAATAGCACGGGCGACTCATTCGTTTGTTTTGGCGAAAGACATTACATTTCACTCTTCCTTACTCTATTTCAAGATATTAGAAGTACACAAATAAAAAAGATGATGCGGTACTTGAACAGGCTCTGCCAATTCAAACTAGTCAGAACTGCAGTGTCATGCATCAGACGATCACCACAGCAGATATAGTCCGGGTGCTGGGGATGGGGGGGGGGCGTCTGAGTAGGCGACTCGTGTCCCGGAAGGTTTGAAGGTGTATTCGTATGTATTTTGAGGCGTTGAATCGAATGCACGACGTGGACAGTTTGTAAAACCCGTCGGTTTTTCGTTATCAACAATTTTTAGTGCAAAATTATAGTTTTTTGCAAAAAACTCGGAAGATATACATTTTAATGAAAAATTTTAAGGGGCCAAAGTTGTAGAGCATAAAATTTCCTACAAAAACGGTCCTCACAAATTTCCCAGGAAATCCAAACCTAGAGCGGGAAAAGGTGAAACCCGTTCCGCTCGCTCAAACATGGGCTTATATAGGGCGGCCGATGCAGCGCTACTCAACTCGCTGTGACTCTGACAGTTGTCAATCTATCGCATTCCGACCTTGTGCATCTTGAAGAGCATAAAATCCCCCTTCACAATAGTGCAGCCCTGATTCCGCTGAATTCAAACTCCTTCAAGTGTTGAGTGAGAGAAAGAGAAAAAATACAGATTCTGACCCTAAAATCGTGTTGCAGCGCTGCGACTCCTCGTATATCGCCGCGTGCCGGCAGTTTTGCTGTGGGAATAGCGTTTTGACAACCTTATTTCTCATTCTCTCGTTCTCCAGTCGAATGGGTTTGAGTTTGACGAAATCAGGCCTGCGCCATTTTGAAGGAAATTTCATGTTCTTCAAGATGCACGAGGTCGATATGTGATAGATTGACAACTGTCAGACTCACAGCAAGTTTAGTAGCTCCGCATCGGCCGCCCCACAAAAGCCCATGTATAAGCGTTTAACGTTTTTCCCGCTTTAGGTTTGGGTTTTCCGGGAAACTTGTAAGGACCTTTCTTGTAGGAAATTTCATGCTCTATAACTTTGGTCCTCGAAAATCTTTCGTTTAAATGCATATCTTCCGAGTTTTTGACAAGAAATCATAATTTTGCACTGAAAATTGTTAATAACAAAAACACGCCGGGTTTTACGGACTGTCGACTTCGTGCATTCGATTCAGCGCCTCACCTTCAGGAACACGAGTCGCCGACTAAGAACCCCCCCCCCCACCCAGCGCCCGGACTAATAAAAATCTCATCCGGAACTAATAGCAAAAGCAAGGCTGATGAACTTGCAGCCGTTGTTTCTCAAGTTACGAATGAAATGTATATTTTCGGTGATATTCTAATGCACTGCAATTACGAGTTAAATAGGCAGTATCCATACTTTGATACCGGGTAATGTTTTTGATTTTAGTGTAGAATATATAGGTACACGAATAAAATAAATCAAGGCCGAGTACGGTAAAGTGTCTGGCCACACTGTTTGTAAACAAAGGAGAAGTCTCGCTCATACTATATGTATAGATACTTTCGCTGCCTCGAGACGGCAATAATATGCTCTGCTCATCTCGCCGTGCATTTACATGCATGCTTCCGAGCGCAATACTAATCATGTGTATACGTATTAGCCCTCATACCTCTATGTATTAGTCACGCATTCATATGCATTTCGGCTAGCGAGCCTGCAGTTGATTCCGAGCGATTAGTTAATCTTAATTCGATCCACACGATCGTAATAATCACAAAGTGTGAGTTGATCGACTGGGCAGATCTGTGAAAAAATTTATTGATGATCAAGTCATCTCTTCGCGCGTTGAGTTGAGGTGTGCGGCTTGCTGAACGACGTATACGTCCGCGCGTGCATCGAGTATACCTGTACCGTGCGTCCTTATAATCGGCGCGCCGAACCGAACTGCTGTTCGTAAACAAACACGGACACCCATGCATTTCCCGTATACTTGTGGCTATATATACTCATCTTTTGCGGAATCACAATGGCATTAGATATTAGACTACATCAGGCCTATTCGATTTTGTCGCGCAAGGTGCGTACAGCATTTGGACCTCTCTCTTTCCTAAACTCGAGATAATACAAAGTTGAAAAGAGAGGTACGACTACTCTGAAGCGCTGTGATCGACGAGCTCCAAAATTTAGATGTAGCGACTTGCAGTTATTGCAACTTCACGTGCTAAGCTGGCATATCAGAGAAGTGCATCAGAACTTGTGAATCGTGATTTTTTGTGATTGAACTTCTCTACGTATCACAGGTGTCACGCGGATCACGAGAGCTTCTCATTTAATTTGAAAGCCAAATCTCATACAGTACCGTCCAAAAGCTCTCGATGGGTCATTCCTCGAGTACCCTGACTTGCAACAGCGATAAGTCGAATCCTATATGCGTTGTACGAGAATTTTCAAAAAAGCATCTTCAAGAGCAGAAAAAATACTAATTGTTCCTGGGTTTGGATGATTATTATCGAATATTTTTGAAGGTCCTACACGCTGATGAAAAAATAGAAAATCTAAAAAATGTTTAGTTTCATTGAGACACCTGCAGTTCTAATGCGAATAAAGATACGGCAATTCTGAAAGAAGGATCTTGTAGAGCGGAAAAAATGCTATGTGTAGCCATTTTTTGATTATTTTTTACGTACCGCGTGTGAGAACGTATGAGCTGTCTAGATACCCAACTGTTCATCGACTGAAACGGCACCGAAAACGGCGAAAAATCATTATTTTGGGGATTTGGACAGCTCGTAAATTCTCACACGCGGTACGTAAGAAATAATCAAAAAATGGCTACACATAGCATTTTTTCCGCTCTACAAGATGCTTTTTTCGAATTCCCGTATCTTCATTCGCATTAGAACTGCAGCTGTCTCAATGAAACTAAACATTCTTTAGATTTTCTATTTTTTCATCAGCATGTAGGACTTTCAAAAATATTCGCTAAAAATCATCCAAACCCAATAAAAGTTAGTATTTTTTCTGCTCTTCAAGATGCTTTTTTGACAATTTTGGTACAACGCATAAAATTTGACTCATCGCTGTTGCAAGTCAGAGTACTCGAGGGATGACCCATCGAGAACTTTTGGACGGTACTGTAGATCTGTTCAACCAAGCCCCATAATAGGTTTTACTGAACCATTGGTGTCCATTCGTCCATCAAAACACTGTATTTTAGTGCAGTTCGTCACAAGATCTCCGATTGCAATTCCGATAGTAGAGGTGCTTTTGATAATCGAGACAAAGTCCGATAGGACTGACCCGTACACTGCGATTTAACTTTTCGTAATTTCATTCAAGGCATGAACCGGATTGCCGTGTTTTGGAAAACACGTCTGAGGGGGCAAATTTTTCCTCCACTCATCGTCCTTGTTCTTGGCAAGGTAAATCACCCCACAAGATGATCACTGTAGACAATACTCTTCAATACTACGAAAAGAAATCCTTACTCTCAGATTGCCGTAGTGTCTTACTGTTGCATCTTACATTCGTTCAAATCTGACCGGCAGATAAAAAAACAGCGTTCTCTTCATGTCAGAAAATACGGCAATTCGACTTCAATAAAGGTTCATCGTCTAAGAATCAGGCAAATTCTATCGTACACATCTTATGCTGCACGAGCTATGTTTACACATGTGGAACTGTTCAAAGTTGAATATTCAACCGCTCTACAAATAATTTCGTATATGATCGTGATTTTTGTGTGTTCGCGATTCGTCAAAATCTTAATCGTGGATTTATAAGAGATTTCAAAAGTATATGGAATTATTTTCCCATATGTCGCAAAAGAAGGACAATCTAACCTATTATATACATAAACCTGCATCGGTGAGCCTGAGAGTTCTGCAGTTCAGCTACAAATTATGCTTGCTGTAAGATCAAATCCCGCTTCAGACGAAGCGCTTGTTCATTTTGAAGATTTTTATCTCACGTCAGTTGCATCTTGCAGTAAGAACGAAATCAATCTGAAGGTAAGGATTTTTTTTGTAGTGAAGCAATAACGAGTCGGTAAAAATTAAGATTTGGAAAATCATAGATTCTTCTACTGGGTACAATCCTCTGAATTCGTCGTAGTGTGCGTGTTAACTATCGAGGGAACATTTTTCGCTCCTCCATCCCGCCATAACTCCGAACGATTCAATCATTAGTAGATTTTGCACTGAGTTTATGAGGTTGCAGCTCGCTTGTACGCAATCCATTTTCAACAAGAGCCGCAAGCAGGAGTCGAATTAATCACTCGGAAATGGAGAATCTTATGAACCAGGCGCGAATACTATTTTATGTAATTTTGTGAGCAAGCAGTGAAAATTGCATAAAATGTATGATAAGGTAAGTGTACCCAACTTGCCCCCATTAAGCCATTCTCTCAAGAGCTCTGGCCCATCTCAATATTTTTCAAGGTACTCAGCTTGTTTTGGATCCTTTACCAAATAATTTAGAATATTTTCATGTACGTGATAATTTTGTTGGGCAGAGTGAGCCGTAGAACAAGTATAGGGTTGCATGAAAAAGTCTACGATCAAACTTAACGTAAGATCGTCTACGGAATGCCAGTGTTCTCCATGTTCCTAAGGCCGAGGCGGGTTAATGTTCCTTTCAAGAATCGCTGCAAAGAGGACGAAATTTCGACGCATAATTTTAATATACGTCGGACGGATAAAACTGCATACGCAACTCGCGCGGAAACGTTTTCCCGAAGGGAAGCTGGACGTTGCTTTCGCCGACGTCCAGGCGGTTTCCCGGAGGAAAAAATGTTTCAAGCACTTCACGCGTGAAGTGGTATTGCATGATCTTTACACTGATATGTTGAGATTTCTTGGTTTAGAATTTTGAGAAGTACTGTCGAGTCTCCAAAACCCTCGCGATGGTTTAGCATACAAATTTATCGACATCTCAACTTCTTTCTTTTGAGTTTGAAGACGAACCCGTGACGTGCCCGATCTTATTTTGAAGCTTTTGAAGGGAGCTTTGATCGAGGCCCATGGTCCAAAAACCATAACTTGGTAAGCTAAGATCCAACTTACCACCCACTCATGCACCAAACGATAATATTCAAGCACTGTTGAGATAATTTCAGAAACTATGTCAAGAACGATGAGTCACCTGGAGTTCTTTGCTTTTTGATTCTACGATTAAGGGTTGAGTTATGGCAGATCGAGGACTCTCAATATTCGGAGGATGTCTTCATCACTGCTTATGCGTGATACTCCCGTCATTTCATCCCCTTCCTAAATTTTGGAGAGCTGATGGAATTGATAAGGATGAACCTCATCACCCTCTACGATAATCCGCAATAAAATTTTGGGTATATTCATAAGCTGATTTTAAAAAAAATCTTTACCGTATTTCCAGATTTTCAACCCCCGTTTTCCACCCCTTCCTTTGATTTTAGAGGGCTGAAAAAATTCATCGTGGTGCATCTCATCACCCTCTATGATAATCCGCAATGAAATTTTGGGTATATTCATAAGCTGATTTAAAAAAAAATCTTTACCGTATTTCCAGATTTTCAACCCCCGTTTTCCACCCCTTCCTTTGATTTTAGAGGGTTGAAAAAATTCATCGTGATGCATCTCATCACCCTCCATGATAATCCGCAATAAAATTTTGGGTATATTCATAAGCCGATTTTAAAAAAAATCTTTACCGTATTTCCAGATTTTCAACCCCCGTTTTCCACCCCTTCCTTTGATTTTAGAGGGCTGAAAAAATTCATCGTGGTGCATCTCATCACCCTCTATGATAATCCGCAATAAAATTTTGGGTATATTCATAAGCTGATTTTAAAAAAAATCTTTACCGTATTTCCAGATTTTCAACCCCCGTTTTCCACCCCTTCCTTTGATTTTAGAGGGCTGAAAAAATTCATCGTGGTGCATCTCATCACCCTCTATGATAATCCGCAATGAAATTTTGGGTATATTCATAAGCTGATTTTAAAAAAAATCTTTACCGTATTTCCAGATTTTCAACCCCCGTTTTCCACCCCTTCCTTTGATTTTAGAGGGCTGAAAAAATTCATCGTGATGCATCTCATCACCCTCCATGATAATCCGCAATAAAATTTTGGGTATATTCATAAGCCGATTTTAAAAAAAATCTTTACCGTATTTCTAGATTTTCAACCCCCGTTTTCCACCCCTTCCTTTGATTTTAGAGGGCTGAAAAAATTCATCGTGATGCATCTCATCACCCTCCATGATAATCCGCAATAAAATTTTGGGTATATTCATAAGCTGATTTTAAAAAAAATCTTTACCGTATTTCCAGATTTTCAACCCCCGTTTTCCACCCCTTCCTTTGATTTTAGAGGGCTGAAAAAATTCATCGTGATGCATCTCATCACCCTCCATGATAATCCGCAATAAAATTTTGGGTATATTCATAAGCCGATTTTAAAAAAAATCTTTACCGTATTTCTAGATTTTCAACCCCCGTTTTCCACCCCTTCCTTTGATTTTAGAGGGCTGAAAAAATTCATCGTGATGCATCTCATCACCCTCCATGATAATCCGCAATAAAATTTTGGGTATATTCATAAGCTGATATTAAAAAAAATCTTTAACGTATTTCCAGATTTTCAACCCCCGTTTTCCACCCCTTCCTTTGATTTTAGAGGGCTGAAAAAATTCATCGTGATGCATCTCATCACCCTCCATGATAATCCGCAATAAAATTTTGGGTATATTCATAAGCCGATTTTAAAAAAAATCTTTACCGTATTTCCAGATTTTCAACCCCCGTTTTCCACCCCTTCCTTTGATTTTAGAGGGCTGAAAAAATTCATCGTGATGCATCTCATCACCCTCCATGATAATCCGCAATAAAATTTTGGGTATATTCATAAGCCGATTTTAAAAAAAATCTTTACCGTATTTCTAGATTTTCAACCCCCGTTTTCCACCCCTTCCTTTGATTTTAGAGGGCTGAAAAAATTCATCGTGATGCATCTCATCACCCTCCATGATAATCCGCAATAAAATTTTGGGTATATTCATAAGCTGATTTTAAAAAAAATCCTTACCGTATTTCCAGATTTTCAACCCCCGTTTTCCACCCCTTCCTTTGATTTTAGAGGGCTGAAAAAATTCATCGTGATGCATCTCATCACCCTCCATGATAATCCGCAATAAAATTTTGGGTATATTCATAAGCCGATTTTAAAAAAAATCTTTACCGTATTTCCAGATTTTCAACCCCCGTTTTCCACCCCTTCCTTTGATTTTAGAGGGCTGAAAAAATTCATTGTGGTGCATCTCATCACCCTCTATGATAATCCGCAATAAAATTTTGGGTATATTCATAAGCTGATTTTAAAAAAAATCTTTACCGTATTTCCAGATTTTCAACCCCCGTTTTCCACCCCTTCCTTTGATTTTAGAGGGCTGAAAAAATTCATCGTGGTGCATCTCATCACCCTCTATGATAATCCGCAATAAAATTTTGGGTATATTCATAAGCTGATTTTAAAAAAAATCTTTACCGTATTTCCAGATTTTCAACCCCCGTTTTCCACCCCTTCCTTTGATTTTAGAGGGCTGAAAAAATTCATCGTGGTGCATCTCATCACCCTCTATGATAATCCGCAATGAAATTTTGGGTATATTCATAAGCTGATTTTAAAAAAAATCTTTACCGTATTTCCAGATTTTCAACCCCCGTTTTCCACCCCTTCCTTTGATTTTAGAGGGCTGAAAAAATTCATCGTGATGCATCTCATCACCCTCCATGATAATCCGCAATAAAATTTTGGGTATATTCATAAGCTGATTTTAAAAAAAATCCTTACCGTATTTCCAGATTTTCAACCCCCGTTTTCCACCCCTTCCTTTGATTTTAGAGGGCTGAAAAAATTCATCGTGATGCATCTCATCACCCTCCATGATAATCCGCAATAAAATTTTGGGTATATTCATAAGCCGATTTTAAAAAAAATCTTTACCGTATTTCTAGATTTTCAACCCCCGTTTTCCACCCCTTCCTTTGATTTTAGAGGGCTGAAAAAATTCATCGTGATGCATCTCATCACCCTCCATGATAATCCGCAATAAAATTTTGGGTATATTCATAAGCTGATTTTAAAAAAAATCTTTAACGTATTTCCAGATTTTCAACCCCCGTTTTCCACCCCTTCCTTTGATTTTAGAGGGCTGAAAAAATTCATCGTGATGCATCTCATCACCCTCCATGATAATCCGCAATAAAATTTTGGGTATATTCATAAGCCGATTTTAAAAAAAATCTTTACCGTATTTCCAGATTTTCAACCCCCGTTTTCCACCCCTTCCTTTGATTTTAGAGGGCTGAAAAAATTCATCGTGGTGCATCTCATCACCCTCTATGATAATCCGCAATAAAATTTTGGGTATATTCATAAGCTGATTTTAAAAAAAATCTTTACCGTATTTCCAGATTTTCAACCCCCTTTTTCCACCCCTTCCTTTGATTTTAGAGGGCTGAAAAAATTCATCGTGGTGCATCTCATCACCCTCTATGATAATCCGCAATGAAATTTTGGGTATATTCATAAGCTGATTTTAAAAAAAATCTTTACCGTATTTCCAGATTTTCAACCCCCGTTTTCCACCCCTTCCTTTGATTTTAGAGGGCTGAAAAAATTCATCGTGATGCATCTCATCACCCTCCATGATAATCCGCAATAAAATTTTGGGTATATTCATAAGCCGATTTTAAAAAAAATCTTTACCGTATTTCCAGATTTTCAACCCCCGTTTTCCACCCCTTCCTTTGATTTTAGAGGGCTGAAAAAATTCATCGTGGTGCATCTCATCACCCTCTATGATAATCCGCAATGAAATTTTGGGTATATTCATAAGCTGATTTTAAAAAAAATCCTTACCGTATTTCCAGATTTTCAACCCCCGTTTTCCACCCCTTCCTTTGATTTTAGAGGGCTGAAAAAAATCATCGTGATGCATCTCATCACCCTCCATGATAATCCGCAATAGAATTTTGGGTATATTCATAAGCCGATTTTAAAAAAAATCTTTACCGTATTTCCAGATTTTCAACCCCCGTTTTCCACCCCTTCCTTTGATTTTAGAGGGCTGAAAAAATTCATCGTGGTGCATCTCATCACCCTCTATGATAATCCGCAATAAAATTTTGGGTATATTCATAAGCTGATTTTAAAAAAAATCTTTACCGTATTTCTAGATTTTCAACCCCCGTTTTCCACCCCTTCCTTTGATTTTAGAGGGCTGAAAAAATTCATCGTGATGCATCTCATCACCCTCCATGATAATCCGCAATAAAATTTTGGGTATATTCATAAGCCGATTTTAAAAAAAATCTTTACCGTATTTCCAGATTTTCAACCCCCGTTTTCCACCCCTTCCTTTGATTTTAGAGGGCTGAAAAAATTCATCGTGGTGCATCTCATCACCCTCTATGATAATCCGCAATAAAATTTTGGGTATATTCATAAGCTGATTTTAAAAAAAATCCTTACCGTATTTCCAGATTTTCAACCCCCGTTTTCCACCCCTTCCTTTGATTTTAGAGGGCTGAAAAAAATCATCGTGATGCATCTCATCACCCTCCATGATAATCCGCAATAGAATTTTGGGTATATTCATAAGCCGATTTTAAAAAAAATCTTTACCGTATTTCCAGATTTTCAACCCCCGTTTTCCACCCCTTCCTTTGATTTTAGAGGGCTGAAAAAATTCATCGTGGTGCATCTCATCACCCTCTATGATAATCCGCAATAAAATTTTGGGTATATTCATAAGCTGATTTTAAAAAAAATCCTTACCGTATTTCCAGATTTTCAACCCCCGTTTTCCACCCCTTCCTTTGATTTTAGAGGGCTGAAAAAAATCATCGTGATGCATCTCATCACCCTCCATGATAATCCGCAATAGAATTTTGGGTATATTCATAAGCCGATTTTAAAAAAAATCTTTACCGTATTTCCAGATTTTCAACCCCCGTTTTCCACCCCTTCCTTTGATTTTAGAGGGCTGAAAAAATTCATCGTGGTGCATCTCATCACCCTCTATGATAATCCGCAATAAAATTTTGGGTATATTCATAAGCTGATTTTAAAAAAAATCCTTACCGTATTTCCAGATTTTCAACCCCCGTTTTCCACCCCTTCCTTTGATTTTAGAGGGCTGAAAAAAATCATCGTGATGCATCTCATCACCCTCCATGATAATCCGCAATAGAATTTTGGGTATATTCATAAGCCGATTTTAAAAAAAATCTTTACCGTATTTCCAGATTTTCAACCCCCGTTTTCCACCCCTTCCTTTGATTTTAGAGGGCTGAAAAAATTCATCGTGGTGCATCTCATCACCCTCTATGATAATCCGCAATAAAATTTTGGGTATATTCATAAGCTGATTTTAAAAAAAATCTTTACCGTATTTCTAGATTTTCAACCCCCGTTTTCCACCCCTTCCTTTGATTTTAGAGGGCTGAAAAAATTCATCGTGATGCATCTCATCACCCTCCATGATAATCCGCAATAAAATTTTGGGTATATTCATAAGCCGATTTTAAAAAAAATCTTTACCGTATTTCCAGATTTTCAACCCCCGTTTTCCACCCCTTCCTTTGATTTTAGAGGGCTGAAAAAATTCATCGTGGTGCATCTCATCACCCTCTATGATAATCCGCAATAAAATTTTGGGTATATTCATAAGCTGATTTTAAAAAAAATCTTTAACGTATTTCCAGATTTTCAACCCCCGTTTTCCACCCCTTCCTTTGATTTTAGAGGGCTGAAAAAATTCATCGTGATGCATCTCATCACCCTCCATGATAATCCGCAATAAAATTTTGGGTATATTCATAAGCCGATTTTAAAAAAAATCTTTACCGTATTTCTAGATTTTCAACCCCCGTTTTCCACCCCTTCCTTTGATTTTAGAGGGCTGAAAAAATTCATCGTGATGCATCTCATCACCCTCCATGATAATCCGCAATAAAATTTTGGGTATATTCATAAGCTGATATTAAAAAAAATCTTTAACGTATTTCCAGATTTTCAACCCCCGTTTTCCACCCCTTCCTTTGATTTTAGAGGGCTGAAAAAATTCATCGTGATGCATCTCATCACCCTCCATGATAATCCGCAATAAAATTTTGGGTATATTCATAAGCCGATTTTAAAAAAAATCTTTACCGTATTTCCAGATTTTCAACCCCCGTTTTCCACCCCTTCCTTTGATTTTAGAGGGCTGAAAAAATTCATCGTGATGCATCTCATCACCCTCCATGATAATCCGCAATAAAATTTTGGGTATATTCATAAGCTGATTTTAAAAAAAATCCTTACCGTATTTCCAGATTTTCAACCCCCGTTTTCCACCCCTTCCTTTGATTTTAGAGGGCTGAAAAAATTCATCGTGATGCATCTCATCACCCTCCATGATAATCCGCAATAAAATTTTGGGTATATTCATAAGCCGATTTTAAAAAAAATCTTTACCGTATTTCTAGATTTTCAACCCCCGTTTTCCACCCCTTCCTTTGATTTTAGAGGGCTGAAAAAATTCATCGTGATGCATCTCATCACCCTCCATGATAATCCGCAATAAAATTTTGGGTATATTCATAAGCTGATTTTAAAAAAAATCTTTAACGTATTTCCAGATTTTCAACCCCCGTTTTCCACCCCTTCCTTTGATTTTAGAGGGCTGAAAAAATTCATCGTGATGCATCTCATCACCCTCCATGATAATCCGCAATAAAATTTTGGGTATATTCATAAGCCGATTTTAAAAAAAATCTTTACCGTATTTCCAGATTTTCAACCCCCGTTTTCCACCCCTTCCTTTGATTTTAGAGGGCTGAAAAAATTCATCGTGGTGCATCTCATCACCCTCTATGATAATCCGCAATAAAATTTTGGGTATATTCATAAGCTGATTTTAAAAAAAATCTTTACCGTATTTCCAGATTTTCAACCCCCTTTTTCCACCCCTTCCTTTGATTTTAGAGGGCTGAAAAAATTCATCGTGGTGCATCTCATCACCCTCTATGATAATCCGCAATGAAATTTTGGGTATATTCATAAGCTGATTTTAAAAAAAATCTTTACCGTATTTCCAGATTTTCAACCCCCGTTTTCCACCCCTTCCTTTGATTTTAGAGGGCTGAAAAAATTCATCGTGATGCATCTCATCACCCTCCATGATAATCCGCAATAAAATTTTGGGTATATTCATAAGCCGATTTTAAAAAAAATCTTTACCGTATTTCCAGATTTTCAACCCCCGTTTTCCACCCCTTCCTTTGATTTTAGAGGGCTGAAAAAATTCATCGTGGTGCATCTCATCACCCTCTATGATAATCCGCAATGAAATTTTGGGTATATTCATAAGCTGATTTTAAAAAAAATCCTTACCGTATTTCCAGATTTTCAACCCCCGTTTTCCACCCCTTCCTTTGATTTTAGAGGGCTGAAAAAAATCATCGTGATGCATCTCATCACCCTCCATGATAATCCGCAATAGAATTTTGGGTATATTCATAAGCCGATTTTAAAAAAAATCTTTACCGTATTTCCAGATTTTCAACCCCCGTTTTCCACCCCTTCCTTTGATTTTAGAGGGCTGAAAAAATTCATCGTGGTGCATCTCATCACCCTCTATGATAATCCGCAATAAAATTTTGGGTATATTCATAAGCTGATTTTAAAAAAAATCTTTACCGTATTTCTAGATTTTCAACCCCCGTTTTCCACCCCTTCCTTTGATTTTAGAGGGCTGAAAAAATTCATCGTGATGCATCTCATCACCCTCCATGATAATCCGCAATAAAATTTTGGGTATATTCATAAGCCGATTTTAAAAAAAATCTTTACCGTATTTCCAGATTTTCAACCCCCGTTTTCCACCCCTTCCTTTGATTTTAGAGGGCTGAAAAAATTCATCGTGGTGCATCTCATCACCCTCTATGATAATCCGCAATAAAATTTTGGGTATATTCATAAGCTGATTTTAAAAAAAATCCTTACCGTATTTCCAGATTTTCAACCCCCGTTTTCCACCCCTTCCTTTGATTTTAGAGGGCTGAAAAAAATCATCGTGATGCATCTCATCACCCTCCATGATAATCCGCAATAGAATTTTGGGTATATTCATAAGCCGATTTTAAAAAAAATCTTTACCGTATTTCCAGATTTTCAACCCCCGTTTTCCACCCCTTCCTTTGATTTTAGAGGGCTGAAAAAATTCATCGTGGTGCATCTCATCACCCTCTATGATAATCCGCAATAAAATTTTGGGTATATTCATAAGCTGATTTTAAAAAAAATCCTTACCGTATTTCCAGATTTTCAACCCCCGTTTTCCACCCCTTCCTTTGATTTTAGAGGGCTGAAAAAAATCATCGTGATGCATCTCATCACCCTCCATGATAATCCGCAATAGAATTTTGGGTATATTCATAAGCCGATTTTAAAAAAATCTTTACCGTATTTCCAGATTTTCAACCCCCGTTTTCCACCCCTTCCTTTGATTTTAGAGGGCTGAAAAAATTCATCGTGGTGCATCTCATCACCCTCTATGATAATCCGCAATAAAATTTTGGGTATATTCATAAGCTGATTTTAAAAAAAATCCTTACCGTATTTCCAGATTTTCAACCCCCGTTTTCCACCCCTTCCTTTGATTTTAGAGGGCTGAAAAAAATCATCGTGATGCATCTCATCACCCTCCATGATAATCCGCAATAGAATTTTGGGTATATTCATAAGCCGATTTTAAAAAAAATCTTTACCGTATTTCCAGATTTTCAACCCCCGTTTTCCACCCCTTCCTTTGATTTTAGAGGGCTGAAAAAATTCATCGTGGTGCATCTCATCACCCTCTATGATAATCCGCAATAAAATTTTGGGTATATTCATAAGCTGATTTTAAAAAAAATCTTTACCGTATTTCTAGATTTTCAACCCCCGTTTTCCACCCCTTCCTTTGATTTTAGAGGGCTGAAAAAATTCATCGTGATGCATCTCATCACCCTCCATGATAATCCGCAATAAAATTTTGGGTATATTCATAAGCCGATTTTAAAAAAAATCTTTACCGTATTTCCAGATTTTCAACCCCCGTTTTCCACCCCTTCCTTTGATTTTAGAGGGCTGAAAAAATTCATCGTGGTGCATCTCATCACCCTCTATGATAATCCGCAATAAAATTTTGGGTATATTCATAAGCTGATTTTAAAAAAAATCTTTAACGTATTTCCAGATTTTCAACCCCCGTTTTCCACCCCTTCCTTTGATTTTAGAGGGCTGAAAAAATTCATCGTGATGCATCTCATCACCCTCCATGATAATCCGCAATAAAATTTTGGGTATATTCATAAGCCGATTTTAAAAAAAATCTTTACCGTATTTCTAGATTTTCAACCCCCGTTTTCCACCCCTTCCTTTGATTTTAGAGGGCTGAAAAAATTCATCGTGATGCATCTCATCACCCTCCATGATAATCCGCAATAAAATTTTGGGTATATTCATAAGCTGATATTAAAAAAAATCTTTAACGTATTTCCAGATTTTCAACCCCCGTTTTCCACCCCTTCCTTTGATTTTAGAGGGCTGAAAAAATTCATCGTGATGCATCTCATCACCCTCCATGATAATCCGCAATAAAATTTTGGGTATATTCATAAGCCGATTTTAAAAAAAATCTTTACCGTATTTCCAGATTTTCAACCCCCGTTTTCCACCCCTTCCTTTGATTTTAGAGGGCTGAAAAAATTCATCGTGATGCATCTCATCACCCTCCATGATAATCCGCAATAAAATTTTGGGTATATTCATAAGCCGATTTTAAAAAAAATCTTTACCGTATTTCTAGATTTTCAACCCCCGTTTTCCACCCCTTCCTTTGATTTTAGAGGGCTGAAAAAATTCATCGTGATGCATCTCATCACCCTCCATGATAATCCGCAATAAAATTTTGGGTATATTCATAAGCTGATTTTAAAAAAAATCCTTACCGTATTTCCAGATTTTCAACCCCCGTTTTCCACCCCTTCCTTTGATTTTAGAGGGCTGAAAAAATTCATCGTGATGCATCTCATCACCCTCCATGATAATCCGCAATAAAATTTTGGGTATATTCATAAGCCGATTTTAAAAAAAATCTTTACCGTATTTCTAGATTTTCAACCCCCGTTTTCCACCCCTTCCTTTGATTTTAGAGGGCTGAAAAAATTCATCGTGATGCATCTCATCACCCTCCATGATAATCCGCAATAAAATTTTGGGTATATTCATAAGCTGATTTTAAAAAAAATCTTTAACGTATTTCCAGATTTTCAACCCCCGTTTTCCACCCCTTCCTTTGATTTTAGAGGGCTGAAAAAATTCATCGTGATGCATCTCATCACCCTCCATGATAATCCGCAATAAAATTTTGGGTATATTCATAAGCCGATTTTAAAAAAAATCTTTACCGTATTTCCAGATTTTCAACCCCCGTTTTCCACCCCTTCCTTTGATTTTAGAGGGCTGAAAAAATTCATCGTGGTGCATCTCATCACCCTCTATGATAATCCGCAATAAAATTTTGGGTATATTCATAAGCTGATTTTAAAAAAAATCTTTACCGTATTTCCAGATTTTCAACCCCCTTTTTCCACCCCTTCCTTTGATTTTAGAGGGCTGAAAAAATTCATCGTGGTGCATCTCATCACCCTCTATGATAATCCGCAATGAAATTTTGGGTATATTCATAAGCTGATTTTAAAAAAAATCTTTACCGTATTTCCAGATTTTCAACCCCCGTTTTCCACCCCTTCCTTTGATTTTAGAGGGCTGAAAAAATTCATCGTGATGCATCTCATCACCCTCCATGATAATCCGCAATAAAATTTTGGGTATATTCATAAGCCGATTTTAAAAAAAATCTTTACCGTATTTCCAGATTTTCAACCCCCGTTTTCCACCCCTTCCTTTGATTTTAGAGGGCTGAAAAAATTCATCGTGGTGCATCTCATCACCCTCTATGATAATCCGCAATAAAATTTTGGGTATATTCATAAGCTGATTTTAAAAAAAATCTTTACCGTATTTCTAGATTTTCAACCCCCGTTTTCCACCCCTTCCTTTGATTTTAGAGAGCTGAAAAAATTCATCGTGATGCATCTCATCACCCTCCATGATAATCCGCAATAGAATTTTGGGTATATTCATAAGCCGATTTTAAAAAAAATCTTTACCGTATTTCCAGATTTTCAACCCCCGTTTTCCACCCCTTCCTTTGATTTTAGAGGGCTGAAAAAATTCATCGTGGTGCATCTCATCACCCTCTATGATAATCCGCAATAAAATTTTGGGTATATTCATAAGCTGATTTTAAAAAAAATCTTTACCGTATTTCTAGATTTTCAACCCCCGTTTTCCACCCCTTCCTTTGATTTTAGAGGGCTGAAAAAATTCATCGTGATGCATCTCATCACCCTCCATGATAATCCGCAATAAAATTTTGGGTATATTCATAAGCCGATTTTAAAAAAAATCTTTACCGTATTTCCAGATTTTCAACCCCCGTTTTCCACCCCTTCCTTTGATTTTAGAGGGCTGAAAAAATTCATCGTGGTGCATCTCATCACCCTCTATGATAATCCGCAATAAAATTTTGGGTATATTCATAAGCCGATTTTAAAAAAAATCTTTACCGTATTTCCAGATTTTCAACCCCCGTTTTCCACCCCTTCCTTTGATTTTAGAGGGCTGAAAAAATTCATCGTGGTGCATCTCATCACCCTCTATGATAATCCGCAATAAAATTTTGGGTATATCCATGTCCAGGTTGAAATTACTTTTATCCTCGTTTCTGAAGATTCACCCCCTGTTTCAACCCCTTCCGCATTTTCCACGGGGTTGGGGATGTCCCTGTAGTATAGTTCAACACTGTCCACCATTTCCATAACAAAAATATCCATGTCCATCACTTTCCCGAGTTTCGGGAGCATGCCAACGTTCCACGAGATACGCGTGTCGGCCTGGCTATAAGGCACCCCCTCAAAACCACCACAACAACCCCCAAGTTGGCCTTTGTGGCCCAGATCGATCAGGATATGTCTTAATCCACCCCTATACATCGCGTCAACCGGCCCAGAGCTCGGAATTTTAATTTTTAAAAAATTTCGATTCGTTGCTTAACAACGTTTAGTAAGTCCGCTACATCACGAACAGATTTGACTAATCCTGTAAGCAAACAGACAGCACATTATAGACAGTCTTCATGGAGATTATATAAATACGGATCGGCAAAGTAGAGTAGAAAATAGTCTGAAAATGAGTAAGAGAATCGAAGTAATCGAACACAAAATGCAAAAATTAGAGATCAAACCCCATACAGTTATTAAGACCTTGTACCCAGGAAAGAAATTTCACAAATGGGCATGCTTCAGTGGTCACCTCGTAACACGGTTGAATTAGTTGAATCATATAAATGCTTGGATTGGTTTATCACGAGGTAAGACTTATAAACAAAAATATGGAAGAGGGATTGATCCGATTTTTCTCACACAGTGTCAGTGAGAGCAGCGTTGAGACTATAGTCAACATTTCTGAATACTAAAAGACCTCTCCGTCCTCTGAATTTTCACATAAAAAATCTTGAGTAGTATAGGCATTTGTAAGTTAGTCGTCGGAGGCTTGTGATTGAAAAAAATGAAAAAAAAAACTTCGACAAATGTTTGAGCAGAGCCGCAATCCGAGAGTATGAAAAAAAAGTCATAGTTAGCATAGTTAGAACTGATCAATGTGAGTCGCGTGGAATGAAAGAAAATGAAATTAATAATCTTGTAATAACAGGGAAAGTAAGTCACAGTCACGATGAATCAGAATAGTCAGCTCTTGATTAATTCAAGAAATTTTTGTTTCATCCAAAATTAAATACTCATGTTGTGGACCGTCTGTACCATAATGTTAGACCAAGAATGAGCCCGCCCAAGATAATAAAGCATGCGACTAGTATTAAAATTCCACTCGTACTGAGATTTGAGTCATCATCATTATTGTCTGGTTTTGGACCTGGTGGAATTGGAGTTGGATAGTTTGTCTTCAACCACGATGATATCTTTCCAGAGTACTGCTCGAACCATTTGAGATTTCTATTGGCAGTCTCTAAAGCCTTGCGGAGTGATGACTTGATCTCTAATTCAGTCGTTCTTTTAACAAAGCTGTCAAACTGTGAAGAAATATTTGATATCAAATGTGTCTTTCAATTACGAATTCGTCGTCTTATTACCTTCTTGAGCTGCTCAGCTGTAGAGATATGGTCTGACAGGCTGACAAATAGAGAACCAACTTTATCCCAATTACCATATCTGTGGACAGATCCAAGGACAGATTAAAACGAGTGTGTCGATCGGTAACGAATATTCCTTTGAATATTAAGTCTGTACGAACGAGCAAAGCGTCGTATGTCAGACCCTTTTTGAATAAAAAAAAGTATGAACGAGGTTGTCTCAATCGATACATGCCATTGCCAATTTCTTCGCTCCATCATTTCAGTAAGTCTTCAAATAGAAACATTCAAAATAAATGGAATTTTCCGCGATTGGAAAGAATAGTTTTCGGTCTGCTACAACGGCTGAAGAGGTCCATCTTTGTAGGAGCTCATGAATTTTTGACAAAATGTGAGCTTCAGTTTTTTAAGTATCTCGCCCATTATATTCTAGCAGATTTTGCACACACCGACTAAAATGTTTTGAACTAGTTCAATGACAATCGAAGGGTATGGAGACAAATTCAACAGAGAGCGAAATGGCGAATCAAGAACACGTGGTTTCCATTCTCGATTGGCTTCAAAAATCAACCCCAGTTAGATTTTCTAGATTGTGAGTAGAAGATTCCAACGAAAGTAAATATGAAAAAATGTGGTGGAAACCTTCAAGACTAGGTGCGTGCAACAAGTTCTGCAACGTCTAGGCGTGTTTGAGATTACGATGGCGGCATGAAAGGCACATGAGTGGAATCAGAAGCACTCGCCACCATACCTAAAAGCGGAACTTATATTTTGACAAGTTTTCAAATAACTAACCGTTTATTCAATTTTTCAAGGTTATCCTCGAAATATTCCATCGCAGTCATCAATCCAATCTGACTGGAAGAGTAAACTGATTTGAAAGCATAGTCGAGGTCATGTTTACGTATAACTGAATTAGGACTGACTATGAGATCTAGATATCTGTAATTGAATAGAGATGTCAATCATGTTTATACTAAATAGCGCTAGAAGCTGTATTGACTTTGGATCTGACCTTTTTAGGACAGTGCTGTTTTTCGAGCAACCAAGGCTCCCTATCAGCGTGTATTGGTCTGTTGGTAGGATAGGCGAATTGAATTTCATCCACAGTCCATTCCAATCCTCATCACTTCCGTGCTCAATATGTGAACAGTATACAGCTTGGGCAATGTTTGGTGTGACTCTGAAATGAATGTAAAATTCATACAAATTTTGAGAGATCGATTTGCATCGGTTACACCTGTCTGTCATAACTTACAGAAAAAGTGTTCTAGGAGATACTGAAAAGCCAAGTGTTCGGTATGAGAACAGAATCATGACAAGATTAACAAATAGATTATGTGGTAGTTTTATCCGTGATCATCGGAATCCCATCTTGATGTGTTTAATAGGGTGAAAGGGCTCGACAAATGACTCGTACCATATATTCTTCGTAATTCAAAATGTTGGGAACAATTTGATGTGCGCTCGACTTTAAAAAAAAATATATAATTTATGAGGATAATTAATTCATAATTAATGATAATGATTGATCGCTTAGTCAAACTTTCTCCGCCCGCATCCCGCGCATCGGGTTGCCTATGTGTGAGCGGTAAAATTTGATCGGTGGCCAGTTAGGTGATGAGTAGTTCGTTGGGTGTATGGATAGGTGTTTAGGCGAATGGGTAGGTGGATTGAGTGGGTGGGTGGGTGGATGGATGGATGGATGGATGGATGGATGGATGGATGGATTAATGTATGGATGAAGGATTGGGAGTGAGGGATGAGTTACGGGGAGTGACAGTCAGGAACTTGTTATGAGGAGTGAGTTAAGAGGAATTAGTTATGAGGAGTGAGTTATGAGGAATGAGTTATGGGGAATTAGTTATGGGCAGTGCGTAATGAGGAATGAGTTATGAGGAATAAGGAGCAAGTCTTAGGAAATGTATTATGGGGATGAGGAACGAATTCCGAGGGATGAGTGACGAGGTATGAGCTGAGAGGAGTGGGTTACGAGGAATGAATTATGATGAGCGAGTTATGAGGGACGAGTTATGAGATATGAGTTATGAGGAGTGGTTTATGAGGAAGTCGAAATGAGTTATAATGAACGAGTTATGAGGAGTGTGTTACGAGAAAACAGTTAAGAGGAGAGTGTGATGAGGAATGAGTTACAAGGAGTTAACTATGGAGAATTAGGAATGCTGAAATTAGGTTTGATTAGTTCGATCGAGTCCAGTGTAGCTCGGTCTGATTCAGTGTAGTTCGCTCTAATTCGGTCCAGTTTGGTTTTATTCGGTATCACTCGGTGTAATTAGGTCTAGTTCGGTTTAGTTGGGTATAATCCGGTGTAGTTTGGTCTAATTCGATCTGGTTCGGTTTAATCCGGTGTAGTTTGACGTAGTTCGGTCTATTTCGATCTACTTTAGGCTAATTTTGTCCAGCTCGGTCTAGTTTGGTATGATGGGGTTTAGTTAGGTTTCAATTGATCTAGTTTAGTCTAGTTTGGTCCAAATCGATTTATTTCGGTCATGTTCGCCTTAGTTCGGTCTAATTGGGTCTAGTTCGTCTCAATTCGACATATTTTGATCTAGCTTGGTATAACTTGGTCATGTTCGGTCAAGTTCGGTTCAGTTCGGTTTGATTCGGCCCATTTTGGTGTGATGAGATGTATTTTGATCTGACACAATCTCATTCGATCTAGTCCGGCACAAGTACGCTCTAGTAAAGTACCAGTACGGTATGGTTCGATATAATTTGGTCTAGTTTGGTATAGTTCGGTCTGTGCTAGTGTTGTACGATCGAGAGTTCGGTTGAGTGCGGTCTAACACTATTTAATGAGGTTTGATATGGTCTTGCTCTGTCTGATACGGTCTGGTCTGATCTGATCTAGTCAAGTTTGGTCTAGTTTGGTCAAGTTTTGTCTGATCAAAATATATCACGTCGCGGTGTGAGCTATGAGTCGGATTGACTTATCGATTGACTGATTGCACAATTCACTGATCGGTCAATTGTCATGCGTTATGCGTTGTGTGTGGTTTTTCAATGCGCCGTGATGTATTTGTACGAAGTATCTGGGGCTCCTGCGGAGCTTTGTCAGTAACTTCATTCATCACACACAAGTAGATCAGGAGCTTAGCCCCCTACTCTCAAAACATTGCGACCCCTCTCACACTATCCACGCGCATTGCTCATTTCGGGACGAGACCATCCATCTACCGGACAGGTCTGTCAGACGACCTGCTCGTGGGACAATAGGGGACATCATTACAGGGATCCCGCAACTCGTCTTCGAAACGATAATCTACATCAACGTTCAACTTACTGAAATGTTCCAAGTTTTTCTTCTGACTTACTTTTTCTGGTCCATAGCACTCTTTGACTGTGTTTTGCAACCTTCGTGTCCATATTTGCAGGCATTTTTCAGTATGATTTCTCTAGACAATTGAGCTGTATGATTGTCCTTCAGCAGATTTTCCTCGAATCCATATCTTACAAATGGCCCTTTGATCAATGATCTCATGTAGTTGGCAAAAAGCTGCTCGATCTCTCCGTTACCTCTGACTCTCGAAGCGACATAATCCATAGCTATGAAAAATGACTGCCACGGCACGTAGTTGGTTTCTCTGGTCAAGTACTGGGTCGCTCTGAATGCTATCTCAAAATCGATGTATCCAGCTCTTGCTAGATTTAGCGAGTCATCGATAATTTGGGCACGATTTGGTACACTCAATTTGGTGAACTGATCACTGTTCAAGAGTTGAATCAACTTGTCCCAATTAGTCTTGTCGTAGTTGACTCTGTAGTAGCCGACTTCGTCGATGTTCAGCAAGTACCAATCGTCACCATCCGGTAAATCGAACGTCGTGGTAGCGCTACCAAACCACAATTTTGGATCTGTACTGATGGAACTCAGAGCGCTCTCACTTGTGTATGTTATGGGAATCTCATATCTAGCATTATTCATGACTGAATAGTCACGATGCATTAAGAAGCGTTCCTAAATAAAAAGTGTACTCATCATTATGTAAATATCGTAGATACCGTGGGAACTTCCTTGTTCTGAATTTAATTTAAAGTACAACGAATCAGAGGTAGAAGATTTTCAAACCTGAGTCAAGGTCACTATATTTTTCTTGCGAGTGGCATTGACAACTGGGTAACCAGGCTGTGATAACCAACTTTCCATTATCGTCTTGGCATCAAGTGTCTTCGGAGGATTTCCCATAATACCCCAATAGTCTACGCGAGCTTGGAATGCCTCGATCAGATGTTCCGGTCTTGCTGTACTGTACTTACGGGCATCCAGATAATTGTGCACTGCTTCAGAGAATACCCACCAACCGAAGCTTTTATAGAACATTCTCAACAAACTAGCCCCTGAACAGGATAAAAATTGAGTCATGAGAATTTTGCAATAGAG
This sequence comes from Eretmocerus hayati, assembly GCA_029851415.1. Lineage (NCBI taxonomy): Eukaryota > Metazoa > Arthropoda > Insecta > Hymenoptera > Aphelinidae > Eretmocerus > Eretmocerus hayati. The sequence continues at coordinate 10,122,507 of CM056741.1, forward strand.
AATGTACTTGTTGACGCCGCATAATCATGGACAAGAAACATTTGGAGGTTATGTGAGATCTGAATCTATTTAAGAGACGTTCTGGAAGCTAATTCATTTGCACACAAACAAGTCAACTCAGGCTCCTTCAGGTTAGATCTCATTGTATTGGTATTGAGATCGTTAAGGTGTCAAAACTGTGAGAGAACTTTTTCTAATAGCTCTAAAAAAATCAATAGATCTCTCACATTATCATCGTAAACTGTACAAGAAGGTTACTTATGGTGTATATGAGCAGTGCGGATCTGGATTTGGACGAAGAAATAGTTGTCAGGATGAGAAAATCGAGTTGTGTAAGTCTTTGTAATCCAAACATCGATTACACGCGATCGTTAGATGGGCGTTTCATCACGAGATATGGCCCAAATTCGAAATTTGAACTGTAATCGACTATTCTCACCCATGTTCCAAATGAGTGAAAATATTGGATAACGGTTTGAATCTCGGAGTGGGATCATCAAATCCGAGTTCTTGTGCCTTCATGAACCTGACGGATAATCTGTCAAAGACACATCAAGCCTGCAGTAGGTAATAAATTCTCGGATACGGATGAAGTGAATCCTGACAGCTCTGTTACTACAGCATCGATAATTATCGATGCTGTACCAACGGTCATATGAGATGAAAGGGAACAACGTGCATGGGAAATTGATATGTTATCACCTTTTGCATATGCTATACTATCAAAGTTCCCCGAAATCTGTTCTGGGGTTAGAACTTTGTTACTGATAGCACGTGAAGAATCTGAAGAATCTGATGCCATAGCGACTTGTAATTTTGTCGCAACGAATTGTTCCATCAAAGTCCAGTCTGGTTTGATCTGCGCAAATACAGGAATTAACCATGAAATTGAGAATCAGTGGAGTGTGAGGATGGTACTTTCCAATATTTCAATGAAAATCCTAACCTTATCGCTCACAAACATTTGGAAAAAACTTGCAAAGCCTTCGTTAAGCCATAAATGATCCCACCATTCACAAGTAACCAAATTTCCAAACCACATGTGTGCAATTTCATGGACTATGGTAGTCAAGGTCATTTCCAAATCTTGTGCGGACATCTTACTTTCGTCGTATATGAGCCCCATTTCTCTGCATGATAGAATGAGTTGAATGCGAAGGACTAAAATTGATAGAACGAAAGAAAGCTGAGTGATGATCGTACCTGTATGTAATAAGTCCCCAATTTTCCATGGCTTTTGACTCAAAGTCAGGTACAGCTACCATATTCATTTCTTTCAATGGATAAGGAATCAGCGTGAAATGATTGAGTTGTTTCAGTGATTCGTGGCCAATTGTGGAAGCCTCAGGCAGATAATTCTGCAGATCTTTCCGTCCCCACATGGCAACATTAGAACCGGGCACGGAAATTCGGTTGAAATCCGAGACAATGAATGCCAAGGTGTACGTTGACATCTTTGGGCTTGGTTCGTAATGATCCCAATCGATATCTCCACTATCAATACATAGATATATGAGGCGTAATGGAATAATTAGGAGTTATTAAATGTGATCGACAAGATTAATTCCAAATAATGAATATGCCATACACTCTTTGTTCAACTGCGTATGAACCCATGTTGCTGAGAGTGTTGTAACCTCTTGGTTTTGCAATGTGAATAGTGAAGTTGGCTTTGAACGATGGCTCGTCAAAACATGGAAATGCTCGTCTTGCGTAGATTGACTCGAATTGAGTCGCTGCTATCCATCTATGGGGGAAAAATGAAATTTTTCAGTCAATTTCCCCCTTGATAGAACCATCAGGGTGTCATTGTTCTTGATACCTTGTCTAAAATTTACCGCTCATGAGTCTCGGTTGAATTTCACTGAAAAACGACACATGAAATATGGTGATATCTCCGATCTGTTTCTCGTGATTTCTATTCGATATCATGGTCCATAATATGAAATTTCCTCCCATTGGCAGAGCCCAAAAGGATTTCGGAGGTGTATGCGGAGCAATTCCTATTGTACCTCCATCTTGGAGGTACAATAGGAATTGGAATAGGAATTAAGTAGAAAAAATCATGACAATAGTCATGATTTTTTCTACTTAATTGCATTGATCTCAAGTTTGACTGAAGATAGTACATAATGGTTTGCGCCATTCAAAAGATTTTGGAAAATCCTATCACATAAGGCCTTGAGAATTTTCGTTAAGCTATTGCAGGCCTGATCAGGCAAAATCTGGGAAAATCATACTAGCTGATTATCCCAAAGAGCTATTATCTTAACTTTTCCAGAATATAATTACTCGAGTCAAATTGGATGATCTTTGCGATGAAACTAGTCGGAAATTTGTCTTTCGCTGGTTTCCCCGTTATTTGTCAGTAGCCCAGCTTTTAGTTCTCTGACCAATCAAAAAACAATCATTTCCGCAAATGCGCATGGTTGAACGGATTCCAGTGTGATTTTAATCCAGAGGTGTGAAAATTTCCTTCGAAACAACACCTTGCGAGAGTCGAATTCATGTCTCCAACTGGACGCTATGCCAGCTTGATTCAAAAAGAAGAATGGTCAGAGTGAGATACCTAACTATTCTGAACCAGAGCCTTGAGCCTTTTCCCTGCATCCATGATGTTGGTGGTGTGAATAATCTCAATTTCTGGGAGAGTGATAATTTCAAAGGACATTCTGCCAGCTCTCCGTTAAAATTACTTTCGGGCTCGTAAAACCACGCGCATGCGCAAAAATTGCGGTTCCCTGATTGTTCTGAGAATAAAAAACCTAAAAATTGACCAAAAACCGCATGAACAGCAAAAAAAACTATCGACTAGTTTTATCGTAAATATCGTGCAAACCTGCATAAGGAGTTGGATTTTCAAAAATTCTCAAAAATTGCTTTTTGAGATAGGTGATCAGGCTAGCCCGATTTCCCCGAATTTTGCCTGATCAGGGCCGTGAATAGCTAGACGAAAATGTTCAAGATAATTATCTATAGGTATTTCCAAGATCCCTCGAATGGCACGAACTATGTTGCATTATCTTGAGTCAAACTCGAAATAAATGCAATTTACTAAGAAAAAATTATGATTTCCATGCTCTGATTGAATCAAAATGTAAAATCGAGATAGTTTCGCAGGTGAGTTTGAAATTCTTCGGGCGCTCCCAGTGGGTGAAAAATTCATATTATGAACCATAGAATCGAACAAGAATGACGAGAAATCGATAACCATTTTCCATGTGTTTCTTTTAAATATAGAATTCATCGTCGGCTAGATTACATTCTTTCATGGCGTTTGTGAGCTGAATTCGATGAATTTTCAGAAACCCGGTCGAACTCGAACGAACTATCAACTCAATCATCTGTAGAGCTCAAAAAGTTCGAGTAAGCTCGAAATTATTATCCTAGATGGTATAGATCATCAACAATGAACTCAATCTAGCTCATCGTATCAGTAGTTAGATAGAGCCAACCGCGAAGACTGAATTCGTGCTTCTGTGCTTAAATTCCCTGAGAATCTGTATATTTGCTGCGTCTGCAGTACAGACTCTGTACATTCAACCGTTCCACAATGAAGAACAATGAAGACATTGACTCTTTTACGCTAATTACGTTCGCTGTTATCAAGATTCGTAGATCTGGTGGAATTCAAACTCCGAAGAACAATGGTAGACATCTAAACCGGTTTGGAAGAATTATACTTATTGACATCAGTATAATATTCATACGAATCCGTACTCCCTCACCTTTTTTTGCCTGTTCCATCAAAATAATAGCTTCTGTAAAATCCTCTGTTATCATCTCCCAAAATTCCGGTGAATTTGAACTTGAGTTGTAAATTTTTTCCAGCAGTGAGTAATTGTTCGAAATATATCGTCATTTTGTTCGTCGCCTCATCATATTTTCGAATATCTGAAACTTGGTACGTTGCTGGAGTTACTTCTAACTCAACATGGTGCAACTTATCGTAATGCAATTCTATTTTGAAAGTATTTTGGAGAATCTTGACATCTATAGTACTATTTCCCACAAACGTGAAATCATTTTCTTCAATAAATGGTTGAAGGAAGATATCGTAGGTTTCTGGTACAACAGATGTTGGCAATCGATAGTTACTGGTTGGATCTTGATTGATAGGCTCATATCTGTCTAGCCATCGGAAGATCTGAGAGCCATATTTAGAATACCAATTCATCTCTTCGTCATAGCGTTTCAAGTATGACTGCAGAGATTTTGCTATTGATGGCATAGTTTTTGGTGATTTCTTCACAATATCTCTGAACTGAAACAATATTACACTGGGTTAATTTTGGACCAACATGATTTCTGAAGCAATAACATCATACTTCTTCATTCCAAGATTATATAAGACATCGTATGGTTCTGAAGAGAGAATCGATTACCAGGATTTACCTTCTTTCTTGATGACGAAGTCGTTAATCGTAGTCCTATACTCTTTAGAATACTTCTTGTTGTGCCATCACCACCAAAACTGGAGATCAAATACATTTCAGATAATAGAAGGAAATTATCAATGATTCTGCAACAAGCCTGTCATGCGAGCTTTCTAGGGATATAGAGCTCCGTCACAGGTTCGCAATTCAATGCCAATATTGTGGAGACAAAACTCGAATGTGATTTTTGTGGATTGTATGGTCTATTATTGTAAGACAGTAAAGTATTGCAACTGAATCCGGAACGCTGAATGAAAGATTGATTTTTTTTTCCAGCGATTCTACACGGGAAGACTCTATGATCATATCAATGATCCAAATTCAGAGACACGATGGAAGGGAATAGTTTTCAACATCAAATACGTACTATTCTCTCATTTGTAGATAATTATCAGCTATGAAGTCCAGAGTTGTTTCAACACCTACAGGTACATTATTGACAATTTTTGTGAATACTTTATCAGCGTCCTGTAGTCTCACTTCTGTACCTTCTTTAGAGGCCGATGATAAGAGTCTACAAAAAGTAATTTGTTGTTGAGCGGTATTTTTAAAATCTCACTCATTATCATGAGAACAGGATGTCAGACTTACTTTTTCAACAGGGTTGGCTTTGACGAATACGTGAGCGCATCCATGATTTCCCCCTTCTCCGTAGCATTATCTGCTATTTTGAATTTTTCCCATAAGTAGTCCCAGTTTTCAGACTCGCCATATTTGACCGCAGTAGAGTAAACTGTAGCTCGTTTATTGGGTGGGATGCTACAACAAATGAAGATCACTTGATTATTCCCATGAATAATTTCATTAGTTTCTGATCATTGCCAAGAATATGTAGATCCTATTGCAGAACGGAGAGAGGAATCATTATCTTCAAGGGCACACCAGGGTTTCGGTAATCAATTGATAAGATGAAACGATTGACTCACAAGGGGAGTCCACCGAATTTGAAGTATCAATCATCTTCATTAAGAATTGTTGAACACTCTGTTCTTATGAGAAATATAAAGATGTCAGAGTATATCACTATAAAATGATGCTCAAGATCGAAGATTCAACCAAAAACACTCTGCTGTCTTTACGGTCCTATCTTCATGAAGACATTCGTATGTTCCAATACTAACATTTCTGGCTTAGTCTTCGAGTTAGCGACAAATTTGAGGAAGATACTGTTCAGGTATTTAGAAACTGTGAGTAAATTTTGATGAAGACACGCGATTGTGTCATTTTCGTATGTCAACTTACGTCGGATGAAACGGATGACCTTATATTCGTGGCAATCGAGTTATACACTCTATGTAAAAATTGATATCAATACATTGACATAAAAAAGTCAATGCATAGTAGACCCAAATAAGATGAATGTATGAATCCAGCTCATACGATGAATGGATAACAGCCCCTGATCCAAATACGGCCAGCAATCAAGAAAATCACTTGGATTCCTCCAGATGGCATTGAATGAATTTTACAGCAATGATAACCGTCTATTGTATTACAGCAGACTCTGAGACAGGAGAGTCAATCGAAACTTTGTCAACTCTTAGTTGACAATGTTAATTTAACGGTGACATTTATATCTTGATTCTATTCAGGAAAGAGTCTTTCGAATTTCAGCAGGATAAGACTACAGATGCAATGATATTCGCTTGCTGTCAGCATTGAGTCGGATTGAAAGTTTCAAATTCCTTGGTTAGAATAGAGTCCGAGTGAATCCAGATTTTATTACGGTACTCACTTGATTCCCTTGCGATAGTTATCGAAAAGTTTGAGCGACTCCTTAACGCAGTCTTCGAAACCCAGATCACATAACCATTCAAGTGCCATCTTTCGAAGCAGTAGTTTTGTGTGAGAATCATCAATAGCATCGTCAAACTTCAGGTGACTGTATAGAGGCTCGAGTAAATGCACCACAAAGTTCTAAAACATCGAAAAGTTCAATGGGAATAGATTCAGCCATTTCACAATTATGGTCAGTTCGAAGAACATCACTCTGTACCTTGAAATGATCATATATTTCTGGTCGACCCATGAAACGTTGTTGGAAATGATTCAGATTTGTCAGAGCTGCCTTCCATGGTACATATTCCTTCTCATTCCGAAGATAAACATAAGCAGAGAACACTATATCATAATCGACCAGACCTACTCTGCCAAGATTGAATAGATCGTCTATCAGGGATGCTCGGTTGACTTCATGGATCACCAAGTAACTTTCGGAAAGCAAAGTATCAATGATACGCCTCCACATTACATTGTCGTAGTTCACTCTATAATAACCTGTCAAATATTAAATTTTCAGAGGACTACTTGATCAGCATGTAACTATTTTCTGTTTGCATCAAATCAATGATACTTGAGCATTAGAAGTACATTCTGTGATATCTATGACTATGTCAACCAAGCGCTTGGTGGCTTTTGATGATTGGTGTGGAATGATGAATAATTGTCAGGATTTTCCATTTTATATGCATCAGATCTAATTTACTCACCAGTTTGTTGGATATTCAGAATGACCCAGTCATCGGGTTTTCTCTTGAACGAAATTTCTTTCACGTTCTCGTTCTCCATCCATATCACAGAGCCAACAGTATCGAAGTTGGGATCGCTCTTTGTTGCCCAGTTGATGGGTATGATCCACGTAGATTTGTCAGTTTCATTGGCCGGAGGTCTCAAGTGAAATCTTGACTGAGACAGATGAACTTTTTCACTGTCATAAGAGAAGTTCACACTGAGAACGGGGAAACCTGGTTGTGTGGTCCAACTGTTCATAACTTCCGCTACATCAAATTTGTCCTTTTCCTGATTCTTCATTTCGTCTTGGAAGGCTTTGAAAAGTAGTTCTGGCGCACCGGTCGAATGTTTGCTGCCATGACAAATGGGGAATCGTGAAAAAATTGAAGTGGTTATATTAATCAGAACTGAGTCATTCAGTTACCATGATTCCAAGTAGTTACTCAGAGCTTTGTAAAAGATTTCCTGACCAACCAATTTTTCCAGCATCCTGATCAGACTAGCAGTCTTGCCATACGAGATCGAATCAAAAATATCCCTTATCTCGGCAGGACTGTAGACGTTGGCGGTTACCGAATGTGTGCTTTTTGATGCATCCTTTCCAAACGACATTTGTAAGTGGTCGACCACAAACTGGTTCTCCAAGTTCCAGGAAGTTTCATTCTACGGATCATTTCAGTTGTAAATGAGAGATTGTGGAGGAGAACCATAGAGAAAGAGTGAATTTGTCAACGATGAACTATTAATGAAACGCTTCCGCCATGGGGAGCTTTGTATCCTACGAAACACCTAACTTGACAAATCTTGCAATTAGTACTCTCTGGGAGTGGCTAGACCTACGGTCAGTTCTCACATATTCGAAAGTTGTAATTAGAGAATCAGTCAAATGAATGCGAGAGGCTTGTCTCATTGACGGTTCAATCGTAGAGTATATCAGGGATTAGATAAGTGCTTGATGTATATAATATCGTAAAACCCAAACACTTCTGATAGAAATGAAATAATAAACGTGCTCTCTCAACATGAATCGGCTAACTTAGCTGGCGAGTCATAAAATACTGCAGATACTTGATTCAATCAGCTAGCTACTTGGGCCTGTTAAGGTGAAAGAAACAATGAGGAGGCTTTTTTCGTGGTTGTCCTTGTTTTCCACTGATCATCGGATAGATCATTGTCTCTGGAAGTGACGTCGAAATTCAAAACGTCTTCCAACGCCCTGAATGGGACTATAATGTTTTAATTCTTGAGACATTATAATACTCTTGATGGTGGACCACTCGTGTCGCAGTTGTGGACTACATTTGCCGGTACGGTGGAACATCCGTGTTGCACCCTTGAACTTCCTTAGCCGGTATGGTGAACCACCCCTGTCACAGTGGTGGACCACCTTTGCCTATATGATGGGCCACCTATGCCGGTATAGTGGACTACCCATGTTGCAGTAGTGGACCGCTTTCACCACTATACTGGACCATCCGTGGCGCAGTGGGGGATCACCTTTGCCTACATGATGGGCCACCCGTGATGCAGTGGTGTACTAGATTTGTCGGTCTAGTGAACCATCCGTGGCGCAGTGGTGGACCACCCAACACCTATGCCTATACAGATTGTATAATGGGTCACCCGTGTCGCAGTGGTGGGCCACCTTCGTCACTATAATGGACTGTCCGTGGCGCAGTGGGGGACCACCTTTGCCTATATTATGGGCTACCCGTGAGACAGTGGTGGAACACCTTTGCCAGTAAGGTGGACCATCCATATCGCAGCGGTGAACTATCTTTGCCTATATGGTAGGCCACCCGTTTTGCAGTAGGGGACCACCTTTGTCAGGAAAATTGACCACCCATGTCGCAGTGGTGGACCGCTTTTACCACGACCACCACTTACTATGAATAATGGACCATCTGTGGCGCAGTGGTAAACCACCTCCGCCGGTATTGTGGACCACTCGTGTCGCGGTAGTGGACCACGATATTTTCTGCACCTGTCGCAATAAAGGGACAGTGACTCTTCGGTGTCCTAAATTAGATGCACATGTTTTTGTAGATGTCGGAATGAAGGGATGTCGTTCCCAAGCTCACAAATTTCTTGTAAGTGTTCTATTCTTCCCCTTGAACAATGTCCTTCCCTCATTGTATGCCGGCTTTCAACAATTGTTCAACGGTTACATCCCTGGGTTACATAGTCGACGCCGTTTGCACCCGCGAAAATTCGCGATACCAATACACACGCTACACTCATGTTTCTTGTTTAGCTGGAAAAACCAGCGATTATCCGCTGATATTCAGTCATGGGATTTGAGTTAACACAATCAGCTCCAATCACTGATTTTCTGCTACTTCTAGCTGATGTTTGTCAGCTGTATCGAATCGAGACATCTCTGTTCGCTTCGATCTCGATTTTAATCGTTGTAAATGTGGTTGTCCCGGTATCTGATTCCAGGCTTATGGCGTTCTGGCGACTTGAACGATCACTTGAGCGTCCTCAAAGCCAGTGCTGATTGTGTCAGCGAATTGACACACCAAGAGGATATTAGCTGATGTTTCAGCTACACAATAGCTGATTCATGTTAAGAGACTGGTTCATTCTCTTTGATACGAATAACTGAGTTGAGTCCGAATGGAAACATGCCCTCAAAACTTTTACCTGAGTAATATAAAATGAAATGGAAAATTGTACCTTGTTGTAAGCATGATACTGGAAGTACCGAGCAAATCCTTCGCTGAGCCAAAGATAGTCCCACCACAGCGGGCTGACCAGATCTCCGAACCACTGATGGGTAATTTCATGTGAGATGACATTGCGGATGGACTGCTTCGAAGTTACAGGAGAGACATATTCATGATTGTACAGTAGTCCAGTCTCTCTGTACGTTAGCAGACCCCAATTCTCCATAGCACCTGATCTGAAGTCTGGCAAAGCTACCATATCCATCTTAGGAAGCTCATAAGGGATGCCGAATTTCTCCTCAAAAAATGACACACTCGAGTCCATCACTTCAAGGGCGTATTTCAATTGCTTGTACTTCTTGGCCACTGGATTGCCCCAGACCCGATAGGAACGCTCGCCATTAAAGGATCCTTCAGATTCAAAGTCACTCACGACTATTGCTACCAAATAGGTCGACATCTTTGGTGTTGTTTGAAAGATCCAAGTATCACTGAAAAGAGATTGACATAAAATTACCGAACCAGTTATGGTAACCAACAGATGAATGATGTTCTTTGAATTACATACTCGGATCCAGAGGCCACTCGTTCTTCGTTACTCATAACACTGAATCCCCTGGGAGCTTCAACACTTATATTGAAGGTTGCCTTCAAAGCAGGTTCGTCGAAACATGGGAAAACCATCCGGGCAGCTGTTGGTTCCAGATGAGTTGCGGCGAGCCACCTAATTTTTGAGTTGCATACATTATTGATGATCTTTACCAGATTACTGGTTCAGAACTGATGGGTATCTACTAGAAGCTGTTCCACTATCTTGGTGACATATTTTCTTTCTGTCTGCTAGCATGAACAAAATGCATACCACAAAGGCAAGCATTCGTAAATGGTAGTGCAATGACAGTATAAAGTCATTGAGGACCTTGGATTCATTTCAATATTATTATCATATCACGTAGACACAACAATAACAAAAATAAAGCTCGAACCGGGAATCTCTGAACGTTGAGGGAAATAGTTCGTCAAAAGATTGTGAATTATTTCATGTGTGGGAAAAATTACGTCACCGTTTCATGTATTTTTCGATGTTGACTGCTCATCGCTGGGTTGATTTGAAGCAAAATACATTTCTTTATGGAAAGAGAAAACGGATGAAGAGATTCAATAATTATGTCCAATATTTGTGTGCATTGAATTTTCACGAGCAACTACCAGAAGCGTTCGTGGTATGGTGAAAGCTGATTTTGAGAAAACATGATTTCGATCGTGTAACAAGCGAATAACTAGCTTTTTCACATCGGGAGATTCCGTAGACTACAGTGTATATTATTAGATCGATGTCAATAGTGTGTCTGACATATGGGTAATTCCGCCAATTCAAGATTTAGAGGGAAAAAAATTTTTTTTGAGGCACATTGCCCAGCGATAGTTTATCTTGTTTTGTGTACCAAAATGAGTAAGAAAACGCCCGAGTGAATGATTTTCATGCTAGGGTCTTTTGGGAAATCGATATCTCGTCAATCAATCAATGCTGGAGGAAACAGTCGCTCTACTCTCTTCTTACCTTCATCTCTCACCATGAAATTGTGTTTAAAAAAACTCCAACCAAACAAAATCGACGTGAAATTTTCTGAACTTTCAGAATATGCGATTGGAATTGCCGGGAAATGGAATCCTGATGATGTCCGAGCTACTTTCTAGCGAGAAAATCAGTTTTGACACGAAAAAAAATGCTCAACGTCTAACATTGCAATGAAAATAGCTGGCGGCTTTTTCAGAATCCCGGAGGAGCTCTTTCGTGAACTCTGAACTCCAAAAATCCTACCCATGTTGTACCAAAATTGGAATCAACGGGCCTAGAAAACAACTCCGAGGGCAAAAGTTGTCGGCCATGACAGATAAGCCTGACTATGAACTGTTTCATCATTCTAATTCAAGTATAACAAACAAATGGATTTGCACTCAGCAGAATCATTTATTATTCGAAAATAGACAACCCCTGATAAACATAAACTCTCATAACAATCAACATAAATGTACAATGTTGGCCAGAAACTGCATTATATAATAATCGTAACTACTTCTAGTAACATGGGTACGTCGTAATAGTTGAATATCAATCTTTCAGTTCCATCACCTCCCTTTCGAAGATGCATTGAGTCTCGAGGATTTTCTACGAATTCCACTCCTCAGATTTGATTTGACTTGAACTGCGCTTTCAAACTCAGCTTTCTTCAATGAGTCCTGATTCTTCGGCTTGACATAACGAGACCGGGTTTTGGTTTTCTTCTCATGAATCGATTTTTTCAAAGCTATTCCCTTTTTATCGAGCTTTTCTTTCGATATGACTCTCGACTTCAGCCTTGATTTTCTAGATTTAGCACTTTCAACTTCCCAGATCCCGGGCGTCAGAGCGAAGTGAGAGCACGGCGGAGTCTTTATACACTCCGAGCAAGACAGACGGTTGAGATGTAAAATATCTGGGGTTTCATTCGTCCACAGTAACTGAAAAATTTTCTGAGAATTCGGAGCCGAATCAATTTCGGGATTGACTGTCTTGCTAATAGCAGTGATGTCATCAGTGGTGATTTTAAAAATGCTCGTTTTACCTCCAGATGAAGCTTGGACAGCTTTTATTATATCATCAACAAACATGACGTCCTGGCCTTTCAAAACAGCTGAATCGCATAACCTTTTGACTGTCCCACCAACACCATCTGCACTACTTTTGCCATGCCCCGGTGCCGTGAAATTCCAGGAACCCCGACGCAGATTTAAGTTTGCACATGATCTTCGGAAAAGTTGAAAGTTTGTCTTGTTCTTGTACTGAGTCGTCGGGCCGTCACTCTGGAAATCAATAACATCTACTTCAGGAACTTTTTCCTTGATTAAACCCAAAACTGGCTGCAAATGGGCCCATATTGCACATCCATCATGGCTCAGATCCTCCGACACAGTACAAAAAGACACACAACACAGTTCTCCATCGCAGTTTTTATAATAAAAAACCCCCGTGTGCATTGAAAATTGCTTCTTCGAAGCTCCATAATGAGTCCTAGCGATCTCTCGTGAATATTTACCAAGATAGTTCTGAGAGAAATCGCAAGTCAGATGCACTTGGTTCGTTTCTAAGTCCAAAATATTTTTTCGTAAAAAACCGTATTGGTGATTCATGAGGTAAACATGTTTCAAATACATGGGGATCATCTGATTCATCTTATCAACCATTTCAGAAATAGTACACACAACCTTCTTCTTCACGGTTACTTTCACATCATACATCTTATTTTTTGCTCCTAGTCTTGATATTTTTTCGTCGGTCCATTGATGGTAGAATGAAACTGTCTCATTCTTGTCACATGTTATGACTCGATCCTTACACTTACTACATTCTCTGGACATACATGATAAATTCTTTTGATCGCAGGTCAACTGCGATAGAAGAGAATGATGATCAGGACTCGGTAAAATCTTCAAAAATGCTAATTTTGTGATCAGAAGTGACGCATTATCATGAGTCTTGCATAAACAAGTATCACGAGCGCTCATTTTTTTCTTCACTATCCAAAAAGGCTTAAATTTATAGAAACTTGTTCTGGAAAGTGGACTGTTACCTTCACGTAGATATTTCTGATGTAAATTGTAGAGTGTGTCAGTAAGGAAGCGAATCTGCTTCGTTTTTCCATTTCTTGTGATTTTATCTTTCCTGCTTGGACTGACAATTGAATTTTCATCACGTTCGAGAATAGTTATTTACGATACAAGGGACCTAACAGCCTTATTATTACACGGCGTGAAGTTGGCGCCCGAGCGCTTGCGCGAGGGTGCCAATCACGCCGTGTAATAACCAAGGCTGTTAGGTCCCGAGTATCGTACACTATTTTATAGCACCGAGTGACATAAACCCGCCCTTTCTGCGATTGATGGTGCACCCGAGCGCTCGCGCGAGGGTGGCGGTGGGTGGTCAGGGCGGGGGTAAGCGGGGGGGTTCGGGGGGGGCGGCAGCCCCCCCGACTGAAAAAAAGTTAAGAATCTGGTCCTATAAAATAGAAATCACACACCCGCGATTAAACCCACCGAGTGATGATGAAGACGTTTCTTGTAACTAAAATAATCCATGAGCATCATCGTTGGTTATTATAGTAATATAGGGGTTGTGCAAGCCTCATCCCGGCCAAGACCTAAAATTTTCCCTTTCAGACTTTATCCTAGAACAATTTCTATTGTTACGCTAGTAACTAGACTCCAGAATAATTTGGAGTTTAATCCTTCTGAGACATTTCATAACGGCTGTTTGAGAATGGAAAACTGTGTAATGTAACACCCCTACCGCAAAAATGACGAATATGCATATTTGATCTTTTCAAATGAGGTACAATCCCTCATCATACTGATGCAGTCTCTAATTTTGATATGTATCTGTTGTCATTCCTTCACAACGGTGCATCAAATGCAAAATTCGGCATGGTCAAAGGTTTCAAGGTTAGCACGTATGTATGTACATACCATAGACATAGAAGCAATGTCTATGGTACATACATGTGCAGAACTCAGCCACGTGTTTATGTTTATGTTTATGTTGCTGATGATTTATAACCATGAGCAGGAGTGTTACAGTCATGACTAATTTTCTTGCTCTTTACAATCATTGATGCGGATAAAATTGCTCCAGACATGATCCATCATAGAATTCTTATCATTTTTCTTCAAATTTCGATGCCTGCATACATAGTATGCGCAAAAATTGCCAAAAATGCCCTTGTAACCTCGCAGTGAAATAAACTGATTTGCTGCACCCCGCACCCACGTGAAGTGAGCGGACGCATTATTTCACAGTTGAATAATAGGCCATTTAAGTCCCGCAAATGCGTTAAATAAACGCGGGTTTAGGTCACGCAGTGCTATAAAATCAGTGACAGCAGTTCTTATTCTCTCTGTTTGTTTTGAATACTTTATATTTCTTCGGCGTGCTATGATCATATTTCGACTCCCCAATAGAGAATGATTCATTCTAGAAGAGAGTCTCAGTAAAATACACTTTTTCTTCCTTCTTGACCCAGGAGATGTGCTCGACCTTGGTTCAGAATTAGGACGAGAATCATTTTGATCGTGTCGTATCTGTCCCTGAGCAGATTCGAAAGGAATATTACTCCTTTCAGCTTGGATTTCTTGTCCTTGATCATCAATGGCAATGTTAAGAATAGTTTTGAGGACATTCTTACGTTTCCTGTCGTTATTTTTCCAGCTCTTAGCCCGCCAGAAGTTTCTTTGTTTCTTCAGCTCTTCAATTCGTATTAATAGTTTTTTGTTATCCCGGCGCAGTTTCTCTTCCCTGTTTCTACAACGTTTGAGAGCACTCTTTAGTTTCACATTAACTCGATCATCATGGCTGCAAGATTGATTGCTTGAATTACCATCACGATCACGGAAAGTTCCACGATCACTGTCTTGTCTACTACAGCGGTCGAAAGAATTTCTTGCTGATTCTGAGGTATGATCAATGTACAAGTGCTCAAAATCTGTCATTTCATCTTGAACATTCTGTGTGCCTGCACTATTCGATGTTGAACAAATTGATGACGGGTCGGTGGAATTCGAACTTCCTTCTAGTAGTCTCAAGTCATCGGGGAAATTCTGTTCGCTTGAAATATTTCCAGTCAACTCAGTATTTGGTCTCCTTGCAAATTTTTTAGATGATATCGGTCGTCGGTTGCTGTAAGTGGATTCCGCGCCGAGATTTGGTCGCAGGCTTGCATTTCTAGTGATCGGCCTGCTTATAACATACTCTTCTCGGTGGGTCTGTCTCCTGGAATATGATAAGATTTCTTCGATGAATCCAATGTTCCATTCCAGGAGTCCAGCGAAGAAGATCATCCGCATATGAGTCATAACCGCACCAATTTCGTCAGAATTCTAACTGCGTGACATAAGATTCGAAGATCTCTCTCACTCTCCTCCCGAAATACGCGCGGATTTTGTATGATTATTCGACTGACTCGTGTGACCAAGTAGCTTCACTAATTTCTTCGGCCAAATTTTGAAATTCCACACAATTTACAGAATGCAAGTAAGCCGGCGACCCAGCCGGAGGCAATTGTAGCATTGAAAGCCGATATTTATACCCAATCAACACCGTTCGTTTCCGAAACGCACCACGGAAGGTTCCCCCGGAACTAATGCGGCCTTGGCCAGGCGTTCCTACGACTCTATTCTGCGATGCTAGTGAAAGCAGCTTAATACCCTACCCAAAATGAATGACTCATTTGAAATGACTCATTCAATGACTCATTTGAAATGACTCATTCAATGACTCATTTGAGGAAAGATAGAAATGAATCATTCGTAATGGCTCATTTGAAATGAATCATTCGAAATAAGTCATTTGGAAAATCTCTTTGAAACTAAGTATTCTACGCTCTGAAATGTAGAAAGGAATACTGGATTGAAGATTAATTGATGGAATTTTTTTTAATTTTCTCCAATGAGTCAATTCTAATGAGTCATTCCTAATGATTCATTTCACATGAATGAATTTTGTCGTTGCTCGAATGAGTCATTTCAAATATCCCAAATCCCTGAGTCATTTTAAATGAGTCATTTATTTTAGGTAGGGTATGGTGTATTTTCTGAGATTTCTACGCTTGAACTGAATGAGGGTGACGAAACTTACCTGATAGAAAAAAGCTCGCCGCGTTTCCGCTTCTGCTCGAGTGCGAATAATCGTCGCGATTCTTCTTCTTTCGATTCTCTCGCAGCTTTTCTTTTCTCTCGTACACGTTCCCGCTTCAACCGCAGTGTCTCTGCTCTCTTTGGGTCAACACTCATCTTCCATGTAAGATTCCGAAACTGAGATGCTGGCAGAACCGAGGCCTTTATAAAGAAGAGAAGACGCGATAACGAAACATCGTTGTCAGTGAATCCTTCGAAATAATCGTCATAAGGCAAAGATTTCTGAAGAAATCGAATAAACTCCGAGGATCATTCTCAATATAGAGTTAGTAAGCAGAGTAAATTTCATATTATTTGAGAGAATGATTTATTGACTTACCAACTCATCGAGCTTTTCGTTATGACGGCAAACTTCCGAATGCACTGGCAAAAAGACGGATGTCAACGTCGAGAGAGACGCAGGATGTATACTACTGAATAGTTGAAGTTTTCGAGTTCAATGCACGATGAATAAAACTGAGCGTCACACCTGCGATCACCATGTTTCAAGAATTGTTCGTTTCAAATTACGATACAAGAGAGAGACATCACGGCGCCGCGCGTTCCGAAGCGTCGTGCTCATAACCAGGCCTGCTCATAACTCTAGCTATCAGCTACTATGCTCGACGTATGTATCAAATGTAAACAAAAACACTGGTTGCCGATTATCCACCCATTCGCGACCGTGCAAAATACTTATCTGCAAGTTCATCGTCAGTTTATCCACTTAAAACTATAGTGTGTTACTACTGTGCGAGGTCCGGCAATTTCGCGGCACGGGGATAGTTTTTCCCCGGATGTAACGACAGGAAAATATCTTGCCTTAAAACAGCCTGTCGTGCGATGGACATATGCTATTTTTTAGCATTACGGCGAGTACACGCCAATTTTCTGGTTGCAGCCGGAACTAGAAGAGGCGCTTTAGTCACCCTACACTAGAAAATTTTTTTCGACAGATTCTCGGAAGTCAACAAAAGGAGTCTGCATACATTTTTCTATGTGAAGCATTCTGTGTGAGCAGTTACTCATATTTCTCTCGTCACTTCTCACAATTTCAAAACCACCGGTGATCCCGGAGAAAAATACTTCAGTCGTGTCAACATGACTGAAGTATTTTTCCTCCTATTGAAGAGTGTGTGGAAGTTTTTATGTATCTCTTCAAGATCTTCGAGAAGTTGATCCACACATTCTTCGATGAGATGGTTTCCTGTCAAGGAAGGAGGTCAAAACCGTGAAGATTATCAGAAAAATACGAAAATACTCGCATTACGCGGATGGAACTCCTTCTACGGAAAAATGTATCATTACCTTTTTTGTAGACTTTTTTAAGACCTACAAAAAATATCTGAACATTTTTTGCAATAAAGTGCAATCCCTTCGAGTTATGGAATCAAAACCGAGGATAATCTGAAAAAAATTGGAAAATACTCTCATTGTGCGAAGGGAACGTCTAACACGGAAAAATGTGTGAATATCATTCTTAATCATCTTTTTAAGATCTACAAAAAGTTGCTCTACACTTTTTGCGATAAAATGCGTTCCCCTCGTGCTATCGAGGACGGAATACTGAAATATATCGAGGAAGAGCGTTTTTTCGACTATACTCGAAACTTTTCGAGGTTGCAGTCTTGATTATTAACAGATTTCTTCAGTGCCAATATCTAGAACCTCATCTAAAAGGAATCCCATCCTTCAGTGATGACCGTACAGTTACATACTCAAAAAAGGTCGTGATTGTTTGAAGTCGCACCAAATAACTGGGTTTCCAGGATTTCCAGGATCGAAAATCAAAAGACACATTCGTCTATATCATCCATCACTACAAAAACCAACTGTCAAAAGACAAATGAAAGAGCTATCTATCCATATTGCGATGTGCCGTCAATTTTATCGTGTTTTCCAACCGATTCACGCAAAAATTTGTCACGTAAGTATGTCCATTACTTTTTTTTTACAGTAGGCACACACATGCGGCTTAAGGGATCCTGTGGGTGACATTCAGACGAAGTTTTTTTCGTAGTTCCGACGCGAAAAAAAATATAGGTCTTTTGGGTACCGCTCCATAGATGCGAAAACTGAAAAAATATGAAATAACGGGTTCCCATTGGAAACACCTCCATAAAACCTTTTTATCAATAGGCACACCCATCTGCGTTTGATTTTATGAAAGTTTGGGACCAGAGGATGGAGTTTGACCCTCTATAAAACTTTTTCATGGTAGGGTCTTTTGAGTTACACGATGAAGAATGCTCCCAGGGGTAGTGAATACCACCAACTCACTCTCAAGAAATGCCTATCATTGTATAATTTTGCGACCCATAGTGAGTAAGTGGGCACTAACTAGTGATTAATCCTGAATCTTGGCACTATTTGGACCATGTTTGAACATTTCACACAAGTGTTTTGATTCATGCTGAGCCTGTAGCCTTGCATACCACTCCATTTTTGAATTGGCGGAATTACCCATATAATGGGTTATCATACCTCGTTCCATTATTGATTCTGTATGAGCTCCTGTATAAGCCTCTCATGCTAGTAGTCAGATTTCCTTTATAATGGATCAAAATGGAAATTTTGGCTCCTTTAAGGATCTGTTTATCTAGTCTAATATTTAAGAATTGGTATTTCTCCTCATGTGAAACATTCAATACTTTGAATTGTTTATTCGGATCATTCAAACAAGATATCCTCAGATTATCTGTGGAAATGTCCAATTGATCCGAGTGCAGAGTGATCATATCGGTACTCGACATTACTTCAGCGTGTATGTCTACCCAACCCGTGAAATTGAATTTTTCTGGTTCAATATATGGAGTCAAATGGATGGCATAAGATGTCGGAATCACGTTCTCTGGTAGACGATAAGCTTTGGTGTTTTCAAAACCATCACCATTCCTATCTGCTTTTATCCAGTTGATTATATTCTTCGAGTTGCGCTTGAACCACTCGATATCGCTCTCAGCCAATTTGACAGCCCTCTTTAAGTTTTCCTTAATATCTTCCAAGTTCGGTATCTCATTCATCATCTTTTCCACCTGATCTACTATTTTTCTACAAGGGTACTTGTTGAGAATCACTTTGATGATTTTCTCGATCTCGCTGTTACTTTTGAAGCTGTCGGACATCAATTTCATTGTAAATCATGAACATTTCATCAACGCATATCAATAGAGACATATTTACTCACTATTTTTTCATCTCCTTATGATTTTGCTGAATGAAATCAAGAGTGAATCGAGCACCAGAGAAACTTGATGAATAAACTCCATTGAATACGGTCGAAACATCTTGTTTTCGAATTCTGCTGTCTTCAAAACCTTTCAAAGCAGACAGGAAGTAGCTACGAAAATGAATAATAAGAATTCTTGGTCTGGCGAGTGGTAAGATTCCTACTTATTGCGATGCTGTTTAGATTAAAATCGATGCATTCGTGAAAATTTTCCTCGCGTCTTTTTTCGATATTTCCGACTGCCACACTCAAGTTGATTGACAAGCGAAAGAAAAACCGACTGAATCATTGACTGGACCAAAACTGTGCGTGTACTAGAGCTGGTTCCAAGAACATCTGCTAATGATGAACTTCTAAAATGGAGAAGATTCGCACAGATCGAGCATAATTTGGCTGTGGAATCATGCCCATTTAGTTCGTACAAATAATTTTTATACAGTGAAAATTCTCCAACTCAAATTTGAAGGGACTCCGCGAAAAATTCGAGTTAGGAAGTTTTCGAGTGAGGGAGTTTCGAGTTAGAAAGTTTCTACTGTAGCAGAATTTTAGTCCATCTGTCAGATTCTATCGATCAAAACAATACTCTGCAATAATTAAAACTGATATCACAGGTCGTTCGGCACTCTATTAGAAAAAAATTCCCATGACTGACTCCCGTACATCAACTCGTCCATTGTAGACATTTTCTGCAGTTTTCTTCCAATCCCTACTACGTTCTTTGATATCAGTATTTGTCAAAAAATCTTGGCATAGGTTCGCGGCAGGTAAGTTCTCCAGGTTCCGAGCAACTTATATGAATCGAGTCTTAACCATCTTGCACTAAATTACCATGGTCATATTGTACAGAACAGATTGATATAGTCTCATTGCAATATCGAAATTTAGTCTATGTAAATATTTTTCTCTGAGTCCAAAATTTGATGCAACATGATTCGTATTTTCCTTGGTATTCGCAAGATGGCTGAAAGTTCTCTGGAAATTATGACATTGAACTCGCATTGAAAGAATACATACTTATTCAGGATAGTCGTATTTTTGGAGCATCCTAGGCTGCTCAGAATCAACTCCTGCTCACTGGGAACTTCAGATTTCAAGTATTGTTTCCATAAAAATTCCCAATCATCAGATGAACCGTACTTGATCGCTGTACAATAGACCGTTGATTTTCTATTTTTCAGCACCCTACTCATAAATTTATCATTTTAGTCAGTATAAGGACACGATGAAAATAATCCCAACCAATAAGGACTTACGCAGTCTGGTTGGTTCGCCAATCAGAAAACTGTTGCTGGGCTCTGTAAATGCACTCGGGCTGATCAACTTTGCAGGCCTGATCAATTATTTCATGACGAAGCATAGTTTTCATTTGATCGTCTGCTTCCATATCGTTGAATGTGAGTTCTCTGTATGTTCCCGCGAGGATGGATCTAACGAATAACTGGAAAGTAAAGTTTTCGATCAATTCGGTTATTTCTGGTTGATTTTCCTGAAGAGGTATTGGAAGGAAAAGATTGGTCCTAAGCGTAAATTTTTTTTGTATCTCACTTTGAATGTCCTATCCTCAAAACTTGTGCTAAACATGTTCCGCAAGTGGTCCAATCCTCTCATCGCAGATTTGAATGGTAGATAGTCTTTTTCATTTCTTAGGTATGAAACGGCTGTCAAGGCTAGTCCATAGTCCACGAGCTCAGCTCTAGCGAGACTCAGAAGATCATCGAGTATAGCTGCACGATTTACAACGTGAATTTTCTCATGCTCACCACTGGTTAAGACCTTGATTATCTTATCCCAAGACGAGCGATCGTAGTTGACTCTGTAGTATCCTAAAAATCAACATAAATCAACATTATTCGCACGATGGTGTGTCTGTTAAGCTTAAAATATTCACCAGCAGATTGAACATTGAGAATGAACCAATCATCGTTCTTGAATGGATTGTCCAGCGCTTTCCGGTCATCTTCCAACCAGTACTGGGGTTTTGTTGAATCGTCAGTGTTTTGACTAGACGATCTGAAAGTTATGGGTATCATCCAAATCGTGCTTCCAGATATTTCATCTGGCTTGCGGAGGAAGAATCTCTCTTGTTCTAGGATGATTTTGTCACCTTTGACCGTGACGTTTACGTATGGATAGCCTGGCTTTTCTGTCCAACGTTTCATTATACTAGCAACAGCCAGACCAGAATTTGGTTGTTTTTCATAAATTGCTCTTTGAAAAGCAGACCATAATCGATCTGGTGCGGTAGAGTCATATTTGCTGCGGGAAAATGTGTTGTTTAGTCCCAAAAACTTCCCAAAATCTTGATTAATCGTTAAGATTTCGAATATCATACACCAAGTTCCCTAAATAATCATTCTGTATTCTATTTCATCTTCAATTCCAATAACTGTATTGCATCGATATCGATACTTTGGCATCAAAAGAGTGGAGTGACGATCGAGATGGGTACTGTTCTGACGTTCTAAGCGAGATATTATTGCTTCATTAGCCAGAATAAAAAAACAATGAAACTAGTAACCTGAACTTAGGTTAAGTTTTATAACAAAATGAACCTCGTACTCAATCGGAACCAATAAACAGTCAAATCCTGGGGCCTTATTCTAATACATTTTTCCCGCGATGGGGTGGAAGAAAACCCAGCACTTCCAATTTCCGCCTAGTTTTCATTTCGTAAACAAACTAGTTTGTAGCATTCATTGCCATGAAAATATCTTCAGGATATACTTAATGGCGTATCCTTCCGAACTCTCAAACATTTTTTAGCATCACACAATTCTAAGATTGGCCGAAAAGTCATCTTAACATTAGATTGAATCATTTTTAGACCACAACATTTCCGCTTACTAACCTGTCACTTTGATAGTTATCGAAAAGTGATCCAATTTCTTGTCGAGATGACTTTTAGCCCAAGTTTAGGATTGCGTGATGTTAAAAAATGTTTGAGGGTTCGGGAGAATACGCCATTAAGTATATCCTGATGATATTCTCGTGGCAATGAATGCTACAAACTAGTTTGTCTACTAAATGTAAACTAGGCGGAAATTGAAGTGCTGGGTTTTCTCCCATCCCGTCGCGGGAAAAATGTATTAGAATGAGGCCCCTGGTTCATCTTGTTTCTTGTTCAAGTCTTCCAGTGGCCCAATTGTTATACAAACTATGATTGTAATTCGAGTTATATTATTATCAAACGACTAGTCACATCTGTGATGTTAAATCCTTGACCAAAATGCTATTACTGGATTTGTATATGTACGAGTATTGTATGAATGATTGATGTTTTTTGCCCAAGGGCGAATAAAAAGGATATTATTATTATTATTATTCATGTTCTGAGTAGTATATTCTTTGCTCTCCCGTCAAACCGCCAAACTTCTCCCCGGAAAATTGATTCAGTAATTTTCTGAATCTCAATACACAATAGTGGCTTAAGAATTCTGAAATGTCCAACTTATGATACGATAAGTTATACTTGATGTACTCACTTATCCTTAAGATAGATTCTCAGTGCTCTGTCAAACACATCAGTACCGAAAGCATGTTCCATCATTCTGATGATACTTGCTCCTTTAGCATAAGTTATGGTGCCACCAGATTTGTTAATATCTTGTTGAGTGATCATTTCCCTCGTCATGGGGACAGCCTCTTCATAACTATCTATATCGAGAGCCAACTGGTATTCCTTGACAACGAATTGTTGATCCATCTTCCAACTTGTTTCGATCTAGGAATTTGAGTTGGGTGTGAATTGATTTGAATTACGGACAGAAGAAACTGTCTGAAAATGGATGCTTCGCGAGAAATTGAGTATTATCAGCCTCGCATGAACGATTGAAAATTCCATGAATCACTAATGGCTTTCACAAACTTTCCCAAGTTTTTAGGGGCCAGACTTTGGTGTTGGTCAACTCGTTTCAATGTTGTACATTTGCTTAGATGACGAACACATTTCGAGATCGGGCGGGGGGTGGAGTGACTTTATTCCACATGCAAAATGAAGTCACCCCAAATATATCTAAGAGTATTCCACTCATTTCAGTTTTACGAAGATAAATGAAATGAAGGCCGAGAAATTACGCATAAATTCATAATAGACGTGGAATAATTGATGATGAAATATTTTTATGTACGAAAAAATTAAAAAATTGTTAATTCTGTTTGGTGTAACTCTTTCTCTGGAAAGTCACTACAACAGCGAAATAGATTTAGTGTGGATGATGTGACAGGGAAACAATTTCTCTATTCAACCAAAAATTGTTGGATCTGGAAGTTCCAAATCACAAAAAGTTTGATAATCGCTGAGTTGGAAGTTGTAGGAGTCGAGTAAAAAGAGAAGAATCAGGCCAAGCGTCTCTTGAGAATATGTCAAAGTAGAGCTCAAACATAATATCGCTTCTTTCTGGAAGAATAAGTTCATAAAAAGAATATCTAGAAGTGAGGAAGTTTCTGACGAAGATCGATGACGTACACATGAATACTGAACAAACGGTCTTCGTCGGATATTCCTTTCACGGATTACGGTCTCACCTCGTTTGTAGTCATGTACTCGAAATATGTTGCAAAACCCTCGCTTAGCCATCTGTAGCTCCACCATTCAGGTGTCACCAAGTTTCCAAACCACATATGCGAGATCTCATGAACAACGAGAGATGCCACTCGTTGTTTGTCTGCATCTGACGATACACTTTCATGGTAGAGTAGACCTTTTTCGCGGAAAGTAACAAGACCCCAATTTTCCATTGCTCCACCAGCAAAGTCAGGTATGGCTACCATGTCGAGCTTCGGAAGTTGATATTCCTCTTCAAATTTAGCCTCGAAAATCTGAACAGCAGATCGGCCGATATCGAGAGCGTATTCTCCTTGGTTCACAACGTTGGAACGAGCCCACACATTCATGGGCAAATTTGTCGAATTCACCTTGTAGATGGCCTCAAAGTCAGATATGACAAAAGCTATGAGGTACGTCGACATTCTGACAGTAGATTCAAATTTACACCACTGCCTTTCCCTACGATAAGAAATTTGATGAGATTTTCCGATGTATTTCAGAAATATTAGTCCAAATTCGAACACAGATTTCTCCATGTGCGAAAGGTCTAAGCAATCGTCATTTCATTCATTAGTTGTTTAGAAAAAGTTCATCTATCAAAGTGAAGTTTGCTCAATTTTCCTCCTTCAGACTATTATGTCACACACCCACGAGTGGGGACCACGAGGTCTGGGAGACTGATCTTCCTCAAGATTTTTCTATACTTTATTCTACTGAGAATATAAAAAATCCAGATTAACTCCATCAGATGGGCCTCCTGTTCAGAGTTACAATCAGAAAAGTTATCATTGACAGTGAATCTTATGTACTATAGTACATCACTATATAGTATATTATCTTTTTTTAAAATGGACCTGTATGAGCGATGCTGTTCTCAGTGGCTGTATTTTTGGACAGCGAATCCATCTGATGGACCTACTCTGGATTTTTTATCTTCCAGGTGGTATCCAACTGTACAAGAATTTTTCGAAAGATTGGGAAACCGGACCACGTGGTCCGCCCCTGACAGTAGAAAGCTAAAATAAAACAAACTCGCAAGTGACGGCTAGTTTATTTGCAGAATGTCTTGTGATTGACTTGAAAAGAGATCGTTATCAAGTTTCTCTTAGGAAAAAATTTGAAGCTCTCATTCTGTAAGATTCTTGTCAATAATGTAGTATACTATGACACTACCCATCTGCACGCAGTCTCATACGATATTTTATGGCACGAGAATCCAAAAATCATGTTGAAAGTTGAGATTTTGAGGTTAGAGTGCAATGAAGATACTTTCGCACACAGTGTGTCAAAAAATCATGTCTTGATAGAGAACTTTCGGAAAAGTTGTGAGAAAATATCATTGAGCATCCTGACGAATGATGGATTGGAACAAAAATCAATTCAAGAATCTAGTCAGTGTAAGCGACGTTAACGGTAATAGCCTTACCTGTCTATCTTGGAAGGCATGTTACCCAAGCAACTGTAGCCACTAGGAACCTGAATACTGATATTGAAATTTGCTTTCAAAGCTGGCTCATCGAAACACGGAAAAGCGTGTCTCGCATTTATTCTTGAGAAGTGGGTAGCCACAAGCCATCTAGAATTTCAAATAATAATTACGATTTGATACAATTCACAAGAGCTAGGTGATTTTTCCTGATCTTACTTTTGCTTTCCATTTTTATCAAAATATGAACTCTTGTAGATTCCAACCATGTCATCTCTTACAATTCCATCAAAACGTAGGTTAACGTTGATGACGCTCCCTTTAACTAAGTGCTTTTTCATGAGAATGGAAAACGTTTCCGTCGTCGTATTGTAGTTGGTCGTATCAATGACTAGATCATCTTTGACTTTCGGATCAACTTGAAATACGCTTAATACCGTAGTATTTATCTTGCCACTGTGCAAAACTATCTCCTTAGTCTTTTCCATGACATTGATTCGTATTCTCACTGAGCCAGAGAAATTAAAATTCTCCAAGTCGATAGAATTGTACTTGATATTGTAGGATTCGGGAACTAATGATTTCGGCAGTCGAAATCCATCATTGATGGACAGATAATTCACGTCTTGATTTGACTCCTCTCCGTCATTTGGATTAGTTTTTGTAGATACAAAAGCTTCTTGGCATGTCTGGATATGGAATAGTGTGAAAAGTGCAAATATTGTTCCCAATTTTTGTCGCAGTCGGGCCATCGTGACATCTGAAATATTCAATACTGTTGATACATCGAATGTGCCTTGTTCGAGATGTCTCTTCACCCAGAGTTTAGGGAAACTTTTTATTCATTCATGCAAGAAACCATCAGAAGAAATATTCTTCTCCTTATTTTCGAGTACTCACTGCTCAAACCAATCGGAACAATATTTCTCGATATCATTCATATGGACAAAAAAAAACTCTGATGACAACACCAGGCTTATTCCGGAATAGATCTAGTTGACCATCCAATATGACTATTGAGTTCGAAAGTCATGTTTTGAGGAGTCCACCATTTTTCTGTTTGCTGGGCTAATCATAAGTCGTATCTAGATCGACAGGAGCAATTTTTACAAATTTATGTGACTTGTACGTCACAGTGCTCCTGAAGGAGTGACAAGTCTCGCTGAAATGTCAACGAAAACGGGTCACGCGCTACCTTGTAGGGTTACTCAAGTACATTCACATCCCGTTTCAGCGAAAATCGCAGCTGATCATTTACTAGAATGCGAGAAAAAAGTGTGAAAACGCCATTTAACTTCATGTATTCCCATCGGCATACATAAGCAGTCAAAGGATGTCAGTAGCATAGTGGCTGGCACAACGTCTCCGAACGGGTTTGAGGGGTGTCAATGTACATTTCCATAAGAAATTTCCCGTAGAACATGCTGATGCATTCCATTTTTTGATATCTATCTTAGTTCTTGAGATGCGAACCAAGTAGAACAAGAACCGTTAGCAAAATGCAATCTCACAGCAACGTCTTGTTCTGAGAATTGCATCGACAAAGAGAGTATGGGGACCATGATGGGGTATTGATCCACGATTTTTATTGTATTTTTTCATGTAAAATCCGAATTCGGGACCACTTTCATTTTTACTAGTCAAGTTTCCATTAGAATCACGGAAGACTGTCGTGATTTTCCATAGTAATCCATTACTATTGAGCGCATAACAATTCGATCGAGTCAGCCCTATGGTGTATTTCTAAGTACGTTTTCGGATCTTAGCACGTTTCGCATCATATTAAGGGGACCAGGATACATTGAACAAGTATATCAGAAAGGCTCTTGTCCAACTTCGTGGGAACAGCGTTTGATTGATTGCTTAGTATTCTTTTAAAAATTTGAATAAAATCTGGACGTTTCTGGAGAATTACGACAGTTCTCCGTGATTCTAATGAAAACTTGACTAGTGAGAATAGAAATGGTCCCAAATTCGTATTCTGCATGGGAAAACACAATAAAAATCGTGAATCAATACCTCATCTTGGTTCCCATACCTTTTTTGACGATGCAATTCTCAAAACAAGACGTTGCTGTGAGATTGCATTTTGCTAACGGCTCTCGCTCTACTCGGTTCGCATCTCAAGATCTATGCTAGATATCAAAAAGTGAAATGCATCAGCATGTTCTACGGAAAATTTCCTATGAAATTGCACATTGACACCCCTCTAATCCGTTTGAAATTGTTGTGTCAGCCACTATGCAACTGACATCCTTCGACTGGTTATATATGCCGATGGAAATACATGAAGTTAAATGGCGTGTTCACACTTTTTGCTCACATTTTAGTAAATGATCAGCTGCGATTTCCGCTGAATAGGGATTTGAATGTACTCGCGCAACCCTACAAGATAGCGTGACCCGTTTTCGTCGACATTTTAGCGAGACTTATCACTCCCTCAGGAGCACTGTGACGTCTGAACCACAGGAAAAATCATTACATGGATTTCATATTGCTTTAAGACATATCACCTCGGAGTATTAATAAAATTCTAGAATGAAGAGAAAAATAACAAAATCGTGAATGAGCTAATACTGTATCTGAGGAAGATGATGTTGAACTGATAAAATCACAGATCAAGAATACCGTAATCTTCAATCCATCAGAAGTTCCACCGAATTGCTTGCTGAGATTGAATGGATCTCTTATATTGGTGAAGATTGATTATCAACGTATTGTCGTGAGCCGTAATCAGTGTCCGATAAGCTGATAACATTGTGCAATAGCCACACTTCAATTGCGACAGAAGTTTCCGAAGACCTAGGAATTTTTCTCCCGCAGCATGATTTACTTTAATAAAAATTATACGAATACTCTGTTTTGGGGATAATATTTTATTAATCATGATTCGCTAATGTTTTCAAAAATGTCCTGTATAATCAACAGTACCAAGGCACGTGTACCGGTTCTCAATGCTGGCACGGTTTCATTGATGAGCTAGAGAAATTTTTACAAGCAAGATTGCATCTAATTGATCACTTAAACCATTCTCTCTCGAAATCAAGATCACATCTGTTCACTACAACAACAAAAACCAGAGAAATTGAGGAATTCTAGCCGCAGAAAGCAAGTTGATTGCGGCCGATCAGAATTAGATCACCGATAATTTCGGGATCCCTCATTACCGATATCGATTGAGGTGATTCACATGCTCCTCCAAGATATAAAATAAAAGTGCGAGTAGTCAGGAATATACAACTGGACTTGGTAAACTCGATGTAAAACGATAAGATCAATTGATTCGCTTCGTTAACCCATATTAAATTTTTCCATGGATAATTTGTTGACCTCATTAGCAATAGTTTCGTGATCTCCTACAAATACAAGCATGAGTCTGAAGATTGACACATTCAAGACGATCCCGGACTAGTTGTAAGTCGATATATGGAGAGACTAATGAGTACGAACAAAGGACCGACTGGATTGAAAATTTCGATGATATTTTTCAAATTTTTCCGAGTCAAAGTTAGGAAATCTGCACAATTTGCCTCGAGTGAGTGAATCAAAGATTTGTGGAATTGTTGATTCCGAAAAATTTTCAGTCTTTCACAAGTTGATGGTGTGATAGACAGGTGATTCCCCGCAACAACAACATCACATGAAATCCAAAATCCCAGCTACTCAATCACGATTTCATGATTAAATCTACCTCATGACCAATTCGTGAAACGTTGCAACGTTTTTCACCACCAAAAACTTCCACCGTCACCCATTCTTCCACTCGATACAAATCCTACGAATTTCCTTACTATGAGTCCAAAAATTTTAAAACTTGAGAAATTCAAATCGAGTTATAGGATAACATCCATCCAGCACTGAAAATACTCTCAGCAGGAAAGGTTTCCAGGTCCAGATAACGGATATAACAAGAATTTTGGAAAAAGTCTTTTGCTTAGAGAAGAAACTCAAAGTTATGGACCCTAAAGCTCGATCGTTTCCGAACTACAACCAAAAAATTAGTATTGTCCATATACGCCCTTGCTAAGAACTATGCATGATGGTACACCCTAGATGCTCATGTCCTTAGCTGTAGCTTCGGGAACGCTTGAGCCGTAGGGTGTATGATTTCGGATTTCATCTTTTTGTGCTAAAAGAAGATGATTTTCACAGTTTCAGCCAAATTCGTGATCCGGATATGAAAACCACTCCTGGTAGTATAGCAAGTAATCACATCAAGCATTGAATTGCTATCGGATGTTGTAATTTTCAACCTCATCCTTGCATTTTGAGGAGTTCAAAATAACACTGATGGGATTCTATAATTAGCGATGACAGGATTCCAACCAATTCTCAGAGTAGTACGTGGTTGATGTTCAAAGTATGATCTACCCTTCCATCTAGATTCCACATACACTCAAAGTCTGATTATATCGATTCCCAGTTAAATTTGACCAGCATAAAGTGGGTATCTCCACTGTTGGAAAGTCTTTGGTGCGGAGATTGATACTTTCTATACAATTGTTCACGGTGCTCAAGAACAAATTCAGCTATTTTTTTGAGAGGACGCATTACTTGAGAAGGTTGTCGAATTTCGATGCAAGAAAAAGATACAGATGACAAGAAATCATGATACATTCCGAGTTCTGAGAGGAGGTGAGAAAATTTTCCATCCAAGTGTCATGGATGAGTTTTTCAGAAACTATGTTAGAACTCGAGGGATCAGAAAATCATCATTTTTTTTAATAGTATCCAGCAAAATAGAGGATTTTGAAGGAGCCTGTATACCGATCGCCACGGCGATCCATTATCAAAAAAATGTGAAATTTGAGCAATATTTCATGACTCTGTCGATTGAGTTTAAATTATTCCCCTAACTATTTGAGAAATTCATAAAATGAAATGTATTATTGTACTCACCCAATCAGGGATGCCACCTCCTTCAGAAAATTGGCACCAAAACGAACGCCAGCACTCGCTCACAATTTTGACAACAGCCAAGCGAGTGCCAGCATTGAAACAAGAGTAAAAAGACGAAGAAAGGATCGAGCAACTCGTTTCGTCCTAATCCAGTGAACGAGCCGGGAGAACTGACAATTTTGCCACAACTCAAGTCCTACTCGGAAGAACTTATTCAACTTGAGGCTGTTTTAATTCAACAAAATATCTTATCAAAGATTCGATAATCTATGAATACTCAGCGTCTTCTCATGGATGGCCACTACCTTCACTTTGGAGACTTGGCCTATTGAATTTTTCGATATCAATTCTTTTGAATTGCGAACCGAGCCACCAGTTTACGTTGTAGCCGATCAAAACGATCTGGGACCAAGTTGAAAGCAGCAAGATACAAGTCAATCACGGCTCGGCTCGTCGGGCCGACAACACTTGGCAGTGGCGGGGCTATCTTGACTTAAGATCTGTCCCTGATGGAGAGACGCTCTATCGGGCACCTGAACAGGTCGGATCAATTAGGAGATTACCTTCCTTGGCAACTGTATAGCTGTACAGGAATTTCTGCGCATCTTTAGAATTGTCTGTTTATGAATCGTCGATTCAAGGTGTCACTCGTTTCAGGACAACGCTCTCTTTGAATGTACAAGGACATTTCAGCGCTTTTTCATCGCTTTTATTCTACTTCCACGTCTCCCCACTCGACGCTCGGACCACCCATTTTTCACCCTACCTCGCGATTTTCGGCGTTTTTCATAGAAAAATCTTGTACGGTTGAATGTGTTGGTGACGAAACTTGTGTCCGTATGAGCGATAAGGTAGGGTCTCTACCCTCTCTACGTTGAATCTGGGATGGATTGGCTGTACACCGCGATTCCTCGTGGTCGCCCCGCCCCCTGCCAAACTTGTCAAAACCTGATGCATCGTCACAAGTAGTAAGAGGACACAAGGAATGCATGCACATATGATATCATATGCTTTCCCATGCGCGCGGTGGCATCAGAAATGTTTCAAATCGTTTCGATCGCGGTCAGCGCGCCAAACTTTTTCACGGTCGGTTGTAACAATGTGTACATAAATTCGCGAATGCCCCATGCAACACTCTACGTTTTTTTTTCTTCAACATTCCTAATACGTGCTGTATTAGAGAGACTATCTCGGAGACTAATTGTGTGGTTTCAGACATAATTAAATTGGAAGCGATTCAAATCGAAGATGAGATCGTATGCACAGAGTATTTTTGATCTATTGGTTTTTTAACTCAATAATTTCAAAATATCAGTCAAAGCGATGTCTAAAACTCGTTTTCACCAATTTATTGTTTGGAAGCTCGCCAGCTGTTGTCAGCACCATCTTAGGGTTCAATTGGTTTATGGTTGAGGACGACGTGCGCTATTTTGTCACCTGCAAGGAATTTTTCTACGGACTTTGCAAGAATTTCCATCATGATCGGTGCAAAATTGAGTGAACTGTTTTTTCAGGAAAATTTTCGAATTGCTCAAAATTATTCCCATGAAAAGCTCACTCAATCTTGCACCGGTCTCGATGAAATTTTCTTAAAATTCTGAAAAAAAATTCCCCGCAGGTGACGATATAACGCACGTTGTTCTTGATTGTTTGGTTGATTTTATATTCATATGAGCAAAAAAGTCGTTCCATCTTTAATTGCGAAAATTTTGAGTTATCATACATTCCAATCGGACCCTCATAGAAGAATTCACAGAGCCCGAAGTGAGAAAAATATCGGAGCGAGTCGAAGCAGAAACGGTGGCTTGAGCGGTGGCCACGACGCCCATGCGGGAGCCATAGACAAAAATTTACAATTCGTACAACTCGCTCTAGTTTACTCAATTTTGCTCGGATTCAGACTAACAAGCACTCAAACTCTTCGATTTTGGAACAAAGCAAGGTTGAAGCAACTATGAATGCGAGTGAAAGAAACTCTCGAGATTTCAACGGGATCTTGAAATAGATATAAAAATACGTCACAAAAATAAAGTTGTGAGTTATGAGGCCGATCTCGAGAAAAACGATCATTGAGTCTCGAGAATTGAATTTTATTGGAAAATATATGAACTTGTGCGGTTTTGAGTCACGCGAAGGGATTCTGTTTTCATATTCTTGATTATCTATCTCGCCATCAGAAAAGAGGCGAGAAAAAAGTGGTTCTGTACAGGAACATGTTCAGACCGAGGCCTGAGAGTAGAAAAATGATCGAGCAGAGGAGTTTTCACAATGACGTGGAGATGAGCGCACAGTTTAACTTCTATGCATCGTTGATTTGTACAATCGAATTGAATACATATGAAAATAGTCAATTTCAACGCTCATCACACTGACCAGGAGAGTGTTTCAGATCCAAGTCACGGATTTGGTTGAAACTTTGGAGATAGTCTCCTCTCAGCACCAGAAGATGAACACCAACATTATTGACCCTAACGCTCAAACGTTCCCGAGCTACAGTCATGGACATTGGCATGACAGGTATAATGTAAAATTTTTAACATGTGCCCATGTGGGCAATGCTAATGTCCTTGGTTGTATCTCGTAAGTGCTTGAGCGTTAGGGTCTACAATTTCGGGTTTCATCTTTTGGCACTAAAAAGAGAGTATTCCCAGAGTTTTAGCCAAATGTGTGATCCGGATCTGAAACCTCCTGAAAATCCGGATCGGAAACGATGAGACCAAATAATCAACTTGTATATTGACTATCAAGGACGGAAAATCTACCAAATTACTTACGGATCTGAAACCCTCTCCTGGTGAGATACAAGATATAGATATTGAAGAGGTCAAATTTCGATCTTCCGTGTGAAAGCGAGCGTATTGAAAACATAAACGAACGAATTTGCGGGTTGATACTAGGCGTAGTATAGCAAACAGGGGAGAATGGAAGGGGGGGGGCACGTTCGTTGATCTCGCTGATTTTCGCGAGGTTTTCACAGCCAGTACTTATTCGTTGATATTGAGAGCCCTAATCACGTGTCAGAGTGGAATATTTCCCAATGAATTCTATCAAGTGATGAGAAAATGGTGTATAGTTTGACTAGGTCAAAACTTCATTCCGTCACCTAATTTTGAATAATCTGGGCTACTGATACCCGCAGCCTCATTTCCAATTCTGCTCACCTTATGCACGAGAGTCTTGAAGAAGGCACACATAGCAACCGGAGGACGATTATCATTCAAATGGTAGGTACGCACACCTTCTTCGATGCGCAATTATAGTTGGAGTGACAGATAATGATTATCCTCTTTCTTGAAACAAAACAAACATGTCCTCGACCGGTTTTCATCGTGAATACCGGCATGATCTTTTGACTTATTGTTAGTCAAACTATACACCATTATTCTCATCACTTGATAGAATTCGTTGGGCAATATTCCACTCTAACACGTGAGTAGGGCCCTCAATATCAACGAATACTGGCTGTGAAAAGCTCGCAAAAATCAGCGAGACCAAGGTGCCCCCCCCCCCTTCCACTCTCCCCTGTTTGCTATATACTACGCCTAGTATCAACCCGCAAATTCGTTCGTTTATGTTCTCGATACGCTCATTTCTACACGGAAGATCGATATTTGAACTCTTCAATATCTACATATATCGTGTATTACAGTATCGTGAGCGTTGAAATTGACTATTCTGATATGTATTTAATTCGATTCTACAAATCAACAATGCATAGAACTTGATAACTACATAATTATGAACATGAAAACAGAATCCCTTCGTATGACTCAAAACCGCACAAATGTATACATTTTTATAGTAAAATTCGATTGCCCAGACTGAATGATCGTTTTTTCTCGCAATCGGCCTCATAACTTACGACATTTTTTTTTTGGTGACGTATTTTCATGTCTATTTCAAGACTCCGTTGGAATCTCAGGAGTATCTTTCAGTCGCTTTTGAAGTAGTTCCAGCCCTGCCGTGCCCTACAATCGCCTCGCATACTGTTTAGCCACATCCGAGTTATGGTTTTTCAGCTAAATGCTCAAGAAGATCGAAGCTCGCACTAAACACGTTAGCCTGCTCCCTCCCGTGCCATGCTATTTTCCGCCGCTCGGAGACGCTGAAACTCACATGTCCCATAGCTGATGCGCATTTATTATCTCCTCTATGCATTCGCTGAAATTTGACTTGATCACCACACACTATTCGACCTAGGGCGAATGTAAGCTCATCTTATATAGAGGATAACGAAAAAAGTTGGCTTCTTAGAGTTGCAATTCGATTATCGATTGCTGAAGACGATAATGCATTTATAGAGTGCATATTTCAATAATGTTAAGAAATAACATAAAAATGATTCACTCGCTGTGGCTGTGACAGAATTTGAAGGTCGCGATCGGGTTTCTCTCGGGATTTTATGGTTTTGCCACGTGTTAGTGGGTGGATGTGACTCGATTAGACAGAGAATATTGCCGTATGGCTCAATTTTGAAAGGCTGTTCAAATTTGCCTTCAAAATTGTCCAAAAATGAACCGAAGTGCGGGGCAAATTTTCACTGGTTTTTTTCAAACTTCAAGAAAAAGTACGAACGCTGACACCTAAGAGTCTGAAAATTTTTGTACAATCTATTCAATACTTGGAATCTATAATTCCGTAGCCTCAAGTATCGCCAGATAGCTTCAGTGTGGAATCTTTCCAATTCCGCCCCAGTCTCTCCTACGCATTTTCATCCGATTGATGAAAAGTGCCGTTTTCATTGCACGGGTGGTCTATTCTCAAATCATCAGGATAATATGTTTCTAAAGACCCCGCCCCTGCCTGCCATCTCAGGCCCATCATATCGGAGTGAGATCAACTCGATACCTCCTACGAAATACACGTCTAAATCGACACCGAAACGAGAAAATTTCAAGAAAAAATGAGAGAAAATTCACAATCCAGAGAGCAAATGCTACGTTGAAATCTGAGCTGCAGAATAAAAGAAAGTTTAGAAACAGAGTGCGATGAGTTGGCGAGAGTTGTTCAAATAATATTGTCTAATTTGATTGTAAAACCAATCTGGAGCATGACGATTCCATGGGTTCATTCGGAGCCGTTTATTTGAGAATATATTCATCGTACAGAGTGATAGATCCCATCGAACCTATATAATCAAAAAGCTACTTGAAAGACTCATAACAAGAGTGAAAATCATTCATCAACTTGAAGATTAGATTTGTAGACACCATTGAACATTTTCATGCCAGCTCCTGCAATCTCTTCGAAGCCATACTTTTCCATCACCTCTTTGCAACGATCATACCAAGCGGAGACATTTTCGTATTGATCGATATTGTAGTCACCAGCCTGAAAATATTAGTCAAATAAATTTGTAAGTCCTAACTCGATTCAAGAGTGACGGATAGTCAAATTTATCGACAGAATCAGAACACATTATATCAATTGATAAGATAATGATGGGCTTACGGCTGTTATGGGGTCAAGGCCGACTTACCCGTACATGTTGATGAAAATATGAGATTTTGCACGTCTTGCAATGACTTCCAAAGGAAGGATTAATCTAATGAATTGTTGCATCAGTGCCAGTAATTGAGACTGATAGTCATTTGAGATTTCTTTATGAACCTAGGAAGATGAAACCGCGCACTACACTTGATGATATCCAACTCTGGCGGAAAATTGCCCAACTCGAGTTTTTTAGCTATTGAGATGAATCCAACGGAATTTTCTCCGTAATTGACTGAACTAAGAGATGTGTTATTCTGATTTTGTCCCAGTGCCGGAGAAGAGGTATGGCGAGGGGGGGGGGAGCTGAACGCAAAAGATGAAAAAATGATATTTCTGCGGACCAGAAGTGATATTTACCTACACTTTCGCTCCACCACCATGCACCCTGAGAACATTCAGAGTCCATTCTGTGCTCTACGACCCCGAAATGTATTCTGAGTGTTTGTAAGATGTCAGTAAAACAAATATATCGCGAGTTGTACGTTTTAATCCGAGGAAATAGCAAAGTTCTTTCATTTATTACGTTCAGCTCCCTCCATCGCCGATTACGAAAAGATTCCCACCGCATTAATCTCAATAGCTAGAAAGCTCGAGTTGAGCAATTTTCCGACAGAATTGAATACCAACGGTGGTAGTGCTTTACTGTAAACGAACGCAAAATTCAACCACTGGTTGAATATTCAACCAATGTGGATTATCACAATCTGTCCGTGCGATTCCTGCATATCAGGTTGTCTACCTGAGAGGAGTAGAATATGATGGATGGTCATATGGGTAGATAAGGATGATGGACAGGTGGACTAATAGATGATGTGTCGATGGTCGATGGATGGATGATGGATGAGGTCGATAAATGGATCGAAAAACGGATGGTGG
This sequence comes from Eretmocerus hayati, assembly GCA_029851415.1. NCBI lineage: Eukaryota > Metazoa > Arthropoda > Insecta > Hymenoptera > Aphelinidae > Eretmocerus > Eretmocerus hayati. The sequence continues at coordinate 10,159,297 of CM056741.1, forward strand.
GTGGACGAATGGATGTATGGGTGGAGTGATGGATGATGGGTGGATAAAGGACGGATGCATGATGGATAGATGGTCAATGGATATTTCATCGACCACCCATCCATCCATCACGGAATATAATTGCTTGGTTAAAAATTCAACAAATTTTTTACAATGTACGTACAGTGATTGACCCTGTATCGCGTATCACGATGATATTTGGGACAGAAATTCATCATTTTGGCCGTATCGGAGTCTTACGCCAAACGAGGCTACACTTTTCGCAATGATTTCTCCACCAATTGAGACGGGTTTGGTTGCAAATGACTTGGAATACCTTCAGGAATGTGCTTCTGGTACGATCAGAGAGGACGTACGTCTCTATTCCCCTCAAAACTCGATGTAAGGTTCAAGGTCACGCTCTTGCGAATCAGAATTGGAATATCTCGCGATTTATCGATTCCACCTCAAAAGTGAGAGACATTTATTCTCACCAATTGTATCAGAGGCACATTCATGAAACAACTCCGGCTCATTCGCGACCACCCCCGTCTCAATTGGCCTAAAACCCATTGCGTATCATCTGATGATCATGATCTATCATCACCCTTAGGGTGATGACAGATAACCAGCTACGACATGAATCTCACAACACGAGACAGTCCAACATGACACTACTTTCATTCCTGTGAACCTAATCATCGATGAATTTGATTCATTTTCATAGTCCATAACTGGCAGTGTAAAAGTGAATCCAATCCATCGATGGTTGAGCTTACAAAAATGGAAGTAGCGTTGTGTCGGGTGGTGTCGTGTCGTATCGGGTTGTCTGCCATCGCCCTAAGGGTGATGACAGACAACCCGTTACGACACGAATCTCACGACACGCTGCGACGCGACACCGCCCGACACGGCACCCAATCCATTCTTGTGAACCCGACCATCGATGGATTTGATTTATTTTCACATTACCAGTCATGATTTAGGAAAATGAGTCAAATCCATCGATGGTTGAGTTTGCAGGAATAGATTTAGTGCCGTGGCGGGCGGTGTCGCGTCGCGTCGTGTCGTGAGATTCATGTCGTAGCGGGTTGTCTGGCATCACCTTAAGGGTGATGACAGACAAACTGCTATGACACAAATCTAACGACACAACACTGCCCGACACGATGCGGAATCCATTCATGCGAGCTCAAACTATTGATGGTTCGGATTCAATTCTACATTGCCAGTCATGGATTATAAGGATGAATCATAATCATCGATGATAAGGTTCGCAGGAATAAAAGTAATATCGTGTCGGGTGGTGTCGTGTCGTGAGATTCGTATCGTATAGCGGGTTATCTGTCATGAACCTAAGGGTGATCACGATTTTGCGCCACGCCACGACGCGCTATTGCACGCCACGGCCCAAAAATTAATTCCAGCGAACCCGACCATCAATGGGTTTGATTCATTCTCATAATACATGACTGGTACTGTAACAATAAATCCAACCCATCGATGGTTGCGTTCGCTGGAATGAATTTTGGACCCGTGGGGTGCGATAGCGGGTCGTGGCGTGGCGCAAAATCGTGGCGTAGCACTTTATGTGTCATCACCCTAAGTTGTAACCCCGTTTTTGCCGCGAGACTCCGACATAGCCTAATGGGACATGAACAGTGGTGGTTAGTTTGAATCCTTTACATGACCCTCAATGACTGGTATCTCTATCTCATTTGCAATCTATCAATTCAGTTATTCCTCTATGATTGAAAACTAAACGAAAATTAATATCAAAATCAAATCTCGAAGCATTACAATGAAACTCACTCTTTCTGGTTCTAAATATTAGTGAAATCTCTCCGTGAATCAGTTACAAACGTACCCATTAACCTTCGCGTTTGCTAAGATGTATTAGTCACAAAATTGTTCGTAAAAATCACGAAACACTGTCCAGCGTCGGAGAATATCTCACCTTGGCTGAACAAACAGTAGACATGAGTCCGTAGTCTGCCACTGTTATGTCGTCTCCGGCTACAAAATCACTATCCTGTAAAAGTCCATCGAGGGTTTGAAATGCCTCGTCAAGTGGTGCTAGACATTCCTCGGGGGGCGCTGGGCTTCCCATTATCACTGGATACTGTTCGACGAGAAAAAAAAACACGTCGAGAGATGAAATAATTCAGCTTGTAGCACGTTCATTAATCCACAGAAATAATCTCCATACATCTCTACTACTAATCATCATTTAATTTTCATAGAAGTTCTTCAAACACTCACGATATAATTGGCAACACACTCATTGAGGTAACCAAGATCGAAGTTGATACGTTGTTCAACAATTGCCCGTTTTTCAAGGTCCGTCGGATATAACGAATCATTTTTCGCATATTTCATGGCCAGATAGATTAGAATCGCTCGGCTAGAAAACAAAATTCAGAATGATTTTCATATGGTATTTGTGTATCGAAGCATATAACTAATGTAAGCTATAAATACCTCTCCCATACCACGAATCCATTGTCATCAATGGTTGGAATCGTATGTTTGGGGTTCAACTAGAAGGTTGGAATCAATGTCGATAACATTAGAGCAATCTTAATTTGTATCACAAAATTTCATCAAAGCCAAATTTTTCATTGTGTAAAAATGGACATTGGACATTCTATAATCTTGAACTGATTCTTGATTTACTTGCAAAACGTGGTACACCGAATTCATAATCGAGTTTGATCTTCTACCCCGGTCGTATCTTGTACTCGCTATTTATCACAAATCGTTACAAATTTGATCTTGGAAAGTTTTTATCGCCTTAGGAGGGCGTTGAATCACTAAAATGAGTCAATCGGTATTTCCTCTCAATTTTTCTCATTTTTGCAAAAATTGGGCAAAAATTAAGAAAACCGATCGCCTCATTTTATTCATGGAATCGTTAAAAAGTTAGCCGATCTCAATGCCATAAAAGTTCTTCGCGATATTCAACCAAGATTGTATATCCAAAAATTTAGCAAATAGAGCGTCGATCAGTGATTTATTCTTTGATTACGAGTCCAAAGACAAATTTGAATATTACATTACGATACAAAGTTGTAGAAGATGGACTCTGTATTCTGAGTGGCTTTTCATGGCACTGAAACTGAAGGCTATGGTTGAAATACTCACAAAAATTACGAAATTGAGTTTCTGCAGTCGCACATTGTATTCTTTTTTTCTTTCGATAACGAGCAAGTAAAAGTGGAAAATCCGTACAAGAAAACCACTGCTGCACACAGTGGATCAGAATATAAACCCAGATAATTATGTATAAAAACAACGACGAGCCCAACCGTGAGCAGCTGATATAAGTTTTCTGAAGCTTCTGCGATAGGCTGTCTGAATTATTTTCTTCTGTCTCGATTTCGGGAGACTCGCGTCATGTAATCGAGTATCGTAAATGGATACTCACCTTCATAAAATGATCTTTGAATTGATCGCCTTTCAATACATTTATCTCATGTAAATTCAAGCGTATCCCCAACTGCTTAGCCAAAATTCTAACAGTCCAACATGGTGGGCTTGGATCAAAACAGTACAGGTCAATGGTCATGGCTGTCGATTCGCTCAGGGGCTACTAAAGTAAAGATTTGAGTTTAGTAATGATTAATAAATGTTAGAGAAGTAAAATATCTCAATAGATTTCTCAATTCATTCTATCTCGAGCTAAACTTCTAAAAAGATAAAAATGTCCATTCATGATATATAAATAGTTACGAGATATTAGTAAAAGCGAGGGAAGTGAAAACTGGGAATGAAGTTGGGTTGACTTTCGTAATGTCGATGATTCATAAAATATATTCTCTCTATGCCGGAACCAGTGAGAGCTCACCGATCTTGAGTGTATTATACGCACAGATCGTCCTAGCAAACACGGAGCGACTCATGAAATAGAGATATAATACTAAATTTATCAAAATTCTGACTTTTGTCTGTGTTATAACAATCATATCCATAGTAATGGTAAGATATCCATTTTCCTGGATCAAAAGAAGTCAACGTACATGAATTTCAGACAGAAATCGTCGATCTTTACAACCAGTCGTTGATATTTCTATTCCCCATCGACCTGATGTCCACATATGGGGACCTAGCCGAAACTCTTACTCAATGGTTATTTTGTCTTATCTCTCTTATACTGACAACACTTTTTGGCACTCCCCTGACTAGAATTTACCAAAAAACGACTCTTCAATTTACGGAAAATAGGTTCCGGTCAGAAGAGGTTAAGGGTTGTTCGGGAGTTCGATTTCTCTGTAAACTCTGGGAGTTGTTTTTTTTTAGCACCAAAATACGATATCTAGAGCTCACAAGTTTCCGAGCTTCAGGCTACAATCCATGAATTACAGTATATCCATAGATATATCATTTCTCACCACGGGCCTATATATGTGGGCAATGCTAATTTCGTAGGCCGTGGCTCGGAAACAGTTGAGCGTTAGACTCTGCGGCTTTGAGTATAATCTTTTGTCGCTGAAAGAAGATGAAATCCCAGAGTTTCAGCTACTTATATATCTAGATCCCAAACTCCTTGGACTCCCCTTGTCTGCAGTAACAATCATCGGTGTGAGTTGATAGAATAGAGGACAAGTATCGTGTGAATAATTTGAAAATTTATAATGGGTCGTGAATGGATTTGAAGCGAAAAATTTCATATCAGATTTTTTGTGAAAGACGTATGAAGCTATATGGGTAGTTCCACGGAAATTTCTATAGGTATTTCGATGTCGAAAGAAAAGATCTGACATTTTAAAACCCCGCGCGGACCCGTCACTCTACCACTAGAATTGATCTCACACGCCGAAACGTTTTGTGTTACAGCTTTTGAATTTTGGGGTTTTCATTTGGCTACCGAATACTTTGAAAGAAATCGACTAGGACCTCTGTGGAGTCTTGCCTTTAAGGCCATGCGGAGCCGTGCAAGCTAAATTTTGTTCCAAGAATTCTCGAATTCTCTTGGGATTTGGGATAAAGGACGAGTTGAGCCACAACTGTTATCATCTAACTTGAACGGCTCAACTCGTCGTTTAGCTCAAATCGCAAAAGAATTCGAGAATTCTTGGAACAAAAATGTGTGTATATTATAGGTTAGGATGTAGCAGACGCCCAGTGGTTTCCACTCCCCTGCAATAATATAATGATTTGGGCTGAGCATTGAGTTGTCGAGAATAAATCGGACAATAACAATAACTAGACAACTCATCTCAAACTTTGTACCATAAAAATTTTCACATAAGTGGTGAATGGAACTTTACGGCCGGGCTGCACGGCTACTGCATACCCTTAAGGATAACTCTAGTAGGGTACGGACCGACCAAAAATATTTGCCAATTCTTAATTTTTACGAAAAAGTACCCGGCGAAGAATGAGAATCAACTTTTTTCGATACTTTGAGAATCAAGAAAGATGCATCTGGTGACGAATTTCAAGAAAAAAACTGGTGCGAAAGGCCTGGAATGAGGCAAATTCACTTTCATCGAGGCAAACTGAGCGAGTAGCATTTTGTGCAAAATTGCGCCACAAAATGTACACACTCACAGTGCGCAGAAAAAGTGGTCTTATGGCACTTGTAGCAGTGTGATTCGATGCTCAAACACCATTATATTCGATAAGTTCGTTCGCCCGCATTCCTGAACGAACCTTGCCTTGGCGTTTCGCAGAAGCTGAAAAAAACTACAGGACACGGACCTGACATTCTGATCCCTCTTTTTGATGATAGTTTTTACAATGACTTTGGACCGGAAAACTGATTATAGCGCTAAGAATAAGAAATACTCGTTCATATCTGAATCAATACGATCTGTCATTTTCTGATTCCTCCACCGTGTTCCACAATACGATGAATTTGAATAGTCGAAAACTGATTTCGGTAGATGTTCCATTCCGTAATTAACACGTCATATGCAGTGATTACTTCAATCGCACCCGAGGCTGACTTGTATGCTTGAAAATGGCTCGATGACGTGTGCCGTGACTAGTGCTAATGGAAATCAATCACAGTTATGACAAGTGCATCTCGTGGAAGTTTATACACCAAAACGACAGAATTGCGTGCTTAGAGTCGTGCAAATACTCATTTGCAATGCTCAAACGTATCCTACCCTATTTATACGAGCTGGTTAATCAGTAAAATGTCAAATCTACTAGTGATTTGACAAGATTTTCTCTTGATTTATGCTAGACTTGTTTGATTGTGCCCCGTGAGCAACAGCTGACTGGTAAGCTTCTGAACTCTTATTTCAGTTCCATACGTGGCCTTTGGAGTAAATTGTGAGCGAAATTTGCCAGTATGCACCTGCGCATAGAACTATAGGTGCAAGACCCTGGTTTCTTTGCTTTGAACTTGGTCAAGTCGTCATGCCAACGTTGATGTCGACAAATGTACTGCGCAAGTGGAGTATCGTGTAAAAGCAACTTGTAAGTGGTGACATTCAGTTGACATCGGATCACAATTATTACTGTAAAATGATATTTTTCATCATGATTTCGTTGTTATTTTCAAACAATTTCGGTAGTTTTGGGACTATTTACTTAAAATGAGGTAGAACTGAGATGCGACCGAATGAATCACATCAATATGTGTGAATTATATTGTGCATGCAAATTCCAGTATTGAGAAATGATCAAATGATCAGGAGTATTCTTTGACGAAATGCCGTGCTATTTCAGAAATCTTTTTGAGGGATCTAGGTTTCTTGGGGAAGAGAGAAAATTGGGACTTCTTCGATGGAAATATCCTTCTGCTACTTGAGGCTGTTTGAAAGTTTGAAGTTACAAAATTGATTCGGAATAAGTTTCTGACCGGCAGTTTCGATGGTTTTTGACCCATGCAGAAGTTTCACAGAACGTGGGAAATTCCATATCAGATGTTGCATGTTTCATTCGACTTCGGAAAAATACTTTACCCGCATTGAGAATTTGATAAAAAGCCAGTTTGTATTGGGGAATAAATCTCAAAATCCAACAAAAATCATGATCATGAATTAACATCCGGTAGTTTTTCGCAATCATAGGTAGTACCATGATATAGTTGCCGCATCCAATCGCGCTACTTCTATACTTCCGAGTAATCTACATGATGAAACTATACGTAAAACAATAGCACACACCATTCCACTCAAATGGTCATCAACTCACGGCACGGGTGATGGTTTCTTTAATCAGCACTATCAATGGCAATATTAATTCTCGATTAATGGATTGCACCAACTTTGGAATAAAATTATGCACCAATATGATAATTACAGAAGCAAATTAATAGAGTTAATTAAATCAATTCGAGGTGGGCGACGACAGCCCCGCACCTAGCGGATTTTCTGTTCAAGTAAAGATAATGCCATGACTCATTCGTGCTCAAGTATACCTGTATCGACATTCCACGATAAATGATTAGCATCGTCTTTAGTTCAATTTTCGGCCACCTGATACTATCCACATACACGAATTGGCGCTCGAGTCAGCGCCCACCTCGAATTGTCCTGAGGTAGATGAGCCTAATTTGGCCCCACTGTTTTTGTTCGGCTCAAAGTTTTGAAGCATCTTGATATTTTTCAACGTACCTCAACGCAATGAGTTCAATTTTGAAGAATTGCAGCTGAGCTATCTCATTCAGTGCTATAGAAGATATTTTGAGAGCTTCCGAAAGAATATGCTCGATTTTTCCCCACTGCGTGTAAGAGGCCTATTTTCATAGGAGTCGTCCATTAATTACGTAAGGGCTTCTATGGTAGCCGGGTGGTGCTGGAGATCTTACGTATCATCTCTACCATATGGGAAAATCCCTGAAAAATCCTCACAGATGGTGGGTGGTTGATCTGAACGCACGAAAATGCCCCTTACATAATTGATAGTTTGCATCCCATTTTTCGTAAAATTGAATATCTTGGATCCCAGACCTTCAAATGAGATGTTCATCGGCTTACTTTGCAGCTTCTTTCATAGTTTTTGTAACTATTTGAATTGGACGGGTGGACTTCTATCGGGTGATTAGCAAATAGGCATTTTGAGACAGAGATAAAAAATGAGCTCAAGTACATCAAGCTCTATTGCATCAACTTTGTTTGGCAGAGCTTTGAGTGACTATCTAAAATAAAATCCAAATTACCAAAAAAATTAAGTTTTTGTTCAAAAATACGCTTAGGTCATCTTGGATTTCTCTAAACAGTCAATGCCCTCATATTCTAATGTAACGAATATATGTCAGGATGATCAGAGTGATAAGGCACCCGGTACAGCTAAATATAAAAGGTTTATTAACTTTCTAAATCTACAAATATAGGATACATACTTCCTAATTCTAGCACGTCTCCCGAACAACTGCCGCCTCGCATGCTCATATCGTGAGAGGTAGCGCCCTCCGCACGCATACTTATACGCACTCCACACATACACACTATGTATACACTATGTATACCCTTACAGCTCGGCCTTTCCTGACCAAACGTTCGCCCTCGAACGACGTGACTTTCGAAAATGTCAAGTGATTTTTTGTATTGAATTCAAAACTAATTTGGAATCGTACATTCCTTACTATAATACAGTATGTCATAAAATGTCAATCAATTTTCTTTATTGCCGTTCATTTTACGCCACATTCTCATATTTGCTGGTTCCCACACTCCTTCATACTTTTTCTGTGACATTTGACAATCTGGTATGTCAGCAACCACATATCTATTATTTCGCAAGACTTTGATTACTTGATAAGGGCCTTTAAATTTTGGTTTCAATTTTGGTGTAATGCCTGCGGTACAATCTACATTTTTGATCATTACAAAGTCACCTACATCATATACACAAGGATCTTTCCTTTTCTTATCTGCTTGGGATTTTGCTTTTGCTTGTTGATCAATGATTTTTTCACTAGCTTTTGAACGTAACTGCTCGAGATTCCTAACATTATTATTTACATCAGAACTGATAAATTCCGCTAAGGGGTCATCAATCTTACCGCGCTGTGCGATACCAAAAAGTAGCTTACTAGGGCTTTCGCCTGTCGATTTGTGAATTGAATTATTCAGAGCAAACTCAACTTGATCAATTACTTTTGTCCAATTTTTTCCACATTCTGTATCTGATAATTTACCTAACATTGGTGCAATTGTTTTATTTACTCTCTCAACTTGACCATTGGCTTGAGGTGAACCTGTAGCTACTTTGACATGTGTAATTCCCAGTTCTTTGATAAAATCTTCAAACTCTTTTGATGTAAAACAAGCTCCTCTATCTGCAACAATTGTGTTGGGTTTACTATAGTAACTAAAATATATTTTCAAGCATTCAATTGCCTCTTTTGTTGTAGTTGACTTGACTGGGTACAACTTTGTAAACTTTGTGAAGCTATCTATTATAACTAAAATATGTTTCTTATTAGCAACTCTAGCATCATTAATAGTAACATGGTCAATGTGAACTTTTTCAAATGGACGATCTCCTTTAGGGATGCTTTGAATTTTTCCTTCTGTTTTGCCACAAGGTGGATTGTAAGCTATACATTTGAAACAGTTTTTTATGTGATTCTCCACTTTACTTTGTAGGTTAGGAAACCAATAAGACTTGGAGATAATATCCAGAACTTTTTCAGATCCCATATGTCCTAATTCATCATGATACTTAAACAAAATACTCTTTTCCATCTCTAGAGGTACATAAAATAGCAATTTCTCCCTAATTTTACGATAAATAACTCCATTTCTCATTTCATAAAATTTGTTTTCTGATTTTTCCAATTCAGATCTAATTTGCACTATTTTTTCATCCAAATTTTGAGCTACTATCAAATTTTGTTCAAATGAATTGTCGTCCACAACTGAAACAAAATAACATCGACTCAAGCTATCAACATGGGTCATTTTGGTCCCAGCTCTATGTTCAGACGTATAGTTATAATTTTGCAACTCAAGAATCCATCTAGCTATTCGAGGATTCATGTCTTTTTTCTTCAGTGCCATATTTAATGAATTACAATCAGTGACAATCTTGAACTTTATACCATGTAAATAGATGCGAAAACGTTTCAATGCATAAATTATTGCCAACATCTCTAACTCAAAACTATGATATTTGCTCTCAGATTCTGAAGTTCTCTTAGAGAAATAAAAAACTGGATGCCATTTGAGGTCGTCACTCTTCTGCATAAGAATAGCACCAAAGCCTCTAGAACTAGCATCGCAATGGAGTTCTGTCTCCGCCTTGGGGTTATAAATTGCAAGTATTGGAGCATCAATCAAACGTCTCTTCAGCTCATTAAATGCACTCAATTCTTCTTCACCAAATGTGAATGCAGTGTTTTTTCTAAGCAAATCATATAGGGGTTTAGCAATTATTGAGAATGATTCAATATACTTCCTAAAATATGAGGTTAACCCTATAAAACTTTGCACATCTTTCACATCTTTGGGTACAGGGAATTGTTTAACTGCATCAACTCCCTGGTCAGTAGGACACAGCCCATTATGAGAAATTTTGTATCCTAAGTGATCTACTTCAGTTGCCAAGAATACACACTTTGTAAATTGTAATTCTAAATTATTCTCAGCTAGCAGTTTAAAAACTTCATCCAACACTTCAACGTGGTGTTCTAAAGTCACCGTTGCTATCATAATGTTGTCTAAAAAGATAACTATATCACCAGATTCAATTAGGACATGAAATATTCTGGTAATGTATTTTTGAAATTCTTTTGTGCCACATGAAAGCCCAAACGGTAATCTCAAACACTCAAATTGCCCATATGGAGTCACAAAGGCTAAGAACTTGATCGAGTCTTCATGTATATATATATGATAAAATGCGTCTTTCAGATCAAGTGTAGTGAAATATCTCTTTCCTCTTAAAACATCGACTTGATCATCTATCAATGGCAATGGAAAGTTATCTACAATCAGCAGTCTGTTTGCTGGTCTCAAATCAATACATAAACGAAATGTACCATTTTTCTTTTCAATCAGTACTATTTGGCATGAATATTCAGATTCACTAGGTCTGACAACTTTACGTAACAACTGGTCATCTAGTATCTCTTTCAGAGCAATTTTTTCAATATATGAAAGTCTACGTGGTAAAAAGTGATACGGTTCATCATGAGGCTTCATACGCAATTTCAATTCAACTTTGATCTTTGGTTCATCTGGACGTTCTGCCAAGACATATCGGTTTTCAAATGAATTTTGCACCTGTTGCTTAACATCTACAGGAATATTTGGATTTATATTCAATTTGTCTTTCAAACTTAATTGATCAATTTCTATGTTCAAAATTTCTTTCACGTGTTCATTTTCCCCAAAGTTCTCACTTGATTCAATTTGTGTGATTTTCAAACCAAATTTACGGAAAGCATCTCTTCCTAAAATTACAGGCGATTTCATAGTGGTATCTTTAACAACAAACAAATCGAGTTCACGTTCACGCCCATTCATAACACATTTTGTTTTTGTTTTACCTACAATTTTCAATTCAGACTGATTGAGTCCATGGTATTGATCACTATCATATGGCGACACAAGATTTTGATGAACAAATTTTTTTTTTATGAAGCTAATTGGGCTACCACTATCAAGAAGAGCTCCTAACTCTATGTCGAAAAAGTCGCCATCTAATTCAAACGTTAGTCTCAATTTTGGAAAATATTCAGAATCATCTGCCGACCCTCTCTCTACATTGCTACACTCATTTTTGGCATCTTTGTTCTTCTTATTTGGACAATCACTAATTTGGTGCTCCATAGATTGACAATTAAAACATGATCCTACAGGTCTCGCTTCTTTTCTACATTCTTCGGCTCTATGCCCATACACGCCACAATTATAACAGCGTTCCTTCTTTTCATTCTTAGAATTTGTCGACTTCTCTGTAGCATCATTCTCTGGTTTCAATGTAGATTTGTTATTATTGGACGTTTTTTGATCCTTACTTTTATTCGTCTCAACCAATTTTTTATTTAATGAAATTTTTTCAAACGCAGTCATTAAACTTTCTTTCGAATCAAATTGATGCATACGAGCTTGATCGCGTAATGATTCATCAGGAATACCTTCAATTATATAATCAACTAAGTCAGATTCATCAATTTTTGCCTTATTGGCTAAAATAATCTTGTCATGTATATATTCACTAAACAATTCAGACCGAGACCAAATTCTGTTCTCAAATTGTTTTCGTAATTTAACTCTGCTAATTTGAGGGAAAAAAATCTTTCTAATTTCTCCTATCAAGTCATCAATTGGTAATGTTAAATGTTCTGGCTTTGAATGAAACCACGACAGAGCTTTACCTTTCAATTTGCTACTAATAATGATTCTGGTAACTTCATCGGAAAGCTGATAACTATTTCTAATCAACCTCAATTGTTGCGACCAGCTCTCAAAATTATCGCCATTACCATCAAATACACCTAATAATTCAGATACAGCATTTATCGAAATACGCGGAGAAACGTCAACCGAGATTGTCGGCGGCACTACACTCACACCAACACTAGTCTGCTGCTGTTGCTGAACCGGTGGCGCGTTAGTCTGCTGCTGCTGAACCGGTGGTGCGCTAGTCTGTTGCTGCTGCTGCTGCTGAACCGGTGGTGCGCTAGTCTGCTGCTGCTGCTGCTGAACCGTTGGTGCGCTCGTTACTGCGACGCCCACAGCCTGCACGCGCGACGATAATTCTGTTATCAATTTTTGCATCTCTGCCATTTGTAATCTCATAGCTGCTGCTTCATCTTCTTGGGCTTTCAATCTCTCGTTGGCCTCTGCAGCGGCGGTAGCTCCACTCGCGCGATTCAACAACCAACGATTCAAGGCTTCACCTTGAGGATCCATTTCTTCAACTCGCTTTATCAGATCTTGCTTCGATCCTTGTATCGAGCCATTGTGGCTCTTCAAAAATTCTTTCAGTTCACTCACGTTCAAATCTGACGCCATCGTATCTATAGTGTGAGAACTATATAGCGTATCAAAATGGCGGCTGCGCGGGAATTCTCCTCGACCGGGGCAATGTGGTCACGTTTCTCGCGCGCCAAAACGCTCTGATAATTTTTCGCGCTGTACTGCACTCATATAGCGCCTTCAATTTGCACTATTAACAGCTATATGACACAAAGTCAACTTCACAATAAAACCACGATGATCGAGACACTTTGATTAGCATCAATGGTTTTCAATGTTTCGGAGCACTGCAACACAAAGAGCAGAAATCTCCGTTCCGAGAGACGTGCGTGTATACTAGATATTCACTTGCTTCAATTTCGCAACTACACTCTCGCACAAAGCTAATGAGAGGAGTTGTTGTAGCTACAAAACTTTTAACGATTCTCTTTGTCGCGCGGCCGGTATTCATTCCAACACGCACAGACAGGTCTTGAGCATATCTTCCAATGACGATGCTCACTTCGTTCAACTTCACTTGTAAAAAAAAAATTTAGCCGTGCCTATCCCACTTCTGAACTGTCAGGATGATCAGAGTGATAAGGCACCCGGTACAGCTAAATATAAAAGGTTTATTAACTTTCTAAATCTACAAATATAGGATACATACTTCCTAATTCTAGCACGTCTCCCGAACAACTGCCGCCTCGCATGCTCATATCGTGAGAGGTAGCGCCCTCCGCACGCATACTTATACGCACTCCACACATACACACTATGTATACACTATGTATACCCTTACATATAAGAAATTTTGCACGGCAAAGTCTGCGAGTACGCATTTTCGATATCTTGAGTTGGTGCAAATTAAGTACGCTCACCTTACGAGGATTCACAGAATAACATGGGTACACTTACTAGAATGATCTATTAGGTTGTAATGAGCCGAAGCTCTAGTGCGGTGGCGCCACGGTCTGTAACGTGAGTTTACGCACACACTTTCTCGTCCGTGAGCTCACGGACGCCAAGCAGACGCAAGCATGTGTGAGTCTCACTCACACATGGTCGTGCCCCGAAGTTATATACTTATCGGTGAGTTCACCGACGAGAGAGTGTGTGCGTAAACTCACGTCACAGACCGTGGCGCCACCGCACTAGAGCTTCGGACTATTACAACCTAATAGCTATCAATTTGACTCTGATACTGTTTTGTGTCATGGAATGCTCTGGAATGTCAACGAAGATAATATCACCTTTATTCCCATTACGTACCAGATAAGCGTAAAGTCGAATCGAAGAATCGGGTTCATGGTTAGTACATTGAGTAATTGGAACATCAGATAAAGTAAGAGTAATCATCGAAACCCACCTGCAAACTCTTGGAAATGGAAACAGAGTAACTTAGCTTGAGTTTACATTAAATAGAAACTTGAAGCACAGTGTTTTCATTAACATTCCGTTTTTCACTGGAAGTAAGATTTTTCCCTCGTTTGGTGGCACATTATAAAGAAGTTCTTTCACTTTTCTGGAAAATCATATTAGTTTAACCTAGTATTGAAATCATTTATCACAAGTACCGGGTCATTCACACTTACTTTGCAATCTGAAGTATAAATATGTTGTTGTAGAACAACATATCTCCCATCCTATCACAAATTGCGATTGTGCGATTGATCGATAAATTTCTCGAAAGTATCGAATTCGGAGTGCAGCTACGTTCACGTTGGTGAGATCTAATGTCCATATCTTTAGAGTCGAGAGCTATCGACCACTACCAAAAGATTTCGACAATATATTCGTCCATCTTGGATTGTTTCGTGTGTCGGCATGGAGACTATAAAAAGGTTACAATAGCCTCCATGTGTGTCGGTATCACAGATCGCGACCACGCGGACGTACACCAAACAAGTATGTCTGGTTGCCTGTTTTCAGGATCATTCGATAATGGTTCGAATTGGTAGTTGATAGACGATTTTATCATCTTAAGCAGTCTTATTACGAGCTGCCCCCCCCCCCCCCATTATTTGTGATAGATATGTGGGCTATTCCGCAAAAACTATTAAAATGTTTTGAGCTGACATTCTCGACCGATGTAAGATAAGTTCAATCCAAAAATTGATTCATCAGCTCCCATCAAAAATAAAAGCTATAGAAAGGAATCTAAATGGTGAGTTGATGAAGTCTGTTGAAGTTGGCTATTGGATGTATGGGTTTTTCAATCCAATGAAAAATCCATACCTTCCAATGTTCATCGTGTAGAATTGAGATGTAACTCATCAGTGTGAATTTGGTAGAAGTATGTAGTGGTTCAGATGAGCTTTGATTTAATATCATGATATTCTAATTCCTGAGAGTTATAATAATTGCAAATTATTCGCCATGTATTCGAGGATTGAGAATCTCATCTGTGTTCCGGGAAAAATTTTATTTCATATAAATGAATTCTAAAATCGAGAAACTGGCAGTGGTATTTGTGTAGGGGAAGGTGACTGTGGATCGGTGTAACTCCTAAAAATACTCTTTTGTTCAGAAAATAACCGATAAACAGAAAGAATTCCTCGCGCTAGCGCGCGGTGAATACCTAGTATATTCTTAAAATTGCAAAGATCTTTTGATGATATTTCAAGAATTGTTTCAACTCATGTCACCCCCATCAAGTGAGGAACGCGCTTTGGTCAATATATTTACAACCTGAAAAATATATTCATAGCCTGCATTTCCAAAAGAATATTCTTCGTGGCATTCTAAATGGCCTTCCCTGGTAGAAATTCACTCCAACTTTTTGCCAGTTAACAACCATTATGTTACATCGCTTTCCAAAATATGGCTAGGATTAACAGACAAATTTTACCCCAAATGAAATGGTGTAAACAACTAGATAATGAACATTATTCTTGGCCATGAGTCATGGACGAAAAATGGCCATATAAACTGTCTGAATTCAGGTGCTTCGATATTTCATAATGACGCGTGTCTGCTCCGATTGTTTCACGGCTATTCCGATATGCATGACGTAGTTTCACTGTTTTGAAATTAGAGAAAAGCCGTAATACTGACACTGATAGAAAGTTTTGTATGAGTGAGGGAGTTGAGTGATATATAAGTCCCTCTACTTATTTGAATCAAATGAAACATTGATGAGCAGAATGGTGTCTCAAACTGATGCTTGCTCCTATTTCTTTAGTGACGCTATCCCAAAACTTCGTGATTGAATTGACTCTAGGTTGCTTTTTTAGATCATATATGCTACTTTGCTCCAATTGATAAATAATTCAATCATGCTCCAAACCACAAAACTTTCAACAGCATGGTTCCGCAACCTAGGAAGTATTCGGACACGAAGGTGAATATGAGTAATTTTGATGAAATGCGTCGACTACACGTTCAAAACACGAACTTATACTGTCACAAAACTCTCTCAACGACACGAACTTCCAACTTCGGAATTATTTTGGACACGAAAGTGGATACAAGTTAGACTGATTATATATTTCGTGCTCCATATGGAACACAGAATAGACAATACACTCAAAACACAAACGAATACTGTCATTGCTGTGATGTTCCTCCTCTGGACTGCTCTGGACCGCATCAGGTCCTCGCAGCTCACTGCAGCCGTGCTGCCTCGTTGCCGCTCGGTTTCATACTGATGGCGTCCATCATGGCGTCTTGCTGCCCACGCTCAACCCCTCCACAGACTACACTCCAATGAGTTGTGGAAATTTTTCAGCCACAATTTGACCATTATTCATAGCTAGATGCCATAATCAGGAAATGACCATTTTTTGACCATCAAAAGTGTAGTCCATAATTCGACCATGAACGTCGCTCTATTCTAGCCATTTACCAACCATTAGTTCTGTGACCATTTAAACTAGCCGTTATCTAGGATCCAAACTAAGTTTACTGGACGAATTTTTACCAGGGTTTCATCAGTATCAAATATTTGGTCATAGGATGAGTGGATTTTGTAATATTAGATACATGTCAAGAAAGTCTCCTGTACAAGATCCCAGTTAACGCTCAGTTAATCTGATCAAATTTTGAACCATTCAAATTTCATTCCTATTTGCAATTTACTTAATCAAGAAACAAGGAAACAAACGATTCACTTCTTACAGCTTCAAATCTGTAAATCACAGCAACAGAATTTTCATTTTATCTGATTAAAATGGTCCGAGATTTTTAAATTCCGAAACGCGTTCTCTAGGATAATTAAGGGTTAGTTGAGGCGCGTAGACACCAGTAAAATTACCGAATGATTTTTAGTGCAAAATGATGTTCTGTATCATAAAAATTCTGACACGTTTATCACCGTCTGACATTTTCCGTAAAGAATAGAAAGTAACACGTTTCATCCAAATTTATGTCAAATATGTGTCAAGTCTTCCGCGATTTCCGGGAATATTATGATATTGTAAGAGATGTAGATCAAAGACTGCTCAGTGCGAAAGAGACACAAACATGATTTTTGGCAGCATTCAACGTCAAAAAGAAAATGTAGAACGGCGGTATCTCTCAATTCATGATTGCCCATCCACAAATATACTTGAGCGAAAGAGGCAAAAAGATATGAGCAACCCGCCACCACCCGCTGTGAATACGAGAAATTAAGCTAACGAGCAAGTGCGCATCGTTACGTACGCTAATTCATGTTTATGAAGATAGAAAGTGAAATGGTTTGCACGAAGAAGATCCAAGCGGACATGACATGAATCCATTGTTTCCTCTGCATTACGTTATGTGATAAAATTCCTCCACTGAAACCGCGGATGTTTGATCATTAAACCCCACATTTTCATCTTCATAAAGATGAAAGCTTGGGTTGATAAATAGAGGTAAAACGTGTAAATAATAGAAATGTAAGTCTAAAGAATGCAATTACAAACGGCAATCTTGCGTAGCATACATCGTTACTTGGTTACTGGATGTGTAGGTACCCAACGCGTTAATTGTATCTTGGTTTTGCGATGTTCTCGTACTTTTGGATGCACTGTAAAAAATAATTTTAGAAGGAAATTTAAAAAATTCACTCTCATGTGAACCGTTGAGCAACATAGCATGTGAAAATTTGAAGAAAATTAAAACCGTCATCTATGGTTCTGTCATAAATAAAGAATGAGTCAGTTGATGTCTAGCTCCCCGGTTTCATGATTTTGAGATAACAAAATGGTAAAAAGCGCGGTTTGATTGATGAAAATCACTCTTGATGGATCAGGTTTACAACCCACACTTTTACCATGTTCATATCTTAAAATTATGAAAACCGTGGAGCTGTACGTCAACTGACTTATTCTTTGTTTATAACAGAAATATAGATGACGGTTTTGATTTTCTTCAAATTTTGACATGCTATTATGCTTAACGGTTCACATAAAACGGAAATTTCAAAATCTCGTTTTCTAATTATTTTATTCTCTCCATTTCAGTTCACTCGTAATCGTTTAGAATATTGAACGTCAAGGAAGGATATGGATATCAGCTAGAATCTTGAGATATTAATCTCAAGTTCCTTTTCGTATTAATTGTTGCTCAAGCGCTTCAGAATCCAAATGAATGAGTGTGGAATAAATCAGCTAGCAATGGTTGATCAGAAATAAATTCTCATCTCATGTTGAGCATACTGATGATTCTGAATTGATTCACGAACTATAAACAGATCACATTTATGAGTACATACAATACTAACAGTGAGGAGAAAGTCTGATGTCAATGACGAATCAAGAAGCACACAGTGTCTTATGAAATTTCATTCAACACTTTGATTGTGCTTCATTAGTTGAAGACCAGGAATTTCGCTCTGTATGCTCACTGTACTCACACAACAAAACTTGATTGCACGCTTAGGTTTCAACTTCCTCACAGAGTTTGCAAAAGGATGGAATCATTCAACTCTTATAGGTACCTATTCTATTTTATCTGCTAACACTAATCACAAAGGACCCCGCACCAAATACATTGTTTTTGGGTCTCTGTAATTTTCAACGAGACTTGGCAGACAGATAGATTGAAATGCGCTGAACAAATGTTCAAATGGAGTCGAGTTTCTATCGGTTACGGTTATTGAGATATTTGTCCCGAAAACTGTGGAAAATGCAGGCACCCAAAAACTGCACAAAAGCGCCGAGTGCAAAAGTGCTGTATGTATACATTGTGCCAATGTTGACGTTCGATTCGCTATCCTAACCTCCACAATGGCCTGCATTTTCCACAGCTTTCGGGACAAATATCTCAATAACCGTAACTGATAGAAACTCGACTCCATTCGAACATTTGTTCAGCGCATTTCAATCTATCTGTCTGCCAAGTCTCGTTGGAAATTACAGAGACCCAAAAACAATGTATTTGGTGCGGGGTCCTTTATTGGTCACGTATGATCAAGACGAACGTTTCATAAGGTCATGGTACGATCTGTGTGAGGTCGCGTGCATACAATTTATCAGGATCCAGTACTCTCCTGCTGGAAATAGGGACGTCCCTCAGCACGTTCTTAAGACATCCCCAAGGACGTGCCTAGAGATGTCTTGGGGACGTACCCAGAGACGTCCTCAGGAAATGCCTAGGGACGTCGACTTCTTTAAACTTTGTGGACGTGCCCAGGGACGTCCCCATGCTTTCTATGCGGAAATAGTAATTTTCGATTCTAGGGAGGGAAGTGTGGTTTTGCTTTTCGAGTGATTGTTTTCGGCCCGGCGAGGGTCGAAATTAGCACGAGTAAAGCAAAAAAACTTCACGTCCGAGTATCGAAATACGTTTTTCAATCGACTGGGCGTAAAGTAAACGAAAACTACCGTGCGTAAAGCAGTGCTTCACGCACAGTCGATCGAAAAAGAGTTTTTTTAGATATTATTGAAGTTGGTATCAAACAGATGATAGCCAAAGCCTGTTCACTGAGATACGGTGGGTTATCAGATTATCATACATGAAAATCAGATGATAGTCGGGAATATCTCTAGCAATTGAGTGCCATGAAATTTTATTTGGACAGTATTTGATGTTTCCTGATATGATTATTGCGGAGAAGCAGGATGCAAACACTCTATAATTGAGACGTTTCCTCGACAACACTACTGTCACACAACGCAGATAGTTCAGCATGGCTCGACACACCACACTCACACCTCTCACACATGGATTGATGTTATACTAGTCGACGACAACGACACTGTTACCGGTGCCCAGAACATCCATCTCTCGTGTTTCGGCAGTCATGCACTGATAGAAGTAACGATTGACACCTTCGTTCCTAGTCGGTTACGAAACCTGTCTAGTTTCGGGAATATAATGACATCGACCCCGAACACTTGAACGGTGTACTACAACAGAGGACTGGACACCTATAGATCTTGCCGACACTGACCTGGAGGGAGCAGTAGAATCTTTAAATGAAAATCTCCGTGCAGCTACGGATTCAGTAGCTCCACTGAAAACAGTACAACCCAGAGAGAATAATGCTCCATAAATTAATCCTGAACTGAAGCTGCTTATTGCGTGATGCCGTGCGGCGAAGAGGCGCTATTGGTCTCGTGGTTTCCATCGATGAGTACCTTCGATTGAGTCAGGAGATCGAGGTACGATCAGCACATTAGCGGCATACCTTCCTCCATAATCATCTCGTGGAAGCTTTTGATCCAGATAAGAACATTTGGAAGAAAATGCGCAACCTCTGTTACCTACCTAAGAGTAAAGGAGAGGAATTATGGTTTCGCACCGGATGAGCTGAACGCGCATTTTGCGAGGGTCTCCGTTCCGCTCTGTGAGGGCAATGAAGAAACGGAGAGAATTGTTTCCTCAGCTGATGGTACAGACTTTTCGTTCAAGCTCACAAATTTGGTTGATGTCATCTTGGCTGTGAGACATTTCTCATCACAGGCTCGTGGGGTGGATGGAATACCTCAGGCTGCGATACCGAAAGCTCTTCCGGCCATGAGCGATGCTATTATCAAAATTTTCGACTCGCCTTTTGCTCCAGGTATCTTTCCGGAGTCTTGGAGAAAGGCACAACTCATTGCATTGACGAAAACAACAGCACCCTCTGCTCTCTCGGCTTTCCGTCCAATAGCTCTGCTCTGCTTCTTGTCCAAGGTTCTGGAGAAAATAGCTCACGACCAACTCATGGAGTACCTCAAACTGAAAGGTTTGCTTGATTCCCCTCAGACTGGTTCTCGACAACATAATAACAGTATTCAGACAGCGTTGCTAAAATTGACTGGTGACATTCGGATTGCTAAAGACAGGAGAATGGTTACATTACTACTACTATTTGACTTTAGCAAGGCATTCGATACCATATCACCATCTAGACTGTTACAGAAACTTCGTATACTAGGGTTCTCGAGGACGGCATTTATGTGGATACAAACATATCTTGAAGGGCGTTCTCAAATGGTGACATCACAAAATAGTGGTGATTCTGATTGGCTCACAACCAACCTGGGAGTTCCATAAGATTCCGTTCTCGGGCCCCTTTTATTCAGCCTATACATCCATGACATGACAGATATACTTTGCAGACAGCCCATCAAACACCTATTCCTTCCAGATGACCTCAAGATTTACCTGCACATCGAGAAGGATGAAATGACGGCTGCCAAGACCAAGACCATCTTCTTCGGCTCTACGAGTAACGTCAATGAGTGGAAGGGATTGGGTCTGGTCGGCGTTGGGATGCCGGAGGGAGAAATGATTCCAGCGGCACCGTTATGAGTCTTGGTGTGACTATTGACAGTCAACTTGAGTGGGAATCGCAAATTGACTAAGTAGTAAAGGAAGTCGATAGAACCCTATATGATCTGCGATTCTTCATCAGGGCTTGTACCACCGAAGCTCTTCACCGTAGGCTAGTCGAAACATCAGTCCAACCTCGCCTCAACTACTGCTCGCTAGTGGGCCTCGACGCTAGTGGAAAACAACGACTGCGACTGCAACGTTTGAACAATTCATGTGTAAGATATATTTTATGCGTCAGGAGGGACGAACACATCACCCCGTACAAGGAGCGTCTGGGCTGGCTACATTCGGACTCGCGTAGACTGTACTTTGCAGCCGTTCTCATTTACAAAGCCATTAGAATGAAAGAGCCCAAATACCTGGCAGCAATGTTCAATAAGTATCATCAGCACAGACCCACCAGTGGAGTAAAGTCAGAGATCTCAACATCCCTAGAGATAGGTTCAAAACCACTGAATATTCTTTTCAGTGTTGCGGTGCTAGGCTCTGGAACTCTCTCCCGACCCTCCTGCGCAACGCATCCTCATTGGCATCATTTAAACATTCAATGAAACTCCATATGCTCAAGCTTGACACCCAAGGCCTCCGAATAATCCCAGAAGTATTGATATGACCACTCCCAGTAAGAAGGAGTGGGTTAATGATTGTATTAGTGCAACAGTGTTACCTGATATTAATTCAATTGACGTGTCATTCTGTGATAAAAACAAGACTGTAGATAGCGCTGACCAAATATCTCATTACGATACGATCCTCTATAAATTTATTTATTATTTTTTTATCTTCTATTGATGCATTCAACTCCTAACTGGAGTTATTTAGCCATACAAAAAGGAATAGATATATGTATAATATCAGTACAGTAATCAATAATCTTTGGGAATCACATAAGAGCGTATATAAAGTATACTTATGAGGGTACTTTCTGGGAAAATTACAGTTCTAATTCACACTTTTCAGCATATTTCGTGAGGAGTTTAACAATTTCCGCCGACGGATCTGTGAGGAGCTGTCTTATGTTTAGAGGCTATTAAATATGAAGGTTTCTAAGTGATTTGACGAGAGTTTCTCGGTGAGGATCATATATAGGGCATTGCCAAAAGATGTGGTCTAGATCCTGTTCTTCGTGACCACATGTGCATGATGGGTCGGTAATGATATTGATTTTACTAAGGGAAGCAACTAGGTTATAATTTGATGCCCCACATCGATTGAACATGACTATTGACTTTCGGTCTAGCTTTAGTTTATGAAGCCAAGGTTTCCTGGAATTTGTATGGAAAAATTGAAAATATTCTTTCCCTTTTGTCTGCCCTATTTCTATAATTTTTTGATTGGTACTGCTGTTAGAATCGGAAAGAAATTTGCGTCTAAGGTCGGGAAAAGGAATGACAGGATTGTCAATATTCATACTGAGTGTAGCATTTTTAGCTAGTGAGTCTGCTTGTTCATTGCCTGTAATGCCAATATGAGATGGAACTCACACAAACCTAAGTTTCTACTCGTTTCTACTTTTGTTGGCGTCTTGTCAGGACGCGGACCTTATGCGGAGAGGCTTAAAAAGAAAGGTCTTCGACAATTTCGAAAAGTTTTTGGAGGGACAGGTATTATCAACTGAACGAGAATAAAAAGTAGGAGTGATCTTATCTGTAGTGTGTCTTAGGACGATATATGACAAGTATATTGTGCATTATAATGTTTGGTTGGCGATGCTTAATTTATGAACAGTTGTGGATCACTGCAAACTGTTTACGTCTTCTTTCGCATTCTAATATAAACTCATTCACGATTTTTTGCATATCGATTGAGTCCAATATGTCTTGATACACATAGCACAAGGCCAGATCATTCATCCGCTGCTGTAGCATCGTCGACCTTAACTACGTTTTCAATCGTCTCATAGTAGAGAACGATCTCTCATTTGAGCTTGAGGACCCGGGCACTGTCAGAATAAGTTTCACAAGCATCGTAAACTCACTCAAGAGAATTCGTAGGCGCCCTATAGCGTCTGCATGTAGCGCCAATTTCGAAATTGTTCGTCATCCGGGAATTTTCAATTTTATGACGAGACCTACACGCAAAGTCCTTGGTACTCTGTTTTAGCCTCTGGAATTCAAGAGGCATCTTTGGTTAGCCTCTTGAATGACAAGACGCTCCATACCTGTTATATTTGAAAAATGAATGAATTGGTCCTCACATCGAAATTGAGAGAATTTACTGCTTTTAGAACACTCAGTGAGCCGGAAAAAACTACAACATTTTTTTTTGTATTCTCTAAGACTATATCAATAGAATTTCTGAGTGCTAAGCACTCTGCAGTGAAAATCGAGGCTTCGTGGTGTATACGTTGGACTTTGCTCACATTCAAATCTAGACTAATGCAGGCTGCACCTACAGATTGATTATTATCGATTTTACTACCGTCGGAAGAAATTGAGATAGCGCTGTTACTTCTTATGTATTCCCCTAAGGGTTGGTTGGGATCCATCGTGCTTTTCAGAATATCGCCGATTTCGAAGTCACAATCAACTGTTGATATCAGAGTTTCATAATGTGTGAGATAAAGACTACAGTCGCTATGGCACTCAATCGTATCTTTGAGAGAATTCATTTTTTCTAGACAACCATAAATCAGCCTCTCATTCGTTAGCTTATTTCTGTTGGAGATTGCTCTACACGCACACACTCACACCTACATAACACCCACGACCACACCGGCGCCCACCTCACTCTCACGCCCACACCCACTCTCAGGCCCACACCACCACCCACATCCACACCAACACCAACACCCACACCCACAAAACACTAACACCGATACCGATACCCACAACCACGGCGACGCCCACACCTACTCCCACACCAACATCAATACACACACCCATACTGAAACTTACAACCACACCAACACTATCACCCACTCCCATACAACACCAACAGCCACACCTATACCGACACCCACAACCACACCGACACAGACATCCTCACTCATCCCTAAAAGAATTACCCTCTGCTCCTGTATTATTCACCTTCCTCCTAATCTATTATTATTTTTCGCGGGTGCCTACGGCTGGGCGATCACCTTTCCTTTTTCAAATGAAGTAGGATGCCATTGCTGCTGTATTCTGGATAAGCCCGAAACACGACGGAGACGGTTCAGCTTTTGAGCTTGTATTTTCATTCTTTTTTTTTTCATTCTTTTTCATTCCTATTATTTAAACCTGGTCGGTCTTCTCTTGGATTCTGAGGAAATTATGTCCAATTTTGGAAGAGTGTACGAATGTCATCGCACCCAGTGGAATCTAGAACAATGATGATCATCATACCAAATATGAAAAATTCAATGAATCAACATTCTGTAGACTCTCTTGAACAAACATTTATTTACACTTTCATTCCTAATCTTGTGGGATGTGCGTTGTTCATTCGATATCAACGCAAAATTTTCGTGCATAGCATAATTCTCGAGTACGTTCTTACAACTTCAAAGAGTGATCAGAGACTTGCGTCAACTTTCAATTTCAGAATTGTGGGCATGGATCGGAGCATGAGTAAATGTCTTCGATGCAGCCGCCGTATCCAATTACCGAAATATTTGAAGAATTTTACTTGGCTGAATCTGAGATTTTCCTGTGTGATTAATTCCACGAATAACTGAGCAGAATATTGTATCGTTTGGATTCACATGATGTATTGAGTATCGTTATGGTAAGAGCGTCACTTAGTCTCTTGGAGAATAATCTTACCTGCCGAAAAATGCATGCATTTGTGCTGACGCGAAGTCCCATGATTTGATCCGTCAGCCAACACGATTGCTTTGAATCCATTTTCTATTTTATGCTTCATCTTCTTGCGTTCACTAGCACACTATAAGGTGTAGGCTATGATGGACCAATGAGTCTTTAGTCTAAAAATGAATTCTATCTCAATCTGTTCTATTCTGATTGTTAATTTTTCTTCTTTCAAGTATTAGAATGTACATCCCATTGTAGCAAGCATTGTTACCACTCTCAGTTTCATTGACATCAATAATCGGAATTGCCCATCTTTTTCATCTCAGTTATCAGAAATTCAACTGGTCTGTATGATTGGATAAGGAAGTTCTGAAAAGAATCCGGGAGATCACTAAATTCTGACAACTTATTTAATAATTCTGATGTAAAATAATTCAAAAGTTGAGATAAGCCCCAGGTCAATTCATTACTGAAAATTCACCTAATCCTCGTATCGTCCATTTTCTCATTGCATACCAAAGCCGGATATTACACAGTACGCATATTGATTGCAGCCCTTACAATACACGCAAACCACGGAATAAAAACAATAGAAATTCTCGTATAGAATTCAATAAAAACACTCGGCCGAGCAGAGAGAAGTGGTTTCAACAAAGTTTGCATTCCCTCGTGCAAACGGAGCGAATCAAGAGCCCCCACACATGCATTCCTGCATCAAGTTTATAAGAGAAAATACTATGTACACAGTTTACTACAATATATATAGGGGTTGTTGTAGAGAGCGCGCAGTCGCATAACCCACCTTTCGAACCACCCACTTTCAGGTGCGCGGGAGATTTGCCCGATTCTCACCATTTGTACAAGTGCATCAGCCGGTTTTACTCTCAGTTTGGCCGCGCTTGCCGTTCAGCAAAGTCGTGTTCTAAAATTTCGAATCTCCTATATTATAACGTGTACACATCAAACTAGTATTATATAGAGAAAGTATAGTACACTTGCACATAATTGCTTTCGCGTGTGATGAGCCCATTACGCGGTTAAATCGAGCTTCGAATGAGCAATATCGGTCTGTCTATGTGCTGAATTTGACCTAAGTTTCTTGCCATTTGCGGTTGATCGTGGCAAATTGTACAATTTTGGGGAATTCGCAATGGAGGCCTAATACCCATATCATCTGTTGCGTGGATACAATTATTGGGTACAATTTTGTGTGTTCCAAAGTGCGGTATATACTGGATGAGCATTCTTATAATATAAAGAACGTTTTTGTAGGTTTTTCATGTAAGAAAAGGTGCAAACTTTGTGTTCGGTGAACGAATTGTTGAGGGACTTGAGATTGTAAAGCTTGGGGAGTGAATACAAAGTGTCTCCAGGGGAATTGGTGGATATTGACTCGGCATGAAGACCTTTTCAACGATGCAAGGTAATTCGGTTTGATCCTTTGCAAGAGGTTTTTGAATTATTTGGTATGATTCGAGTTGTCCACGTGGGACACGCTGTGATGAGAATTGCGTATTCATGATATAGACGACTGTGCGCTGCTGGCTACAAGCGAGTCGAGCTCGATGTCAAGCCGGTTGTGATTGTTAAAATTCGCAATGGGAGTTTGAAAGCTCGTTTATGTGAATTTATATTCATAGCTGTGTAATTGGAAATGCTTCATTCACATTTTCAATCTGTTTCAAAAAAAAATAAAAAAAAAACCGTTTCACACAGTGAATTATATCTTTGTTTCGGAAAGCTCAAATCATTGACATTTTATTTATGGATATGGTTAGAGGCATGCCTTCAACATTAACCTGGAAATATGGTGTTATTATGCTTATGTTTTGAGACCCTTGTTTTGGAGATCTTTGAAATAAACAATGATCCAGCTATTGTTGAGTCTGTAAAAGAAAAAGCATGATTCATGGTTGCTGTGGTAGGAATCTGTTCAATAGCAATAGAGTGAGGGCTGAGATATGACTAACAATAAGATGACTGAATGAGTTCTGATGGTACTGTACGACAAAATATTAGAGTCGGATGTCGTACTGACTGAACCATGAATTCCTCGCGTACTTTCTGACGCTAAAACCGATTTTGAGCCCCAAATCGCCTCAGAACTTCAGATTTCTTTTTGAAATATCGAGAAATCATTTTTTCAGCGGTTTTTTACTTAAACGAAAATCCTGACATGGTACCATCTGAAGCCGATCTGGTGCTTGATTCGTAGCTACTACATCAGGATTCTCATCCACATAGGAAAACCGCGAAAAAATGATTTTTGCGATTTGAAAAAGAAATCTGAAGTTCTGAGGCGATTTGAGGCTCGGATTCAGTTTCTTCGTTGAAAAGCTCACAGGAACACATTGTTCGATTCTTGTGCACTTCCGAGCCGAAAATTTGGTTGTACAGTGTGCCGAGTATTTGGCCGTACTTGACCATTTTGATTGGAATCCAAAATTCACAGTAATTTGCTTAATCAACAATCTGACGAGATATGGGTCGGAAATTGTAAAAATGATACTCCGATCATAAGCGTGGGGTATTGTTTTTGGTTGGAATATGAGACTTCATGTGAAGGATATCTGTCAAAAATAATCGACATTTAATAGAGGGTTTCATTCGCCAATTTTGAGGAATTTGAAGCTGCAAAAAAAGGAGTGAATCATTGCTCATGGATTTTGTCAACAAGAAGAGGCATCTGTAGGCCAAGCGAATCCGGTATGGTAAGTCTCTCGTGTCAAAGCTGCTCACGTGAGCCATCGGGTACGGATACTACCTCACTCTGTAAGGGATTTGGGTGTCTGTTTCGAAGCAAAATTGATAATTCATGTGTCTTTGATAACAGAAAAAGTAGTTTCTTCTTCAGCAAGAATGTCTACAGTAACCGCAGTGTGATAACATTTTGATAATGTCTTTCTTGAAATTCTAAAGAGTCAGCCGCATCCTTCAAGTTTCTCTGATCACCACCCGATTTGATCGATCATAATGTTCTTGAGGATATTCAAAAGTCGAATCATCGGTATATTCAGAAATAATGCATCCCTTTCTCGTCTCTTGTAAGCTTTTGGGGCTCGAAATTTCACCCTCGAAATAGCATTCATTTAGTATCTCCAATTTCAGGATATTTTTATTTCGATTTGCAACATTTTGTATGTACCTATAACTGGAGATGTCTGGTTACCAGATATCGGTGCAAACATCAAAAATCGGGACTGCAATATGACAAATTGATCGAATAAGTTTCTGCTTGAGTAACTGTACTGATGATCCGTAAAATTGAAATTTCAAGACAGACTATTTTCAGAACAAAGTGAAGGCAGAAAGTCAGCATTATACACGAGACCCAATTTTGTTGGCAAGGCTTTGATTGAGCAAGGCAACAACATTTCGGAAAATTGATTTAAAATTCACCTCCACATGGTAGAAAAATGGCGTGGGAATTTTTGTATTGTGAGTTTGATATTTGGGACCAACATCTTGGACCAACAGAATATGTATCGCGTATTCATATCTGAGGTATCAAGTCCGGACTCGAAATGGAACATGAATTTCGTTTTTGAATGACCGATTCACCTTATCTCTAATTCAATGTAATGAATCGGTTTTAATTTGTTTCGAGCTCGTTATCCCTGGAATATGGATAATCCTAATTACGACTAGTTTCAACTGTCTTAACACGTTGACTGCGAAGGCAGAATCGCGATTCTGATCTAAATTGCAAGAGAATTCAAATATGCATTTCAGCACTTACGAGAGTCAAACCTTTCAAAAAATCATCAGTTTGGAAACTATTTAGAGTATTCCTATGATTATAAGTGGGTCCCACGAGTGAGGTCCAAAAAAATTTCTCCAACTCGGGATACATTTATGAGGATGATCGGTAGTATCGATCGAGCCATCAAATACAGTGTTATGGACCTCTGATTTGATATTTGATTCAGACATACAATGATTGTGACCGTGATTTTGGCTCTCATGCATTGCTAAATCTGTTTTCCTGAGCTGCAGTTCATCAACGGACTTCAATTCTCCCAAGCACGAGGAATGAAACTAGTTTAACCCAATCTTCTTCACTATGTTCCCGGTGCCAAGAGTCTCACAGTGGGAAATAGGAAGGATTACACAAAGGGATAACGTGTTGGGACACACATTTTCCGATTAGCTGGAACTTTTTTCTTCGCGTCAATTGAAGATTACTCGAGTTAGGTTCAATATTTCACAACGTATCCTTACTCAATTTTTAGGCCTCGAAATAAGCTTTCAAATGAGCTAAGATACGTTGACAATGGTCGAATTAAAAGTGAGTAATCTGCTATATATTGCTCGAATTCGTGTGATTAGTAATTGATTATGTAAAAAAATGAAGACCGTGCGAGAGCTTACACAAATCAAGTCCGATACTGAAACTGTCTTGTACACATGTTCATTATAATTTATACAACAAGAATGAGACGCAACATGAGCCATTAAATATGTATACGCTACTTGTCGTGATTCAAAACTCAAAAATAAGTAGGCCACACCAGTGGGGCCCATCGCAGTTAACGTATTTGAAAGAAATGTCCAAGAGAATGCTATTCGCGATCTGAGAAAGAACCAATGAATTAGAAATTCAGGCACATACCAATCGCTGGATGTCGAAACCCAGTTGACACCCCCTCCTCACGTAAGAAAGAGTATGAGAAAAGCTCTGTAATCTCAAACGCCATCACAAGCAATCACTCACTGAAAATTGCTGGATCGAGAAACGAACCTGGCTGAATTAATACGCGACAAGATGAATTTTCCTCCGCAGTGAAGTCCATAATCCCGAAGAAAATCCACTCTACCAAAGTTTATATTCAATTCTAGATGTATAATACCATAAGATTGGCGAGGTATACATCTACCTAGTACCACAATATTCGTGCACAAACTCAATGATTTTCACCTCACCGCCGCGCGTATCCCTCGTGATAATTACAACTTTGCCGCGCACGAGGTGTCGAGCGCTCTCTCTCCTTGCGAGAATCCTTCAGAAAGGTAGTAATTAATGTTCAACTTCTAACGAGGAACTATCACAAGAATGTTTGAATAACTCAAGAGTTTGCTCGAGGTGAAAAAAAAAATTTTTTAACCAAGAAACGGCTGGGCGGCAAGGTGCTCTACAAATTTTTTCATCACAGTCTTATTTTGAGCTCACATAACTCGACTCGGAATCGTAATTTAAATATATTAAATTCCACATTTTTATATCTATCTTTGAAATTGCTATGTTGAATTTCTCTCCGTTTTCAGAGATGGATACGCAATAACTTCTTCTCTGAATCAATGGTGCGTAATAGGGTGGAGCACATTTGTAGAGCTGTCACCTTGTGCACATCTTGGAATGATTCTTTAGCATCCTCTAACTCAATAAAGTCACAGACAGAGTTCGTTCATTCAATTGAAATGGAGAGAACAATTTGGTATAAAGTGAATGTCCCTGATTTGCCGCAATAACATCCTTCCGAATTTTGTTCTTCACCCCATAATGACCCACACATGTATTCAAAAAATTCAGCAACAACTTGTGAAAAGTTATGCAGAATAAGCTGAGGGACGTCTTATTTGGATGCTGGAAAGCCTAGATATGCCGATTTTACGAAAAACTCATGGAATATTATGGTAATAGGCTTTTCATGCACGAAGAGGCAAATTAGTCATATCCTCTTGGAAACTCACAAAAAAAATTTTTTTGCGAGAATTAAGATAGCAGGATTCCAGTTCGTCGAAACTAAATTCCCTCCAGCTCAATTCAAAAGTCTTGAAACAAGCTTTGAAATGAAAATTAAGAAATACATATTGACATAGGCCAAAGTTGTGAGCAAAACCAAAATAGTGAGGACAAATAAGGCCCATTCATATTACCTTATATTTCTAACTGTATGAGAGAGATTCATGTCACTGTCAGACCCGGAAATGTTGACGTATTCAGTAACATTAAAAATCACAGCCACATTCCTTTTTCGCGGATTTAGTCAGGGCGCTGGGGGGGGGGGGGCGTCTGAGTAGGAGACTCGTGTTCCAGAAGGTTTAAGGGTGTATTTCTGTGTATTTTGAGGCGATGAATCGAATGTTCGAGGTCGACAGTCCGTAAAAGCCGGCGGTTTTTGTTATTAACAATTTCCAGTGCAAAATTATTGTTTTTTGCAAAAAACTCGGAAGTCATGCATTTTAATGAAAAATTTTGAGAGACCAAAGTTGTAGAGCATAGAATTTCCTACAAAAAAGGTCCCTACAAGTTTCCCGGAAAACTCAAACCTAGAGCGAGAAATTCGTGGAAACCGTTCCGCGCGCTTATACATGGGCTTATACGGGGCGGCCGATGCAGCGCTACTTATCTGACAGTTGTCAATCTATCGCATGTCGACCTCGTCCATATTGAAGAGCATGAAATTTTCTTCAAAATGGTGCAGGCCTGATTTCGTCAAACTCAAACCCCTTCAAGTGTGGAGCCAGACAAAGAGAAAAGATACAGATTCTGAGGTTAAAATCGTGTTGCAGCGCTGCGATTCGGCCGCTCTCCTTATCGTCGCGTGCCGGCAGTTTTGCTGCGGGAATAGCGTTTTGACACACTTATTTCTCATTCTCTCGCTCTCCAGTCGAATGGGTTTGAGTTTGACGAAATCAGGCCTGCACCATTTTGAAGGGAATTTCATGCTCTTCAAGATACACGAGGTTGACATGCGATAGATTGACAACTGCCAAAGCCATAGCGAGTTTAGTAGGGCTGCATCGGCCGCCCAGTATAAGCCCATGTATAAGCGCGCGAAACGGTTTTCACGGATTTCCCGCTCTAGGTTTGAGTTTTCCGGGAAACTTGTGGGGACCCTTGCTCTACAACTTTGGTCCTCTAAAATTTTTTGTTAAAATGCATATCTTCCGAGTTTTCTGCAAAAAACCATAATTTTGCACTAAAAATTGTAAATAACAAAAAACTGCCGGCTTCTACGGACTATCGACTTCGTGCATTCGATTTAACGCCTCAAAATACATAGGAATACACCTTCAAATCTTCTGGATCACAAATCGCCTACTCAGACCCCCCCCCCCCCACCCCCAGTGCCCGGACTAATTGGATCGAATCAGATATCATATCGTAGTAGCAGTTAAAGAAGGGTTCAATATTGCAGTTTAACATTGAAAAACACCTCAAAAAGTTATCAAAGTACTATACGCTTGTTGTACTTACCCGCATTCGAAATAATACTCATCGTAGATGGACTACATTTTTGAGATATTGGCCATCTAGATACCAATGGTAATTCTACAAACTCTGTCCAATCAGCGTCATTTTCAATACCCACGATATTATCCATTTTGCTTCTATCACTCGTTTTTTCATCCTATTAATACCCACGATATTTTGGAGACACCATGACGTCTTTATTCAACATGAAATCTAAGATGAACCTCTAACGAGGAAGGGCCAGGGAGTGCAGCTCACGGATTTCGATGAAACTCTGGAAATATTCTTAGCGCCAAAAGATGATAACCGTAGCCGCAGAGTCTAACGCTTAAACGTTACCGAGCTTCAGCCTAAGACCTATGCATTACAGTATATACTATCACTCTTTTAACATGGGCCTCTATGGGCAATGCTAATGCTATGGACTGTATTCGAAAATGCTTGAGCGTTAGACTGTGCGCCTTTGGGTCCCATTTTATTACACCGAAAGAAGACTATTCCGAAGGTTTCAGCCGAATCCGTGACCCGCAATCCCTGGCCTTTCCTTGTTAGACTCGACATTTTCAACTATATGGATTTTACATTTTGAGCAATTCTACCAATGAAACTCTCAAAATCGGTAGAATCAGGTTGGATACATCTAAAAACTATATATTTCTTGAAATACTCAGACAAAAATGTGTATATAAAAACTGTTGTCGACATTTCTATCATTCGGAAAGAGATTATGCATATTTTATAGACACTGTGTACGTGTTAATGTCAATATCGCTGGAATTAAGATAACTCTGAGTTTATTCACTTTGATAGTTTACCGAGGGATATAAAATTTCAAACATATCCTCGGAAATGAAGAATTTCTAGTACAACGGTTGGCCACTATCTCGTAACTGACATCTGTCGACGCTTACAATGAGCAGGTTCCGTTCGATTGAAAAACAGACACGATATGTGGAGGAAGTTGGAAATACATTTCTCATATTTCTCACCAAGTTTAAAAACAATAGGAAATTTTCGTACATGTTTTCACCAACAGTTAGGGTCTTTCGATGCTCTATGGCATATTTTATAAGAAAACAACTTGATGGGTGTCATTGATACTAAATTTAGTTATGAATCTAAAAAGAGAACCGTATCTGGCATCAAAATTCAATAATTAAGCTCGTCCATTTTCATTGTAAGCCAGGTTTTCCTGGAGTTCCCTTTTGAAAGTGAAAGAGTAGTTTGTGCAGTTTTGATCCAATATTTTCACTTGTTTTTGCGTGGGTGACTACTGCACCGAGACTTTTAATCCAATTCACCGTCAAAAAGTTGGTCTTGCATTGAAAAAACTTTCAGCTGAACGGGTTTCCTTGCCAAAGATAGTTTTTTTTTTTTTTCACTTCACAAAGTGTTTGCGAGTGACGTATTTTGGAAAAATGGACGATCGGAAACTGAATTTTCTGCACCTTTTTCATCAGAGCCGTTGCATTCTTCTATCTGTACGAATCAAGTTACAATGAAATGCGATCCTAAAATTGGAACAAGAAGAGGCATATTTGAATGTAGAATGATTCAATTTTTGGACATTCCATGATTGTACAAATTTCATTCAACTATTACATCTCTTGTTCGAATACTAATTAACGTTATCCAACGAGAATTTGATTAATTGGATGATTGAATTAGATTAGACCAGGTTTAGTTTTTTTTTGCTTCACTCAGTATCGCTAGAAATAGGAGCATAAAAGTCCATTTCATCAGTTATGGCACACTTCCAACGAATAATTCAATTAGTTCCTAATCGGTTAATCGCATAAAGCGCCACGACATCGGACACTAAAATCTAAACCTCATCAATTTAGTCTACATTAATGATTAGACTCTCACTCTCTCTTATTGCTCGTGATAAATTGTGAGAAATGAACTGCCAACAAATTTTTGCTAACTACAGAAACGAGTAACATTAATAATTTTCTGTTTATCGAGGGGAGAGGGCGTAGCATAAAGTGCATCTCATTTCGTATGATGAACAATGGCATCTGTCTGATTTTCCCGGGTTAATTTCAAATGTCCAGAATGTCAGTCTCGTTCATTAAAGTGGAGAGCTTCTCTCTCTGCTTTGCTTTCTGTTGCCTCAGAGGTGAAATGCCTAGAAGTTTATATACCACGACACGTATAGGTACCTAACGCAGTTGAAGCAATCACAGCAAATTAATTTCATTTATAAACGCTCTAATAAAGCAAATACCACCCGTGACTTCTTACTTTCTTGCTTAAATTGGAAACGATACGAGAAAGATAAAAGACTTATTAGTAAAGATAGAGTCGTTATAGTGTGTTAAGAATAGATAAATAAAATCGAACAGTTCAATGTTCAATCAGACTGTACGGAATGAATATCTGAGTTCTCATAAAAGAATCGAATACAATTTCAAACTCCATCTCTAACATTCAATCATTCGGATGCAGCGACACGCCGAGTCTCTTTTACTCTTTCCAATGATTATTTAAAACCAATCAAAGATTCATTCTAGTTTGCACTCTAGTTTTTATGACCTCGGGCTGCAATAGAAAATTTAACATTTGGTACTCTATTTTTTGGTTCTATATACCTTATAGAGCGACCAATTCCAATCGGTGAGAAAACTTCACTGAATAGTGAATTTCAAAGTAAAAAAAAAGTGACGGTAAACAAGTTCGAGCAAATAGCACGGCTCAATTAAAATTTACCTCAATCTAGCCAGAGAAAGAGTGAGAAGAGCGCTCTCGAGTTTCCACAGCGGCAATGGCGTGAAATGAGAATTGAGTTCTTCAGTTATTTGTCAAGCGGTAGATCTCGAGCAATTAGAGATTCATTTTTATTTTTTTTTGTGAAGCCAGAGGAAGAATAAGTGAGCTTGATGGGAGCGATTGTTGATTTCTTTTTCTCTGAGTGTTAGCGGTTGAGGAATATTCCAATTCAATTCTTGGCCAATTTCATTCTGTGGACACTGTTTTTGACAGCCACTTTTGCATTGTTTTATCTTGCTTTTGTGAAAAAACAGGATTTACTAATTAGTTACATTATGAATTTGATATTGCTACCATGTACTAATGAGCACGGTAACGATTATCACAATCAATTTCTTGTACTCCTTCACTTCTTAGCTAACACTGGCTGCACTTTAGAATTTTGGGTCCGAAATGTCTTCCTTACTTATTAGAAGGATATGATTATCTAGAGTAAATTTCGACGTACCAACCAAACCAAATCCGTACTCAGTTTTGGCCCCATACGGCAGGATTTTTCTTAAATCGCAGAAAACTGATTTTTCAAAAATATGTAGTAAATTTTGCACCGAGTTCATGGTGTTGCAGATCGTCTGCGGCTCGGTCCGAAAACTAATCGCTCAGAAGCGGGTTATTTCGTGAACGAGGCGCAAATACTATCTTATGCAATTTTCTCGGCAGTTTTGTGACCACCTAAACATTGTAAAATCACATAAACACTGTTTTTTGGATTTATTTTTAATATTCGAAGTTGATGATTATTTAGCGAGGGTCAGAACGCATATCAAGGTATATACTTTTATGTATATTGACCCATTGAACACTTTCCCGGCGATTTCAAAATGCTACAGCGTGATCGTGAAGCCGTATAAGTTAACCAGTACACCTATAGTATCTGAGAAAAAAGTCCAATTCCGCAATAAATTTTCAGAAACTCAGAAAACGGACCGGGATGGACCAATTGGCATGTTTGCATTTTTTGTTTTCTTTATACTTTGATGTAAAAAATTCTCCGGTACCCGTAGAAAAGGTGAATTGATGCCACGATTTTTTTTATTTTTCTTTGCAACACCTGTTTTCGAAATAATTTTTGACGCGTTTAAATACGAGAAGAAAAATTTCCCCTTGCACGGGGTATCCAAACATGATTTCCCGACGCAGGATGACCGTCCGATTACGATCTGTGGTCCGTTATCAGCAACCTTGTCAGGATTTTCTGCTGCAAGCAAGAAACCTGTTTATTCAAGGATTTTTGGCATAGATGAAAATCCTGATGTGGTAGCTTACAACGGACAACGGGATCGTTCCTAGACGGTCATTTCACGTCGGGAGACTATATTTGCATACCCCGCGCAAGGAATGATCCTTTGGAAAAAGTTACTGGTATCTAGCCACACTCCTCACAGGTACCAGACAATTACTCCCCAGAAAAACATTCTAAAACGAAGATAATGTGAAATTGAGCATTCAAATTGGTCCATCCTAGCCCGTCTCATAATTCGAGAATTTATTGCGAAATTAGACGCTTTATCCAGATACTGAGTCAATTAATTAGTTCATACGGCTTCACGGTGACATTGTAGCGTTCTGAAACCACTGGAGTCGTGTACAGCGAGTCAAAATACGCAGGATTACATATCTCAAGATGCATTTGGACTAAATAGTATACTCCCTCGGTAGATAATCGTCAATTTCCAAAATATTTTTCATCATGTTGGCACATGTTTCTGAGATGTAATACCAGTAGAAACGGTAAATTTGAAACTCTAATAGTGCCTCATGGTCCTGGGCAGGGAGCTTAGGACAATTCATTCTACGATCGAAGCAAGCGAAATGAGTTTTCTACGTTCGAAATGGACCTGCGAGAACAATGCGATCATAATTTTCCATCACGAGAACTGTTTCAGCGTATATGAAGGCTGCATTTTTAAGTTAGAAGAATGAAATAATTTTTCGTTTTTTAAACCAATCTTTCCTAGATTCAACATGCATCACCCTCATGGGAAATTTAATAAGTTTTTTGCACCATTGGACATTTTACAAGGCTTTTTTTGAGAATTCTCCACTACATCCCAAAAAAGTTATCACTTGATATTGGAAATCGATCATACCCCCATTTCGGACAAAGTAGCGAGTAGTAAATGGGTCAATTACATAATTTGTGATGAGACAGTAAGTTTTTGGAGATTAAAATAGAATAATTTCAACCTCATGTTCGGCAAAACAATCCGATCCTCGTTGTTACATGAAATTTTTCATTTAGATCGACTATCAACTAAGAAATAGTTTTTTTATATGATGTATCCATCGAAATTTACCCTAGATAATTTATAACAGTAACCGGTACATTGATTTTTGAATCGATGGGGTCATACGCAAGTCAAGCATTTAAAATTTCCCTCCTCCAGTAGCTAAGAAAATAAGATCTCGATGTGGATTGAAGTAACAAGAAAAACAATTCCACGTGAGAAACTGGAGCACGAATTAGCATAATTCAAACAACGTCAGATTAATTGAATTTTCTCACGGAAACCAATTAAATCTCCACACTCCACATTCACAATTCTGAAAAAAAATTACGCTGAATGAGAGTAGAAGTATTCGACTTTCCTCGCTCTCTTTGTACACTCCCAGTGAACAAATCGATTTGTTCGCCGTCTGTTATACACGATACCCAAAGTACGCTAGACTTTCTTTGAGATATTCGACCACGAAACTCTCTACCATCATCTCTGAATTCAATGAAAACGGGCTCTATCAAAGACTACTTTTATCCAAGCTACTCAGCAAATGATATCCACTTTCAGAATTTGAAAGAAACCCTCAAGCAAAATCAAGAATCCAAAAAAAACAATCTGCTATGAAAAATTGTATGATCTTTGAAGGTGCGGCCAAAAGTTTAGTTCAAATCCAAATGCAAATGTTCGACGGGATGATTTAATCTTTAACTCTGAGTATATTTTAAGGTAGAAATTCGAAATCAACTTCTCGAGCGAGATGATTGAGAGTCGGACCTATTAGCATATTCTCGTAGTTTGGAAACTGGGCGGGAATTTCAAACGTAAAAAATCATTGATGCATGTATGTGTATGTACCGAGTATATACGAAGAGCGTTGAGCTTTGAACTCTCATTGTGAATTCAACCCGGCGCGTAGTTTGGGCGCGACTATTCAATTTTTAATATCGCGCTATGTGGACGCATTCAAATGTACTCTCTTCATACTGGATATATGCAAATTTTCATCCAACTAGCAGTTTGTATTATTGTACATTGGTATAGACTCTCTCGAACGTTTCTAGAGAATTATGGATGAACTATGTGAACTATTTGGATAAATTTTAACTGTAGAATATATTGACTGTGCGATTGGAATTTCTTGATGATCTAATTTTCTTTTGAATGTTTCATGGACTCATACAGTGATTTGGTCTCGATTGAAAGAACAATTTAGGATGAATGATTGAGCCGTTGGAGTGACAAAATGATTCGCTGCTACACTGTGCTTCTTTTTTGGATGGGAGCAGTCATTGGAAAAGAAGGTACTTACAAGGAGAGGTCATGGTCTGTGGGTCGTGGATTTGGCTGAAACTCTGAGAATCATCTCCTTTTGGCACCAAAAGATGATATCCAAAACGGCTTACTTGAATGCTAAAGCGTTTTAGAGCTACAGCTATAGAGATTATCATTATCAGTATATCTATATATGCGAATTCTTTAACTTGGGCCTATATGGGCAATGCTAATGTCATGGGTTGTAGCTCCAAAACGCTTCAGCATTCGAATAAGCGGTTTTGGATATCATCTTTTGGTCCCAAAAGGAGATGATTCCCAGAGTTTCAGCCGAATCCCCGACCCACAGACCATGACCTCCCCTTGTTAGTTGGAAAAAATTACTGATCCTCACATCCGTAATATTCGGAATGCAGAGTGAAAATTGACAGATGATTTCATTCTTTCAGGGTATTTTTGGCACATCAGCGATATTCACTATGATCCTCGCTATTCTTTTCACAGTAATGGGAGTAAGTAGAATTTGTTCCACGAGCCAATATTATACTTTGGAAAGAAATTATTCAGATAGAATATGATACCCTTCTCAGTTTGTTGTGGGGCTCCGAATAATTTAAATCGATTGTGAAGAACTGTTGCGGTTAAAAATATGAGAGAGTTTTTGAAAATATTTCATTTCAAATTTCGCATTAAAGCTCGAATTTCCTCAAGAAATATTTTCTGAAAATCCAGAGTCCCCAAAATTCTCCAGACTCACGATTCACATAATCTACAGGATGCTGGTCGGATAATTCAGACCTTAGCCACACCAGGATGAAAGATAAGATATCAAAAGCTGGAATCTACGGGAATTACAATTGTGACCCACCGTGGTTGCTCGTAGAATCTGCAGCCAAGGCAATGAAAGCTAATCATGGCGATGACATTGAATTTGTTCTATGGACCGGGTGAGCATTGAATTTATTTCTCTGGCCAACATTGGAAGAGAAGTGCATAACAATGAACAGCTAGATATTCCAGATAACTATAACTGCAGAAGATAAATTAATCACCCAGAGCGCATTTAATTTCTCTTCTGAAATTGTACTTCGTGATCCATCTCATTTTATTTATACTGAAAATTGATTCATCATTCCAAATTCATTCAAATGATTGTACTCTAGTTTTATAATTTCATCAAATATGGTCACTTTCCCATCGCTTGCTTTCTTGACGATCATTCAAACGTCTCCGAACCGTAGTGGAATGATCCCATTTAGATTGATCAAAAACTTTTACGGTTTCTCATACCCGATCGAATAAAGAACCACTTGACCTACAGGATTCTCGGACTTTTAGATGACGGATTATTACATATTTTTCATGATAGATAGCTTTCGATTCTGCAACTTTTAGAAGAGCGGCTTCATTTTTCGAAAGTGAAAATGACATTACATCACTATGTTGCAGCCGTTCACATCAACCATATCGTAAATTATTCCAACACATAAAAATTGACCTTTGACATGGTTTTTTTAGCTAAGACTCATGAATCTGAGAGATACGATACTATTCCCATAAATTTGACAGTAGATTAGGAAAAATGATGAAAT
This sequence comes from Eretmocerus hayati, assembly GCA_029851415.1. Lineage (NCBI taxonomy): Eukaryota > Metazoa > Arthropoda > Insecta > Hymenoptera > Aphelinidae > Eretmocerus > Eretmocerus hayati. The sequence continues at coordinate 10,199,662 of CM056741.1, forward strand.
TATGGTTTTACAAAAATGATACATAGAGACGCTGTGACGTGACACGAGGACTTGACGAGCGAGCTACGGCTGCACTATTTGGAAAATCTCACCAGGCTCATGTCTCACACATTCACGGACCAATTTGTGTTCCCCGTTCTTGGACACGAAGATATGAATTTGAACCTATCTCAAATAGCAAACCTCTGGAGAAATTGGTTACCCGACGAGGCTCTCGTCACTCTACGAAAACGTGAGCATCAAATTCACCATATGATTCCTTATTCATCTAGAAATACATTTTAGATCCTGTTACAATCATCATAAGCCTTTCCTACGTTGACCATGGGCATTGGAAACTCACTTGACATGACGTGAAACCATGTCCGCAAACTGATGAATGGTCATTCCAAGAGATGAATAGTGCGGTCTACATAATTTTAGTTCGAGTCCAAAATTACAAAAGTTGCTCATTTTCCACAGACGGTTATTACACAATCGAGCAGCGCTCAAAAAAGTACCAGATCATATCGCTCAACACGAACTTATGGATGGATCCAAACTTCCTGTTGGAAAACCGGGAAGCTAACCACAGAGCCATACTTGGTAATGTAGCCTCTGGCGTAGCGGGTGTAGTAGCCGCTGCAACCGCCGAATCCGACCCATCGAATCAGTGGCAGTGGTTCAGCTCGGTACTCGACACTGCTCGTAGAAAAGGCAAAGTGGTGAGTCTGCCAGGCGCCTCTCTTTCCATTTTACTCGTTTGGACTCTGCAATCATTTCAACAACTTGATTACCCACTTTTTCTTTCATGAATGAAGGGACTAATGATTTGCATGCATGTTATCGGGGGATTGGATTGCTCAATTATAGTCTGAATTTCTAGATCCATTCATAGTAATGAATGAAACCGCAACATTTGGAGCATTTGGTCAGATGATTGCGGTGTCTAGTGAAAGGGTGGTAATGCTCAGAATTTGTAAGCTCTGATGAGGGTTCTTTTTCAAATCATAGAAACAGAACTTCTAGAGATTCCTTGAACATTCTTTGGTTTTTTCTTGGAATTATTCACGGAATTAGATCATATTATTTACGAAACGATATCCAAGAATTTTCCTAAGCAGCAACAAACGACTTTGTAATATTCTGGATAACATTTGACTGTAGGTGTACATAGCCGGACACACTCCACCAGGCGTCGATGACCGCGAGACAGGGGGTGTAATGGGCCTTTCCGAGGAGCACAATGCCAGATATTTGCAGCTTGTACAGCAGTACTCTGATATAATCCGAGGCCAATTTTTTGGACACTGGCACTCAGACACTTTTAGGATAGTTTATAATGATCTTGGTTAGTGAATTCTCTTATCAAATATTTTCTCAATCTCAAAAATGAAACTTTCGAAGTTTCATTCGACTGAAAATTTACAATCTTGAGTTTTCGAAAGAGTTTTAAAAGAAGACTTTGAACTTTAATCTGTCTCTCGCACTCGAAACTTGACGCTCTCAATTGATTCTTGCAAAACATTTCACTCCTTCAAAGCCAGTGGATTCTTTGGGAAATTCTTCCTGTTTATCTTCACCAGTAATCAAACTGCTTATTACACGAGTGCAAACATTCGTGCGATGTAAAATTCACAATAATATTATCCGAGGACAAATTAAACAAATACAATGGAGTACGCTTAAGACGAAAAATACGGATAATACGAAAGAATTCGAATTTCGGGAGTCTCCAGTGACGTCTCGGTGAAGGTCTCGAACTTTCGTTCAACTTGTGGGAATGGCGCAAATATGTTCATTTAGCTCAGTTCCATTGTGATGCTAGTGGAACAAAACTTATCGGCTATAGATTCGCCTAATAACGGGCCAAAATATCAAAACACGGAGAGTTGGATGGCCGAGGGCTCTTATGTATCGGCTTTGATAAGCAGCGCAGAAATCGATCTAGTTGACGGAAAGATCAAAATACACATAGATTTCCCAAGTTTTCTGAAGACTCTGCACATGGTACAAGGTAATACGTTAGTTCTTTCATTGCCAAACCAACAATGACAATAATTCATAATAGTCAAGAAGATTCTACAGAGGTAAGCATTGAAGATTGCGCGTTGGAGAACTTTATACAAAAGAGGATTACTGATTTTTCCACACAGTTGAATCGAATTTTTTCATCTTCCTGTCAATAATTATATGAATAAGTGAGAATCCATTCGATTTTCACTGATGATAATGAATGAAAAATTGAATAGAATAAGCAAGAAATACATTTCTCGGATAACTATGATCTTGGATGCTATCTTCTGTGTAGAATCCTTCCAACACTTAATACGAAATTCGGATAAGACGAGAAAAGATTTCTTCGGTCCCTTGAGTTTCGTCTTGAGCGTACTCCACTGTACTCAAAGGAATCCAATATAGCCATTGAAAATTAGTGATACTCACTCGATGATTTCAAAATGAATCAAACACACTGTTCTACTCTATTTCCTTCTAATAGAAGTAGAATGTTAAAATTTTCCATAAAAATTGATTACATTCAAGTCACTCGATTGGTTTCCTGAGCATCTTTCAAATTATGTATCAGCTCATGAATCCTTTGTTGGCTAAGCCAACGCTAAGATCTCTGCCGATACAGGAGACTTTGTCTCGAATGACTATAGGATATAGAGTGCAATATGACTCCGTTAGCCGATTGAAAGAGCCCGTACCTTTTGTTCAACAGATAAGCCCGTGTCGTGGATAATGGCGACACCAAGTATTACGCCCTATAGGTCTGGAGGCCCAAACAATCCCGGCTTAAGGCTCTATAAATTTGAAAGCGACACTGGACAGGTAAATCGATATCAGATCAATATTGTTGACTTCAATATATCCCTTATTTGAGTAGATCTAAAGGACAAAATCTCTATAACTACATGAATTTTCATTTTTCAAAATTACTCTCTATTTTTGATGAAAATATGAATTAAAACTGTTTTCGGGATAGCTACGATCCCATGCTCATTCAATTGAAAGATGGCGAATTTGACGTACAGGGTAGGGAATCCTCAATTATCCCTTGACCCGATATCCTTATAACAAATCCCACTATAAAATTTTATGAATCATAACACTGGTAAACATGAAATCGAGTTTTCTGAACCAAGGGTCACTCTAGACGTATTTTGAGTTACTCAATCCAGATCCGTTTTCAGAATCGTTCCATCACGTCAAGATTTCGAGATAATTGTTGCTAAAGTTGCAGAAAAATGCTGTTTTTGGCTCTTTGTACAATTTATGGAGCAAAAACCAGATTATTTTAATTTTTTCCGTCGAGACAACAGGCAGAGGAAAAATACTCTCAAAAATGATCTGTGTGGAATATGCTAATTTTGGTCTCTAAGATACATTGGTTTTTTTTACGACGCGTTTGCTCACCAGTATGCTGCTTACTGCATGCAGAACCCAATGCATCCGTGCAAGCGGTGAGCAAATGCGTCGTTGAAAAGAAACCAATGTATCTTGGAAACCAAAATTAGCATATTGATTCCACACAGATCATTTTGTGGGGCTATCCTTTTTTTCCCAGCTGAAAAAAATCAGAAAATTTCGGTTTTTGATCAATAAAGTGAAGAAAAGTGCCAAAAAAGCATTTTTTGCGAGTTTAGCAACAATTATTTCAGAATTCTGACGCGATGGAACAATTATGAAAACGGATTTGAATTCAGCAGCTCAAGGCTCGTTTAGAATGGACATTGGTTCAGGAAACGCATTCCGAACGTCGAATTATGCTCATCTAAAAATTGGACAAAATTGTTGATATAGTATTTTGTGTTCATATTGACTGAATCACAATATCAGTGTAAAATATTTATTCTCAGAATGAATCAAAAAAGTACAATTTACCCATACCTTCTTTTCGATCTTTGATGAAACGTTTAGAGCGAAAATTGTTAAACCCATGAAAACTCATATTACGGCAAGCACAGTTATTAGAAATCTCATTTTTGCCTCGCGTGTAAACAAGACATTCGATTAAGGCCATGCCATTTACCCAGATAAATGACAGACACTATATACTGTGCTATTTACCTCGATTTCGCCTTGATCTTTCTACGTAACACCCTCTAAAATCATGTACCTTCTCCACGCGCATCCATTTGATCAAATATACATTCGTGCATGATGGTAGGTCTTGGATTACGCTCAGTATTATTTGGATTTGGCACGAGCCAATTCGGATAAACGTGCAAATTGGCAGTTGGAATACAACCTGAGAGAACATTATAGCCTTACTGAAATAACACCCTCGAGTCTCAACGATCTTGCTGATCGATTCACCAGACCCAGAGACAATGCATTCGCAAGGTGAGATAAATATTTGTATCGGTGTGCGAGTTCTGAGCATGCTATAGGACTTTGTTCTATTTTATTTGTTTTGAGATTTTGAATCGTGATATAAGTGATCGTTGGTAAACACATTATTCATCTTTCATTCCACTATCACATCATTCGTGTGGTGTTATATCCGAAAACGAAAAAGTATAATATATCCCTGTGATGAAGGCTATTCATATTCAAGTTTTATTTTTGGATTTCCCCGGCAACGGTCAAACGCGCTCATAGATTTTATATCCCTTTGATGAATTTTGACTTCATCAAAGGATGATGATACTTGGAATGAATTTGGAATTCTGTTAGAGAAGAGCATTTTAGCTTTTGAAGTAATAATCTCAAGTCAAAGGGCCTCTAATAGCAGACGGAGCCCTTAATGAGAGGAATTCATCATGGTATTTACGTATGCCGTATCTCTACCGAGCATCTAGTTAAGAGATCTTTGAGGAGCAAGAAAATTTTTAATTAATGTAATCATCGAAACCATCCACGGTTCCATTGAATGCATGATTCAACCGCAAATTTTGTGCTATGGTTATGATAATTTAATGCTTAATTGGCACATCTTGAAATCGATTTTTTATTGGCTCACGTATAGTACTTTCCATTTCGATAGAATTGGACGTATCTGGGCTCATTTTAAAGCTGATCAGAAGCCCTGAAGTAACCTAATAATCAATTTAAAAACATAAATGACCAGTTTTTTCTTCCACGCGTCCACTTCTCAATGAATAGATTTTGATAAACTCCAGAACAAATCAGGAAAGATCCAAAGATACTTTTTACAACGAGAAACTGATGCTTTCGAAAAAATTAATAGTTCCACGATTCCGATCAGAAAAAATTTCATCGATCGAACATCATCTGATATTTCTTCACAATTTTTCTCAGTACAGCGAAACCATCAGTTGTTTAGTGCCACCACATAAACCACTGAATTCTCCAAACTAAAAGCCCAAAAATGAAGTTTTTACCATGGACTCAACATCCCTGCAAGCTCTTAAAAAATTTACACTTTATGATTTTGATGAGATAAGAGCTAATGACAGGTATTACGCGATGTCACGTTGGGTTTTATCCTTATTTCTGATCGACAGGTACTACGAGGCAAACAGAGTGAAGTTAAGCCACGAACTGGACGATCTATGGAGCTGTACTGGCAATAGTGGTGGTGGTGGTGGTGTAAGCGGATCGAATCATGAGTCTGGCAGCCTATGCGCTATTCAACATTACTGCGCAATAACCAAGCTCACCTCTAGAAGCTACTCAAGCTGTATTTTACAACGAGTTCACGCCCTCAACTTTGCAACCTCAATTTTTCATTCCTCGTTCATGATTCTTTTTGTGCTGATGCTACTACTACTACTACAAGTACTTGAACCTTACAGGGTTAACCGGTAGAAAATATTATAACTCGTGTAATTAATAATAGTCGGACACTGAAAATTTTGATTACGGCTGGACCGTAATCAAGTATGTATGTATGTATGCATGAGTGTATTTAGCCAATGAAAATTCTGTAAAAAGTTGAATTTTAAGCACGTAAAGCTCACTCCAAAAAAAAATCCTTTCAAATACTTGCGCGGAGATGGCGTGCAATATGGTTCCTTTGTAGAGGGTCAGTTATTGAAAAACGCTTGAAACATTTTTCTCTTCTACGTGAGCGAAGAGGTCAATTTTAACCTAACCTCTCACCCCCCCCCTCAGGCCAATATACGTGACGAATTCACAAGTTGAAAGTCACCCTCTATTGCTTTCTCTCTGTGCACTCGAAAGATCTAAACTGGTTGATCGGACTCTTTGCCCTTGCAGCGCCTCCGGGAAGGTTCTACCAGAGAAAGAAAAGAAAAATGAAAAAGGTAGGAAGCAGGAAATATTGTATATCTATATATTGTGACCACGATGACAGACGCTTGTCTTATTACCAATCGAAACCTTTCGATAAGGTTTTAGATGTATTTAAGCTTTTTCCCCCAATGTAAGAGAGGAAAATCGTGCGGAAATTGACGTGTGAGTAAAATGTTATGGTCGCGGTTATCGTGATATGGATTTTAGATTGGGATGAAACTGTACTTGTGGGTTGGAAATGTGTTTAGGTTTTTTAGAGTTGTTTGTACTCTTGGGATGTGTCCGATTGATATTTGGAATTGACAGATCGAGACACAATGTTATGCTCTGAAATCATATGAAAATATTACTGTTGTTGTTGAGGCTGAAACAAAGAGAATGTCAACCGATTCGTGTATATTGTAAATTGTAAAATATCAATTCGGAATACATAATCACTAGACCCCCTGTGCTATTTATATAGCGTGACAAACAATGAATAAATAAAATCTCGACGCATCACCTATACTTATTTTTATGTAACTGCATTTCATTACTCCTGACCTATTTTCTGTTAACCCTGTTTATTCAACTGGGCCCATATTGAACTTTGCGATGAAAATTATTCTGTCAAAAAATAGATTATATTGAAAATGTCTCTGCATATCCATCACCATGAAATATAACTTGTGATTCTCCGTTTTCTCGAAAAAAATCGAGAAGTATTCCAGCAGCCATTGAAAACTTGTACATGAAAAGTGTCCCACATATGATGAGAAATAAAATTACCCTAGAAGTTGAAAACTATTTCTTTTAGATAAACTTAATGTCATGCATGCCCGATGTTGGATACCTATTTCCGAATCCTTCCTCGTGATTACAACTAACAAAGTGATTCCGAGGTGAATTTTATGATGTGAGTATTTTATCTCACGACTGAAATTCTACAATCGGAGTTGCCTCGATCCTTCGGAAAAATTCCTCTAAAGTAACACAAAAAACCGTTCCGCAGTAGGACAGTTTGCGAGCAGGTGGCACGTTATGTCAAGAACCAAATTTGAGAAAAACTCCGTAATTGGGATTCGGTGTTAACAAATACTCGCGTCAGCCAAACTCGAAGACCAGTCTTTATTCATTCTCTGCTTTGATTTTTGTTTCTATTTGTTTTTTCAAAATATTTGACTCATATGTGTGACCGTTATTAGATGTAATTGAAAAGTTATTGACTTAGATTTGCGATGAGCAGGAAACCTGCATAAATAATACTTGAATGATTTCGACCCTCTTTATCTAAGAAACCGTATTTCTGGATAACTATCTCTACTTGGGACAAAAATGTTGTCCCTTTCGTGTTTTACTTATACAAGTTTGACTGGATCTGCTGACTAGGAATTCGCTGCTTTAATCTACTCATTTTTTGTACGACTTGCAATAAAGTTCACCAGGCATGAGTCTGTTGAATTTTATTTCCAAACAGTAATGATGGAAAGGAAATTGCATTTTTTAATATCAGTTCCCGCGTATTGCGATGAATTTCGAACTCTTTCTCATTTATTCTACCTACAAAGCCGTAGATAGAATAAATGAGAATGAAAAAAATTCGAAAGGCTTGAAAAAAAGTACGCTTCCGGGAGTGTCATCACAATTGCACAGTTGTGCAAATATTTGCAATTATACCAGAAGAATGCCGAGGAGTATCATCCAGTCTCTGACATCATTGAATATTCATTGAAATTAGAGATACTTTGACAGAAAAATCCAAGCTGAAATTATATATTTCCAGTCTCGGAGTTTTCCGAGTCGCAATCTGTTTCATTCTTCGTTCCATCCAAGTTGACTCAATTACGCTAATACCCGTTCCTATTTTGAATACATCTTCCTAGCAATTTTCTTCTCGCGCTCCAAGACTCTTCCCTCTCAATAAAATTCACTCTCAAATCAAGCTATTCTGAAGAAAACCCGTCACAATTTCCATTTCTCAATTCAAAAAAAAAAAATCCTCGTCGACTCTCGAGTCAAGAATTTAACGTATACCATATACTCGTTGACACCACCGCAGTCTTGGAATATTTACCCCGAGATTCATTTACTTCAAGAGTAAGAAATAGAAATGAAAGAGGCAAAGTGTTTCAGACCCTAACTATACTCGTATACAGCCAATTAAAAGTGACTCTCAGTCAGTTTTTTCACGCGGCACTCGTTCCAAGAGCTTCAATTCAAGAGCCCGACCCGAAAAAAAGCTTAGAACTGGAGCATAGTAGCAAGCCACATAGCCCATCACATGCATGCATGAAATATATACACTGAAACGTCAAGTTCTTTTGCCTTATTCCACTGTACATGCATATAACAGACAGGCTAGCACAGGCCACCACCACCACCACCGCTCGAGACTCTATTGCAAATGCAATTGCCGGCTTTTCGCTTCGTTTAGCATACATTGAGATTCAGCGTGGAGGCGTGTAATCACTGCTTTGCCTAGTATATATTGTATGACAGAATACATAGTTATACATGTACATAGTGGAGGCATTGAGAGTCATGTACATTTGTTGCTGATATAATTTATCAAATGAAATGATAGCAGATATTTACAGTTGTGTGCACGGTTTATATTCACTCGGTCATAGAATCTATCAAGAATTCTTGTATTGAGATAACAAATCACAAATAGCCTGTGATTGATGCTTGCGGATTGCACATGAAGTGTGAAAAGACAAGAGTGAGAAACGTTTGCTTTATCGACGAGTCTGATTTATTAATTGCAATAATTATTGGAGCTATTGACTGGTAATTGAAAGTTGCTCAATGAAGAATATTCGAAATATGAAAATCTGATGAGATATCTGACAAAAAAAGACGCACGTTGTAACTTGAAACATAATGAATTTCAGGAGTTTTGGGGACACCGGGAACTTTAGAGCAACCCCGCACAAATTCTGACATGATTTTGATGGAAAAACATTCAAGTCATAGAATACTCGATCTTGATGGTATTTGATCCACACTCTCACGGGATTTCAACGGTACATAGTCAGTACTTGTTTGGTACATAATCCGCACCATGGAAGGACTTGTATAGTTTCTTTGCAGATTTCGAGTCATGAAGAATCCGACGAGCACTCCATCTTTATGCAATCGGTGTATTGTCAATACGTTTACGGTGAAGAAGCAAAATCTGTCACCACTATCTCCTCAAAAAAGGGTATTTCATCATCCCTCCAAAAGTGTAATCGAAGAATGAGTCAACAACACTCTTCTGAAACACCAATAGTATTCTGGGTGAAACTCGTATCCTTCTCAGCAACTCCAGTCATGAAGTGCCTCACCATTACCTCACTGGTAGTCTTGCGATAACGAAAGTGGACCTTTCCTAACAGTACTTTTACGGTACTTCGCTAGCAACTCTGACAGTACTTGTGCTTTCTCAAGACATCACGCCTTAAATGAGTATGCTTAGATCAGTCCTTTTGTTTCACTCGAATCTTCCCTTCATCAAACATTTTTACGTTTCATTCCAGTATTCGATTATATAGTTCAACACGAACTCCTCCATCTAGTTGATATGTTCACATAGTAGAATTCACGAAGTGACACTGATACAAAGGAAGAATATATACTCGGAGTACTCATGGTTTACCTTACGAGTGGACTACTGTGCGGGACTTACTACATATCATAATTGAGATACTGTTGTAGAGACCCACAAAGATATTGAGACATCGCTCACATACTGCAAGAGTCCTAGTGAAATACTAATTGCGTGCTTCATAATGGAGGTACTAGTTAAGAATCGGAGGAGTACTGAGAAAAATACCGTTAACATGCTGCGAAAGTACTCATGGCGTACCTTCAGGGTTCTCAGCTAGCGGAGTTTTGCAGAAAAACTGACAGTGTCTGCTAAAGAATCGACAAGGTAAAGAATCGACTAATAAATACTGCAAGAATACTACTTTCCAAGTTCCTCTATGGATGGAGGCAGGAGAGGAACCATGAAAGATCCTATTGAAGTACCGCTAAAGTACCGATGATGTACCTCTGACATACTGATGAATGCTATGAAAGTCCTCTGTGAGTACAGTACTACAAAAAACACTGATAGAAACGATCAAAGTACATACACTACTAAAGTACTTTCAAGGTTCTCTATGAGTGGAGCACTGCAAAAAAACCACAGGGGATTCTGTTAATGTAGCGCTGATGTACCTTTAGATTACTGCTGATATACTGCAGGAATACTTGAAGAATACCTCAAGACGCTTCAAGATCTTTTGTTCGTAAAGTCCTACAGAAGAAACCTTGGGAAATACGATTGGAGTGACAGGAATAGTAAGTACTGACAATATACCGCCGATTTGCTGCTGAAATATTACTAAAATACTCTCTTCAAATTCTATGGGAGTGGAGCACTATGAACGAATTTCGAGAATTATATCAATGTACCGCTGAAGTACCGATAAGATGCCACTGACATACTGGAAAAATACGAACGAAGTACTTCCAAACTCTATGAGTGGAGCACTTGAAAAAAAAACCATGAAAGATTCTTCTAGAGTACCAATGAAATACCGCTCAACTATTGTAAGAATACTACTAAGATACGCTCAACTTCCTTCGTGTGTAGAGTACTTGCCAATGGAAGATACAATTGAAGTACCACCGACGTATCGACCAAATACCGCTGATATATCACTGAAATACTCTCGTAGTACTCTCCAGGATCTCTATAAGTGGAGTACTGCAAAAAAAACATGGAAGATTTTATGAAACGTCTACTGAAGTACCGACAAGATATCGCTGATTTTCTGCAACAATACTACTGATGTACTCTCCAGGTTCTCCAGGAATGGAGCTTGAAATATTGGCTGGAAGATTCTATCAAAGTACCTCTGAAGTACCGCTGAAGTACCGATGAAGTACTGATGAAGTACCGATGAAGTAGTGCGAAAGTACGAATGGAATACTGTTGAAGTCTTCTGTGAGAAGAGAGTTGCGAAAAGAACCATGATAGCGACGATCAAAGAACCGCTGAAGTACCGCTAATATACTGCAAGAATGATCCTGAAGCACTTTCCAGGTCCTCTGTGAATGAAGCAGTGTGAGCAAACCATGAAAGATTATATTCAAGTACCGCTAAAGTCTCGATGAAGTTTTGCTGACGTACTGAGGAGAATACGGATGGAATCCTTTCAAGGTTTTTCGTGAGGTATGAGGAGAGTACTGCACAAGAATCATGAGAGATACGGTTGAAGTATCAGTGGGGTGCAACAGAATACCGATGACATGCTGCAGAAATACTAGTTAAGTACTTTTCAGAATATGATCAAGGGACCGCTGAAGTACCGACAAGATACCGCTGACATACTGCAAATGCACTTGTGAGGTACTTACGGAGTGCTGAACTTTCGCACTGATGAAATTCTCGGAGTACAAAAATGATTTCTTCCGCGAAAGAGAGTCAGCTTCATACAAAAGTTCAGAATTATCTCATAAATTGAATAACATTTCTCAAAAGGGCGGATGAAGTCAGTTGAATATTCATCCTGTCAAAATTGAAGCTACTCAATGTAGACGAGATAATCAATGGCGTGAGCAATAAAAGTGCATGTAATTTAACTACCACTCTTGTTGTTTCCTCTTAGGAAGAGCTTTCGATTCGAAATATGCCAGCCAAATTTTCCAGACCTGTCTTGTTTTCTTTATGACCATATAATTCTATCCTCTTCCCAGCCCAAAGTGCTCTCTAACTGCTAAATTAGTGTACCCATCGTTCATATCAATCGAGTTAGGTTCCTTTGTCATTGTAACCATCCGAATTCGGGGCACAATTGAAACATTTAAAAATTTCATACAATTCGAACCACAAGAATTTCTGAGCAATGGAAGACTCTTTACTGACTTGCACTTATTTCACACAAGCCACAGCATCAAAGCGACATCACATCATCATCTGGTTAGCTCACCAAATAGACTCATCGATATGTTCCCAAGGTGAGTGATTTCAGGAATCTGTCTGGCGGACAATACCTCTGCATTCAGCTACCCTCTTGAGGATCAATCCCCATAATGAGCTTTCGACGAGACCCTACTCGACCTTTCACTACTGACTGAACCCTGAGGACTCTGCCTACATACACTAAACCTATACCTGTATATGATAACGTTACGGTTAACGAGATTCCACAATTCGGTGATGGTTTTCACACCAGAGGTTGCTTGATCAAAGTCTGTTTTTGTTCCTCTTCACACTGTGTTTGTGCAAATATGCGTATATGAATGTGGTACTTTGTGAACTGACTATTTAATTACATATAGAGATAGCAGTGCCTGAACCAGGATTGAACACTAATGTAGATGGAGTGAGTAGGGCAAAGCCATGATGGTCGGATATGTATGTGCGAATAGGCGAGTTGGGACATTATGCCAAATAATCTGATTGCGCGTGTAATTAGCGTGGCTGTGCAAATTAATCCAAGTCTATGGAGTAGCATGCGCATCCCAATTGATGATGCTCTAGTTGCGCGAATAAGGAGGTCACATATTCGTGGATTGGATTTATGAGCACCCGGGAAGACGCTTCACTTCGATGCATGAATTGCCTTACACTGATGTACAATTTACTCTGGTTAATGAGGTGTTAGTGTCTATGTATGTTGATCATTTGAATTTGCTTGACATCGTGGATTAGTTCAGTAAATAGGAATTGACTCATCAAATTGAATTCTCAGGATAACCACGTTATTTATGGATACGACAATCTTCCAAACAAGCCAGAATCATTTAGATGGAAGTACAGTGAGATGTTTTCAACTTATCTTTCTGACACTTGGACTTTGACTTTCTTTTGTATTCTACGAGCTACAACAGAATCTGGAACTTAAACATTGTTAGATTTTCATAGTCCGTATTCCGAAACTTGTATGTTTTGTGAATATTTTCATGGGGTTGGAGAACTGATGAAAGATAGCTCACCTCAGGTCCGGTTCGATGCTGGATTTTCCCTGAGACCTCCATAATATCAATGATTAGAAAATCTATACGACCCCAAAATGAGTTCCCCAAATGGAGGAGAGCATGAGGTCTGCGGAACACGGATCTTGATAAAACTTGGGAATCATCAAGATCCGTGTTTCGCAGACCTGATGCTCTCTTTGTAAGTTCATTTTCGATGCTTTGAGTAAATTGATTTCAAGCCTACTTGAAATATGTAATTTGACGGACAAGTCACGGAAAAAGTACCTATACTATCACGCAGATCATTATCACCCTCAACTTGTCCCATGGATAGGAATAGATTATTTGCAATTACCTGGTAACTATCGACAATAACTACAACCAAAAATGGACTTAACCCAGTTTGATTTCGAAACAAACAAATCATTCTCAATTCGTTTTGTCATTCTTTCATATCTCAATGACTGATAATTTAACGTTGAGAGTTATCAATAGCAAAACGGAGTTAGGAGCTCATATTCCTAGCTCTTTTCAGATCGTCAGTCCACTTTTCGTTCCAAAATTAAATCAGAATTATTCAAGATCCTCTTCTAAATCTCGGACGTTGAGACGGATATTACATCTTCACGGAAACTGTTTGGTTTCAATGTGAATAATGCATCCAACCGACTATATTTTTAGGAATCGTATATGATGGGTTCCACGCCAAAGCGACCTACGGAAAGGGGTCATCTCTCAGATTCTTTTTTAACCTTTTTCATTCGATTCTATAGCCCAAAATAGGAACTTCGGACCACCTATGGGGTCCAAAAAAAATTTTTCCTCTCCATTGCACGCACATCCGTAAACAGACCGAAAATTCATCGTGTAAAAATTGATGCTCTTTTATTCACGAAAATGGGAATATTTCGAGTTTTTGAATAGCTATCGATATGCGGGTTGCGGCATCTGAAAGGGCATCAAAAAACCTATCGAAAACGTTGTCGGAAATTCCTCCTCTGTGATTTGGGGGCCTTCTGGAGGCAAAAAAGTGTTTTTCACTAAAACGTTAATTTCTCGGAAAGCCATTTTTTTTATTTTCTGAAAATCATATGTTTGACGTAAAATTTTGCGTTCTTTCGAAAAAAATGGGTTTCAGATAAGTTTGGGGCGATCCAAGTGACTTACGAGCCATTTTTTGAAAATTCGATTTTTTCGGTTTCAGAAAAAGGCGATTTTCTGCGCATGCGCGCAAACGTAGACTTTCGGCGCCATTCTCAATGGAAAGCTGACAAAATTTCCTATAAAATGACCACCTGCAAAGTTTGAATTCATGCACCGAAACGGGATCTGCAACGGCTAATTATATCGAATCAAAATCACATGAAAATTCAGCCCATTAACGCCTTCGTGGCGCCTGCTGAGATGACACATTCACGAGATCTTCTCGGGACTCAATTTTGAGTACGAAATTGACCTGGAAAAAATTCGGACCACATAGTTTCAACGTAAAATTGTATGAACTTTCAAAATATGCGATGAAAAACCCCGTTTGAGGCGACCCCGAGGTGCTACATTCAGTTTTTTGCCAGAAAATACGGAATTTCTTATTCAAAATCGCGAAAAATTGAATGTACCACCTCGGGTTCGCCTCAAACGGGGTTTCTCATTGCATATTTTGAGAGTTCAGACAATTTTACGTTGAAACCATGTGATCCGAATTTTTTTCAGGACAATTTCGAAGTCAAAATTGAGTCCCGAGAAGATCTCGTGAATGTGTCATCTCAGCAGGCGCCACGAAGGCATTAATGGGCTGAATTTTCATGTGATTTTGATTCGATATAATTAGCCGTTGCAGATCCCGTTTCGGTGCATGAATTCAAACTTTGCAGGTGGTCATTTTATAGGAAATTTTGTCAGCTTTCCATTGAACATGGCGCCGAAAGTCTACGTTTGCGCGCATGCGCAGAAAATCGCCTTTTTCTGAAACCGAAAAAATCGAATTTTCAAAAAATGGCTCATAAGTCACTTGGATCGCCCCAAACTTATCTGAAACCCATTTTTTTTCGAAAGAACGCAGAATTTTACGTCAAATATATGATTTTCAGAAAATAAAAAAAATGGCTTTTCGAGAAATTAACGTTTTAGTGAAAAACACTTTTTTGCCTCCAGAAGGCCCCCAAATCACAGAGGAGGAATTTCCGACAACGTTTTCGATAGGTTTTTTGATGCCCTTTCAGATGCCGCAACCCGCATATCGATAGCTATTCAAAAACTCGAAATATTCCCATTTTTGTGAATAAAAGAGCATCAATTTTTACACGATGAATTTTCGGTCTGTTTACGGATGTGCGTGCAATGGAGAGGAAAAATTTTTTTTGGACCCCATAGGTGGTCCGAAGTTCCTATTTTGGGCTATAGAATCGAATGAAAAAGGTTAAAAAAGAATCTGAGAGATGACCCCTTTCCGTAGGTCGCTTTGGCGTGGAACCCATCATATACTATACCGTGAGCAAAATGGAATATTCAGAAAAATATTTATCGCTCGGGAAATTAGTAATAGGCGTAATTTGATCATACCAATGTCTTGATCCTAATGTTACCCTCATTCTTTTGCGAATAAGATGCAACGTATAGTGGATTTTTGCATGACACGTGTTTCCGACTGAGATTATTCAAAATCTACCACTCATCCTACAATTTAGCACAAATTGAACTGAAATTGTGTCCATTCGAAAGTCACAAGCTGGCAGTTGGTAATACTATCTTTCCTTCAAATAGAAACCAACGCTGCCGTAAAGCAAAACCGGCCATTCGTCGATGTTGAGAATTTTAATAACTAGCATGCCCCAAAAATTTTGTATCGATTATTTCTTTTTCTCTGGGAAAGTTTTAAAATGACTATTTTGGGGGAAGCCTTTGCACTTTCATAAGAACTCCTGATTCCCACACAGCAGCAGGTGATCTGAATCTTTGCAATAAACACGGCTTTGCCAGTCAACGCATCGTATATGAACTTATGTTCATTCTAGCTATCTGCGTCAGACACGTTTTTTTCGCGCTTCGCGTCGGAGAAGATGAGACTTTTGAGGGCGTCGCGCAATTTTTCAGGCCGAGAGGTATGCCGCAAAGAACAGAGGAAAGAGTGAAAGATAAAGCGCGGATGAGTCTTGCTCGCGCGACTCTGAAAAGTCCACTTGGCAGTGTATAGGTATCAATCGCGATAAGAAGAGTCATTCAGAGCACTGAGGGGCGTATATAACAAGCTCCGGTATTTCACGACAGAGCCGCTTGACCCAGACCCGAGCATAGATATGTTGTGCGGACTTGTCTCTCAGCTGGGCTAACCATGACTCATACGTATGTAATCAATGTTTCAATTATATCCAGTATATTATGCAAATGAAATTATTTCAGCCATTTCTTGGGCCGTAGGGCTCTGGGATAGGTCATCAAAAATCGCTTTTGAGTCTATTTTGAGCTCATAATTCGGGCCCAATTCCACCTTTTCGGAAGTGCACAGATTCGCTCTTTCTTTCTTAGGCATTTGTGGAAATAATTTGGATTTTAGGGATGAATTTAGTGACTTTAAAACTTAACAACTGGCGGTAGAATTTTAGTGACTCAATAGTAATCTTCTAAATCTTAGTTTGGACTGGAAAATCAACAACCGGGTACCACCAATATTCATTCTACAAGTTCCGGATAACCTTACAACTTCACAATTGACATTCATTGATCGAGTCTACAGAAAGTTGCGATTGAAATTCTTTGATATAATCAATACTTCAAAATTTTTCGGAGAACAAAGAAAAGACGCGAAGCACACTCTTCTCTGGACTCTTTGAAAAACTCGCTAACATTTTTTATTGCAGCAAAAAGGTGTAATTGATTCATCTACATTTAATTGTTTCGAGCCAATGGAAATATTTGAAGTCGAATTGTCTAAATATTTACACAAGCTTATATTATGTTCTCGTAACCATTGGTATCTTCGTGCTATTGAAGGAGTTATTGAAGATGAGTCAACATTCGTGCAAAGTGAGACTCATCACGAGACTCATCATAGATAATGTCGTAAAAAAATTTTAGATAAAAATTAGAGTAAAGATTCACAATGATCCGCAGATAAGGTTTTGCTGCTCGTGCGACTTCAGTCACCCAACGGACCTCTACCCAACAACATAATGTCAAATTACTGAAGCGACATGTATATTCCCACGACAAAACCCAACTCTTTGAAGAAATAACCCAAAAAAGATGAAGCGCTAAAGATCACATCCTGCATTCATTCCAATGACTTCTCCGTAGATCTCACCCATTTATCTGACTAGAGAAAGTCGATGAAATTTTAGATATTGGTGGTGAGATTTTTTTACGCTGTAAGATATTAGAGATCTTGAATCGGTCGTGGAGGACAAGGGAGTTGATGTGAAGAATACCACGGATAATTTGGCAAGTATTCTCTATTCACAACTTTTTGTTACCCAGACTTGGTGATATCTTCAGGCACTATTGTAACTCTTATTAAAGCTCATTCTTGAATGTTGGGAACTAAAATTATGTAAATTTGATAGAGTCTATTCGTTATCATCCGACTAATATCTCATACTAGACACGCACAGCTGTCAAAAAGTCCTTTTGGATGGTAGAACAATCAGCTATTCGAACCCCGCCGAAACGTTTCTTCATCTCGATAATAGACTAAAAAGACTATCAGCGTCGCGGGCGCTGGTTTGCGGAATACTGTGATAGAACTTGTATTTTGATTCAATAATGTCCCTTGGGATCCTCTATATGGGTTCCGTATTCGTAACCATAATAGCAAAGTGGAAGAATTTTATACGCAATTTATAGACTTGGCAGATCCAAGCGGGGGCTCCTCGCTAAAACGTTGTTCAACCTAGATTTTTGGCCAAAAAGGCTTCAAGAGACGCCACTAATGTTCATTTTGATTTGTTCACAAAAAAACTGTGATGCGAGCTATTTTTTCTCTTACAAATAATGTCATCCGGGGCCTAGGCATCTATCAACGTCATGGATCTTTTATTCATCCCCCATATTTGCAATGACAAAATTTTCAAGGGGCAAAAGTTAACCAGTCAGTTAATTATCTGTGTCAACAGATGCTTGTGCCACAATTTTCCCACAAATTTTTCTCAGTATATTATTGGGTAATCAGCATCAAGCGGTTGATAAAGAATCCGAACCGTGACATGTCAGTCCAGTGAGATAAGATATATCAAACACGAGGTTTTCGATTGATTTGAACGCCAGCTGCCAGTCGTGGCTCTGCTTCAAAAGACTACACACTGATAGCGTCATAAAAGAGTACTACTGATGCGTTATCGGCACGCGCGATTTTGATCTTACACGTAGCAAAAATATCACACGGCTCGCATTAAAATCAAGTGAGGTGAGTTATCCCTTTGTGCAGTGCAAAAATTCGCTTGACTCACTACCAAATTCTTCAAAAGCTGCTTGAAAAATCAATCAGCTTGTTGATGTAGCAGCTTTCCCGAAAGTCTTCGAATGGGTACCTTGACGCGTGCATACACACATCTAATTTTTCCGTCGATCACATTGTTTTCCGTGTGTATCAATCAAAATCATACTCATACCATTTCCAAACATTTGTAACGCAAATTCCACATGTAACGACTCTTAGCGTTACGTAACGCACCGGACCATTACGTAACGTTCCCTTTCGATACGTAACGTAGTTCTTTGTTACGTAACGTAACCTCGCATTACGTAACGCTACCTACCATTACGTAACGGCGCTTGCCATTATATTACACGAGTAACGCTGCTTATCGTTACCACTGACACCGCCTATATAAACCCGATCTGTCCAAGCTTTAGAGACAGTCCACTTTCGAATCGCCGTCGCGACGCATACTCCACGACATTTGGCCCAGCCGTGGCCACGCTGCTCCGTTACTCCGACTTACTCCTGGTGCTGTCAGGAATGTCGTCACCGCGACCTAGTGACCATTTCATAATTGTTTTACGCACTTTGGTTCCTGTGTCAGAATCGTGTGAAAATATTGTGTGTGAATTCACTCAACCTCAAGTTCATCAACCTCATCCGCACCACGAACCTCAACATCCTCATCGTCCGAGTTGTGCCGAACGTGACCAGTGACAAAGGATCCCTAGGGGGCACCACCAACGCCCCGACTCTTCATCAACACACTAGCCCCCCCCCCCTTTGTCAATTTGGCGCCCAACGTGGGGCCACAGGAGCGGCTTCGCTCCCGAGTTCCATTGGAGGATGGACGTACCAGCGACCCTGTGAAAAGCCGGCAACAACCATGGTCACCGCAATCCGGGACGAAGAGGAGGATTCATCAAGTCTTTTGACTTCTGACGAAGATCACCAGCAATGCTGTGCCATGTGGACCCCAACCCTACGTTGTAGTCATTCCGACCGGTTCAGCACTTCTGGGAGTGCTCATCAACACCCAGTGGCGCCCATTTCTACGTAGAAACAATGCTCTCCTGACACACGGCTCCTTACGACTCGGTGAAGCACGAAAGCCCGGTTCTTCCGAGCCAATGGCCAAGAGGGGCATTTCAATCAACTCAAAATCTCAGACGAGGTTCATCATCGCCCAGTAAACTCATCAACAACCAGTGGTGTTCACTTCTACATGAAATTACGTGTCTGTTACCTCATCGATCGTAGCCCGGCGAAGCATCAAAGCCCGGTTCACGCAGGTCAACGACAAACTCACTCAGGACCTCGGACGAGGCACAATTTTGTTCAAATTCATCGAATACTTCGTTGAAAAACAAACACTGATGGTCCCCAATCGGCTGAGTACCCTGGCTACTCCTCAAGGTCGTGATCATCACACTGCGAGGTCGCACTCTGGAACTAGCTACTCCAGGTTGCCTCACGACCCTCATTCGCAAAAATTTTCTACATTTCCTTCATTATCGACACGCACAGCTGACCAAGACGGATGTCTGGAGATCAACAGCTGCTGCTTTCTTAGTTTGCTGCGGACGCAACAGACTTGGAACCTCATCATGCCGGACGAACTTCAATGGTCCGACCCAACCAATCCTGGAAGCCAGGATGGCCAATGTCAACACCTTGGAACTCAGGCGAGTGTGAATTATGCCAAGAAGTTTCGTACCTCAGCTTTGCCTACCCTGGAAACCAGGAAGGCCAATTCCACTCGGACGAGTGGCATGCTCAAGCCCATCTTCAAATCAATCGGATGACCACGAGGTCACACCCCGGACGCCCTACTCTGCAGACTGGATTGTCTGCCGTCAACTGCGAATGCACCTGCTGTGAACCACAACTTCGACGATTCTCTTCATGCCACACATGCCGACCTTCATCCAAAATGGACTTACAACTATCGCCGCTCTCATCCTGTTGCACCGCATCTACTTTGCGAGTAATTCACCAGACTTCAGCCTAGCTCACATCAAGACCAATCATCAACGCAACACATTTTCCGGTTTCGTCCATCGTGGTCTGGAAGACCACACATCAAATCATCTCACACGTTTGTTTACCGAATCATACTGACTATCTTACCTCAGACCGTCACGTCATTTTTAACTCAAGTCATTGACAAGGGAACTGCTTACTTTGATATTGCGCAATTGTACTTTTATTTTTTACCATTGTACTTCGATTCCTTATTTACTCTTTTTGAACCATATAACAATATTCACTTGTATTCAATCGACCATTCTACGATCATATAAAGTTATGTATCATATCGCTATTCATTGTCGAATAAAAATCGACAAGGAACCAAGTGCTGAGAAAAACCGATAAACACACAAAACAATGTATTCGCCTACCCCGGACGCTTGACGCGTGCATACACACATCTAATTTTTCCGTCGATCACATTGTTTTCCGTGTGTATCAATCAAAATCATACTCATACCATTTCCAAACATTTGTAACGCAAATTCCACATGTAACGACTCTTAGCGTTACGTAACGCACCGGACCATTACGTAACGTTCCCTTTCGATACGTAACGTAGTTCTTTGTTACGTAACGTAACCTCGCATTACGTAACGCTACCTACCATTACGTAACGGCGCTTGCCATTATATTACACGAGTAACGCTGCTTATCGTTACCACTGACACCGCCTATATAAACCCGATCTGTCCAAGCTTTAGAGACAGTCCACTTTCGAATCGCCGTCGCGACGCATACTCCACGACATTTGGCCCAGCCGTGGCCACGCTGCTCCGTTACTCCGACGTACTCCTGGTGCTGTCAGGAATGTCGTCACCGCGACCTAGTGACCATTTCATAATTGTTTTACGCACTTTGGTTCCTGTGTCAGAATCGTGTGAAAATATTGTGTGTGAATTCACTCAACCTCAAGTTCATCAACCTCATCCGCACCACGAACCTCAACATCCTCATCGTCCGAGTTGTGCCGAACGTGACCAGTGACAAAGGATCCCTAGGGGGCACCACCAACGCCCCGACTCTTCATCAACACACTAGCCCACCTTTGTCAACCTAATTAACACTCACTTGAGATCTTTGATATACGTGCTCTCGCAGAATCTGATAAAGAATGTAACATTCTTTCTATTTCGGAAAATGTGATCCTGAACGATCTGGCCCGATTCGAGATGATCCAAACTTTCCCGAAAGAAAGGATAATTCTGCTTCCGTAGCTAAAATTTTTTCTTCCTGGCAACTGAAAATCAATTCCAACAAAATTGCTACACATAATCGCGCTGTGTATTAGGTAATTCTTCTTGTTCCGATTTTAGAGGGCAAAAATTGAAAGTAAAAAGTTTCTCTCATTGATCTCTGAGTTCTTTCGATTTTTTCTTCTGTCGCTAAGAATTTTTTCAGCAGGATCACGACATTGAAAAGTATAACATACTATGAGCCAACATACATTCTATTAAAACATCTGGAAACTAACATATCTGCTCCAGAAGACTTCCGTGATATGTACTTCGATCGATTTTCATAGAAATAACAAGCCGTGATGATTCTCATCCAGTCAGATCGCTGAATTCTTCTGATTGTAAGCGTAGAACTCCTCTCTACTGATGTGAGAAAGTTTCTGGTCCGATCATTCATAATATTTTATTTGCATTTGAAAAAGTCACAACTCTTTCTTTGCATATTTCTTCGCGCCTTTGTAGATGAAAGACAACAAAAGATTTTTGGAAATTTCATTTCCACGACACAGATTCGATGAGAATTCTAATTCGACTCAAAATCATCACATAGTTTCTTCTTTGTTCATTGTAAGCCCCACACCTGGCCATTAATTTCCGTACATTCTGAGAATATTCAAACTGTATCAATTTGATCAACTCCGTCAAAATTTTTGAGGAAAAATGTCGATCACGTGGTTGAAGGTTGTGAACCGTGACCCATTACCCATGTAAAAATGGGAACCCTATGATCATATATGAACAGGGGGTCCAAGGACCCTATGACCATATATGAATATCTATGAAATGGTTGCATTTTCAGGGGATATTACATCAAAAAGTCACCATGCTGATCTGGCATAACCGAGAAAATCTCCAAGAGTTCATTAGGTGATTGAATTAAAACGATCTGTAAGTGATATCAATATATATCTCAATAGAAAAAATTCTAATTTCCAAGATCAAAAACGTTTGGCAAATTGGTGACGAACCTGCATAAATGTAATATTTCTCAAAATGATGATCTCAAGATATAACAAATTGTGCAGATTGGTCACCAATTTGCCAAACGTTTTTGATTTTGGAAATTAAAAAATTTTTTTTCTAGTAGGAGAAAGATATCACTTACAGATCGTTTGGATTCAATTACTTGATGAACTCTTGGAGATTTTCTCGGTTATGCAAGATCAGCATCGTGGTTTTTTGATGTAATATTCCCTGAAAATGCAACCATAACAACTTTTCGGATTTTAAAAAATTTTGAAAATCGTTTCATAGATGTTCATATATGGTCATAGGGTCCTTGGACCCCATGTTCATATATGATCATAGGGTTTCCATTTTTACATGGGTATCCTAAACTTGATTGACCAAACTTCTAACCAAAATGTTGTTCCACACAAGTGCCCAAATCCAAATACTCGCAAAAGCATATGAGTACATCCGTGGAAACTTTGAAACAATATGTGCCTGCTCGTACGAACCCTTATAATGCTTCAGGAAAGAATTTCAAACGTCCCTTTCGATGAATTTTTCTACGTTCTTTCTGGCACAATCGTGAATTTTTCGATCCGGGGCTACCGAAAAAAATTATCATCGAAAAAGGGGTCAAAATGTCAGGTCCATGTATTGTGGTTTTTCCATTTTTAGCTATCATAAGCGTGTAGCGCCATCAAGAAGCACGTGAGGGATTCGGGTAGGTAAAATCAAATATAATGGTATTGAGCACCAAATCCCTTTGCTGCAAGGGCCCAAAGACCACTTTTTGTGTGTGCGCTGAGCACATACATTTTGTGGCGCAATTTTACTTAAAATTCTACTTTCTCAAATTTCACCAATAAAAGTGAATTTGACTCATTCCAGCCCGTAAACTTTGTTCTCACACGTGTACACCAGGCTCACGAGGTATACTTGTGTGGTGAAAACATGAGCGTGGACAAGAGATGAATCATACCTCTGGCCTCGAGAATGTGTGACGAATTGTGATCTGTTCTTCAAATCTCATCACCAAGTATTAAAACTGAAGATTTGGCTTTTTCACGAATTTGATCTTCATTTTTGTTACAGCAATCATATTCCTGGCGTTGAAACGATCAGATGAGTCCAATTTACTGGAACAGAAAAAGTAAACACATTTTGGACCAAAATTATTGTTCTTGAGAACCCGTCGTTGGTATTTCTATTCCCCATCGGCCTGATGTCCACGTATGTAGACATAGCCAGAACTCTCACGCAATGTTTTTTTTCAAATCATATTATTACATGACTCGGCTAATGCAAGATAATTTTAACCAACGAATCTGTTGTGACATCAAGTGACTTCGGGAACTAACATGCGTGTTATTTTAGATGGCAGAAAAAAGCAATATGGCCGAATCCTGAATCTCTTCCATAAGAATAACACAGAGGAAAGATAAGAGCGCTTACCGAATGTTAGCTCCCAATAGATCGATATTGGATTACTCCAATTCGATCTATGTGCCTTCAAGGCACCTCACAATTCGAGTGTCGCAACTTGAAGGATTTCGATGGGATTTCAATTAATATGATTTGAAATTCCCGCGAGCGATAAAGTCTCGATCGTTCATATCGATCGAGACAAAAAATTCATTCCAATGTTTTTTCATTTCCCTAGCACTAAAAATACTTTTCTGTTTCACTAGCTAAGGCTGTCCCAAGTTCAATCAGCAAAGATTGAATCATGGGAAACAATGCAACGCTTGTCACACATTGCTAAGGAACCAAGCAGAGCCATTCATCGTACCACGAATAGGCGTCGTATTATATTGATCATATTGGTCACACTGCTTGGTTGTTCATGTGCTCTGTACCTTGGATATACCACAACAAGCAACTCACAGAGTTTCGATTATCAAAGGGAATTCCAAATTCACAACAAACTCCCAGAAGTTACTCCACATGGTGGGAAAACCATACTCTACTGGAATGGACTATTCGAAGTTTCAGACTTTAATTTGAGTGAAGGTCACGTATCTCAGCACTGTCCTTCCGGATACAACAATTGTTATGCAACCAGCGACCGAAACTCGAATTCTATCGACTCTTACGACATAATTCTCTTCCACGGAATCAATGACGAGCTAAATGAAAATGACTTACCGTCTAAACGATCACCTGACCAAAAATATATCTTTGTTGCATTGGAGAGTCCTGCAAACAGATATATTTCATCCAGATTCGACAGTTTCTTCAATGCAACCGCCACTTATCAAAGTGACAGTGATATCTTGTGGACCTACTCGGATGTGGTTCAAATCGCATCAAATGGTACTGAAGGTGTTCGAGACAACCAAATTAAGATTGAAAAATTAGTGAAAAAGAAGAGCCGCGTAGCTGCTTGGTACGTCAGCAACTGCAATACTAAAAGTAAACGCGAGAAGTTCGTCACCGAGCTTGAGAAATATATGCCGGTGAATAAATTTGGAAGATGTTTTGAATGGTTGGCAAGTTGTCCTAGGAATAGGGACTGCTTCCATGATGAAATTGAACCTAATTACTTTTTTTACTTGGCTTTTGAGAACTCACTGTGTGAAGACTACGTCACCGAGAAGTTCTTCAATACATTGAAGTGAGTAATAACAATAACTCGACAGTTTGAATGGTGAATTTCACAATTGAGGTTATGCGCTGACCGTAGAGTCCTCGGTTGTTTGGAACAAATTGCACGTTTATCGGAGAAGAATGGGAGGAAAGATGTCCCTATATCATGAGATAAGTGTACCCTCCTTGACCTCATATGCCGATCTCAAGATTGGGCTCTATCGTTCTTCTCGCATTTTTTTATCATTGTTATGTTGAAATATGATGGAATGAATGATGCGAACTGAGCCCGTATGATTTCTGAGTTCCCCGGAAGATTTTTAACGATTTTTGTATTTTTCATGTCTCCTCGGCGAAGAAATCGTTCAGAAGATTGCGTTTGTGCAACCGATGCCAAAAGCTCATGATTCAACTTATTCTCGACGTACCTTGACATATTCCATCTCTTGTCTCAAGACCTTCAGAATTCTTGTTTCAGAGTTGCGAAACTTTGATTTGGAGGGAAGCAAAATATGGAGATCACTCATAAAACATGTGGATCATCATTGGATTGTACCCAACACGCCCTCGTGTGGTTATCTCAAAAGGAGTCGTTCAGTATGACTTTTCTCCCACCATTCAGATCGTGTTCATCATGTGAAAATAAGTCGGAAAGAGTGATTTTTGCCACGCTGACGGGTAAAGGCCCACAGAGACTATAATTATTGTTTCTATGTAGCTATGAAAATCCGAATGCAGCTTATCAACATTCTACATCCGTTATAAGGATGGGGGTACGTTGGATTCACCGGTTCACCCTCTTACAAACTGTCAAAAATTATTTTTTGCTATTTTCTGATGTTTTAGTGCCTACAAAATTGCGAAGAATAGTATTCGCGACACGTTAATGATAAGGCTATCTGCCTCAAAGCGATTATCCCAACCTTCGCCTGCGGCTCAGGCTGAAAACCAATCGCTCAGATACAAGTTGACTCATAAAATCGGTGCGAGATGTATTATTTTGGAAAAATTGAAACACCTCGGCTCCAGTTGGTCGAAATAAAACGTACTTCAACTCATTTGGAAGTTCTTGGGACGAACTTTGTCATGAGCTACGATACGTTGGTAAATAAGGAGGTAGATCAGAATAGTTGAGAACATGGCTCAATAGGAGCAAGTTGGGTACACCTACCTTAGGTTAGGAAGTACGCACGGTCAATACGTTCTCATTCTTCTCCAATAATCTTGTAACTTGGCCTAAACGATGGAATATCGAACACAAGTTGGACGATATAACTTATTATATAACAATAATTTGACAACCCGTCTCAAACATTGAATCGTGAAAATTTCCGCATGAGATGGAAATAATGTTCCATGTTATTGGTTCACGGTGATCGCGAACTCTCAAGTGCAAACCGAAAGCTCATGTAAATGATATTATCCAAATATCACCATGTGCTGTAGAGTTCCCTGAGATTGAGATACTGTCTTGGCAATTGAATTGATTCCAGAGGAAATCATCGATGTTTAATGAAACTTCTATATTTAAAGATAACAATGAATAATATGTGGCAAAAGACATTATTCAGTATCACGCTTGACTTGCTTTCCAATCATCATATCATTTAGCACTCAGAACTACTCTTTTCTGATTTGGAAATTGAAGGTTACTTTCGATTCAGTTTTCCACTTCTAAGATATTTCTCTCCTGCAAGAGTAATAAAGCCGAGATGACAAGACTTTCAGTTGGATCTTGCTATTCCAAATAAGAGTAATTCAGCGCGATAGCGGACCACGAATTGCAGACATATCTCAGATTGTTTTTCCACTATTCTCAATCGATTCTATGGTCCAAAAGATGAAATTTTCACTCTTTGTAGGGTCCAAAAAAAATGTCTTGTTTCCGTGGGGAATATCTTCGTGATAGTATTTGCAGGGAAAAATACCATTCTTTTTTCAGTAAAATGGGTGTGGTTCCGAATTGAGGTAAGATACGACCACGCAAACTGTGGCATTCGAAAGGTCTTTCAAAAATCCATCGAAATATGTACCGAAGAACTTTTTTTGAGGCTACGGACGCCCCCTACGAGCAAAAAAGTGAAAAACACAAAGAAGTCATTTCCTCATGTTTTTATGTCGGTGAAGTTTTTGTCGATCATGGATCGAATTCTTTTTTGCTCTATCAAAAACCCAATTTTTTAAAAATCTGAAAATTCACATTTCGATGTAAAATGACGTGTTCTTTCGGAAAAAGTGGTCCTGATCTGTGGTTTTGGGTTCTACGCCATTTTTTTTTACATTTCATCAATAATCTCAGCCTCTTCAGTTGAAAAATGACTCCGCAGGAAAATTTCCTTCAAAATGACTACTTGGCAAAGTCAATTTCGTGCACTTGGCCCAAAGTTACATCACGTTAATGATGAAGCATCCTCAAGAGGGGTAAATGCAGATCTTGCACGAATTTCCCATTACTATCGTGACTCGAGTAGAAGTGTCATCATTTTTTAGACCTTCTAACTTTGGTCCCAGTACATCGAATCGACTTCACCAAGTATAGTCATTTTGAAGGAAATTTCCTTGGCTTTTCAATGGAATTGGTTTCAGCAGTCTAAATTCCTGCGCATGCGCAGAAAAATTTATTTTTCAACCGAAAAGGCTGAGAATATTGATAAGCCGTAAAAAAACAGCGTAGATCCCAAAAACGCAGATCGGGACCACTTTTTTCTGGAAGAACACTCAATTTTCCATCAAAATATGGATTTTCAGATTTTTAAAAAATTGGGTTTTTGAAGAGTCGAGTTTTTTCTGCTTTTTACCTTTTTGCTCATAAGGGGCGTCCGTAATTCCAAAAGAAAATTTTCGAGGCATATTTCGATAGATTTTTTAAAGATCTTTCGAATGCCACCCCTCGCGCGGTCGTATCTTGCGTCAAATCGGAACTACACTCATTTTACTGAAAAGAATATTGATATTTCCTTATAAAAATACTATCAAAAAAATATTACCCAGGGGAACAAAAAAAATTTTCCGACTCCACAGGTAGTGAAAAGTTTAATTTTTGGACCATAGAATCGATTAAAAATGTCGGAAAAAGAGTTTGAAACATGTTTGCAATTCGTGGTTCGCTTTCGCGCGGAATTACTCATAATCTATTTGCAAGGAAAATCTTAATTCTGACAAGATCCGCATGGATATTATCGCAGGCACACATTTTTGTACTAGAATCAATCGGATCACAACACGGCGAACGATGGAATATAAAACGATAAGTCGTGGAACTTAGTTAAAACTATTTTTATTTTTCAGGTATTATGTAGTACCTGTTGTCTACGGGGGAGCTAATTATACCAAAATTGCTCCTCCAAAATCATTCATTGACGCCAAAGATTTCAAATCGCCCCAACATTTGGCGCTGTACTTGCAGAAGTTGACGAAAAATTTTACAGACTATGCAGAATATTTCAAGTGGAAAGGGCATTATCAAATAGTATCGCCAGAAAAACGTATCATTTGTGACTTGTGCAAATTGGCGAATGACAATAAAAAGAAAACTTACAATATCTCAAAGTGGTACAGCTCAAGCAGGTGCCGACTGAAGCTCAATTGATTCTCAAATAGATCATGAGGATGGAAGGGAAATTTTTCCTCACATTTTACTCCCCTGACACTGATAGATCATTTTCAGTGGACGTGATTGGGGTGCGACTTTTACTTTGTCCATAATTCATGTAAAACACTGTTTGTAAATATAGGAGTACGGGAATAAATTTTTAATTTAGAAAATCTTTGATGAGCTTATTTACAATTGTTAATTACCTTGATGATAGAATAGAGAATTCTTCATCAATTAATCTCATGCACCCATGAGTGGAAGGAGTTTGTTCTGGACACGATACCAAAGAAATGTCAGCTAGTTCCAGTTCGGGGATTGAATAATGTTATATCGGAAGGAATTAGTTGTGCACGTGGTGTGTGCAGTATTTGCGTTTTCGGAATAATTCAAGGTCACAAACAATTTTCATCACCCAGGCTATTATTTTATGTCTCGCTCAAGTGCATACGTATGATACAAATACTTGCACGAGGCGGTTGAAATATACATCCTGGTTTTGTAAGATTGCAACTAATTCAGCAAAATGGAGTCGAAGGTGAACATTTTCGTAATTTAATTCGTTGCTCATTGAATCAATCTTGAGATAATTCCCTGAGCATTCGAATTCCGCTCCTATTGTTGATTTTTAACAAATCTATGGATCAACCGATGTGCAGTCAATCGCTGCAGGTGAGATATACTTTGATCATTTGATAATATTCATATGTTTGTATAGGTTTAACGTGGTAAGTATAGATTAGATTCACTATCTTCATTCATCTCTACTTGAAGAACTCAATAGTCGAAATACTCACCAGTTTTCACGTAGGAACTGGTTATAAAATTAGTCTTTGTGACATAAATCACACATGAGTATGAATCATTTTCCCATTTCTTTACGTGGAGTCAATATCGATAGATATAATGTAGCAAGCAAAATCATCATTTAAAAAGCGCGCTCGTATGAATGAAGCCGGTGTCGCCACTGCGCAGGCTCAAAGCAAATAAAAATTGATTCAACCCAACCCAACTCCACGTCTCCATTCGTATTTCGTGACCGGTGAGTGTGACCCTGAATTTGAAGAACTCTACGCATGCCCGCCCATCGGTGGAATTCCTTCTGTTTGCGTCTGCTCGCGCCTCGGCGGTTGGATTTGCGAGCTCACTTTTTCGTACATACGATTTCAGATTCTACATAATCAGGATATTTTATATAGCTAAAAGTTAAGATACCAATTCATTGAAAAGACGCTGCTTGGAAGTCTTAGAAGTGACATGAGCCATCGTGAAAGACCCCGAGGACATCATCAGAATCAATCTCGCAGACGCCGGGAGATGAGCACTTGAGGAGCCGTTCCGAACGTGAGTCACCGTTTCTTTCATGTATTCATCTAACCGTCAAGATTATTGACAACGAGTAGGTCTGCAAATTTCGCTATGACCGTCATGATTTTGTTCATAATCTCTTTTAATTGTTTCAAAATCGAAATTCCATATCACCGACTACAGAATCAGCAGCATCACCTGATGCTGTTGCGCTGATTTACTCGGCGCGTGAGATGTATTACGATTATATAGATATATGCGTGCGATGTCTATGGATGTGTGCGTGTGCTTGTGTGATCACTTGTGTGTGAGCGTGCTTGCATGCGTGCGCGAGGCTGCCTATACTGAACACGACGTTTTGAAGTGTTTCTCGAAATATTTCCTCGACAGTACTACCTATAAGACATTCTGAGCAAACACAAGTTGGCACCAACTTTGTCAGGTATAGAAATTCTAAAAAGTGATTTAAATACAAAAAAAGTTACTTATTCCGAAATTGCGTTCCAAAAAAACTCCTTATTCCTGTATTTTTTATAATTAATCGATGACTATGCGCATTGCATTCAACGCTGTGTGGCTCCCCTGTAGCTCGTACTGACACGCAAATAGACTTAAAAATCTCAAATTTTCTTAATAATAACTCCTCCACCACGGTTTCGCGATCTGATGATTTATTTTGCTGCAATTCATACAATAACATAGCTCACCCAGAGCCCAGATCACCAGCTGTACTACATTGCGTGATCCGTGTGGTGATCTGGAGTTCAGGTGTGATGAATTATTATATGAATTATAAAACAACAAATTATCGGATCTCAAAACTGTGAAGAAGGAGATTTTATTAGGAGAATTGGAATTTTTTAAGTCTACTTGCGTGTGGGTACGAGCTACAGGGAAGCCACACAGCGTTGAATGCTATGTGCACAGTCATCAATTAATTATAAAAAATACAGGAATAAGGAATTTTTTTGGAACGCGTTTTCGGAATAATGTGTTTTTTTCCATCTAAATCACTCTTTAGAATTTCTATACCTGACAAAATTGGTGCCAACTTAGACCTGCTGACATTCTGCCACTAACCGAGCGACGAAACAGCCGACCCACGAATGCCCGTGGAAATTTTATCTTTGATTAATGTTTTCTAAAGATACCAAATGAGAGCCCGCATTTCCCATGCATTCTTTCCGATTTTTTCGTATATTCTGCACTCAATTCGAATCCCCATGTAAGAATCGTGGAGTCACAACGAATTCACAAGAGGAATCCAGAAGGTCTGAGTGACAAACTTTGCCTCAATTTTCATCACAAAGGGACAAGACAGCTGAGACGAGTTAAGTGGGCTTTGTTCAGTATCTCTCCGAAAGCTTTCCTGACACTTCCTAACCCTGAAGTACGAGGAAAGCCAAGATCAACGTCTCGAAGTCACCAATATTTCGTGGGAAACCCTAAAATTCCTCTAAAAAACGCAAAAAAAACTCTCCAAAAAACGCGAAAAATATGCGCTCGCATTCTGGCGCATCTCAATGAATTCGATAATGAATTGCTTTGAATTTTCAATAAATATCCTTGAAACTATATTGAACTATGAGAACATTTTAAGGCTCCTTAAAGAATACCTGAAAACTGTAAATCAAATTTATTATACTAAACAGGGACATGAACGTTGGAAACCCATTCTAACGTCTTCACCAAGTAATTTTGCATCAGATGTAGGCGCTTTCGAGTATTCTCAAATTGTGGAAAGCCTCATGGACGTCGAAAGTCACTTCCAAAGCAAATATTCTTTCATAAATTAGTGTCTCGTGGGCACGCGCAACGTTTTGCGCTTCTGAAAGTATTCTTAATCGATAGCTCGGTGTAATTTCCATCAAAATAACCATTCGACGAAATCTATTTGACGCGTAATAACCCGATATCTAGCTGGTCCAAGATGCAAACATAAATCCAAGGTATCGAACCCGTAATCCCGTGGCTCCATCAGTGGGCCTGAAATGTGCCAATTTTGAGTCGCAGGGCTTCACAGGCATGAAAATGTGGTCTTCGTGTATTTTTCGATGTAGGAGCCGAATCCGTGTTCAGTTCTTTCCTCAACCTTCAGGATGTTCTGGTACGCTCAACAAACTGATCCAAGTCAAGGGTCTCTCGCAGCCTTTTCCACACACATTTGAGATGCATAATGAGTGTATAGATAGATTTGAATCGGGTGTGAATTGAATTGATTTATTTTGAATTAATTTATCGCCCGCGGAAAATTTGTATCATAATTTGAAACTTTAAACTCTACCTCTCGACCTAATCGAGCAACCTTTTAGAAACCAGTGCACGAATGTTTACTAGGAATTTTGTGTATGTGCTGGCGTATGTCACAAATCGAGATGAATTTCTTCATCCCATTCTCTGTGAATCCTTGAGCTCCGTTCAAATACGGAGATGCATCAGAGGATCTTGTTGGTAAATGAGTTGAGATGAGGATATAGAAAAAAATCATTTATATAGCCGATCTAACACATTACTATCAAAGTCTGGAAGGCACCGTCTCCGATATAGCCGCATCACCTTCCGCTGATAAGTTCAGTTGTAGACGGTGGCATAAAACGCCATCTGCATCAACATCAGTAGAATTATTTCTTTCAATACCCTCATCTCTACTCATTTATCATCAAAATCCTCTGATGCATCTCCGTATTTAAGGCGATGAGGTCACCGTGCACCGCAACCATGGACCTTGAAAATACACATCTTACATGAAAAATTTGATGATCCAAAGTGTGAGATGAGTTGTCGAATACTTGTTGTGGTTAAACTTGTATTCCTCGATCCATCGCTTCGCCCAAATCACAAGAGAATCGGAGAAAAATGGGAATACGGTAACCTCCTAACCTATAATATACGCACATTTTCATTCCCATCTTTCTCCGATTCTCTTGCAATTTTGGCTCAAGGACGAGTGGAGGAGTCTAAGTTAGATGATAACAAATATTTGTGCGCTCGTCGTTTAGCCCAAATCACAACAGAATCGGAGAAAGATGGGGATGATCATCAACTTGCATGGTAACCGCATCGCCTTCAACGAAGCTCAAGGGCTCACCAATTTTGGGATGAAGAAATGTATCATTATCTCAGTCTGTGATATACACCAGCATATACGCTGGATTATTAGTCAATATTCATATCCTAATTTAATTCCCAAAAGGTTGCTTGATTAGACCGAGAAGTAGAGTTTGGAGTTTCGGATCGAAATTGAATTGATTCATGTTCTTCTACGTATTTTCACTAGTTGAAAACAATGCCAGTTATTTTGAATCTTGGAGAAGCGTAGAAAAGCGAGACATCGACTAGCTGGAACAGCCTTTTGAGATTACATTTCAGAACAAGATCCAGTTCCTTCAGCACAAAGCTCACCCCCAATTTATCCTAGAGCCTTTAATGCATCAGCATCGTACGAATGGTCAGAATACGTGGGAAACATGAATCAATTCAACACACACCCTATTCAAACCTTCCTATACTCTCATAATGCAAAGCAATGTGTGTGAAAAGGCTGAAGATGACCCTCCACTCTCGGGTCAGTTTTTCGAGCCTTCCTAAAAATCCTGCAGGTTGAGGAAAGAACTGAACACGGATTCGGTTTCTACGTCGAAAATTACACGAGAAACACATGATCACGCCTGTGAAACCCTCCGACTCAAAATTCTTTAAGCCCGTTGTGAAGGAGCCTCGGATTAACAGACTTGATACCTTGGATTTTTCACTTCTTGGACCACCTAGATCTCGGGATGTTACGCGCCAAATTGACTTCCTCAAGTGGCAATTTTGAAGGGAATTACACCAAGCTATCAGTTAAGAATACTTTCAACTGCGTGAAAAGTACGCATGTGCAATAAAAGCTAATTTATTAGAAAATATCTACTGTGAGAGTGACTTTTGCCATTTTTGACCGATTTTCATAATTTGGGATGGATGAAAACACTCGTATCGAGTGCAAAGTGCGACACGACATGGTGAACACGTTGGGATGGTCACTCAACGTTCGTCTCTCTGTTGGGTTTGATAACAATCGATTTACATTTTCCAGGAATTTTTTAGGGTCCCAGATCAAAAGTTATTGATACAAAAATATTTACTTATTGATCGATATAGTTTTAAGGCGATGCGGTGACCATGTATCGCGACTACCACGATCAAGGAGCCTGAAAACACGTTTCACGTGAGAATTTTGACGATTCGAAGTTCGAAACGAGTTATCGAAAGACTGTTATGGTCTAATTTGTATTCGAAAATTCGCCGCTTGAGCCAAATCACAAGAAAATCGGATAAAAATGTGAACAACTTGAGCGCAGACATCTTCTAACCTATAATCTATGCTCATTTTTATCCCTATTTTTCTCCGATTCTCTTGCGATTTACGCTAAATGACGAGAGAACAAATTCAAGCTCGATGATGACAAGAATTCGTGCACTCATCGTTAAGCGTCAATCGCAAGAGAATCGGAGGGTAATGAGAATGATTTTCAGCTTGCATGGTGACCGCATCGCCTTAACGATGCACGAAATAAAATCCAGAGCGATCTATTGAAATTCATCAGAATGCAAGCGCTTAGAAGAAATTTCGGTTTTTCGCGTGTTGTGGAAAGCTTTTAGGGTGCCCTATGAAATCGAGGTGACTCTAAGACCTGAAAATCCTTGTTTCCCTCACAAATTGGGGTTAGAAAGTGGGAAGGAATACTTTCTTGGGATTACCGAACAAGGCCCACTTCACCATTCTTAACCACCCAATAGTTCCTTCATATTACCGAACGTAAGCAGTTGGGAGGAACTCTGTTAACAGACAACGATGCTTCTGTTCAGAGATACGACCATAAATGCTAGCATTGCTTATGTAGATGTTAAGACCCGAGCGGAGGGCTCGGGGTAACAAATAAATTATTTGAGTTCGTGTGAACAGCTTACGGGCGGACTGCCCAGTTGCACCTACCTATTCTCTGTTATTGCGTTGAGACTTCCGAATGGATGTGTGTATATATATATTGCTGGTCTCTAGTTGCGTATATATATGAATATTTCAAATTGAGAAGTATTGGTTCATCAAAGTTGAATCAGATGAATTGTAGTTTTAAAGAAATGATTGAAAAGATTTTAGGAATTTGGAATGTAGATTTTAGAAAAAATAGTTGATTGAATTTGGATTTTTAGAAATGATCAATTTGACTTTAATAGTTTCAATATGGATGAAATATTCGATTGTGAAATCTTCAGAAAATAATAGCGTATAATTAGCAATTGAGTTCTGGATTTATTTAAACCAAATTATAATGTCTTGAACAAAAATATAGAACCTTAATATCTGAATACAATTTGCGTGACTTAAAATTAGACGAACTTACAGAACTACTCGAGAGATGATATTCCTCGAGGCAGGAACGTATAAGCAGGGCGAATTCGTAGCTGGCCCTTATGCAGCTGAGGCGGGTATCATCGGCCTACTTTTCGACGAAGAGCGAATTCGGAGCTGGCCCTTGAACAGCTGAGACGGGTATCGTCGGTCTACTTTTCGACGGAATTAATCTGACTTATTGGTCCGCACTTTTTCGAACTTTGCTTTGTCGTGTGTTTTCTAGGCACACTTGGGCAAAACGGTACGTGTCTCAAAGACTCACAATGCTTTACTAACTGAATCGAGTCAGTGACTAATCGAAGAATTAATTTTGATGTTTGAATTTATACGTGTGGACACGAGCTAATTTTGATGACTTGAAGTAATTTCGAAACTGTCCTCTTTAAAATTGATTTTGAAATTGACTTACTTTTGAAACTGTAACACTTGTAACACATGTGTTACACCATTCATAAGACGTGTGTAACTCGG
The DNA here is from genome assembly GCA_029851415.1 of Eretmocerus hayati. Lineage (NCBI taxonomy): Eukaryota > Metazoa > Arthropoda > Insecta > Hymenoptera > Aphelinidae > Eretmocerus > Eretmocerus hayati. The sequence goes on from CM056741.1 coordinate 10,235,781, forward strand.
GTGTTACACTTGTAACACATGAAATTTGGACTACGGCAATTTTGCTGATTGCATCTTGACCTGCTTACACATTCTCTGCTGATCAAAGTAGCAGATCAAGTCGAAATAATATTTCTCCACGTTGAGAAATATTATTTCAACTGTTGCGTCGTCTGGGACGCTACATAGAGATAATCTTCCAATACGAAATTCCTGCCTGTATCTTCAAATATAAGGCTCATTTGACAGAGTTGCTTTGGATATTATACGAATTGCGCAGTACACAGAGAGACCAGCATATGGGAATCCCGTGAATGGAGATCCCATGTACCGAGGATCTCTTTTTTGCATGTCTTGATTCACATTCTGAGTAGTAAGAAACTGTGAAGAAAGATTCAGCAAGATTATTAACCCGTCCATTTGGGTTCCCTTGGTGAGTCTATATTTTGAACCAAAAGTGGTATTCATCTTCATCCTGCAGGGTCTATTCAAGGAATTCGTCAAAACTATTTCTTCACATATACAAATCTTAATGAAGTTGCAAGAATAGTTGTGATATGAGGGCTTGTGTCTAACTTAAAAATGAAGAATGGATCCTGTGGGCAGAAAAATCTAATTGCCTACAGCTTAAAATTTGTATTCATGTTTGAGGAACAAATTATGTCTAGTGCAAAAGTCTCATTTTGAAAGCTGTGTAAGAACCGTTCTATTTCATACTGCCGAATTTTGGGTTGGGGTTACGGATTGTTCTTTTTTTCACTGGGAGCATGTGTTTTGTGCAATTAAAAAAAGGTGGAAAACCGGGTTTCAAGCCCCGAAAGTGACCCATTCGCATAGCGTTTGGTGTGCTCATTTGAATTTCTAGATTCGCAACAACTACTCTCCTAATTTTTTGTTGATTTCTCACTTGTTTGAGACTCAACAGAAACAATATATCATAAATATGATGTCAACTTGAAGAGTTGAATTTTACGATAAAGATACTTCCAGATACATCAGAATTGCCAACATGACCTCAAAAAATGATGGAGGAATCGGGCGTGAGCTCTACTGAATCTCAAAACTGACATTCTCATTGCATTCCTTGTCTAATTTTATGCCGCAGAACGATTTGAACATAGTGGGCTTGAATTAAGCAGAGTAGCACTGAATAAAGTTTGATCGAAAATATACGAAGTAGACCTTTATTCGTGATTCGGACGGGAGTTACGTGGTTAGTACCATCTCCTTCTTCTGTGGTAACCAAGATGGAATAATAGAGTCTCCCTTCTTTTACGGCCATCAAGCGGCGGACTTACAAGGAGGACCCACGAAATGCGGGTCATCAAATCTCACCAAACTTTTTTCACAGTCTCGTACCACCTGGGATATGAAGGATCCAGAGTAACTCCGTCAAATGGGCTCCCTAATCAAAGTTACCAGTGAAAGTGTTAACATTGTCAGTATATCCATATGAGTCATTCTGGAGCAAGCTGGACAAAACCGTCACCAGGGGGGTCTGGGAAGATTCCGCAAAAATTTTTTTCCATTAGTACTATGTTGAAATAGTACGAAAAATTTTTTTTCAGATTTTTTCGGCCCCCCCTGTGGGCCCCAGGGCCCATGAAAGGGCCATTTTTGGCCCTTTTTTAGCCTATCCTAGGAAAATCATAGTTCCAACGCAATTCAATATTTTTCAACGTACTTGGGCGCATTTTTCTCGTAAAGACTAGTACTTTTGAAAAAAAAAATGTCCAAGGCCACTTGGTGAGCCTGACGACTTCTGCAAGCTAATTATTGAGAGCAAATTTTAGCGATTTTTGGGCCTGCTTCAAAGCGATCTAGCTCCTACTAGACATGTGATAATCGACTTCTGCAGGTGGTCATTTGAAAGCTCTTGAAAAAACCTACAATTTGACCACCTGCAAAAGTCGATTATCGTTCTTTTTATAGGAGCTATAGCCGATACAAGTTGAGCTATTTACGAAAAAGTCGAAAATTCAGGACTCGATTCCAAAAATATATCTTAATTTTTTTCCATGAAACTTATGCGAAAATGTTCTCTCAGACATCTACTTTCAGTAAAAAAAATTTGGCGGAGGTTATTTTTTTTTTATTTTTTTTGCCGAGCATTACAAAACGCCGCATTTCGTGGTTTTAGCAAAAACGGCATCATCGACCACGGTCACATATGCTCCCATCTGGACTGATGTGCACCAATCTGTGTGAAAGTACTCCCCAAAGTACCCCCAAGTACGTGTAAGGAGTTGCGGGGACGAGCCTCCACCCAGGAGCGAGCTGTAGGTTCTATTCACCGTATCCAAAATATGCATTATTTTGGCTATTCGAGCGTAAGCGACTGAGAGCATGATTTTACTCGTTCTGGCTTACAAATGAGATAATGGGCTAGAATGAGGATCCGAACATATTTTTCCGACTCAAAATGACCATCTAAACACAATTCCGAGGTCAGTTTAGCTCTAGAATGTCGTCTAGTGCCTCAACGGTGTCAGAACCCGTTGACAGAATCTAAGTTCTTGAGGGGCAGAGGGACGACTATTTAGAGCAAAACTGACCTCGGAATTGTGTTCAGATGGTCATTTTGAGTCGGAAAAGTATGTTTGGATCCTCATTCTAGCCCATTATCTCATTTGTGAGTCAGAACAAGTAAAATCATGCTCTCGGTCGCTTACGCTCGAATACCCAAAATAATGCCTATTTTTGACACGGTAAATAGAACCTACAGCTCGCTCCTGGCTAAAGACTCGTCCCCGCAACTTCTTACACGTACTTGGGGGTACTTTGGAGAGTACTTTCACACAAATTGGTGCACATCAGTCCAGATGGGAGCATATGTGACTGTAGTCGATGATGCCGTTTTTGCTAAAACCACGAAATGCGGCGTTTTGTAATGCTCGGCAAAAAAAATAAAAAAAAATAACCTCCGCCAAATTTTTTTTACTGAAAGTAGATGTCTGAGAGAACATTTTCGCATAAGTTTCATGGAAAAAAATTAAGATATATTTTTGGAATCGAGTCCTGAATTTTCGACTTTTTCGTAAATAGCTCAACTTGTATCGGCTATAGCTCCTATAAAAAGTACGATAATCGACTTCTGCAGGTAGTCAAATTGTAGGTTTTTTCAAGAGCTTTAAAATGACTACCTGCAGAAGTCGATTATCACATGTCTAGTAGGAGCTAGATCGCTTTGAAGCAGGCCCAAAAATCGCTAAAATTTGCTCTTAATAATTAGCTTGCAGAAGTCGTCAGGCTCACCAAGTGGCCTTGGACAATTTTTTTTTCAAAAGTACTAGTCTTCACGAGAAAAATGCGCCCAAGTACGTTGAAAAATATTGAATTGCGTTGGAACTATGATTTTCCTAGGATAGGCTAAAAAAGGGCCAAAAATGGCCCTTTCATGGGCCCTGGGGCCCACAGGGGGGGCCGAAAAGATCTGAAAAAAATTTTTTCGTACTATTTTAACATAGGACTGATGGAAAAAAATTTTTGCGGAATTTTCCCAGACCCCCCTGGTGACGGTTTTGTCCAGCTTGCTCCAGAATGACTCATATATATATCACTTTTTAACATGGGCCTATATGGCCAATGATAATGTCATAGGCTGTAACTTCGGGCAGAGGGCCCATTTGACGGAGTTACTCTGGATTCTTGATATTCTAGGTGGTACAAGACTGTGAAAAAAGTCTGGTGAGCTTTGGTGACCCGCACTTCGTGGGTCCTCCTTGTTAGTCCGAAGATACTGTGGTCGACGAATGAGACTCGTGTAAATATGACTTTCTGGCGTATCTTTTGACAAAGAAACCGAATCTGCAGCCCTTATATTCTAACTCGTCAAGTTCCCCCTTATTATATAGGCCTAAGGAACACGATCAATTATTCTTCAATTCTAGTTAACCAGTATTCATCGAGATGCGACGTTCTATTCTACGAGTTTAAAATGGGCATCGTTTCGTCTATTTGGGCGCACGCGAGCGTGAGGAGTATTTCACTCATCATAGCTAACAAATGAGATGAGCGCCTAAGATGAAGATACAAACATGTTATCCCGGCTCATGACCATTTAAGGCTAGTCCGGACTCCCCGCAAAACCGCAACCGGCGTACTTTCAGGTTGCGGCTGCATGCGATGGTTCTGAGAGCGGTATTATTGTTTATACGCTTTCATTGGCACTGAACGTGTTTCTCAGATAGTAGCCCACCTGTCAAATCTTATAACACGACACCATGCAAAGTTTCATGGCATTTCGTTCATTAGGAACCGAGAAAAACTTGAAGGCAATTTTTTGGTGGGACAGAGCGCGTTCTCGCCTGTTCCAATTTATTCCTCAATAACAAAACAATTTGGGCCAATATCAGCCAATATCAGATAGTAGCCCACCTCTGGATTGGAATTTCCTGTTGAATGAGCCCTCCCACGCCCGAAAATTCTGAATCTTGCTCGCAAAAAACTTGAACTAGTGTGAGCATCGAGCTGTATAACTTGCTCAGCGAGTCAAAAAACTAGGATTTCCTGGAGATATAGGATGAATCTCGGGGTGTGGAACAGCTCATTCGATGGGAAATATCATGGTGTTTCAGTTCCCATATTTCGTTTGGGTCGGAAATGTGAGGTTGGAATACTATGAGGCAAAAAATTGGTTCATAATCTCCCATCGCACATGCAGTACGATCAAAGTGCCATCTATCGGGCAAAATATCCGGATCCTCTCCGGACTAGCCTTAAATACAATCCTATGATTAGTTTTGCTCCAAAACATTGATAAGTGCTCTCAGACTAAAAAAAACTTCAGTTACATGTTTTTCGATGAAGTGGCTTCAGACGATGATTTAGACCCAAACTGGCCATGTGAACGTGTTTAATAGTACATTACGCGACAAGGTCCGAAAGTGACCCATCGCGGCCCGGGTAGGTTGCCGCACGAGCCGGTAGGCGAGGGCGGCATACCCGCGGCCGCGATGGGTTATTTTTGGCCCGAGGTGCGTACACTATTTTTCGGTGACACTTGTATCGAAATTCTATGCTTTCCGACGCGATGTCGGGGCAAAATGCCGCTCCGCCGTACAGGTTAGAAAACGTCGGAGCATGCAATGTAGTGGCCCGAGGGCGCAGCCCGAGGGCTACTGCGCATGCTCACTCGTTTTCTAGCCTGGGCGGCATTGCGGCATTTTCTGCCCCGGGATCGGGGCGGAAACCATAGGCTTTCGATGCCAGTGTGCCGAAAATAATCATTTCGAGTCGGGGAACACGTTTGTAACCCACTTTCAGTCGCTCACCTCATTTGTGAGCTAGAATGAGTGAAATACTCCTCACGCTCGCCTGCGCCTAAATAGATGAAATAATGCCCATTTTTGACACGGTAAATAGAAGCTATTACAGCTCGCTCCCGGCTCAAAGCTCATCCTTGGAAGTATTTATACATATTTGGAAATACTTTTCGGAGTGATTCCACACAGATTTGTGCACACTAGTTCAGAAGGAAGCATATGCGACGGTAGCCAATGATGCCGTTTTTTGCTAAAATGACAAAATTCGACAATTTGTAGCGCACAGCAAAAAAGTTGAAAAAAATTATCCCCACCGAACTTTTTTTAAATGAAGAAATTTATCTCAATCTGGGACATACTCCAGCATATACGCTGGAATTACAAGTATACACTTGTGTTCTGGTCTCAAAAAGGTGGCTTGCAAAGGCCAAGTAGTAGAGTTTGGAGTTTAAAATCGAATTCCAAATTTTCCGCGAGCGACTCAATCGTTCCAAATTCCACCGCTAGTCGGACACGTACCTGCTGTTTCAAGTCGTCAAAATCCTTTCTCGCGAAAGTTTGCGGATCATCTCGATTCGTATATGGAGCCAGTTGAACACATTGCTATCGGTGTCCGGAAGGCACTGTCTACGATAAAGCCGCATCACCTTCCGCTGATGAGTCCGGCTGTAGACGGTGGGACGGAACATCACCCGCATTAACGCCGGTAGAATTATTTTTTTCAATACCCTCATCTCAAATCATTCACGATCAAAATCCTTTGATGCATCTTGGTATTTAAACGGAGCCTCGGGATGCACAGATTAGAATGAAGAAATTAATCTCAATCTGTGACATACTGCAGCATATACGCTTGACTACCATTATAGCCTGTGTTCTGGTTTTGAAATGGTGGCTGGTAAAGGCCAAGTAGTAGAGTTTGGAGTTCGAAATCGAATTCCAAACTTATTTTACTCAAATTGGGTGTCTCAAAAACATTTTCGCACAGTTTTGGATAAGAAAATTCAGATACATTTGAGGAATTCAATCCTGGGTTTCCGACTTTTCCGAAAATTGCTCAACCTCTATCGACTGTAGCGTGTATGAAAAGTACAATAATCGACTTTCACTAGTGAGCAAATCTGGCATTCAAAATGACTACTGGTAGAGGTCGATTGATAACTCTATAGCTAGAGCTACGTCGTCTAGAAGATGACCTTGGAATCGCTAGAATTTGTTTTCAGCTAATGGCTCCCGCGAGTCACCAAAGTCAATGATCGGTTCTGGATAATTTTTTTTTAATAAAACTCAGATCAGTGAGGAACACGAGCCCAAGTACGTCTATGAAGATTGGATTCCATCGTTGCTGTGATTTTTCGAAAATGAAGGAAACTGGGATGTTTTTTGGAACGGGGTTCCTTTCCGCTCGTCTGCTTGAAGAGTAAAATCGTCGAACCGACACCGCCCCTGTGACGAGATTTGATGCAACCCGTCATACAGCTGCAACGAAAAATCGTCACGCAATATAGGTATACTGACCGGGCTGGAGAACCGCGAGTATTTCCAACATAATATCAGCATATCACAGATGCACATGTATCCGCAGCGTCTGCTATAGGGCTCTGTCTGTCTGATCCTCCCCCCATGCATACGTACATGTGGTGGCTCACCCTATTCTGCTTATTTATCGTTATCATATTATCAGTATTACTGCTTATGATGCTGGTTGATAACTCCTAGCTGAATTTTCACTGCTAATGACGCAAGGAAAGTGAGGTTGTGTGGTGATCATAAGTGTAAAATGTTCGTGGTCGTGGTAGGATTTTATATACACGGCACTTTGGGGTTTCTGAATTTTAATAAATTCTGGCGTACAAAAGTCCTACTCTATAAGAAATGAGAGTCTGGATAGAGCCTGGCGCTCTCCAAGCGCCTTCATGTTCTGCTAAATTTCAACATAATTCAAAGGATCAGATGTGATACTGCTCATCTTTTTCAAACCCTAATTGTGAGGAGTGTTTAGTTGAAGCTATCAAAACATTACTATTTTGGTTGCTCGTGCCACCATTTTCACTTGATGCATGTCAGTATTGTCACTGCAGCTACATCTAAATACAATCAGATACAAAAAAAACTCATATTCAATGTTGTGATTTTTTTGGTTGAGTTTGGACTTACTTAGAAGTTACAACAAGAGATAGATTACATCTCATTGATCTATCAATGTAAGTTCTAGTTTAGCCTCAATTGTTGGATCAGAATACATTTTGCTAAATTTTCTGAAGCATAAACCGAGTGGTATAAGCAGCAAGATGTTTTCGAGAAGCATTTCAACTTTGGATTGTGAAATAAGAATACTTATCGTCAGAACCCATTTGCTTAGTAAGGGAAAGTATGTGCTCTATATGTAATTTGTGATTCCACTAGTGGCATTTCAAGACAGGTTATCTGCCAATATAATAGTGCTTGTGGGTATGTACATAATTGCGTCAAATCATGATGAACTATTTTCAATCTTTGGTCATCTTGTCCAAAAATCAGAATATGGGTTATGCGTATCACTTCTTTGACTCTACATATGTTGCTGGGCTGTCTCCAGACTAACATACACTTGATATCAATTCAAATATGAGCAAAGAATACCAACAATGATCCTCTCCCTATGCCCCTAAAATAGAGCAAAAAGTGTCCAAGATCACTAAATATAAGGTAGCGAGTAGTCGAGTGAGAGCATTCGTACAGTCAAGAACTTGAGATCAAAATTAAAACTCCTTCGTTGATGTAAATTCATTATGGTTAATTTTGATATTCATACTTGATTCAAGCATTCAAATAGATTCTCATGAATTTTTCAGAGCTTTGATTGAAATGAAATGAGTAAGGGAATGAAGAGTTTGTGGGAACATCACAAATCAAATTTGTTTCAAAATACACATTCATAAGCCCCAATCTGTTTAAATGAGATTATCGGTGCTCTTTCCAGGCAAGCTGAAGAAGATTGCTTTTTATCTCATTTAGTGGGTACACAGATTCATTGGATTATTACATCGCAATGATTCAATGAAGCGTACAATGAGTGTCTTTGATTTTCTAGTTTTGGGTGTTTTTTTCAGGAATAACTAATTAGTAATGATTGAGACTCATATTTGCTAGATGGTTCCAAGTCCTCTACCATAATCTTGAAAGATTCCATCCAAGATCAGAAACGTATCATCTTATCTGGTTAATGCATGGTGTTCACCACTCTAGAACAATATGCGAACCATCTCAATTATTTACAGTTTTATTGTCGTGTATTTTTCTTTGTGTATGCTTTATGACGAGCTTTGGAAGATTTGAGGCTACAATAAAACTCTACCAAAGTTCTCTAACATATGTTAGAGAACTTTGGTAGAGTTTTTTATATACTTACAAGCAAATCTTGGAACTCCGTTCCTAACGCGTTTCTCAAACGCACACGAATTTTTTTTCTTTGATTCTCTTCCCGACCCCCTGGTGACGGTTTTGTCCGGCTTGCTCCAGGATGACTCGTACATTTGCAGTGGCAAGCATGCCTTAGCAGACTATGAATCAGAGATAGGAATAGGGTCTGCGAGGATTCAGTATTTGACCACCTCGCGCGTTCTGTCGTGGTATCGTGGTGCTGTAGTCAGGGTTGACGACCCGAATTATGTTTATATCTCGGGCATGGCTTTTTTGTACATGTCGAAATATATCAGTGATGATCCCACTTCTGATCCCTGTTCATTTTTCCACTCCCCACACATCCGGATGGAATAATTCCATGAATAAATCAGAGAGTTCATCATTGATGTAAAAGTATTTGATGGCTATCTAAGATAGCAAATTTAGAGAAAAGTCTCGTGTAGAATATACTAGCATCCATGGAACATTCTCGACTAATTGCTTATAAATCAAGACAGTCGACACATTTAAAGTGATACCATTTTCAATTTCAGCTGATGGAATCCGTTAGGGCATGGAACTTTCTTCGCTCAATGTCGACAGACAGAGGAAAATTACTTCGAATCTTGCAGTACGTCGCCGGTTTGTACTCATTGCAGCTATAACACTGCTGGGATGCCTAGTTGCTTTTTATCTCAGTTGTTACGCTCCCCTCAGTGTCTCAAAAAGGTTCAAGCACCACCGAAGTTCTAGAACAATTCCATTGTTTGTGCCAAACCAGAAGACCATACTTTATTGGAACGGCCTCTTTGGAGCGTCAGATTATTTTTTCGGCGAGGGTAATATATCACAACATTGTGAAACTGGCTACAACAATTGCTTCGGTACAAGCTATCGTGATTTGGACCGCATCGACTCATACGACGTAATTCTATTCCACGGTATTAACGGCGAGTTGAGCGAGGATGACTTGCCCAAAAAACGCTCAGCAGCTCAAAAATATGTATTTATCGCTTTAGAGAGCCCAGCCACTAGACATGTCTCGTCCAGATTTGATGACTTCTTCAACTCAACAGCCACTTACCAAAGTGATAGTGACGTCATTTGGTCTTATGGAGATACCGTTCCCGTGGCATTGAATGATGATTTGATCGAATATAATAGAAAGAAAATGAAGAAAATAGTGAATAGCAAGAGCCGTGTGGCCGCTTGGTACTCGAGCAACTGCAATACAGTCAGCCGACGAGAAAAGTTGGTTGCTGACCTTGAAGAAAATATGCCCGTCGACAAGTTTGGAAAATGTTTTGAGTGGCTCACAAGTTGTCCCAGGAATAGAGACTGCTTTCGGGAGCATATAGAGCCCAACTACTTCTTCTACTTGGCTTTTGAGAACTCATTGTGTCAAGACTATGTCACTGAAAAATTCTTCAACGCTTTGCGGTGAGTAACGCTCCATCTATCATCTTCTAACGAAAAATACTTAGCTACCCTCTAATCGCATTCAAAATCAACTGTTAAGACTTGAGTTCGGAACATGATTCTGGGAGATACTTATAATTGTTTCTTTTATTAACTGGCTGCATCGACGGTGTGTCTTATAGAAACCACAACCCTAACTTGCGCCACAAGTCTTACATTGTATATTCACTGTACAATTACAATAGATTCTGGTATACAAACATAATGAACAAGAAATTCAAGTCGGTTCCATGTGCACCTAAGTGAGGTGGTAAAACCTCATGATATTCCATGGAGTGTCTCCAAATAATAGATGGCAAGCTCGTACATGTGATGACTATTTTACTTCTGACTCAACCAAGAAGAGTATCCGTCTATGACTGCACTTGCAAGATTTAATTTTGTATATTTTCCGAACTGTTGAGGACCTATTTCCTGCCTGATCCTCCCCGATCATTCGTTCTTTAGGTATCTCACTCTTTATTATTTGCACCACACAACTACCACTTGAACTGAGAATTGATACTGTATCATGATGGTAAATAGATCGATACATACTGATTGTTGTGTATTACAGGTATCATGTAGTACCGGTTGTTTATGGAGCAGCTAATTATACCAAGATTGCTCCTCCAAGATCATTCATCAATGTCCAAGATTTTGGCTCACCGCAGCTTTTGGCTCAGCATCTGCTCATGTTGACCAAGAATCTAACACGATATGAAGAATTTTTCTCGTGGAAAGAGCATTATCGGATAATTTCTCCAAAAAAACGCATCATTTGTGATTTGTGCAAGTTGGCAAATCAAAAGGAGAGGAAGAGTTATAATATCTCCAAATGGTACAGCCTAAGTAGATGCTAGACCGGAATTACGAGATGATCGCTCCATAAGTTTTCAAGGTGAGGAGCAAGATATTCTTATCCAGCCCTTCGTGTCTCCACGATCTCCCTAATTTTCCACGGTGCCGTTGGTTACATGGAGAATCGGCGTAAAATTTCATGATAAATACTGTAAAAAAGTCAAATCGATGCTTAAATATGCATAGTCTGCCTGATATACTTGTTAGTAACCTTTCATAAGAAACTGAGTTTTGATCTGATTCCTGAGTACTCTAATCGTCTGGAACATCTAATCTGGTATGGTACTCTCGTTAATATCCGATAAGATCCAAATGTTTGCATTGGCTGACTTGGGAGTTATCCAAATTTGACTGGTACTCAATGATGATTTAGAACGATTCTCGTGTTTTGACCTGCATCAAAAAATGTGCACAGTTTCGATAGTAGGTGAATTTGGTACAAACAGAAGATAAGTATCTCTTCATGTCATCCCTGAAGTGATGCATGACATTGACATTACGATCCGCATTCCAATTCCATTCCACTGTCAGATCTCACCCGGACGTGACCCGGGCGCGGTACAATCTAATCTACGGAGATTAAGTATCAACCTACTCAGCATAAATATCTGTCCGTCCAAAACCAGATTCAACAATTAACTCGATTCTTTGGATATTTTCCATCCCTCATTCACTTGGTTCCAAAACTTAATTTCATAAAACTTTGCTGTGTAAATATCTGTACAATCAAGTACCCCACAAAAGTCGAATGTTCAAGCCCTTGCTATACAATCTCTTCCGGTTACAACGAGGCTGGTCGTAACGAGATTCCGGTCATAACGAAGGAATGTTTTCTTCTGATTTGGTTGGCCCTTGTGGTGAATCAATAGAACTAGTGCCGTGTACAACGAGCACTTTTCTCCAATCCCCTGAAGCTCGTAATAACTGGGAGAGATTGGACACTCGATTAAAGCAGGCCCTCGATAAACGTAAATGTGATAGCATAAATCCAAACGTAGTCCACTAGAGTAACGCCAATAATATTTTGATTCACAAACTGAATAGCAGATGGAGCAGATCTAGGTACCAAAGAGAATTGAGAGAATTCCCTTGAAATCCTGAAACCTGAATGAAGATTGTTCTTATAAATCGAGCTATATCAAATTCTTGGCTTATCGATAAAGAAGCCCTACTCTCCGAAGACGACGCTAGATAGTGGGACACGATTGCCCTCATGCTTATGAGGTGGAGATGGATTTCCAGAAACTGATCCATAATCTCTCACGGTGGTTAGGAACCGAAATGAAAAAGAGGAAAGCTGTCTGGAATAACTGCAAAATTCTATGTTCTGAATCACAAACGTCAAATCTTTTTCGAACAGAACCTTGAAAAGCTACTTCAATCTTCAAAAGCGAGTGAGATTCATGGAACAGTCCATTATCCCTCGTTTCACCATCAACGTATAATATCATCTGAGGTTGGAGAGATTACAGTGGACATCAAGCGATACATGTCATTACTTGCATCAATTTGATCATATCCATCAATGTTTCTGGAGCAGTGGAACATGAACATCAAATTCATGATTGATGATTTATTCATTACTCATCATAATTTTTCATGAGTATTTTCTGGTTGAAACCAAAGCTATTCATGGACATGTTTCATATCACTTGTATTCAGAAATGATGTATCTCGGATATCTAAATTATCACTCTTCAGGTGAATTATTATCTAATATAGGAATGAAAATCGATAGTACAGAAGTTTGGTTGACGAGGACTTATCAGAGTGGGTGCAGCGTCATGTGATTACCCTCTGAGACGGAGTTGAGCGCAAATCTCGGTTCTCATAGCCCGCAGGCAGGGACTCCCTCGAACAAAAGTCATGTGGGTAGTACAGGACCATGCATAGGTGAGCTGAAAGGATTTATAGCTCAATCTATTGAATAGTTCTCGATTAATGAGTCTTCGAGAATAAAAATGTCAAAATTTTCTAAAAATTATTGCGAATTTTTAGAATTACCTTCCACGAAAACTTTATAAGAGAGGTTGAGGTGAGCTGATAAAGTGTTCATCTCGCCATCTTTGATCGATTGGTTGATACGGAATTACGTTCAAGTGTATGGGAAAAGAACTGTGACAAATTTTCTTCCATTGATAGAAGAATTATGAATTAATTGGTAAAGATAGATTTGAATGGAAATTCCACATTAACCGATTGACGGAGAATAAAAAAAGAATGGTTCTTTAGGTGACGCAAACCTTGGTGTACTGTTTTTGAAAAGAGATATTTGAGGATAAAATAATCGATTTTTCGAAAAGTTTGGATTTTATATCTTCGAAGACTCGTTCATCGAGAACTATCCCATAGAATGAGGTTCAAATCCTGGCAGGATCTCCATGTAACGTGGAGGGCATCAGCAGGGGGGAATTTCCTGAAAAGCTAAACCCACCCAACGCTACCTCATTTATTTGGGCCGGATCAGGTCAGGGCCAGGCACCCCGCACCACGAGGGGCGGGACAGTGGGGCAAATTGGGAACACCTGAAAATCGCGAAAATATTCTGCGGACACTGTATATATATATATATATATATCGTATCGAAATAATCACTCTCCGGATTACGAAATTACAAACGGAATTTATTGCTATTAGGAACTCTCATTTCGAGGCACGCAGGCCAATAAAACTAATATACAACGCCATCTGTGGCGGATCTGTGCATCTAACGTCCATCAATCGTTCAATGAACTCACTGCAAAAATATCTCGAAATTCACTTTGGAGCGAAAACGCCCATATACACTTGTTCGAAAAATCACTGCACCACTTTGTAGCAGAAATGCCCATATACATGGTGGGTGGAGCTAACTTGAGGGGTGGGAGCTATTCCCCAGCTGGCGGGCCCGTCCCTCTCCAACTCTCCGCGCCTTCGTCTCCGGAAGTCGGAATTAATACACAAAATGGCCGTGACAACGACCCGCGTGGCCTAGCATGGCCAAAACGTGCAGGTGAATATTGGCATGAGGAGTTGGAGGGACACGGTGACGACGCGATGGGTCGGCGGACAATCGGGACACACCGCGTCGCGAGCTGGGGAGTAAGCCACCCGGTAGCTCTGGACACGACTCTCCGCCCGGGGGGTCACGATGTGGGCGGATGCACCCTGGGGAAGACGTAATACCAGTCACCGCGTGGGTCGACGTCGTCTGGAAGCAAGCTGTGATAGCGCTACTGCTGCGCTGTTGCTGCTCTGCTGCTGGGACTGCGGACAACCTGCTGCTGCAGCTTTCTCTCTCTCGCTCTCTTAGCCCAGACCGGGTCACCCTCCTAGCACGGGGTACCCTGGGCGAGATGTGGTCGTGTGGGGGGCCACGTGTCAGCAAACGCTACACAAGTCTTGGCACTACACTGGGTTCACCCACACACACACACACCAAACGTCTTGTGCACCCGCGGCGCGATCACTAGACCCGTCCTGGGTCACTTCTCCTGGAGCACGCGGCGAATTTATGGGCGCGAAGTACGGGGAGGTCTAGCTAGGCCGGCAGCCATCCCAAGATTGCCGGCCGGCGATGCGCGGCGCGGCTTCCTCTAATCTGCGCAAGCGCTGCGTCGCCCGGCTTGGTGGGCTGGAAGGTGCTGCCACCATGCTGGTGGCGGGAGCCATCAGCCCGTTTGAAACGTCGTTGTCGTCTTCTTCTCGTCACCTCGGGCACCTCAACAAAAAAGTATAACACACGAAAATCAGACCTTGATTTACTTTGCCCGAGGTGACGACGAGAGCTTCTGTGGGGCGAGCTGGAACGTGCTGCAACGTTCCACGTTGCATTACCCCCGGCTTCTCCCCTTCACTCTCCTGGGTGAGAAGAATTCGGAGTGGTCTCGTCTCGCCCACATCCACCCTCATCGTTACCTCACCGGAATCATCATACATTGCTACATCGGTCAAAAATCAAAATCAAATCTATCAACTAATCTTAAGGGCTAAATCAACTCGAATTCTCAAATCAAAGGGGGCAGGGTTCTCTAACTACTAAGATCTGGGTTCGGATACTTGGGAAAGAAGGATATCAAAGTTTCTCTTACTTGGCGGATTTCTTCGGCTCTATTGCGCCTGGCGGATTCTGTCGAAGAAGGCCGCATACATCTGTTCCTGTACTGACTGCGGCATGGTGACTGCTACGGCGACCAGCGCCCGGAACTCTTCATGGTCCGCGGGGGTCATGGCCGCCATCAGCCGTGCCAGACCCGGAATCGGCATGGTTACGCTGGCCGGAGCCGAGCTGTTGACGGCTGCAGCAGCGATGTTGGGTGGTGGCGTGGCTGAGACTGTGGTGAATATGGTCCTTGGGGCTGGTACCGGTGCCACTGTTCCGGGTGGGGGGTCTGGAGCTGAGGTGGAGACCAATTCCACCCGTAGTTGCCCTGCGGCTGGTGCTTCGACGTGCCTCTCTTCCGGTAACACCGGAAACGGTCGGGGTAGAGTTGTGGTTCTCTCGGCTCCGCTGTCCCGCACGGGTGGTAGCGTACGTGGCCTGCGCAGGAACCGCGCGGGTTCTTCTTTGTCCATGGTGGCGCTGCCAGGTGGTGGTGTAGTCGGTGGTCTGGTGGGTTCCCGCTCGTCCCGACGCCTCGTCGTGGCGGATGGTGGTGGAGTTGAGGGGGGTTGGGAGACAGCGGTGGATTGATTGGGCTGTTCCCTCACCCTCTCGATTTCCGTGGGTGCGGGCTGCATTTCTGGCTCTTGTGGCGGGCGGGTGAAAGTCGCCGACGGGCCAGAACGAGCCTCGTGAGCCGGACGACCCTCTCACAGCGTATATGCCGTGGCGCAGCGCGGACAATTGTGGGCAGCTACCCGGCGCCGACCGCAATTAAAACAGTGAAATCACGGTCTTGGAGCCGGGCAGCGTGCTGATATGTGGCCACTCTTCCAACATCGGAAGCAGGTGTGTGGCGGCGGGTCGTCCTCGTCCAGGGGCAATGCCTCCAGCCACTGGAGCCGCGTGCCTCTTCTTATTGGTCCGGGCCTTGTCGTCGGGGTGACGATTCTCCTGGGCTCGGTGCTCTGTTGGATTTGGATTGTTGTATTGAAGTTTGTATCCATACCATAATGATTAGGGCTGATGTAATACAGTAATTCTATTCGCGTGCTGAATACTGAAATGAAATCGTTGAAAAATTGGTATCAGAATAAGATAATTCCTCCCCCACTTGATCGCAAAAACGTCCTCGTTGTGGGTGGAGTGGTCCCGTAACTAAGCTCGTTCCTGGATTGTATTTGGAACCTTCTCTTACTCCTATGACTCTCCTCATGGGACCTGAAATCTGCTTCATGGACCTGGATATTATCTTTTGGTCGAATCGTAAGATTTGGGATTCGCCTACTTGTATGTAGGACCTTAGTTCTGCTATAGCTTTTGTTTTGGGGACCCCGTTCTGGCATAGAAGACCTGGTGATTCCTGACCTCGGAATTCTCGTACTCTGGATTGTCAATATTGATAGGTTCTATTGTCGGGGGTACAAGATCTTCGGCTGGCCCTCCATCGATTTCGTCATCGCTGCTTTGCTCGTGTTGTTGGAGGGTGGGATTCTCATTGATATTCGGCCGGTGTACGTCTCCCTTCGAGATTGGGATGTTTCTGAATTCCCAAGTGTATAAAGATTCCCCGGTGGTCTCCAGAAATCGCTCAAATGCCTTCCTCGCTTTGAGACATTTGTCCGTTGCATGTATTTTCACAATCCTGGGATAAGGTTTCGGGGTGATGGAGAATTCGGTTAGGTTTCCGAATCTCCTCAGAACCTCCTCTGTTACTGTTATAGATGGCTCATCCATAACCACGACGACTCGGTTGGTGATGATTTTCGAGATCCTTTACATCTTCATTTTTTTCCAACCGAAAGATTCAAGTTCTTCGGGTTATCCTTTCCATTGTATTCGAATGAGGCTATAACAGGCAAAGCTTGTGATTTCATTGGGACCTTGGATAATAATCAGGGTAGAATTGTTTTGGGTATGGTTTGTAGAATTGGGTAAAGTGGGTTTCCGTGGGACCTCTGGCATTGATTCGGCGGAAGTCAGTTCTGTGACGGCTGTTCTGGATCAACGGTGATTGGTTTGCTTTCGCTTGCTCGTATTTCTTCGGTTGCTTGTAGTATAGAATCTACCCAATTCATTTCCGCTAAATCAGATAATTCCAAAACGTCTCGGCTGTCTTCAGATTTTGCTGGAGATGTTGCGGTTCTCAGATTTCTGATGCCCTGGGTTGCCGGCTTTGGATATTGTTTTTTACATGTTTTATTGTGTAAATGATACACGTGGTTTTCTATGTATTTCTCGCAATTCTTGTGAAATTTCTTTTGAGCACGATAATGTAAGGGAAATCTCTTGGGTGGTGCTTTTTCTGCGCGGTAACGAAGGTCACGAGCTCCCAATGCTATTTGGGCAGGATCCTTGTACAAACATCTCACGAATCCAAAAGCGAGCCATCCTTGTGTGTTCGTCACTACCTCGTGGTACTCGAGGGGACCGAACTATGAAAAATGATAGACGAATCAGTTCTCCCTGAGGTGTTCAGAATCCCTGTATGGTAGTTTACAGGATAGCCTGTGTGGGTCTGGTTTTCGCGGATTGTTGACTTGATGTACCCCCGATTTCATGCGGGGGCGTAAAATCATGGCGGTGCTGCGGAGTGTAGGAAGGTTTTGGCATTCCTCGGGATCATTTTTTCCTTCAATTTGGAGTATCCAATATCCGTTTTCTTGGGTAATCTTAATCACTTTATTTCCGGCTCCAAAGTGTTCGGTCAATGCTTCATGTTCATCCCAGTCATCTCCAGAGCACTCTTCATTATTGTCGTCTTGCTCCATTTGATGGCTTGAAAAATCTAAGAAAAAGATCAACAGAAAATGTTTTATCTGAGATAGTGCCATGGAAATTTCTTCAAAGATTTCCGAACCAGAAACTATTTCCATGATGTCTGTCTGCAGTTGTTGTAGGATTTCGTCGACAGTGCCAATTCCAGCTATACATGAATACGCGTCATCTTTATTCGATGCCTTCTGAGTTCCATCTACCTCATTTACTACTTCTAAAGATATTAACCAGTTTGGTTATCCATATTTCCCTCTGAGAAATTCAGAACCAGTATTTTTGTCAAAAATACTCAACCTCTCATCATCTAAGTACATCTAAGAGAAATCAAATTCTCCGAAACATCTTCAGCACTGAGACAACATTAGATAGCAGAATCATTTCGTTGTTAACGTTTGATTTCAAGTATAAATTCCCCCTACCATCGATTGCAATATTTGCCGATTCGTTCTTATTGGCACTACGAATGAATTCCCTTGAACTTTTTCTAAACTTTCTGAGATGAATGCGTTTATCAATTATATGATCAGTGGCACCCAAATCTGCTATGAAAATGAGCTTTGAATTTGAACTAGATTGAACATTTGAATTACCTGCCAATCTCAGACGACCTCTCTCTTGACCTCGTCGTTTCTTCCTCCCGGGTGTTGGAATTTGGGGCACCTTCTTCTCCCCGCTCTACCACTTCTACCACCAGCTATGCCTCCTCTACTACCTTTGTCTCTAAAGCTGCCTCTACTCTGACCAACTTTACCCCGAATAGGGAATTTTCCATTTCTACCTCTAGTTTGATTCAAATTTGCAGGTACATACCCATCTCTTGGATTGTTCCTCGAAGGACAGTTTGGGCCATTGCCATTGTGAGGGACGTCGTCTTTACAAAATCAGCAGTACCATAGACCCCTGGCTGCTAAAGGGCATGATGCCCACAGATGTCGTTGTCTGGCGCATTTGTGACATCTTTTGTCCGTCTGAGCACTGTTGGCGCGAACATCTAAGTTACTCCTAGATCTATCACTTGCTTCAAATTGTATCATAATATTTTTCATCTCACTTAGAGTCATGTCTTTATTCAAAGCATTGATAATTACTTCTGAGATTCGCACATCGCGGCTGTTATCCGATACAGGTTGATAAAACATCGCTATCTTGTCACTCTCATCCAAGGGTTTGGTTCCGCTCATCTCATGCTCTCTAATCAAATCGTCGAATCTATTACAGAACTGATCAAGCGATTCTTTTTGACGCATTCGTAAACGATAGAGCTTCGTTTTAAAGCTTGTATCGGTCATATTTACTTCTGATCTTCTAATCACTATCAATTCGCAAAGTATGTCCACAGGGTCTTTGACGTTAATTATTTCTTGTGATAATGCGAATCTATATGATTTATGATTATGTCGCGAACAACAATTTTTCTTCACTGAATTCCCTGAGCTGTGAATAATCTAACTGCCGGTACATTGGAATGAATCACATCTAATAAATCTAATATTTGAAGTTCTGATTTCAAACTATCTAGCCACAGATCATATGGTGCTTTATGAGTTAATTTGTAATCCCTTTTAACTGAGACTTTTCCGGGATTTGATGACTTCAAAGTACTGTTCACTTGTACCAATGTCGCATTTAACTCATTCACAAGAGTATCTGGAACATTCAAGGAAAGATTTTCTGAGTTCTCACCTCGAGAACAATCATTCTGAGTTGTTGCATGTATCCGAGATTGCTCAACCTGTGAAATTTGAAAGTTGGTAGCAATAGGTGTAGTGTTGAATACCTGGTGGTTTGAGGCTTCTGAGCGTCTAGGACTTTGTTCTGAGACAGCGTTGTCTCGTCGTTGACCAGATGCTTCTGAGCGTCTAATATCTTAAGTCAACTCAGGGTCTTGTTGAACTGCTACTTCTGGAGTTGACGAAGATGGGGCTGTGTTTCCACCAGCACTCCCAAACGCAGATGATAAGAGATCTGCCAGCTCCCTTGCAGTTTGCCTGAGCTCCTCTCTTTCCCTCTGAGCCTCTGATCTAGCGGTCTTATACTGTTCCGCTTGAACTCTCAATTCATCCATCTGAGTCAGCATTGCCTGAGCTGCCTCTTTGAATGCCTCAGCCCAGTTATTAGCTCTATCCCGAGCCCTTCCAAGATTTTCTCTGAGCCTGCGCTCAGGAGGTGTTATGAACACCATTTCTGGTCGGGTAGTGGTGTAGACCATTCCAGTAATTCAAACAGAGAGAGCAGAAATTAAATTAATCATTTGAGACATCTAATCTTCATGGATATTTTTGTTAGCAGAACGTTTCTATCTATTCCGTAAACAACATTTTGAGTCTTCTATCTTTTAATTCCAGTTCTTATTTACTCAAGAAAAAAATACTGCCAGATCTGTATTCGTCTTCACCGTTGTTTACATATGAGACTATTACCTGTATTGGTCACCTAGGTTTCGACTTTCGTTTCCTACGAGCCACCTTGGTTTCCCTCTGATTGAGCCCTCTGCTCTCTATTGTTTGTGGGTGATTTGCCATCCTTCCTAGCAGTCGGATCATCTGAGTTTCTTGAGTCCCCTGACATAGTCCTAAAAAAACATTATAAAAATTAAAATGATTACAACAGAGACAGAGAATCGCTTTTGACCCAACACATGTCATGCACACCCTTTCACTCTGAGCAAATGCAGCGCACTGTGCTCGATAGGCGTGATTGAGGGGCGATGGCTGCACACAACATATGCCGAGAATGAAAACAAACCCGTCTACAAATAAAAAACTTATGCACCGCATATTTATTTCGAATTTGCGTATAGGTAATAGATCTCGTGTATTATCTCGTTTGCTACATATTTTTGTTTTAATCATCTCTTCCTGAACACTAATATCCGTCTAAATCCATCTCATTATTTGACGAGATTATCATGGGTACCACCAACATGATATATCCCGAATGTGAGCTACGAGAATAATACTTCACGTCCACAAAACATCTTAGTCACACATCTGAGCGGTTTTATCATCCATCTAAACGGTCTAAATACTCAAAAAAATTTCACGGTATTTTAGCCAAGTGCCATATTTTCTGCAAGGTCTTAAAGAGAGTCAAGTAAATTTGCGATAGATTACCAATCTGACCGCTTCACATGAAGCCCGGCATACCGAAGCTCAAATACGCGCTAACTCGAATACGTGTCCATGCCTGTCTAATCTTCAACACTAAGAATTCGAGATTCTGAGCACTAATTGCATGTAGATCACGTCTAAGCATGTGCGCGCGCCCGGGAGAAACATGGTGCAGACCAAGTTATGAAAAGCTGTTCCATCTCCAAAATGACATCGCCGAGAAATTTCCGAGCGCTCCAGAATCGACGCAAGCCAACGAGAACGCGAGCACCGCAAGCATCCTCGAGCCTTTCGCCGGCGAGTAATCATGGATTCGCGCACCATTGCAAGAGTGCTTACACACACACACACAGATCTTTTGCCGCGCTTGCTCCCTCCGTATTTCTCCGAATTCAAGCGTGTTCGTGCTTGTTTGCCCGCGCGAGGCACAATTTTTCGTCTCTTATGAGAACTGAACACTTCTAAATACACTCACGTCTTTAACAACTTTTCGTTTGGCGCGAGAAAACGTACTCCCAAGTTGTTTACGTATTTCACTCGTTCTCAAATATGGAGCACATCGGTGATTTTCATCCAAAATTTCACCCGCGACCACGAAATGGAGCACTAAATTTTTAAGAAAGTCAGCTTCTCAGGGCCCCTCTCAACACAATTACACATCTAAATTCCTCATGAGCACGGCAGTTTACTGGTCTAAATCTGTACTTACTCTTCTGAAGAATTTAGCTCTGCGTCGCTCACAACGAAGTCCTTGCGGCGGGCCGATAACCTATTGGAGTGCGCAAACCAAGAGACAGCACGACACGTTTGTGAACACAACAAGAAACTATTTATTGAGAACACTCTGAGACACTCTAAACACAAGGTAACAAACTTCTGAGTGTACGAGGAATAATTAGTATTATAAAGTAGGAAACTAGTCGAAGGTATAAAAGATACGTAGATACGAGATGCTTATGCAGTGAGAGTCGCGATCCAAGTAATTAGCAAGTAAGTGAGACGATGAAGAAGCGACGACGAGAGAGATAGAGAGTAGGCTACGCGCCGGCGCGGCGGATGGTAGCATATACGGTAAGAACGAGGTGCGGGGTAACAGCCTGTGGCGCTGCCTGATGTCATTGTCAGCTACAGATCGTGAGGGCTTGAAGCGTTATTTCCAACAATATCTTGTCACGAATACAACCCTTTCTCTCAGAGAAAGCAAAAAGGGTTCTTACACATCAACGATGTGTAAGAACCCTTTTGTACTCCATCCCATCACTTTTGAGACTCGGTGCCACGTGGCAACAGATCCATGCACAGATACTGCAGAAACGGCTCTATATAACCTTTCCACCGTTTAAATGCTTTGTATTGCGTTCCACTATCTAGCGGTGTTTCCGAGATACGACTGTATTAGTGACCAAAGATCATTGTGAGATGGTACAGCACTGGAATTGCATTTGCGTACCTGTATAAGGTGTTTGGGAAATTCCTTATCGAAAATCGTTAAATATCGTTGTCTCCTGTCGCGTTTGAACTAAGGTTTCCCTTATCCGAATAATCTCGAACAATTCTCATTCCTGTGCCAGGTTTTCGGAGGAATTTCTCTAGAAATTTCATTGGCCCAGACATTCATATTTTGACCAACATAATAATCTCATGAAGATTTGAAAAAGGACTGGAAAATATATTTTTGATGGATCATTTTGAACAATCAACAGATTGAGACAGTCAATAATTCACTACATTGGATATAGTTGTGATAATGGTCAGATATTTTGTGAAGCTTGCCGAATGCTTGACCACCGATGCTCCCTCATAGCAGCTAGACTTTGAGGAATCCATCAGATTCCCTTGCAAATCCGGGCAGTGGTAGATTATGTAGACAATTGAAACATCAATTGGACGAACTGCTCGGATTTTAGTTTCAAATATTGATCGATTCTTTGATCATTTGGAATGGGTCCAGAATGGTGAACGTAGAAGTTTGCTGCATCTCGATAAGAATACGTATAAAACAGTTTTGGGACATGCTGATGAATGAAATGAGTCAGATTCAATTTTTGTAAGAATAGTGAACTTATCTTCATATTCAGTGGTCTAAATCAGCTTGGTATTAGAATTTTCGGTAATTTCCAAGTGCAAGGACTGCAGACCGAGTGATTCTCACTCTCTCTCTCTCTCTCTCTCTGAGTCAGTGATCCAAAATTGACTGATTCAACCAGGAATTACTGTGAACAATTCTGGAAAGATTACAGAACGTTTATGGAATTAGTGCTTCGACTGATGAGGACAAGAATCCAAGAGTATGAATTGAGTTACGTCATTGTGACTCTCAACCATCCAATCGAGCTTTTCCCATTTTGTAAACTGTCATTCTGTATTTTCTCATCCTTACCTGTATTATTGGGATGAAATGATAATCGGCTGCTGTACGAGTCCCTGGTCTCATTTATTGAAATAAACAAAGTTTCGACGACTAGTTTGTCGTCCTCATCAGGTCTGAAAATGTTGTACACAGATGTTATCAGAGAACTATAGACGAATCACAATACAACTTTTTGGAACGAAGTTCCTTTTTCGCCGTTAGGTGAGGAGTAAAATCACGCTCGATCAGCTGACCGACATAACTTGGCCGCCATATTGTGACAAAAATAGGAGACGCGGCGAATAGATATAGGTATACTAATCCGCTCTCGCGGCAACAGAGCAGACAGCATCTAAGCAGCATGCATTGGTCGTATTAGTACATTACAGTACTAGACTGAGTTTTGCCTTCTTTTGCGATCGTGACGAATAAAAGAAAGAAGAAATCAAATCGCCGGGCTGAGTCCCAATAATGCGGTGTTACGTTCCCGATTGTGATTATAAATACTGATACATGGATTGTTTGTCTCATGAGATAATGCAGATTGCGAAATATTGTGCTTGTGCTCTGGTAAAAGTTTAACCGGTGATCATCAACTCTCATGAGAAATAGACCATACACTTTTTTGATCAGTCATTATCTTACCAACTTCAATTGTTGAAATTGGGTAGATGTGTGTCTTATGCGAGGTCGTATGTTAGTGAAATGGTGTATCAAAACGCCGAAGTAAATCGACTCCTGATTACATCAATACCTTCACAAACATGACTGCAAGAATTCCATGGATGGTCTAGAACGCCTCACATTATTAGAATATAATATTAATCAATCGATGGATTGGAATACACTATCTCAATCAATCCGAGCCTCATCAACACCCGTCTTTTTGAATTTGATTTGAGGAACTTGTTAGTTATTCAGGACTTGACCAAACGAATAGATCCTTTTGACGGATCAACTACGTGACTTTTTCTCCATAAGTACCTGTCTGGATGTGTATTGCTGTGTAAGTATGTGTAAACTTTTACATGAAATCAAGAAATTTGGACTTGCATAGCTGTTGAAATCATTATACAAGACACATATGAGGTAGACCCAACAATCATAGTACCACACTCTTATTAAGAGAGGGAAATATTATAAAAAGTGACTTAAACGAATAAAACAAGATGAGTAAAAAGTTCCAGGTACATTTTTCAGCCTGAACAATTAAAACCAAACTAATCAGTAGAGGTTCTAAATACTGTCAATTTCTCGTCACTCTTGGATGATAGTAATATTGGTGTTTCTGTCACTCTTCATAATTTTTTCCTGTCTGTATAAGAGTGATTATAATCTGATTATTGGGTCTACCTCATATGTATTTCTTATGATAATTTCTACAGGTATGCAAGTGCAAATTTTTTGATTTGATGTGATAGCTCACACATACTTATACAGTTTTGCACACCAAGTCAGGTACATTTATGATAGTAGAATTATATATATATATATATATATATATATATATATATATATATATACATGATGATCCTTGACTCTCGTCAGAGATTGACGCTAGATAATATGATGAATGGAATGTAATTGAATGCTCTCACAGGTATTCATAAAGAAAAAAGTTGTATTGTGATTCGCCCATAGTTCTCTGATAACATCTGTGTACAACATTTTCAGACCCGATGAGAACGACAAACTAGTCGTCGAACCTTGTTTATTCCAATAAATAACACCAGTGTCTCGTACAGCAGCCGACTATCATTTCATCTCAGTAATACAGATGAGAATGAGAAAATACAGAATGACGGTTTACAAAATGGGGAAAGCTCGATTGAAAGGTTGAGAGTCACAATGGCGTGGATTTTTTTTAGCCTCGCGGATCCAAACGGGTTCTGGCAGCGCCGCGCGCCGGTGCCCCTCTCCCACTTCCGCACCAACCTTTCACCACGCACAGATGTTTTCCATGCGCTGCATAGCAGAAAAACTCCTCTGTTCCTAAGAGTCGAAAGTGTACGTACGTGATAGAGGATGGGCCGCTCCGCATAGCAGGAAAACTCCTATGTCCGTGAAAGTCAAAAGTATACGTATTTGGTAGAGGATGGGCCGCTTACCAATACATGTGGGCGGGGGCATTCTTGTCAAAAGTATAGGTATGTGGTAGAGGATAGGCCGCTTCGCATAGCAGGAAAACTCCTCTGTCCGTGAGAGTCGAAAGTATACGTATGTGGTAGAGGATGGGCCGCTTACCAACGCATGCGGGCGGGAACATTCTTGCTCGGGATGATTCTCTCTCACTCAATCTCGCTCACGGTCAGCCTGAACTGACTTTAACCCAAAGGTGCGTGCCCCTCAGGATTGATTTTTCTCACTTCAAGTACACGATAAATGGAAGTTTCTCCTGAAAGCATGAAAATCTTTCGTTGAGCCGTTTCTTAAAAAAGTGAGATTCATGGTTTTTTATAGGAATTTCCATACTAATCTATCCACGCGCTATTAAAATGCAGTTGTCGGCTGACTTCCTTGGAATTCAATTTTGATTACATTGGAATACGTTATAATCCATCAAAAAGATAGTTTTTAGAAACGATCCTATAGTTCAGGCAAATATCCATGGTCTGACGATGCCGAGAGACAAGCAATGATGTCGCACGGTAGGCCTAAAAAGACTTTAGCCCAAAGGTCCTTGCCCCTCAGATTTCTTCTCTTGAGTTCAAGTACGTGATAAATGGTAGTTATTTCTCGCAAGAATGAGAATATTTGATGGAGCTACAATCAAAAGGAGTCAAATTGAAATATTTTTCAGTACACTTGCATCGAAAGCCTGTGGTTTCCGCCTCGATGCCGGGGCAGAAAATCCCGCATTGCCGCCCAGGGCAGCAAACGACTGAGCATGCGCATCAGACCTCGGGCTGCGGCCTCGGTCTGCTACAATGCATGCTCCGACATTTTCTTACCTGTGCGGCGGTGCGGGATTTTGTCCCAAAATCGTGTCGGAAACCATAGAATTTCGATGAAAGTGTACTGAAAAGAACTACACGCACCTCGGGACGGAAGCAACCCATTGCGGCGACGGGTGTGCCGCCCTCGCCTAGCGGCTCGTGCAGCAACTCACCCGGGCCGGAATGTGTCACTTTCGGCCCCTTGTGGACGCAGGCACGTAATATACTATTGAATCTTGATTGTGACATTATTTTAAGAGTAGTCACGGATGAGCTTTGAAATCGACCCTCGATACATATTTGCGTGAATGAGTATTATCCAGAAAGTATAGATCAACAATAATGCTCGAAAGTTCATGAGAAAGAACACACTTCAGAGTGAAACAATTTTATGATCAATAAATTACAATTTGAATGTGCATACTGCTGTACACACACAAAGCTCTAACAAGTTTCTCTATGTGTTGCAATACGCATACTTGCAATTTTCCCATGTTAAGTTGGAACAAAACGTGCCAATTCCATGGATTGCTCACTATTCAATCCGAGGTCCATCCTCTTCATCTCACAAAACTGTTCGATAGAAATAATACCACGTGAACTTTCGGGGAAACTGGAATCTTAAACTCTAAATAACTTTTTGAGAAGGTTCCTAAACACGATCTATTAGATGTTACTCTGGCAAAGAAACAGATTCTGCATTTTAATCGTGCATGGATAGATTACTATAGAAATTCCAATGGAAAACCATCAATTTCATTTCTTTAAGAAACGGCTCGACGGAAGATTTTCATTCTTGCGGGCAAAACTTCCATTTATGATGTAGTCGAAGTGAGAAAAATCAATCCTGAGGGGCATACATTCTTGGATTGGAGTCAATTCAGGCCAACCGTGCGCTTGTATTTGAAGATCCGGATGCTGTTTCGTTCTCAGCATAGGAAACGAACATCTCCCTAGAGACCTATGTTAGAATATGTCGGTTTTTTTCAGATTGCAACGTCTGATTGAGTTGGTAATATTGAAGACGAGTTGTATTGGAATATGATTAGATATTTATTCATGAGCTACATCTGATCTCCAATGACACCCTGGAGCAGGCAATGATGAAACATTGTGAGCGACCAAAAGGGCCCGCTTATCTTTGTACAGAAGATTCCTGCTCAAGTTTGTAGACACATATACTTCTTGTCGAATATAACCTGCTCAAACAATATGATGAATAAGCTGTTGATACCTATGTGAAATGTATCGGAACATGGGGAATCTAACGTTCCGACTGTCGGTAATAAGTGCAAAAGCATACGGATCCGACGTGCAATCTAGATCCGTGATTCGCAGACCAAATTCTCTCGACTACACTCTTCCTTTTTTGAAAAAGTGCGATCACCGGGACTTGAACTAGCGTCCCTTTGATTTGAAAGCCACAAACGAAGCCTTCGCACTACGGAACCGTATGCCTCTTGAGTTCTTAAATGATAGACTTACCATAGCGATGCTGATCTGACTGACAAAGATGCCAATGTGTTTTTTGTCTCACTCAGAATTTTTTGTAGCCCGTATTATTGGAACTATTTCTTGAGTCGGGTGGGTTTTTCGTGTAACTTCTTTTCTGGGCCAAAACACATTTTTGCTGTCTTTCTCAATCAATTTATCTTTATCGTTTCCAAGTTTCTGATAATTCTTCGAGTTGGGAGGGCCCATTTTGAATTCTATGATGTGAGCAACACTACTCTTCAAACGTAACTGAGGAGTGTGGAAGATCCTACGGGTTCACAAGTACGTTCTACGTGCCTCGACGTGCACATCAATTTTCTGATGGAGGTGGAATCTCAAAGAATACAAACTGATTCTAGTGGAGCACATTCATAGTATATTATGCGGTGAGTACTGGAAACTGCGTGTTTCCGCGGCGAGTGCTGGAGTCCCGCGGTAGCGGCACCGAAACCAGCGGAACGTACGAGTTCCGCGGAAAAAACACAGTGGCCAGCACAAGTCGCATATGCTACTTTATATCACGGGTGCTCCCCCTCTTGTTTCCCTTGTTTTTTTATTAATTAGCGTGTTTTTGACCTCTCATTTTTTCGTCTGCTGCGGCCATGCTTTCGTCTGTTTAGGTATGTTTCCATGCTTGCTGGCCTTCTAGTTATATTTTCCGCGTTTAGTGCTATAGCTGAGATCGCCAAGGGAACGCTACATAACCCTCAAAATTACACAACTTTGATAAACGATGAGTGTTTGTGTACAAAATTCAGCTCACTAAAGAGTGAAAAATGAATAAAAGTGAAACCAATGGTTGTATCATAGGTTCATGATTTAACCATATCCTTCAAGATCAAAGCGAGAAATAACTATAAGTGATCACCCAGTTCATGTAACAAAATTACACAATTACTATTAAACGATAAGTTTTCTTTCACATAATGCAACTCACTAAAATGTGGAATATAAATAAAAGTTGAACAAATGATTGTATTATAGCTCCATGATTCAACAATATTGAGAAATTACAAATGATCCTCCCTGTCCATATTCTCCAGATTCTCACTTGGAACTTTCGAACAAATGATCAAAGATTACGAAAACGTTACCACCTTAAAATTCATATGTCATGGAAGCATGGAGTGCCATGAGAGGAGAAGTATAGCATTTTTCTCTTAGCCCTCCCACGCTTTCATGACTTATGAATTTTGAGGTGGTAATGTTATCAGCATCATTTGTTGGGAAGTTCCGAGGGAGAATCTGGAAAATACTATCATTTGGAATGGGAGGATCATTTTTTAGTTTTCAATATTGTTCAATCATGAAGCTATGATACAATTATTTGTTCTACTTTCATTTATTTTATTTTGTTACTTTTCGTTACAATCATCAATTCTCTCTATCTCTATCCATTGATTCCACATCTTCATGAATAACAAGTAATTTTTGAGAATACCAACTGGTTCGTAGACTCTATCAAGTCCCTTTTGTATGAATTCGTGGATTGAATTCTTCAATATCTTTATTGCCAAATAACTTTTGAGATTAGTAACAAGGCATGCCCATTTAGCAGCCTCTTTCTTATAATCTAGGAATATCACCATGGGATCTGACAGAACTTCCTCACACTTCATTTTATAACTTTCTCGGTACATCAACTTTTTAAGATTTCAGTTTATTTGTATTACCGAGGGCTCTTCATGGACTTGCAATATTTTGCCTGATTCAAGAGTTTGAAATTGGAACTAAGTATAGTTGAGAGTCGTCAGAAAATTCTTAGACTGAGTTGGCACATTTTTAGTTGCACCATGATCTTTCGGAAAGACTCATGATAAGCTGCGGCAACTGTATGATTATAGAAGTGGATTCGTTAATATTTTTCCATCTGTGATATCATCTGAATAATGATGATTATCCACTCCATTTCTGAGAGCGTCAGGAACTGCTTAAAATTAACGTCAATTGAAAGTCTCACTAACTCTGCGATGCTACACCATGGTTGCATACCCATCATGAACCTATGCATGGAGTCTGGTGGAGTCATTAGTTGTTCTTTTTTGTTCATTTTTAAACTCTTATTTATTATCTTTTCCATGCATAACCTACGGTGGTGCCAGTCGCCAGTTGTGGCGCTGTGTGCGTGTGCGTGTGTGTGATGTCATCTAGTGATATCTGGTGATTCTTACGAAGCGTGGAAACGGCTTGTTTTCTCGTCAACTCGTGGCGCAGTCACCTGATAAAACACGTGTTTGCGAGCCTCCCCACCCGCGTCAGTAAGCCTGGAAACGGAGTGGTTTCCAGCACGAGTGATATAAAATTTATTAATTCTAGACAGATAATTTCCCGATCACGATGATATCATCACATCTCTCAACTTTTTAACAATACCTGGCAGCCCAAAGGCCCAAATTTCACTCAACACAAGGTTTTTGCAAACACTATCGAAACAACTATCATCCTTTTCCACTGTTCATCTTCTCACTCACAAAGCTCTCGATTTCGGCACTATAGGATGCGTAATACGCTTGAATTTTGAAAAGTCATTCAACAGTACGGCTGCGTCTTCCTCCTTGCGAATCATTTCTTTCAAATATTCAAGTATTGCTTTAACAACGTTCTCCACTTTGGGTGACCACCCTTCCAATTGCGCTAGATGCAGATCAATCAGATGGTTCTGCAGACTTAAGCCGTCGAAAGTAGCGGGCTGCATGGCAAAGATGGGAGTGCGATGTGTAATTCCTTATTAACTGGCTCGTTTTTACCATCGAGCTTACGTTCTTGGTACGGAGGGCGCTCGTCGATGAGAATTGTCCGCGTACCGTACGTCATGGCAAACGTCAAATCGTGGTTTTGCAAACAGATCTTGTTACATTTCTCAAATTCGTCATTGAAAGCCTGGCGATTGCGGAAATGGTTGTTGATAGCATCAAAGTGGTCTATGAGGAATTGCGAATCCGCAGCGTTATGAATCAAGGATGTTATGAACGGGTCTTGAAGTTACTGGGACAACGGTTCGGGTGAAGCTGGAACCGCACTCCCACACAACGATTACCTCGTATTGGAGGTCACGGATTCTCTGAAGCTTTGCTATTATTTGTTCATACGCTTCGCCCATCGTTAGTCCATATACACAAATTCATAAATGATAATGTCCGATTTATATCTAAATGTCATGAGTTCTAATTATTGTTTATCTGAAAAATTGTTATCTTTTGAATTATGATTCTGATTTTGTTTCTTTTCGATATGATACAGTGCTACACAAGTGACAAGCTACTATTTAATATATTATTATAGAGGACTTTTAGGTCCGGATACAAAGAAAATAAAATAAAATGATTTAAAATATACCAAGCGTCTGTCCCTATCGTCTGGAAAGTAGCGCGGACACCCGTGTGTATGGCAACCCTCGTACTCAAAAACTATACCGCGGCTGTCGAGCATATTGATCGGAGGTAAAAATCCTTCCACGAGGAAACCTTTGGGTAATCTGTGTTTGCGACCGCGGCCAGCGTGGATTATACCGTGCTCAAATACGCGTTCGCAGTGAAGAAGCCACTCGGTGACTTTTTGTGAATGATTCTGTCTGCGACGGTAGCCATTCACGGGTATAATTCCTATCGTATAAGGCCTCAGATAGAGTTTACTGTATAAGACCAAACATGCGCCCCCTATTGTATAAGCTCCATCCTACAGTACTTATATAATTCTTTCTGTAAGTTGAAGAGGTAATTTGCTGGGATGCTGTGGTACCACTCGGAGAATGATTCTCGTTCTTCCATGGACATAGACTCTGGGCGTAAAATCTTACGGGTGGCAGCCCCAGACCATCGTGATTCGCGTTTGTTGTTGTATTAAACAGATGAGGGAAATACCCCTTCTCTTGAGGTATGCCAGACGCCGCTGGGAGCTCGCTGAGTTTCATGTGAAAGTAGTTTAGACTATCGATGAACGTGACG
This sequence comes from Eretmocerus hayati, assembly GCA_029851415.1. NCBI lineage: Eukaryota > Metazoa > Arthropoda > Insecta > Hymenoptera > Aphelinidae > Eretmocerus > Eretmocerus hayati. The sequence goes on from CM056741.1 coordinate 10,267,420, forward strand.
CGTTTACCGACAGTAATATATATGATTTTGCGCCCGTTCAGTACAAGACGTGGAAGAGCGCCTTTCCGCATCCTCACCAACTCTCTGAGAATGAACTGGGCATCGAAGCCACCAGCATAGTTCCCAATTATTATCTTTTTTGCGAACGCCGTTCTCTCTCGGACACAAAAATCATGTAGCTCTCTAACAGGGTCCTTGGTAAATTTAAAATCACGCACGTCACAGGTGTCGCATCTCTGCGTCACTCCATCTCTAAGCGATCGTGGCACGCGAGCTGTGCGACGCTTATATTCGGTCTATCGATAGTAGTTGTTGGGTGGCCGTTGTACGGATCATCTTGTCTCGTTTCAAAGTTTTGAAAACGAACAATTTCTTTTGTTCGCCGACGCGTGAATTGGAGATTGGGTGCATGAAGCAAAATTCGTTCGACGTATGCTTAGATTTGTAACTGTTGCGGTAATGGATGCCACACTCGTGTCTACCACGGTGAGTGTGGTAGTGACTGGTATACGTGGAGCAGATTTTTACTATCTCGCCCATCCGTTTGTTTCCTGCCTTGTGAGAACTGTCTTGCTTGTGGTTCTCAAAACATTGATCACCAAAGAATGTACGAAGGTAGTCATCACATTTTTGCTCTTCAACGTCCTCTTGCGGGCAAGCTGGGGAGACAAAGCACCGCTCGCATTTTGCCGAACACGTGTGATTTCAATACATAATTATAGAACCGATTGCAGTGACTACAAAAGAATTGACTACTTGCCGCCACAGCGAGATTTAAAATTGTGTCGTAGTGTCTATCCATGTGGTTGTACGCTAAGTTTATGCAACCGCAAATCGGACCCTTAACCGTACGACGCCCATCGAAAAAAGGCTTTTCGACCCCACCCAGAGTACCTTGGATGTGAACACATATGGCTATGCCTTTGAGACTGAAATATGCTTGAATTTTTCGACTTCGCGTAAGCCGAACTATCCATCTGCAGGTATCGTGACCCCGGCGTTTTGGATGAGTTCTCGGACGCATATTCGCTGTAGCGATCGGTCGCGAGCTCTGATTGCTTTCCATTCGTTCACTAAATCTGCGGTATCCGTTACGTTCTTCGGACGTGACACTCTCCAACAACGAGGGCACAAGGGAGACAGAGGTTATTAGTGTTGAGGATTGCGACCATGGAACGTTTCCTCACAGAATCTACCGATTTTACGCGCCCCGAACTGCGGGGGTTTTCTAGAAACGAAACTCCCGGGCGGAAGGTTTCCGCAATATTGAAATCATCGTTTGATTGAGTCAGTTGACTCATGAGGTCCCACAACTCTCTCAACGATTCAGACTCGATCGAGACTCCTATAAAGTCGTCCCAATCCCCTAGCGCGCGAACGAACGCGTGGATATCCCTAATCGATGCTTCTAAGTGTAAAGGAGGATTAATATTAGCCTCCTCTACGGATGGCGCATTTATTCTCAGCTTCAAACTCCGCGCTGGGATCCCAAATTGTGGCACGTGACGCATCCCATCCTCGTGCACATCGAAACGCTCCCCGTTGCCACGAATGTCGTACTATTGATCTTATCCTCCCCCCCTATTTGTTCTTGCCCATGAGTGGCACTCGCTCTCTCTGATGTAATACTCGCGTCGTTATCATGATCATACGATTATCCATGTGACCGTAGTCATTCAAGCGTGCTTGAATAGACCAATTCATAACATCATCATCCTCATCACTACAACTACTACTCTCATCTCCGGCATCGCACGTGATGAGAGGGTACGCAAGGGGTCAACATCATTATCATCTAAACAACGCAACGAATCTGTGCTCTTAGAGTCACTTTTACTCACATAATGTTTATTCTTGGTTACGCCGATGACGGCGCAAGTGGTAGCAGTTGCAGCAGTGGCAGAAGCAGCAGATGTTGGAACGAAATCTCCGCTTGTAGAGTAGGCTCCGGTGTGAATATTGTGAACGCTAACCCGCGCCTCCGCCACCACGGCCTGCTCACCACCGCTTCGGCTTCCCGTCGAGACAGCCTGATTTAGCGATATACCAGGTCCTCGTCGACTCTCCGGAATGGGGATAGTGGTGTAATCATTTCGACGACTCTAAACTGAGATAAACACACAAATTAGACATTTCCCTGATTGCTCAACCCAATACGTTTTATTTAAAAACATTTCACTTGCTATTTACCTGTATTACCGTCATATTCATCATTAGCATCATCCTGATGCACTCGACGGTCTCGGGGTGCAAATTGAATCCACCTACTAGACGATGGACCTCTGAGCTCTGACACACGTGGTTGTTGAGAGCAGAGAACGACGTCGTCGTCGTCGTCAACTTGATGATATTTCTTACTCAATCCGGTGGTTCCGTTACAAGTGGCGGCACCAGCCCTAGTAGTAGCGGGGAATGGTTGTCTGAGTGCTACACCGCATCTTTGTTGCGAGCAGATAACACTCTCAGCCCGGCTAGTTGAAACTGCCAGATCCAAAGAGCCAGGACCATCTCCAGGATCGACGCCATCGTTGCTATTCGGACAGTTCTGCCATTCCGAGTTGCCCACCTGTTTTTCTGGAAATAACATATCATGATGGTCAGCGTCGGCATTCTCGATGTCATTTTCAGGTCTGTCTTGTTGGTCGAAATCTCGCAGCTCGTCTTCCGAGGAAGCCACATCGTTATCGTCATCATCACGATCATCACCGTCTGCAACGTGATTCTCGATACGACCCCATCTTTGCTGGTCTTCTAGCTGGTACGCCAAGGGATGATTTTCATCCTCGGCTTCGTCGTCGGACGAGCTATTGGTTAAGCCAGTTTGCATCATCCACTCGTACATTTCTGTAGCGTATTAGCAATCGTGAAGGAGAATAGTGGAAGTATCCTGATGGCCGTGTGGTTGACACGCGCTGATTCATTATTACAGATTTGTTCACACTGTATCGCTTCACTATAATTCTGACTTGATACATACCTATCACCTCGTCTCGCTGCTACATTAGTGCTCTGAAACGACAGAGTGACCGGAGCCGATACCTCATCAGGTATTCCCCGGCGTGTTACACGGCTCTTCCGTTTTTCATAAAGGTCCGGTTGTACATATTCTTGATCTCCCCGATGGTGGAATCAGCCAGTGTCCTTTTGAAGGATCGTACTATCAGACGATAGTCGTTCGGTGTAGCTTCTAGTCCCTCAAGGACTCTTTCTCATCTCTGCCAAATTGCCCGTGACGTTCCAATCACACTAAAGTACCGCGCGCACTTCATGAAAACGCGATGGAAGAGTTGGGTGTTGGTGGTTGGAACAGGAAGAACTATGGTGAGTTATTGTTAGCGGATAACAATGAGAACACGAATCAGATTCCCCGAGATTTTGGGAGGAGCGAGTCGTACGGTTGTCTGAGGACAAAGTGAATGCAAGTGAAGCGAATTCAGCTCCTTATATTCAAGCGATGAGCTCTGGGGCAAACACAAAATTTACCTTGCTTTTGAATTGGTCGATCGAATATTCGTGGCGGGGGTGGATAAATTGAGCGGTCCAAAGATAATTTATGCAAGTTCCTTGGCACTTCCAGTGAGTCCTGGCTCCATGACGGGAGACTGGTTGGGTGTTGTCATTACCATGATGATGATGATACAATATCATATACGTAATGAATATCTCATTACATCCCAATACACTCATACCAACATAGATATCTAGGGAGATGCTCGTTTCCAATGCTGAGAACAAGACAGCATTCGGATCTTTAAATTCAAGCAAAATTGGGTGAGGACGAATCATCCCGAGCCAGAATGTCCCCGCCCGCATGCGTTGGTAAGCGGCCCATCCTCTACCACATACGTATACTTTTGACTCTCACGGACAAAGGAATTTTCCTGCTATGCGAAGCGGCCCATCCTCTACCACGTACGTACGCTTTCGACTCTTAGGAACAGAGGAGTTTTTCTGCTATGCAGCGCATGGAAAACACGACGAGGCAGGATTTCTTCTGTGCGTGGTGAAAGGTTGGCGCGGAAGTGGGGGAGGGGAGCCGGTCACTGCGGAGGGGCACCAGCGCTGCCAAAAACCGTTTGAATCGGCGCGGCTAAAAAAATCCACCGATAGTACTATAGCCGGTGTGACGTCATGGGTGTCCGGCTATAGTGCCGCGTATACTACTTGTATCCATTTCCATGGAAAAATGTTGTATTTTACCATGAGCAAATAAAGAGAAATATATCTATCTATCTATCTATCTATTTTGAATTATCCTATTCGAACTGTTCCGAAAAATCCACTGTCAAGTTCTTCCCATAAAATTTCCATTTTCCATATCGTAGAGTGAAATTCTAACCAAACGAGCACTTTCTCAATGAACAATAATTCATCTCGACGACAACATAAGAATATTGAATTCAGCATCATATCTATCATACCAACACCCACAACGAATGAGGATAGCACAAAGAGAGGTGTGGCCACCTTTTATACTCAGCGCCACAGAGAGCAATCCCCGACTCGTTAATCAGGGGCTCTCGAAATACGTCCCGCAATGAAGGGTTTTCCTCTGCACTCTCTCAGTAATCACCCACAGGTAGGTGAAAACATCCAACCAGAAAAGTCGCATATCTCGTACCGATAGAGAAAGGCACCATGTAGAAGAGTGAGATAGAAATGATGGTGCGATATGCAAAAAGTAGCTCGCAAGCTTTGCGGTCTGCGCGTAATCTCCTTCGGTGCATTTCGCACCGCAGAGTCTAGTAGGAAAAATAATGGCCAACCATTGCCCGGCGGGAGCAACAAGCCGAGTATAGTGTCACCCTCTGAGTAGCACAAACACCACAGCTCCCAAGAATCTTAATGGGTTCGATATTTCAACCAGTCGTACGTACACATTCCGAACAACCAGTAGAGGAAACCAGAAAAGCTCTACTCGCAGGACATCGAGTGTAAAGAAGGTAAAAGTGGTGGTAGTAGGTTTGTGTCTCACGCGGGCATTTTGAATGAGAATTGGATGCGCGTGGCTTGCTTTTTTTGCTCCAACCACGCGGGGAGATTCCTCATTCCGTTGGGACTATTTACACAGGAGCTTTTGCGCGAGCTTGATGCTTTTTTGCATCTCAAACTCTGTGAGCGAGCTTGCGAGTTTATACGAGCCGTCGCGTCACGCTACTAGTGCTGGCAAAGGAGCTTAATTTACTTCGTATACGCGAGTTTATGCAAGAGTAAGTATACAGAGAGAAAACTAGACTAGACCAGACCAAAAGGGGCTACGACGACGGCTCTGTATAACGGTCCAACTATGTACTCATACTTATACTATACCTTAGTATGCGGGAGCGATAAGAGTTGGGAGATGCGCTTTGTAAGCTATGCAAGTTTTGCCATCCCCATGAAATTCAATCTGAGTGAGCAGCTTGTTGCCCTGTATACCGAAACTTGAGTCCTAGGATATTTTTCATCCATATTGCTCGACGAGATGGGTGTGTGTCTGTTCCTCAAACCGATGAAGTTTGGAAATTCTTGAAGAGCTTGCAGTCCGTCATCTGTGATGGAAATTTCAAATTTGGAGCTTGCGAAGAAGGGCTTTATTAAATGGAAGCTGGCTTGCGAGGTCGTTTGAGGATGCTCAAGTTCTGTAAGTTCTATGATTCTTTTCTTTCTTTACAGATTCAGGGTTCGATTTCAACACTTGTCGTGTTTCTTGAGAGCAGAAATTGTGCGCCTACGTAATTCGAGAATCAGGAAACGAGCCGTGGTGCAGAATATTTATTCATTCCATCATTGCACCAGTTGAATCAAGTTTTAGTGAGATGTCCTCTCAGAATAGGACATCTGTTGTAAAATATACTACCTCAAGTAAACCAGGTAGTTCAAGCCAGCTGGATAATTCGGGCCAATGTTTTTCATTTTTGCAATGACTTTGGACTCAACGATCTCACAGTATTCCACAGAATGCTCAAAAATTTCAAAAATTTTAATCTTATGTTCAAAATAAGTACTTGCAGAATATTGTGTAATTGTTGATTTCAAAGTCATTGCAGAAAGGAGAAGTAACTAGAACTGCACCCAACCAATCCAAAACACCCGTAGTCACCAGTCAGATTCAAGGACTTTCACGAAATTTTTGATCGAAATCTCAATCACACGTGATGATTACTTGGATAACTAACAGATGTATGATGTTATGATTCTATCAATTCGCACGGGGATTGCAAGAAATGACGAACGATTTTGTGTTTGAATTCCTCGTTGTCAATTGACAGAGAAGATGTAATGAATCACTTTAAGGAAACCTTAATATCAAGGGACTCAAGTGCCAAAGTCTTGTCAATCTTCTCCAAGTCTTCAAAGGTTCGGATGTGCGTATCAAACCCTTCATCGAGATGAAAATGAGCAACATAAAGTTTCTGAGTAATAGACAAAAATTCTCCTCAAGTTGTACATGTACAATTAAAATCATCAACATAGAAGATCAAAAAAGATAGCACTAGTTTCATTACATGCTACATGAATTATGCTTACCGAGGAAGCTTTCGAAGTAGAATGTCGACAGAAGATCATTTAGCTCGTGATATTATAATGAAAAATGATGGATTTATCATAATTTGAATGTAGGATCTAGAGAAACAGAAAAAAATGACGAAATTGTTATGAGCACTTGTATCCGGCCGCAATGACTGTATTCCTTTTTGAGATTTGTACTTATGTTTACACCAAACTAACGGTATGCAAATAATGAGTGAAAAGATCCAGTGGGTGGAAACTCACTAATTTCCAATTTTACACACGTTCCAGATAGCTGAGTTGTGCAAAAATTTTCATGCGCGCTCATCACAAGTTCACGCTGTACTTATCCTAACAATAGTACAGAAAAAAATGCTGAACCGGCTCTTTTCGGGCGCGAATGAAAGAAATCGTGCGTAATCGCGTACATAACATAATAATCTGGCTCGACAAGTTGGTTTATTTTTATTCAAGAATAGTGGTTGATATTTGAATATGAAAAAAGATGATCTTTGATTTATTATCCAAGTACCAAAAACTGATCAAATAGAGATTGTCACGGTGCAAGCGGCAGGATTACAAAAAGTGTCATCGTCGGAACCAGCTCATCTCCTTTTCATCTCAGATTCATCAATAACGACCTTAGTTGAACCTTCTATTTTATATCTCCCTGGCTATATACGATAACTTCTGAACAGAGCTAGATTAGATACGTGTGTTCGCAACAGTTATAATGGATTAATAATCGATTTTGAGCTCATATTCAATTTGTATTGGAAAAATCTGCTTGAATCGAAGCATTCTTAGAGATTCGCTAGGAATACATACCAAAATAACAAATTGTCTGACACACATTGTGATCCAATTCGATACTGAATATAAAATGTTTGCCCATCATTGATAATAAAATCAGACCATCCAGAGAAAAAGTATTCATCGAAACATTTTTAGCAGCAGTTTCATCGAGCAAGATAAGAGGCTTACAAGGTAATCCACTCGGAACTTTTACAGGTAAGGATAGCAATACTATTCTCAAAGCGCAAAGCATCGATGTAACGTGGCGCTAAATTCTTAATTAGCCTCGTATTAGGATCTCGGCAGTGGGATGACTACCTCATTTCATTAGAGCAACTTGAGATTTGCAGGCAGGAAAGTGAAATATCACGTCAAGTGCTCTATTGTCATCAATTCGATTTCATCATTCACAAACAGTGAAATTCCATCCGAATGAAAACTGATGAAGAGAAGTAAGCAAAACTCGCAAGGAGTGGGCACTGAATCAGTAAATACTGTTGCACGGACTTAACTAAAAAAAATATTTGCTTGATTTACTGCTTTATTGGAATCGTGCTCGTCATGGCTTTGATGTATTCCATTCATGTTTTGCTTCCCATACACAATCTGTGCGAATATGCGTTCATTAGCGTGAGTTCTAATGGCTCATCAGGTATATAGAGCTATATAGAGCTATATGGAATTCAGATGAGGATATTGATCGATTACAGGACAATAGTCATCATACTCCCTATGCAAATCCAAGCCCCAAGCATTCCACGCTTCTAACAATGACTGGCATTTTTTATCTACATGCGCAACAAAGCCTCCACCTGAGCCTGACGCACTGTTCATTTTCCAAATCACAAGAATTATTCGTGAGCACTTTCTGCAAAGAATTGTAGGCATATGTTAAAAAAAACTTGATCGCACATGTTCCATCAAGAATATTATAGTTACCCCAGTTGGATGTGTTGTTGTGAGTGTCTCTTCCTGGCAAATATCTCAGTATTGGATTACAAATAGTTGATGTCGCACAGTCTGATTATTACTGTTGTTTGATTCTATGATATTAAATTCGTAAATCGGCATTTGGAGGACTAATTTTTATTTCTCTATTGGTGACCTTGGATTTGAGGCCATTTTTAATGATAAATTATCGATCGGGGTTTGATCGTCATGATGTTAATCGAAGAAAAAATGCATTTGAATGACATCGTGAAAAAAATACCTGGACCCAGGATCAAACTGGGGGCCTTCTTGTTGTTTGATTCTGATGATAATCATAACTTCATCGGTGTTGCCATTGCAATAATTTCAGAGTGAACCTCTCATACCTCTCATCAACTCTTGTGAATAGCTAGATTTTCGGTGGATTTTCTTTTGTTACTTTGGAAATTTGCGCAATCGCACGTTTCTCAATTTTCAAGTATTTTATTGGAGTCGTTTTCTGAAAAAACTGTCTCTAATACCCATAGACGATAATTCTTTGGATCGCATAGTCGGGCATCGTGGTATCAGTTGCTGCATCAACTAGGTTCTTATCATGAATGTTACGGATACCCTAAAATAAATTCCATTTGATCAAGGATTTGAGTACGAAGTTCAGCAAGTATCAACCTTTCATATTCTGCTAAAATTTTCATACCTCAGTTTTTTCATGATTTTAAGCTTTTAAAATATATCTTCAATTATTAGTATCTTATGAAGTATATGAGGATCTTAATCACTCTCATTTCAGTCATTTTTTTACTCAGAATATCACAAGAAATTATCAAAAAACTTCGATAAAATGAAAATTGAGAGAGTTTCTCAAACTCTTCAAAGTATTCCATGACAATCGTCCTACAAAAATTCAGACCACAGCCCTATACAATCAATACTCGTTCAATCCACTCCATATATCTCAAATTCAAACAAACTCTCGGGAATCCAGAGCTAGGGTACTCGAACTACGCTTTACGACATCTTTCAATCCTACAAATGGAATAATCTACGAGAATCGACTCGCAAGAGCTACTTTCACCGGGGACATTTTTACAACCACTGCGTGCAAATAGTATGAGAAAACTCAGAGCTATACCTTCTATCGATGAAAAATCTGTAAATCTAGAGAGCAAGTTCATCGAAAGTTCCGATCACGTACGACCAGAGCGAATCTACTCTTGGACAGAACCAAGCTTCATATCGGGTTCAACACCATCTGTAAGTAGAGTCTAAGAATATATACTCCTGTAGACAACCATTCTATCACGTAATCTTAGAGAATCTGACAACGGCTGGGGTGAGCTCCCTAGTGGCATTCGGGTGAATTTGTATGATTCTATGTGCGAGAATAAGTATATATAGGAGCATTGCAATATTCGTGATCTCACTCAAGGGCTTTTTTCGCATAGCTGCGTGGAAACTAGTCTTGGGAGTTGAGATGCGAGTTTGGAGACTCTGACGTGGGAATACAACACCGCATACTTGGCTTCTCACTGTTTAGCTCCGGTTGGATGGATTAGGAAGCTTTGACTCGAGTATTTGTTGATTCTGGGTTTGTGTAGCGCAATTCATGGGCTCGCATTCCTGTTAGGAGACAGGTGGTTGTCACTTTCTGTAATGTTTAGGAGGTGATGAGCAAGCGGTTAATTTTCCGATATGACAGGTTTACTGGCACATACGAGAATGAAAGATTAGTTTTCATGTGGGATTTTGTCTTCTGATGAGGGAGCGTGGTTCAGTGGTCACTTTTCACTTCTGTGGAAGCGGTGGTTGCGCAAGACCGATTCAGTCTTTCCAACTGCAAAACCAACTTCCAGCCTCCAAAATGATATTCTGGTGTGTGAAATAGTGTAAAGATGAAGAAAAACATCATGATTTACCCATTTATTCTAGGAGTGACTTCCGGCACTTGCAACCACTTTCTGATGGCTAAAACATCAAACACTGGTATCGAAACCGCGAAAAATGGCAAAATTAGACAGACAAAACATTTTCGATTGTTTTTTTTCTCAAAAAAAGTGATACTCGGATATTGGGACCTATTTTTTGTGCCAGCGTGGTCAACCATGTCCAAGAAATTTCTTGATTTTTCATCGAAAAAAACGCTTGTCCAGTATATTGGTCATCAACGGGTTGAACCTTTGTAAATCTACCGATTCTCATCTTTCTTCCGAAAATGAACGCTTTGTCAAGTGTTATACAAGCGCCTACGTAATTTTACAATTATCAAAAATGTTTAAAATTCTTCAGATTCCTACGATGTTTTCCCAAACTTATTCCTAGATATGATACAATGGCTTCCCTCCACCACTGTATGGCACTGATATCGGGCTACCGATATAACCAAAGTAACATAACCATTCAGGTTGTTTCGTTTACGAGACACCTCACTCATGCGTACCATCAAAATTTTTCTCTCATAAGCAGTGCACTCTGGACATTTTGAGTAGCAAAGTCAACTGTTTAGCTCGGGCTGTCCACCAAAACAATTCATTTGATGCTATTCAGACTCTCACAAAGGGAGGACCAGAGATCCGGATCACCGATCTTTCTCAAAGTTCTTCGATAGTTTACCTACCTGTCACAGTATGAGGAATATAGGATCACTTTATCGCATGGGCCTCCTGCCCAAAGATGCAGCTAAAAGTACACGGATTCGTTACTTTAAATCCTTCATATTCTAGCTAAAATAGAACTATGTGGGGACTTTGGGCAAAATTGGTGAACCGGCTCTGTGATCCTTCCTACATTGGTTCATCTACATGGAAAAAAAATCTTGATGCAGACTCATCCCTATAATTGCTGACTCACGAAGATTTAAGAAGTACCCTTAAGAGTCTGAATGACCGACTTTATTACGACTCCCAACGTTTCACAATCATCCACCCGAAGAACATTGCTGACATTAGTTTGAAATAAAATTTCCAGAAAAATCAAGTTTAGTTCATACTATCCTTCTGAGCACCACTGTTCCAAATGCTTTTATCTTCGGGAGTTCGGTAGGGCCTTTTTACAAATCAAAGATTAACATATCATCTGTCAAAATATATTGATGCAGTGTTATATCTCATAGGATTTCTTCAACTCGGTGTATCAGACATTTCAACGACACACGACAATGGTACTTTATTTACATAGCACTGTGAATCTGATCCACAAGATTCTCACTGTTTGAAATATCGTAGCTTTCAGTAATTTGATCTCTCCTTTGTTCGAGCATATTTCAAAGGCCTGGTTTCCCAAAATGAGAAATATGATGTAACAACGTTCTCGTTTACATTACAACGTAACGACATCCTCAATACTGCTAGTACCCGATGATCAAGGTTCCTGGAAAGATAGTGAAGCTATTAGATATGGTATTCACATAGAGCCAAAAGGCCGGAAGAGGTCGAGTTGTGGGAACGTCAGGAATTTCTCTTAGGTAAGTTTCGAGACCACCTCAACATCATTTTCCCACAAAAACGAAAATCTCCCTCAGATGGTTATCCAAATATAATCGATTTTGACATTGGTCAACCCAATTTTCAAAATTATGATTCATCTCTGTCTTATGATTAGAGTACATAGTTCCAACGTGAAAAAGTTCGATCTTTCGGAATAAGAGTTTAGAATTTGACTCCAAATCTGCCTTAGTTTTTTTAACCCATAGGAACCGAGACCATCCAAAATCAGGTAGATATTTCGTTTCTTGATTTGATTTGCTTCTTTGCAGGCTCCGATTATGCGGAATGCACGCGGAATCTCATAAAACATGCTAGAATGTCAGTCATTAGTCCCGTCATATGAAGATTTGGCCAATTATGAATATTATAGGCGAGCATTCTCGGCCAAAAGAGTGCTTTTTCTTTTACACCACACTGAAAAACCCCGTAGACTCAAACCCGATTCAAAAATCAGGAAACGTAGAATAGTGCTCGTACAATGACGAGTCATTTCTACCAATTTGAAACTTTGTCTGAAAGATTTTCTGAAAGTGGTCGGGAAACTTGGAGACGCTTGATATTCCTCAATGACCATACAAGTTAGTTAGGTATTGCCTAAAACAAGATGATGGAACCTTAAAAGGTATGAATTATTGATTCAAATGTTCAAAATTAAAATATTATTAATGGGTCCTGCAGGACCCAGCAGACGCCTATGAGTTAAATTCAAACGGAGTCAGAGATTCTCTTTTTTCGAACAAATGCGTGAGGAAATCAGAGTCTCTTTCTGTTCATCATTGATGCAATTCATAGAATACTCCCTAGGTGAATCGGATCCGCTCTTAATTAGTTTCTTCATCCCGTTGTTTCAATCCCACAGCATTTCAACCCCAAGAAAGGATGCCAAACATTCTTCGCTAAGTTTGTCGCGAGTAGATGACATTACGTGGACTCTTGAATGTTCAGTGTTATGAAATCAAAACAATGTCGGAAAGCTTGCGACCAGTGCAGCTTGTGGGGCTTGTGAGACGACCGGTTCAGATGGCTTGTTAGGATCCATAGTATTCACTGCTCTCGTGCACAAACTAAGAATAATGGACTGCAAAACGTTCCGTACCCATAAAAGCTTTCGATACAGTACAGTTCTACTTTGTTGAAGGCTCATATGACTCGCAAAGTTTTCTGGATTGTTTCCCAAACATCTGTCGCAAGGAGAGCTGGAGCAATTCGGTGCTTCAACCCTAGACCCCAACTACCCCCCACCGCAGTCAGCACCCACCGGACGCCACACATCTCCATTCTCCATCCACGGGAGCCATAATGCTCCGGGACTTATGTCAGAGTTACCCTCGCGAGTGATTTCTCGCGAGTCCTGTACGACTTGTCTGGGGAACCAAGAGGCTCCCAGGTCTACAAGGAAACCTAACAGAGCTCCTAGCCCACTACAGAAGGCGTGTTTCGACCTTGTGCTGGAGGCTGAGCCTAAAACTTGGGATAGTTGGTGAAAAGGAGCGGGTCATTACTAAAGCACATGTGGCTTAGTAATGGCCGTCTTCCAAACCAACGCGCTGGCAGGGCGTATTTCCGAGTATGCTGCACTCCCTAGGGCAAGGGGGGGGGGGTCGAGGTCATTCCGAAAGTCAGTATACAAAAGCAAATACTCCGGTCCTCGAAACCACCATCAAGTCTGATATCAAAAATTTTCAGATTATATTATCGGAAAAGAAACGATTTCCGACTTCGTTTGAATTTCAAGGGCTTCAGGCAAGACGTATTTGAAGTTGAATTCTGAACACCCCTTCCAAAAGATTGGACTTTCTTACGAGTAGTTCTGCGCGAAAGCGGACCACGTATGATTCTTTTCCACTGTTCTTATTTGATTCTATGGTCCGAAAAATGGACTTTCCATAACCTATGGAGTCGAAAAAAATTTTCAAGTTCCCCGGAAAATATTATTCTGATAGTGTTTCAAGGTAAAATTATTCATCTTTTTCCAGTGAAATGGGTGTAGTCCTGAATTGGCGCAAGATATCACTACGCGGTCAGCGGATTTTGGAATGTCTTCAGTGAATCTATCGAAATGCATCTCGATAAAAATTTTTCGAAGACATGGGATGGATTCCATTTGAAAACGACACATGAAAAATAGCGATGTCTCGGATCGGTTTTTCGTGGTTTTGATTCGATTCTGCAGTCCAAAATATGAAGTTTCCACCCACTGGGAGGTCCCAAAAAAATTTCGTAGTCACCTGCGGAGCTATTTCTGTTTCGCTTTTCGATTCCACTAGAGCATCAAAATCATGATCTTTTTTTACTAAATTAGATATATCTCGAGTTCGGCTCAAGATAATGCAACGCAATTTGCGCCATTCGAAAGATCTTAAAAAAACCTATCAGAAATGACCTTGAAAATTGTTGTTCAGTCTTTTCAGGCCCTGATCAGTCGAAATCCGGAAAAATCAGGCTAACCTGATTATTTCAAAAAGCAATTCTCTTAAATTTTTCTAAAATATGATTTCTCATGCAAAATTGCACGATCCTTGCGATGGAACTGGTCCGAAGTTGTTTTTTTACGGTTTTATGCGTTTTTGGATCAATTTTCCAATTTTTCATTCTCCGACTATCAGAAAACAGAGATTTCTGCGCATGCGCGTGGTTTACCGGATTTCAAAGTAAATCCAATCGAAAGCTGAGCAAATTTCCTTCAAAATGACCTGTTGCAAAACTCCATTTGATCGTGGAATTGAAGCTACACGAATCTTTAGACATCAAGGTTATCAATACCACTAACAACATGGATGCAAGAGAAGGTCTCAAGGCTCTGGTTCACGATAGATAAGGTCATCTCGTTCTGGTCATCCTTCTTTTCCAATGAAGGTGCCGTAGATACTGACTGGGGACATGTAATTACTTTTGCAAGGGGTCATTTTGAAGGAAATTTCCTCAGCTTTCGATTAAAACTTCTTTGGAATTCGGTAAACTACGCGCATGCGCAGAAATCTCTGTTTTCTGATTGGTCGGAGGATGAAAAATCGGAAAATTGACCAGAAAACGCATAAAATCGTAAAAAAACAACTTCGGACTAGTTCCATCGCAAAGATCGTGCAATTTTGCATGAGAAATCATAATTTTGAAAGATTAAAAAAATTGCTTTTTGAGATAAACAGGTCAGCCTGATTTTTCCAGATTTTGCCTGATCAGGGCCTGAAAAGGCTGAACAAGAATTTTCAAGGTCACTTTTCATAGGTTCGTTCAAGATCTTTCGAATGGGACAAACCGCGTTGCATTATCTTGAGCCAAACTCGAGATCTATTCAATTTCGTGAAAAAAGATCATGATTTTGATGCTTTAGTGGAATCGAAAAGCGAAACAGAAATAGCTCCGCAGGCGACTCCGGAATTTTTTTGGGACCTCCCAGTGGGTGGAAACTTCATATTTTGGACTACAGCATCGAATCAAAACTTCGAGAAACCGATGCGAGACATCACTATTTTTCATGTGTCGTTTTTAAATGGAATCCATCATAGACGTCCCCTAGGAGCGAGAAGTGAAAAACTAAGGAAATTTAATGCCGCAAAAACTTATTTTTTTGAACATCTCAAACTTCCATATTTTGATGTAAAATGGTGTATTCTGCTACAACTGCTACGAAAAATGATTCTAAACCTTCTTTCTAGGTCCCACAACGGTTCTTTTCACACCTTAATGATGTTTCCAGATTTTTTAATTGAATAATAAGTTTTTTCTGTGCATGCGCAGGAATGTAGGCTGCTGAAACCAATTTCATTGAAAAGCCACGGAAAGTTCCTTCAAAATGACCACTTGGCAAACTCAATTTGATGCATTGGGCCCGAAGTTACAGGTTCTAAATAATGACGACACCTTTACTCGAGTCACACCACTGATGATATATTTGTGCAAAACTCGCATTTGTACCTGTGGAGCTTGCTTCATCATTAACTCTCTGAGCTTTTTCAAGTGAGATATCACTCGAAAAGAGTGAGTTCTCACTCAAAGTTCGGAGTGAAATCGTGGCAACTTGGTGCCAACTTTGGGCCCAGTGCATCAAACTGACTCCATCAAGTAATCAGTTTGAAGAAAATTTTCTTAGCTGTTCAATCAAAATGGTTCTAGCAGCCTGAATTCCTGCGCATGAGCAGAAAAAACTCATTTTTCAATCGAGGAGGCTGGAAACATCAAAGAACCGTGAAAAAACGTTGTAGGACCCAAAAACAAAGCTTGGGATTATTATTTACCGAAAGGACACAGCACTTTACATCAAAATATGGACTTTTGACATGCAAGAATAGGTTTTTGTAAAAATGAATTTTTTCTGTTTTTCACGTTTTTGCTTCTACATCCACGATCTTAAGAAAAGAAAAATTTCTAGACGCATTTCGATAGAATCTCTGAAGACCTCCTGAATGCTGCCAACTGCGTAATTCTATCTACCGTCAAATCGGAACCATCCCCATTTTGCTGAAAATAGACCAATAATTTTTCCTTAGAACACTATCAAAAAAATATTCCCCTGGGAAACGAAAAAATTTCCGCAGACCCCATAAGTAGTGGAAAAAACATTTTCTGGACCACATACAATCGATTAGAAAGGGTGGAAAAACAATCTGGCACGTGTCTGCAATTCGTGGTCCGCTTTCACGCGGACTTACTCATACGTCAGAACAATGTAATCTGATGATTTTTAGAAGCTGGTTATTAGTGGGGGACGAGATTGAACGACAGAGATGAATCATAACTTCGAAAATCGAGTTAGAAATAGATGAATCGATTTCATTTGAAAATTTCTCTGCGAGAGATTTTCGTTTTTGTCCGAAAATGGTGCTGGGTTGGTCCAGAAACATACCCAAGAGGAATCATTGACGTTTCCGCAACTCGACTACTATTATGGACCTTACGACTCACCGTGTACTCTCATGGGCTTCGTTCCAAGTTTTAGCCACTAGAGTATCCGATCAGTCGTACATTCACCAAATTACGAGAGTGAGAGAAACTGACACATGCTGTGTCACATCTCAAAATTAATGAAATTGTACGCCTCTTGTCATTGCAACCCATCTACATATTACTCTAATCAATCTCATTAATCAACAAAATGAATGAGCACCATCCATTTCATCATTTACAGGAATCAAATGTGCGTGTATCAAGAGCTTATTCATTTCCAAAAATAAAGACGATCTTCAGAGGTAGAGATAATTACATTCAGTAAGTACGATGGTGAAACATATAGGGTTTGAAAGTCTAGTTCATCATGATACCTTGAAAATACGTTGTCGTTGTTATTCAATCATGGATCTCCAAGTTCTGAAAATGAAATTCAATAACGAGGATGCAAGTCTTACAACGTAAACTGGAAGATATGGAATACTATGTTGGCAAATCGAGACCTCTTTCACTGCTCTTGTTTCAATCAGATTTTCAAGTGCGCCTCGCTCGTCAAAGTGCAATATCTCTCCCGTGCATGCAATGTCAATTTTCTAGAGATGCAACAGCAGGACTTAGACTGCATTCCATTTTCATCTCCAGCTCTGGAAAATCTGTTTCTTGATACTTCCTATTCGTACTACGGATGTGGATGTTATTTCCTCAAATTGAGAGTCATGGTGAGAAACTCAGGGTGGAATGAAATGAAGTAGTCGTCCGTCAGAAAATATTTTATTTGTCATTTTTTCCCATAAAAATTTTAATAATCGTTCATCTAGTTGAGAATTTCCTGAATGTAGTTTCACAACTTTTTTTTCAAATGAAATGGAGAACTAGAATCTCGGAATGTTTGACTATCACATGGGTCAGATAAAAAAAAAGCTGACGTTGAGGACAAGCCTTGCTTAGTAGTACTTATGAGAGTTTTAGTGGCCTCGGGATAATGTATGCAGGAAAGTTTGTTCGTCCCTCCCTCAAGTGAGAGAACAATCTCACTAGAGAATTTGCGCTTTCGTACAGGTTTCTTTTGTACGCAAAATCTATGTGAAATTCCCATGTCGACTTTTCTTTTGTCTCGATTCTCAGACCTGTTTCTCCAACCATTACCACAAATGAAAATAAGAAACTTTTTTCCACAAAATACTAAGACAAATTTCAGCAACAATTTTTCATCATTTTTTTCTCTTAAGAATTCCCAAATTTTCCGAACTGCGATATCGTAAATATTTTCTGCAAATGTATAATTTGTCATCTTCATCTGTACATATATAATAGAACCAGAAACGCATATATATAAACATGAGAGGGTCTTATCTATTGATGCATTGCCAGGACTTCCTTCGAATCCTAGAACAACCGATACCATTACGCATCTGCATATGTATCGAGTCAAGTATATGCCACAGAGCGGGAGCTCTTATGCTTCATATGAGGTAAATTCATGCATAAATTTACTCGCAACGAGGGCTAGTCAAAGTTTGTGAATATACTGGTAAAGTTGAACCGATAAAACAATCGTTGAATATTATTATGTACAAGAGCGAGAGAGGAAGACCTTTGGTATATTCATAAATGTGCTTCATGAGCCTATGAGACTACAGGAAATCAACTCATGTAAGTACTTGAGATGTATGGTCCAAAATTGAGAAACATGTGATGATTTAGGAAAGCTGAGAGGACGTATGAATCATGAATTTTCTTTTGTGGATCGACGTCTCAATTTTCAATTGTAATGAGAATATGCCATCGACTGAAAATCATCACTCAATAACGAATTTTAATACTGTCTGATGGAAACATCTGTCTGGTCGTGAAGGTATAATACGCTGTAGAAAAAATGAAACACGGAAATCAATAACTAGAACAGTGATTATACCGTCACCCTTGATGGGTCCACGGCAATTTCTCGGAAAGCATTTGAAGTATGAGAAAAGAATCCATCAAATTATTTGTTTTAAATATTGTTACGATCGAAATATCTTGCCTATCATCGGCACTCAAAACTCAAACAGTTTCCTTTTCATTCAATCACTCTCCATTTATATGCAAGTCAAGCTAGCGAAAAAATTCTTGCGGAATTTTGTGGCTCTTTTCAAGAACTTTAAATTCTTTTTTTTTTTGAACGTTACCTTACGATCATTCTTACCTGAGTCACAAGCGATCTCGTAGAAAGAATTTTGTATACGGGTTGAGGGTTACAAAAATGCGAAAAAGAACATAGTCCTCGATTTTGACGTAAAATCTTCAGAATCTTATGAAATAATTGTCAAGTTCATTCCAAAGATTGGTCGAAATGACTTCCGCCCACTTCAACTGAGAAAAACTCGTGTCTCCATACTTTTAATACCCTCAACCCGTACAAAATTCTTTCTACTAGATCGCTTGTAACTCGGGTGTGAATGATTGTAAGGCAACGTTTAAAAATAGGAAATTGAAGGTCTCGAAGAAAGCCACAACATTCCGCAAGAATTTTCTCTATATCGATGTAGGGTGATTGATTGAAATGAAAATTTTTCCAATTTTGAGTGTCAATTAAAGGCATGAAATTTCGATCAGATAAATCTTGAAATAGATAATTTGATAGATTCTTTTCTTATCTCCCAAGTACTTTTTGAAAAATTGTTGTACACCCAAACGCGTCGGAGTGATGGCTGTTTTAGTGAAAGTATCCATGTTCCATTTTTTCTGCAGGGTACTGTACATTCATGGAAGAATTTCGATCGAACTGTGAAATTCCTATCTCAAGTCGTTGACAATATTCATAATAAAACATCGATTGCTGATACAGTAATTTGTCATTTCAAAAGCTACTGATTATGTATTCGCTCGATAAATCACATATTGTACAATGATACTAAATCTATTTCAATCCATGTAATTCTATTGTCATAATACAAAGTGCTTTATGAGTAAGTAAGTACATCAACTTAATTTCATCTAATCTTCATGACGCACAAATGATGTGCACGATCGTAATAGTACTTTTTCATACGCGAGCTGTCGGACTGCTTTTCGCATTTCGAAGTGGCTTGTTCGAGTTGCGGAAAAGCAAAAAACACCCCGACCAAACGCCAAAATGTGTTTTTTTTTTTTTATCGAATGTATGAGAGAAAACATAGACAGGTCTAAAGTACTGCTGTAAGCTTGGTGAGTCGAAACTCAGTTCATGTATGAGTCCAGTCTGGTATGAATTAATTCAAGATTTTTACAAAAGTAATTACTCGTTTTGAAGTATGCCTTCATCCATTTTTCCTATTCAGAGATATTTTTATACGGTATGTATCAGAACAGGGTTCATCTGAAAGAGTCCTAGAGGACTTTTTTTTGAAAGGATCATCAATCTGAGCAAACTCCTAAACAGTCAACGCAACTTTTTCAAAGCCAAACTTGACTCACTTCATAGTAATCCAGTCCCATTCACATCTCGACTGAGTTTCGATTTTTCATAAAAAAAAAAAAAAATCGAAGCTACTCTAATCGTGGACGGAGTATTTTGTAAGAAGAAAATAAACCGCAGCATCGCTCAAACTCATGTTGAACTTTCAACTTCAAATAATCAGACACTATCATTACTCAATACCTTCGGTTGAAGAACCTCAAAGATAATCATGGTTAAGAATATCTTGAGGTAGCATTATTCACAGATGGGTGCTCTGATGTCACAGAAAGGCAAGTAAGTACACATGTGTTGCGAGAAGTGTACTTTTCTCTAATGATATGAAATATGTATGAAATTCTCGTCTTCAAATCTAGTCATTCCATTTGTCGGCGGTCGTAGAAAAAGATTGGTTATGTTTGTGAAATCAACGTTTTGCTTGATGAAAAATCTTTTTCTCTCATCCGCAATACTTCTTTCGACACAAACCATGAATGTTTCTCAAAAAACCTTGCCCTTGACGACATCGAAAGTTTTCTGTGCCAACTACGTGGGTCATGCTTAGCATAATTTTTGAAGAAAAAATCAGCATTCTGTGTCTTGACCGACAGATACCTTAGTCCGAAACTCATTTCACGAATCCGATTCGAACGCAGGATTGCTAGCTTGGTGTTTCGCGTCACAATTCACAGTCTTTTTTGCTGGCCCCCACGTGGATGTTGGCTGAAGTAAACTAGAGTCTCTCTGTAAATAATTAATGGCATAATGTAATAAGAATGTTGAAACAATGGCATCACTATCACAGATATGGATTCAAATCATCATGGATTAGATTCAGAGGTAAGTTTCAAAATCTTGGAAGTGGAAAATATAGAGTGGACTCTGATACGATTTAATAAATTGAACAATTCACTCCAGAAGAGGGAGTTGGGCAAGACTTGCTCAGAAGATGTGAAAATTAGTGAAATATGAAGAGAAATTTTGATCAAATCCGTTGTTGGCATCTTCAGAAATTGCATAATAACTTTCATCGCTTCGGTGAGACCCACCGATGGGTTCCGCCCCACACAGAGAGGAACTACGATATTCAGCTTCACAGTGAACGTGATGAGCAAAAAAATAGTGGGTTATTATAAAAATTTTCTTATTACACCAACACTTTAGGTACTTTAAACAGAGCACACGTTTTATCACACAACAATCGAAATATCAATGACCTGAGTAAATTTCTGTTTCGGAAGCGTATACAATATCCCTGTGTACTTACCGGTCCCTTCAAAAGCCTATAAATGAAAAATATCGGCATGGGTAGAAGGGTTGCCAACCCTATCATGATACCAATGCCGTCGGCCCACATGGGAAATGTGTAATCACCGAGACGGGCTGCTTCGTAAGTGTACATCTGATAGCCAAAAACACCCTACAAAAACGAAATCTCATGAGTATTATTCCAGTGGATGATCTTTTCATGAAGTGATTTGAAATATTCTGGTTGCATTTCGTGTGATAGCATGAATTATAACGTAGGAATTTTGCTCATGGGATGATTCGTCCCCTAAGATGGGCATCGTGTCAAGATCTGGGTATGGTCAAACATTCATATTGTTAATGGATACCATGGTTAGTATCTTATCTTTCATTGGCGTTAAAGAATCCATGCACCTGATACGAACCTCGATAATTGTCAGAAAATACATTCACTTTCGAAGAGTCAAAAGTTCAGAACTTTTTTCTGTCAACCCAAAGATTAAATTTCCAACATTTCGTCTCTTCGAGAAACGGATGGATATTACAACTAGACAGACTCAGAAAAATCAGTCATGATTCACTTCAATTCCCAACTCACCAAGCACGTAAGAGGCGCAAGTAAAGTCCAACTCAACCTCCAATACGCCCTGAGCAAAGGTCCAAATTTCATCTGCATGCGTTTGATATCACCGAGTAGCCTTCCACATCCGTAAATCCAAGCTGGCAGAACCAATTCTACGAATCCAATAAGAAGTATGGCCCAACTTGCCGTATTCCAATCCATCAATGTAAAAAGATAAATTCCACCTTGGAAAACCATAGGAATTGCAAGTAACCAGCACATGAAGCATACCGCTAAAATGACTCTTGACTCGTGACATCTCAAACCAGGATACTCATCCATAACTGCACTGCTTATCGCTTGAACTCCTGCCAGCTACAAAATTTTGTTGCTTGTTATGTGTATATTACGTATATATAGCAGGAACTGCGCTTGATGATTTGTGCATACACGAGGCTAGAAGTCTGGTTTAGGTGCTTGGGCAGAGTTTGAAAACTATTTCGATATTCTGTATCCATGGAGGCTTGCTTATCCGTTGAGAAAGTTTATGTGAAGGACGGAGGAGGGGAAGGGGGAATCTGGTAGTGTTGTAATTGTGTTAGGTCTTGTTGTAGGATGTAGATGAAGTATGTGTGATGCTTGAAATTTGATGAATTTTGAATGCAAAGGTGTATAGAAGTCCTAACTGAATTATTTCATCGAGTGAGAAGCCAACGTATTATATCGTGTGTCTTTGTTAATAAAGTCTAGACGTGTGCTTGTCGATTGGGCTGTGTTTTTTTGAGTTGGAGGGAGCTTTCCTGGCACTTGCCGATGGCTGACAGTGAATGACGGTATTTCTTATGAATATCTCTTTTTCTATCGACCATCCATTTTTCTCGAGGCAATTTATCTGATTAAGGGGCTGTCCATGAATTACACAAGGAAACATTTAATTTATCTAGACCCCCCCCCCCCTTCACCGTTGTGAGACTTAAGAATGAAAAACTGTACACTTATATGCGGAACGTGGGAAATTTAGAAGACCCTCCTTTCCTCGCTTGGAACATTTACGTTCTTCATGGATAATCCCTAACGATTAGTTGGATTGATATTCGTATACAGTTGTGTACAGCACCTAATTGATTTGATAAGCAGCTCTAGAGATAAATATCGCACATGCTGATTGAGTCAACTTTCCATTGCTCACAGTTCCATCATTCAAATTCAAAGAGTTATCAATGAGCAAAATTCTGTGCCAAATTACAATTCATAGGAAAGTTCTTCCATAGTTCAATTATGATGACAATGTATCAAAGAGATGAGGTTTGGAAATATAGAAATCGCAGGGGGACTATCCACAAAATTGATTCTGGTTGAGTCAATTAGTTCTATAGAGTTTGCACCCATCGAACAGTATAATTGTTAAAAAATCAGGAATTCTTAGGAGCTTTTTAAATGTATACAATAATAGAAATGAAGGTCCCAAATAGGGTCACATCTCAATAATTGAAAAATTTTAAGTATAGTCAGTTTTACAAACTTTACCACTAGGGTGGGCCGAAAAACCAAACATTTTGGATTTTAATACGCCTGGAGTTGCAAAAGCTGTGTTTTTGTTTGTAGATGTGGAGAAATTCTTGCTGGGCGCTGGGATATGGAATAGCCAGTCACAGCGAGAGCGTTATAGATATTTTTGATATAACATGCATTTTACATCGAAAATCGCGTAATTCACCCATTTTCTCTCCACTGTCTAGCTGATAACTCTGGCACGTCTCACTATTCTCAGACGTGCTTCAACTCATTTTGAAGCTTGTTCCACAACCGTCGAAAAATGCTGTAATAAGTCCAATTCAGACAAAATAGAGCCGATCCATCTCACATTTGAGCGAAAAAATTCGTTATTGAAAATGGCAAAAATATGCGACTCTGGTTCTGTAAGGCTTGCTGAGTAATTAAACCTCATGAACTCGTAGTTGCTGCATATTGCCTATATTCTCCGCAAATTCCATCTGCACTC
Organism: Eretmocerus hayati; assembly: GCA_029851415.1. Lineage (NCBI taxonomy): Eukaryota > Metazoa > Arthropoda > Insecta > Hymenoptera > Aphelinidae > Eretmocerus > Eretmocerus hayati. Next base: position 10,291,230 of record CM056741.1, read on the forward strand.
ATACTTGCAAGCCTCTGTACAGAGAACGATTACTGAATTTGCCCTAGCTATCACACTGGTCAACAAAAACCACACTATTGGCAAATAGTCCTGAATTTTCCATCTCCTCAAGATTATCGCTGAAATTCTTCAAGCGGATTCAGCGAGGTCTCAACTCACATTTGTGAGTTGGTTGATATTTTCAATGAATACAGCTTATGTGTGGGCTTTCGTAGCCAATTCGAGTTTGCCATGCCAATCACTCAGCAAGCTCTCAAAGTTCCAGACACAAATGTTTTGCCATTTCCAATAACAAGTCTTCCCCGCTCAAATCTGAAATGAGTCCAACGAAGAACGTTAAAAAATATTGAGACAGGCCAGAATTTTCTGCTGAACAGTTGAGAAAGAATGGGTAAATTATGCATTTTCCCATCAAAACACACGAAAAAAATCTTGACGGCTCTTGCCGAAACCGAAGATCTCATTCCTCACTATCCAGCAACAATTTCTCCATATCTTCTAACCGGAACACAATTTTTGCAATCCTAGGCGTGTCAAAATTGAAAAATTTTGATTTTCCGGTACAATCTATTGACCATTCTTCAATAATAATTCAGGTACTATTTTCAAATGATACACGTCATTCTTGCACAATAAAAATTATGATTTCAATTTGGAAAGTAAAACAACCAAAACAGGTGTGTTTGATATGTTTCTACATGTCTTTGCTTACTATCGTATCCATCATTATTTGGTCTCTATACAAAACAACAAACCGCAAGGTAGAATGAAGGGATAGAGGCAAGAGTATAGAAAATAGAGAGAGGCTTTCGCTGGCAAAGTACCAATAAAGTCGGCCACCAGCTCGCGCTGCGCAGCGGTAAATAAAAAACAGACGTAAGGAAAGCTGATTCGAGAATCCCTCCATCTCGTTCAGTTTGTACTTTCCTCTGGGAATGAATACTACCCTGCGAAAGACTCTCTGAAACCCATCTCCTTCTCAAACGGACGAGTATTCGTTTAGTTCGAGCCTGTACATTGAGCACCTATCTGCCGCGAGTTTCGATTCAATTTCACGAGAGATATTACTACGAATTGAATTGCCTTAAATAATAATATTCAGGTAGAAGAATTTGATTGATGGAACTCCATTCCGTTTCTTTCAATAGATCTTTGAGTTATGAAGCTGATGTTAAAAAAAATTGTGTTGCAGGTAACTGTATGAAAGTATTGGTATATTCCCAACTAATCTCTTTCGTAGAGTTGACGCTAATTGGTCATCTATAGATTACACATCAACTAGTAATTTATGGGCGCAGGAAAAATATTGAGACTTCTTATGGAATTGAAGAAATCTGATGGAAATGCTGACACGAAAAGAACTTCTCCCTCTTGAGGGAGGAAAAGAACACTGGTATTCGACTGTTCGTCCGACAGAGTACGAAAGTTTGCATAGAGAATTACAACTATTTCCATACAGATTGCCTCCTTGAACTTCCTAGTTTGTTTACAAAATAGATTCTTTGTTCATGGGTGTGTATTGAATTTTTAGAATCTATGAGCTGTTCAAACGAGGTACTCGTCTATCAGATGGTAAATTTCCAAGATCCCTAATAGGTCAATCTCTTTCTATCAGACTGAATTGGTTCAAACTCACCTGACTTCCCAAGCCGAGAATACAGAGCATGAAGAAGAACATGATTGCCCAAAAATTCGACAGTGGCATTCGCACCACAGCCTCTGGAAAGACGACGAATGCCAGGCCCTTTTCATTCCTCACCACTTCATTTATGGGTAACTGCATTTGTAATGCCAGAAAGCCCATCACAGAGAATGTTACGAATCCAGCAAAGACTGATGTGAGTAGATTCGTTAGTGTTACGAATATTGCATCTCTGTAGACATTGAAAATGATAATCATTATTCGCATACATGAGTTAAAATCAGAGACTCATTACATGAATTCAATATTTCAACACGTTCACTGCGGCGGGGCCGACCGGTAGGCCCCGCGTATCTGTCCCCCAGTGCTAAGATTTTTGGCCTTATGGAAAATAACATTGAGCTGGGCCCACCGGCGGGACCCGCCGCATCTAGGTGAAGATCATCGATTTCAGCCTCCTCACCGAATGTGTTAAAGAAGAGTTTTTATCGCAAGACCATATAAACACGCACAATCGAATGATTGATTAAGTACTCTACCAGCATTTGATTTTTCAAAATATGTAATAGTACACCGAATTCGATTGATCAATCAAATAGTTACACAATCCTCGAAAAAGCAGAACTACTAAAAAAAACATTTTTTCTATCCATAGGATTGACGGACTCAATCGGTAGGATTACACGTGAATGATCGGGAATTAATAATTGCCAGAGTTTCTATTTGAATTGAGAGTTGGAGACAAGGCCACAGACGTTGAGGATGAAGTTTTGTTGAAATCTCATTCATACGTAGTACCATTCAATTTCAGTCGGTTTACTCATAAAATTTGAAGACATGACAGCGATAAGATTTCAATCAGTCAAATCGAGATAGAAATTTTGAGCGTGGGCAGGGGCAGAATGTCATCAGTCGTTATTCAAATGCCGAGAGAATTACATTTGAATGTGATGAAATGACACGGCTTATTTGCATTCATCTCGCAAATTTATTCATTGCCGATTCATCATCGGAAATTCGTGTGAACGATTTGCATAACAAAATGTAAACAGTTTGTGAAATATTCATTCGCAATTGAAAAAAAATACATTCTCACGTGTCCGGTTTTGGTCATGAATCACTGTATATACATAAAAATATCTACATAGCTGTATCATTTGAAACGTTTGAGCAGAAACTACTCTCATGTATACACTTTTTTCTTTTGTTAATTCTCAATCTAGAGGGATTCCAATGGCTCAGATGGAAACATTTCGATGAATAATTTTCAGGAAGTTCTTTCCTTACCAAACAATTTGGATTACACCATTGAATAGGCGATATTGAAGATGTGCTCTTATTTCTGTGTCATCGTAATGCAGATAGAATGATATTTCATTATAATTTCAACTCTAACCGTGGATCACGTATTGAAATCCGATCAAATGAATCGCATGGAATATGAAAATATCCCAAGGAATAGTGGTTACGATTTGAGTCCGATTTCCCTCGTATTGCAGAATCGACTCGAAATAGTCTCCTCTAACAAATTGGCCAAAATTGTCCAGAGATGGACGTTTTCCACCCATCAAAAATATATTGAGATCGCAACCAAGCTCCGTGATTATTGAAATTCGATTCTTAGAACTGCTCATCCGATTTTGGCTAATGTACCAACGTACTCAAATTTCAATATCCGTTTCACCTTAATAAAGGAAACTCAATTCAGACGTCTTGTGCATAGTAGTCGACAATTCGGACGATTATCTCAAACTCCGTAGGAAGAGGATGGAACATTGAAAATTCTTTTCGACATACATCCCATGCTAGAATAACGCATGCCTGTTCGAAAATATCGTCACAAAGATTCGAGTCAGGTTCTCCAAGCACTTGACTGAAATATGAAGTGAGACATCTCCGCAAAATTTCGCGATCCTCTTGCACAGGGATTCTAACTATTTTACGCCGCGGGACAAAAATAGCTCGCCAAGAGCGTTAAGCTTCCGCGGGAAAATTCAAAATATTTATCCACACATTCGAGGCATGAAGCTAAAGACTTCTCGTCAGATACAAAATTCTTTGAAGGACTGAGATAAATGATATCATCTTCAAATTTTGAGTTTTATTTTTATTGAAAATATTGAGGACAAACCTGTGGCAGTTGTTTGTAAACGAGCTATAGCTAGCCAAAGTGATGAGAGATCCACATCCAATACCAAGTGAATAAAACACCTGTGACGCTGCATCAGCCCAGACGCTTGCTTCGGTCAGCTTTGACCAATCCGGGCTTATGTACCACAGCATACCATCCACCGAACCCTCTAGTGTCACACCTGTGGCAATTTTTACAATCCATCTTTACTGGAAATACGTCCATAATGTATTGCTATTTTATTTTTTTCTTTTCTCATCGACTGGAATCTCGAGAGCTTTAGTCGTTCAAGATTTACTTCGATTCACTCTTTAGATATTGACTATAACTCTATGAAGATATATCCTAGAAGTACGTATATCATACGAATGGAGTTTATATTCCACCCGCATTGGTCGTATTTTCCGAGTGGCTGTGCGTATTTGTATGCAACGGGAGTGAGTTTATTTTTTTGTAATGTCGAATTGTGGTACGAGGCCAATATTGAATACGTGATATTTGCTCGGCTCATTTTATCAATCGGTATCGGTGCAAAGCATCGGTATTAGGTGAAGATATTTTTGTATGTGAAAGGTTGATTTACATTACTCCGCGAGAATGTTTAGAATATGATCAATTTTCTCTCTCTGGCAATATCACCATCGATTGCCAAACTGTAAGATAAGGTTGCACAAAAATCTTACAACATTTCCAGAAAAGCTGACAAAATTAGCAGCACATGCGCGTTTCAATATCCGACTGATGATATCGTGCATTCTCTCGATAGATTTCTAGTGATAATTCAAGTTCCGGGATCAAATTTGAAATGAAAATACCCGATTTTTGCATTCAAAATGAGTTTCTATTGGCTCGGAAAACAGGAAAAACATGAAACATCTAGAAACACGACTCGATATCTGGATAACCAGGAAAACCCAGGGGTTTAATCAAAAGAACCTGGAAACTCGTAGCTGCGAAAAATTCTTCGGTCTTGCAACGTCCTCGGCATCGCGCCGTTCTTTGCAATACAAGGATGTTTGTTGGTATGAGTGAAATGATTATTTGGCTCTGTAATTAATTTGAGTGATAATATTGCATGTGAATCTTCGTTTTTCCTAACCCCACTTGCAAGTGATTTGAAACAATTCTTAATCGGTTTCCAATCTAACAAGCCTAAGTGCAGCGTTATTGATGAATTCTGTCAAAAAATCATTTTCAAATGGTCAACGATTGAAGAAATCCAATAAAATGATAAAGCAAGCAAAAGCAATAGGAAAGAAATGAGGAAGATCTTGACTCATACTTACAAAGGGAGTCCGGAGGGTCGGGACTCGGGATCACTAAATCTCACCAAACTCTTTCTACAGTCTCGTACCACCTAGAATATGAAGAATCCAGAGTAACTCCGTCAAATGGGCCTTTTGTTCAGAGTTACACCCTATGACGATAGCATTTCCCATATAGGCCCATGTTGGAAAATGATAAACTGGCAACGCTAACGCTTTTGCTTCTGGCTTTGAATAGGAGGCCTATTTGACGAAGTTACTGTGGATTCTTCATGTTCTAGGTGGTACAAGATTGTGATAAAAGTTTGGTGAGATTTGGTGACCCGAACCCACTGGATTCCCCTTATTAGATATGGTGACAGATAGCACGATCAATAATAGTTCCGGCACGTCGAGGAACCAAACCCTGGCCCTTCCACTTATTTATAATTCAAATAATAATGAAATCATAGATAATAAAATTGGGTCACAATTTCTCGCAGACTTAAATTAAATTTCTCACATCTCCGATCTCAGTCAATGCGATATCGTATCTAAAAGATTAAATTCGTCCCCCGATCTAATTCGCTATCTTGACGTAAGATCGATATCACAAGTTCGAGAATCAATTATCCAATTAACACATGAATTATTGTGATTTCCTACTCCCGAGTTCAATCCAAGTCAATCTGGCCAGCAAATCAAATATTCCCTTACCCATCAGGCTACCTACCAACAACGACAAATTTCAGACAAGCATATCGAGTACAGACTCAAAGATTGACCAAGTTTGCCGCCCAACTCGTATACCCAACAAGTCTCATCATCAACAGAGAGAGTCAGCTCATAACGCATCGCAAGCACGACCAAGAACTAAAAGCACTATGTATCATGCTGAGATATATATCCCTTACCCAAGTGAACACAACTGTAACGAGCGGATCTAATCAAAGTCCGCGCCGCGTACTCGGCTCAAAACTCGTCCATCCATGCAACTGTAGGAGGTACACCAATGGAAATCCGGATACCAATCTCGACAACACGACATTCGCAATACCCGAAACTACGACTCATCATAAGCTTAAAACTGACCCAGCTGTGCTTAGCCTTATATCACTATTTCATTTTCAACATATTGCAATCGATAATCTTAAGCTCATCTGACGTATATACTTCCGCCAAGTTTACACTTTTCATGAATCGCTCACATTTGTACATCAGGATGCCTGTCATTTTCCAATATCTTTTTCTAAATTTTTTTCACACGCTAAAGGCCCTCTTTATGACCAGAAACGAAGGTAAGAACTTCGAGTAGAGGCAAAAAAATTTCTAACTCCGCCCAAAGAGCCATATTTAGTCAATTTTAGCATTACCATTTCGATTTACCATTTTGATTACCGTCGATTTTCACGAATAGACTTTCACGAATGGCATTTCTCACAAATGACTATTTCACGAAAATAAATTTCACGAAAGACATTCTCACGAATGATTTTGTCACGAATGGCTATGTTCACGAACAAAAGAGGAAAATTATCTTGAAAACAAAAAATTTTTATTCAAAGAACAATGCTGCTCCCAACATGTTCAAGGAACTTCAACTCTTCCTCATCTCTTTTGTAAGCATCATAGTCATTGGTCATGTCCTGGATCCTCTGGTGATATCCGATCCATTTTCTCTTAGGAGCTGCTTTTGCCTTTTTCCCCAGACATAACTCAGTGGCAGCAATTTCAGTGTCTGCTTGTTCTTTCTGAATCGCAGTGTCCGAGTCTACATAAGAGAGCGAGTGCGCATCGAGAGCGCTCTTGCTCTCGCTCTCGCCGCTCTGCAACGAAGGCTCAATCATGTTTCAAATTAGTGTGCGAAGACTGAAGGGATAGTCTCGAACCATAGGATCATAGTTCTAACATCAAAGTTAGGAATCATCACGGGGAGAGGGGGTATCAATCCCGCAACTCAAGAAGCCTCCAAAACCGCAAACATGCGAATGCTCGGCCTGAAATTTCTGTTGAGAGCTTATGTCAGATTCGAGGATCGATTACTGCCCCGATAGAATTTTAAGTTCATTAATTTTCTTTCGGGGTGTTGCGATCGATTCTTCTTGCAATCAGAAATTTTTTTCATTAACATCCAGGTTTTATCGCAGGTTTATTTGTTATTCTGGGTTTTGAGATTGATTTCTCTCACGGACACTATTTTTGGTTCTAGTATTCGAGTATTAGCAAGTTTGATTACCTTAGTGAGTTTTGGGATTCACTTTTGGTCGCATTTTGGTTCCCGGCTGGTTTATCGATAGAAGCATCCGGATGTTTGCAATAGTTTGGTTACTTCCTTATAGTCCGGTCTCCAGCCACCCTTCCGCATGTCCGTGAAATCCAACTTCGGAACGATCTGTCTCAAAAACTATTCGGCGAAAAGTGTCCACCTTCGTCTTGGTTTCAATCAACACACATATAGATTCGAATAAGACAAAGGTGGACACTCTATACCGTGTTTTGTATTAGATTGGTACTATTAGTCACGGACATACGAAAGGGTTGCTGGAGACCGGACTATTAGATTTTGGGAATAATTTTCTCAGGCCCAGTTTCCGAGTGTTTGCGGTTTTAGGGGCTTCTTGCGTTTCGGGATTGAGGCCTCCTCCCCCGTGATAATTCATTGCTTTGATGTTAGAATTGTGTTTCTGTAGTGCGAGACTACCCCGTCAGTCTTCGCACAAATTTTATAATATAAAAAAACCTGCGCTATTGAGCGGCGAGAGCGCTCTTGGACCCCGCTCGCGCTTTTATGTAGACTCGGCCAGTCAGTAAAGAGTAGAGATCTGGATGACTCTTGCCAAAAAAGATACGAAAGTGGTTATGCCACCCTTCACTCACATTATTTGTTTTATGTTCTCCTGCCAAAGCTGCTTCACGTTGATTCCAAAGGTCGAGTGGGTATCTTGCAATCACAGCTTGCCTTACCGAGCACTGTCACATTCATATCCATTTTCAAAATTTTTATCAAAATAATTATGTAAAATAAAGTATCAAAACAACATGTTATGAGAGTCTAGAAAAGCACAACAATAACAACAAAAGTTCAAGGTTATGCGAGCGTGAGCCAATTCGCGCGGCCGGAAATTATTGATTAGACATTCCATTTGAATTATCCCATTCGTGAAAAATGTCATTCGTAAAAAAGATCATCCGTAATATTATATTCGTGGAACAACCTTTCGTTATTATGCCATTCGTGAAATTTATTTTCGTGATACAGGCGTTCGTGAAATTTGATTCGTGAAAAAAGGCGGATACCATTTTTAGATAAATTTTTGCCTCAGTTATTAGCTTCTCCTACGTATATGTTACAGTTAAGGCGATGCGGTTGTCGTGCAACCCGGAAATTATATTCCATTTAGATGTGACTCAAAATATTGATGTTACGAAGTTTGAAACGAGTTGTCCATTAAGTATTATCATGTAAATTGCGGTGGATAACTCGTCATTCTTCACCAATCACAAGACTGTGGGTAATGGACGAGAATAACTTGCCCTTTGGTACTTCCTAACCTACAAACTGGTACATTTTTGTTCACAAAAATCTCGAGATCTTTTCCAATTTGGACTAAACGAAGAGTTATCCAGGCTTCGTAATCATCTAACTTGGCCTGGATAACTGGCCGTTTAGCCCATATTGGAAAACATTTTGAGATTTCTGTGAAAAAATCAGCGTGTACGACGACAGCATCGTCTTAAAGCCTTAAATTCAGTGATTTCACGGAAATCACCAGGTATTTCATGAAATAACAAGCCATTTCAGTGAAAGTGTGGAACGGCTAGGTTTTGCAATGCTTTAACTAGTTATTTCATGAAATATCTGGGCGTTACACAGTTTAACTGAGCGCAAGCAGTGGAAGCGTGTTGTAATACACTCTAAAATCAATACCATGAGTCGCGTATGGATAAGATGAATAAGATGTTCATAGTTCTGTGGGGAAATTACATTTCATATAAAAAATCACTAATCAATTCATCTCCGTGACTTGAGATCGTCTAGTCATACATCACATTATCATAGAAATAGAAATGTATGATAGTATGACAATACCAATCGATACTATCGACGTATATCATTCATTCACATCTATACTTATAAATTAGTCATATTCTCAACCAGTCAAACAGTTTGTCAAAAATGTATCGTGACCATTACAATCATACTAGTGGTCAATTCAATCTTCACTCTCTACAATATAATTTATTATATTACTTTGACGTTATGATTATGTATGACAGCGAGAGTTGCACAATCTGTCAGTTTTCAAAGAGTTGGCGGGTCTTTCTCCTGCCAGAACCTTTCCTTCAAACGCACTTTGCAAGGTCAACTTCCTATCGAGATTACGTTCCATTGTAAAGGTTGTTATATAGGGCTCGACTGCAAAAGCTGACTGATTCGACTGACAACAATGACAATCGATGACTGAATTTGCTTCACGGACACAAATCAATGTATTGGTGTAGAGCGTGGGATATCTGTATCTGAATAAAAAGAGAAGGGAGGGGGGGACTTGTTTAACGCTTTGACTGATATTTCATGCGCTTTCACCGAGGCCTGCTCATTATTCTATGCAATAACTAGTGAAAGTGTAAAATTTGGACTCTTTTCACACTTTGACTCAGCGCACCCGTGATTTTATGTAATCACTGGGTATTTGATGAAATAGCTAGTTCAACGTTCCAACTGTAACATATGTATATAATTGGATGACTGAGGAAGTATTTTTAATCGATAGTTGACAGAATTTCTTCCAAAACGGCCATCTTATGAAGCCGATTTGATCCACTCCAACCAGAGCTAGGACTGGTCCCAATAAGGTAGAGGGTTCGAGATGTCAAATCCGTGAGCTCAGGGAGGGCAGATAACCACTGTTCGACCGACAGATTCGATACCTCGGAGCTCGCCTCGGACTCTATCACTTTTCGAAACCAGTCGCAGCCGGCTGACTCCATCAAGGGGTCATTTTGACGGGAATTTGGTCAACTACGGATTAAAAATACTTTCATTTGGCATACAAACATGCGCATGCGCAGAAAAAGCCAATAACTGAGGGAAGAATTTGGCTTGAAAACCACTAAAAATTGCTCATTAGGCAGGGTTAGAGATATTTTCCGGCCAATATCGAACTTTCATCCATACCTCTGATCGTAAAGAGGTCCTCAAGGAGGCGAAGGAGTCTATGAAAGAAATATTGGAAAATAACGGACACTCTCGTGTCCATACATATATCGGTGTACTATTTAGCCAAAAAACTAGATATATTCTATATGAGAATGAGTAAAATGCGAGCGATCCGAAGCGACAAAGAGCCAGATAAAAGAGCAAAATGCAAAAAGATATAGTTGGTAGTGTCTGTAAGTCCCCCGGGTGTGGAAATCAGATGACACCGAGAGCAGTTTTTCCACCTCGCTTGCAACTGTCTCTTTCTCTCTCGCGAGACCTGCCTCAGGCAATGCAACTGTATGGTATACCACATCGTACCTATGCTGGCTAGCGGTAGGTTTTATACGCAAATACGGTACCTCTATTTTGCGGTACGAGCTTTATGCGAACCAGGTGCACCGAATATTCGAACTGTCTTCATCACACATGCATATATATGTGTACACACGCGAGCTTTTTGCGTCCATACACCCCGGTGACCTATAACGGATAGAAAAGGGACGTGAGCGGAGCTTGCAAGCTCTGTTACATCAAGGCTCAAGTTTTACCTTGTGCCGCAGAGCGAAATTCGATATTTGTTTCGTGTAGAGACGCCAAAATGTGTAAAACCGAGTTTGTAGCTCCAGTATGGCAGCTCGATATTGTCACTGCAACGATGAGATCATGTATAGAATAAGGTCTAAGCCCGAGCTTTTTCGATTTTGTACTTTTCAAGCTTGTGCGGCGTATAGGTATGGTTGAAAGGGTGATGTCAGGGTATCAACTTTTTGAGTTTCGTGACGCGAAAAGAAGCCGAGGTGAATTGAATTGAGCTTGACTCTGCTGGTGTATGAGCCACAGGTGAGTTTTTCGTCGGTCAAATTTGCTGAGGGATGGAACGCTGAATTGTGAACGAGGTCGAGTGAACTACGTTCGGGAGGAAAATATAGGGTTGGAATGTGATTGAAATTGTACACGGACGAAGCGAGTGCATAGCAATTGAATTTTGCCGGGTGCTGTGCCAGGTGTGCGTTTTGATGTGTCTGTAGATTTATTAATAAGTGTAATTGATTTACTCTTTTAGCGTATCATAGATGCCACGATGTGGTCAAATTGACTCAAGTATAAAAAATCCTCCATTCAATATTCCGCATTGGATTTTTTTTCTTGTTGCTACTCAGAGTCCTCACAAAGGGGGCTACGTTACCGAAATTTGAAAATTTGTTCGAAAATTTTGAAAAATCTCGTGGTGCAAAGATGTTGCAGAAGTACAAAAGTATTTCCTTTCAGGCTTTAAAATGGACAATTTCTCTCGTTTTACAGGAAATGCCGGATTCTGGTAGAAGTTTTTATCAGGAGTAGAATGCGATATCGATGAAGAAAACTTGATTCCTAATCAGACTTGATGTCGAATTCACTCATCAGCTCGACTACAACCGAAATCTCATTCAACGAAGCTATCATGTCAATCGTACTTTTACCAATGAATAGATGAAGGTTAGACTAAATGTGGATGGTGCGTGCGGGTTGGATTTCAGCATTCCCAACATCGTTAATAAAGTAGAATTTCCCTGGGGTATTTACGAAGCCAAAGTGCCACTGATAAACTGAAATGCTATCTCGAAGAGTTGCGTAGATAGTTATGGACAACTCATTAGAAATATAATACGAACTTTCTGTTTCAATGGAGCAGGGCTACAAATACGCCTTTATGTTACTAGTGCCCAAAAATCGCAACTTGAACATGATTTTTGAGCACTCGTAACATAAAATATTGTATGACACTGCGTGCGGACGGGTAGTGTCATAATAGTATATTAAGCAACAAGGGTGCCAACAGATATTTGCGCACGAGTCACCGCAACGAGTGTGCAAATGGTTCATTTGCGCACGGCTTCATCGTTTGCGCCGTGTGCAAATGGCTTATTTGCGCACGCTAGTGCGCAAATAACCATTTGCGCATGGCGCAAACGATGAAACTGTGCGCAAATAAACCATTTGCACACGAGTGCGGGGACGAGAGCGCAAATGTCGGCACCCGAGTTGCTTACGATATTTTTTGTTATTGCTGTGAGCAAAAATGTAACTCGCCAAAACCCTTCAAATAAGTAGCGGAGGTCGCGAAAGTTGTCCGTCAGCTAGAGAGTTGTTTGGTTTTCCTTTTGTTTTGGGGTGAACGGATCTCATGGATCTTTGATCAAATTGTGTATTTTGAAAAATCGATCTATAGATCTATCAAAGGGCTTACTCCATGTCTTTAATACCTTGAATTGGACCGAGATATTATCATTTCTATTTGAAATACACATATTTCGAATATTCTCACAATGTCCAGTAAAATTCGGAGTGCGTTGTCTCATTCATGATCAATCGGGTAAATGACTCTTCTGATCAGAGATAGTGGTAGGGCGTGAGGAAGGGCGCAGGGCGGGGTCCAGGGGCGGCAGCCCCTGGTGGGGGTGCAGGGGGCGAAGCCCCCGCCGGGGGGTTCGGGGGGCGGAGCCCCCCGACTGAAAAAAAATTCTGAAAAATGTATCAGAAAAAAGACTTTTGCCCATATAGTATGTTTCCGCATAGCTTGAAATGTCTTCAATTATCTAATGTTTACTATTTCTGACGTTTGGTAAGTGCACCTCTAGATGATCAATTTCGAATTTTATAGTCCGTAAAACGATAATTTGGTTAAGTAAATACTATCTGAGAAGATGATTTCAGAAATGTTGATGTGTTGGTGATCGAATGGTTCGCCTCAGATAGAACTGCAAGAAATGAAAAATTTCCGGGTAATAATAACCGTAATTTTGAGAATAAAAAAACTGCACCAATGGATAAAAAGGGATGAGTGCATAAGAGAGACAATTTCTCTCGTCGTTGATTTTGAACGTTTATCGTGTGTCATAGTATAATTCCAACGTTGTGGTCACTTTTCTCATTCGATCTGACTGCTTAAATTTTGAAGTTCATATTTTCAAATTCATTGTCCTAGAGTTTAGTGCGAAGATCGTAAAGGTCATTGACAGTCCATTCTACGCAGGCAATATATTTATTCTTCGGTGAATAAATCACAGCCTCAGTTAACACGTTCGCTGCGGAGGCTGAAATAGGCGATCTTTCCCCAGGTGCGGCGGGGCCCACTCAATGTTATTTCCCATAAGACGAAATTCTCAGCAGTGGGGGAGAAACACTAACGTAACCATCTCGAGTAATATCTTAATTGATCAGATGATTTTCAATACGGAGTTTTTTTGCTGAGAGTTAACAGAGCAATGATTGCAGTTTCGAATGCAGGAGGATCGTTTGAATTTTCAATATCCTACCGTTACCGAACTTACCCTCCGTATATAGTTATGTGAGAGAATCGGGACGCGGCGCTTCTCGATCGTTCATTTTCATTTTTTAGTGAATATAGGATGATCAAAAATCAACCCAAATTTGGTAAGCAAACTGTGCGTAAATGCCCCATTTGCACACTGTCTCATCGTTTACGCCGTGCGCAAATGGATATTTGCGCACTACCGTGTGCAAATAAGTCATTTGCGCACGGTGCAAACGCGAATCCGTGCCCAAATGGGGCATTTGCACACGCACACTTGCGTCTAAATGGCCATTTTTGCGCACAGAATAACAAAAAGTATTATTGTATAAGGGTATTTCTATTTGATTCTCAATCGCTTGATTCATGAACGTTTGGCTATCATCAATTTATGGATTGACAGATTTCTCTGATACTAGAGGCCATTCAAAAATTTCTCAAAGTCTCATTTGTAGTGGATTCCATAGCATGTATTCGTATGCCAGAACAGAAAGTGAGGCGCATTCGCGTTTTAAATCAGTTCCTAATCGATGTCATGGCAAAGCAGCTAGAAATTTATCGAGAATGGGCTTGTTTTTTCGCAGACGAAACAAGGTAAGTTTTGAAACTAAATTCTTCGGGGGTCAAAAAATACCCGGTTCATGCGATAACTATATGGAATTTTCTTTCGCACCCTACACGACCTTTTCCACCCATTGGAATGAGAACTACAAGTTTTAATAAGCCGACATCCATTGACAGGCGTGAAAGAACTTTTTGAATCCTTTGTGTGCCATCAATGAATCTTGCTTTCAGATGCTCTCAAAGTAGACTATCATCTTTGAGAAAAGTTGAAACAGTTCATACTCTTGAGAATCACCCTTATGTGAAATCGCTCATATACAATCGAAACAAACACTGCCCAGAGATCTCGAAGATGCCCAACTCGGACTGTATATGCTGCCTAATGTTGCGCGCGCGAAAACTTGAACAGCATTGCAGTGAGTAGTGGACTCTATAATGGAATCTTAGCTGCAGGCAGTTTGAAAAGAGTCTCGCGACTTCTGCCCGGAGTATAAAGTTTGCGAGTTACCTGCTCTAATACTGATGCTGCTGAGCACAAAAAGTTTTGGCGGAAGAATTGAAGAAATCGACGGCGCGAGTCACACTGGATTCCGGAATTGGCAACTCGTGAAAGATGAGTTGGAAGCCTTTATATAGATATAGCATTGGAACTGGTGGATGAAAGTAATGAGACGAAATCTTGCCGATGGCTGTGCAGTGACTTTTCAATTGTGAACAACAATAACTACGTAAGGTTTTGAACGAATGGTAGAAAAAAATCACGTGAAAAGCTTTGAAGAGTCGTGCAATTTACGTGCAGTAAAATTATAAGCAGCCATATAAAAATTTGTCATCGGTTCCCTATTCTATTCTTGTACTGCAATTTTATAATTTTCTCCGTCATTTTTATGTGATCGATCAAACGTGATGATTTTTTCTATTCGATTGTCTGTTTAATGTGGCGCTGACAACTATTCGTAGTCATCAGGATTCTAATAACCGCTAAACGACTAGATAGTCCGCACGTGTATAAGAGTCGGTGAAGTGTTTGGTACTTGATGCTTTCAATCAATACGTGTTATGTCGGAAGTCTGACTGGTTTTTGTCTTTCTCTTATTTCAATCTTTCATCTTCTCCACGCTCATGGTATCATAGCTTCAGTAAAATCTTTGTCCAACATTTTAGCCGGTGAGTGGTGCCAGGGATGTTTAGGAATATTACATGCCTGAGCTCTGACTCATGTCGTGCTATACGAACTTTGTGTTCTTTGACAGACCGCTTGGACTTTTTCAGCTACACAAATTAACCAATGAATGATTCTCAAGCTTCAGATTTCTCCAAATTCGAGCTACAAATTTCTAAAAATGGAAGAATGATATAACTACTTTTAGGGTTGGTCCACAAATATGCATCGGCATGCATATGCAGTACACATTGTGCATATGCACTACACACGTGCACATGTGCAGCTCATCGAATTTTAGTCAAAAGAAAGACGGGTTTCGTCGATTTCTGCTTCGTATAAGCGGGTAACGGAGCAAAGACCCGAACCGATTCAAATGATGTGAGCTCTTCAATTTTTGCTCAAGTTCGATGAGCTGTACATGTGTACGTGCGCAGTGCAAATGCGCAGGGTGCACTATGCATCATTCGTGGACGCACCGTTATGCTTAGCTTGAATATTACTCCTACTTGGAGTTGATAAATTTTTCCGATCAGAACCAACAATCTTTTATGAAATTATCACTCTTGAATCGAAAAAATGCGATATTCTCAGTGATACGAGACCACTCGAGACGAAATATGTCTGTTTACGGCAATCATCACAATGATTGATACTGCATCAGAAAATTTTGGAATGGCACTACAAATGACGATCGAAACTCAGAAAAACTATTCGGAAGGTACCCGGTAAGAGTTGAATATCTCGCACCAAAATTGTTCGTTTTTGGGTTGAAATTTTGTTTGGAAATCTCCTTGAAATGTCAGGCACAAAAATGCACTTGTTTCCAAATCTCACGACAAAAGAGTGGCACTGAAAGTCATTTTCTGAACTTTTTTTTTAAAATTACATGTTTATAACAGTGTTTGAGCAGATGTACCATGTTATGCGCCTTGATAAGTCTGGAAAATGAAAAAATCTATTCACGCAAAGATTATTCACAAACTTTCTATTTTATCTCAAGATTTTTTATGGTGAGCTTTTCCTGATTCACAAATAGTCAATGCGCTCCAAAAACAGGGCCACAGTCAGTATCAAGAGTGAAAACAATCCACGAGGTACTGATGGTCCTCTATTCTCGGCATTAATTTCTTATTTATGAATATTGGATCAGATTTGATGAATAATTGTTGAGCCGTGGGGCCAAAGGCTGAAAGTAATCTATTCGCTGAAACTTTTATGACGCGACCCTCCCGAGAGCGCTCCTGCTTCAAGGAAGTGGCTAAATCCGGCACAACAGGACAATTTTGGGCTTGAACGACATGAGGCACGAGGCACATCCAATGATCAATATCAACGAGAATTATTCTTCAAAAATTGGGGCATGGCATGAATAATGAATAAAATTAAGCATGTTTCATTGTTTATCTATATGCCGCAACTCAATTTTCGAAAAATAAAATAAGTGTACCCAACGGCTCTCTCTGTACACAACTTGACCCCACATGCTGATCTCAGGAATGGGCACTCGAGGAGCCCCACCCCCCTCTCAAATTTTCCTACGTTTGCTATGTTGAAATGCGGAAGAATGAAGGGCTTGAATCGACCCCGGCCCATTTCTGCGTTTCCCAGAAAATTCGAGGTGAATTTCCTATTTTTCGAATGTGTCTACTATATGAAACCGTGATTTGGACCCCTGGAAGAGTTTTAAACGTCCACCCCTACACAGATATAAGATCGATTTCATGCGTCCCATTTAGATTCACACAGTTTTAAATGATGTTGAATGAAATAAGTTGAGTACACACTTTTGTAAACTCTCAAAAATCTTTCCTTGGGAAAATGGAATGATTTGACTCCAGTTGGTCTTAATCGGACGTACTTCAGCTCACTTCAAAAGTCTTGAGACAAGTCTCAAAATGAGCTTAGATACGTTGAAAAATATTGAGGTAGACTAGAGTTGTTGAGAAAATGGCTTATTGGCGTTAAATTCGGCACCTTAATTATTGTTCATTTCAATGATTAGATATGCCGACCACCGTCTGAGCCGGATTATTCTGATTCAATAGGGGCGGAACTGGTGAAAATTCCACTCAATGCGGATTGTCGTGCGTATTTATGCCCCTGTTTGATTGAAGGCAGAATTCACTCAAATTGATTAGAAGATGATAAATTTTACTCTAGTGTTTCTAGAATTATAACTTCAAAGACTACCTTATGAAGCTGAGAAATGTCAATGACCTCTTATACTCTGAAATGAATACCTACCATCTCAAATATCTTCATCTCAGATATAAGGTAAGTGTACCCAACTTGCCTCTGTACCCAACTTGCCTCCATATGCCGATCTCGGGAACGGGCACTCCCTTAGTCCCCGGAAATTTTTTTTCACGTTTGTTATATTGAAATATGAGAAAGTGAGTAGTTTGCGTCGACCCCGAATCATTCCTGCGTTTTCCAGAAAATTTAAAGTGATTTTTCTATTTTTCGTGATGGCTTAGCCAAGAAAGCGACGAGGAAATTGCGTTCAGTAAAATTAGTGCCAAATTTTTTGAGTTCAACCAATTCTCGCATACCTTTGCGCATTCATTTCCTCGTTTCAAAATCTTGAAAAGGCATTCTTCAAAGTTGCAAAATTCGGATCTGGAGCTAATTCATGTGCAAAACACGGAGACAATTTGTAAACAAGGATGCCAACATCGTAGTGTACTTAACATGCCCCCATATATGTTTATCTCGAAAGGGCATGCAGAACGACTTTTTTAACCACTCAGAACGTGTTTATCACGTCAAAATAGGTCAGAAAAAGTGTTTCGAACCACCAAAAAGCTCCAAATGTGCGTGCACGGCGATAAAAACACTTGATCGCCGATTTACATCATTTATTTCGGAAGAATTGAGATAGTTCGGCTCCAATTGATCCAAATTGGACGTAATTCAGTGCAATTTAAAGGCCCTTAAACAAGCTTCGAAATGAGCTAAGATACGTTGGAAAATATTGAGATGGACCAAAGTTATTGGAGAAATGGCTTAATGGGGGCAAGCTGGGTACACTTACCTTATTTCAAAAGTTTAAAAAAGTATATGAAGAGCTCAACGCTCTCGAGCCCCGGTCTACTTTTATTTCTGTCTCGTGTCAACCGTAAAACCGCTTGACAAACGTCACAAATTATTATTAGCTTATTAGTTTAAACATGACTTAAGTGCTTGGGATCATCATGAGAATCTTGACGAAATAGATAACGAATTTTGAGCTGAGAAATGATGACAGCTTCAAATAAACGTTAATTGTTACATAAATATATTCCTCAGCCTAATCTTGATCATACAATTTCCATTGTTTTTATCCTTATTACTATGATGACTTTCCGTGAATGAAATCAAAACAATTCTAAACCTAACAAAATTCTCACGAAAACTCATCTAAGACTATAAACCAGTATTAACCATGTAGTAAACTAAGATCATCCCATTCCCACGATTAATCTTCAAGGTACAATAAACTTCGCAGCACCTCTTGTACAGAGCTCACAACCAATTTTCTTCGGCAAAGAGAAAATTGCTGGGAGCAATTGCGTCATCGAGTTTCAATTGGGTTCGGTTGGGTCTATCGTGAATCACAGGTGCAATTAAGAGGGTTCAAAGTGTGATTGAAAAAAAAAAAAAAAAGAATAAGAGTAAGATTGAGTATAAATGCTTTTTCGTGTACTTACCCCTTATCATGAGAGCGATGAGCACAAAATAAGGAAAGAGGGCTGTAAAATAGACGACCTTGCCAACAGACTGGATACCCTTAATGAGGCAAATGTAGCAGATAATCCATGCTACAGTAAGACATCCAAGAAGTTCCCATCTGATGCCACCCCAATTGTACCAAGTGATTCCTTCTCGCTTTCCTAAAACGTAATCGCTAGTTCCGCAACGTTTCATTAATTGGCCTCTTGTCGTCATCCAGCTCCACCATCACAATCACCTCAAACCACATATATGCACATTTTACATAGATATGAGGCAATCGACCCGTATTTGCGAGACCTGTTCGATACTCGACCTCTGACACACAGGCTACGCTTATACAGCCTCGCTCGTATACTCAATCAGTATCGCCTGTCGGGCATGGCTCGCGATCAAATTCGACCCTTGTCGATATACCAAAATCGCTCTCTCAAGCTCTACACATACACACACACACACACACAAAGACCTTTACCTATAGATAAGGTAGATAAGTTCTGTATGTATGTATGTATGTATGGTAAAGTGTGGTTTGAAATGTCAGTGAGGGTGATGGAGGATTCGCGATGACGTATTGAGTGCCTGTATACTATATATTTTTAGCAGTTGACAGTTTATTTGAAGGTATAGGAGAAAAGTGGTTGAGATGGGCTGTTTGAATTTCCCGTGATGTAGCCTGTTATATATATATATGAACGCTTAGAAATCGATACATTGATACGGGTCAGTGCATTTGGGTCGTTACTGATTAAGACAGAGTCTTTAGGTAAGTCAATTACTGCTGGGTCGTTGGATAATTGCAAGTACTTGATTGATTTTCGAACAATTAAGTAAGTTGGCAGGCTTTCATCGAATTCGAAGATTTTCACGGCAATTTTGATTTCTTTGGGAGGTTCGATTTTGAGGTAATCAAATGATTCGTTTTGAGAATTTAAAGAAATTGAAATTCGAGGGAATCGATCGAACAGTACTTGTAACGAGATGAGGGCAAATTCTTGATTGAATCAAATTCAATTCATCGTTGCAAGCTCACAAATGCTTTTACCGAATCGTAAAAGAGCAGCTTCAACTCAATTAGAGCAGATTAATGCTTCGAACCGGGTGAAAGTTAGAATCTCCTCTTGCGTAAACTTATCCGTTTTTCTTGCATTTAAAACTTCAAAGGGTGGTGAAAATTTCTCATGACGTTCTACTGACTCAAACGCCAACTTTTTATCATCAATATCCGATAGCTGGACAACCAAATGTGTGAGAGGTTTCATTTCCAAGAATCCACAGACTTTGTAGTTCAGGGTGATTTCCTCTTGATGAGGTAAACCAAGACATTGCTAAAATTAAGATTTTGAAAAAACGTCGAGTCTTGTCAAATTGGGTAATTTTGGTACGATTCCGGCATTTTTTATGTTGTTTGGCTCGGTATTCAACAAGCGTTGACAAGCCCCACCTCAATCAGTGGTCCATCGGTGGTTTAGAGTGTCAGTTTTTGATTGACGGGCTCCAAAATTCAATCAAATGATTTTAGCCGAAGCTGCACTTAAGGATGTCTACCAAAGTTGGTTTCCGACCAAGCAACTTTGGTACACTTACAAGATATTCCAATTGTATCCACCACCATGCGAGGAAATCGATTTTAATAGTTAATCCGGAAATCATTTTTTCAGCTGTTTAAGATACGTCAAAAACAGCCGTGATACAGAATTGAACCAAAGATACCCTGCCGTGATGCTTCTTGAAATCTTTGCCTATTTTTCATCCGTGAAAATTCCAAATGCTCTGAACACCCCAAAGTAACGATGATTTCTTCAATATGGTGATATAAGTGGTCAAAATGTACCGTTATAACGATACATTCTATAGAGCGTGTGAATATTGACACCAAATTGCCGCGGTTCCGGACAAATCGCCCATGTAAAAAAAATCGTTAGTCGCAAATCACGCAGCAGTCCAGTCCGGTCAAATGACCGGATGCTCGGACAAAAATTTTGTTGGGGAAGGAAATCAACTCCAAAACCTAGGAAGGCAGTCAAACCCCCAAATAACCGGATGCACAGACCAGAAATTCTGTTGGGGGAAAAAATCAAACCTGAAACCCAGGAAGGCAATCAAACCCTTAAGTGACCGGATGCTCGGACCAGGAATTCTATCAAGGGAGAAAATCAACTACAAGCCCCAGGAGACTGGATGTTCCGTCGGGGGAAATGCTCGGACCGTAAGCTCTGTCAATGGGGGAATTCACTCCAAAACCTATAGGATGGCTTTACCGAAAAATGCCCGGACGCTACGGATTTCGCTCTTTGTGGAATAGCACAGATCGTGTTTTGGCTCTGGAAAATTCAGAGAGTACGGTTTATTGTTTCACCGTCTAGGTCTATATCTCAACTCCAATCACTCGTTAGACATTACATTTTAAATTCAGAAAACTGCTCAAATTAAACAGTTTAAATGCTTTGAAAATTATCGTCCCGAGCATCCGATTATTCGCGTTTTGGGGAGCCTTTGGATTGAAAAATGAACTTTTTTCCCGCCACAACGTTCGGTCCGAGCGTCCGAGCATTTGCGAGTTAGTTCGCCTTCCCATTAGGTTTCGGGGTGAATCCCTCCCCCGGCAGAACTTCCAGTTCGAGCATCCGAGCATTTGCGGGTTCATTTGCCTTTCTAGGTTTTGGGTTGAATCTCTTCCCCGACAGAACTTTCGGTCCGAGCATTCGGACATTTGCGAGTTCATCCACCTTCCTGGGTTTTGAAGTAAATCCCCCCCCCTCCCCCCGACAGAACACTTGTCCAGAGCATCCGAGCATTTTGGAGTTGATTTGCCATCCTAGCGTTTTCAGATGTGAATAGGTAAACGAGAAGAATTTCATTCTGCTTGAGTCCGCGGAGACTGCTGCGCGGTTTGCGATTAGCGATTAGCGATTTGCGATTAACGTTTTGCGATTAGCGGTTCTGATTAGTGATTTTTCTTCACATGGGCGATTTGCTGCCAATATGAACATGCTCTTATTCACCTGTCTCGCGTTCCGAAACAATTCTTGCCAGGTACATTGACTGGACCACTCGCGTATCACTGCCACAACAGCCTTTTGAAAAAAATCTTCAACAAACCGTCACAACCATTCAAGCGGGATTTACGGTAGCTCGACACATTGTTCGTGTGTGTGTCAAGTTGGGAGAACAAGTTCCCAGAGCGATAGTATTATTTACCTTGCCAAATGCAGCTTAATTTGAAACTAGAACTCTAAAACGCGCGCGTTGCGCGCGGATGGTTATGATGGCTTGAAATTTTGGAACATACGGGAAAAGCTATTGTGTTTGAAAAAAAAAATTATGCAGGTATATATGGTACCAGAAAGGAGCAAGTATAAAAATATGGGATGGAAATGTCATTCATCTATATGTTTATCTATCCAACATGCCTCGAAATCAAAATTCATGGATTGCTGATTCAAAAATTCACGACTGTCTGAGGGATTTTTCGAATAATCTCAAAAAACCTATTCAATCTACGAAGTGCGCGCGCTGCGCGCGCATGGTTCAACCACCCGTATGGTGTGGGTTCAAAAAACTATCCATTTTTTATAAAACATCATCGAGGGTGGCCATCAAGGAACGAAGATCATTTTGAGAACTGGAGAATTGAGCTCAACTCCAAAATCAATGATTTGAATTCATGCAACACTTGCGCATGAAAATCTCAATTTTCACGTGAAATGTGTGGGTTTCCAATTCGATTGAGATTTTCAAAGGTTTTTACTCATTTTCGGATGGAGACATGTTTCTTTCCTTCTCCTTCTTCTCCTCTAAGTCGGCTAAAGAAGAAAAGGAGGAAGAATTTTTCAAGGATATGCACAAATATCAGCCAATCAGCCTTTGTGAAGCGAAAATTTCTTGAATGCTTCTGTAAAAATTTTGTTGTAGTCCACAAATGAAAAATGTTTGATCGATCATTTGAAATTTAACTGATTATCATCCAGAAATGAGAAAGTTATTGAACCTCCTACAATTTGAAAGAATACATTATTCACAAATAAAAAATTCCTCAATCCATTTGGTCCAATTCAGTGTCATCCACCAACTGAAGAGTTGTTTTACGCATTAGAACTTGAAGAATTATATTCACAAATTGGAGACTTTTTTCAAAAATATGTAAGGATATTCAACATTCACAAAGAGAAATTTAGTTGATCTACCTCAATCACAAAATTTCATACATGTAATTTAAGAGTTATGTTGAAACATTCATCAAAATGAAAAAAATTCTAGTTCACCTACCCCATCAAGAAACAGTATGGATGCAACTATTAAGTTTGTATAGATCATTTTGAGAATTTAAATAAGCGTTCCTGAGATCTTTCCGATCGTTGAAGGACGATGAATTAAATATCAGAAAATAAATCTCCAAACGATTACCATTAACCCCATTCTTACACGGGAATCCGATATTCCTGTTGTCGGTCAAGCAGCAATCTACTTTCCTATCACTCATTTAGCGAGCGAATCGCGATCCGATTAATTCAAGCAGGTGTAATAAAACCCGATATGATGCGCAGGCGCGACCGATCACCTGCTCAATGTTGACAACGAAGCAGACAGAACTGGACAGAACGCTACAGTGCATGAGTTCAGATTTTGAGACTCATCATTACTTTTCTTTCGATAAATTGGAGATGATCAACAGATATAATAGTTCGGGTATGTAGATCGCACCATTGAATACTTTCAACTATATTGATCCACCTATGAATGCATTCAAATATTACAATGTCATTAATCCACAGCAACACACGTTGAGACGACTCGTAAGTGGCGCGCGAAATCTCGATCGGAACGCCTCGAATCTCGAATATCGAAGTTATCCATTAATAATATAAGATTAATTTTTTGAGGGTGTACCAAAATTGCACCACCATGATTCGAGAAGTGTTAGTGAATTCTATAGATTGACAAAGAATTCTCAAAACTTTTCCTGACCTTCTGATATTCCGAAGTCTTAAAGGAAAGATTCTCAGGTTATTGCAAGTCAGCGTTTTCCAACGCTTTACAATGAACAATTAAAGTGATGAGAATGTCTATCCAAAAATTGTTAAATCAAATTTCAAATTCGTACTTTGTTAATTTTCCCGACATTTAATCTTAACTTCAATGACTCATCGTAAATTTTTCATTTCAATGAAAAATTCTCAAAGACTACATTCTCCGCGAATTTAAAAAAATATCTGAAACATATCTCACTTGAAATATTCCTCGGATGAAAGCATTCGTGGATACAGTATTCGCAGTGGAGTAGACGAATTTTTGATGTCCGTATCGAAGCAATGAGTCAAATTTCCCGGCTCACTTGTAAAGTTGAAGCTTCGACACACTTGCTCCATCGGGATGCAAGTCTTGTTGTAGAATATGCTGTTGGAATCCTTTTCTCTGCATTCGCCGTCTTGAAGCCCGCTATAACATCCTATATATGTACACACCAAAGTAGAAAGAGAATATGTATTATAGACACATCACATGAAAAGTCGTGAGATTTTTCAGATTTTACATTCACATTTTACTCCGCTCGCTTTCACGCAAATATAGCTCGAGTTTTCATATATAGACAGATTCGAGATCGATGGAGGATAGGATGAAAAGTGATGGACGATGTGCTGATAATGTGAGCATCGGAGTATAGTATACATCATTCGAAAATGTAAAATTCTGTTTCTCTGCGAAAGCTATAATACACAAATCTCTACTGTCGATCATTTTTTTTTTTTTTTTTTTTTTTTTTCAATACAGAGCCCATTCACTTACTCGATCTGTCTTTGCGTGTAACACTGCGGGAGAAAATCTATCCAATGGCTTGATGGATTCTGAAAATTTATCCTATTTACCATCAGGTATTCCCTCAACGTCCATTTCGATATTTTCTGATGATTAATGTCTTCTATTTGCTCGTGAAATGTATCGAGGATATTATGAGCGATGTTAATGTTATGCGCGATGTATTGCTTCTGTACTGCTATCACGTATCATGAGTATTTGCCATTCTTTGGATTACATGCATTTATTCATGAGATGCTCAAATGATCAAATTTCTGATGCTGTACGGTAAACTTTCCCCGAAATAACAGCAAATGTGGAACTATCACAAACGTAAATATCCATCTCATTGAGATTATTATGTTTATTAATTTCAACAAGAACCCAAATAACTATTTACTGAGGGGAAGATTTAATGGACGAAATCTAATCCGACCGGGCATATGCAAATTGAATGTCTTCTTTTTTGATGCCCATCGAAATTCTGATTCCATCAGTCAGCGTATGAAATTTAGCTAATGGTCCAAAATAATCCCTCGCATGCGATTATGTTTTCAAAATCTGGCGAAATTTCCAAATAATAATGTAGTGTGTGGGAGATATGGTAATTAAACCCCGAGTAAGGCAATATTTTAATTTAATTCGTACATTTTCAAAGCTCATCTGATTTCTGAAATACATTTTTTTCATCTAACCATTTTGTGTATCAGAAATTGTTTGGTGTCCAAACTCAATTCATTCAAGTACGTGCATAAAACTTCTAAAAATTTCTCGAATTTGTTTCTACAATTTCCAAATCTACCAAATCCAAAATGTAATTTGCATCACGTATCCTACACAGAATTCATTTATTCATTTTCAAAATTGAATGAAGTATTATGACAAAATCATACTTACGAATCGAGTTGAATTCATTGTCACAGTAAGCCCAAGCCAATTTAGTTGAAAACGAGGTGATCGTGTAGAACAAGGTCCAAGAAACAATCACCATGTAATAAGTCGTGACGAGGGCAATGACGACGATTGTACAGTATCCAAGTCCTTGAAAAAAGGGAGCCATACGTGCGTAAGTTTCGGTTGGCCCAAGGCCGGTAAACTGTCCAACTACCAACTCCAAAAAAAATATTGGCAAGCCCATTGTCAAGAGCATCAGCGTGAATGGTATTAGAAATGCACCTGAAAATCATCACAGGTAATGAGTATAAAAATTTTCATCACAGATAGATTTAGTTTGCAGGAATTTGTAACACTTTGTGTACATCATGATGTTAACTTTTGCAGATCAGAGTACAGTATAGGTTCGTAGTCCATAAACTTCTCTTGCCACTTAGGTTCAATTCAAATTATCAAATAATCATCTTGGTGTTTGGAGTCTGTGATCCCTTTTGAAATAGGTAGTATATTTCCGTACTGAACGCGTTAGCCCGCTTCGGACACTAGGACATTTTTTCCGTCGAGCGAAGCAAGACAGACATGTCCTCCAGAACCGAAATGGGCTTACATGCGAAATGCGAATGTATTTTTTCATTACGAGAACCCTAAAATCCTATCCGAACGCGGCATTTTTAGATTGAAAAACTGTCAAATTGGGTAATTTTGGTATAGTGGTTGCAACTCTGGTACACTCCTCAAAAATGACTCGCTCTGAAACCTGTTATCTCCACTTGACACACACATGAATAATGTGCCGAGATACCGAAGATCCCGCCTGATTGATTGTGGTTGTTTATTCAAGACTTTTGCAGAAAGTCTGATTTAACAGCGGTATGCGGGTGGTCAAGTTATTGGACCTGGCAAGAACTGTTCCTGATGAACGGAAAAAACGCTACATTTCGACCACATATATCACTATAACGAAGAAACCATCGTTACATTCGGGAATATACAGCATTTGGGATTTCACTGGATGAACGCTAGAGAAAAAATGTACCAAAGTTACCTCACTCTATGTGAGAGGCATTACGGGATGGTAACTTTGGTTCAATTCTGTATGACAGTTCTTTTTTCACTCAGCTTATATCGACGGCTCCTACGAAGAGTAGCACTATCTAGACGGTATGGATGGGATGGAGGGGATAGAGGGATAGATGGATCGATTAATGGGGTGGATGGGATAGACGGATGGGATAGATGGGATGAATGGAATAGATGAGTGGATGGGTGGATGGACAGATGGATAGATAAGATGGATGGGATGGATGGGCGGATGGAGAGATGGATAGACGGGATGGATGGTATGGAGGGGATAGAGTGATAGATGGATGGGATAAATGGATGGATGGGATGGATGAGATGGATGGATGGATGGATGGATGGATGGATGGATGGATGGATGGATGGATGGATGGATGGATGGATGGATGGATGGATGGATGGATGGATGGATGGATGGATGAATGGATGGGTGGGTGGATGGAGAGATGGATAGATAGGATGGATGGGATGGAGGGGATAGAGGGATAGTTGGATGGCATGGATGGATGGATGGATGAGGTGGATGGGGTGGATGGGTGGATGGAAAGATGCATAGACTGGATGAATGGGATGGTTCGATAGATGGATGGGATAGATAGGATGGATGAGATGGATGAATGGATGGATGGATGAATGGATGGATGGATAGAATGGATGGGTGGAATCAACGGATGGATAGGATGGATAGGATAGATGGCATACATGAATGACGCGGATGGATGGATCAATGGATGGAATGAATGGATGGATGAATGGGATGGATGGATGGGATAAATGGTATCGAGGTAGATAGATAAATGGGATGGATGATCCGACGGGATGAGTGGATAGATGGTATGGATGAGATGAATGGATGGGATCGATTGAATGGATCGGATGGACGGATGGATGGGATGGATGAATAGATGGATGGCGTGGATGGATGTATGAATGGATCAGTCCATCCATCCCATCCATCCCATCTACCCATCTATCCCATCCATTCATCCATCCATCCATCCAACCATCCATCCATCCATCCATCCATCCATCCATCTATTCATCCATCCCATCCATCCGTCCATCCGATCCATTCAATCGATCCCATCCATCCATCCCATCTATTCCATCCACACCATCCATCCATTCATCTATCAATCCCATCCATCCCATCCACCCCATCTATCGATACCATTCATCTACCCATCCAGCCTTACTACTTATCTCTGACCTCTGCAGGATAGGCAACCCACTCCGTCATCCACACAAAAATGTGATATTATATTCTTTGTCTCTTCCATGTTCATAAGAAAAAGTGGTACGCTTCGTCGTTGATAAGAAAATGCACTAATCTTCGTCGTTCATAAACGGTTCGGTGTTACTCTCCGGAGGAGTCGTCGGTATGTAGTTATGATCCATGAGACTATAAAATGTGTCAAACGGCTTAGAACAAGACTTTTGGACGATTAAAATTGATTCACTCGCATGGTTGTGGTTAGAATTGGAATATTTTGGAAATGTGTCAAAGTTATCCAGTTGGGGTATAACTTTGGTACACTTATGAATAGGCTAACAGCTCCTGCTTAGACACATCAAATCGAACTTTGTAGTCCGCCAATCAAAATCTGAGACAGCAAGCTTTAAATTGATTACTAATTGAGGCAGGTTCTATCAAGGTATGTTGAAGTGCGGAGTCAACCAAATAAAAAATACCGAAATCGTACCAAAACTACCCAATTTGATGGTAATGAAAAAAATATCTCCGCATCGCACGAATAGGCTCCTACTCCTTATAACTTCGTTAGAATTTTTTCGGACAGTGATAACGGATACGAACAATCTTCATCAGGATACCAAAACAGTTTCTGGAAATCTGGAATGGAGTTTCACCATTCTAGTCCACAATTGTCTTTGCTTAGAGTTGGAAACTTAGGAATGACGATTTATTTTTGATATTCGGGGTAAACGAGGCAAACAATTTTCTGCTTGATTGATCCAATTATTCCGATTGATGACAACGAGCATGTCGCGGAAATGTCGTGCAAGAGTAGCTTTGATCTGATGGCTTGATGCAAGTTTGCGTGTCAAATATTTCTATTTGATATTCTTCCCAGAGCACACACCGATGATTCTATTTCCGCCTCTTCTCACCATTGATTGGGTATCTTTTTTATCAAAATTAATTGGTATTTATTCTTTTCGTACGATGGATTCCTCTAAAGAGAAGGTAAAAACCCTGATGGTGTACAGTCGTCTCGACTTTACTTCACGGTCGTTTAGTTATCCCAATCATGAAAAAATAGAGGATCCGTTGACGTATAAATCCATGGAAAACGTATGCTCAGCTAACAGGAACGATTTTTTTTGGCAAATCTCATGACATGGTTCTTCTGCTCTAGTGACTAGTGCATAAGATAGTCGTGTCAAATTTTTCATCCTACTAAACTTTCAGAGAGCTATTGCCACTTCAGCAGCATCGGATTTACAGAGTAGGCCTGAAGGCCTTAGGTTTAAGCCCCCCCCCCCCCATTTTTTCGGAATAAAAAACTCCGAAGTTTTCTAATCTTGGTTCGTCCTATCGGCTTTTTCAGGGAGGAATGAATTATTTTCACCGAAGTCAATCGGTTGTGCGATGGGCAATGCACTTCCATATCTCATTTACCGAGTGGAACTCGAAATTATTGACTCACCTACCAGAATTCCTGAAACTACTAATTGGTACCAAGTATTATGGAAATATTTCGAGAGCAATACTCGCAATTGAATTACTCGCACGATTATCTGTAGTGAACAATTTCTGGTATTTCTTATTGTCTTGAGGAGTTTGGCTGGAATGTGTACCGTTTTAATGATCTCACAATAATAGCAAGTGCTATGAAATGATTAAATTGAAACCAGATTTCGGCAGATTTAGATCAGCCAGCCGAAAAAAAAGAAACAATCTGTTGAATTATAATCGTTCTTTTCAAAATACTTATTCCACTCGCACAACCAATCAGCGTTTTGGGGGCTTCTCGTTTCCAAGCATCAATTTTCGAGTGCCCCATGATGATAAGAGTGAATGAAATTGGCTACATTACGACGCTGTTTCTGTCATTCAAGAGCACTGAATATTATAACTCCAGATGCCACAATCTTTTCACAGTATACCCTAGAATACTCGAGTATTGATTGATTCCAGTAAAGGAGAAAGCTTATGCCCTGATTCAAGTACACCACGGAATACAGTGCATTCATTTGGGGATGCCTCTCTGATCGTCCTCTACACATATCTCATTGCGAAGTACAAAAAATCGCCTTCTCAAAGTGAAAAATTGAATGGATTTCTCAAAAAGAGTCTCTCTTTCGATCGATATCGATCTACTCCCGCGACACGCAAAAATTGAGGTCCAATCGATAAAAGTCCCAATACAAAAAACGGGGTGTACACGAACCTGGGAAATCCTGAATAATAAATCCATTAGACAAGGTATAGGCAAGACATTGATCATAGTATCGTTATCAGTGTCATTTTGTGAAAATTATTTGACGCATTATTCTGAACCCACCATAAAGAAGTCATAAAGTAAGATAATTCTTCAAGGATATTCAAGTGAACGAACCTCCACCATTTCGATAGACGAGGTATGGGAAACGCCAGACGTTGCCAATTCCAACAGCATAGCCAATGCATGATAGTACAAATTCCATAGGGCTTGCCCATGTCGCCCTGTCACCCGGCAGCTCAACAAGTGCTCCTCCGACACCCAGTGACAACCTCTTCGCCTGCGTATACAATTCATTCAAATTGATAAAATCATCAGGGTGATCCACTTAGACTAGAGTTTCCTATGTTCGTAACATTTAAGTGTGAGATAGCTTTATGCACAACTAGTATAATTGCCTAATTTTTAGTGAAAAATTACAATATTCTCTTACAAGTTCATTATAGAATTATTACTCATTTTTAATTATACAGAAGAACTCACTCGATAAAAATGTGAAAAATAGCCTGTGTAATTAAAGGTTAGCCTTAATCCACCAATAACTGTGATAATTCGATATGATTGATAATGATTGGAAATAAGATACTGTCGAGTCCAAAATTTACTGACTATAAGTTTCGAAGAGATCTGACACTTAGACACTCATCAGAAGAAGATGAAAGATTTAATTCTATGTAGACACTCTGTAAAGAATTTAAGGACTTGAAAAAGGGGTACAAAGTTGTAGCCGAAACGTAGTCGTCAATAAATCCACACTGGGGCTCGTAAGATACCCGTTGTTACTCAAAATATAATGAAAACCTCGACGAGTGTAAGAAATATACATGAAATTTCTTCTTATGGGAATCACAAGGAAAAGTCTTCTTTGTGGTTGTTTTCGGGAACAAGAGCCGTTACGATTTTCATTCTCGCAGGAAAAATATACATTCTTCACCCTGCTGAAAATAATGCCGTGGGACCTGGCCCTGGGAAAATTTTCAATCTTGAAATTTGCAAAATTTGGTATCGGAGACGTGCAGCATAATGAATTTTGACCAAATTTGACACTTTTTGGAGGAATAATGGTCAAAATCGGTATGCTACATGTCTCCGATGCCCAATTCTGTAAATTTCAAATTTGAAAATTTTCCCAGGGCCAGGTCCCATGAAACCCCATGGGGACCCCACGGATTTATTTTCAGCAGAGCATGTACTTTCAGTGAGTAGAAGAATTTCTAAAAGGCAATGAGCACCTATGGCTCAAACTCATTATAAGATCACCGTGTACATTTAGGCCTACCATATACATGCACCTCCAAATACAGTTTTGCAGTTATAATCTCACACGGTATCCAAAATTTTTAAAAACTGTTCGATAATTGACAATTTGTTCATGAAGATGAAGAAGAAGTTCAATATAAATCAATCAGTATCGAAGAATTCAGACAAATTTTTCAATGTCAATAAAAAATAGTGAAAAATAATTAACTCCTTGATATGGATGACGAGATCGTATCAGGCGCACTTTATGTTATCGATGTAATCTGGCTAGTATCAAGTGTCACGCAGACAAAGTATTATTATTTCCTCCTTTAACCCATCATACACATTTTTACAAGTTTGCACACGAATCGCATCAATTTCGTCTCTCCTTGGATGAATACGTTGAATGAGTGCACATCGTTTCCATTTTACAATTGGAAAAATATTGACTCTAGTAGGGGAACTGAATTCTCACAACCCAAAACCCAAATATTTCATCGACAGCGGTTAAAATTTGGATATGTATTTCGAGCAAGTTATGTCAATCGTGTTGATTGAAGTAAAGTGCCCGACTATTGCTCAATTTCATCGAAGGTTATTGCCCTGCACTCTATTCTATTCATTACCGGTAGAATTCAACACATCATTCCTTTTGAGACTAAAAATTCTTGCTAGATTGAAAGCTATGTGACAATAAATGGTGACTATAGACATTCGACCACGAATTTGTGAACTCCTTTGATAATGATTTGTTTCGATATCGAACTAATCAGTCTGCATGGGTAATTCCGCCGAAATCCGGGATGGCGCACGATTTCATGAATAATGAAACTATCTTAATTTTATCAAAACAATGCTATGTCGACCGATTTTTTCCCTCTCAAAGTCTCAATAAATGTATGATGATAGCATCGTAGAAATTTTAGTTGCAATTTCGGCATTTTCAGCATCATGATGTTTGCTGGAACTTATCTAGTTTGAACCAACAGTTTTTGACGTAGATCAGTAACAACGGTAAACGGTTAAGTGGCAAACTGTAATCAAAAGCAAAAATTCCTAAATAGTTTCGTCTTTTCATTTCAAGGAACTTTTTCAATCAGTATGAATTCTTATCCCTCTCATTTATCTTGTCCGCTACAGAGGACATGACCAAAAACCGATATTTGTGATAACTTTTGCTTAGCGCATGGTGAGAATGAGATTCTGAAAAATCTCTGGCAGCTCCAGGAAGACATCCTCATGACAATAATGTCTTCACGCGCTTCGATAATAGAAAAAAATTGGAAAACATCCAAATCTTGACTTTTTTGTCATTCTCAAACTAGGTATTGATATTTTTCGTTTAAAAAATTTTTTGAGACCGACAAGTGAGTTTAGGGTTAGCGGATTACACAATTCACTGCGAATCGCGTTATCAATAAAGAGATTGATCCTCATCAAAAGATTGTTCGAGTGAAAAGTGTATAGATTGTCAAATTTGGAGTGTCGTTCAATCAAAGAATTGAAAAAATGTGATAAAGAATTGATACAGATCAGAATTCTTTCCTAACCATGTCACAATGAGATAATCAAGCTTGGAATAATCCTGCTAAACCGAGCTCAATACCAAAAAAGACGAAGTAGATGAGCAATTCTACGTCTATAGTTTCAATTTCACACAATATCTGCATCGCGATCAACAAGTACACACATGCATACGCGAGAGTACAATCGTAGTCAAACGACTATTAGTTAGCGCGGAATGACTTCAATTAATGAATCATCACAAACTTTGAATTTGCGCGGGTATTCCAAGTGATAAGAGTAAAACGTCAATGGCATATCGGCCAGATTAAAAACAGCTCTCTAGTGCGATGTGCTCTCGGATATAATAAGCAATATTGTTCCATCTACCATTTGAATACTACTCATCAGCATAAATTATCATAAATTCACATTCTCGCACCTCTCGATCATAAAGGATCATTAATGCGTATTCACACCATTTTGCGCCAATATATATATCGAAATCGATAATCTGTACTCTGATGATGCCAGGCTGCACTATTGTGCGCTCATAATTTTGTATTCTCAGGCTCTGGACCCATACATTCCGCCCAATATTTCTCACGCAATATGAACTTTCCCATTCGCATGCAGAGAGATAATGAAGCAATTTTCGAATGAGTACTGATGCGTGAGGCTTGCCCCGGATGAAATTTTGATTTTACAATAATAATCATCAGTTGGGAATTTTTGTATATTTCTCACACAATCGAACATATCATTCAAAAAAAAAAAAATACCGGTTAAATTCTGGGTGAGTCCCGATTTCGTCATCATCATCAAAAGCATGCACGAATATTACGCGCAAAAAGTCATAATTCGCAAATACAATCGCACCGGTATTAGTATGCGTATCTATATATGTTTATCATCCGATGAGATCTGATTGCAGATTTGTCAAGCGGTTTCCCCTCATCTATAATACTGAAATCGTTGTCTATCTGTCTGCTGTTTCTCGAATGGCAATCGACACGACACACTATTAGGATGACGCAATGCTAATCATGTCCTCATTTACGAGTGGCGTTCCGTTAGATTTGCCGGATTCGATTTCCATGTACAATACGTACTTCGACGCCGGTTTGAAATGACAGAATCTGGCGCGTTGGAGAGGCCGACAAACTCTCTAACTCTCTGCCAATCCACCACGCATTCGAATTTGTGTCACCTCCAAAGAATTCCTTTTTGGCACTACCCTGGATAAACTTTCTTTTCCGTATTTAGCGAGAGAATTTTTTTTGTCATCCCGTTCTATCTTAAAATTTCAGAAAAATATCTAGAAATTTAGTGAAAAATTCTTCCAGATTTAATCTTACTACTTTTTTAACTCGGGCGTTTTGAACAAACAGGTAATTTTGTTAAAAGAATAAAAACAGGACTTGCA
Source organism: Eretmocerus hayati (assembly GCA_029851415.1). Classification (NCBI taxonomy): domain Eukaryota; kingdom Metazoa; phylum Arthropoda; class Insecta; order Hymenoptera; family Aphelinidae; genus Eretmocerus; species Eretmocerus hayati. The sequence continues at coordinate 10,325,587 of CM056741.1, forward strand.
GCCGTCGCTCCACTCAGGCAACAACTGCTTTACCGTGTCCAGATCACGTGTACGCGAGTTCCACAATTCTAATCTCAAAACAAAACGGTTCAACCCTTGTGGTGGTTCTTTTGATACGAAAAATAACTTGGTATCGCGCGTCCATATAATGTGGTTTTAGTATGATTAAGGTTACAGAAGTCGTTTCACTCGGCTTGCAAGTTTTTGGGAGTGTATAAGTCAGAGCCCTACTTTCTGTAACTTATCTGATTTCTCAAATATTTTGATCAATTGTTGAGAGCCTGGAAATCTGTACTTGAAACGCGGTCCTCTGACTCTTCCAATGTCGATGTGAATTCTCATAACCATGATAATTAGAAAATTTACGAAAAAAATTAAAAATTTGACAATGTCGGTATATCTAACATCCTCATATCGCACGCTACATCAGTCATACTGTTTCAATCTATTCATAAGAATGTGCTGACAAGTATTTCCTACTCCTTATTAGAATGAATAGAACCATAGAACCAAATATATTTTCAAATACAATTCAGAGTAATACCAACCCTATTGGGCACCTCCTTGTCCTTGCCCATATTTTCCTTTTCAAATGCTGCAAAAGCAGCCAATAGGGCACTTTCACGAAATAGACACACTATTCACGATTTGAAACGATCACTTCCGTCGATTGGCAACTTGAACTTCTATAAATGTAGAATCCCACTTCAATATTGCGCTCGACAAAACATCTGTGGAACGCTTCTGAACAGCGAAAAAAAATTTATTCAATTGTCTCGCAAGTTGCGCGAAACGCCGCGCACAGACTGGGGAACTTGCTTGGCGGTCCGTTGATTAAAAAAGATCCTCCAGATATTTACTATACACATCAGCTGAATGTATCGTGCTCGTGTCTCGAGTATATAGTAGATATTATAACTAAACTCGCTAAAGAAGGCGGAGACATTTTTATTCACATGATTTTTATCTATAGAGGCGCTTGAGCGCTCGATTTGAGCTCTGAAATTCCTCTTGGCGCGTTTGTGTTCCTTCCAAAAATTGCCAGCGATTCAACAGCTCGACAATGGCTCGTTTACTGCTCTTTGGGTGCTTGGAGATCTTTGAGCGCTCATCCGAGCGTAATTTTGCTTAATCGACGTGTTTTTTGGTAGTTTAATGAAGCTTCATGATCGTGGAATGGAGAAACGTGACGTAATTATTTGATGATGGCTCTGCGTAGTTATCTGCCCATGAAAATTTTTATTGGATTCTTGTAATTCACTTGTTCTCGGGTATCTTCCATAATCATGGCTTGTTTTGGCTATTAATTTTCAAATTTAATGGAATTTCTCACGTCTTTTTTTTCTTCACCTTGTGCATGGAAAGAGTGATTCAATATTATACTAATTACACAAAAATATTGAGAACTTTTTGACATTTTTGATGATTAATAATAATTTATTAATTTTATAGCCCGCAACGTATTGATTAAACGAAAATATTCAGTTTCGGTGAAATAACATTTGGATTGACTCGGATTCCCCGAGTGAAAAATCTGACTCTTTTTTCTGAGTGAAACTCACTCGGTACCGAGTTGCCACAATTTCACTCCGAACTCCGAGTCAGAACTCACTCTTTCCGAGTGAGATTTCACTCGGAAAAGTTAAGAGAGTACTGTTTTATACAGACAAGTCATGGATTTTACGAGAGCCCTCCCTCTATTACCAATTTCGCCCACGACATTTAGCCAGAGCACCCCTTGTCGAAATTCATCCACCTTCAGGAAATTGATCCCCAAAACATCAGTAACGATTAAAGATGTTCCCATGAATTGGTGCTGGTACTAGAACACATTGCGAATATACCCTGAACTTTGAGAGTGTCATAATAGTATATTTCGCACCGAGTTCATGAGGTTGTAGCTCACTTCTGAGCGATCGGTTTTCAACCCTCGCCTCCGGCTCAGGTCGAAAACCGATCGCTCGGAAGCGGGGAACCTCATGTTTGGGTGCCTACAAAATTGCGAAAACTGTCTTTTCGATACACTGTGCGTAAAAGTGCACTTTGCGCACAGTTTGTCGACTTTTACTCACAGTTTATCGAAAAGTATAGTTAGATACACGTCCGTAAAACCTATTATTCGCATCCTCGTGATGATTCCGACCCTCGCCTGCGGCTCGGGCCGGAAACCCATCACTCGGACGCGAATAAAACGTTTTACGCCCTTGTATCGAAATGTACTATTTTGGCACACTGTGCAAGAAAGTAACTTTTTCGCACTGATTTTCCACTTTCTCTCACAGTTTGTGGAAACAGTACATCTCGATACAAGGGTATAAAACTTATTTTTCGCATTCTCGTGATGGTTTCGACCCTCGACTGCGGTCGGGCCAAAACCCATTACTCGGACGCGAAAAAAAGTTTCTACAACCTTGCATCGAAATGTACTATTTCGTTTGCCAAAATTCCAATTTTGCCATTTTTGACAGTTTGCTATCGAACAAATCCGTTGCAAATAGACGAAGCAGTCACAAATCTCAAGAGAGTCAATTGTTGTTTTTTCTACAACTTTTCTGGAGTATTGAAGGCTATTCAGAGCTTTTCGTTATGGGAATTATTATTTGTATTTCTCAAGTTTTTCTGTAAGAATGATTTCATTGCTCGCAAAAATGGGTAATATTTCGTTGATTGCAAGGGGTCAACGTCGTTTAGAAAGCTTTTCACACACAATATGATCATTTTTGTGTAAAATAGATTTTAAGCATCCCGAGGATCAAGTGATTCGTTTCTAGCTAAATAATTTTTGAAGCAAATCCAATGCAAAAGTGAATTTGGTGCAGGATAACCGTTACGGGCATTTCTCACTGAATGCCCAGTACTTGCAAGTGAATCAAAGTTGAATCTCCACTGAGGCCTGTTTCATATTCTCCATGAAAGTGCAAAAAAATGCACACCTTGGACCCCTTACGATTTTTCGTTTTCGAGGTAAGGTCATGTGATATAAAAATTGCTCGCACGTAGAATTTCGAAACACGCGTGACGTAAGGCTTGACGAGTAAAGAGTTGAAAATGACCGAGTTTAAATTACGTGAATTGTACATATAATACTTACATACTGGTATTTAGTCGTCCGTAATAACCATGGATTGGGGACGACTATGAATACCTGAGACAATCTCACATCAATGTATACATACAGATTTGCTTCTGTTTTTTGTTTATCATATACTCAGTGAACACACCATCAATCAATTATACTTATCTTCGACAGAATCGACATCGATGGACACTGTGGTTCGATGATTCTTGGGAGACGATCTCATTACTGTTCCGTGAGTTAGTATCATCTGCGACTGAATTATGAACAAATTTAAGGAACACAGATGTGAAAATCGCCTGTTCTCTTCACTCACAGTGACAAATTCTCACTCACCGGTGAATGGGGCGATGGTAACGTGAACCTCATGTTCTTCCCGGCTCATTCAAATGAAATTGGTGAGTTGGTGCGACTGATCCACCCGTCTCACCAGACACCAACTGCGTGACTCTACTGGGCCCTAGAAAGTAACTAGATAGCAGAAGACTCGAAATTTCATTTTATTGATGTGTCAAACAAGCCCTCTTTTTGCTGCGGAAAGATGACAATTCACAATTTATACATTTTCTCAAAAAATGGCACCCTTTTGTATTATACGGAGTGGAATAGGCTGAATAAATCCGGCATGACTCGAGACGAAGTGAGTGTATTATTGTCCTTTTTCGATTAACTCAATGGCGGAGAGATATAACCTCAAATTATTCAAGAGCTTTATGTTATTGATTCCTGCGGATTTAAATAAAAAACGTTAATTTTGGTGGAAAATGCTGTGAGGCTTACTATTTGTGTACTTCTAGCTCTCTGACGTTACTGTTTATCGTTGAATGTTTTCTTTTCTGTACTTGCCTTGCCCCCTACATATTTGACAAAGAAGTGAAATGTGAAAGCGAGTGTGGGTAGCAGCTGTAATAAGGATACAAGGTGCAAGTGTTCTTTTACTAACTCAAGTGGCTTGACAGATTTCCTTCTTTGCATATTTGATTCTATATCGGTTACCCAGAGTTGAAAAGATATTAATCAAATAGCAACCTCAAACATAGGCAATTCGATGGATCACAGTGAAATTTCCTTGATGGAACACAATGATACTTGAAATCACCTTCATTGATGAAACAAAACTCTAGAATCTTGCACCCATATTACATATTTTTCATCCTTCAAGGATAGAAAACAAGGGTTTCTTTTCAAAGCAAAGGAGAGTAGATTTTATAGAACTACCAAGTGTTTCCCTCTATGTGGTCTCACTGTGCCCCTCTCCCACCTTCAAATTCATTTCTACCGCTACCATTATGCACTCAAGAATAAATCAGTTATCTGTAATGGTCAACTCAAATCTTTTTGATACTTTTGAACCAAAATCCACTTGTGACAGTATTAAAACCATGCACTCATTCTCTTCATTAATTTCAGTATTTGATATTCTCTTCTCTTTCACCAGGAGGCTAAGCTGATGTATGGAATGCTGTTTTCAATCAAATCGTTTGTTAGTAAGATTTCACCTCTTGATTCAAAAGAGGGTTTCTTATATTACAAAACCAGCAAATATACACTACACTATTTTGAAACTCCTTCTGGACTCAAATTTATCTTGAATACGGATAACTCAGCTCAGAATGTTCGAGAATTGCTTCAAAGATTGTACAGTCAGGTATGCTTGAATAATTTTTATTCAATTGCTCAATACACTTTTTTCTATCATCATGTACATTCCAGGTTTACATAGAATATGTTGTCAAGAATCCACTTTGTCAGCCAAATGAACCAATTCAAAGTGAAATATTTAAAGCAAAAGTGGATGAGCTCATTAAAAAGTCTCCTTCATTCCTGAGATCTGTTTAGGATTGATATAGGTTTTATACTAGATAAAATGCATTTCTCTCAAAGCAGACCCTGTAAATGTTGGTAAAAATGATTTCATCTTAGAATCATACCAAAATCTATAGTTCTTAAATGAATGTATGTAAATAATTTATATAAGCAATTATATTATCTCTTTCTTGATGAACATCTACAAGTTTTATGTCGTCTGTTCCTCGTTGACCATACAACTATTAACGCGGCAGTTTGATAGCTTTCAATCAGAGGATCAAACAGTACATATCTACATATGTATGCATAGACTTATTGATAATTTTTAGCGGATACGTCGTTGCTTCAACTGTTACAATATCAAAATTCGAAGTCATAGTCTGATCCTTATTCGACCCAGTTCCACAATATAAAAAGAATACTTTCTCAATACGATCGTTATAAATATAGGGTAATCATTCTCGATCAGAACAATTCATTTAGGGACGGGTACACTTATACATTTTCGATCTTGCAGAACAGATTACCCTCACAGAAAGAACTATTTCGTCAACTCGCAACCAATTACTATACGATCAATTTTTTTCGTGACTTGGCTCTCACGAATAAGAAAGAAAAATACGATCATAACTTTTTTAAAGGAAAGATTCAGTGAAAAATGTTATCCTTAAAAATATTATACTGTTTGGATAATAAATTGTATCGGTACTCAGAGTTTCAAGACTCTGAATCATCACAACTGTGGTTTTTGAGATATTTTCCAAAATTTGAAAAAAATTCATTATACAATTATAAATTTCACACTCATTCATGAAGACTTTCCAGATATGAGCTTGTAATTTATATACATAACACAACTAACGTTAAAGATCATCTTGTACAAAATCATGTACATTCACGCGAGTTAATTAATCTTTCTTACCATTTTCACAGCTCGATTTATTAATATTTATACTCTCTCTTCTCATTAAGCTTGACAAACAAAAATTCGTCCAACCTACCGATACCTCTATCAGTCTTCACAGAAAGTTCTCATCCTTTTTGACATCATTTTTCATCAATTTCCAACTTGGCTGATAACTCGACTGTCTGCACATCGCCGGGAATGGCTGAAATAACGATCGTGGATGGTTCTTCGATGACTGGCAGTCGCTTATCTCGATCGCTGCTGACAGAAGAACTGTGGAAGAAGACGTTTCTCAATGTGGCGACATTGACGCGCTGCTCTCTCGCACCTTCATCCGAGTCTGTTGAATTCATATCGCTGCTTGGAGACCTAGAAATATCAATTCAAAACATCTTACTTTCTGTTCAATTCTAAAGTGACACTTTGGTGAGAAAATCCAACCAAGCGCACGCGTATTAGTTTTAAAGATCAATCGTGGCGAGTCCATTCGAAATTAGCGACTGATATTCGAGATAGGATGCAGTTAGTAATTTGAAGCAGCACCCGTTTCACACATTGGTGTAATTTTCTCACCAGAGCGATGGTACTACGAGAAAACGCGTCGTAGAAACCTCAAAGATCCTCGTCTGTCTGCATCCAGCTCTGACTGCTTTTGTTGTTGATCCTTGGCGCTGCTTCGCTTACGCCTTGAAGTAGCTTTAGAAACCACACTAGAGCTGCAGGTAGGCGCAGGTTCCTGATCAGCTTCTATGAAGCTTACGTGGTGGTCAAACCTGACCCTCTCGCTATTGCAGTCGTCACCGCTTGTTTCGATCGTCTGTTGTTGGTGTACTTCTCGCTTTTCAGAGGCAGGCCTACGCCTGGTGCGCTTAGCTAGATTACCCGGGGTGATCTCGTCGAGTGAGCTGAGAGAAGCTGCTTGACCAGATGAAGAATCCATTTGCTGCTGTGGAGGTTGAGTAGAGCTTGAAGCGTCACTCAATGAGCAGCCATCGATTTTCATATTCAGCACTGAACCGGCCAGGGCTACAGTTGAGGCGGATCCGTCATCCGGAGCTATCGATGCGTTTACGGATTTTTCGGAGAGGCTGGTTGTCGCCGAGGCTGTTTCACTACATACGCTGAAGCGCTGACTCGAGGTCACGTCGACCTGCACCTCCAGCCTTAAAATCAGAATCAAAATTGTTAAACCAGTATACGACCCTCTATTCTCTTGTATATTTGGATGAAGTGAAAAGGAACCTCCGAGTCTCGTTCTGTAACGGGTTCAGATATCCTTAGATATCATCATTCACGACATTGTTTGGGGGCTTATGACCACTCAGATCCGAATCCACAAATATTGGAAGGATTCGTTTCAAATAAACGAAAAAAATCAAGTAAGCTGCTCAAAACCATCACAGTTTCAGATGAGCGAAAATCTCAGCTTTAGAGGCCATTATATGATTAAATATCATCTGTCTTTAGCCATGCTTTTTACACAGTAGTTGATACTCTTTATTACATTGGATCATTTTGAACAAAAATTGGTACCAGCTACATGTGAATGTAATTTCAAAATCTCGCAGTTTAAATCGGGCCGGTTATGAAGTATATTCAAAGCAAATTCTAACAATGACCTCAACACTTTCATGCATCTAACTTTGAAATAGATACAATCTTGGAATGTTTCATTTTTATGCACTGAACGTTATCTCACGATTAAAATCACAACACAAATCAGCAAAAATACAAATTTGCTAACAATAAACTGCAATGTCTGCAAAGGTCAAGAGGTGACACTACTGACTGTTTATGAATAGAAATTATAGGCAAACAACAGTTGATAGAGGATTCAAGACAGAAGAATTTTGAGAATTGAAAAATTTCTATCTGATAGTACAACGTATTAAACAGACATTCGTAGCATGATCACAGCTCAATTGTATCACGAAAGGACACTTATTTATGTCTGAACTTACCTTTGACCACCAGGCAATACGCTTGAAGCTATGCTGCCGGCAAGACTGATACCAGCAAGACTGGTACCGGCCAGGGCGACGTTGCTCGCGCTTTCTCTATCGTTTTCTCGGCCGAGCTTTTCAAGCTGGCTGCCACTACCCAGAGACAACGAAGCTTCTCCTATCGATGGGTTTCCACCTCGATGGCTAGCCACGTCGATCGACGCTGCATCTGTTGAATAAGGATTGACAAAGTTAGATTGATTGCAGGGATTGATCCACAGGCACTCAAGTTTTCAATCTGAATCTTGTTATGGCCATACATTGTCAGAGTAAGTGTCAATAAGTAACAAGAATGCAATTTGGGATTTTGTTTGGAAATTGTTGACAGAAACCGGTTCTTAACGGGAGAACATTTTTCTTTTCCTACATACGTATAAGCTTTGGAAAGGTCAAAAAGTTGAGAATCGGCGAGAAGGTCAGTCTAAGATTATAAACAGGAACAGCTTAGCAGGCTTTTCGTTGAATTATTGTGCAAAATATCACACAGAATTGAAAATTCAATAATCTTTCAAGCGCGTCATTGTTGAGACCGAAGGGAGCATACTTCAAAGATTTTCCCTACTCCAAGCTATCGCACAACAATGAGTAAAAGCTCGATATGTGAATAGCCAACAAAGGTAAGTCATGAAAGTAGAAAAATGTACGAGCTATACGGTACCTCCGGTATTTCTGCCATTTAGAGCGCCCATGAGCTCGTTTTCGTCGTCGAACTCGAATCTCACACCGGATGCACTGGTGGATACTCCGCAGCCTCCGCTTCGGCATAGCGAGACAGGCACCACGCCGTAAACGTAAAACAGCAGAATGGGTACGCCGATACCAACAGCTAGGCCAGCCAACACTGGTGATATCAGAATCTGCAAGGAAAAAAAAGAAAGCACGTTAACAAATATTTCTTCTTTTTTTTCGTTTTCTTCCATTCTTACTTCCCAGCTGTTGACAAAACTCAATATTTGTCGAGGAAAATGTTATGGACTTTCGTAGAGCTATTATTTGAATCTATTCACGGTGTTTCAAGAATCACAGAGATGATAAATTATCGAAATGAGCAGAATGACATCCAACAGAGGAGATGATCACTCGAGCTATAGATCTCACTCAAGGTGTATAGTCTAAGACACGGATGAAACAGATTTTCCAGCATAAATGGAGTCCATTCAATTTGAGGGAACAATTTGTGGAGAAATTTGGGTACAGTGAAGAGTAGCAATGGTAAAGGAATTTCTCGCTCCTCCCACAGAAAATAGTTCAGCCTAATTACTCGCTCGGGCTGCTCTTAGCCCTACGCTAACTTTGTTGCCTCTCATTCTTCGTACAAACAGTTTTCAGGGGTGCTGTGTGGGTCGGACTTTTAATGCCTTGTTTCAACTTTGAAGTTCGTTTCTCAAACCATTGCAAGGGTTAGATGGTTAGATGATAGGTAAGACTTAAATTCAATTTCATTATGATTGATTTGAGTACTATCAAGTTTGAATCAAATCATTATTTTACGATTGCTTGATGATTGATCACCCACAAGACTAATCAGAATTTAGAAACTAAATTTCAAAGATTAGCTAGAAAATCAAAAATACTCAGTTACAATTGTCCAAAAAGGGTCTAACGGAGCGGACAATTTTTAGAAAAACCCGAGCTACCGGTGTGATGAATGATATCAAGAGTGGGCGGTAAAAGGTGGATGTCCTGGCTCGTCGCTGATGGAATGAGCTGTGATTTACTAGAATTCAAAATCCAAGGCGATGTGTCAGCGTTTCATTCGGATTGCTGTTGCACACTTACCGACGTTGCCAAGGCCTCAAATATTTTGATGGATCTTTGAAATATCGTAAATCTAGGAAATAACACCAATTACTGGTCTTTTTTAGAACTGGCGTTACTTTGAATCGCCACAATTTCTCGAAAATTTATAGAGATATTTGAGAACTCGACAATGTTGATGCCCGACATCCTCTAGATACAAATCGAAACTGATTCGAATAATAGATTTTTCTTGCTTGTCTGAGAAACATCGTGACTTGAAGACATATCTCGTAAGATCATCGAGAGAGTCAAGAAAAAAGGATCATATAGAATCTGCCAAATCTTATATCACGTTCATTCGATCCTTATGAAAATTTTCGCCTGGCTTGTCCACATAATATTTGGTAACCAGACTTCATAATCATCATCATTGTAGAAAATTGACATTACATCGTTATCATCTGCAAAAAATTGTAACCCTCGAAAAAATCAGCAAAAACCCTCATTTAGGAGTCTACAGGACGCAAGTAAAGTACAGGAGGCTATCAATAAGATGGAAAAGCGAAGGTTTTTCCCATCATGCGCGCCTGCAGCAGTAGCAGCGGGAGGATATTGATTCCGGAGGGCCGGGGCGCAGGCATACAGGGTTTGAAACCGAGGATAGAAGTTTGCGCTGCCGAGACAAGAGCATGCGCCGCCACCACCACCACCTTCCATCACCTCCATCGTTTCGTCTCGTCCAGGGCACTGTACCGACTTTTCCTCATAGTCCATACGTATCAGTCCCGCCCATCCAGCCAGACAGATAGACAGACCATACTATATACGCACATTACATAGTTAGTACAAGTATTGTATAAAATTACTTAGAAGCATTGAAAGTACAAGATAGTAATAGTATAGTGGCCGCGCCGGTACAACATATCTGACCTAGCCCTGCCCATTTTTGCTAAAAAAAAATCTTGGCTCGTAGATATTATTAGGGGAGTCGAAATTGTGAAAGCTGGGGTGATATCTATGCGGTGGAAGCATCAGGGTTAGTGACCTCCGTCGCAAGGATGCAGGACTCTGATGGATTTGTACAAGTTGCTGATGAGGAAGATTGTAATCGTTGACCACAGCGAGTGTTGAATTGTGCGGTGAGAATCATTTCTAAGCTAATTTATAGAGGGTGTTGGAAATTTTTTGTGAATTTGCGGTTGGCGGTGAGTCTGGATTGACTTTTGATGCTAAATTGAATTAGAGACGAAAGCGAGGTGGTCATGATGTCATCGGAACGGTATATTCGACGAAAGGACTGGAATTCTTATTTTTCAAAATTCATCCTCGTTGGTTTTTTCTTTCGGTTGGTGTAAATTTAAATCTGTTGAGACTTTTTTGGCAAATTACATTATAAACTGTAAGAATTTCTAAGGAGAGATCAGAGGTAGTTGCTGAAGCTTTCGGGATTCACCTGTAAAATCATATGGGCAAAAGATAGATTGAAATTCAAAATTGTCCAAGCTCTTGTCCAATCAAAGTTTGCGCGAATAACGTAATCGTCATCGCAAGAATGCCGGTAAGCCGATCATCACGATGTTTGCATTCACCGTAACAATGAGCAATGAGTACAATAACGAGCATCACTCAACCCGATCCGTTGTTTGAACCTCGCCCACTCATACACATCCTGCATGCCACCCATTGCACGCATCTGTGTATCCATTCCAACCATCATGATATACAGAGAAGGGAACGCACTGTAATGAAAAGACAGAAGCGTGAATAACGAAGTGACTGTTTCTGGTACACTCCACAGATAGCTCGAGGCGCGCCCTGTCCGTAAAGCACTTTTCCTCTTGAAATTAAAGCTCTTTTCAAGCTCATTGCCTTGACAGAGGAAAAAAAAATTTGGACGTAATGTCGGACAGCGAAGACTGCACTGAAGGCTCTTGTGCCGAATGGAATATTACGAAAGAGTGGCTTGAAGAAATGTTAGCTCAGCATCATAGTCGAAATGGTGAAAAATTCAGTCCATCTGTGAGCGAATTTACGGTGAGGCCTGGATGCACGGCTGGTGAATCCGTACTGAGCGATATTCTCGCAGTGAATTTGGATTACAAACCAAGTCCAGATGAGAAGTCGAAACAGCTGAGTTTGATCGTTAAGCGGCTTCCGCAGGATCCTTATAGTCGATTTTTCGTCACCGAGGCTCAGTTTGACTTGCGTGAGATCAGATTTTACACACAGGTATGCATTACCCGAAATCAATCATGTAATTCTAATTTTGACAGCCTTGGGACAGATTTCAGATTTAGATTTCTCAGGATCCGTATCATTGCAACTGCAAAGGATGAGCTGTATAATTATCCCAATTAAAATGTCACAAAACTTTCGTCATTTTTTTTAACAAGACCTGCTTGCCAAACAAATGAAACCGACTCTGACTATGTGTAACATTTTGCAGGTGGTGCCAGATCTGGAGGTATTCCAGCGTGAAAACAGGCGCGAATCAGCAGCAGCGATCGAGCTGCCGATTCCACGATGCATCCATGCACATTACAGCCCTGGTTCGGTTGGTGGGGCTACAGGAGACGACGAAAGTGCCTCACCCGAACCACCAGAGTCATTTTTGGTGTTGGAAAATCTGGGAGCTCGTGGTTTTGAGGGAGCTGAATTTTCTCGTGGACTCACTTTGAGGCAAGCCGAGGCTGCTTTGCAAGCTGTGGCCAGGTTGCATGCACTATCGCTGAGTCTCAAAGTTAAGCAGTCAAAGCCGCTCGACGAGAGGTACCCATTTCTGTTTCAGACTTCAAGGGCCACAGACTCGTACCAACAGCTAGGTGAGTGTAATTTTCCAATATCTTATCTTGTGGCTGTCTCGGTGACTGATCAAATTTGCCCCTCTTTTGTAAGATTGTCTTCACGATTTGCTATAGTATTTCGTCAATTGTTGAGTCTCGCAGTTTCTATTTCAAGAATGTCCCTTGAGTATGATCAGGAAGGCTTTTATAATCTTCTTGATGAATTAGTGCCAATTCGCCACTGCTCATCTCAATTTACTTCAATTAACTGTATTATCCGTAGTTCTGAGCTCATCTGCCACAGTAAACAAAATCTTGAATAAATTCAACACATAATTCCATAATCATAAGATCTTATCGTCTGACGCCTGCCACGCATTACACTTTCGCAGATGCATTAGTTTCAATTTCGACTCGTTAACGCACATCTGCGGAATTCTCATCCACCCTCTCGACAACAACGCAATCAACTACATTATTTTGCATTCACAGTTGAACGAGGTCTGCCTCAGCTGGCTCGATTCCTCGAGCGTCGACCTGGACTAGAAGCCGTTCTTGAATCTCTCCTAGCACTTAGACCTCGAACAAAGGAAGTCATAGCAAGCCTCCTGGCTCCAGAAGATCCATTAGCTTTGATAACGCACACCGATTTTTGGTGCAACAATCTACTATTTCGTGAACCCGACTCCAATAACAGTACCACGACAACCGAATCAACCAATGGATCATCAAATCCTCAAGGAAATTCCAGCTGCGAGTGTGCAATTCTCGATTGGCAGATGGTCACTTACAGCCGTCCAACAAACGATGTTGCTCTTCTAGTTGTCAGTAGTCTACCAACTGAATTGAGACGTCGTCATACCTCGGCACTGCTAGATACCTACTGGCAAGCGTTGACCTCGACGTGTGCCGATCTTGGCCTTGAAATAGAATCTCAGCTCAATTATACCAGATCGGATCTTGATAGAGATTATCGAAGGTCGCAGCTTTTGGCACTTTTATTGTGTGTTGGCTCAGTCGATGTAGCTTTGGGTGATCCTTTAACCGAGCAGAGATTGATCGATGTCCTGGAGGATTTACATGCTGATGGTGTACTCGAGCTGTGCAAGGAAGATCAGCAACCGCAAAGCTGAGCAAAGTTGAAACTTGATGAGGTGGATTCAATGCAGTTAGCTGCCGACGATCTCGTGTGAAGAATTTTCAATTATTGGCAAATTCACGCTTTCACAGATTTTGTAGCTGATGATGCTGTCGACGTATCATACCTGGGTGCTTTAAGAGATTTTACTCTGCAATTTTGTGATCAATAATTAATTCGTTTGTGATTTTTCGCTGTGGATATTTCCTGAATATCGAGAGGGTAACCTCTTGAATTGCGCCAGCTTCCGGCCAATATTGTGATGATGTTTTTTGCACAGCCAGACACTGGCCAATTCTCTGGTTGATTGATTTTGCCGAAATAAAGTAGACTCGTACTTCATTACTCATTACGTGATTTTTTCTGCTGTGTGTAATACACCTTATGTTCGGTCTATGATGATAACCTGGCTAGATTTCGCGGATTCCTAGTTCAATTGATTAATAAGAATGAGATATCTCAATCATAAATAGAATTTTGGTCAACAATTTTTCGAGTTGATCTGCATGCTGGCCGTGAATTACGCGGGTTAGATTTAAAAAATGAGCAGCCAATACTGTTATAGATAGGCAATGAGCGAAAGTAATGCTAGTGCTTTTAACCAATATGGTGATACGAAAATAGTTAAGAACGCAGAGATTCCTGTGAAGAGGAAAAAAAAGTGATGATAGGGAAGAAGTTCAGTAATAACTATGTACTACGCGAGGCTCAATCGAGCGTCAAGGTCGCAAATATTGCTGGAAACGTCCTTCCGTGGCTCATTTCTCGTGCTGCTCTAGTTCAATAACGTTATTATACTCGATCAATCGGTGCGGCATCGATGATGCGATCAACGCCGTCGACACACAACTATTTCGCTGCAATCAATATTGCATAACTGCAAGACATGAAGGTATTATGCGACACGACTGATCAAGCTTAGAGTTTGCACGACAAGCACCGGAGCGACCGGTATAATGGGCAATTTTCAAGGCTTACGCAATTTTCGAATTGGGACATTTTGCACGACACACGCCGCGCGCGAGAGAAAGTTAACTTATTCTAACAGGAGGCAATGCGTCATATAAATAGAGAGCAACCTTGACTTGATCAATTTTCCTGCTCACAGAGTTTCTCATTTTTCCTCTATCTATGATAGCCTAAGAATATTGACACAAAGTGATAGAATAGTCCCGCAGTCTTGATAGAGAGACTTTGAATGCCAAATTAATTATAGCGTCGAATATGCTGACCATGTGCTCATGACACAGGCTGATTATGCACACATCAGGCGTCAAGTTTATAGCATGAAAAGATAATTGAAACTACTGATAGGAGGAAATTGCTTATAGTTCAAGGCTCGATATTATTGTTCGCCGAAATTTTGCAATCGTGAGAGTGAATTGTAGTTGAAAGTTAGTAACATTATCAATTCATCAAATACGAAAAGTTTCAAATAGAAATGACAGTTGCAGTAGGGAACGTATAGATTCAAAAGAAAGGCAATGGCAAAAAATTCAACCAATGAGAGCGTATCTCAATTCAAGATTGAGTTTCATACAACTTGGAACAACATACAAGAATTCGTGATCTTATCATTTCATTGCGATTTCCAGAAAACCTCAGATTTAAGATTGCACGATATTAAATATTGTGATATCAGTAATATCCGTTTCAAGGCTGAGATATATTTTATTGAATCTTGATTGTAATGACATCCGTCATCTATATTATTTCTGCTGTGTTTATGGCCATTAAAATTTTTTTAGTCATAAAAAGATAAGAGACCGAACTCCAGTCGTAAATATCAAATGCTGAAAAATTATATAGCTCGATAACTCACGTCTAGTGAATAGATGAACGGGTAATGGATTTGTTAATAGCTTCAGCTGAATATTCAACATTATCTTAAATTTTGGATACTGATCTACTCATGAGTCTAATGCATTCGAAGACACAAGGGTAGAATAATTTCTAATCATTTTTTCACTCATAGTATCAGACTATGTGAAAAATTAAAAAAGAAAAAGAGATTCTTTTTCGATATAATTTTAAATTATATCAAGAGATATGCTGCGACTAAGGGAAGCTTTTACGCTCAAAATCTCTCTAAAAATATGAAAACGAGTTTTATGACGAGAAATGTATCAATTAGAGAATAAAAAGTTTTAGAAAAAATATCTAATCACTCTGAAATACTCCCTTTCAACAATAATTGTGCATAAAAAAATGAAAAATAATCAGATTTGATGAAAAAATTCATGCGTTCCAAGGTTAGGGTGAATCTTTCCTCATTATCTTCCATCTTCTGTTGACACGGTGAAGGAACTTATATGTCTCAATGAATAATGCATTATTGGATAATTGATGAGCATCCACGTGTTTGCACGAGACTGAATTTTATACGATGAATCTGCACTCTGATAAAATACCAAACACTGACGCACTTTATCCTGATACCTCATCGTTTTTTCATTTCTACGGCGTCACTGTCACTAATTCTCCGGTAATAAAAAAACCATTCAAGTTCTGAGCGTGATTCTAGCATTTTGTGAATTCACATGCATCAACGTTTTTCGTAGATTTAGGGAAATTTACGGTTTGCGTGTGTACGGTTCACGTGCCGCAGCTGCGGTTGAAGGAAATTACTTCTTACTTTTTCCTCAAAACTCCAGATACGCTAGTCGCATGGATTTTTTTTCAAATTTCAGATTTAGTTCGGTAAAAAATGCACCATTCTTTCAATGGATGAGAAAAGAATACTCAAGCCCAAGAATTAAGAGGAAAAACTCAATTTCTTCCGACAACAGGTCTACATTTCAACGATTCGAAGGATTAATATTGAAATTATTTTCTCAGGATATAAAAAGTTCACATACTTCATCAAGATTGCATCAGCGTGTTTCTACCGGTGCTTAGTGACGATCAGAGGATCGGCTAAGCGGGAATTTGATTTAAAATTCACGCTGAGTAAAAAAGGCAGAAAATTGAAATTTACTATCGAGAAATCTGCCGTGATTCCAATTTGACACAACGTTATCAAAATAAGCAAGAAATTTTGAATTGGAATGATTCAAACTTGTCAACCATTGACTATTTCATCAAAATTGTGGAATATCTTGTCATTACTGGTGTGACACAAATCCATAAACGTGTGCAAGTATTTCAACACTGAATTGATCACCGTACTCTCGAGTGTTCGAGTGAAACGATGATGATGACTCATGAGCTGGAGTCGAGAAATCGAGATATCAGCGATGTGGTGGACTATCGCTAAACCACGAGTTCGTTGGTGAACATTGACGAAATATCCACATGATCAAGATTACATAGAACAACTCAACAACCGTCGCTCCGAATTGGGGTTCAAATTTGAAATTTTTTTTATTCTTGGGGATCGATGAATATTAGGCAGAAATATTGTCGGTTTATAGACTTTTATCTACTCACCGATGCAGTAACTCCTCCAGCAACATATGCATTCCTCCGCAGTTTGCTGACTTTTCGATATCGCGTATATAACTTTCGTCCAACCCAAACAGGAATGCCTGATGATTACAAAATTAAATATTTCTTAGTCAGAATCCTCTTTATTCAGATAGTATCCTGTAAAGACTTAGAACGATCATATTACCTATGATGATGGCCGGCACGGCAATACCAGCAACGAGTCCAATTCCAACGGGTGCTCCAACCAGTGTGCCGAGTTGCCAAAGAATTTTCTTCTTCCTAGACCACGGCTTTTTCCCCCAAAAAGTACAGCCTGAAGGACTGTTGGAGAAATGATATATTTAGAATTGATTAGAAAACAAAAGATAGGCTAAGGAGACTAGAAAAGTTTCTCTAGTTCAGCTTTTTCATGACTAATAGAGGATATTGCTGGACAATTGTGATAAGCCATAACCGTGGTAATACTTTCCAAAACATATAATATTCGAAAACTCTCCGAAATCGTCAGTAAAATGAGATCGGAGAAGCATAGTGATCGATGTTAATCGTGACTGAATTGGGAGCTAGTAGACGGATCTTGTAGATGAGATTGAATCAAAATAAAGAATTCTCCAAGACCTTGAAAATTTTCAGGAAGTGGTGTTGAACACTGAGTTCATATGACGAGAATGAGTAAATCTCACCTTAGATAATGCAGATCACTTATTTCTTTCATGCAAAGCCAACAAAATTCTGCCGCGCACACGGCACATGTCATATGATTACAACTGCCATCATTCATTTTGAAAATGAGAACTTGACATCTTGGACAGGGTTTGATATCGTTTCCTAAAATGAGAATGAATGTTTCTTTTTATTCACACAATCATCAGCGGAACAACAAAAATTCTGTTTTCAGACGGGGGGGGGGGGGGGGGGGGTATTGATAGAAAATGTTCAACTGTGAATGTTGTTTTTGTTAAAAAAAATATCTTACAGGAAAATGATGACATAGGGAAATAATTTCCGGGAACCAAACTACCTGAAACATCCAGTCAATTTGGGGAACTAATGTTTTATAGTGATAGAAAAAAAACTGATTCTAAACAGTTTGACCAGGTATTTCAGTGGTGAGGGAATGGTTTGAATTATGAGATGTCTATTAACTTACGGCGCTGGGAATCACTCTGACTAAAACTGAGTGATGAACTTCGGTCATAGCACTGTGATCGTTGAGCTCTTGCAGCATCACAAGTTTGATTGGGGTGCCATTGAGCTTTACAATGGTAACAGAAATATGAATCACAACCAGGTCTTTCGCAACGCAACTTTGGACATGAAGCACAGCCTGAGGCAATAACAGCAAAACTACAATCAGGTGCTGGACACCACCTTGTGTCCGGCTCAACGGCAAGGACTCGCCTCACCATAAAATCTTCATACTTTTCTAGCTGAGTTTGATCATTTAAAATCATACGGATATCTGAAAAGATTGAAAGTAGATGAGGTTATTCAAGTTCTTGAAACAGGGGAGCAAAATCTGTTGCCACAGCTAACTCACCATTTGGGTGCAAGGGCTCAGAACATTCAGGACATGCAATATTAACTCTAGATTCAGATATCTCCATACGGAGATACTGCTGGAAACAATCATAGCAACTCCGATGATGACAAGTCTGAATAGCTGGAAAGAATTCTACAGGAAGCTCAATGAGGCAGAGAGGACAATCTCTGGTTCCATTTTCAAAACTCTATAACACAAATAATATTGACTATTATATTCATGATCGTGAGCTGATGCATTTATTTCATCTATAATTTAATGTTTGAACAGAATAATGATAAAACCAATGGTCTGAAAAGAAAACACGTAACATATTCCACAATACCTTTGTAGCATTGGAAAGAACTGATCCTTTACTCGATGTTCTTTGGAGATCCACACTTTGAAATTGTGATTGAGAAGGTTCGTTGTTGCTTTTGGTGTCACCTTTTTCGACATCCTGTGATTTGCTCGCTACATCTTTGTCTGAAATAAGAATATTGATGAGACAAGTGTGGTAGGTCTATTGTATGAGATAGAATGCAGGGATTTTTCAGAAAAATGAAAGAGTGATCAGAAAGATATTGAAAAATGGCTTTGGTTGACAGTATTTTATCAATAAACTTTGATGATAGCGAGTACACAATAGTTGAGGAAGAATAGTGAACATTGGCATGAATAAAAATTATGAATACTTGGTTCATTACTTTTTGATGTGCTTGCATCTCGACTGCTTGATGTAGTAGGCCTGGACAAGTGCCGAGCCAAAAAAGTATTTGAGTATAGCAGCCTCCTCAATGAGAAGCGGGGAATCACTCTCTGAGCTCTTGAACTTTTGTTGCCACATTCTCCCGGTCCTGCTTCAGCGTCTTTGAACATTCTCAGAGCTAATTATGTCATTGAATGGTCATACTTGCTGTTCAGGAGCTACAACAGACCAGCGAGTGATGGAACTCTTCAATCTGTAACAGAAGAAGAATAGAATGGGTATGAGGAGGTAGAGATTGAGTGAGTCAAGCGATGGGTCTGGAATTGATGAGATAAAATATGATTGTTGCATTATTGCTAATTAAAAATTAAAGTAACGATAAATATTTAAACAATCGGAATGCAGTTTTTTACAGTTGAGCTAATTGGGTGGCAACAAGTGAATTTGATGGACGACTGATAGCTCAAAATCATCTCTTGATGAAAATACACGCATGAACAATATGGTGGAAAGCACTGAGATACATACTTGCATGGACTTCAACCATGCTGAGCTACTTATGTCTCTTCTCAGTCTCAACTGCCTCTAATGATTGACTGAGCCAGTACCAACAGATTGAAAAAGTTCAAACTTCACAGATTTTCAATAGCTTACAATTGATTCTACCACAGAGGTAACTCAGCAAATCCAATGCAACGCTCATATTCATCCAAATTATTATCTATTCTCATAGCAACGCGCAGTCACGTTCTTGTTCAAGATAAAGCTCAACTGGAGCAGAAGCGATGTTAAAACACACGAGCATTCCAGCGAATCCTTTTCACTCTCCGATTCCGCTGATGCTAAGTGTCAGGTCACGCGAGAGCTCATTTCATTTCACACGCACTGATGCAGCTTTTTCCACGGACTTTCGGGCTCTGCATGGTCCGTGACTTCAAGGACGTTGAGAAATTCTGACTACTTTTATCACGCTGTCAGAATCTTGCAATAAGCAATGCACTACATATACTCGCACATACATGCACCTAATACTCCAACGAAAAACTTGTCCTGTCAGACCTGATTCGTGAACGGTACTACTCTGTTTCTCTCTCTCTCTCTTTCTTTACTTGATTTTCTTTCATCTCGCGGATCGCGAACAAGTTTTCTTCGGAGATCGAATCAGCCGCGTCAGCAGCAGCAGCCGAGTCTTCGAATCCTCCAAAAGAAGGTGCATAGGAGATGAAAAGATGCGTGTCTTGGATGTATGTACTTAGCCTGAATCAGCTAAATCTCTCGTGATCGCGAAGTCGTTGGGACGGATTTTATATGGTCAAAAGCGAAAGTTTCCAGAAAGAATGATGAATAGACAGGACGTTTATATACCTGGAGGGGCAATTTGCAATGCTGCAGCTACAACTGGCTCGCACGAACGACACAAAAACCAGGGTTACGAAATATAATGCGTGGTGCGCACGCAAGCTATGACGAGAACCAACTAATAGCGGATTTTGTGTAGCCAGCCTCGATGATGATGTCGTCGTCGTCGTGGAATAAAATGAAATGCTACTCTTCCTCCGGTCTCTGTTTCTGCACTGTACTGTACCAGACTGTAAGTACTCCTTCCTCGTCTCCAAAAGCGAATGATTCACGTCATTCAGGCATCATATAGGCTATGGCTTGCGCATACGTCGACGACGATGAACCACAGTACCAACGTGCTCTAGGCGATGACTCACCGAATAGGTAAGGTAAGAGCCTAATAAACTCTTCTCGTACGTGATGCGGAGCACTTCATTTTCTAGCAATAGACCGGGTTCTAATATGGCAATGTTCTCAAGGTTGTTACACTTCACAATTGCTAACACACTGTATACATATTATATGGCACAGCTGATGAGGTATGTATATAACTTTTGTGGATTTTGAGATAATTGGAGATCACGAGTTGCTTTGATTTCACGACGAATTACTCCGAATTCGCGAGAATCGGCAACGAAACTCGGAGAAGATCCGCAGCGATCCGCGAACATTGAACTGAATGTCTGCGTCAAAATCAACGCGAGCGTCAGATCTGTGTGCTTTGTGAATCGCGTGCTTACTGCTTTGTATATTGGGGAAAGACCCAGTGCCCCCACTCTTCATCATTTTTTTTCTCAACGCGACGGCCACGCATTGAGAAAAGAGGAGGAATAGAGATATATGTAGCACATTACTCGCGCACCCACACATTTACACGTGTAATTCACGTACGCGGCTCATAACTATACATGCATATATGGATTATATGGATTATATATATTTATTTACTTCATCGCGCAAGGAATTCGCAAGTTTATTTGCATTAATTTTTTTTCGACGTCTGCTCTCTCCGAACGTGATTCCGCCAAAAATGAGGAAATCTGAAGGCCAAAGATGAAACCTTTAAAATTTGCAAACTGGAAAACATATAAATGCAAATTATCCGGTAAATCAGCAAATTTAGCGAATTGCCGTTATTGGAGACTTTTTGAGGGATTTCTCGAAGCGTTACAAAACCAGAAGAATTCGATAGTTATCACTGGGTAATGGCAGTGGAGATTCTGATATATCGATCATGGGTTTTGAGTAATTAGGGAATTTTCATTATTATCTTATTATTTATAATCTTCGAAATCAACGCGGAAACATACACAGGACTTACATTGATCCAGCCGGTATTTATCAATATTTTTATAGAGGAGAGTTTTTATAATTGTCTAAGCAATAAATCGATTTTACTAAGTACAGTCACCATTTTTTGATTTGCAATAGGTCCACATAAATACGGTCGAACGTTGGTCGCGCGGAGTACACAAAGAGGCTGATATATATTAGGTGAATCAACTATATAGCTTCCACACAGATCACTAGAGAGTGAGTTAGATTTCATTGCATATACTCTCTTCGATCAATCCCGTGTCCAGAAAATCATTTGAATCGGAGTCTAGATATCAATAAGAATATGACATTGCAACTCTTCAAATTCTCTGAGTAGTTATTCTTTGAGATATAATTCAAATGTCTCTAAACTTCGTCTAAACTGGATAGCCACAGGGAATAGGATCATCAGAACCCATCTGATGGAAATCACCTCGCCTCGAAGTTTACTCCGTATAACGTACAGTACCCTCCAAAATTAATGGACAATGGACAGTCTCAGTCATTACTAGAATTACCTCATGAATTGATGATTTCTCGTGAAGTAATGTTAAAAAAGACCCGTCGTTTGCATGTAAGTGAAATTCCGAAGGCAAATTCGAAAAGCTGAGAAGATTTCACGTCAAAATTATGTGACAAAAAGTGTTTTTGACCTCAGATTTGATGTATATACAATCTTTTACGAATACGCGAAGCCGAGTGCACCCCTTGGTAGAAATTGTGAGCATTCTTTGACCAAATACTGGATAAGTGTGACCTAATTGCATCGCTACTATATCTATATATTGCATGGATGTCCAAAAAATTGACCACATTTCTACCAGGGCCGGCCACCGCTTCGATATGCAGATTTTTCTGAACAATTTTCCTTTTCCAGGCTCGTAGCTCAGAAGGGAAGGATCGCACGAAAATTTTTTATGGAACAAAACTTGTAGATTTTTTGACGATCTACAGAATCCCGTTCGATTTTTTATGATCGGATCACTCCTGTCAAAGTTATGAGTGATTGATTCATGGATAATTTTTTTTCATTTTCCACCGTCGATTGAGCAACTTGAAAAATGAGCAAAATGTTTGGAACACATGAATCGATAGATTTTTTTCTGATCTTTAAGACGTTTTTTACAAAATTGCTGTACGACCAACTGGGTCGGAAATATCATTGATTGACTGAGACTATCCATTATCCATTAATTTTGGAGGGTACTGTATAACACGGTCGTGTTGCGATCGATTTCATCAAGATGAATATAATATTCTATTATATTACTAATTTAGGTGCGCTCCATATATATCGACCCAAAAGTTATGCATGAGCCGTACGAGACATGGTGATCCACGTCAAAATTTGATAAGCAAAATCATACTTAATAATGATTTTTGATCGAGACTTCGATTTCACAGCTGCCTCACATATATCAACACCTGGATCAGCGCACGACCAACCAACAATACAAGTTCACTCATCAAATGAGTTCATCACTCCTCATCAAGTCTTCACTTCCTCACTGACATCTGATCAATAACAAGAGCCTTTCCAAATTCTTAGAGGATTTTTTGTACAGATTATTGTGACAAATTCCAAAAACTTAGTCTGTCTCTCGAAGTTGTTTAGACAAGAACAACTTGAATCTTCTCTTATGACTAATGCTGCGTTATTACGTATTTTGCAGCAAAATTATTCCAGATCATCGGGCAACTAAACGTACTATCCGAGTTGAATCGAAAATTCTAGAATTTGTACTCTGCGCCATGTGAGAAAGTCTGCGACTGAGACCCATTCTTCTGGTAAAAAGTTCCAAATCGTCCAAAATATGGAGTTTTGGTGAGCGAATTCACAAAGAAACTTATAGAAATGATAGGGAATTGCAATGTTTTAATTGTACGAGTCTCATCAAAAGTGATAACTATATCTTGTCTGGGTGAAAAGTTGCTAGAAATGACATTCGTTAACATGTTCACTCCGACGGTGAAAATCGCGTTCGGGTCTTGTGGGGGCCCATCGCAGTGAAGGGTTTGACTGAAACATGGCAATTCTTTATATTGGGTCTGACCTGTCCAGTAAACGTGCCTGAGAATCATAAACTTCGTGACTTTTTGTATCTCATCTTTTCGATCTAAAGCATGAGTATTTCCGCAACTTCTGAACGAATTCATGTGATTAGGATGCATGCGTGATACTCTAGCTTTTAGCAGATTTCCGAGCCTACCAGGACAATTTCAGACCATGAACAAAATACGTAAGTCTTTTCCAGTCTTTGAAACTGCTTCTAAAATATCGCTCAAAGGAATAACCATCAATGATTATTTTCCACGGATTTAATGGCCATTCAATCTATTACAGTCTTCTCTCGTGAACATGAACTCGACGGGACAGGATTTTTGTTCGGGAATGAGAAATTTCGTGTTAGAATGTGAGCTGATCACGAGAAATCGTGTAAATAAGCAAATTAAGGACTAGAATTTTGTTCGCCTTAACGAGAGAATGAGGGGGTCAAAAGGGTTCGTGTTAATGAGGGAGGACTGTATAAAATGTAGTATACCTTCTTATCACACAATGGTGATGTAAACCCGTATATAGGTAGTTCCGCAGAAATTTCGATGTTTGGTTTGGGAGGATGAAAATGTGTCAACCCGAAATCTAACTCCCATTTTTCAACGTTTTGTTGTGTAGACTTAATATGATCTGTACAATTTTTTCTCCCAAGCGTTTCAAGGTTTCGTACGAGTTGATACACATTATTTCAAATTTCCCATGGAACTACTCACATTCCTATGGTACAACCTGAGATAGTTCTGGCTTTTGGAACGTGAGACAATTATTAGTTCTTATCAGGCTACGCTCAATTCTTCCACCATTCTTAACTCATTTTGTTCGTAGGATTTCAGATAAGATACCTGACTAACGATAAGATGGCGACTTGAAATTTTGGGAAGAGCCAATAGGTAATCAGAATCAGTTCCACACCAAAAGTATATACTTCGGACACCCTCTCGTCTTTCCTCAGATCAGAGGGTACCTATATCGCAAGTTATTTCATGTACTTGCATTCATCCATAGAGTTTGAAGCCTCCAAGTGTAAGGCCCGCAAGGATGTTTCAGGCACCAACGTTGGTCGAATCCCAGCACTTTCAAGTGCATGGTTCAGAGAAGTTTCGAATCCTCGATCAAATCATTCTAATTCACGGTTTTTTTTCAATAATTTTCTTCTTAACAGTACCTGTAACACGTTCCTAATTGATGATAATCATATTGAGTTGCTGATGGATTCATTCCAATTTGGTCGTGGTTATTGAAATCGTAAGATGTGTTGCACCGATCCAGGTTATAACTGCAGATATTTATCGACCAAAGCAAGCCAATGATATCTATCACCAATGAGAGAGAATTAAAAATGTATAATTATAGAAAAGGGTTCAGGAGGAATATTGGTTTTGCATAGTTGTATCAGAAATTCCAATATTACTAGAATGAATTTATCGGTTATACGAGCCAAATCCATCTATCATTGCCAGGTAAGAACTGACAATGATATTCAAGCTGTATTATAACAGCCCTCTCGAAAATTCGATTAAAGACGTATCAAATTTTCGGCAATGCAAAATCGATCGATTCCTACTATATCAATCAAAACTTTGATAAATCAGAAATTTCAGTAATTTTTAAATTGTAAGTTTGATAATTTAAAAATAGTCCGGTGATAGCGGATTCACTCTAACCCGATGATAACGGACTAAGAAGTCGGACTCTCGACTACGAGCTTCAAACGAATCAAGTATCTACTGTTTCAAAAAACGAGAAAAGAAGCCACCAAAAAATCTAATTCCAATACAATCAGATAGAGTACAGAGAATGCTTGAATCATCAACAATAATTATTGCACTGCAACAGTTGGTTGTGGTTTCATCATTACACTAGTCACCCGCGCATACGATGTCTTTAAATCATCATCATGAACTGTGGATGAGGTGGGTACGTAATATTTTGCGTCATCCACGTCGCATGTAAAATCGTCACGACGCCTACTAACTCTGCACGCGAATTTTTTTACCTGGGTTACCGCCTATAACCCATCGGTCGCATCTCAATCAGTATGGTTCACACCTCAATCTGAAATTTGCAAATGTGTTCATATTCAATTTTTGCAATGCTTCTTGAAGAAAAGTCCCACGACCGTCATATCAAGAAAAGTTTTGTGGTTCTACCAGGTTGAAGAGAAGCAGAAAAGTTCTGGATAGCCTGAGTCAAGTTGAATGTACTGAGAGTTGAACGCTCTCATCATTATCAACTGTCTAACCGTTGTTATTAGCGCATTCTCGACAGAAAATACGAGAGTAAAAAAAGAGGCATGCGTGTAACCCTTTTGACTCATTATTATTGTTCACGCGGTGTGAACAGGAAGGCAGAATGAACCGTATAAATGTAAGTTCTACATTGTCTCGAAACCTCTATCGTATGCACCGCAGCGATATTCTCGATAAATTTGACTCATGCATACGATATGTTGCAAAGTTCTCGTGATAAGGATAATGTAATTGGTGGTGCAGCATCTCTCGTTCGTCGCTTCCTCTTTTTAATTGACACCCACCGAGAGATGAACGCAGATTTGTTCTGTTTCACAACCGAGTTCCTTTGGCATTCTCTCTCTTATCATCAATCATCATTCAGCATTGAATTTTCCTAAACAGAGCCTTTTGGCCGAATGCTGGTATACCTTGAACAACCTTGCCGTGAATTTTTCCGGACTTTGATGGGATATTATGAAAACTTGCTGAAAATCACACATTTTGTTCAGCGATATGGTGACGCTTGATTCTTCTTGTATGAGAGCTAGGGCTGGGACTTTTGCATATCCGGATATCCAGATATTTTTGAATTATGCTGAATTCGATATGTTTGATCTTTATACACAACTTTTTACCATCCGGATATCCGGAAAGTATCCGGATAATTTGCGGATAGTCCGAGCCCTAATGAGACCGCACTTAATTAAGTTCTAAATTCGTGCACAACTGGTTGATCTTGTGTGCAGTGTTTTGTCGGAAAGCTCTGATGATCTTACATTTTATAAATAATTAGAACATACAGTACCGGTCAAAAGTCTCAATACACCTGGAAATCTAACTGATGATCTTCAGAGCTGAATACCTCAGCACCTATTGGTCGAAGAGAGCTCTGCGCGGTCGCATTTTGTAGCTCAATTTGAGCACTTTCAAATCTATTTTCTGTATTTCCCTTCCCGTTCATTATACCGAAGACACACGAGTCAGAAAAATTATTTTTTTCACAATTTTCCAGCCAAGGTACGAACGCCTGCAAATTTTTAAGAAATTGTTGGATCGCTATGAGACCGATAACATCTTCAAGCCCATGAAAAGTCCTTCAAGATCCGTTTTTGAACGTCTCACAAAGTGGTTCTGGTTTCG
The DNA here is from genome assembly GCA_029851415.1 of Eretmocerus hayati. Classification (NCBI taxonomy): domain Eukaryota; kingdom Metazoa; phylum Arthropoda; class Insecta; order Hymenoptera; family Aphelinidae; genus Eretmocerus; species Eretmocerus hayati. The sequence continues at coordinate 10,352,788 of CM056741.1, forward strand.
AGATTCAACTAATTTAGAGAGGGTGTTTTCCCCTCAAAAAATCCCTTGATGATCCAAAAATGATGAGAAACAGCCCACTTTGAACAACTCTGCCGACCTTGAACTGGGCTGGTTCTCATCATTCTTGGATTATCGTGTGATTTTTTGCGAAAATAAGACCCTCACTGAATCAGTTGGATCTCAAAACCATAACCACTTTGTGAGACGTTCAAAAACGGACCTTGAAGGTGTTTTCATGGTCTTGGAGATGTCATTGGTCTCATTGCGATCCAACAATCACTTCAAAATTTGCATGCGTTCGTGCTTTGGCTGGAAAATAATTTTTCTGACTCGTGTGTCTTCGGTATAATGAACGGGACGGGAAATACAGAAAATAGATTTGAAAGTGCTCAAATTGAGCTACAAAATGCGAGCCTGCAGAGCTCTGTACGACCAATCGGTTCTGAGGTATTCAGCTCTGGAGATCATCAGTTTGATTTCCTGGTGTATTGAGACTTTTGACCGGTAGTCTAACGATGGAGCAAAGACTCAATTTGTGGGTGATTCTGAGATAACTTATGCATTTGATATCCTGACCTCGCATTCATATTAAATGACCAAATATGATGAGTCTAACGATGATATCTAGTGTATTCTATTGAAATGAAGATGCCCCAATAGTTCCAGCAGCGGATATAAGTCTAATGTGGACCTGAGCTTACCAAAAGTGCTCAAAACGTCTTTACCGTGGCATGTCCTAAACTGGAGTTGCACATTTCAATCGTGTAGTTTACCGAAATATTCATTCAATAATCTCGGTTCCGTACCACTCAAACATCAAAGTTGGGTTATAAAACGGTAATATTATGTACAAATCGAGTATCAAGTCTCACTTCAAAATAGTCAAAACACAGCCGACATTCTGTCCTAGAATTTTGCAAATTTTTCGAATGCTTCTCGATAATTTGACTCTGGGTCAGCGAATCGCTTCAAACGGCTCTGTAACGGCGGTAATTGATTCCTAATACCCCAAAAAACAAAATTCTACCACCAGCGGAATGATGAATTACGTGAACAGCTTCCCACGCGATGATTTATGGACAATTTTTCCGTTGCAAAATAAGAATTGACCTTACCGTGGTCACTGGCTCTCGAACACTATACAACGTCAAGGTCCAGAGATTTTTTTACAGTCTACCTACTCTTACCGTGAAAATGGGCCATCTATTCGGAAAAAACGACCCGTTTCAATTTACGCCTTTGAGATCACTTTTCATGCCAAAATGTCCTTGCCGTGTCTGTCCTTATCGTGGCAAAAATATACCGAAAATTGCTCATATCTTTTACACAGATTGACTAATGTTCATGCCCGTCTGGGGATTGTTTTTGGATGTCAGGTAGATTGGAAAACACCTATGAGCAGTCAGATTGCGGCTATATTTCAACTAGTCAATTTTTGGTCCAAATCCCGACTCCCGCCGTTTTTGCCCTCGAAATACCTAAGTTATCTCATAATTACCCATATATACCGTCCAAGTCATGCACTTGATCCACATTATGGGAGGACCACCGGCCTGACGAGAGGCCTGAGTCACCATTCTTTCCCAAAATTCTTCACACTCTTTTACCCTGGTAGAAACGTGACCAATTTTTTTGGCCACCCATGCAATATATAGATATAGTAACAATGCAATTAAGTCAGACTTGGACAAGAAATGCTTACCGATTCCTACCAGGGTTACCTATCCGAATATTATAGGAAATTAATGGATATGACTCGGTCGAATGTGTTTCCTCATTGAAACATTGTGGGTCGAAGTAGAGAATCAACAACGAGATTTTGATGAAATTGAAGTCATACCCTCATGGTAGTGCCAGAGCCATATCCAAGAATTGAGATCCAAGGTTACTTTGAGCTGAGAAATCGATTAATCAAATTCGACCATTCCGAGGTTTTGACAATTGCTCCTGCTCGTGGTGAGCCCCGATACGTCTCTCGGTTAGTCAAATTCGTGGCGATCTGATTTTTTTTGTGATATGCAGGTATTAGGGAGGAGTGGGGGTAAAATCGGGCTACTTTCAGGGTTCTTCTCTCAAAAAGGCAACTGGACCAAAGTTCGGGAGTTGGACGAGCTTTCCGAGTATTTACGGGCGTACCACAAGCATATATTTTGGTGCAATTCGGCAGATTGAACACGGTGCCATATAGGGGAGAGTGGGGCGAAATTGGACGGATTTTGCAGTGGGGCTATCTGACGATACTTGGGGCTAGGCGCGCTATGGGACTTTGAAGTTCAACTATTGAATATAGTGTAAAAAAATGTTCAGACCCCTAGCTCTCAGCGTTCATACTTTTTCTTGAAGTTGAAAAACAAAAATCTGTTCAAATTCGCCCCGAGCTTGGGGGCACTTTTGACAATTTTTGGGGGCAAATTTGGACGGCCTTCCAAAATTGAGATATACGACATTATTCCTTACCCATTAGAGTCGCATTTACCCACCAAAACACGTGGCAATAACCCCAAATCAAGAGGGAAACTCGCCCGCGACCTTTACATCCTCCTAGAGCCTCAGCAAGCGAGCCATTTTTGTGTCATTCTTCGGCATTAATGAGATAGGCGCTTCATTGGTGCACTATCGTCTTCAGCAAATCAGCAATCGACTCGCAGCGTCTAAGAGTCGACTATCATTAGTTTTTCTTCATATTGGAGGTACTCATACTCGCCTCTACATAAACGATCCCGCTGATAGTGTGTAACATTCGAGGCAATGTCGCCGAAAATGCTTAAATCGAGCGCTATTTTCGAACACGTAGAAAGCGACTTCTGACCTCTAAACTGACTCCTAAAACCACCATTGGACATCGTAACTTCATTTTTTCACCCATTTTCGATAACCTAACTCATCTCCAACCTCCCGCGCTTCGAAAGATTCGCACAGATGCATACGCGACTCGATACGCACAATTAACATCGAAAAACACGGGCTCGCGATCGGTCGACCGGTTTTAAATGGGATTTAGCATTGTCCAATTTCGCCCCCACCAATTCGTCCAAAAATGCCCCCAGGCGTTTTTTTCGCAAAATTGCGATCATTTGGGCCCAAGTGAACCGATTTTGGTCCACGACGGTTCAAAATCTTCGTTTTGTAATGTAGTTTTTGACCCCGAAACGGCGATTAAGCTCGTCCACTTTTGCAGAAGTGGCGTGAATTTTTGCATTTGGAAAATAAACCGCGTGAGGCCCTCGAAAAGCACCCCTATGTCAGCGTGAACTCACAGTATCGTTTTGGGAGGTCTAACCGCGATAAAAACCATTGTCTGTGATGGTATTAAAAGAGAATTTACGCGGCGAAAGCCCAGACTCGCCTCCGACCGAGCTATCTCACTTATCCAATTTTGCCCCCGTCCAATTTCGCCCCACTCTCCCCTATATACAAGAAGTGCAGATTTCTTGATGAGCTCCGTTCATCATTTACGGTTTATCCCAACAGCGAGTTGTTGGCATGCCGCCTTTGTAATAAAAAAAAAAAAAAAAAAAACTGAATGATATTTTGGACAAGATTCGCTATCCAGATCTCTGGTATTCTCTTTGGCAATACTTTTTACATTGATTAATCCAAGTAATAAAATATTTCATTTCATTTTCATTCTTACAAAACTTTTATGCACGAGGAATTTCTGCCTCATGTTGCGCTTTTTGCCATAAAGATTGCCATTCACTTCAACTACTGCATTAAAAACAATCGGAAGAATCAAATCCAGCCCAGTAGCATTGACATCATTAGGTTCCGTGAACCTGGGTGACTTTGGCCACTCTAGGGCTCCTGATCAAATTCTCATTGCGATTTTCCGATCAAACCTATAAGTATCTATATATGGTCATTCGACGCGCGTCTCGACGTCCTTTTTGGAATGCTGTGCTCAGAATTGGAACCGATCCATTTGCATTGTTGAGAATTGTATAAAATAGGGTGGCCGAAGTCACCGTGGCATCCGAGTTGACTTTTACTATACTTTTATGCATCGCCACTTTCGCTGAGCATCGCGAAGTTTTCGTACTCTTTAACACAAAAATGGATATTTTCCACTCGCGTCTCATCTTCTGATTGCGAATAAGCCCAGAGACAAAGCGTAAAAGTCTTATGGAATCATGTCAATGAATTTATTGTAAACTGGCAACCCGAGTTTGAACCACGAAATCAAGCCGACTATTCCGGGGTGGCTAAAGTCGACCCGGGCGAGTGGCCAAAAGTCACCCCAGACGACCGGACCACGGCCATCAAGAAACAAGAGAGATGACAAGTTTATACGTCCATATTTTTCCATATTTTTGTAAGAATTGGCACCTGGGGTGGCCAAAGTCACTCTGGATGACCCAAGAAATGACAAGTTGTCTTTCAAATGGTCGTTGGAAGTGGCAGATGAGGTAGCCAAACTCACCCCGGGGAAGCCAAGGAATCTCAAATTTTCGTTAACACGTTCAGTGCGATGGGCCCCACCCGTCGGGCCCACTTTTCATTGAGTATCAGCTCACGTCTAACACCGGAGATGTATCCAATGGCTTATGCCGTGAATGTTTCTCGTTGTTTATGTTGTAATGAACATGTGTACACAGCAGTTTCAGTATATTGGACTCGATTTCGCTGAGTTTTTCCCGATTTTCGTTTTTTACGGAATTTATTTACTAATTACATAAAATGGAGCGATTATCAGCAGACTACTCACTTTGGATTCGACAATTTCCAACATATTTTAGCTCAGTTGAAAGCTCATTTCAAGACCTAAAAACTGAGTCCGAGTACGTTGGGAAGCCTTCAACCTCATTTGAGTAATCTTCAATTTACGCGAGGGAAAAAAATTAGGCTAATTCGAAAAAACGTGATTCTTCCAAGCACAGCCTTTGTTCTATCTTATCTGTATACTATCATGCACTGTAACTTTCGGAATTCAAACTAGAGAAGAGATTGTTCTATTTGAATATCTGGTTCCAAACGCTGCAGACATGGGAAGTACGTCAATGAACCGCAGCCCAAGATCAAGCTCAGCAATGCTGAAGCACGCTAAAAACTATGATTGAACATTATTGTCTGGACGGAACAGATATTGAAGTACAGGTTCTTTTGGAGGCTTATAACATCGAATTTGATGATTTTATCGATACTACTGATGATACTCATGAATATTCTTCATATTAGAGAAACAATTTTGGGCCCCACCGGTGGGGCCCGCCTCACAGAAAGATGGCTGCCAACTCTGTGTGCGATGGGCCCCACCGGTGGTGTCCACTAAAATTCATGGGAATACTGTAAATAGATGCCAAACTAATAATTGTCCAAAAGATTTGGCTTCCGAAAGTGCTGAAACGCACATTTGTACTCTCTCGCAATCCAAACCGGAATCGCGATTTCGCCTTCGCAGTGAACGTGTTAAAACGGTCGTTCTAAATAATTGTCGCACCTTAATGCAATCGACTATAGTGCAAAGTGTAGAAGATGCCACTACCAACTAAGGAAAAATCATTGGAATAGAGGTAGATCTAGTCGGTTGTTGTGGTGGATCTTTGCGACATAGATATTTGGTGGATCTTTGCGACATAGATATTTTACTTGAAAATTTTCACTCCGATTCAAAAAAGTAAACGTCAATGGGACCCCATCTTACCACTAATGAGCTGGCATATTCTGGAGTCAGTAGAATTTTCAATAATTTTCCAGGGAAGTGGCCAAATTCAACCCGGTATACGATTCTAAGAGGATGTCGGATACCGGACCACGTAACGTCGATTTTGAAATGGATGACTAATGGTCGTTACGTAATTAGTTGATAATTTTTCAACAATTCTTCAACTCATCGAAGAATTGCAGAACTTGTCGATTCCGGTAACTATAGAGTGAGGATAGGGCTCCGATAAAGTATCTTTTTGCGTAGCGAATTTTGCAACCTTACCGGCTTGCACAATCTCTTCTAATTTCGTAGAGATTTTACGCGGCTAAAAAGTACGTACGGATGTGATTTTCAGAGTTTTTGCTTCCTCAAATCCATATTTAATTCTCAAAATCTTCGCTTACACATGTTCCTCTCGCCGAAATCTTTCGATTGTAGGTCGAACTTTTTCCTCCAAGATCATCCCGGGCCTATTCAAAGTTTATCTTTGTTGGTCATTGTCCGTGTGCGTGTTTGTTGTTTTTTTTTTTTTTCGTTCACGCGCTCCCCTCAACTCTTCAAACGATCTTTCTGAAAATTATGTGTGTGGTAGATGATCACTCATAGATGTGCTGAAAGAGTTTGCAGCTCACGCTATTGAACTTTTTCCGATCAAAAATTGATGATCTTATTCACAAATATTTTCGTCAACAATAATTTTCATGAAAGAATATTTTTCGGCAATTCTCCGTGATATTTTTCATATTCAGCCATTTCCATCATTCAAATCATTGATTTTGCACCATGTAACAAAAAATCACGTGTCATCCATGTTTTATTCATTTTAACGGAATGCCATATCAACCAATCAATCGATTGTGGCAAAATGAACATTTTCTTAGCTTACTCTGAATTTCTTTAAAGACTTTTTAGAAGGTATTTTCCAAAAATCGATACAATTTTTTAAAAATTTTCTAATTTTTCAGACGCGTTATTTGAAAATGCTTTAATAGACAAAGCTGAAATACTTTCACCACATCTTTGGGTGGTCATCAACCACACACTTGAATTTCACCAAGATCGATTGAAGGGTTGAGGAGAACGCGTGAACGAAAAAAGAACAACACACATCAAATTATGAACCACCTTTACAAATGACTATTTTTCTTGACCACTACTTAGCTTCGAGGGAAAAGTCTTACCTACGATTGAGATATTTCAGAGAGAGAGAAACAAAATGGTATAAACCGAATCTGTGTAAGTGAAAAATTTTAGAATAAAAAATCGACGGGTCTGTTGGTATATATTCTGTCGGTGTGTCTCTTTTTGGTCAACACATTCTCATCGTTTCGAAATTCACATGGACGCTATAGATGGCCTTCCAAGAATGCGCTGGAAAGATTTACAGCTTAGTCTATCAAACTGTTTTCGATTTATGCGACTAGAAAATGAAAATGTCAACATTTTCAGACAATCGATTATTTTATTTACATGTATCTTTTCTCAAAACTCACTGATCCATTTTTAGGCCATGTACGCAACCTCTTCTAGGCGATTTATTGTTCAATGGCTAATGCCGAATTCTCATTTTTATCCAACTCTGCCATCTGAATCTTACATGTTTTCATCATCCCGAGAGTAAAACCGCGTGCAATTCCTTTTCTATTCAAATTACACTTAAAATTGCACCAGAGCCGATTTACGAATCTAAAACCATTAATCCTTTTCTATTCATTCTCACCAAATTCCATATCAACTAACCGATCGACAATGGTGAAATGAACATTTCAATAGCTTATTCTGAATTTTAATAGAAAAGTCTCTTTTAGGAGATATTCTTGAGAAACACAGCAAATTTTTGATAAATTTAAATGTTCAATTCTCTAAAAAACATAAACCGCGAAAATAGTTTAATATAGTAAGCTGTAAATCGTTCCAGCACATCCTTGAGTGGTCATCTGCTGTCCAATTGAATTTCGAAAGAATGGGTCGTAGGGTTGAGGCTAAACCGTAGACGGGAAAAACAACGCAAGTACTTGAATAGGAACAATTCCTTTCCCGGTTTTCCGGATGATGATCATGGACAAACAGAATGAACTACATACGAAAGATCTCGGTGATAGAAAAGGAAAATGAGCACCTATATTGATACCCACTCATTGATAAGATGGTACTCTTGTTTTGCAGTGGAGAAGGGATTTTTCGTTGCATTTCATAGACTTTTCCTTCTGATATAAGTCGAAAAGTATTCATTTTATCAAGAAATGTGCAAAGCAACATTTTGTAGGACTTCGAAAAATCGTCCCGCCCCCTCTCTTCCCACACTGCAAGAGCGTGATGGCAACAAGACCCCTTTTTCATCGCTTTTATTCTACTTCTTTTTGCTTTTCAAGTACAGTTCCAGAAAACTCAATGAAGAGAAGGCGTTGGCGTTGTGACACCCCTGGTTGAAGCTAAATCTGTAAATGAAGATGTTTAAAACGAAAAGTTGATTTAAGAGGAAGATTTCGAGAATCGGGTTGGATTTATTGCTGGCGTAAAGAGAAAAGTTTGTATTTGTGAGAAGAGATATCTATCTGATTTCATCTTAATTCAAATTGATTTTTTATTCGAAAAATCTTCACTCACAGGGATTCAGCCTCCACCTATTTTGTTCCCTCCATACCGAGATAAGTCACACTTTTTTCCACGCCTACTAATGATCCACTCAAAATTGATCTTGTGTTTTTTAGTTGAACCCCTGCTTGGATTCAATGAGTTCTCTGCATTTTTTTGGAAAGGATTCATTTTAACTCCAAGGAGAGCGCATTCTGCTTATCTCTTTTTGGGAGCGTATTTTCAGTGTGTGGGAGTGAATTTCAAAAATCATTAAGATCTAAGATGAAAGACGATGCGAGTGCAATGCGCTCAAAAGGCCAACGACCGTCATTACCTCAGCTCATCATCGCACACATGATGTGCAATATCGGTTCGCCTCCGCAAGCGGATGAGACTCAACCTCCGAGAACAACTCATCGATCCAAGATCAAATATCATCAGTACCTATAAGCACAACGGTCATCCGATTCGCATCATGCGAATTCAACGGATGTTAGTCTCGGACATTATTTTTGATCGAATTTTTCATATTCAATCGAACGCCAATAACCGACTTAGATAGCGGTTAAGTATTCGCCTTTCAATCGTAATATTGTCGTGTCTCCGTTGTTTTCCTTCTTATCGTAATAACATTGACTCATCGTTGTCGCATAATTATCGCTGCGCAGTGAGTGTCACACTCTATCACCACCGAATACCTCAGAAAACCTCAGTAAACCCTGAGCTCTTCATACGATTAAACTAACCTTGTATCATCTTTTACTATCAAAAAAACGAATCTTACCTCTAAATTGTTGGTCCCAAAAATTGCACACCGGACAGCACCAAAAAGTCCCAGGTTTTTCTGGCGGCGCTTTTGCGGGCGTATTTTTGCGCGCGCGCAAAGACTCATCTACACACATCAAAAATCCGCGAGCCAGATCCGAGCGGGGGTACGGGAAGGGGGCTGCGCTGCGAGCGGCGCGAGGAGAGCCTGCAGCCCGCGAGGCAAAAGCACCACCGCGTTTTCTGCGAGAAGAGGCTAGTCGTCGTCGTCGTCGGCCCGTAACACACACTAAAAAGCAAGATGGAGGATCTCGCAGTGGAAGTATGCGGTGAAAACGGAGCGTATTACAAGGTATCTATGAACCTTTAAACAATTATTTAACCTCACGCCCAGATCGTCCTGGATATCAAGTTAAATTTTATTGCATTGCCGGCGCCTCGGAGATCATACTTTCGTAGCCATCCCGGGCGGCCTGCTTGCCCTCTCTCGCTCGTTCATCCCGACGCCATGGCGCGCTCGCGTCCCGGCCTTCTTTTCGTCCTCACTGCCTACCTAAATCTCCTTATTTTCCACCTTTTGAATTTCCTGGAATGTCAAGTTATCTCTTATCTATTCCCGGTGCCGGGTATTAAATTTAGCCGGCCCACGCGGTCGAGTTGATTGGGGCACCGGGTCTGTGCGGTTAGAGAAAGAGAGGCTAGGGCTGCTGCCGCCGCCGTTGCCGATGATGAGGCGAGAGCGCGCGCCGGCAGCTCGATCAGAGAAAAAAGAGAGAGCGAGAAGCAGGACCTTTTTTGGATATGGCTCGTCATCGAGGAGTATATTAGGCACGAGGAGATGCTATTATTCGCCCACGAGATTGATATGATGATGATTATGTTTATCCTTGTACAAGGACGATGATTCATTATGTACCTTTTCTGCTTTCATTACAGGCCTTTGTCAGGGATGTCTTCGAGGAGGAGGTCCTCGTGGCTTTTGAGAATGAGTGAGTGATCAATTACACACCCTTTGAGGATGCCGGCTGATTCGGATTTCCGATGGTCAATTTTGTGTTCCAAGACGACTAAACTATCGAACGAAATCCTGGTCGACCGTTGCAATTCTGCGTGCAGCTCTTTCTTTTCGGCTTCTCTTCCTGATGATGGCCATGGGTGGATTACTCATCTTCCCGAGAGCTGTTGCACGTTTTTGTGTGTTTCGATTGTTATTTCGTTCGCGGGTGTTGGAAAAGTTGTGTTATTTACGTAAATGAGTTCAGTGTCCGGAAGACGGTCGATGTCGGTGCCCAAGCTCTCGACGAGAAAACGTGAATCACACCCTGGCCCATAGATGGATAAGGAGAGAGAGTGAGCATGCCATCATTCAAGGAATTGTGATTTTATGTGATTCATTGTGTTTCAGCTGGCAACCAGAGTCCAAATTTGCCTTCTCCAAGGTCCGATTGCCACCCAAAGAAAGCAGCCCAAAGCCAGAATTCCAGGAGGGTCAGGAGATTGAGGTATTTTCTCGAGCAAATGACCAGGAGGCCAGTGGGTGGTGGAGAGCCATCATCAATGTAAGTTCAGAATACCCTCGAAGGAAGCAGGAGAAAGTATCAAATTTCTTCTGATGTGGATACAATCTTGTGCACAGAGTGCCTATACAAGTGTAGTAATCATGTAAAAGTTGACCACACATACTACAAAACATTGATCAAAACTATTCTCACTACAGATGACCAAGGGAGGGTTTCAAGTAATCGAATATCTTGGATGGGACTGTGCTTACACCGAAATTGTTGCCAGTGAGAGATTGAGACCCAAAAATCCCAATCCCTCGATTGATAAGAACACATTTCACAAGATCGAAATCGAAGTACCTGAAGATCTGAGAGAATTGTAAGTTCCCAATCTATTGCCTCTGCACTTCTGAACATCATCACTACAACCAAATTGCATGAATTATTAGTAACAATTGAGTAGTATCAATTTGAACAACCTAGTGGTCGCAGTTTCATTTTTTTGATTGATATATCATTCACATCCACGATTTTCCCCAAAACGAATACACTCTGTGAATAACTCGTCATTCATAATGGTTTCTCATTTGAACTAACAGTGCAAAAGTGGATGGTGTACACAAGGAGTTCCAAAAAGTGATAGGAGCATCAGTATGTCGATACGTGCCTGATCGAGGAGTATTGCTGGCCATCTCCCGAAATGAGAATATTCGTCGACACTGTAGTATGCTTCAAGAAATGCACTTCCGCAATCTATCTCAAAAGGTAGGCTGTGTGATGATTATAAATACAGTCTGATTATTATTTGAAATATTATTTCTCACACTCTGTTGTTGAATGCAGGTTCTTCTCTTGAAGAGGACAGAAGAAGCAGCTCGCCAGTTGGAATCAACCAAACTTCAAACCACTGGGGTGTAAGTAAATTCAATCATGCATCCCTAAAGTTTCAACTTCCCTCTACTGTTCTCTTTCTGGTCTGCGAAATTTTTTCACTCATGTCCAGACATCATCTTCTACTGTCCTTGCTACCATCCTGTCTGTAACATACAATTCTGGCATTGATGTCCATATAGATACATCTACTAGTTGAGATATCTATAGTGTTCTACTTGATTCCATTATAGGTACTACAACCTCAACATTTTTCTTCCTCATGGTGCCATACATTAGTGTCTATTTTGTACTCCAACAATTTATTTCTGATTATAAATTGCATATCCACGCGACATGTATATCAATTCACTATGCTAGTTCTATTATTCATTTATACAGACAGTTATGGAGATACTATTCATTTTGAACGATGTTCTGGCTTATTAACTACATCAATTGATCATTTTGTGTATTCACGAACTTAGCAACAGAAGAGCAAGCTATTTTATACATTCCTAGAGTTGACATGATTGGTGCTTTGTTGATGGTTGAATTCAATGCTTATTTTCCAAAAACTAACATCGCGGTTCTGCTTGTAAATATTTTGTGTTTTGTCCCATGAGTAACACAATTGCGCATGTAAATCGTATCTTTTCATGCCTTTAATTTTAGGATCGACAAATCATATGAATAGGAGTGTTAGATTGCTTTTTAATACTCATCCATTATTGAGAACAAGAACAGACAGAATGGCAAGGGCGTAGGATAGGGCCATCCTCCACTTTCAAGTTCTGTTATCTTGCTAAATTGGGGAAGGTTCTCATTTTGGAATATTCATGTTCCAAAACATTACAGAGTACACTAATGAATGGAATGCTTTTTAATTATTTCTCCAACTTTCAATTGAAGTTCTGGCTACTTTTAAAGGGAATATTGGTCCCAAGTAGTGCTTTTTCCTAAGATATTCCAAAATTAGAATCTTACCACTATACTAGGGATTTTTCTCATTTCAGCAAGTATAGATCTTCCAACTCATATCAACGTGTCTCTGACTATGAGACAGGAATGAGGGGGAACTCAAGGTGAGGCTTATGTTGCGAGGTCTAGACCACACAAATTAGTTTTCCTCCTTTTGCAAATCTATATTGCTATTTCTTCAGGGGTTCCAACATTATGCAATTGATGAGTCTTCTTGAAGTGCATGCTTGAAATGCCATGTAGTTATCAGTTATAGTTACGTTTGTCTGCTTTCAACACACTGTAACAGAATATTTTACCCAAAACCAATGGAAGACATTTCAATGGGCGGATCAACAATTTATTCATGAAGAATCTATCACTGGCTATTGTAGTAGCTATGAGTTTTGCTTACACGGACTCAAATGATTGTTTGATTTTGCCAGTAGAATCTGTCTAGCTTCGCCGTCAAGTCTTCCTCAGTGTCGGACACACAGCACTTGTATGCTGTGCATTCTTTCACTCTTTCACACGAATTGTTGCGTGTGCTATGAAAATTCAGTATGAAATGTCTTGATGGTTCTCAAAATTAAGTGTGCAAAATTGTTAGTTGCATACCAGTACGTGGATTGAAGGGCCGAGCTTCAGGCGAGGATAGCAAAAGATAATTTTGAGTGCAAAAATGTTCATCGTTGATTGCATCCTACTAGGTATTTATAGAACCTTTGAATCCTTGAAATCTCCCGAAATGGTCCGCCAAATCCTTGAAATTTTCTCTTGGTAATATTTTCTAAGCGACGGGATTTCTCTAGCTTGGTCGTCCGGATTCCCAGACAGAAAGTGAACTCCGGTTATAGCGAGAACTTGATCATTGCAACCACGCAAAATCCCCAGATTTATTTGGTTACAATGCTAAATGATTGGACCAACCTGGTTTATAACGTGCATCGGTTGTAACGAGCATTTTATCAAATACTGTTTTGGCATTCTTACAGTTTGTCGATGTCGCCAAAATGACAATAGAATAGATTTTTGATTGAGTACATAAAAATCAATCAACGATGATTCGATTTGCGCTTTCTCGTCCATCAAATTCTCTGCATCTATTGATAATTCTTACCCTCGCTATCAGCTCAGGCCGTGAATCCACGAATTTGAGACGTAGAACAATGTTGTAATCGCGGTCAGGATTGTAGTGTGGTAATTATTCTTAGAGAATAATGAGTCATCAATTATTGCTCCCTTGTTGTTCCATTTTATTTTGCACAAGATCACTAGGTAATCGTCGATTTGTTCGGAGTTGTATGTTCTGGATGTTCACATTGGTATAAAAATATGCATACGTTTCGAGCGCAACTGTAATTTTTCTCCTATGTCTTATTAGCACGGATAACTAACTTTGTCGTTTTTACGACTATAATCATGACTAATGAATGAAGAATAGTAGAAAACGAAAGTGATGGCCCATATGCTTGCCCCTTGTCTTAATTTTTCCTGTATTGTTTAGTCTCTGTTTGTAAAAAAAATAAGAACAAACCTCAATCCACTCTAATTTCTGGATGAGATGGGAAGGGCGCCTAAAACTCATGTTGAGATTGTGATCAAATCATTGATCGTTACACTGGTCCATGATATTTGATTCCATATTGTGTTAAGTGACACAGATCATTTATGTCGTTTTAAGCACGTCAACATGTTTGAATGGTTTTATGTTGGAAGAAAGACCGATTGATTTAATCGCGGTCCATCTTTTCTTCTAATTCTAACTGTTTGGACTGCACAGTGTGCGTAAATTGAAATAAGAGATATTTTTTTAAATGTCTGTTCATCGTAGGATTAGGATCTCTCCGATCTAAGTTTTTCACGCCTAAAATCTTTCAGCTAGTTTCCCTGCTAAGTTCTAGATCTCCAAGTTGAGGTAGCTGATTTTTCAATTTTATGCGTCATTTGCAGGTACACAGATGAATTCAGTGTCAGAGAAGATCTCATGGGGCTTGCCATAGGAGCTCATGGAGCAAATATTCAACAAGCCAGAAAAGTAGATGGAATTACCAACATTGAACTCGAAGAAAATTCATGTACTTTTAAAATCTATGGCGAGGTAAGCAATATGACAGTATGACTTTGATCGTAATTGCTATTGGCATTTATCTCTCATGATAAGGGTTCTCCAGCCAAATGCTCATACCAAGTTTGAAACCTGTATCTATTGAAATATCCCGAGGAGCACGAAAGATAATTTTAATATTAACGTGACAAGAGAGGAACTCGCCGTTTTCTTAACGATAAACTTGGTTTTTGTTTCCAGACGCATGACGCTGTAAAGAAAGCTCGCGGTATGTTGGAATACGGAGAAGAGTCTATACAAGTCCCACGCATTCTTGTTGGTAAAGTTATCGGAAAGAATGGCCGAATCATCCAAGAAATCGTGGACAAAAGTGGAGTTGTAAGTATTTGTCAACACAGTTTCAGACTTTCTCGCACACTGGCTTGAATTTATCCCGATATTAGTCTACCACTCGAACATATCTTGAAACAGAATAAATGAGTTGATGCACATTTTAGGTGAGAGTTAAAATCGAAGGGGACAATGAGCCTCAGCCCACAATTCCTAGAGAAGAAGGACAGGTACCATTCGTGTTTGTTGGCACAGTTGAAAGCATTTCCAACGCCAAAGTTCTTTTGGAATACCATCTAGCGCATCTGAAGGTAACATCAAAAACTCGAATCTTTCCTTCTCACCCTGCTGTACTTACGTCTAAAACTGTAATATTCATTGTTTAGGAAGTTGAGCAACTGCGTCAAGAAAAACTGGAAATAGATCAGCAGTTGAGAAGTATGCATGGTCCAAACTCTGGCTCAATGCATAACTTCCAGTCTTCAAGGCGAGGGATGTCAGATGATCATTCGGTTGGTCGAGGCGGAAGGGGAGGCCAGTCCAGAGGTCGTGGTGGTGGCCGAGGACGAGGTCCTAGTAGGCAAAACAGTGGTAATACTCGAAAGATACTCCTTTTTGGACGAGCATGCATTTTATTCTTCAACTCAAATCATTTGATCGAAAATTTCAACATGGTGAAATTCTTTGAATGCTTTATTTCTAACTTTCCTAGGTATGCGGCGAGATAACATGGATAATAACGATGATCGAGTGCGAGATCTGCCTCCAAGAGGAGGGCAAGGCCCGGGAGGTTACGGCAGACAGGGCGGAGGCGGAGGTGGCCGTCCTAATGCACAGCGTAGAGATCGAAGGGACGATAGGCGTCGTACTACAGATGACGAGGACACAGTTCTCGACAGTCATGATGTATCCAGTGTCGATAGAGGTAAGAAAATCAGCTGATACATTTCTAGAAAAGCGCTCCTGGTAGTCTGTTCTAGTCCATAAGCGATTATCACATGACAGTAACCTATCTTGACGACGCCCCTTAATTTTTCAACCTCTGAACTGAAAACAGTAGAGAGTAATTTATATCATCTCGCAATGGTGAAGGGGGATCTAATAATCTCATTGGTTGCTATGAAATCGTTGCTATTGATCCAAACCCGTTTTCAGATGTTAAATTCGTATGAAATTATCAGTTAACTGAACTCCATCCTCTCCATTGATCGTGGTTAATAATGGTGAAAAGTTTAACATTCCATCGTGAACGGTTCGGAGTGTGAACGGAAAAGTACAAACGTTTGTGACCATCTAACTGTCTTGCCTTGTGATCTTAACAGATAACATTAACTCGTATGCCTGTACTAACTGGGACGTAACATCAGTCTAATAAGTAAACCTGGACAATAAACAGGATGATCTGCAACAATTTTCGAAGATTTTAGATTAATAGATGGTCACAATGGTTTGTATTCACGTAGAATCGGTATCGAGCATGGAGGGCGGGGCCAGAGGATCAAAAAGACGTTCCCGACGATATCGGAGTCGTCAACGCAGCGCGACGCCATCCAATAGTAGTAGACGAGGTAAATTATTCTGCTTCTGATTGTTGAATCAATAATGAAACTTTGACAACCAAGAGAAATTTATCCTTGAGTTTGAAGGAACCCGTGCGGTATCGTAGGATTTTGAACTTTCGAATGATCCAAAATGGAATGATGGATCCTCCTTTGAGTCGTCCGCAACGATTGCTTTCGAATAAACTCTTCTATAGCAAATTTTCGAACACCGTTCATTAAAAATTCAATGTTTTCGGTACAAAATTCAAGCAGGAATTACATGAAAATCTTCAACACTGATGGAAACTTACTTCTCAGTTTTAAATAGTTTACCATCTAACATTAAAATTTAGACTCCATCGTCCGTACTACTATAGGTTTCATGTGTCTACACGAAATTCTTGGAACTCAGAAATGTATCGAATGTATGATGCCAAACGCGCTTTATGATGATGAACAACTTTTTGGAGCCACTCTTGATTTCAATTTGTTCACACACAGTACCAATTGCGTAGAAGCAGATTGTCGAAGAAAAATTGAAAATATATGCTTACTTGAGAATCCTGTTAACCAAGTTTTGTGCTCTTAACGTAGAAATATTGAATTTCTCAGTCATGTGCTCACGATGTATGTAAGAATTTGAGTCAGACCTGATGTATAATAGATTGTGAAGTTTATGTTTCAGGCAGTAACGCTGGTCAGGCAGATCAGACTGGTGGCTCAAACGCCGTAAACAAGGATAGCGCGCCCTCGAATGACATTTCTGCGACGACGAACAACATAAATGCTGGCGGAGGCGGTGTCCCTAACAGCAACAGCAACAGTCAGCATCAAGGAAGTGGTCCGAAGTCGCAGCGAGAGCCTAGGCGCTATCCTCGCGTGAATCAGAACAGCAAGCCCAAGGAAGCCTTGGTCAATGGCACCAGCGGTTAGGCTTGACGGGACCTGCTATCATCTTATCGCGCGGCGGCAAACGGTAACACATCCTCCAAGGCGGACTGATGGAAGACAGCAAACGTTTACAAGGGACAGATACACGAATACATGGGCGTAAAATATGGGTACTTCTGAGCACCGTGATAGCGAAAAAAGAATGATCGAGTTTACGATTAGAGATGCTTCGTGCATCATCGTACCGACACATTCGAGAACCAGTGATTTATGTTACGAGTGCGAAGCACACAATATGTTTGTGAGTTCAACTCTGCCCGTGACAGATATATATATATGCCAAGTATATATATTTCATAGACGATGTATATTGTAAACCCAGAAAGCTACCTACATCAGCACGCAACATGACGCATTAATCTCTATCACTTATGGACTACACACAAGATTTCTGAAACGCGACATGAAGATTAACATAAGTTCGTGTTAAGACTGTTTGCTCTATCGATAAGAAAAAATCAAGTAACGACAACTATAACCAATGGTCACGCTCTTCTTGGAACAATGAGAAAAGAATTGGAAAAGTTGCAAAAAAAGTCTCAAGAACAAGTATATTATTCATGCATGGTTTAGTTTAAAAGAAAATGAATGGGAAAGAGCGAGGACAAAGGTTTAAATCTAAGGATCGTCGTCAATTCGAGAAAATGACTCGCATCTATTGTGAGCTGCGACAACAGCCGAATCGGTGGCGTGCATACATTCGGATCAAGTATTGGAGTCGAGGAAATTCTCACTTCGACATTGAGAAATTGTGCCTCATTTTTATAACGTATCTTCGACACCCGAAGTAGACACCGGAAGTCATGCTCACGCACGCCGGACGGTTCATGATTGAAGCATCCTCTCAGATTGAGCAAATTGGAATTGCAAATTTCATACGAGCCTGAGATTATGATGCATCATTTACAGTTGGACGCATTTTCAGTCTAGTGATGAGGGAGACTGTTCGTGAAACTTTAACTGTCCGATTATATCGACTATAAGTTTCAGTGCCGTTACATGGCCGAAATACTTCATTCGTACTAGTTCCTCGTTCCTAGCTGATATGTATGTCTCATTCCTTTGCGACCACGTAAACTAAAAGATCAAAGAAGATGAGATGCGCGAGAACGGCAGCTGTAAGAAATCTTGATGAAAACGATGTCCCAATGACGATCCTCTCATGATTATTTTATATTCTGCTCTACGTGATGATTTGTTTTTTCTTAATTTTTCTTTTGTTTACAATTACTAGTAATTATTGAAAATGATACTAGGATTTTATGTTTCCATGCAGAGTGCTAAACGATTGATTAGTTATACATTGTTCTCTCATTAGGTTTGTTTCAAATTTAGATTATGGAAACAATTAAGAAGATTCCGATCAGAAAGAAGAGAAACAAGAATACGGTTCGTCAGCTCGTCGCTAGCGAAGAGCGAGGGAAAAGTGACGCTTTAATGTTTGAAGAAACGATTCACTCATCCCTCGGTAATTTGTCCATCAATATTTGAGCTCTGTGCCGTTTTTTATAATGTACCTATCGATTTCTTATCTCCGTTTTCTCTCTTATTATCTAACTGCGCCCATGTCACACACTGCTATTGTTTTTCCGTTTTTAAAATGAGAAAAGTAATCTTATACTTAGCGATACCGATGTATGATGTGCCAGAGCCAACAAATGATACATGTTTTTAATATCTAGCTGGATCGATGAATTAGCGTGAGCGCGCATACCTTTATTACTATATTATAACTTGGTAGAAATGTGGATGTCAAAACAAAAACGTACTAAATTAGCTTGTCGTATACAGAGCTATTAAGAAATAGTTGATCAACACTCGAGTTGAACAGAAGGTTCAAACTATTTGAAGAATTGAGGATGATAAACTGCGGTATACCTCTTTCGAATATGACTACAAACGATCGGACGTGTCCACTATTAATCGATGTAAAAACTGAAACTAAATCAAGAGAAAGAATTACGATAAATGTACGGTGGTTTATAAAACTATCGTATAATCGACACCTGAACGAGTAGCTGCCCCACTTAACATCTGAGACTATACGCTATTTCATAAGAAGGCGGCATAAGAAAACTGAGATATCCCCCAACTTGCTTGTTTTAAATACATTTGTATTAATTGCAATTTGTGCATAATTTAAGAATAAAACATTTCTGTACATAATAAATTTGCCTCTCTTGATTTCTAACCCTTAGCACCTATACTGATTCAAAAGGGTGCTGAATGAAGTATAATTAGTAATAACAAGAAAATATTCACTTTATTATTTACAACAATAATCGCATAACAATTGGTATATTTCTTCTGAAAATATGAAAAAATATAAATCTCATTCAAGAGGAAACATTTGCTGACAAATGCACACAGCAAACATTAACAAAATCTTCTATCAAATTGTAAATATCGCCAATAGTGAAGGGCTCTCCAACTATTTCTTCAGACTTTCTGTAAACAGCACACAGTTCCTACAACGAAATCAAAGAATTTTGTCAAATTTCCACATAACTTTTGATCGTATCTGAATAAAGTAGCAGGTACTCGTTAGAGAACTTTGGCTTCATTTACAAAAATCTCGAATGCACGGAAGCTCATTGGAAAAAAAGTAAGATTATCCATCACAATCAAGAAATTCTCCTTGCTCACTACTTTCGAGAAGTCACTGAAAAAATGCACCAAAGCAACTCACCCCAGTGCCGGCCCGCAGATCGATCGTCAGCATCATGAAAGCTTGCACGTAGTTGGGATGCAGGACGAGATGATGATTGACGTGTGAATTTGGCGCTACCAGGAGCTTGTACTGGTCTCTGTACCTATTCTGCAGAAGTTTTGCTAGTGACTGATACCAGGCCAGTGGCTGACTTGTCAAGGCCCCTAATCTTGGATCGAGTTGTTGTAGTGTTTCTACGCAAGCTAACGATCGAAGCTCTTCAAATTCTCCATAAGCTATGGGAGGTGATTTTCCAGGACCACCTCCACCTCCTCCCTCGAGAAGTTTATTCCAAAGCAAGTGAGTTCGACAACGAGTTCCACCCTGATCGAGCATCGCTTCAATGTGTTGACGAGCAGCACTGGCCTGAACCATTATGAGCTGCTGCATAAGTTGCTCATGAGAAGAGTAGTAGCCGAGATAATTGACGGATTCTTCACGAATTTGGCTGGGACTTGCCAGTCCTGACAGCGAGGCTGAAACTGTAGCTGTTTCAGGTGTCGAGGATGATGAAATAGCGTTTGGCACTAGTGGAGAATCAGGAACTGGTGGAGGTGTTGGCGCGGCACTTCTTGTCTCTTCGTTCGTGCCTTGTGTATTTCCGTTGGAGATATCGTCTTCGTCGGTAGCATCCTTTTCGTTTCCATTATCATTGGGGTTCAATGTGGGAACACCGACTCGTTGCGCCTGTAAATGAATGAGGTTTGGTTATTTTTTTCGGACTACTATGTTTTGTATCACTTTTCTGAGATGATACGTAGGCAACAGACGTTTAACTGATTGTTAGAGAAACTAAAGAAGGTCTTGACAATCGAAAGTGCTAAGCACACAATATTCGATTCAGTCTATCCAAAGTTAAATATCGAGGGCTCTTACTTTCAATTTTAACTGATATTTTATGTTATAGATTTTCAGATATAAGCCGCATAGAAAAGTGATTGATGTGGTGGCATTTTCATTTCATTTCCGACAAAAATCTACGAATAGCAATAGAAGAGTATGGTGCTAAAATTCTTCGTAATTGTGAAATCTATATTTCAGTATCATGAAATTAGAGCTTTCTTCAACTGATAGACACTTTATACTGTTGTATACCTCGATTATATTTTAGACGGTACTATTATGAACCAAGTGATACAGTCCCTCTCGATTGAGTTTTCCTCTAAAACTTACCGTCAAAGACGATTGAGATGGTGGTGAATTTGGAACTACTCCCGAAGGTGGCTCATTTCTAACAATCTGTTTACTCAAATGAGCGGAGGACGTCGAAGCTGGACTAGATTCTGCAGGACTATCCAGAAGCGAGCTTGCGAGGGATGACTTTGGTACACTCGTTACGGTGCGAAATTTGCCAATCTTGTTTATCGAGTCGACCTCTCGCTTAGGGTACAGCTCACGCTTGCTGGTGAGCATGAGGTAGTATTTTAAGCTTATTTCATTGCCTCCAGCTTGGCTGAATTGTTCGGGCCAAGTGACGACTAGGGCAACGTCGAAGTCATCGGTGCACTTAATATCGTGTGCGTCGTGGTAACTGACGAGAGGTGTACTTTGTACTTTGACCAGCGCGTATTCGCTGCGCTGAGCATCACCCGTTTCGTCGGGCATAGAAAAAACTTGCATACCGTACGCCTTGGCATGAGTTAATAAGTACAAGTACAGCGTGTTTGCTGGGGTCTGCAGGTTGGTCGTGGTTACCGTGCCTAAAAATAGGGAATATTTATAATTTTTTTAACGGCCTAACAAAATTAAAATTGATGTATCTAAGCAGGGCCATTATGATAAAGATTATTATTTTATTAAGAGAATTACATTGAGAGAAGGTAAACTCACCACTGTGAAGTAAATTTCTGGCAAAATTTGGTGCCTTGCTATAGTACTTGTTGAAGTCGTCGAGGAAATTTGTGAGATGATAGTCATGTTTCAGCGACCAGTTACTCTTGCCTGCTATGTATGAATGTATGCACCGCAAGTGGAAGTCGTAGGTAAAAGAATGAAGGTGCATGTTGATCTTGATCTTGTCACAGGCATCAACGAAGCTCAGTACGAACTGAAAATGAAAATTTGTCGTGAACACAGGATTGAAAAATTTTTAACAAGTGAGTGTGTTATCCTTCATAACCACACCTGATTCACCAAGGCACTGCTCGATTTAGCTTGCAATCTGCTACATTCTATCGCTCTCAGCTTAACGACAAAGAAGGGCTCAGTCAACTGGATTTCAAACAGTAGTATTCCACCGAGCATCGTCTTCTTCAGGTAACATGGCTCACCGAGAGTATTTTCACCTTCCCTAAAAATGAGAAAAATTTATGGTAACCCAGAACCAGATATTACAGAATGAAAACAACAACAAAAAATAGTGATTAAATGACAATTACGTTTTTTGCTGAGACTCGATAGGTACGTGATTGAATCCCAACGTTTGCAGGTACTGTTTGTATTCTGAAAGCATGAGTTCGCACAATTCCCTGTGCCACTTTAAGATAATTTTCTTATTCGATGCATCGCTGGCAGTTCTGGATCTTGGAAGATTCGCTGCGGGGTAATAGGGAGGTTGAGTCAAGGAGTGGTCCCTCGTGGCCGCCGACTGCAATCGCCAACTTGGTAAGAAAAGCAAAGGCGTGAGACAGTAATGTATGAGTCGTGAGTGCTGTTTAAATGTGTTCAGAGTGGCCATGGAGACTGGGATGTTTGGAGCTGTACCACGACTCTGCCACATCGTGTGTAGTTTACTCAAGTCATCTGATGAGGAAGAAGAAAACATTTCCATTCTGAGTACATTCTTTTCGATATGTTTGAAAGCGAAAACAATTTCCTTGTAGATATCATCAGGATTGAGAACAAGAAGAATCAAAATACCTTTAGCCTTCTCCTCTCTACGTCGTAGCTCTTGATAATCGTAGGCAGCCTTGACGATGGGGTCGTTTGTGTTGATGGAACCCTGAATGCCTGAACTTGTTGCAAGCTGATTCCAAGGTGGAAGTGCAACACCAGACTTGCCGCCCGACGAAGCTCTGGATTTAGGCCATTCCTTGCCTTCACCACCGGGAAACCTGGCAAGACTTTCCATATCAGTTATCGGATAGTAGTGAGAGTGGCCTTGTTCCTCCCGCTCGGAATTGCGATTGGGTTGATGTTGATGGAATAGCCCAAGTTTTTTCATCATGATGTTAGAGTAGAGGGTAGCTCGCGATGATAGCCATCGGCCAAGATTTGTTACTTGCTTCGTCAGTTTTTCCGAGCGCTCTTTTGACCAGTTGTACATGTACAAGATGATCTGTAAAAGATAGGAAGGTGAAAAGCCAGTCAGAGAGTACTTACAAGGAGAGGCCAGGGAGTGCGGGTCGCGGATTCGGATGAAACTTTGGAAATAGTCTCCTTATAGCACCAAAAGATGATACCCAAAGCCGCAGAGTCTAACGCTCAAGCGTTCCCAAGCTACAGGCTACAACCCATGCGTTATAGTATATCTATATATGTGAGGAAATGGTATATATAGATATACTGTAATGCATGGGTTGTGGCCTGTAGCTCGAAAACGCTTGAGCGTTAGACTCTGCGGCTTTGGGTATCATCTTTTGGTGCTAAAAGGAGATGATTCTGAAAGTTTCATCCAAATCCGTGACCCGCACTCCCTGGCCTCTCCTGGTTAGATACATTTTCATGGATGAGACTCACGCGTTGGCTCTGGACTTTGGCCAGAAGAAGTCTCTGTCTAGGCACAAATGTCTTCTCAAGTATCAGTGGATTGAACTTTTGCAGGAGTTTTTGATCTGTGATAAAAAAAATAGTGTGTTGAGTGCATGAGCTCAAGCGTGATACACAATTGGCATAATTGGCAAGGTCCGATTTATACTTATTTCTTATTCGATGTTTCTGAGATTTTTGTAAATTAATTCAATGGAAGAGTTTTCGATTATTTTGCTCACAACAGAAAGTACCAGGAAAAATTGCTCACCTTTAGGCATGAGTTGTTCCGGATCGACCTGGCTGCTAAACGAAGCCCTCCATTGTTTAAAATTTCTCGCAACGACAACGGCTCCGACAGGCCATCCATTGTTCTCAGCATTGTCACTTGGTTCCCAAGGTACCAAGATCAACCTATCGCTTGCATCGTCATGTTCAGCGACTTTCTTCAACCAACTCGCGTTGGATTCATCTGCAGACGGCTTGCCTAGCATAAGCAGTTCGTCGTCTGGCCTCAAGCATCCGTCACCTTCAGCGAAAGGTTTTTTTCTCCATTCGACGAAGGTGCATGCTGTTGAATCAGTTGCGTGAATTTGGATGAGATTCTGGAGTTCACGCAGCATTACAGGCAATGTGTGTTGTCTCTCGAGAACGACAACGTGTTTTTTCACAGCAGGAGCTGAGAGATCTAAAGCAAATTGAAACCAGTAGGCCATCGTCGTGTGGTACACTTTCCTCAGTTTGCCCTTTTCGCCTGTAGGAAAATTAGGATTATTTAATGGGAATTTAGAATTAGAAAAAATATCTCATAACTGATAGTGATAAGGCGTTCTGATGAAAACAGACTGATTCGAAAACGTCCGAGAACCCTCTCTGATCTGAGACCTGGATTTTTCTGGTGCGATCAAGTCACAGAATGTATCAGGAAATGGGATCTACCAGTTCAAAAATACATTGATCTGAAATTCTGTCGTTTACCTAGTTCATAAGCGTTGAGATCTGAAGCAAGCCTTTCGAGTATCTGGACATTGTCGCTGCCAGTTGGCGAATCATCATCAATGGGTTCTGCCAGTGGAATCGGCAGCAGATTGTATTCAGTTATCAGGTCCCAATGTGAGTGTTTTACAGCGGCAGTGAGTTTTTGTACTAACGCCTCGAGGTTCACCCGGCCTTGACTCCAAACGCGAAATTCAACATAGGCTCTCGAAGATTCACGCGCCTCCTCGCGTCTTTCCTACAAGAGAAGGTTTTGAAGCTATTTTGTAGATTCTGGTAGAGAGTTCCCAACAGAAGTATATTTCACTGCGAGATGAATCAAGGCCCCGTGAGATTTGGAAGTTTCCATTGTTTGAAAATCAAAACAGCAAAGAATGTTTTATATGATAACAATTTGTACTCAAGGTGTTTGAGATGTTAGACTACTGATGGAGTTTAAAAAGTGACACTTCAACAAAGAGTTCGTCAGGTGAGTAATTGGTGAGATAGTTATGCTTCGACTAGATCCTTTATCCTCAAAATTTACTCGAATGGAGGTATTTATTTACAACCACCAAGGAGGAAAATTCGAGTTACGCAAATTAAACAAGATACTCACGCAGCTTTGTCCCCAGTAAACGTTCGTGGCAACAAGCCGCTCAAAATCGCGCACGCTAGGCAGAGCACCGATCGTCGTTTCGACCATTGGACCCGAATCCAAATTATCCGTAGCAACGGGATCTCCAGCTTCATCCACAAAAGCCACAGCAACGCAGGCGATGCCTCGACTGCCAAACAATTGATCCTGATTGTAGAGAAATATATCGCTCTCGGGGCAACGTTTGGACGAATTGTCGGGCTGCGAATAGTCTTGAAAATGTGAGTGGGCCCTGGTATCAGTGTACTTGGGTGTATTGAGAAATTGGAGAAGATTCTGGCGAAGATAGCGAGCGAACGAGCCCACGTGTCGAAGCCATCGTTCTTGCACCGATAAACGAACGCAGCTCTCCGGTGCTCGGTACTGGCGTTGAATGAAATGTACATCAGACGGGGTGAGCTTGCACATGGGGTTGCGAGCTAACATCACTGAAAGTACTT
This sequence comes from Eretmocerus hayati, assembly GCA_029851415.1. Taxonomy (NCBI): domain Eukaryota; kingdom Metazoa; phylum Arthropoda; class Insecta; order Hymenoptera; family Aphelinidae; genus Eretmocerus; species Eretmocerus hayati. Next base: position 10,378,466 of record CM056741.1, read on the forward strand.
CGAGTACAGCATCATCGAGACGTTTCTGAAGAACTTGGACCAGTTCGCTGCGGACTTCGCTGCCTGCTTCAGATATTCCGTGTACCTTGAGAAGAAAGAATTATTCAGAATTTAAAAATCTTCATGTCTCATGCCTGAGAATAATGCTACATACGACTATAGAACATTTCGCACAGATGTATAAGAGACTATATGGCGAGTGACATAACAAAATGTGATATTATGATAAGATATTCATTCTTATATGAGGATGAGATCAACATGAAGGCTTGGCCCTCAGCCATTCTGCAATCACAGCAATTTCGAATGTCTCATTCCACGAAAACTTTTCTCAAGTAAACAAAATGCCTACATTGGGTCCATGAACACAGTGAACAAAGTTTCCATTGGGAAAGAGGAGCACTTGATTAGTTCATTGTCGGGTACCAATGACTCGAATCAGAATTCGATTTATTCCAAATGTTATCGTACTCCGAGCAAATGATACGAGCGCACAATCTTTGCACTGGCTTCCTCGAGTTGGCCATAGTTTAAAAGAAAATGTTGTGAATTGCATCCCTAAGAGCTTTGAGAATGCAAAATTAATCGATGAGCGAACAAGAGAACAGGTTTGAACTAGCTGGCTAGGCAGGCCGTTTTAACGAATGATCAAGAGTTAGCAACGGCCTTTGTATTCCATTCGGGCCTATTTGAGAATAGGTACACTACATTATACAGAATGAAAATGAAATATTATTATTATCATTGACGTTGTTACTAAAATAACGCGACCACCTAACGATATTATTTCTATATTTTCTGAATAACTATTCATTATCTGCAAGAATGTCAAGGCATATGAACCGTATGGTATATTGCGTATTGACCAACTTACCATCAAGACAATCGAATCACCAGACTTGTTGAGTATGTCAGACTCCCTTTCGCCGAATGATCGAACTCTCGGCCTTAGGAGATCAGCCGATGCTGAAGACGAAGACTGATCAGCTGACAATCCAAGACTCTTTGCATGTGATAGCGAGGCTATACTACTGCTTCGCGATACCATGAGCTTTTCGTCACTCTCGGAAAGTTTACTGCTCTGTAACGGTCTGTCGTCACTCGTACGCTCGTGCAACCTCAAGTAAAACACGTTACCATTGCTCTCCTGGTATACGAACATGTTAGCTCGGTTGTTCACTGAGAATCGATTAAGTACGGCTTGCAGGGCTTTGATTCCGCGAGATAGACCAGTTTTGCCGGGGCCAGTTTTCAGACGGTGATGTAGGCAGAAAGGTACCTCCCAAACAACTGGACACCGAAACATGCCTGGCGTCAGGTTGAGCAGTGCTGTAGATAGATTGAAATGAGGTGAGATCTTTCATCATGATACTTTGAAGAACAACAAGGATAGAATCTACGGAAATTCAGGCAATTTTAAAAGTCATTCGAGTTTAGGATCAAAATGGACGGTAAAAAGTGAGGATATGAAACTGAGAAGTGAAACTATGTGGTTATCTTTCCGATGACGTTGATTGCAAAATTATAATTAATTAAACAAACGCACCATGATTCCTGGGCGTCGCAGAACTGGCATCAGCACTACTCTCCGCGCCTTTCCATGACTGATCTTCTATCGATTCCGGCTCCAGTAATGCATCACAGATACGCCTGTCATGCAAATCCCTCAGCAGCAGATACTGATTAACCTTTTTACAAATACTTCTGAGCTGAGCGACTACAGCTTTCTGCACTTGCTCGTAGCGATCGACCTCGGGAGATGTGAGATCCAAGAAACGGCAATGAAAGTAGACGTTCACATGATCATTGCGAACCTGAAGCACAAGCCAAAAGTTTGGCATAAGCTTTCGCCGCCCATCCAATTCCATTAGCCAGAGGCATTCCTCGCCAGAATCGCTGCTGTCACCTTCGTAGCCATCGTCTGTGCCTAGTTGATTGTCGCCGATGCTCGAAATTTCCGAGTGGTAGCCAGGAAGTTCACCGGAATCTTGTTTTCTGACTCCAGAGTTGACGCCGCTACCGGAATCTCCGAGCTCGTCGTCATTCAATAATTGGTTCATATTTCCGCTACAAGTGCTCTCGAAGACTGAAACGATATTGTATAGTGCATTTTTTCAAGATCTAATCTTTCATTGATGAGACCGCGGAATATTCAATTGATAGTCGATCTTTCAAATCAAAATCTTAGTGGTGGTATATGGTGGTAACAAGAATGATACTCGTACTAGCAATCTCTTGTTTGTCCATGAAGATGACTATTTAAAACATTGACGAAATTTTCGGGCTTTGTCATATTTATTACGATTCCGTTGAAATTTTCTCAAATGTTAACGCGCAAAATCATGGAATACGAGAACCAAATACAGTCTTCTCCGTTAACACGTCCGGACAGGAATTTTGTTCGCGTGAACAAGGTGTTCGTGTTATCGAGAGATTCATTTTATTCTCTAATTCTCAGTTTGTGTTGAAAAATTAACACGGATCAGTTCGTGTTATCCAGGAAACATTGATCAATCCAGATGAATACTGTGATTTCATCAACATTTATTCACAATAATATTATTTGTCATCAGGATCAAAAGAGTCAGTCGAAGAAAGAATCAATGATTCAAACGGTCTCGAGGAGAATATAAGAATGCACGTACAAGTAGTGATACACCATTTTACGGCTCCTTTGAGGAATTTCCGAAAAAATTGTCTAGAGACAGCTGGTGAGATCGCGCGGGATCGCAGAACCAATGGACTTTGCAGAACCGAGTTCCAAAAACCTCTAAACTGCTTTCGCAGATCACTACCTGGAGGGTCCCTACTTTGTATGATACTGAGGAGATATTTCTCCTAAATCATCGAGGCGCTCAATCGAAACATTCCTTGAGGTGGCAGTATAATCATGCAGAGTTTGCGAGGATGATGAAACAGCCGATCGAACTACAGCATTGCGGATTTTGTCCTTGTCTTTGATAATGGTTGATAGTATGGATCTAGGAATTTCGAATCTTCTTTCGATCAACTTCATGCAATATAGCAAGTTTCGTACTCAAATCAATAGCCGACTGCTAACGCTTACTCATCGTGACGAACTGAGCTGATTCTGTTGGCTTTGCCTCTATTTACTACTTCGAATTCGTGTTAAATTGTTGGGGATTCGTGTAAGAGATAAAAATTTAAGTCAATTCTGAAATCGCTCATAAGAGCCCGTACACTTTTTACGGCGCAAAAATTTTGTTCGGGTTAACGAGGAATTCGTGTTAAGGCGATGCGGTCACCGTGCAACCCGGAAATTATATCTTATTTGGATGAAAATCAAAAAATTTTCACGAAACGAAGTTGGAGACAATTTGTCCATTACGTATTATCATCTGAATTGTGGTGGACAACTCATTATTTGTCACCAGTCACAAGACTATCACTAATAAAGAGAATAACTTGCCCGCGGGTACTTTCTAACCTACAAATTGGCACATTTTCGTTCACAAAACTCTCAAAATCTAGTCCGATTTGGGCCAAACGAAGAGTTATCCAGGCCAAGTTAGATGATAATAAAGCCTGGATAACTCGTCGTTTAGCCCATAATGGAAAAGATTTTGAGAATTCTGTGAACAAAATTCAGCGTGCACGGTGACCGCATCGCCTTAAGGTAGTTGTACACTAAATTTGAAAATATACCAGAATGGCACCAGAGTTGGGGAGAATTTAGTTCAAGTGTTGACCGTTTTGTTTCAGAGTGGTAGTCATCAAAATTCGTCACTTTTAACGTTGCGCTCATATGGGATCGTCGACTCCCATATAAACGCAATGTTGAAAGTGACAGATTTTTTATGGCTGCCACTCCGGAACAAAACGGACAATCATTCTGAAATTCTGCACAGGTATTCATTAACACTTGAACTGAATCCTCCCCAACTTTGGTGATTTTCTGGTACACAGTGGAATTTCCCTCAATGGATACCTCCTATTAGCGGACACCTCTCAATCACGGACAACTTTTTGACGACCAGCAGAAGTATAATTACAGAAATGAACCTCTGATTAGCGGACACCTCCGAATAGCGGACAGTTTTGATGCGACCAGTGGTGTCCGTGCGACCGGAGGTTTCACTGTATCTTCAGCTTTAGTGTATAACTACCTTAAGGTGGTTAAGCACCAAAACTATTCATCGGCAGAATGTCTTGAGACTCCGCCCATATGAAGTTGAAGTATCTAGGAATAAGCATGCAAAATCCCAGAAAATGATTGACCACCCCGTTTCCGAGCCATAGATGTAGAAAGTACTATGTTTCAGACATTTTTAATATTTTAAAGTGTGTAAGCCGTGTATATGTTACAGTAAATGTCCGAAATCAGTCAATGCCGGAGATTTACTAGTAAATCCTAGGACTCACTGGTGGGGCCAGTCAATCCTAAGATTGACTAGTAAATATCCAGCATTGACTGGGAAGTCTAGTCAATGTTTTTGAAATAGCAGCAATTCGGACATTCACTAGTCAATCTTAGGATTGACTAACAAGCCTTCGTAAATGTCCGAAACGTGATTGCTCACGAAAAATATAGTTGGCACGTAAACTTGATTCTTTCAAAACTTCGCGCCAAAAAACAAGCTCCTGAGGTACAAGAAGGTATTACTATTATTATAGGATTTCTACAGAATTGGAACAAAAGCTGGTTTAATTAACAACCTGTTCCCGAGGAGCCAGTTTGAAGTTTGCAAAGAGAAATTCCTCGATCTCAACGAAATTGACCGGACGCAATCTGTAAGCTTACGAGCAGCAGCTTCAAAAATTTCGATTACAGGTGGCCATGGGATGACGAAATGCAATTGTGAAGCTAAATGTTCTTCAAATAGATGTTCTTATAAAGTGAAAAAGATACTGTGCAATTCAAGATGCCATAATAGCCAGAGCTGTTCTAACAAGTAGCTTTCATATTGTTAAATTCTTAGAAAGATTCAACTTCACTTTGATCATACAACGGGCTATATTATTTGTCGGTGAAAAATTCGTAAGACTAGAATGACATTATCGATGTGATGAAGATGTGACCTCCGTTTAGTATGAACGTGAGATCTAATTTTGCATGAATAAATTTTGCTCATCATACATTTTCATTTCTCTGCTCATTATATGTTTCGGACATTTGCGGTGGTCAGTCAGTCAATCCTAAGATTGTCTAGTAAATGTCCGAAATTCATCTTCACGAATCAACATTGACTGGCTGTTTCAGTCATTTCTAAGATTTACTAGTAAATCTTAGGATTGACTGGCCCCTCTAGTCAATGTCAGGAACAACTAGTCAATCCTAGGATTGACGGATTTCGGACATTTACTGTAACATATATAAGGCACAGGGTACTTGTTCTGGCCGGGAACATATATAATATGTCAATAACCGTTTTATTTGGTTAAATAAATTCCAAGATGACCCGACCGCCCGGGATTCAAACCTGCGCCCACCCGAGTCCCGTGTTTCCGCTTGCTAGGTTTGGTTACGTAACCAACTGAGCCACGATTGCTGTTTGTTCGTGTTAACGAGAGAAAACTGTGGAAACAGATCTAGAGCCGACCCCAACTCGGCAGCCATATTGAATCGACGGATCCTACGATACTTTGATGACTTTCTCGATCATCAAATGATTGGACCTATCTGTGATATCGAGTTTTTCATTGCTCTGAGTTTTTTATCACAAATAAGACTATTGTATTGGAATTTCGAGTACAAAATTCCTTATGAATTTGAATTTTGAAATACGCTCCAAGTTCACGTTGCACTCGAATGAAAGAATGTTTCCACCGCAGGAATTTTCCAAGTTCAATTTTCGATCAGTTTCCGGATCAAGTTCACTAGATCACTGGTTCTAATGTGGATGAATTGATAATAATGTAAACACTCACGTTTCTGTTCTCCAACCGGTGCAGACGACGACAACTGGCGCAAATCGTGTGAAGTCATCGATACACTCGGTCCACAACTTGTGTTCTTGACGACATAGAATAAATTACCCTCTTCGCGCACGCAATATCTATCAACACTGAGGTTTCTCAGCTCTTCGATGAATCTTGGTAGACTACTCTCAGGCGAAAAGACAAAATGCAAAGGTACTCTATCCAGGTAGCAACTTGATCTATTGTTAGATTCTGTGACGTGTTTAGTTACAAAAGCAAGAGTATCTTCATCAATAGTTGGCTTATCAAGCAGAACTGCCACAGTCTCGTCCCTCAACAGCCAGTTTATCTCTTCGACTAGATTAGACACTGCAGAGTATTGATGCGGTGGTAGATTGGCTATACCCTCGGGAATCTGTTCGGCGTCAATAGATTGCATTCTCTCGAGGGTAGACTCGTTTATATCTGTAGCAGTTCGCATGCTACCTTCACTACAGTACGACGTTGTCCGAAGACCTGGCATATGCTCCATGCTTACCTAATATATGAAGAATTGATTTGATATTATCCAGGATGATTTGGTTAATGTATGAAATGAGACAGTATTAGGATCGGTTTATTGTGGCTTACCTCCAGAACCTCTTTAGGCAGATTGAGACAAATTATGTCTAGTGTGACCTTGAGTGTCGAAATCGATTCGTTGAGGTTATAGTCGTCCAATTTCTTGGTGATTTCGGTAAAACAAGTAGGTAAAAGCTTGACTGACGTGCTGGAGAAACTTGATTTTGAGTGGATTGAACAATTGAGCTGGAGAAAAAGAGGCTGATACCGGATGTGCTCTGGACTTTCAAGATGGAGGTCACTAACAAAGGATTCGGCAGAGTCTGAACTTTCTGATACTTTTGAGCGGTCATGAATGCCACTTCCTGGCCACAGCATTGAACTCAGGTGACTGACTAAAGAATGAATATGATCATTAGGACTTAGAGTTACAATTCTTAACTCAAACAGAGGGCGCTTATTTGAATGAACTATGTGAGTGACTTGAAAAATATGCTGGATGACGGAAAACGACATCTAGAAAAGATTCCATAGTTTTGGAAGAGCATTTTATGATCAAATTTGGCAGTTGGAAAGTGTCAATGGGGTGCGAAAGCGCTACATTCTTGAGAAGCGCGGGTCGTAAATGAGATCATATTAAGTAAAAAGAGTCACCTTTTTTGGCTGGGTTGACCATCTTTCCGTTTGTCATATCTGGATTAAATGTAAATCTCACATTGTCATCGCTATCTGATGAGCCTCGTGGCGCATCAATCTAAGAAAACAAGGGAAAGTTACATCCATAGCGTTTGCGATTTTGAAATCATGATAGAAATGAATACTCAAGGTAACGAACCAAGTGATCAGTCTTCCACGAAGGCAAGCAATAGTAAAACTCGGTGTTGACAGGTACCTGCCTAAAAGCCATGCCAATGATCTTCTTGAACTTGTCTTTGATGAGGCTGTGGATATTGCGCATACCTTCGCAAGCTAATTCTTCACCGTCATGGTTGCAATTGTCTTCTTGTCCAGATGGCTGATGATGCTCAAGATGTCTGCATACGGCTCTTAGATAGTCCGTTATGTTGATCTCGATTACGCACTCCTCACACTGCTCTATTGCAGCATCCATGGCATCGTAAGTCAATGGTTGTTGTAGGACGAGTGATTTGTATACAGAGACTACGTAGGCATTGCAGTGTGCTAGGCTCAACACTTTGCAGTGTTCCAAAAGATTTCGTTGGTCTGTGAAGTATATGAATGATTTAGCTATGTTATCCATCTTCAATGATTCGAGAAAGTTTGCAAAATTAAGGTTAACAATCGAGGATTCAATACCAAGCGACTTCTTCAAACGGATTACATTGATTTTCCACAGTAGTTAACGACAAAGATGTGAGCTGCAGAGATATTTTTGTGTAATACTGAAAAAGGACAACATTTTTTCGGCTCGAAATCGATACCAGCAGTTTCATTTGAAAAACTAGTTGCAAGTTCTAAAAGGACCCATGGTGTCCACTGAATCTCCTTCGAAAAATTCCCTGAGTATTCCAGGTTTTCCAGTGCTCTCGAGGTAAAATTTCCAGTTTCAAAATTCAAATGAATCAAACACAAATCAGTCATTCTCAATGTCTCTCCTGTGCTCGTCAAGCTGATGAAGTGAACAAACTCTCTTTCGACATTCTCTGCCTCAGAAGATGATTCCAACGTCGTGTCAATGAAAATGCTCAGAGCTAGAGATAAACGTTGCTGGGCAAGTTTTTGGTCACAAGCAATACAAGGGTCGAAACAGCTAATACCAGCGACCAAGGGGTGCAAAAACGGATCATGATGCACACTCGTTCGAGAGTAATTCCACGTCAATTCCGCAAGGTTTTCTCTGACCATTTTTTTATCCATCGATGTGTTTTTTCCGTCTTGAAATATTGAAAAAGACGGTTCTAACAATTTTGAGTGCCTAAAGATTATTTTTGCATTACCCAGATCTATTTGAGTGCTCCTGCTGTAAATTCAGAATTTGAGAAATTGACTCGGCAATTCGTGCATAACTTTGGACTACTTCCACCCATCGCGATTCTGCTCACAAAGTTTTAAAGAGGGTTCAAATGCCTATCAATTTACCATCTGCCCAACATTTTCAAAACCATCATTGCCAGACTCAAAATAATCTTGAATTACGGTGTCGGTGTAGCTCTTTTAACATGCTCAGGAAAATTATTTTTCAATCATGTTTTCGGTTGCTATTGTTATAATTTACCCGTGAAAAATGTTGGAGCATCATTTCTAAGTAATGGCTTCCCTACAAGTTTTTTGTGCATTAAAGAGTCAAAACAGTAGAAAATAATTTTATATAAAGCTGGAGTTTCTTACAGAGCTTTGAATTAGACTTCATCGTGTTTGTCGAGTCATTTTACATCGAATATACTCAGGTAGACCTGGGTAGTGCAAGCAAATTTTGTTGGACCTAAAAACTTTAGGATCCATCTTTTTTCGACACTATAGAACGGAAAAAGAACATGGAAGAATATTAAAATGGTCGGAGGAAACCTTGCGGAATCGACGTGAAATTACTCATTTGAAGGATTGCTCTCATTCAAATCGAAAAATTGACGGCCGTTGCAAAGCGAATGAATAGCAAGTCAACTGACACATTTGTCAAAATATTCAGGTTCCACGCAAGAATTCCCTGAGTTTTTCCTGATCTCCCTGAATTCCAGGTTCGGTGGACACCATGGGAGTACTTGTGGTTACTCAAGAAAACTGAGATGCATAACTCAATGTTAATGTTGACGCGTATTCTGAGACTCGTGTTCCTATTCTTGGTCGTCGTCATATTTGGGATCAAATTTTTCTTCCAGCGGATCACAACTTGTTTCTGCTCTTGTAATGATAGAATTCTTTGTATTTTGATTTCTTGTTGAAGTTTATGAAGAACGATTTATGAAAACTATAAGGAACCATGAGATGAATCAATTATTATCCTAAGGAGGTACCTCTAGATAGGTATGAGTGAATTGGAACGGCGATTTGAGATTTTTTTAGTATCATCGATAAAGTAGAACCTAATTCTTCTTGTCGTGTCGAGTTACTTTAAAATTGGATTACTTGGTGCACTAGTGTAACAGCTCTTAATTGAGCTGTATTCGATATTTGAGTGATAGACGGCACAGCATGGAATGTGCACTGTAAGAAATTTTTTCAAAAAAATTTGACCAGTCAGTTGGAAATTCAACGATTCATCGTATGGTAATAAATACAGGATCCTTGAGATAGAGAGATAGGGGATCTAATGAGGGATATTGTTAGGTGAAAAAAAAACGAGTCTCGTCATAGTTTTGCGTAAAACAGTATAAAAAGTTGACGGCGTCACTGAGAGTTTTTTTGGCCAAGAATCCAGATTTAAAAACGTTTAAGGGTGACGACTCGTCTGAGTCGGTCAAGCCTAGTTTGTGTGCCGAATTCACCAACGTTTCCTATCATGGGTACGGATACGGGATCCACAAGACTGATCTGAGTAGCGGACCCCGAGGTGTATTATTCGATCAAAAAAAGTTTTATTCGTTTTTTGTTAACTAATAAAAATAGACATCTGTGAAGTCGCTGAAAGCGTTCTCTTTTGTGAGTTGTTCTATCTATTTCTGATATCTGAACTACAAAATGTATGTCACTAATTCAATATTATTCGATTTGTGTGGTATGGAATGGAAAAATTTCGAAGCCATTCCATGAAATGAAGACAGTAATTAAGAATGCTTGAGATACAAAAAATCCGATGTATTTGGAGCCATTTGAATGATTATGAAGAGGATTGCTCTCAAGGTCGTGCAACTGTAAGAAGCAAGTTAGCTCAATGTTCAAAAACCCGACTTATCTTATAAAGTATGAACCAGACTGTTACCATTTCATGAATATGATTCATACGTGTTTCCCGCGTAGTGAAGAAAACTTCTGTTCTGCGCTGTTTTCGCCAAATACTCTAGTCAAGTTTTGTGGGATAGCGGTGTTTTCCATTTTTTCTAAACTCGAATTCATGCAAGCGCAATTTCTGATTGATCAGGGACATCTCCCACTCTGTAATGTTAACAAATTCTTTCATTGCTTTCAACGGAGAGAACGCTACCAGGATCGTATCCGGGTGGGTAACCGCCTGTCTTGATCTGCAAAGCCTAGCTTCAAATACACGTCAAATAAATTGTCACCGTCGACAATGGAACGTGAAATTGACGTTATTTTGCTGAGCTCGTCTATTGATATAAAAAAAATAATAGATTGCGAGCGCATAGATTAAATGAATTGAATTCAAAGTAAGTTTTGGAGTCCAAAATTTGGACTGCAACAGCGTGGAGTAACAGATGCGTCGCGTCGTGAGTATACCTTTATATCGTAGCAGAAGCGTTCTCGGAACGCGAAGGGCCTTACCACTTGCGCGAAGGATGCCCCATCTGTCCTACGGCACCACACGCGCGAGCCACTTTAGAAACTTTTTTTTGTATCAAAGCCCCAAATTTTGGATCTCAAGTGGAGCTCAGAACGAAAATATAAATAAAAATAACAAAGAAGCATACTTACCGCTGGATACATTGTCGGAGTCTTCACTCTTTGGTTCTGGGGAAGATGGCTTGGTATTTTCGCCGGACTTGAGGTTTATGAATTCCTCGTTGATGAACTGCTCACCAACCTTGAAAGTATGATCTCGACAGATGTCCTTGCTTCTTGGTTTATCCAATTTTTCGATGAGCGTATCGATGAGTAGAGCCAGCGAACAATCGTAAACGTAGATCGGTAGGATGAGAGATCGCCTAGTGTTGCCATCAATGGATGTGGTCACAGCTGGTCCGTTATCGTAATCACGAGCGGCCGGTTTTGGTGTGCTGAATGCTAGTGCGTTTTTCAGATTGTTTTTTCCATCGTTGCTTTCCTGATAACCAACCCGAGCAATCGAATTTTTAGAGGTAATTTTAGAGAGAACTTTAGAGAATTTTATAATCATTCGAGACTTTGGTTGCACGTAATCATTGAAAACTGACATACCGAAACAGGGATGGCTTTGGAAACTTTTTTGGTTTCCAGTTCAAATTTCTCTTCAATGCAAGGTCATTTATAAACTTTGCAGTAGGTGAAAATGTCAGTCTTCAATACAACATGGTGTAGCTACTTTTCTCTAAACTTGCGTTATTTTGCAGATCATCGCAAAAAGCAGGGCGTACAAATTCACTCCGTCAATCGGGGTGACTTTGTAGCACGTTAAATCTTATGCTGACTGCGACTGTAACGCACATCGGAGACAAATAGATATTTCTTGCATAACTCAGTGCCACGCAAATTCTCGACCAATTGACATGATTTGCACGAGATCCTCTCGAATTTTTCTTGTCTAACAAGATGCCATCCTGTAAATTTCGATTTGGGCACTCCTGAGGGGTGTAAATGGCCTTGGGAAGAGATGGAAACACAGCCGAAGCAACTACTTTCGCTCTATGCCAGCCCCGTGTAGATGCTTCATTCACCCCGAACAGTGTGGGTGATGAGTTTTCTTGACGGGAATTTCCGTGCCGACAACTTGAAACAAGAAGCACTCGTTCGGCAGAATTTAGCGATGTAGGGAAAATCGACATATTTTTCATTCCCTCTCAAATAAGTTGACCTTATCATATACTTTTTTTGTTACCTTATAATAAAAGTGCAGATTTCGAACTTTCAAATGATCTCCCACAAATCCCTGCTAGAGCTAGCAGAACAATTTTGTAACGCTGGCAATCCTTTACGGGAAAATGTTAAGAGGTCACCCCGGTTTACGGTAGTTATTAGTATAACTCAGGATCTTTCGGTTAAATTTTTCGTAACATGCTTGTTGACTGCTTCAATATGTCGTAATATCTTATCAGTTACCACCAGGACTTATCACGATACTGAGAACGTTTCAGGAATGTGATGTACAAGACTTTCACGGTGAGCCTTGAACCAAGATTTTAATACGAAATTGATGATTGAAGCTCCAAGTTCCCACCTCCGGCTCGGTCTGACCAAAGCCGTCTGTTACTACTTGCAGATGAACGTGGCAAAAGCACAATACCATTGCTCCGCGCAGCGTAAGCTGAGAATCTAAGTCTCTCAAGTATTTTGTTATTTGCAAAGAGACATTATCGAGACACTATTACTTTGGTCTCGAAAAGGTTTACAAAGGACCCCGCCATAAATCATAGGAAATCGGCTTTTGGTAATTATTGATGAAAGTGAGCTCAAACGATAGATCTCGACGCATTGATCAAAAGTGGTCGTGGGCGCAAAGTCCGAGGAAGTCATTGTTTTTAGATATCTCGTCTCAAAGATGCCCCGTAATGCCTTGGAAGATAGGGTTATGAGTCGATTTTCATCGATCCATCAAAACATAAAGCATGTGGATCTTACTCGCACTTGCTTGTGCATCAACGGGCATCTTTGAGACAAGATACTTCAAAATGAGGACCTCCTCAGATTATGCGCCCACGACCACTTTTGATCAAAGCGCCGAGATCTACCATTTGAGCTCACTTTCATCAATAATTACCGAAAGCCAATTTCCTATGATTTATGGCGGGGTCCTTTGTAATTGATTAGGAAGGTAAGAGTGCCCAACTTGCCCCCATATGCCGGTCTCAGAACTGGGTGTTCGGTGACCTTCGCGCAATTTTTTTCACCTTTACCTTTGTTACGTTAAAATATGAGGAAATTAATTATATGGACCGACCCCCGATTATTTATGCGTCTCCTAGAGGATACATATAATGTGTTTAAATAGGACTATTTCATACTCAAAATTAAAGTCCAAACATGATTACGGTGAGAATACGCTTCATTGAGTTTCAAAGAATGAAAATTAAAAAATCTGGCTCGGCAACACATTTCCAATTTTGAGTTGATATATTTTTATAATGAATATTCTTATTATGAACTCAAGTTTTTTACTGTTACTCCAGTTATATCAGCAAAATGTAACAGGCGTACAGCCGTTCATTGGAATTAATGAATCAATTGATTAATTTTCGTTGTCACATTTTACATAGGGTCAACGAATAAAACACTCATCGAGTTTCAAAAAAATATCAAAATGCAGACGGAGCGAACCAATACGTAAGGTTACGTGAAGGTAAAAATTGTACCTTTTCCGTGATGACAGGTTGCTGTCCTTGAAATTTGACCTGTCGATCTCGTGCTCGCTGTTTTCGCTCCCATCTCTTTTTTTTTCCATCGCTTTTATTCTACTTCCATGTCTCCCCACTCGACGCTCGGACCACCCATTTCTCACCCTACTCCGCGATTTTCGGCGTTTTTCCTAGAAAAATCTTGTACGGTTGAATGTGTTGGTGACGAAACTTGTGTCCGTATGAGCAATTAGGTGGGTCTCTATACCCTCTCTACGGTGAATCTGCGATGATTGGCTGTACACCACGATTCCCTGTGGTCGCCCCGCCCCCTGCCAAACTTGACGAAACCTGATGCATCGTCGCAAGTAGTAAGAGGGCAATAGGAATGCACATATCATATCAATGCATAAGCTTTCCTAATGCGCCCGGTGGCATCAATAACGTTTCAAATCGTTTCGATCGCGGGCAGCGCGCCGAACTTTTTCGCGGTCGGTTGTCACAATGCGTAACACAAATTCGCGAATGTTGTTTCTAATTTCAGGAAGGTTGATTTAAAGTTGATTTTGGGGCGAATAAAAGCGATTTTAAAATTTTCTTCATTTTTTTTAATTTCCCCTCTTCCTCGGCACACGGGGTCTATTATGAGTCTACTGCGCAACCATTGCGCATCAACTGGCACATATCGCAGACGTTTCGGACGAGGGAAAAAGAAAAAATGCGCACTTTTTGTCGAGGCTTAGTAGAACGAGTGCCAAAATTTTTGAGTTCGACCAGTCTCAATGTTCTTTAAAGGATTCGATTTCTTTATTCGAGACCACTGGGATCCAATTTTTGGAGTTGCAAAACTCGGAATTGGAACGATTTTATAAGCAAAATACGGAGATCATTCGCAGAAATGAAGGCCAAAATTGATGTGTACCCAGAATGACCCTACGTGGTTATCTCGGAAAGGAGTGCAGAACGACTTTTTCTACTCAGGACGTATTCATCATGCCGAAATGTGTCAGAAATAGTGTTTTGAGCTGGCAGTAAGCTCTAAATGTGGTTGCATGCCAATAGAAACGATTTTATGGAAATGATCGCCGATTTACATCGTTTTTTAAAGGGAAATGAAGGCGGTTTAACACAAGCTGATCAAAATTATAGACGTGCGGGTGATCATTCTAAAGGTCTTGAAACAAGCTTTGGAATCAGGTAAAGTACATTGAAAAATATCGAGGTTGACCAGAGTTGTTGAGATAATGGTTTATGGGGCATGTTGGGTACACCTTTTCGCAAACTCGCATTATAGTACATTATGCACCGATGCGAGGTTAGGGCCTCGGCATAAAGTGCGCGTTTGCTCCTCCCGCGTATGGGTGATGACAGATAAAGCTACGCTACGATTTTGCGCCACGCCACGACGTGCTATTGCACGCCACGACCCAAAAATTCATTCCAGCGAACCCGACCATTGATGGACTGGATTCATTGTTACAGTATCAGTCGTAGATTATGAAAATGAATCAAATCCATCTATGGTCAAGTTTGCTGGAATAAAATTTTGGGTCATGGCGCGCGATAGCGCGTCGTGGCGTAGCGCTTCATCTGTCATCACCCTGTAAACAAAGGCGCCGTCGTTCCATTGCGCGCCACGGGCGGAAAATGGCGCTACTTCCACGGGGAAAAAGGTACAAATACGTACTTTCTGTCGGGGCTCTTAGGCAGTTTTGAGGCATGAGAATCAATTTTTCCCGAGTGTAACGAGGGAAAAAGATTCCCAGTGCCTCAAAACGGCTCGACGAGCGAGGTGTATACACTATTTTTTGGTATCACGGCGACTATACGTCAAATTTCTGATTCGAACCGGGAGAAAAAATAGCCGTTTAGTCGCGCTATGACAAAAATCACTTTCTGGGATAATTGTTATAGCTCGATTCTCGTTGGTCATAATTGAATTCACCTCAGCTCATTTTATAGGCCCTAAGACGAGCTTCAAAATGAGCTAAAGTACGTTGAAAAATATTGAAGTGGGTCAAAACTATTGACAAAACGGTTAAGGAGGGGGCCATGTTCGGTACATTTACCAGACTATTTCCTCAAGTTTGCGAAAGAATATCATATTTTTCATGTAAGCGAGATAGGATACCACGTTTCCGCATGATTTGCACACCTATCATAAAACAAAATGTCAGGTCTAACAGTTTTTGTCGATCAAAATGATCCCATAGCTTGTTATTTTATGACGGAGAGATCGAGAGCGCAATATTTCGAATTCATACATCGCAAAGGTGTTTGAACGTACTTGCAGTTGAACAAATATACATTACTAGCACTCATTTTTCTCTGAAAAGTATTTGCACCAAGAAGAGAAATGGGTCACTATGCGTCGGAAAAATATCAAATCAAGGCTATGATTTACTGAAAGATCTTGAAAGTCATCCTAAAATTGATCTCCAATATCTTTTGAGGCTTACTATCTTGGAAATGATTTTCCCCAACTTTTTTGGGGGCCTCAGCGTAGGTATCATCATTTGTGGTGTGTTTGCCGTCGAACTAGTATGGGTCAGAGAATGCAGTAAATGATTAGTTCTCACCAGAGTTCCGGCACGCTGCCTGGGTAAAGGCGATGTACCTCCAGAGCGGGATTCGACGTCGAGATCGTGAGGCCCGGTATCGACATTTACACTGGGCCCTTCGAAACGTTCGCTCATGGTGGAGGCGCGTCCGAACGCCGGTGTCGTCATTCGATCGGTCTCCTCATCCTCTGGTTCGGTCATCATCAGGTGCACGTCACTCTCGGTTGCGGGTAGTAGAGTTACAATTACGTGCGTCACACTCACGCCTTTGACAAAGCAACGCCACCGGGGATATAGAACAGCATTTCCCTGGCGCTCGGCCTCTGCATATTTGAATCATTAAATAGTGAATATTTTTTCAATATCGAAATAAGTATGTTTCGGAGCATGCATTTTTGTATGAGAAGCGACGGGTTAACAAAAATCCATATTGTGAGATTGCAAGACTCCGGATTGGTTCACTCAAAAGTCCGATTTATTCGATCAATTCAACAGAAGTATACTCCAAAGAGTGAGGACGGCTAGGCTTCGAAGAGGGTAGTATCTTTTGAGAATTCAATGAAGTCAGTAAATTATATAAGGTGGAAGAAAATCCAAACGGTCGATCTGTATTTGATTTCAGATACCTCTTTTGATTATGAAGCTAATATTGTGAGAAAAGTCCTTCCCGCGAGTGTTTCAATCATCGCGAGAGAAGGGTATCAAAATCATTGACTTGGAAAATTGGTGAGAATCCGAAGAGCTTAAAAGTGCTTCCGCGCGCGACAGCGGATCCCGAATTGCGCTTATATCTCGGATTTACAATTGATTCTTTGTTCCAAAACTTGAAATTTCCACCCCTTATGATTACAAAATGGTACGTTTTGCACCGAATTAATGAGTTGTAGACCGCTTCTGAGCGATGCGGCTCAGCCCGAAACAGTCGCTTGGAAGCGGAGAACCTCATGAATGAGGTTTGAAAAATACTCGCGATTACTACTTTTTACAATTTTGTAAGCACCCAAACCTCGGAAAATTGCAAAAAAAATCTTTTGTTTCCCTGAAGGATGTTTGTCCGATAAGTGTTAGGAAAAGAATATCAACCTTCACCCACTAAAATGCGTTTAGATCCGTTTTGACGCAAGATACAAACACGCAGTTGGCAGCATTCGAAGTTCGTTGAAATACACTCTGAATACGGAGTTCATGGTCGTCGCCGATGAACAGAGAGGTGAAAGATAGAACATCCAATTCCTGAAAAATACAGTTTTACAGAAACTTCGAAAATTGATAATTTGATGTAACACGTTGCGTTCTTTCAGAAAAAAATTGTGTCCAACTTTCTTGTCGGGTCGTACTCCGTTTTCTCACGTTTTATTGATATTTCTATCTTATTCAATGGGTAAAATGAGTTTCTTCACGAATGCGCAGGAATCTAGTTTCCCAAAATCAATTTCATTGGAGAACTAAGAAAATTTTCTTTGAAATGGCCACCTGGCAAAGTCAATTTGATGCACTGGGATCAAATTTACAATGTATTGATGATGAAACATGTGCTAGGGCGACAGACAGATGCGAGTCTTGCAATTTTTCATGGAACCTGACCCTCTGTTGCGACTCGAGTGGAGTTGTCATTGCCATATTATAAACCTTATAATTTGGTCTCAGCACATCAAATTGACCTCACCAATTGGTTCTTTGGAGAGGAAATTTTCTTGGCTTTTGAATGAAGTTGGTTACAGATTACAGGAGCCTAGAGTCCTGAGCATGCGCAGAACTCAGTTTTCTAACTGAATATATGGGAACATTAATAGAACGTGAAAAAGACTCGATAGAATCGGAAAAAAAAATTGGGGACTAATTTCTCTGAAAGAGCACAATGATTACATCAATAGACGAATTATTGAGATTTTCAGAACATGGTTGTTTGAGAAATCGATTTTTTTCTGTTTCTCACTATTTTGCTCATGGCAGACGTACACGACACCAAATAGACATTTTCAAGGTGTATTTTGATGAACTTTTCAAAACTTTTCGAAAGCCGCCAACCGCATATTTATATCTTGCGTCAAATCGGAGCTACACGCATTTAACTGAAAAATATTGATATCTACAATCCCTCGAGCATCATCAATGAAATACCCCCCAGGAATACGAGAAATTTCTTCAAAAACCCTGAATGTGCAAGATTCATATTTTGGACCATAGATTCGATTAAAAATGGTGAAAAAACGATCCAAGACATATCTATAATTCTTGGTTTGCTTTCACGCGGAATTACCCTTCATGTATTGAGAAATCAGTTCTCTACATGATTCGAAGAGAGTTTGATTTGTAGGATTCCAACCAGTCAAGCAATTTGAAATCACGTCAAATGGTAAATGTCGTAGCCATGACCTGATATCAATACGTTAGCCCGAAATCGAAAACTGTTATCTGATAAAATACAGATCAGACCACACGTTTGATCTTTGTCACCTAAGCGTATCGACGCACCCTACAAAGAGTAACAGAAATCTTCCCATGATCAACGAAGGGTAACTTTTTTTCATTGTATTTCGCAAGTACACCGATACTTGAGACGGAATTTATATCAAGGAAAAAGAATGAACCGTAAGATTCAGGAAGGTCTTCAAGACCGCGAATGTGCGGATGCTTGAACTGAAAATTCTTAGGAGAGAAAAATCGATTCAGAAACCCAGAACATCCCCAAAGGCACAAACTCACAGATACTCGAGCTAAAGATTCTAAAGGATTGAAAATCGATTCCAGAATGAAGAAATGTCTTAAGTCTGGCAAAGTAGCTCAGGATTTCATAATCAAGTATTTGTGGATTTGCAGGTTCGAGAGACCTCTGGCTTGGTTTCGCGATCCATCTTCTCCACGTCGAATTCCCCAGCTCGATTGTCACCGTATTTGAGAGTATCATTTTTCCCTGGTTCTTGAGATGGATTTTCTCCACGTCGACATTCTCATCTTGAGCACCCGAGCGCTTACTGGTTTGATTACCATCGTGATTGATTTTTTCATTACCGAATATTTGGTTCAAGAATCCGTGCCTCTGTGGATTTGGGGCTGACATCTGCGATCAATTTTTTCCCCACCAAAAATTTCGTTTCGTGCATTCGTGGTTTTGCGCAACACGCGACGCTAGAAAAGGAGATATTTTTCGTCGATTTTGGAAAAAATTCTTGCATTTCACCGATCACAAGAAAATACATAGTATGTGACTCTTCGTCGATCACAAGTAACTTAGTGTTACTCTTCGTAAAAGCTATCAATATTATCTTTAATGAATTCCTTTTGTTTGACAGAAATTGAATACAAATGAGTACCGGGTAGCTGTAGGCATTGGACAGTTCATTGGAGATTGTTTCTTAGAGATGACAAAGGTATTTTTCATAATATTGAAGTCAGCTAGACTTGGCTGGTTAACAGTGAATGAAGTCGAAAATGAGGAAAAAATTTCAAAACAATGAAAGTTTACAAACTATAATAATATTCACCGATAAGTATTCCACTGTTATATGGGTAGTTTGAGTTTAAAAGAAGGAGAAATCATAGAAATTATCACGTTGAAGGAGAAATCATAGAAGTTGTCATCATCCGTACCATAAAAGTAAAAAGGAGGTTTTGTTCCTTCTTCTCGTGGCCTTTCTGCTAGCATTTTTGTGAATCTATCTGAATCAGCAGCATTCAGTATCAATTCTTTGTTGTGTAGACTCTTCATGTGATTTAGCAGGTTCTCAATCAGTATTCTGTTAGCATTGGTTTCGCTGTGAAGTGGATCACTGAAGTCTGAAGAATGTTTATGACAAAGTGAGTCATTACAATTTTTGTACATACAATATCCAGAATATTCTTCAAACGAGATGCATGATAATATCCAAGAACAAGCTTTTGTGTCTTATTTGAATAAAGCATGATCTGTTTTGTTCATGAAGTATCTTGGAGACAAATTAAGGAAAATGAACTATTCGACATTTTCTAGACTCGATTAAAATGATTGTATAGTCTGATCGTATCGAGCTCCAATTGTGTTTTTCAGAGTTCTACGTAGGTATCTAAAATGATTAGAGGACTCTTTGAAATGTTGATAAGGTGACTTCGCAAGTGGTACCAAAATACCAGATAACGCATACTCGATTGGGATTCACATCGAACGTTACAATATTCAAGTTGCTATTTCTAACGATATTTGAAGAGCGGCTAATGCAAATGTGAAATATTTGGTTTTGAAAATTAATGCAGTGAAACAAACGCAACTTGGTCGCATTAAAGTGAACGAAAAGCACGAGTGAATGGTGTTGATGAACAACCGAAGGCAAAATAACCAATCGGAAGATAAGGTTCAGCCCTCCAATAACTGTCTGAATTATGAAGTTTGCCCTTGCATTCTATCATGCAAATGATGAAGATAAAGAATAACGATCTGACCATCTGCAAACATTGAGAAGAGTAATTCAGCCTGCTGACACTTTGGCAGTATGCTAAGAGCATCGAAGTCAAACTGCATCGATCGAATTCGGTCGTCGACGAGAGGATTTTCCACAAATTCAGGCCCAGTTGTTCGTCTTGATATCTTGCCAAGGTTTCCAATGTTACCAGTAGTATTGCCAATATTGTAATTGTTTGTGGAATGGTTGGGCAATACACCGTTAATCTGGAAATTATTTGGAATGTCTCGGGCATCGGTCAGAGAGTGTGGTTCCTGGCCCATCAAACTTAAATGTTCCAGAGTCAGCAGAACGTTGATGCATTCCTTGTCCACCTTTGAGATCTAGGAGTATTCAAATAGTAACGGCATTGAAAATCATTTTAGAATTTCAGGATAGGAGAACCACAAGGGATTCAGAGATTGATGATACAGGTTCATTTACAATAGCTTCTTCATTGGGAATTCGTTACAATCTTTAAGGAATTCGGAGATGGCCGTACAAATGATGCGTCAAATATCGAGAGCAACGCCAAATCTGTTTACGAATTCTGACAAATTCACATGGTTGATACATAAATAGAACTTTCGTGACAATATCTTTGAAAATAAGGAAGGCGAGTGATGTAAATACTTGAAATAATACATTCTTACAACTACTGATGAACGGATGTCAGAGATTTCAGCATGTTGAGCGTTGGATTTCGTATAAGTGAGCATTACATTTAGAAGGAGTTTGAAAATGGACATTTTTAATGATTGGCAGAGCCAAAATTGAGAAGTTCTACTTCTACGGATAGATATATGATAAAATATGCAGAATAGTAAGCGTCATGATAAGTGGTAGTGGTTACAAGAATATGCAATTTTGACTCCTTTGACAAAAAAGACCTGGAACCCTTGAGCTGGAACAGCCCGGCAAAAAAGAAATAACTTGTAAGTCTTGGAACAAGTCTTGCATAGTCTTACTCAAAGTCTTGAATGTAAGACTCAGGAAGACTTTCAACAAGACTTTGAAATTTACCTCCAATTTGACCGCGAGTTCCTTGGCATCAAGTGCGAATGGGTACATGCGTACATTATTATAGGTTAGTCAGTCTTGCTGAGTTTCATATTCAATACTTTGAGTAAGATCTCTGCAAGACATATCGCAAGACTTTCAACAAGACATTTTTTTCTCCGGGGAGGGAGTTCACCGATTTATGGTTTTCTTCCAAAACTCTAGCTGAATACAGGGGAAACTCCGTATTCGTGGATTCATTTTTCGCAATTCCTGCTCATTCGTGGACAGGAAAAGGATCCCTTATCTCGATATTTCCATGAGAATAATGTTTCGGGATTCGCAGAATTCTGTATTCGTGGGAATTTTCTTCGGAACTCTTTTGATGCCAATACAGAGTTTCACCTGTATCCCAAAAAAATCCATTTAGTCACTAGACCCCGCGATGTTTCCTCAGCTCTTCAAATCAAATTTCGATAGAAATTTGACCCATCTTGCAGGTTATTCACTCTCTTGCAGATAAGAACCTCGACTTCAGTCCATGAATGGGGCTCTTTGAAGTTATTCTTGGGCGAAAGATTCCAAAATCAAATCCTCCATTATTTTTATAAGAACCCAATGTTCTTACTGAGATCAAGAAATCATCATTCAGCATGCCCATTTTCTCATAGCTACTTGCAGAAACACGACTACTCTGAGCACAGCTTCATCGATTTCCAAAAAATGCAGGTCAACTCGAATCGTCATTACTATTTATGCATCGGATTCAAGTAAAACTCTATAAGTGAGATTTCTGTCAGGAAACATATCAACAACTGTATGAATTTGAAAATTTCCTTATGCAGTTCTTCCATGTTTCAATTCTGACAAAATCGCATCAAGAACTTTTCCCGGTTCGGCTATGAGATTCTCTATCCCCTCGCAAATACTTCGACCCTCACCGGCATTCAGGAACAATTCGGTCTGAAATGATCAAAACTCTAGTTGAGAGGTCTTGACACGATTCGATTAAATTGTCCAGAGAGTACAGAACTTTTAAGATTTTTTTGGAGTTGGAACACCCTGCGAATGGCCAAGAATAATGACACTTACTATCCTTCGCATCAATACGTAAAGAAGCGGCTCTCCCTTAAAAAATATTCGAACCGGAACAAAATTGTCACGAAAAAGCGATAACCATTACAACATTTAGTCACTAATAATTCCTCTGAACTTTGCGATATACGATCATAAAAGAATTCGTGTTGAGCTTTGGATTATTCACTTTTGGTCAACTAATCCGACCCTTAGGGCCTCCACAAAAAGTGCGCATTAGCTCTTTTTCCTCCTTTTTTCCCCGTGGAAGTAGCGCCATTGCGCGCCCGTGGCGGCGACTGCAACTACAGTGCCTATGCTTATACACGGGAGAAAAAGTGGAGAAAAGAGCATCGCGCACTTTCTGTCGAGGCCCTTAACAACTTTTCGATGAGAAAACAAATGTTTGGAATGATCTGACAAGATAGGTATTAAATTGACTCATCCAATCGTCTCAACTGCAGAGGGGCCATTTTATTGAAACGTTTGGACTTTCATTCCCACACCAGATGCGCATGAATCAGACAATACTCGAGCAGGGTGATTTTGGCTTTCTAAGAAGTATTTTGAATCCCTGCTGCAAGGTTGAGGTGGACATTAAGCCCCTCACTTATTTCATCCGATATAAAGGGCATGGCCAAAAACCGATATTTGTGATAATTTTCATTCGGCGAATGTAAAACATCTGTAGTAATTCTAAAGAGTCTCTGATATCTCTAGGAATACATTCCCGCGACTAATTCTCTACATGCTTCTATATTGAGGGAAAATAGAAAGGAATGATAGTTTTCGACTCTGTATTTCGAAGTTTTTTGTAATTTCGCAAGTATTGGTATTTTTTGTGTCAGAAAAATTTTCCGAGGCAGAGTAGTGAGATCTAGAGTGAGCAGGTTGAGGGAGGTGGACCCCTAATTTTGAAGTCTGGTCCAAAGAATCATGGGGGCTGTAGATTCATATTTGTATATTTTTGATGTAAGAACGATGTTGTGCCGCTTTAAAAAAAAAAGTTCTAATCATATTCATTTTTTAGTTTGCATCTCCTTCATCGTATCAACATACCCATACAAAATTTCACTCAGAAGTTTAAAAAGTACCCCCAACAGAATATTTAGACCGGTTCATGAAATTTCGTGAGACTAGGTAAATTTTTTCAGATCAATTTCCGAGTTTTTTTCGTTTAAAAGCCTCAAAACTCGACAAATACTTATTGATTATTTCGAAAAATCACAAGAATACTTTTCTGTTTGGACCAAAAAATTACATCGTGGTGGTGAAAAAAATATTGCAGAAGTCAAAAACTTTTCCTTAAAAAGCTAGACAGATGATTATATATTTTTTGATGATATTTTTTCTTGACATTCGCCATTTGTTCCCCACTAGTTCAATATAATTTTTTGATCCTAACAAAAAAGCATTCCTGTGATTTCACTGAATAATCGATATTCGTATAGTTCTGAAGCATTTTAATGAGAAAATCTAATATTTTGACCCGAAAATATGTATACATACAGTCTCACAGAATTTGATGGATTGATCTGTAAATTTTTTTGAAGGTACTTTTCACGATTTTCAGCAGAATGTCGTATGGGTTCGGCTACCCGGCGAAGGAGGCAAGAACAAGAAAATAAATATGGTCGAAGCATTTTTCTTTCTTTTTGAAAAACCAACCACGCTATCGTTTTCAATCGAAAAGACGCATAAAGGATAATTGTTCAAGACCCGATGATTTGTAGGCCAAACTTCAAAATTAGCCTTCCCAAGTCCCTCCCCCCCCCCCCTCTATAACATATTTTGTTTGATTTCAAGATATCGATTTTGTGGGTGTATCCCCGACTCACACTGGATAATTTACGCGATGAAAGAAGCCTCGAGAAATAAATCCGCATCAAATGCCTCGTCAAATGCAATGACGGCCAAACGAAAGGCACATATAAGTGAGCTTCTGACAACATCAGTTCTAAGATCTTGAACGAGCGTGTTGGCTAAAGTTAAACATGACAGAACTTGTTTGTCATTACAAAAGAAAATTTTGGACCCAAAATCAAGAGGCTAGATTTCTACAAGAGATTTTCATCATTAAGAATGAACAAATATTTTTCGACCGGTTGTGAGTTGAAGTACATTATCATTTTTTGACAGTATCTTTTGAATTTTTCAAGAATCATAGTTCCTCATGTCGATCGGGCATCGAGATAACCAACTGAGATTTTTATGATAGACCAAGTACAACAGATCAATTTTCACAAATCTTCAATTATACCAAATGTTCCAAAAAAAGTCCCAGCTCACTGAAAAAGTTTCTCATTCAACATGACGACATCTCTGAAAATCTCGTGACGTAGAAGGGCAGCGGTAGAAAAGAGTCTCGAGGAATAAGTTGGAGGAGTTGAATCTCACTTTATCACAAAGCGCAGAGACCACTTCTCCACTTGAGCCTCGAGCCCTGAATGTGAACGATAATATGACGGTTTCTTTCGTTGATTCTGATTGAGGCTCCCCTGGCAACCGTTATCTTTTTTTTTCCTCAGACGCTCGTGCAGTTTCACCTCGATTCCAGTAGATATTGATAATCGACATATAATTTATATATGTGTGCGTGGGGGGTGAAAGAATTGGTCTCGATTACGCAACGAGAAATTTCGGACGTTGATGAAGGTGCAGTGGCGGTGTCGGCGAATCGCCGGCCAAGCTCGAGCTGGAAGAGTTAGATCTGGCAAGTTTCATACGAGGGGTCGCGTGACGCCACATTGTCAAGATCTCCACTTCCAACTGCAGCGCGGCCGGCTCTTGAAAAGTTTCCACTCTTTTTTCCATCGATCTTCCGAGATGATATTTTCTTGAAAATTTTTTTCAACCTCACCTTCATCTCTCAATTTTTCTCATCAAACTCACTGTAGCAGTTGCGGAAGTAATCAAATTTTGTCACTCATCACATTTTATATAGTGTCTCTGACCAAGGAGTAACCGGTAACGACTGGTATTTCAAATTGAAGATTGATCAAGAAATACACCAAATTATCAATTCTCACTGAAAAGCACAGGTATCGGAGTATCTTTGACTCCAAAGATGTATGAATAGGCTTCAAAAAGTGAATATTTGCACAGAATTCACAAAGCTTCCTTTTGTACTAAACTATCCACCTGATTCTACTGCTCGAAACTCAATGAAACGATGTTTGAACGCTGTTGTCATTGAACCCGCTGAATGTATAGAACGCCCCGAAAGCAGTTTAGTTTTAAGAGTATAAAATGGATGACCTCACTATAAAAAAATACAATAATCGAATTAGACACAGTCGATCACACGGACATCGATTAATTCTCCGCTCACATCAAATTCAACACTTGAATATTTTTGCTCTAATCGTATATCTCATCTCCCGGTGCGCGAGCCTTATCTCATCATCACTCTTATCAAATCACATATTTCTGATAATAAAATAACTGTACAATCGGGCTAAGATTTTAGTCTTAATATCATATAAAAAACTCGAAAATTACTAAAAAAAAAAAAAAAAAGAAAAAAAATTCGAGCAAGGAACTGACACCATTGATATCGCGCGCTACACTGCGGGACGAAAGATTTTTTCAGGTGCGCCTGGCGACGACTTTATCCCAATGAGCTCGTGTCTTATCAGTTCAAACTTCTGTGATGATGTGTACCCTGTGAGCGACGCGTCAAGTGCCGTTCCTCGCTTCTTTTGGTTATTATAGGTATTAGGTGCGGGAATAGCGAGCTTTTATCCTCATATGAAAATATACTCAACTGAGTTGCCCAATTGGATATACAACAGTCTCGGCGCGGGTGTTTCATTTCAATACTCTTATGGGGGCATAAATGAGGCGGTGTTCAACAGGCGCGCCTTTCGTCATTCCCGCGAGCAATTCAGGTGGATAGGTATGTAAAAGTGTGAGAGATAGGCTCGCTCGGATGTGTACTCAGTCGTCGCACTCATCTGCCCTACTTGCTTGCAACGCGGTGTGAGATAAATTATTTTTGAATTTTTGTCCAAACTAGTGAGAATAAATTGAAAAAAAAAAAAAAAAAAAAAAAAAAATTAAAACTAATTCGGGTACCGCGAATGCATACGTACGCGAGACAGCACTTTTTGAGATCGTTTCACGCCACTTCACTTTTTGAATCCTATTTTACACTCATGACACTAAACTCTGTACACATTAGAGATGAATGCACTAAACACACTGGAGAAACAATAAATTTTGATAGATTTTGAGAGACGGAGATGAGGCTGAGTAATTAGATAAAACGTTCGATACGACGTCTTGGGGTACACTAGAAGGCCCGGGCGAAGCGACAGGCCCTATATATACCTGACGCTCCAGATAGACGCGAAAGTATCGATAAGTATGGTCCTTCTTCTCTGCCTGTCGATATCGTTTGAAAACCGATAACGATAACGATGCCACTACCACCGCACCTCTTCGAAGTCCGACCGTTCATAGCTTCTAAGCTCATGTTGTGCATCGCCAGGTAAATGTATTTGAGGACACCTAAGCAGCTATCGTAATGTATAAGGTATTTCAAAGCGATAGATAGAGCTTACGTGTGAAAAGTTCCGTCATCGATTACCCATCATCGATAATGGATGATGGGATAAGTAACCTGGGACTGAATCATATCCGCTCTGGGTCTGTGACCCGACGACGCCACCGCGGTCGACTTCCCATCCGAGGACCCTAATAGAACTTGAGTTTTTCTTGAGATAGTACACTCACCGAACTTGAATTCTGTGTGAATCTGGAAAACCTTCTTTGTCCATCAGCTGCTGCTCAGAATATTGACACTGGATTCTAATTCTGAAGGTTCGAGTATGAAATTACGATTATAAAGACTCCACAAACGGTCTGATTCGGATTCGAACAATAGCCCAGGGACTAAAAGCTGTTTCAGATTTGCACAGATTCATTTCCGGTGGGTGTACATTGTCGGGTAGTGGGATTAGAATCAGCTGGTCAAATTGACGATGAAATTTTAAGATGCAGGTGAGATGCAGCGTTCTCACTAGGGTTTGTAACAATAACCATCTTTGACTCGATTTTTGATCTCGTTGAATTTCGCTGAGTTCTATTTTTCACTGCACAAATCTATACGGGAATTCCTAATCTGATGAGTTTTCGGGGTGAATTCAGATCAAAACCACGAATCAACGGAATCAAAATGGTATATTTTGTACTGAGTTCATAAGATTACAGCTCGCTTCTGAGCGATTATTTTTTCGCTCGATCTACAGCCATGGGTTGAAAAAAAAGCTTGGAAGCGGGGAACCTCATCATGAGCGAGGCACGAGAAATATTTTATGCATATTGTGGTCACCTAAATATCCAACATTTGCATTAATCGATTTTGCTGCAAAAGCAAGATGTCCAATGAAAGGTGAAGGAATCTACTGCATTTAATCCAAGAATGTGGTAATCCTTCCCCCCTCCATTCACTTTTTTCAAAAGTATAACTTGGCGAGTATGAGTTTGTTCCTCAAAATTTATTGATTTTTATCAGGTTTTCGCAGTAAAAATGATGATTGATTCAAATCAGCTGTATTACATAGTTTCAACTCTTGAAAGAAATGAAATCAAAGGAACTATGTCGAGTATTTCTGTAAGTTTGAGAGACCAACCATTTTCCGGGCAAAATACTTATGGCATTGTTTCAACTCGTGAAAAGAATGAAATGAATAAGAAACCATGTCGAGAGTTTTTCGAACAAGTTTGATTGTATAAGGTGATGGATTTCGGAAATTTTGCAGGGTCTTTTTATTCGTTGTTTATTAAAACCAGAACTTGAATTGGAAAAATTGAAGAAGTCAAGTATAGTTGATTAAAGAATCACGCTAATTATTCTCGAAACTGTAGATTTTTCTTTGAAAATGTGGAGCGAATCACTCGTTGCTCTTATATGATAATTCATATAATACATGAGAGAGCAACGAGTGATTCGCTCCACATTTTCAAAGAAAAATCTACAGTTTCGAGAATAATTAGCGTGACTCTTGAATCAACTATACTTGACTTCTTCAATTTTTCCAATTCAAGTTCTGGTTTTAATAAACAACGAATAAAAAAGCCCGTGCAAAATTCCCGAAATCCATCACCTTTTACAATCAAACTTGTTCGAAAAACTCTCGACATGGTTTCTTATTCATTTCATTCCTTTCACGCGTTGAAACAATGCCATAAGTATTTTGCCCGGGAAATGGTTGGTCTCTCAAATTTACAGAAATACTCGACATAGTTCCTTTGATTTCATTTCTTTCAAGAGTTGAAACTATGTAGTACAGCTGATTTGAATCAATCATCATTTTTACTGCGAAAACCTGATAAAAATCAATAAATTTTGAGGAACAAACTCATACTCGCCAAGTTATACTTTTGAAAAAAGTGAATGGAGGGGGGAAGGATCTAATTTCTTTCTTATGAAAATCAAAACGAAGAAATCAAGTTCCTCATCTGATCACAGCTTTTCAGAATCTGTTAATCACATATCCCTCTAGAACATAAATAATTATTTCACTCAGATCATCTTTTTGATCAAGTTGACTTGGAGCGGCTCTTGATATACTTGAGAAATCCCCAAATATTATTCCACCCAAGTATTGATTCTATATTTTTGAACGAGACATTTCTCTTTATCTCATTCTAGAACTTACCTCATTTATAAGAGATTAGAAAATTTCCTTATCACAATCATAACATCAATGCTTGAACAATATTAGACATTCCTCATTCAGAGTGAAAGTTGGGATGTTATGATTAAGATTAGAAATCTCCTGATCCCTCATTGTTCAGGATATGTTTTAGAACTAGAAGATCAACATATCCCTGGTTACAAACATGATATCAATATTTGGAGTGAAATAGTATTGAGGAATAATACAAGAGGAGCAAAAGCCGCTCCAAATCAACTTTAGTGACAAGAAAATTTGAGTGACATAGGTTTTGCTACCCTATATAAATATTTGATTCACTGATAATCAAAAGTTGTTAGCAGGATTTCAAGCTTTAACTGCTATAGTGTCCAAAAATTCAAATTCCCATCTTATAGAGCGCCCAAATATCTTCTCCACATCACATCTCAACTCATGGATTACAACACATGATTTCAAACTTTCTTGGAGCAGCAATAACTCTGCTAGAACTCTTTAGTAATACTAAATGGACCCATGAGTTGCATGTATGATTGTGACGATGAGAGAGTTATTAATCTGGATCTGAAAGATTGTGGAAGTGTGTTGTAGTTCTATCAAATGCGCTTGACCACTTGCCAATATTTCTCGTCACATACCAGCTCTCAAGCTTCTTACTTGATGACACCAATGAATAAAACTCAAAATCAGCTCAGAAGCAGTGAAAATAATAAAATGTATTGTCTGGTCCTCACAGCGATATCGACTCTGGATTGTAATATCAATAGACCAAGAGTAAAGTAATGCCCGCTCAATCTCTATTCATTTAGATTATTCAGTGTATGCATGTAATCAATCACTGAAACTTCCCATCCAACTTTTGACTGAATGTTTGGAGAAAAAAAACATTGAAAGCAATATCACAAGTATTAACGCAGATGAAGTGACTCATTGGACTACAACGCCATATTCTCATGTACTTGGCAAATGCTTCTTGATTCTTCTGAAGACATTTAGTACTGCATCACATACAAGACTTCAAAGTTGCATCTATAAACTCCTAATCTGATGGGGCAAAGAATCCCACCATACATCTTGCACAGGTTTCCACAATATACTGCGTTTAAGAATACCTAACTCTCAATAGCTGCTTTTTCCATGAAAACATACACATATTGCATCTTTTTTGTCCAAACAAGATAATGCATGCACTAATTGAGATTACGGCACCGCGATGCATGGCGATGTAAACAAAGCAGACGGATCTTCTCTCTCTCTTCTCTCTCTCTCTCTCACTCTCACTCGCTCGTCGACAACTCTCGAATCGAAGCTGTGCGTTCGAGGGTCTAAACAAATCGAAGCTGCATTCGAGGTCTAAACAAATCGAATGGATAATTTTTTTGAGGTGGTGAAAATTGGCGAAGCGAAATAAAAGTCCCAGTGGTCAGAATCGGAAAATTGATGACACTAATAGTGAGTCCGTATTAAAACAGCGCTGAATAGAGAGGGAGGAGATGTTTGTGCACCCGGGTGGTTGAAATAAGTAAGGTGGGAAAAATGTGTGAGGTTAGAAAACCCCCAATTCAAAGTATATAAGGCACAGCGCCTCGCTCGATTTTTTGACTGCTCATACTCGCCAGCGAGGCGCTATCGCGCCTCTTGATAGCTAGAATTTGAGCAAGGCAGTTCTGAATTTGTCAAGTTTTCCAACAATTTCATTTAACAGTTATTTCTGCACGAAATTAATGTTCAACATACAGTGATGTTTCGGATTTTTGTTTTCATTCTCCCCCAGATATTTTAATTCTTCAATAAGGATAACAGACTCTCCGCACATCCGCTGTTGCGGGACCCACCGGTGAGTCCCGCAATTTTTCATTATTCAATATTCACCAAGCCGTAATGACTCGGAAAATATTCAAAAATCATCCAAGGTAATCTACTTTGCCTAGGGCATAAACCACAGTCCAAAAAAACATATTTGGAAGGATACGGGAATTCAATCCATGACCAAAATATAAGTACGGAAAATGGCCTCGCAGAGAACGTGCTAAACGTATTAGAAACGTTTAGATAGATATTTTTCTGGGGATTCGTGTATTTGCTTACGTTACGTATGATATACGTCTAAAAACTGAGTTTTGAACATAATAGTACACTGTAAGAAAATATGTTTGAAGTCTGACAGAGAACGCATTGAATGACAACAGACCCCCTAAGTAATCTTCATGTTAATTTTCAGAGTTTGATTTTAAGAGTTTCTTCTAACAGTGTGCGCACATCAGTGCGTATGAGTGACCCCGCCACGGGGGCTGCAAATCCCTCGTGCGAAAAGCACTCATAGATGCGAGGTTCGCATACTATTCCACAAACGTGAAGGTAGTATGAGTCAAATGTAGGCTGAGAACTTGGAGTTTCTTTTCAAACAAGTTTCATTACTATTTCAAGGTAATTTTCTCAATCGTGATTATGGTACCGTCAAAGTCCGGAATGCAGGCAGACCGGGATTTCCTAGGCAAACGTAGGGTTGCCAGCAGCGTTTCAGGCAAAGTCCAAAATGGTGGCTTCACTCCGAACTTTGCCTAGGCAATCCGCACATTTCCTGCGGAGCCTGCCGGTGAAGTTGAATGGATAAGCCCTGCATGCCAAGGGCTTCGAGTTTTGACTTTTGATGCGTCCTGACGAGGGTGAATAATGAGTGCGAGTAATAGTTCACTGTGTCTTGCATTAAGGTGATGCGGTCACCGTGCACCGCGACCATGGACCTTTTGAAAATACACCTTACATAAAAAGTTTGATGATTCAAAGTGTGAGGCGAGTTGTCGAATACTTGTTACTTATTGTCCAACTTGTATTCGTCTTCTCGTCATTCGGCTCAATTCGCAGAGAATCGGAGAAAATAAGTCGGAATAACTCGGTGGCGGGAACCTCCTAACCTATAATATACGCACATTCTCATCCCCAACTTTCTCCGATTCCATTGCAATTTGGGCTTAACGAAGAGCGGACGGATTCAAGTTAGATGATAACAAATATTTGTGCGCTCGTCATTTAGCCCAAATCGCAACAGAATCGGTGAAAGTTGGGAATGATTCCCAGCTTGCATGGTGACCGCATCGCCAAAGAATGACTATTGACTATGTATAATAAGAAAATTCGAATGGATCTTCGATCGTATCCGATTCTCTATTTTTTCGTACTATACACACACCTAGAAGTATTCCACGACGACCGTTTCGAATGGATGTGCGATGACTGTTGCCTTAATTTGTCTCTTATAATCCCTGGTAGAAATGTGACCAATTTTTTTGGCCACCCATGCAATATATAGATATAGTAACAATCCAATTAGATTAGACTCGTCCAGTTTCTGGCCAAAAAAGCTCACAATTTCTACCAGGGATTTAAAATAACGATTGCATGACTTTCATCATATCAATCATTCATCATGTTCAGAAAAACTTTATAAGAACAAAAAAAATGAGACTATCTCGCACTTGGCTCGTAAACTTCTTCTGAAGTCCAGCAAACTTCTCCTGAAATTTGACAAACTTTCGATCAGGTTCTGAAGAAGATGCGACAACTTCAGAGATTGTTCATTATTTTTGGCGTGGATAACGCAGAATTGGGCCTTGCATCGTGTGTATGGCTCATTCCGAGACAAAAATGCCCGATGCGGTGCACTAGTCTATAGCGACGACCGATTTGTCTCCATGGCTCCTCACGCGGCAAATCGCGTCCCGCGCAGCCGAACTGAATATACAAAAAAAAGTTCTAACAAAAAAAAATTCACCATAAAGTACCGTGCTGGGTATGATCGAGAAGTAGGACTGTTGAGACATAAGTTGCCCAGGAAGTTCAAGACGAACAGAAAATTGAGGTTACGCAGGATCTGCAGCTATTTGCGAGAGAGTCATGCACAGAAATACTCATCTGAATAGGAGCAGATGAAGTCACGGTACCGCACTTCTGCTCACGCGGGGATTTTTTTTCCATCCGCAAGCTCATCAGCATCCTGAAAAAAATTTCACACACAGAAAAGCCACACAAGCCCGCGCGAGCCGCTATTCAACAGGTTACGGTCTGACAATGTTGATTATTGGCAACGACCAATGGTATCGATTTTCCTGTTCCAAATACGAATCGTATTATACCTATTATACGTATTATATCGTATTATACGATGTCAGACCGTAACCTGTTCAACAGCAGCTCGTGCGGGCTTGTCAAGATCTTCTGTAAGTGAAATTATTTGCAGGAAGCTGATGAGCTTGCGTATGGAGTGAAAAAATCCCGGCGTGAGCAGAAGAGCAGTAGCGTGGCTTCATCCGCTCCTATTCAGATGAGTATTTCTGTGCATAACACTCTGGCAAATAGCTGCAGATCCTGCGTAACTTCAATTTCCTGTTCGTCTTGAACTTCCTGGGATATTTATGTCTAACAATGCTACTTCTCGATCATATCCAGCACGATACTTTGGGGTGAATTTTTTTTGTTACAGGAGACAACACAGCGTATATTCAGTTCGACTGCGCGGGACGCAATTTCCCGCGTCAGGAGCCATGGAGACGAGTCGGTCGTCGCTAAACGCTCAAGGAGGATCACCGACCCAAGCTTTGGGTCCAGCTAGTGCACAGCATCGGGTATTTTTGTCTAGGAATGCACCACATACACAATGCAAGGCCTAATTCCGCGTTATCCAAGTTAAAAATAATGAACAATCTCTGAAGTTGTCGCATCTTCTTCTGAACCTAACCGAAAGTTTGCCAAAGTTCAGGAGAAGTTTGTTAAACTTCAGAAAAAGTTTACGAGCCAAGTGTGGGATAGTCTTATCTTTTCGGTTCACATGAAGTTTTTCTGAACATGCAGATGTTCACAAAAAGTTCATATGAACGTAAAAGTTTTCACGCGGGTAACAGGAGAGTAAAATCTCTCGTTCAATTTTGCGACATAAGATCTAATTCTATTCCTCCACGCATCTAATGCGCCTCAGAGCACCAATCAAAGGTTCAGAGAGAATTTTCAAATGATAGGCAATGGCATTTCGGATAATAATTTCCCATCAAACATGCGGTATAGGCAATTCTCTTCTTTCTATTGATCTTGTATCCCACGCCTACGAGGAAGAAGACGTTATAGTTGTACCATTTCCGCTTTTGGCCGGTGATTCCGACCCTCGTTATATGAAGCACACATCTTTGTGTGAGGCTTCGGCCACGAAATTATCGCTAAGCTCCGAAGTCTAGCACTACAAGACTGTAAATTCCTTGGAGTGAATTTCCACCACAAGCGGGTGAAATTTCCACCCCAAGACTTACGGAACTATTGCCTATCGATCTTGACTCAAAATTTCTGCTCAAATAGGAGTAAGACATTTTTCAAAGATGAAACGATAACTTGGCGGGAATTTCCGGAGGAATGACTCATGATTCATCGGAGTTCTTGTTATATCCAGTAATAATGCTCTTGAATTTTTGACGAAAAATTTGAGCTTCTCGAGCTCCGGATGATAAAATCTGCAATGTATCCAATATTAACATGGTTCTAAACTATACTGCACAATAATTCTTAAAATGAGCTTCAAATCGTACGAAACTATTGGGTTAAGTTACATACTTCCATGGGGAGTATATCTGTTTTTGTGCTGATCACAAATTCGAAGGGGACTGAAGTTGAAATTAGTTGATGAAGAACTTTGATTATGCAAAAGGTTAAACAACGCGATTAATAACAACATGATCATCATCTATCCCAGTTTGGAATGGGAAACATTTCCAGTACAACTTCGATTGAGGTTTCAGTATCATTGTGTGGAAATCTACCCCAAAAAGGCTCGAACGAGGATCTCAGTAACTGAAACTCGCACTTTGGGATTGAAATTCAATTCTAATACAATGAAAAATTCATCTTGACGAGATTCGGCATGGGAGTTCGAATGCCTTTTTCTCAAATTATAGATGCAAAAATGAATTGACTGAAGAGAATGGCATGTTTCCTCGGTTCTTCGAGCTGATCTCATGCGGTTCAGGACATGAAAAAATTGAGTCCTTTTGCGCAACAATGACGGTAAAATTGAATATATTTTGAATAACGAAGATCAACCATACAATTTAACGAGCTTTGAAATTTTTTGCGGTCGAATGATTGGTACAAGCGTTATTTCCACACTCGTTATCGCTCGTTTGGCTTGGATTGGTCATCAAATCACTGTGCCAGGTAGAAGTTTTTCATGAATTTTGCAAGAATGATATTATCTTGAGTTATATCTGCTAATAAATATATTATATTAGAAAATTCAGATTTATGGTTCTCAATTTCCGAAACGGCTGTGTTGACTGAATTAAAGGTCCGAACTATCAAAACACTGGTATTGATAGTCGTTGGTAATCTGAAGGTTAAGAGTTGATCCGCGAGGTGGGCGCCGTAGTACGTGTGGCGTGAAAATAAATTGAATACCCTGCATCTACTTTGTATTATTCTATAGTGTATTAATGCAGCAGAACACCAGAGACTTGGACTGATTCTTTGGCCATGGTGACTGCAGTGCCTGACCCGCGGATCGACACTAACCCTCGGGTGACCAAAGAGTATAAATAGCAGTGTAAGGGATTTTACTGATGAATTAGTTTTAATTAGACCGGACTGCCGAATCAGACGAAACTAGATTGCACTAAACCAAAATAGACCTGATTAGACCGAACTATACCGAACTGAACCTAACTACACCGAACTAGAGCGAGCTGGTCCAAATTAATTCAAACTAGATCAAAGTAGATCGACTACGATGAATTGGGCCGAGCTGGACTGAACTAGACTCAAGTGAATCTAACAAAGCCAAATTAGATTGAATTTTACCGAACTAGACTTGACTGCACCAAGCTAGACCGAATGAGTCTCATTCACACAGTAGTAGACCCAACTAGAACGAACTAGATCGAACCAGATCGAGTTAGACCGTCCTAGAATAAAATATACTTAATTTGACCAAAGTCAACCGAATGAGATCAAGTTAGACCGAACTACACTGAATTAGACCAAACGAGTTGGACGGGATTCTTATTCCCGTCATACCTCGTTCTTCACAGTTCGTTCCTTACATATTGTCCCTCATACGACGTTCCCCATAACTCACTCCTCATAACTCGTTTCTCATGACTCATTCCCCATAACTCGTTCCTCACACCTCTTCCCTCATTCCTCATTCATTCATTGATCCATCGATCCATCGATCCATCCACCCACCCAAATGACCAATAACCCATTCATCGACCCACCCATGACCCATACGGCCACACATCATACTTCACCCGTTCCTCCTAGGCAACCTGATACGCAAGATGCTGACGGACAAATTTAGGCTGGGCGTTCAATTATTATAAGATGTGTCTAATCACTTCTGTCATAATATCACATACGAAGCATCATACGAAGAATTTCATTTTAAGTAGACGTTTTTGCCAATAAGCAATAAGTCGGCCATGTTTTGAGATATTCCCTATGCAGTCCGGGAAACTCGAAAAATGTTTCCGATGGCTCACACCAAAACAAAGTCATCTACGTGAAAATGAGTGATCGTCGCAAGGATTGATAGATTCCATTTGAAATGGGAAATATTGCCGAATGGATTCTGCTGATTCTCTCCTGGTGGTGTGTGAAATATTCCGAATTTGAATATTATAAAATCCTTAGTTTCACAATGTTTTACGGAATGGAGTAGTTCGAGTCGGTCCTCATCTTCCACCAAATATCGAACATCCCAGAGAAGACGAAAGAACTTCACAGCTCCAATATGAATTCGCCAGGTCGAGGGATACGACTGCGGCCATTGCATTATATGATCCCAATTTCGCATCCGAGCGACAGCAAGCATAGAGAAAATTTCAAAACCACCGCAGCACAATAAACAGCTTTTTACGAATAAATCCCTCACAAGAAAAGAGTCAACCCTTTTTACAGCCACCACCGCTTCTTGCTCTCTCAGAAAGTTGTCGAATCGTCGATTTAATATACTATATCTAGCTGCTGAGCACTTTCAGCACCTCTTTCAAAAATCCCTCGAGGCTACACGAAAAAGTGCAGCAATCTATTGGGCGAGAGCCACAAGCTTCAAGAAAAATGATAAAAAAGAGCATCGCACTTGAAAGCAAGCATCAGCCATACCAGTTCAAGAATTTTTCAAAGCCCTATAGATACACGCCTGAGAAATCTTCAATATCTTTGGACTATACTCAACGAACGGGACGAGCGTCTGTTTGCCAAGAGAGATAGCAAGCCCGACTTTCGTTCACTCAAATATACAGGTAGATATTAGTATCGTCGTTTTGAACGTCTTCTCGCTCTGGCAGTTGAATATCTTGCTCGTCTATATAGATAGATACTGTCTACTTGACAAAATAAACCACTTGAGAAATGCGCTGGTCAGGATGGATTTTTATTCGGGCCACATTATCGATGTGTAAGTATGAAAAGAGAGCCTGCCATCGCAGCAATGACGCGAGATAAGACATGACGAGGAATATTGAATAAAATTCCAGACAAAAAATGAGCTTTACAGGACCATTCAGAAGAATTTGGGGTTCAGGAGTGACACTCTGGTACTCGTGAATAGTCCAAAGAGTCAGGATATAATGATGTGCAAGTCTGCTTTATAGACTCGAATTATGCTCAATTTTTCAAGAGACGAAACGGTTCGGTCCGTAATTTGTGGAATAAATTGATGAATATAAAATTCTAAAAAAATCGAGCAGGAGATCAAGAAATCCGTAACTCTGTGATATTGGAAGTTTTTATAGATAGCTTATCTATCAACATCGACGAGAACGTGAGGCAATTCTTGCGTATCTGGAACGGCTAATCTCTGAGCTTTCGTGCGACATGAAATAAAAACGATGTCTCAAAAGTATGTCAGTTGCTAAACCTTACAGGTGATGATCTAAATGGAATTTATGATATGAATTGGATGTACAGAAATATGAAGTTTGACAGAAATGCACGGTTTAGGACTGCTAATGATTTTACAAGATTTTCACATCATCTACACCAAATAAGAGAAAAATTGACTCTCTATACACTTTTCTAACATCTTTGCTCTCGTACTACGTCTATTGTGATCATTTTGTTCAAATATTCTTGATGCTAACAACAAGCAGTATCAACACCTATCAGAGGTTCTACAGAACTTTTGACATTAGGCGTACTGCACGCTATCTCTGAACCTTCAAAAGATTATGAAGTTGTCGGAGTTGATTTTGATAGGTTCCAGGGCCTCGGAATGTGTACTCTATTCGCTGTTCTGTCAAAGGAGTCTGGCTATCCACAGCACGGCCCGCAACCCTCATTTCTTGGGTATATCTAAGCGTACTAACGCCGTTTTTTGATTTCTTGAGCCTGCTGCAAAAATAACATTGCTCGAAAAATTCTGCCAAAATTCAGTGACATTTTAGGCACTCTATATATTGAGAAAAGGTTGGTTTCAAACGCGTGCCTCCAACGTGGCATTCATAAACAAACGTCGAAGTTGCGTAACCGGGTTTTCACGAAAAATTCAGATTCCCCGCACTGAGCTTATAAAAAAATAACATTTGCGATCACGATCAAAACGGATTCCAATAGCTTGAAACAACACCAATAATATCCCGTTTGGTTTGGGTGCGTGCGACCAACTGCGTTGAAACGAAGGCATCAAAAAGACGGGTCAGTCCATGCGCCCACTCGACTGAAAAAGGTCAAATTTCCACGGCACGAGGGGGACAAGGAGGGCACGCTCCTGGAATGTTTTGCCCATTTTTGTCCACTTTTTTCTAACAATATCCCATAGTTCCCATGACCTGATATGGAATGTTATTTGAGTGAGAAGCATTACAAAAATTGTATCGATGGGGTTGATGTGATCGAGCCCATCTTAGCACTTCTATGAGTTTGCAATCGCTCATATCATGTAGATCCCACGTACGAAAAAATTTAAGCAACAAATGTCGAATTCGAACGCACAACAAGGATATCGCATTTGTCCAAAATTACTCTAGTCCCTGCTGTTCGTGACAACCGACAAGGAATGGATGAATCCGTGTAAATTTTTGCAGATTCTTTCTAGGATGAATGACTTATCATCGAGAAACTTTAAAAAGACAATCAAGAGCGTGGAAAATTGTCAAATCGTGTGATAGGAGAGAAAGAGAGGAATAGTTAAGAATATTTCTGATGATTCCTGTGAAAGATGCAAGATATCAAGAAATCCTTGATCGGAGCAAGGCAACCGCACTCGACCAATTTTGTCGAAATCGACTCTTCATTGAATCTTGCAGGAAAAGACAAAAATTTGATGAAACAGAAGCATCGTTTGGAAACGTTCTTCACTTTATGTAGATTTGATTCGAACTACAACATTTTTTTTACAAGGCTGACATTGATGACTCAGGCACTGTTGAAGTAGTTTCCAAGCAAGCACAATATTCCAACATGAATAGAAAATGAGTAATGTACCACATTACGATTAATAAGAGTACGGCGCAGCATAGTCGTGAAAAATGTTTTGGTAACAAGTTTGATCAAAAGTTTGTATAGACCAACCTTGACTTTGTTTCAAGTTTTTTTTCCACGTGTCGTTAAGCTAAAAATAAACGATTGAATTCCCCATATTCAGATATGGCAACAACTAGCTGGTGACTTTGCGTTATTTCCAAATAGTGTCTTGTGAGTTTTGCATCTGTCCGAAATTCTCCTTTTGTGAAGAAAAGCGCTTGCTGACAAGACGTAACACTTGCAAGAGTTTTTCGTTTGTTTTTTGGCATTCAATTTCATGCTTGTGATCGAAAAAAATTTGAAGCAAAATTTTGAAATTCACCCACATGATGAAATTAGGTATATTCGATTCGAATTATCGAGAGTGCATCACAGAGATGTACGAGCACTCAATGGCTTGACGTTGATCAATGCTGGTTCTAAACGGTTATAAGAACAGAACCCTGATACAGAGGTGGTGCGTTTTGCTCTACGTTTTGCATTGTCTGGATTCGGATTGCTCTCAATATTTTCGATGACACACAAAAATGTGTGGAGTCAAATCACAAACATAGTTTACTTACCGCCTCTGGTAGTTGATTATACGCCAAGTTGTGCATGTAAGCGGCTTTTTTGGCAGAAGTAGATTTGACAAAACCACATTGAGGTTCAATCCAGACTTCCATGACAATTTGAAAATCTCCATTAGATTCATTATCCTCCATGTTCTCACAATCGGCAGTACCTACATGAAATACAAAGAAATTGAAAAAATATTTCAGTCAAATCAAAGTCATTCCACCCTTCTCGATTTCATAAATGTTATTGATTCTGAGAAAAATCCAAGCCAGATTTACCTTCATCCGTATCGTCATCAGAGTCACTACCCTTCTCTGTTCCACCCGGTCCAAGAACGACATGCGGAGGGAATAAAATATATTGCACTATACAGGGATACGTGGTGTCACCGTTATCCGGGCCTTGCATTTGTACTTCCATTACAGTATTTATTATGCCAGCAGCTGAGTATGCAAAATTAAAACCTTCAGCAAGGCGTATTCTGAAATTGATGATCACAAATGTATTACTCATCAAATATCAAGGATGTACCGAAACGAAGTTGAATGTGACTCACTTGGTAATAGTGGAAAGTATCCTGGCTATCGCTGCTACATTCAGTCTTGGTAGGTCAATCACAGGTACAGTCTGCAATCCAGGCCTCTTCAATAACCATAACCATCGCGTATGGTATAGATACCTACTGAGAGTCGTTGTCAGGCTGCCCCCAGCTATCGATGCATTTCTTGCAATAATCTGCGATCCATCAGGAAAAACCACTGTACTCAGATCGATAGGCATTCTGTCATACCTAATTAGGATTCTCTCGAGTGACTTGTGCAAGATTATACAGCAAGGTATTTCTCTCTGTTCTGTCCTTCGACTGGGTAAAGAAAGCTGGGAAAGCCTCTCGAGTAAATCATTCATGACATTGTGACGAAGTTGACCCTCAGTACCACCAGCAAAAGCTACATTCAAAACTACGCACAGAGACTTGCAACTTATATTTATGAGAGAGAAAGATATGGGAGGCTTGTCTGGTTCTCTGTGGATAAACTGGACGTAGGTATGATTTTCGACGAGGACGAAGGTGGCCCAGCTTTTTAGCATACCGTACACAACGGCAGCAGCTTGTCGATATTGGACGCTTTGAAAACGACCACTCTGGTTGGCTTGATGCAAGTGCTTGGAAAGAGGTCTGTCGTGGATGAGGACGAGGGTGACCCGCTGAGAATGCAACCATCGAGGCCACTCACGAGGTTCTAGAGAGACGACTGGCTGCCAGATCTGGCCGAACTGTGGGCAGGCTGCATCACTGGACAAATGAGAAATTAATTCAATGGTTGAGAGCGTATTTCAAGGAAATATTTGAGGAAATAAGATTTAAGGAAACTTAAAAAAAAAAGAACAATATAAAATGTATTTGAATAAGCCCCTTGGATGTTTCTTGAAGACAGAAATATATCCAACATCGTAATTCAAATGGACGGAAAAACTCCAAGGATATTGAACTCCAATGCTCATTCATGAAACATTTTTTGGCAGGATTTCAATGCACTTTCATTCAAAACAAGGAATGTATAGATGAAATCAATCTGTAAGTTTCATTTGCGGGAGGAAAAATCAGCCACGAATTGATCGTTGTATCGCCGTCGCAACAACATCAGTATTGTCTTTGCATTTCCAGAGACTTTATCATAGACCGATTCTTCAGAGACAATCCGAAAATTCTTACCTCAGCTGTACAGAACTAGGCGAACAGGTTGGCATCAGAAATAGCGGCATCCCACTTCGTATCGTATCAGGCACATTGTACCATGTTCTACCTGCACCGGGGAACCAACTAAAGTGCGCTAACATACTGTCACTCTGCGTAAGTGCTGTCAAGGTACTCCAGAAACGTGATACCATACTCTGTCTGTACTGCGACCGGAGCGGTTTCTTGGATAGGCAAGTAATGTCGTGCAGAAATTCGTACGGAGCTTCAATCGTAATGCTGTACTGGAGCGTGTTACAAACCGATAGCGACTTGTTAAACCGTGGACAGGTCACCAGGTACTCGATGAAAACGTTCGATTTCCACGGGAGAACAAAACAAATTTCCAAACAACCATCGTGCAGAGCAGTCTTTTTAATTAGATAGCCCTCGCGCAATCGACAGCACAGAAGAGTATTGAGCGTACAGGTCACTTGGTCATCAACTTGTTTTTTCCTCAGCAACTGGGGTGGATCGTGACCGTAGAAAAAGTTGTTCTTAGTACGCCAGAAATTTGTGCTGACGTTGGCTACTTCTAAGAGATCAGTTCTATACAACTGCCAACAAAGCAGATTCTTATGATACACGTTTATTTCTTCCTCGCCATCCTGAAAATAGTCAACATTTTGAATTTCCTCATGCAAAGAGATGAGTGTGAATTGAAAATTGTAAGCGGCTTACCGAGACCGGGAATACTGTCATGTAGCTTCCCAATGTCGTGGTTGCGAGGAAACGTAATAAGTCTGGATATGGCACTAAACCGTTGGCACTGTGAGGATGGTAAGAGCTCCCAACGTGTAAAAAACTACATGCTATTGTAGTGGCTCTTAATTGTTGAATTACCAGATCTAATGCATGGACATCATTCACACCAATGATTCCATCTGATACTATAACTAAATCTGTGGTTGGAATCCATTGATTAGAATCAACATTCACGAAGACATCTTTTGAGAAATAGACAGAAATCACTAATGCGATTCTGGAAGAGTTTATACTTACGAGCACAACTGTGTTCTGGTAACAAAGAGAGAGCTAGAATCCCATAACGCAACATATTTATAAAACCAGTCTCAGGAGAGACCATTGCTATTGTCGACATATTTCCAGTGTTGGCTTTTCCAATGCTTGTATTGCCTTCTTCAAAAAGGCCTCCAACTAATCTTTCACTTTCTGCTCTCAAAATTTCTAACTGAGAATTAACTAAACTTGTAATTTGAGCGACTTTTTCTTCCAATGAATTCAACTCAGTTTCTATGACTTGCATTAGATTGGCTATATTTTCCATAGTGACTAGCCATCCTTGAACTATGACTTGTTGAGCAGGGTTAGTAAAAAAGGGAGTATGAATTATCACAGTAACATAAATCTCTGGTTGTATCAACCTCATACATCCGGGAACAACAAACTGAAATAAATAAGTGCATGTAATATGAAAATCTAGAAAATTGACATGGGAATCCTGTAAGAAATGCTTGTACTCACTGGTTTAGTTATGCCTTCAAGACAACGCTTTGTAGCTAAGTAAACTTCATCAATAACAATCTCTCCATGCTGTATATCCTAAGAAGAACAGGAAGAGATTAATGTCCAGGTGTTGGTTATATTGTATAGTATAATCAACAGGTTCAAATATTTACCACTGATGCAAGAGAAGGACTGAGATCTAAGCTAAAAACCATTCTGTACTTGTGTGCCAAGAATTTTATCGTAGTAGATGACATAACTTTGTATAGAAACTGATGACTGTTTTCAGGGCACCATGAATGAGTATATTCTTTTGGGATAACAGAAATAATTTCCAATTCGGGTGTATC
Organism: Eretmocerus hayati; assembly: GCA_029851415.1. NCBI lineage: Eukaryota > Metazoa > Arthropoda > Insecta > Hymenoptera > Aphelinidae > Eretmocerus > Eretmocerus hayati. The sequence continues at coordinate 10,422,328 of CM056741.1, forward strand.
TTCTGGGCTTGCTTTGGGATTCTGTATTGCAATGACGGTATCCAAATGTTTGAGGACCCATTGTGCTCTCACGTTGCGTGATATAGGGAAGCCTTTTTTCATCAACAGATATACAGTATCTGCCTCAAGCACAATTGGTTTCTAAAAGTTGAAAGTGGAGTTTTTAGGGTCATAGACTCTGATTGACATTAGATAGTCGGCAGCATGCAGAGATAATGAGCTCTAATGGAGAGTTTCTTTGGGTACTGACTGAAAAAAAGATATTGTAAATACCTCAATCTCTGTTGTTTCCATTTTTGAAGTTTCAAGGATGCAAACTCCTGATTTTAAGTTGACAAAAGGATTGTGGGAATTCACAAATTCTGAATTGTCGACGATATTTCCACCTTGATCTCATCGTCGAAGGAAAGTGGAATCACTTGTCATTCAGATACAATTACAACGAGCAGAATCATTTGCACTGCTCAAGAAGTTCAGGCAATTCCACAATTGTTTTCAAAGATCAACATAGCCTCAAATCTGCGCCGCAGAGAACAGATGGACTGACAGATTGAATGCGAGCATGCACAACATGCTGCACACCATCACCAGCGGCTGCACCCTCATATTAGACAGAAAAACATCTGTGTAGGTGGCTCCGAGATGTTCCTAAGACACTCTCGCTCTCTATCGCACCCACGTGATATGATAAGGATAACAATAGTGTAATGGTTCTCTCGTTCTATTCTTGGACATTTACAGGTTAGGTTAGAGCACGTTGAGTCATGTCAGTAGCAGACGTCGCACGGCCCATGAATCGAGGGTCAACCGGCTGATTATTTGCTGCAAGTCGCGGCGTATGTCTCGATTTGCAAACGTGTGATTTTCGCGGATGGCAGTGCGTGACAATAAAAAAATTACTGTGAGTGTATTCTTCAAGCGTGTTTGTAGCGTGAACGAGACATTCAAGCAAGAGGATGCTCACGTTGACTCAATCCAGCTTACAGCTACTTTTGTGCAGTGATAAAAATTCATCAAACTCGCTTAAAAATTATCTAATTTATCGTTAAGACTCCTCATACGTGTGTGCTCGAGTCGTTATTTTTGATTCGGGTGTATATTCGGTTGCCTATTCATTTCAGTATAAATTCAGTTCCCACTGTAGTGTGCTCGTCTGCTCGTGTGGTGATAATTTCTTCTGCTCGAGGCTGCTCAGCGATTTGTTTACGTTTACGTACTCGACGATATTACTACCGTCGTAGCACGGGAATCACGGCATGTTGTTCATTCATGGATCACTTTGCTGTTCTCCCATGATACTCAAATCAAAGTCTCTGTGACAGTGTTAGATAAATAGGAATTAGAAGCAATGAGTACCGAAGAGAAAGATGTCCCGAAGTACGGGTTCAAAGTGCGATTGGATCATCAGTATCCCGAGAAATGGTCGCAAAATTTGAGGCCTAAATTCAAGCAAACAGTTCAGATGATACCGCTGATTTGGAGGTGAGATTTTGTGATTATTTGCCTCGATTAAGATTTTAGCTTATTACTCATTTCGTAATACATTCTCGATGAATATGAGACAAAAATTCCAGGTGCTTCTGAAAACATTATCAGAATCGATTTTGAAAATGAGAACTCGCACCCCAAATATTTATCATTCTTTATTACCTGATCAGAATTTATTGTAAAACGATATCGCTCATAATAAGTGGATTTATTTAACCGTTTCTTGTTGACAATTCTTTTCGATTGAGCAGCCGAATAAATGCAAGTTTTGCGGGTTACGATGTTTGACATATATTAGCAAACCATGATACCACTTGGTCAGTTGATGATTACTTTCATTAATTTTTCAAGATGTGAATTTCAATCACTACCCGAGATCCCTCATCTTTCTTTGTATCTTGGGTAATCATTAAAATGCTCAGAATCATCTTACCAAAAATTACGGTTAGAACTTACGATTTTTCACAAAAAATTTTACATCTCAGTGCAAAGAATTTATCGACGAAATATTTCAATCCAGGAGCTGCTCTTCATCAGAATTCTTTCATAAGGATAGACAATTTTCCATTAATTATGTTCGAAGTTTTCACAGAGATCAGATTTTCTTTGTACAATGTATTTTGCTATATCCAATGCAACCAAGTTTATTATTTCACTTATGGCAGCATAAGACTTAATCCGAGATTCATTCATGTCGTGATTCATTATTCATCTCTCGAGTGTATGGATGTGCTCAATTCGATCGCTTTTTTTCTTCAAGGTACTTATTCTATTACGCAGATATAACTCGAAGAGGACGTCCCTGTGTTATGGATTATTGGAATGTTCAACATGGCCAACAAATTTATGGTAAATCTCCAGTGAATAATCTATTGAATTTATTTCAATTAACATTTCAGAGGTGATGGGCTCGATCTAGACATCAATACTTCATTCAGTAGCACAATCTTTTTTTTTCTTTCTTATGAAAGAGTTGTACAATCTAATAAAGTATTCTTCCTCAAACTGAACTCATCAACAGCTGATTTCAACGCAACATCTGCATTATGGATCTCATCTCGCATCTCATGTTTGCAAACTTTTTTAAAAACTTTGTGAATTATCAAAGTGTTAATTTTGAAACTCTCAGTACTCTCCATTAGCCTCAATGCATAAAAAATACTACTGAAAGAGCCACCCTCAATATTTTACGAGTTAACGGGTATTATCCAATTCTCGAATGTTGATGAACGGGATGGAAAATATAAAACGAAGCCCATCCATGAATTATCTTCGCATCATGAAATATCCCTCTCGGTATATAGGAACTGAGCTAAAGCTAATTTCCATGACGTGTAGCATCAATAATTTTCCTCGAACGGCCTCTTTCATATAATACGAGTATATACTACAATTTTTTGTTCAACCATCCCGATTTTTCGACGCGCATAGGTATACAGACAAGCATGTATAATAGTTTGAATATTTGAATTTAAACTTGGACGTTCGCTCCACGAATTTCGTCCCGAAATGAAAAAATATATTCGGAGGGTCATATCATGTGGGGCTGCACCCCTGTAAATTCAACTTCTATATAGCTCTATGCTAAAGCTGCGTGCTGTGCCGCGTGTGCCTCGACCCTCACTATCATCGTATAATACGAACTTTGCGAGCTTGGATTTTCTCGGAGTAGCTATTCCTTTTTTTTTTTTTCTCATTTTGTCCTTCTATATACATCTATTCATGAAATACAGAAGGCACAGATTCGTGGAGGATTAAAGCGTGAGTTACACCCTTTGATTTCCCAGCGTTGATGTTTTTTTCCATCCCGGATGAAAAGGATTATGTGCTATGTGTGCTTTGGCAAAATGTGAAGGAGAGATTTGTGGATATAGGATTTGTTGGTGCATTACTTCCCGCAGATTACTGTAATGATTTAAATCGATTTGTTGCAGTATAAGGCTATTAAAATTCCGGAATGCCTTCGCAAGTACTTTGTATTTGATCGTGTTTTTAAACATTACCGTCCAAAACTGATGGTTTTCTCTGCCCCCACTGTTTCTATTTGGCTCAGAATATTGGACCAACTCAATATTTTTTCAACGTATCTCAACCACAACTCATTTCAAAACTTGTTTCGAGACCTTTAAAATTAGCTTAGGTCAGTTCAATTATGACAAATTGGAATTGAGCTATCTCAATTTTCGCAAAAAAAAAAACGATTTTTGTGATTTTCCGAAAGGGTGTGCCTAATCTTCCCCCATGTGTATAAGAAGCCTATTTTCATGAGATTATATGGGTTTCTTGCAAAGGCGAGATGTTTCTGCTCCAGCACCCCAAAGGAGTCATATACCCCAGCTCATTTTGCATCTTTTTTACACCCATATCCATAACGTGAATATTATTTGAGTCATTGGATGGGGATGGATTTTCATGCGGTGAAGAGCAAATCTATGCGAAAAGGTTATGGGGGGATAAATTAGGCGCACTGCAATTTTCTTAATATTATGGACGTAAAATTGACCAGGAATCAAAATTTGCAATTCTGCACAAAGCATTCTAAAGTTGATACAGAGACAAATGAAATGAACTAAAGTACGTTGAAATTGTTTGCATTAAATTTATTTTGCATAGCTACTTAGTAACTAACAAAAAAATAAAATTTAGCAAGAATGATACGTTCGTTTTAAGAAACGCACAGGCCATTTTGGATCACTCGAATCTATGATTCTCTCGTATTCTAATGTCCGAAACATGAAAAAAATGCGCAGCAAGTTTTGCGAATGCATAATACATGGTACACTCGAGATCTTGAGTGAGGGAAAATTGGTCAGACTCATACCTCATTAATAATAAGTTGGAGTGAGCGTCTATTGGATATTAATCAAAATTCGTCGAGAGAGTTTTAATGAGAGACGAGTGATAATTCGTCGATTAATGCGATTTAGCTCCGTGTATAGTGCCATGTTCTGCGTACTTATTGATGAGAATCGCTTAAGCTTCTAAAACGTGTTCTGAATAATTAACGAGTAATGATCATCATTACTGAGAGTAGCTAAACTTGCAATATGTAACGAGAGATCAATGGCTCACAATATCGATTTACCATTTCGTCCATATCAGTGTATTGTTTTTTGTGCGAGGGACAGAATTAGAACGTTCGATAATTGATTCGAATTGCACTGATAGCAGAGGATGGAATCGGAAATTAATCTCTCTCCCCTGATGTGCTATTTAGGAGTTCCGATTGGAGGCCTCGGGGGCGGTACCATAGGCCGTGGTTTTAGGGGCGAATTCTGCCGATACGCTTTGCTGCCCGGATTGTACAGCTATCACACAATGCACGCTAATCAGTTTATCCTGACTGTGAAGGATGCTAATGGCAAAACGATATTCAATCAGGTTTTGTCGATTCAAACGTGAGTATACATATTTGCATTCTGTTGACCTAGATTACTCAACAGTTTCCTTCAATATTTCGATGTTCTTTGATTTTTCTAATGAAATTCAATATTATGATACACTGAGCTCGAAAAATTGATTGCAAGAAAAAGTTCTTCTGTCTTTGATGAAGAAAGCGGTGACAAAAGTTGGAATGCAATCATCAGCAAAAACGTGTTTATTTTGCCTTACCAAGTCCAGAAATGTGATAATTCAAGTTTCATTTTGGAACAATTTTGTTGAAAGCTATCAAAGAAATCCAACCATCGGATTTCTATTGCAGAATCGATTGTTCGTCGATAAATAATGGCTTTTACGTTAATTTCTTACGATCGGATCACCCGGACCCAAAATCGTAACCTGATTGTAAACGACTAAGCTACGTTAGCAGGAAATTTAAAAATTTGAGATTGTTTTTTTTTCCGCAAGCAGGAAGCCGAAACACCTCAAAGCTTGGAAATGGGCATTCGATGCAAAGAAGGCCTCGTATACCGGGTTGTATCCACGTTCCTGGACTGTGTATGAAATCGAAGAATTGGATCTGAGGTTGACCTGCCGTCAGATATCTCCCGTTGTGCCGCACAACTACACGGATAGCTCGTTACCGTGCGCAGTTTTCGTCTGGGACGTGGTCAACAACTCGAGCAGAGATCTTCACGTTTCCATAACATTTACCTTTCAAAGTGGCTGCGGTAGCGCTTATGATTCTCAAGGTCAGTATTTTGGACGATTGGCTTTTTTCATTTTTGTTGGACGGCGAGTCTAAATGGATACATGATACGAGTGAGAGTGATACGCTTGTGATTTATAAGGGTTGAAAAAGCATAGAAAAAACTAGGAAGTTTCTACATATGTTGAGATAGATTTGAGCCTGACATAAAATGTAACAGAGTTGCTAAAATTAAAGAAATATCCTTTTGAAGCCGTTTAAATATTGAAACCTTGGAGCATCGAAAAGACCCTAGAGAATATCGAGGAACGAATAGACATGTGATAGCTTTGTTGCCCAAGAAGACAAAAAAGGAATAAATAAATTAGAATCTCCAAGAAACTTCTAGGTGGAAATAATAAGAAGTACGTAAATCCAAATCTGAAAATTGTAATCTTTTTTATTAGCTCAAAAGAGTTAATGTTTTATATTCTCTGAAACTATGGATGTTTCATTTCACGTTGTAATTTCATCGAAATTTCGCACATCTTAGACCATTGTTAAAGAGCACTATTTTATGTTGTATCTGTCTGTAGCTGAGTAATCTCGGTGAAACACGGGGCAAAGTTTGAACGCGGGAAATTTAGAATCGATCGACAAACAACCGAGTGTATTCGGGAGCAGGTGCGCGAGCTTTGACTTCCCGGCAAGTGAGAGTAGGCATCCAAATCCGCAACCGACTGCACATTTCTCGTCGAAACTTGACAAGCAACTTTGTGCCTTCTGGATGCATAACTTTGAAAACTTGGCTAAGTTTATGGTAACAATTCGTGAACGCCAAAATATCACAAAGGCCTAATTCATTGTCAATTAATTTCTCTTGACTTGGCAATTGAATCTGAGCAGTCAAAAACAACTGTCACTTCGTGCTTGAAATGTCGTTTTACTAACTCCTTGATATTCAGATGAGTAGTTGCAACTTTCTCGATTCGGCATTGAACAAGTTAGTTCATTTTGATGCATAAAAATTCAACGCCACTTGGATTCTGTTTGTTGTTTTGTTTGTTTTGATCTATTGCGAGGTGATCTGATCGTAATTTTCCGAACAAATCGATCATTTTGTAATTTCCAACAGTTTGTATCTCCACTAGGGAGGGCTAAAAGGAGCAATTCTGGAACATTGTTACGTCTGAGGTTACAACTTTTGCCATTCTTTTCGTGGATGAAGGATAAATTTTTTTGTGATTTTCAAAATAAAAGAGATTTTAGGTTCCGGTAAGAGTCCTGAAGTTTTTAGGAATTACAGAGTAACCATTTCTTCCTCGCGCTTTTTCTAAAAACAACCGACCTGGAGGCGCCAAATTTTGATTAATCAATATATTTTAACGTATTTTTGACCGTAGAAACCGAAAACCAATTATAGTTGGCCGGCAAAGGCTTGAGGTCTATGTAAATTGCGAGATATCGATCAAAGTGGAAAAGCCACCATTTTTTGGTAAACACCCAATTTCCGTGAAATTGACAACTTTTCGGGTAGTTTATTTCAATTGACCAACAATCATTACACATTTCATTTTTTCACGTATTCTGACCTGCTAAGAACGATCTCGGTGGTTATAAAAAGCTAGGGTTCGCAACGAGGGTGAGCAGGTCCACACATGAGATAGGATGAAAAGCACTCGCCATTATTTGCTCATAGCTAACTTTTTACCAATCCTACCTCTCCAAAACCATCAGAATCGTATCCAGCGGTCGAATAACGTCAGAAAATATCGTGTGTAATAATTTTTGGATGACAACCAAATTTTGTGGAAAGTTATCAATTCTACAGGAATTTTTTGTTTCCCGCAAAATTGTCGCTTCTCTACTCTGATCAGTAAATTTCAAAGACCCTTAGGATTTGAGGCCTAAGCGGACTTCATTTTCCGTTCCTGCGGTCAAGAGTACGTGAGAAATACATTTTTTTATTGTTGATTAGAGCCACCGCGTAGGTTCTGCATCCAGTAACTCTGCGCTGACGGTGTTCGCAGTGATGATGGCCGACTGCCTACGTGTCCTCGGACGCCAGCATCCACTTAGTGACCAATGAGTGCTCAGTGAGAATGGAAATTTTCTTCTGAGGTGGATCTATAGGGTACAAGCGATTAACTGTGAATGCAAGGGCCTGTCATGCATCGGGTTGAGTAAGGGGAGTAGAAGAATCTGACCTTGATGCTTAGACTTCCTGAAACCTGAAACTCCCGCTGATATAGCCTCTGGGGGTCAAGTGACGAACGAAGCCTTCTCAAAGGTGTCTAGTTTGCTAGCATTGGGCGTCAGTGTCAGGTTGCATAAAGTCGTGAGCTAATTCTTTTCGTCGCTAGGGTCTGAGGGCATGGACCACATAAGCTTAACGATCTGATATTGCAAGTATGATAGGTGGTATATCCGCCGACGGCGACCAGTCAAATGTTCTCAACTGAGTAACACTGGGAGTAGTCGTCAAGGTGGCGTGGCCTGTGCGACCGTGCGCAGTTGATTACTGAACCACTCATCGTACACGGTGCCCTCAGGCTGAAGAGGTGGACCACAGGGGGGCTATCTCTGGCTTCGGCTAGAGTTAGGCCGGGAGAGTGACGACCCTCTGGTTCCCCGAGTACTCGTAAGGAGACCCTTCACCGGGCCGAGGGAGTGATGCCCCTCCGAGAACACAGTCTCGGCGCGATTTACTATCATTGGGTCAAGCTTAAATCATAAATGGGAGAGGATTTCCGACAGGAGCCTCGACGGTAACAAGTCAAATGTTCACGATGAAGGCTGTGTAACACTAGTACGAGCAAACCGCGAAAAGTGTTAATAGCGCAAGGAAGAGCGCCTGATAGCGGTCTCCCGACCGTTACCGATCGAGGACTAAACATCGGGAGGGGAGTATCTGACGAGGAATCTCGACTGCGACCAGTCAAGTGTTCGCGACGGAGATCACGTAACATTGGGACGAGCAAACCGAGGAAAGCGTAAGTAGTGAAAGGGCAAGTGGGGACCGCCCACCACGAAAACCTGATTAGTGAAAGCCTAGTATACGGTTTTCAGGCCGTTACCAATCCAGAACTAAATATTGGGAGAGGTTACCTGCAAGGGGCCTCGGCGGACTGAGTTTTTCATGAATGCCGCAGGGCACTCAACTGGAATCGCCATAAGGGCCTGCTGACCGCGAAAGGCGAATATGTGACGACTACTTTGGCTTCCCGAGTTATTCTACGGGTTGGACTACGAGACCGTGGTCTATGAATGAAACATGGTGCGATAGGGTAATGAGCCTATTATTAATTACCCATATCTCTTGCATCTCATCCTGAAGGGATGAGGAATATAGGAAATATATTCATATTCATATTCGTATTGGGATAAGTATGTACATCTATATAGATTTAGATCAAATGAATGAATTGGACTTGAACTCAATATTTAATGTTGTCTGTGTTTCACTTGTGTGAACTTCGGAAGTTTATTAACACAAAATAATATATGAATATCCAGGTACGTAAAATGTACATCATGCAATTATCAACGCGGTAACTAAATCTATCTATGACGCGTGAGAGAGAGATCGCACGGGAGAGAGACTCACCGTTCGGCGTACACTCTGCATTCCACGCGGGCCGATGCCTCGACGCCGGGCCGACATATCCCGGGGATGGACAACTCGCATATCCGATTCCTGGGCTCGGTCCGGGCGGCTTCTCGGCGACGATCTCGGGGTTTACACACCATGCTGCTCACACGCGTCGGCCCATCGACCGGGGCCGGGATCGGGTCACACACACCTGCACACTACACGCGTGTCGTGGCCGGTCCTCAGTCCGTCGGCGCATCCCGACCGCACGCCTTGATGGCTCGTTCCAAGCTGTCCATCATCGATGACGACGACAACGACGACAGCTATCCCTTTGCTCTCTTTCTTTTCTCTTCCCCCTCTCTCTCTCGCTACTAATCATATATTCTAATATTTGACTAATGTGCTTCGATTCGCGTGTGGCGATCTACCTCGTCACAATGGGAAAGCTATGCTTCCTAGGAGCGCTCGAGCAGTGACTCAACATCTTTTAAGATACACACATATATATCAATAAAATTCGCCTCAAAGCATACTTTTTTTACTTTTTCCTTCCAAAATTGTCCTGGAAAAACGACGGAAATAGTCTGGAGAACCGGGAATTGTCATGGAAATTTTTCGGAGAATATTGGTAGACACCCTGCACTCGAACCTCCGAGTGGAATTTTTGATCTTCCGATATCCGACTCTTTAACGAATGAGATGAACTTTCACTCGGAATCCGAGTGACTAATCTCATTCGGAGAAGTTAAGAGAGAAAATTAACGGAAAAATTCTCTTTTCGCTCTATTTTTCGTAAAATTTTTGAGCTCTTGCCGAAACCTAAAATTACGTTCCAGGAACGCCAAAAAATATTTTCGTCACCTACATACTCACGAAATAGCAAAAACTGTGACCCTACGCGTAACGATTTTTAAAAGTATCCACTTTCTGGCGCACCCTAACGTGGACTCGGCCGCGTTCGTAACTTGTGATACCGTAAACCGGGGTGACTTATTGTCAGTTACATTTTCTCGAAAAGAATTTGCCAGCGTTACATAATCGTCCTGCAAGCTCTAGCAGAGATTCGTGGGAGGTCATTTGAAAGCTCGGAACTTCTATTTTTATGGTAAGATAACAAAAAGTTATACAATCAGTTCACCAGGATCGTTTTCTCATTTGAAAGGGAATGAAAATCACGTCAATTTTTCCTACATCGCAAAAATCCTGCCGAACAATTGCTATAGAAAATATAATGCTCTCAACACTTGATTCAAGTTGTCGGCACGGGAATTTTCGTCAAGAGAACTCATTACCCACAGTGTTTTGGGTCAATGGAGCATTTACACGCCGCTTGCATAGAACGGAAGTAGCTACTTTGGCTGTGTTTCGATCTCTTCCAAACGCGATCTACACTCCTCAGAAGTGCACGAATCGAAATTTACAGCACGGCGCAGCGTCTTGTTCGACAAGAAAGATTCGAGAGGATCTCGTTCGAATCACGTCAATCGCTCGAGAATTCGCATGGCACTGAATCATGCGAGAAATCCCTATTGAACTTCGCTATGCATCGCAATCGCTGTCGCAGCATAAGAATCAACATGTTACAAAGTCGCCCCGGTTGACAAGGTGACTTTGTACACCCTGTTTTTTGCGATGATCTACAAAGTAACTCAAGTTTAGAGGAAAGTGGCTACATCATGTTGTAGCTAGAGTCAGGACCGACTAATGACCTATTGCAAAGTTTATGAATGACCTTGCATTGTAGAGAAATTCATACTGAAAGTCAAAAAATGTTCCAAAGTCATCTAGTCCGGGCGCCCACGTATGCTCCCGTGACCACTTTAAGCTCCACGCAGTAACTTGGGGTTTTTTTTTATGTATTTTGACCCGCTGAATCGATTTATCGAGGTTACCAGCTCGAAATCCTGTGACGCCATTAGTTATTAACAAATTTTAGTGCAAAATTAGGGTTTTCGTCAATATCTTGGAAAATATGCATTTTCCGGGCAAAACTCATCTGGGCAAAGTTGTAGATCACAAAATTTCCCATAGAAAAAGTCCTCGCGACTTTCCCGGGAAACCCAGTCCTCAGCCTGTAAACGCATGAAAAGCGTTCGGTGCAATTAACATGGGCTTATATGGGCGGGCATCGCTTCGCCTCTCAGGTCAGGTGTAGATTTGGATCTGGTGATTTTATTGAAGAGTAACTAAGTGCGTTTCAAAGAGGATGAAATCGACTCTATGCTGGTATCGATTGGATTGCAATAAATTTGGAGATCTCCGATTTCCCAGTGAAAGAGTGCAAAAATCAAGCTCCAGCGCTGGCGCGCGGGAGCAAGTCCGTGCGGTATACGTACGTTCATGGAGTTTATAAACTAGCTTTTAAATGCTATCCAGCACTCATTATCGTACTTTATGAACAAGATTTCACCCGCTGATGATAATCATGGAACAAATGATTACAATTTTCACGGAAAATTCGCAATGTTTCAGCATCACCGTTGCGCGTACATTATGAAACCGAAGATATGCGAATCTTCTGTTAAAAAATGAATATCATCTCAACCATACGTAAACACCGTCAAGTTTTCCGAGGAAAATTAGCTCATGCTAAAGTTCTAGGAAATTTTGCAGTATAGAGTATTACTTTGGCACGGTCAATTATACTCAACACTGGCGTGCTTTGAGTTCACGTACGCATTGTCAATGCTGAGAGACTAAATTTTCCAAGGGATTTTTCGTGGAAATGGTCGTTAGTAGGGGGAACTTGTTCATGATAACAATAACAGGCGCTGAATAACATTTAAAAGCTAATTTATAAACTCCATGTACAAACGTATATCGCACCGGCTTGCTCCCGTGCGCCAGAGCTGGGGCTCGATTTTTGCTCTCTTTCGCTGTGAAATCGGAAATTTCCAAACCTATTGCAATCCAATCGATACCAGCATAGAGTGGACTTCATCCTCTTTGGAACGCACTTAGTTACTCTTCGATAGAGTTACCAGATCCAAATCTACATCCGATCTAAGAGGCGAAGCGATGCCCGCCCATATAAGCCCATGTTAATCGTGCCGAACGCTTTTCATGCGTTTACAGGCTGAGGACTGGGTTTTCCGGGAAAGTCGTGAGAACTTTTTCTATGGGAAATTTTGTGATCTACAACTTTGCCCAGATGAGTTTTGCCCGGAAAATGCATATTTTCCAAAATATTGACGAAAAACCCTAATTTTGCACTAAAAATTGTTAATAACTAATGACGTCACAGGAATTCGAGCTGGTAACCTCGATAAATCGATTCAGCGGGTCAAAATACATAAAAAAACCCCCAAGTTACTGCGTGGAGCTTAAAGTGGCCACGGGAGCATACGTGGGCGCCCGGACTAATCCCGGTTTATGGTACTTGATCCTTGACGAGACTTCCAAGATTTTTCGATGTTATGGTTTTCGCCCACTTTCGTGAATCTTGTCCTTCTTTATCCATGCCGTTGGCGAAAGGTCTCGCTATCCTCCTATTTAAGATTCATCGAATTTGGGCCTTTTCTCTTGCGCCGACTGACCGCTCATGCGTCTAGTGCAATGGAGCGTCCCTTCGGAGATATTTCAAGTGATCGTATTAATCTCAGTCAATTTCTTCTGTGTGGCAATTTTCCCGAGGAGGGGTCGTATATATGAGCTGATCAAATATTTTTCACTCGTGGATGGTGCCGGACCAGAACTGCAAATATCGATTTTGAAACTGCCTTGGTATTTTAATATTTAAATGTTTTTATCACCAATCACCAATCGGAAAAACCCCTACTACATAATTCAAAAGAGAAGCAAATATTTTCGCTATTTTAGAAATAACTACCAAGCTTCTTGGCGTTGAACTAAACTTGTCAGCTTTGATCGGTTATCAATACTTACTGAAGTCGAAAGAATGAACTTGGTTATGAACTTGAAATAATTGAGATTCAACACTTCCAGAGTAGACAAGAGTGACCTCTAGATGATCCTTTCTAATCCATCGTTCCGGACGTGAAATCAAACAAAAAGCTCCCACCACTACTTTGTCAGTAACTGAACTAAGTAATTAAAAAGTTGTTACGTTGGCAACTAGTAACATCAAGTCGCTGAGCCATATCAGCTGGTTAAGAATGCAGAAACTCTATATCTTATACACCCAAATTTTGTATGCAAAAAGCGATAGTCGGCAAGGATGAATGCGAGGGTTCAGTATACTCAGAATGTATGCATGTATATGAATACACATGCCGGAAGCAATTTTATATGCGTAGATATCGGTGTGCTTGGGATGTTACAGGTGAAAAATGGACAGAGCTGTTCGACGTAGAAGGAGCCCGAGGCGCGACGATACAGCAAGAATTCAGGGGCATGCCTTGCACGTACGCGATAAGCTCGCGGCCAAGTAAGCATGAGTCTGTACGAGTCAGCCGTTTACTCAGCTTCGATCCTCGTGGCAGTGGGTCTGAACTTTGGAAAAAGCTTCAGAGAACGGCTAGACTCGATGACGAGCTCGAGGTTGATCAACAGCACAACTCGAAGTCTGCCAAGAGCAGTGAGTTTACTTTCTGTAAATACGTATCAGATTACTCGGAAATCTCATTACGAGTCGTTTCAAGGATTAATGCAGAGGATTTTTATTTTATTTGAGAAAGCTGGGTAACTTTTCAAGTACCGTAAGATGGGGTAACTTTGCCACAGGGGGGGGGGTAACTTTGCCACACCGCCGGGAAAAGATTTCAGTGGCTGCTGTACGTGAGGTACGGAATCTTATCGCTCTAGTAACAATTCCCTCCAGTAGGGACATGCGTGAGCTATGTTTTGCGCCCGCGGAAGGCAGCTCTAGATGCCTCAGAGTTGTTTATAACCTATTTTTGTACCGCAGTGAGAGACAAGCAAAAAAATCTGGTCCCAAAAAATTAACCCAGTACGAGCACTTGGCGTCGAATGACGGGTAAATGCTGCATATTCTTATTGACTCAAGCCGTTAACTTGATGATTCAGTTGTTATAAAGCACAATTTTTCCACGGTACAAATTTTACGCCGAGAAAAAGAAAAAAAGCTGTTTTTTTTTGCTATGGTGGGGTAACTTTGCCACTTTTTTCCTACTGCAGCTTAAGGCGATGCGGTCACCGTGCACCGTGACCGTGGACCTTGAAAATACACCTTACATAAATAGTTTGATGATCCAAAGTCTGAGACGAGTTGTCGAATACTTGTTATTGTCCAACTTGTATTCCTCAATACGTCGCTTAGCCCAAATCATAAGAGAATCGGAGAAAAGTGGGAATAACTCGGCCACGGGAACCTTCTAACCTATGATATACGCACATTTTCATTCCCAACTTTTTCCGATTCTATTGCAATTTAGGCTCAACGAAGAGCGAACAAATCTAAGTTAGATGATAACAAATATTTGTGCGCTCGTCGTTTAGCCCAAATCGCAAAAAAATCGGAGAAAGTTGGGAATGATTTCGAGCTTGCATGGTGACCGCATCGCCTTAAGTGCTCACGTCTACAGTTATTTTGTTCAACTTCTCTCACGTAATTTAGACTAGGCGAAATCACCGCCATCGCTGGGAAAATCATTCTAGTGGAATTTTTTTACAGGATCCTCTCCGGAAGACCCATCTGAATCCGAAAATCCATGTTCCCAGGCGAAATTCGAATGCAAAATTGTTTAAACTGAAATTGTTTAAACAAATTGTCAAAATGAATTTTTTCGGTCAGGAAGCAAATTTTTAAGATAATTTGGCTCATTTCAAACAGAAAATGTCTCTTGTCATTTTTCTCTAAAAGTCATTGTTTTCGAGTTAAGAGCGTTTCAAAGTTGAAAAAACGCGAAAATCGCGATTTCCAGCGACCGATTACAGTATGAAAAACGGGAAAATCTCATGTTACCAAAGCGGAAAATTGTTTATTGGGATCTCCTTAACAATATCCAATAGCCAAAATTCATGTTCCCGAGCGATAAACCTTTGTTTTTTCTATGTTAACAATGGGTAGTTGCGCAAGCTATAGCCATATATATGCTGTAGCGGTGGCGGCCTGCGCGTCGTCTGCTTGCTCGTGCCGATATCCTATGCTATAGCGTGCGCAACTACCTATTGTTAACATTGAAAAAACAAAGGGTTATCGCTCGGGATCATGAATATTGGCTATTGGATATTGTTAAGGAGATCCCAATAAACAATTTTCCGCTTTGGTAACATGAGATTTTTCCGTTTTTCATACTGTAATCGGTCGCTGGAAATCGCGATTTTCGCGTTTTTTCAACTTTGAAACGCTCTTAACTCGAAAACAATGACTTTTAGAGAAAAATGACAGGAGACATTTTCTGTTTGAAATGAGCCAAATTACCTTAAAAATTTACTTCCTGATCGAAAAAATTTATTTTGACAATTTGTTTAAACAATTTCAGTTTAAACAATTTTGCATTCGAATTTCGCCTGGGAACATGGATTTTCGGATTCAGAAGGGTCTTCCGGAGGGGGTCCTATAAAAAAATTCCACTAGAATAATTTTTCCAGCGATGGCGGTGATTTCGCCTAGTCTAATTTCCCATTTTATCATACTTCCATTCTTCCAATCCAATTTTCACCCATCTGCTCTTACAGATGACCAGAAACTATGCAAGGCAGAAGGGTAGAGGGAATTACAATAATTATTCATATAGCAAGCTTCAGAAGTGCCTTAAGCAAATAGGATGTGGCAATAACTCTCTTACCGCGAAGCAGCCAAGGAATTTAAGATACCAGTGAAAACACTATTCACTTATCTCTTCATTAAACGAAACAATTCCGTCTAGATGGATTTTATTTAGATTAAAAATCGCCAATGACTGCTTTGCGTTAGGCTCTCTTGAAAATACTCGTGCAGCATCGATAACTTATACAGAGCGTTAAACGCGGGGAAATTTCTCTTGGAACGCAGAAAAGTCATAATAATTATCAAGAACTCAATTAAAGAGATACATTGACTTTCATTTTTCAATCTTAAATCCTAGCTAAATGTGCAAGTACTTGAGGCATAAGTCAAGCATCATCTTTCGACACTCTTCCGTGGAATTTTGAAAAACTAAACTTATATAAACAGCTTTGATACTACTTCAAATCAATCATTTGACTTGTTCAATGCTGCACGAAGCTTGGAATGCCAAGAAAAACGTTCCCAATGGGAACAACATCTATTAGAGCTCATGAGATACAAGATACGCTCGTATTTTCACAAGAATTCTAGTCGTGATACTGAAATTCCAGTGGAGATACTGGAGTGTGGCAAAGTTACCCCACCCCAGGTTTTGTGAAAAGTGTTTTGCTTCTCAAGACCGTATCTTCAAACAGGATTCTCAAATCGAGTTCTACCTTACGCCAATCGAAAGCTCAGATTCTAAGCATTCGATTGGCTACTGATACGGGTAGGTTTTGCCGTAATCTCTCCGAGCTATACGGAAAACAATGCCAAAAAAAAGACGAAAGTGTGGCAAAGTTACTCCACTTGACGGTATTTCATGGTTAATATTGGAGAAATGATCGAAATCCTTCAGACTCGCTCTGGTCCTTTTCAAATTTATTTATTCTACATTTTAAATTTATTTATTTAAGATGTACTTGAAGTGATCTGAGGGGAGTAAGAAATATTTAAAAGGGATGCGGACAACAGTCATTCATGCTCAAGAATGGAAGCTGTACATTCACCCCGTCATGTTCATAGAAACTATCACTCGAAGACACACAAGACACTTGTATACATTTTGTTTCATTTCACGTGGATCCAATCATCGTTTAAATCACAACAACCCATATTGGGCCTCCAAAGTACAAGTAAATGTATGCCGAAAACTTGATTATGAAAAAAATTGAATGTTTGAGAACTAACATCTGTAAAAACTACACTGTGAAAAATTTTCATGCAAATTCATCAGTATCAGATATCATCTCATAATGCATTCATAAGAATATTTCAATCGATACCCAATCATTTTTTTCTTTCAATGTCAAATGAGATTCACCATCTTGAAAGTTGGAAATTTACAAGCGCTTGTAATGAGTTTTACCAGTCTAAAGTGGAGATAATTCTTGGATGCCATATTGGGATGTGTAAATTCACAACCGCCTTTTTAAATCGCCGCTTTCAGATTAGAGTATTTGCCGACCGAGATTGTAATGTTGCTTGAAAATTTTTCACGGTGTGGGATCCGTTACATGCTGAGTTTTCTCAAAATCTTTGCTCGAGGTGGAGAAGCTTATCACCCGAATCTAATAAGATTTAATTGATGGAATTCCAAATGAAATTCATGTGTATCGACGACTACATAATGCTTGATTGACTACTTCCATCATGTGAAATTAATCGCAGTACACTTTGAGGGTTCTCAAATTAATGGGTGTTATTTTCCAGAACTGATCCCACATTTCCCAATATCTGTTCCCATCGTCAATGTTTTCTGAGTGTGCTTATCAAAGTGCTCTGTCTCATCAAGCGGAATTCTAGTTACAACACCTTCCATTGACAGTGCTATCTGAAATATATATCTATGTCAGACAGTGAGCCGTTCGATTTACTGCAAATGACGATTTCTACTCTTTATAATTTTCTACGTGCATTTCGTATTCCACATCTATACCCAGAATGTTCGAACGACTTCTCATTTGTTCGGTGACCGAGTATATCCGCCAACTGGAGAAGCTCTGTCAGATAGAATGACCAAGCAAAGGATGTAGTTGATCCTCTGCCAGCATGACCGACGGTACATACACCTATCGTAAGAGTATTATCGGAATTCGATGATTCAAGTTTGCCCGATATTTGCATAGAAAAACCAATAGCCGCTGCTGTATGCGCCGATACCCTTGTCCCGGCCGGCAACTGCAAAAGCTTCGAGTTCTGCTTGGCGTGGCACATGCCCAGGATACACTTCTTTTTCAAACAGAAGAACTACTCTAGGTAAGTAGACTACTGTGCCACTTAATTAGTAGATTCGAATGTTCAGTTGATTGGCGATTGTTGTATGTTTTGAGGGCGACAATCTGGGTCAAATGTGCAATCCTGCACAGGATTTTTATGAATAATGGTCATCCGATATCGGACGATGAGGGGTTGCTGGGTGAGCCTTATACGAGATCCTATCGTCATGAATTCAATCAAACCAATTTCGGTCGTCCGATTGGGCTTGGTTCATTTTCTCTCATCGACACATGAATTGCAGATCTTGATGATAGTTCTTGCCCATATTGGTTTATCGGCTCATCACTCACCTCACCCGGATCCATTAAAACCATGCATGGATTGTACGGCATGTCAATTCTCACCCAATCCATCGATGGCCTTGAAAGAGTAAGAAGTGGAGGAATGGCGCTCCGGGGCCACTGTCGCTCTTAGCTAATCAAATTGCCCCCGCCCCTTTATGGCACTCCTGGCCCACTGGTCTCTTACTTCTTCTCCTACAATGCTTATATATTGTACCTCATGATTCAATTCGTGAATGCTCTTCCATTCCGATTTCATTATCTTTGATAGTTTTCACATAGTTTCTCAATTTAACCAACAGATGTCTCTTCTTTGCATTTTCTCCATCAATGTAGAAGAATCGGTCAAACTTGTGCGGTCTCGTGCGGCATTCACGCGGTCTCCGTGCGGTCTGAGTACGGTCTGGTGCGGTCTTGTGCGGCATTCATGTAGTTTTAGTACTGTATTGTGCGGTCTCGTGCGGCATTCATGCGGTTTTCGTGCAGTCTTGTGCGGCATTCATGCGCTCGTTGTACGGTGTGGTGCGATCTCGTGCGGCATTCGTGCGCTCCTCGTGCGGTCTTCGTACGGTCTTTCGCGGCATTCATGCGGTCTCCGTGCAGTGTTCGTACGGTCTGTAGCGGCCTTGTGCGGCATCTATGCGGTCTTCGTACGGTCTTGTGTGGCATTCGTGTGGTTTTCGCACGGTCTTCGTGCGGTCTTCGTACGGTCTTGTGCGGTCTCGTGCGGCATTCATGCGGTCTCCGTACGCCCTGTGCGGTCTTGTGCGGCATTCATGCGGTCTTCGTACGGTCTACGTACAGTCTTGTGCAGTCTTTGTACGTTCTTGCGCGGTCTTGAGCGGCATTCATGCAGTCTGAAGCAGTATTGTGCAGCATTCGTTCGATCCACGTGTGGTCTTGTGGCATCTTCATCGGGCTCTTCTTAGCCCATATCCAGCCTCTGAATCATCTCACAGAATCAGAACTGGACCAATTTTTCCGGCGTAAGCCCTTTTCTTGATTCCTCGCACATATTTGATCGTTCTGGGTAAGGTCTCGTACGATGGCAGTCCCAATCGTCTGAATGTTTGACGGGCAACTTCATCCCATGATTCCTTAGGCCTCTTACCTCTTTCTCCCAAGCGATCGTCGAAGCGCGGAGTTTTGCACGCATCTGCCTGAGCCAATGTGAGTCCCATGGATGTAGGAGGAGACAGTCCAAGTCTTGCAGATCTTCGCCACTCATATTCGTTCGTCGAGCATCTGTCAAAGTCCAGTCATCGATTATCGAGGACTGGACTTTGACATTTCTCGATAATCGAGGACTGGACTACTGGCAGTTCCTGAGTAGAAGCGTCATGAACAGTATTGGGCGGGTGACTACTATACGATTCTGAGTCAATGTCTGAGTATGATGATAGATTGCTCTCATGTGAATTCGACTCAAATGATGCATTGCTACGGTATGGTCTTGATGATATATCCGATTCAGAATGATATGATGCCGAATCAAATGATTGATCGCAGTGCCATGATCCAGACTCAGAATCAGCTCGTAGATCACTGGAGATGGTACTCTCTGCATCATATCGTGCACGGCGGGTCGGAACGGTGAAAAAGTGTTAGGTGCGTGATCATGAAAAATACCAATTGGATATGTTTCGGGCTAGTCTCTTGATCATTTTCCAGAAATAATTAACATCATAGGTCGGGGATTCTTAAAATGATCGTCGTTTTGGTGTTATTCAAATTCACGCGTTTTGATACTTCAACGATCCTTCTCCAATCACTCGAGCTGTGATCAGAATAACTCTCAGAGCTGAACAGACAACAACATTCCCACGTATATGCATCCATATCATTCGTTGGTCTGGCCTAAACCCGCCAGAGATGAGGCTGTGGTGATATGCCTTGAGATTAGTGTTAGTGAGGAGGAATACCCAAGTTATTTTCATCAAAAGTCATTCAAAACGAGCATTCAGTTAGGATTCGCTGTCATTCATACACCAATATGATCCATATTGGTTACACCACATTCAATATAACACGTGTATGTGATGTCCATGCATGTTAGAGACTCATTGGTCTGCAAAATATGTTAAATACTCATAGAGATTCACGATAGATATGAAAAAGACTAGACCTTTCTATTTCATCTTCCTTGAATGACTAGCTCTTATCATATCCACAAATTATCATCAGAGTTGATCTCGAATCCCTAAAGTTGAGAGTGATCTCGAGAGTTTATTACCAGCGCCCAATTCTTGTGGAAGTTCTGATTTCAATTGCGAAAAAGAGCCAAATTTTGTCATAGCGAGCAGACTTTTGGGTCCATACATCACAGTGTTTTTCAAATGTCGACGAAGGATAAGATTTATCACGATCATCCCGGATGCCCAAATTGCATACTACGAGTTGTATGTGAGTTCAATGGATTACATTTGGAATTGGTTACCTATTGATTGAACAGGAAGAGTGATATAATTTTGTTCCAATAAGGTTGTAATCTCAGCCCTATCCGCTCTCTTAACCTTTCCGAGTGAGACACCCCCCTCCTGTTGTGGCAAATTGGAAAAAGTGAGATTCACTCGAGCATGAGTGGGATTTTCATCCCAAAAGAGTTTCGGAGTTGCCACGACGAAGAGGGGAGGGAGTAACTGGGGATGGTCGAGAGAGCGCTCACAACAAAAGGAGGTGACACATGAGAAGTTCTAATATCCCAATTGGCGATCGGAGGATGTCATTGATGTTCAAACATGACTTTGGGATACAATGAATACCTTAGTGAATTCAAAAATGATGTATGATTTGTTCAAAATGTACAGATCAGTTGTGGATTCACCTCTTGGGGTCTCTTTCCGATCAAACAAATATTCACCTATATTTGTAATATGCATTGCCCTACGGAGATTCTGACATCACAGACGCGTTTAAATGTACACGACTATTACACGTAGTGTTACAACCTTGGAATGGCTTTGAATCCTGACTAAATGTTCGTATCGAACGGCTTTTCATCAAGACAACGTAGGTATTCTACTCCACTGAATCTCAATGTATATCACCACAGCTTCTTCTCTGGCGGGTTTAGGCCAGACCAACGGATGACGTGGATGAATATACGTGAGAATGTTGTTGTCTGTTCAGCTCTGAGAGTTATTCTGAGTTGAACAATCATAGCTCGAGTGATTGGGAAAGGATCGTTGAAGTATCAAATCGCGTGGATTTGAATAACGCAAAAACGACAATTATTTTGAAAATCCTCGACCGATGATTTTAATTCTTTCGGGATGACGATCTAAAGACTAGCCCGAAACATATCTAGTTGGTATTTCTCATGATCACGCACCTAACACTTTATCGCCGTTCCGACCCGCCGTGCGTGGTTTGTTGGGGGGACGGCTGTACATATCCACTAGTTTTCTTATTTGGGGTAGAATTACGCCGAGACATAAGCGGAACCATATTGACACCGCGAGCTTCATTGTCATCTTTAAGTACTATCCGTTCCTCTGGATCACTATGGTTAACACTGTTGTTATCTCCCAAAGAACTTTGGTTCCCATCCAACGATTGGTTGCTTCTGGCGGGAGGTAGTATTGGAAACGCGACGAGATGGTTGTGATCACCAACACTGACTAGATTTATTCTATTTGTCACTGCTGTACTCGGGCATCGTTCGGACCTATAATATGAGCATTCCCATCGGAGTGTGCCATTCCAATTGGTTCTCTCTCGGACGAGATGGCTGCCATTGACAACAAGTTGTTCCTTGCCAAGACGATTTTTGATGAATTCTGTCGACCCATCGATTTTCCCAAAAGAGGCAGTTTCTTCCGATGTTAGACTTACTCCGTTGACTCCCAAATTCCCTCCATAGAAAGCCTTCCGATTCTTTTCTGAAGAATGATTTGACTCCAAATTCTCTTCATGTGGATATTTCTGATGCAAGAGCTCCAATTTCCTCTTCACTGCTATAACGGCTCGCTCCAAAGCTTCCTCAAATGTTTCACCCATCTCGAACGGTTGGATGTTGAAGAAAAAATGCCCCTGTCATCATGATGAGATCACTTAAATCGATCATGGAGGACTGGGAATCGTGTGAATAAAGACACACGATCAATAATGCAAATTTTTTTTGTATTGAGCAGCTGACGCGATATTGTAGACATAGTCAGTCTACTTCATGAATCATTCCATAATGTAATTGTTAACAGTGCTATTTAAGTGCCTGATGAGGTCATTGAATTGCAATGACGAAACGTAGCAAATACAAACAAAATTTGAATTATTAATCGTGTGTCTTTATTCACACGGTTCCCAGTCCTCCATGATCGATTTAAGTGATCTCACCATATTATACAAAAAGAGGACGATCCAAGCTCAAAGACGAAGCCTCTGTCATCAATCCCGTCTGTATTTATTGTCAATCTCCTTCACGAACTCGAGGGACAAAAGATATAACCAGCCAAGTGTGGGGATTCCAAGATAGCTCTTATCTCATCATCATTATCTTGATTCTCAGCACCTTTATCATTCATTAGAATCCGAAGTTCCTCAACTAAGTGGTTCGGGTTATCCCAGTACATCTCCGTCGTCCTACTTGCGAGTGATCCACCAATTCTTTTTCGGAGTTCGATGATGTTCTTGAATTTTCGACTCTTGCTTC
This sequence comes from Eretmocerus hayati, assembly GCA_029851415.1. Lineage (NCBI taxonomy): Eukaryota > Metazoa > Arthropoda > Insecta > Hymenoptera > Aphelinidae > Eretmocerus > Eretmocerus hayati. The sequence continues at coordinate 10,445,362 of CM056741.1, forward strand.
TGCGGATTTCACCATCATGGAGAAATCGTTTTCGATGAATATGTGATACGTTCAAAATTTTCTGGTAGTTCGCCATGTCTTCTTCAGTTATAACTTTCTGATTTGGAACTCTTTCGAAGATCAACTCCAGTAGACCAGTGGTGGTTGGGAATCGCTGATTATCAACTAAGATGTGGTCATTCATGAGTTGTACTCATGATATACGGATTCCCAGGAAGTTACCATTTTTTTCTGAATCCGTACAATTTATCCAGATTCATATCGTCTCTTCCAAGGCTTGCCAAGTAGTCCTCAGGCTCGCTGACTTCATCATCAGCTGTTTCGAATGAGTTTGCCGATTAACTCTCGTCTGAAATGGTGTCATTCATCATGGTCTCATCGATTTCAGGTGATTCCCTAATGGTTTCGCCTAATTCCCTCTTTTGGGTTGTCTCTTGATAGTCTAGAATTTTCTCTAGCGGATCTGTGATAGGTTTGAATGTGTCTTTCATGTTCTTTTCGAACTCAGTTTGTTGTCGTTTCAACAACGCATACTCGCGTTTTAGAGCCCTTCTAGCTCTCATGAGCTTGATTAATGTATCTCTTTGATTGAGAAAGTCCTCCATGTCTACAGTTTGATGCAAAGTGCCGGAGTGGGGTGCCCTGTGAGGAGTACCCATTTTATAGCGTGAGCGCGGACCACGCAGAGAGTCTGAAAAAGAGTTTTGATATAGCACGAAGACCGCACAAGACCGCATGAGAAGGCACAAATGCTATACAAAAACGTGCAAATTATTCGCGAAGACCACTCGGATGGTGCACAAAGAAATTGGACGTACTGAGAATGCCGAAACTAGGATTCGGACCAAGGACCAGATGATCTTCAGTCATATGCTCTCCCACTGAGCTTTTTCGGCTGCCACACATGGGCGCGGGCGCGCGCGCGCACACACACACACACACACACACACACACAAACACAAGACCGTACGAAGACCGCACGGAGACCGCATGAATGCCGCACAAGACCGCACAAGTTTGAGCGATTCTTCTACATTGATGGAGAAAATTTGAAGAAGAGACATCTGTTGGTTAAATAAAGAAACTATGTGGAAACTATCGAAGATAATGAAATTGGAATGGAAGAGCATTCACGAATTGAATCATTAGGTATGAACATTGTAGGAGAAGAAGTAAGAGACCAGTGGACCAGGAGTGCCATAAGGGGCGGGAGGGGGGGGGAGGCCAAGTTGATTAGCTAAGAGCGATAGTGGCCCAGGAGCGCCATGCCTTCGGTGCCCCCGGAGCGCCATTCCTCCACTACTAGAGTGTATGAGTAATTCCGCGTGAAAGCGGACCACGAATCGCAGACATGTCTCAGATTGTTTTTCCACAATTCTCAATTTTCCTTCAGTAAAATAAATGTGCTTCCGATTTGACGCAAGGTACAAGCATGCAGTCGGCAGCATTGGTGTGCATGCTAAGAGTTGCAAAATACTCCGAAGAATTTGAATAATTCATAATTTCATTTCTTGGCCGGTGTAGAATACATACTTTCTCCAAATTGACCTAAAAAAATAAGTTGCTAAGATTCACATAGCATTTCCGGTCATTCCTAAATTCTGCCCAATATCTTCGTTACGCAGCTCGTTGAGATACGACTTTGTCTTCACGGAGTTCATTTGATACCAGTCGAGAACTCAATTTTCCATCATTCTTCAAGTTACTACAAGAAAGTTGAGCTAGCCTGTCGCAATACCAGGAGTTCATATCTATACATTTGTTTGCTTCAAGAAAATTCATATGTGTCACTTCTGTCTCGCTAAGGTACTACACCCAGGCATTAGGAGGTGAACCATGTACAGCAGCATCAATCTCAAGGTACGCTTTGATCAACTACCGAAAATGGGAGCAGGACATCTGGGAGTGGCAGAGGCCAGTTCTTGAGGATCCCAAACTGCCAGACTGGTACAAGAGCGCCTTGTTCAACGAGCTTTACTTCGTCAGCGATGGAGGTAGCGTCTGGCTGAAAAGCGAACCCTCCGATCAGCTGCCCAGTAACGATCCCCGGTGAGACTTCTTCATAGCTTCCTCCTTACCCTTTTGCTACATCTTGTTTGGTACTCCCCTGAAACCACGCCTCAATCGCTATCTGCATGCTTGATTGCCTCTTCGTCTTGATTCCCCAAGAAGCCTGATTTTTGCTATTTCTCAAAATAAAATTTGTGAAGCATCAGAACCCTTTAACCCTAAAACAGGTTTACTGTAAAATTTTGGACTAATACATTTTACTGGAGTTATATGTCTATTTGAATATAAAACATCTATTCTCTGGTTGAATTTCTCAGTCTATAACAGTAAGCTCACCTTGCACAATCATTTGGTTTTTTCGATTTCTGCACAACAAGCAGATACTATTCTAAAGAGGGCCGAAACCAGCCCATGTACAATGAATCAGGCTGCTAAATATTGGTTCATAATTTCTTGAGATTAAACAGTTCTCGAGACACAAATGCGCTTTTTATGTGCAGGCGTAAGTACGGACGATTTGCATACTTGGAGGGTCATGAGTATCGAATGTACAACACGTACGACGTGCACTTTTACGCGGCTTTTGCGCTGGCGCAACTCTGGCCAAAACTCGAGGCCTGTATACAGTACGACTACCGGGATAGCGTTCACGTTGAGGATCAGCAGCGACTTCTTGGACTGTACGATGGACGACATCGCATCAGGAAGGTCAAGGGTAGCGTCCCCCACGATATCGGTGATCCCGGTAAGGAAATCGTGATTTAAATTTTTCTTTACATATTTTCTCGAATAACGGATATAGTTTCCTATAGATTGTATTTTTTCTCTATAACATCTCGTATTCAAATTTTTCAATAAGATTTTGAATATTCAGGAGTAGTGTTGGAAAAATCTTCCGAACATCTCGTACACAAAGTGAACGACCGATGAATTACCAATCGATTTCTTAGCGTCTAATACACCATTGATGACTTGCTCTGGGGTCATCTGAAATCCAATCTTCGTCGTATTTCCTCAGTTACTTCAAAAAATTCAGCTCCATCAAAGACTTGCCAAAAAATTCTTACATTTTGTCACATACATTTTTTTATAGTTCATGTATCGTATTTCAATCTTGATCCATGTTCAGCGAATTTTTTTTAAATATTGCGTAACTTGGAAGAAATATTGTAAAATCTTCTCAGGTTGAGCCTTATATTCCGCTGGGATCTTATTGGACAATAAATGTTCCTCGTTAGATAATGACTATGGTCGTTGCTGATCTCAATAATGGTCAATTCTACTCGGACAAGAAGATATCAATCAGATTCTTCTATACATTGAGATTCAGTGGACTTCTTTTGGATAAGAAGAGTCTTTTTCCCGATCAATCGATGAGTTTGTACTGATGTTGTAGCTGATACTCTGAAAGTGTACCGAACATGCCCCCATCAAGCCATTTTCTCAACAAGTCTGACCTACCTAGATATTTCACATCGTATTTTAGCTAATTTCAAAGCTTGTATCAAGATCTTTAAAATGAACTGAATTACGCCTAACATTGACTAACTGAAGCTGAGCGTCTTGAACTTTCCTATAAAGTAGTCTTGATGAGTTTACAACAGTGATATGAATATGCGATAAAAAATATAAAATCGCTTCCATCCGTTTTTATCGCCGTGCAACCACATTTGGAGTTTTACGCCGGTCCAAAACACTATTTACGAACCATTTTGACGAAATCAATACATTTTGAGTTGTAAAAAAATTCATATTGCGAGCCCTCACAAGATAACTGACTAGGGTCAAGTTGGGTACACCCCAATTTCGGCCTTCATGTTTTGAAAACGATCTTTATATTTTGTTCATAAAATCGCTGAAAATCCAAGATCTGTGAGTTTGAAAGGAAAATTGAGAAATGAAATCGGATGGGCCAAGATACGTCAAGATTGGTCGAACTAAACAAATTCTGGCACCGGTTTTACTGAACGCAATTTTCTCGTTGATTTCTTAGCTGTGGAATCACGAAAAATGAAGAATCACTTTAAATTTTCTGGGAAACGCATAAATGGTTCTGGGTCGGTCCAATCAACTTATTTTTCATATTTCAACACAACAAACGTGAAAAAAATCTGCGGGAAGGCCAACGTATGCCCATTCTGGAGATTGGCTTATGGGGGCAAATTGGGTACAGAAGCAAGTTGGGGAATGATGCGGTGTACCAATCATTCCCCACATCACCTCGAAATTGTGTTTTGTGAAAACGGATTTGTGAAAATGTTCAGGAATCGTCTGACTAGTCACAAACGTATGAATCGATCACGTCACATATTTCATCCTTTTGTAATTAGGCGAGGAACCATTCAATATGATCAACGCGTACCCAATTCACGACGTTTCAAAGTGGAGGGATCTCAATCCGAAATTCATTCTGAGCTGCTACAGGGACTACTTCATCAACAAAGATCTCGATCAACTCAGAAGTTTTTGGTCAACAATCAAAGAGGTACTACATTCAAATTCTATCTTTTAGATATTTTTGCCTTTACGGAATCCCTGAGTGAAATTGTAAATTCCATACAAATCTTTCAATTCTTCCGCGAGACAAGATGAAACAATGTCGGTTAGGGCTGAAATATTTATACGAGGGAATTCTGTAGAGGGGAATACGTGCTCTAAGGTTATCTTGCATACACAGTTGGAGGTATATGTTATTTTTATCAGGTGCTCGAGCACTGCATGGCTTTCGACGAAGACAAGGATGGCCTCATAGAAAACGGAGGCTTCCCAGACCAAACATACGACTGCTGGGTGATGAGCGGGCCGAGGTATGAATACGAATGTGCTCTTCCACTTGCTCTCCGCAAAGTGTATGTGTATATCGACGTGCTGCATCCACGTTTCTTTGCTTCCTTATACTCTGATCTGATATCCATCACGTAGCGTCTATGCATCTCCTTCAAGAGAATACTTTGAATATCGGAATAAGAATTTTGTGTAGATATTCGAAATATTCTTGAATCGTTTCAAGAGTTTTTTCCTTTCAATTTGATGGGAAATTCGAGATACATACACTACCAGTCAAAAGTCTGAGGACACCTGGGAATCAAACTGATGATTTTCAGAGTTGGATATCTCAGAACCTATTGGTCGTAGAGAGGTCTGCGTGGTCGCATTTTGTAGCTCGTATCGAGTACTTTCAAATCTATTTTCTGTATTTTCCGTCCCGCGTGTTATACCGGGGACACACGAGTTAGAAAGATGGATTTTTTTGCAATTTTTCAGGCAAGGTACGAACGCCCGCCAATTTTGGAGAGATTGTTGGATCGCTATGAAACCTATGACATCTTCAAGCCCATGAAAAAACTTTCAAAATCCGTTTTTGAACTTCTCCCAAAGTGGTTTTGGACTCGAGATCTGACTGATTTCGCTGAGGGTGTTTGTCTCTCAAAAAATCACACGATAATCCAAAAATGATGAGAAACAGCCCAGTTCAAGGTCGGTAGTTTTGATTTCCTTTGGCAATTTCGATGTTGAGTCAAACTCTTGCAGAAATGAGGGTCAGATGCCTCAAAACGGGCTGTTTCTCGTCATTTTTGGATTACCGTGTGATTTTTTGAGATACAAACACCCTTAGCAAAATCAGTCATATCTCGGAACCAGAACCACTTTGGGAGACGTTCAAAAACGGATTTTAAAGGTTTTTTCATGGGCTTGAAGATGTCATAGGTTTCGTAGCGATCCAACAATCTCTCCAAAATCGGCGGGCGTTCGTACCTAGCCTGAAAAATTGCGAAAAAAGGCATTCTTCTGACTCGTGTGTCTCCGGTATAATACGCGGGACGAAAAATACTGAAAATAGATTTGAAAGTGCTCGATATGAGCTACGAAATGCAACCACGCAGAGCTCTCTACGACCAACAGGTTCTGAGATATCCAACTCCGAAAATCATCAGTCTGATTCCCAGGTGTCCTCAGACTTTTGACCGGTAGTGTACATTTGACCAAACTTTTCCGCAATTTTTTGGCCTTTTGTGAAATTTTTGAATACCATAAAATTCTAGAACTTCATATTAATCATCGGGCAAACTAAACCATCAGCGTAGTACACCGTGAAAAAGTTGGTTGACTCTTCACCAAATCAGCAACGACCTGATTAAAAAGTCAACCATGTGGTTTTCTTTTCAACCGCTGGTTGGCTGTCGAATTCAATGAGGTGATTGAAAATTCAACCTCTAGTCGCCCTACCAAATCCAACCAATGCTTGGAATTTTTCCCACAGCGAATATGTGGATGAATCCGTATTCCGGTGGCTCATGAGATTGGTAGATGAGCCACATTTTTGTGTCAGAAAAACAAGTTTTTTTTCATGTTCTTCCATAAATAAATAGGAAAAAACATCAGCGGTGGCCGCACAAGCCTCTTTAGTCAAAAATCATGGTTAAGCAACGTTTTCGCGATTCAGTATCGGGATTGATGACCGATTGGCTGGAGCTCGCGCAAGAAATTCGCACCAACTCTTTTATCATGGGTATGTTGTGTCTGATACCGGGGCCCATGTGATTAATGAATGGTGTTAATCGGATGACATTTTTAAGCCAGAAGAGCAAGTTTGAAAACGAACAAATCAAAAGTCTCATCGGGCACGAATACAGGTTAAGCAACGTTTTCACGCTTCAGTATCCAGATGGGTGACCGCCGTTCTCAGTTTGCGAAGCTCATAACTTGATTGGGATCAAGAACTGGGCAAACGCGAGATGAGCGGCCATCAAACTGGATGCTGAATTGCGAAAATCATAAAAAAATCTGAAGAAACTTTTCAGACCCATGAATGTCGTCCGGTCACCACCATGTACCAATCTCATGGGCCCCGTATTCATACCCATATTCGCGAAAAATGTTAACCAGTGGTTGGATCTGGTCCAGCCGCCAAATAACAACCATTTGGTTGATTTTCGACCTTAGTCCACGGTAGTGAGCCTAAAGTAGTGAGGAGAAGCTCACTAGTCCACGGTTCCCACAAATTTTTAACAGACATAATTTTCAACATTGAACCCGAAAATAGGTCATGATGGCAAAATGTACTAGTCTTTTGTTGCAAGACACCATCCTATCTGAATTTGATCATTGTGATACACTATCACACTGCAAATATTGCTGATATCAAAATGTTCATTTTTCGAAAATGGTTCTTTGGTCGTGGATTTTTTCAGAATATCCTGCAATGTTTTCCATTCTTACACGAAATAGCAAGGGCACAATGTAGTGTATAGTGAGACCCCCCCCCTCTCATTCACTTTTTTTTCAAAAGTAAGACTAGGCAAGTATGAGGTTTAGAAAAGAACCATTCGTCTCCAGTACATCAAAACTTCAAATTTTATACGACATGGTTTAAACTCTTGGAAGGAATGAGATCTAAAAAAACCATGTCGAGTATTTTTTGAGCCGATATGTCACGATCAACATATCATCACTGGTAGAGACTAGCCACTTTCCTCCAATCAAATCTTTCTTTCAATTCATCCTAATGCTGGTGGTTTGACAATTTCTTACCAGCTAATTGTCGCTGAAATGACCCGAAGTTTAGGTGAGTAGAAGAGGTACAGGAGAATATTGAAATAGAGAAAATATAAGTGAGTATGATATGAGATTTTAGTGAATCATCATGAACACCAAATTAAACTCAGTTATATTTTCTCTATTTCGATATTCCCCTGTACCTCTTCTACTCACCTAAACTTCGGGTCATTTCAGCGACAATTAGCTGGTAAGAAATTGTCAAACCACCAGCATTAGGATGAATTGAAAGAAAGATTTGATTGGAGGAAAGTGGCTAGTCTCTACCAGTGATGATATGTTGATCGTGACATATCGGCTCAAAAAATACTCGACATGGTTTTTTTAGATCTCATTCCTTCCAAGAGTTTAAACCATGTCGTATAAAATTTGAAGTTTTGATGTACTGGAGACGAATGGTTCTTTTCTAAACCTCATACTTGCCTAGTCTTACTTTTGAAAAAAAAGTGAATGAGAGGGGGGGGGGATTTCACTCCTTGGTTATAAAAATCCAAGGGTAACCACAAATTTCCCAAGCACTTGTCCCCACCGCACTTGAGAATTTCTTACACACGGCTCCGTCGTTCTTTCCATAAAAATACACTACTATCAGTGTATATTTTGTTCAGTTCAATCTGGAGAGCCATGCAGCTACAGGCAAGAGCAATATTGTGGAGACGCGACGATCACACAAAACACAACAAAGCAGACGAATCTCTCCTCCCTGTCCTTCTCGCATGGCGCTTTGATCTTTACGTGACCTCTAGTCGTGGCTAGTTTCGAGTATCCACATCTGATGCAATAATTATAGAATCGAGAAATTCAGATAATTCGAAAATTCATTTATCCGCGATAACAAACCAGCTGGTCGGTGCCCGCGTTGCCCGGTACGCAGCAGACAGCCTCATTGTAGACTAACAGGAAGATCTTGCGCACGCGCTTCTATCTCTCTCTCTCTCTTCCTCGACCATCTTACATACCCAACACATGTGCAGCAGAGACGTTTCGATATTTCTCGAGTCGAAGCACGGGGCTGGTGAAATCGAACTGAGATGTAAAACGAAGGCATGAATTTTGTGGTGCTGAATAAAACGCGTCCAGTGCTCGGATTGAGAAAATAATTGTACAGAACTCTGAATCGCTTCAGAAAGGCTTTGCTGAAGTATTGCAGAGCTCTATGAGCAACGTTAAGAGGTTAATAATTCAAGTAAAAAAAAAGTGTGAGGTTAAAAAACCCCAATTCAAAGTATAGATAGGCACAGCGCGTCGCTCGATTTTTCGTCTGCTCATACTCGCCAGCGAGGCGCTACCGCGCCTCTTGATGGTCTATCTTACTTCAAAGCTCTGTAGACGGTTCATGAAAGATTGGGAATCCATTGTTCTAGAAGTCACATTTCAGTTCTCTTTTTGTTCTCAAACTTGCCAAGCCTTCTGATTTTTTTCCACGAGTATCGGTCGATAAAAATTTGTATGCATGAAAGTTTTATCTAAAGTCGTCCAGAATGTCGCAATATCTGGGCTAAAAAATGTGATAGAATCACAGATGATTGCCGTTACTTCGTAATCCTTGCAAGCATGTATCTTTATTCTGCCATGAATTCTTGATTCTTCCAGAATCTCAGCCCTTTGGAAATCAAATCTTTCACGCCTGCATTAATTTTACAAAGCTTGCGATCCCAGCCAGTCTACATTCTCCCATCAATATCGCTATATAATCCCTTCGATCCTCATTCAGCGCATACTGCGGAGGCTTATGGATCGCCTCGCTTCAGTGCGCCGTAAAAATGGCCCAACTCCTTGGGGAGCTTGAGGATGCGGCCAGATATGAGGACATACTGCAGAGGGGTAAAGTCGCCTTCCAGGATAAACTCTGGAACGGTGAGTCTGCATATATTCTTGATGTCTTTCTTGCCCACAATGTGGGATATCCTTGAATGTATATAAATGGCATATTCCGTTGGTTATTGAGGTTTACGTTGGTTCTTTTGACCATTTGGATTTTTCGTACAGTAGACCGTACTTTTTGTAAGATAATCTACGTGATGGAGCATCGATTTCTGTTTGATGCAGAAAAATACTCAAAATATCACTCTGTTATCCATTTTAAACTGTCGTCTACTTATTCGGACTCAATTTTCTCGCATTCAGGATTAAATTTTCAAGGATTATTAATGGAGAAACTTTTCGAAGATGATCACGTTATGAAACTTCGTAACAAACTTCTAGAAAGTTGGATGCTCTAGGCTATGGCTTCTGGGTATTTTAATTTGGTCGAGTTTCGATATTTAGCAACTCATCTCTGAACTTGAGAAGGTTTCAACTTGATTCGATGATAACTTTTGTCTTTATTTTATGAAGGTAAATATTACAATTTTGACTGCGGCAAGAACGAAAGCAGAAAAAGCATTATGAGCGATCAACTTTGTGGGCACTGGCTACTCAGAGCTTGCGGATTCTCTTATGAGGTATGATATATTACAAATCCAAATTTTTCTCATTAAATTTCGAAGATCAGATTGCAAATGCCTTCAAGTTGGAAACTAGTATAACTTGGAAGAGCTCGAGACGATTTATGGACGATTTAGGATTTCCACCAAAAAGGACAGCGTGACGGTCACTTATCAACTTGATCCAAAGAAACAGCTGATACAGTGTATCTTCATTTTATGTTTCATCGTTTGTTACGTTCAATACAAAGGCTATATTTCTCTAACGAAGTGAGATAAGTGTTTCCCCAAAACCAAGAAGGCTGTAGAAACCAAGCTCAAAAATACGTTTCCATTTGTGGAACTTAGAGATCGCTATAAAACTTTTACTTGTACTTTCCATCTTATTTTTAGTCTCTTGAAACAAAGTGCCTACTCTTTTTCAGTTATCTTGATCTACAATTTATTGGAATCTCAGGTATTTCCAGAAGATCGAGTGAGATCGTCCCTGGAAACTGTCTTTCAAAACAATGTCATGAAGTACAAGAATGGCCAGCAAGGAGCAGTAAATGGATTCTCGCCCTCGGGTTCGATCGATCACTCGTGCATACAGAGCGAAGAAATGTGGACTGGTGTTACCTATGGCCTTGCTGCTCTTTTAATACATGAGGTAGATATGAATTCCACACTTTTCTAGACAGAATGCAAGTTCATTCCTCGCATAACTTTCAAAGTTTATATCAAATGGTGCAAGAAATAAAGCATCCCTCAACCCGCTCACTTCAGACTTCATCTCCCAACTACGGAAAAATTTCCTGGCACGAAAAATGTTGATAGCCAATTGAAAATGACGCAAAACGTCGAAATTATAAGATTGAAATTTTTTTTGTTATTTATGTTATTTGCCTAAATAGAAGGGAACGTGTTCTTAGGGTCACCAGAAATTTTCCAGAATTTCTCAGATTTTTACCATGCGCCAATTAAAAGTTTCCACAAATATCGGGATCCACCGTAGAGGGTTGAAAACTATATAGACTCAAATATTCAGAGTGGATTTTGGAAAATCGGAAATGAATGCTTCAGAAAATGAGACAGAGTGTAGGAGAAACCATACAAAAGCGGTACGCTCTCTGTGGAATTATATATTCACTCTCTCCGGAGAGTCGGCAGTTATGTCACATATATATTTTGGAAGTTTGCGCGGATGGTTAAGCACGAAAAATTCCGATTATGAATAGTGCCTTGAGGCATTGAAATGCGCACCCCCACGGTTTAAAATTTTGGTCGTTAATTTTCCAACTTGGTATCATTATGTTTGTTGCAGTTAATTTTGTTTGTTAACCGATTCGATTATCTTACAAATTATCATGATTTTGAAATTGTTCCAAACGTTTCATTCATCATCCAGGATTTGATCTCTCAAAAATTATCGATCTGCTCATCGTCCCTAGTTGTTTTTCGTCTCAAGAAGAATCCAAAGTTCCATCTCACAATGATTTTCCAATTCTTTCTGAATACGGAAAGTACAGTACTCATGTACACTCGCCTGATATAAATTTCGCGCCAGTCTTGAAAAGTAGGTTGTCTTCATTTGTCTTCAACATCAGTTCAGATCATTTTGGGATGTCTTGATAGGCTGGAACTTTTCGTGATCCGATTAGGATTGACATCTCAACTCAGGATTTTCAACAACAACGCAGAGGCTAAAATAATTTTCAAAATTTGTGCGGTATTTAGGTCCCATGAATTTATAAAGCAATCTAGAAACCACCATCTCCCCAAAATCCTCCATCCACCACCTCACCGTAAGTCCTCCCTCTCTAAATTATCAACAAAATCGTGTTAAAATTGTGAATGGAGGGTAGCATATGGAGGCCCAATTGGCCGAGCTAACGAGGATATCGTTGTGTATATGCCATGCTAATCTACAGGGAATGATCGAGGAGGGCTTTCGAACAGCCGAGGGCGTGTACAGGACGGTGTACGAGAAAATTGGTATGGGCTTTGAGACGCCTGAAGCTCTGTTCGAGAATAAGGTGTATCGTGCTATTGGATACATGCGGCCTTTGTCCATATGGGCTATACATCATGCTTGGAATATGAGGAAGGCCGCACTAATAGATGAATCTGACGAATCTCATCCTGTAAATTCTGCAACGTCTGTCCTGGAATCTGTTGAAAATTGTGTTGATCCCGTTGGTGATTGAATTCTGAATGGAGAGGTGCCTGTATTAGATAAGTAGTCCGTGAAATCCGTGGCCAGTTTTTTTTTTTTTTTTTTCATCGTCATTGTCTTGATTTGAATTGAAACGAGTTTTCGATAAGAGCAATTGAACATTTGCGTAATATTGGTACCTATATGTGATGTATCGAAAGTCGAGTTGTCCGTGGTCATCTATCGGAATTCGGTTGTGGTTAATAGTTTAGTATATAAACTGTGATTTGATTTTTTATACTTTTTCCCATAAGATTGAATAGTCGGCTCATTCTGAGTGCCTCATTGATACGTAATTACCATAGCATGAATATACATGTCACATTATTTCGACTGCTTCAAATGAGATTAGCTTAGAAACATTCCGAGTTATGAATATCATGACGATTTTTCGAAGATCGCCTACCTCAATGATGGCCCATCCTTAATACATTTTTTTTTTTTCTGGAAACGGCCAGATTTACCGATTCTGTATGTTTTCAATGCTGAACTAATTCTTACCATTCTCAAGGTATCCGATAGTTTTTCTGAAAATTTGATATATTTTTGGTCGACTTTGATTGGATACACTGTGATTTCAAAACTGTAATAATCGAGTTCCACTTCTGAAAATATATTTCATACTTTGAATGTAACTGCACAGCAGTTATGTTTGAGTTCTATCCGTCATGAATAGTATCTCACTCCTCATTTCGCGGTTTTCTATTTTTACAGAGATCTACACAAACTGTAGTTATAATTAACAATAGATAAATTGTTCATTTCATAGATCGAATAATATAGCTAGTTTGTCATGCAATTCAAACTAGTTTTCAAGCTACTCCTAGCAATGTAATTGCTTGATGAAACTGTGAATGCATCTTGTCCACCATGGCCAATACCAAATATAAGCACAAAATCTAACTCACCATATTTTATACAAAATGTTCTACACAGATAACTCAATAAATTTGATATTTGTTGTACATACAGATATAATACTATATGTGATCTCATCTCCGATATTTCATTCTACCATTAAGAATCTACCCTCTCATACAGACTAGATATCTTCGGGTTGAGAAAATTCCACCCCATCGAATCGACGACAAATCGTATTTATATACTCTCAATCGTATCAAATGCAACATCCGGCTGAATTGTTCGAATTAAATGCGGAAGATTGAGAAAAATATCAGACAGCGTCGACAGGCTCCCTCAACCGATCAAAATCGCAAGACTGAACGCAAATCGTATCGAAATCGAAAGTATACTATCGAAGAATTAAGATATATATATGAGCAAACGTTTATACGTTAAGATACTTTTTCACACTCGATAGCTCATTCTCAATTGCAAGCTACAATAATTCACGCTTCGAGTAAATCGAGCTTCCCGGAGGCTGATTTATATTACTCGCTCCGTCATTTCAATGTCAATAATCGCTCATATTCCGATTCCGTATCTCCCATTCTACATATCTCCCACTCATTTTTGCATATCTACACCCTCTTCATATATACATATTTGCTGTCACGTATTTCAATACAGGCTTGCACCCGACACAGAAAAGCACACACTATATATGTATATCCATGAGTGATTCCGTCGAAAGTGGGATTTTTTGGGGCCAAAATCGTCACCGAGCGTGATTTGGGCCAAAAAATTATTTCAGCCCCAGACGAGTTTTAGTAGGTCGTTGCAGTTGGTCCCACTTGTTTTGGCACAAAAAGGAAGTACCCAGAGCTACGTAGCTCAAAATTGAAGCCGGACAAAGATATGTCGAGTTGAAGGGGTCGCAGAGGAGGACGGAACGGACATTGCGCCACTAAAATTATTCCCACGGCTCACCAACTAATCGGAGACTCTTTTCCGCATAGATTTGCTGTAATGTAATCAAATACTTCGAGAAAATGTGTTCCACAAAGCGATATAGCGCGTTGGGGAGGAGCACAACATGGGGATGGAAAGGACAGAAAATTTTGTACGCCATTCTGAAAACACGTTCATGTGGCGCGCCTGGACGCGGATTCGAGTTTTCGGCTAATGTCGCGCAAGAATTAGGTGTATTTGGATTTCTAGAAAACAACCTCATTGGATAGAAAGGCTCAATAAACAATCGGGGACTTTGCCGACCTAATTAGTGTTGTGCGAGCAGTTTCGGTGCAAATCCGTCTTCAAAATGTCGGATGTCCGTGCGCGAACTAAGCAAGTAATTTTGACTCACAAAGTGGTGGAATATGTTGTTTGAAGTATTACAAATTGAAGTGCATAGCTACACATGAGGGTTTTCGACTCTGAATATGCGTTGCAGTGAATGCAAGAGTCAAAGGTAGGTTTTCTATAGGGGACGGAATCGACGTTTCGGCCCTTTATGAGGCACTACAAATTACGGGGACGTCAGAATCGACTCAAAAACTATTCACATAATTGCGCACCAATAGAATACACCCCAGAAAATTATTATAATGCATATTCAAACCCTCAGAAACTTGGGGGAACTTGGAACACGGAAAATCACAGTTTCGACGGAATTACTGATATACATATACATTTATAATACATTGCATATATGTATATCCGAGCGAATCCGAATAATAATAACCCGGAGTGTGCGCGAGTTTTCGCTTGCCGAAGTTTTCAATAAAATATCATTTTACTTGATTTCCTCTACAAAGTTGCGATATAGATACTCGTATTACAATATCTGTATTGTAGCTTCAGGCAAATCGACAGAGTATGCACGTAAAACGTCGGTAGGTATCGTGCAGTTATATCAGCCATATGGAAACTTTAATTTGAAAGCCAAAGGGAGTGTAAACTGATATCCTCCATCGAGTGCGTTGATATTTTTGTATATAGTCGCTCCTCCTTCCTATCTGCTGTATTCGCTTTGAAAAACTCGATTTGGGAATGGAAATATTGCACTGCGCCAATAAATGTATATATATTGATACATTCGTATGTATCGAATGTATGTGATATAGGAAAGCACAAGTGAGAGAGCCGACTAAACATCAATAATGAGCCGATCAAAATCGGGCTTGGCCTATCTTTTATCACTTTTTTATCGCTCTAAGAGTCCTTTTCGATCATCCCCCTAGAGTGAATACTGACCGAGCAATTAATGTCTGGGCCAAGCTTCAACCTGAAGCTAGCCCAAACATTGAGTGATAATGAGCCGATCGGAATCGGACTTGGCCTATCTTTTATTACTTTTTTATTGCTCTAAGGATCCGGTTCGATCATTCCTCTACATTGAATACCAGCAGAGCAATGAGCATCTCACTAAGATATGGATGGATCGTGCGGGGTGCGGGGACGATACGCCCTATTCCGACAATGTGATGCATCACCTTTGGATTTTCCTCCGAAATGCCCAATAGGTAAGAATAGAACTCTTCACACCATCCGTAATTAGCGGGAATCCAAAAGAGTGCAACCAAGGTTCATAATTGTGTGAGAATACGCTGCTAAAAGTGATTAGCAGAATGCTTTCTCACGGCGTTATATGATGATAATTTTAACGAAAAAGAAAGTACCCTATATTTTGAGTTTTTCTCTTGAGGAAGCATTTCAGAGAGATTTGGGTCATCTAAAATAAGGTATTTCCAACAATATCTATTGTTTGATTGAGAGAAAATTTTGATATAGTCGGTTTAAAGATGATTAAACTGGAGTCCTTTGTGGAAATTCCCTTCCCCCGAAAAAATTTTCATATGAACAATGTTTTACGGATTTTATGAAAATTTCGTATCAGCCAATCGATTCAGAATGGCGCATAAGTAAGTCTTTAGGTCATTAGAATTGAGATAAATTAGTCGTAAAGGATGATACGAGAGAAAAATGAATATTAACTCTAATTTTCTACTACTTTTTGACTTATTCTTTTGAGGAAGCTTCTTATAGAGATTCAGGCCATCTAGACTGAGGTTTTTTTAACAATATCCATCGTTTGGTTGAGACGGAATTACGATGCAGTGGGTTTGAGAAGGGTTAAAATGAAATTTTTTGTGAAAATTTTGATTTTTTCGGAAATTTGAGATTTGCGAAGACTCAAATGAATTTCGGTATTGACCAATCGATAGATAATGCAGAAAAACCATAGTTTAAGTCATTGAAATCGAGATAAATGAGTCATAAAAGAAGGTACGAGGAAAAAATGAATATTAAGAAAAATTTCTCATTATTTTTTCAGTTATTCTTTAGAGGAAGCTTTTTAGAGAGATTTGGGCCTTCTAGTCTGAGGTTTTTTAAACAATATCCATCGTTTGGTTGAGACGGAATTTCGATTTAGTGGGTTTAAAAAGGGTCAAAATGAAATTTTTGGTGGAAATTTTGATTTTTTCGAAAATTTAAAATCTGTGAAGATTTTATAAAATTTCGGTATTAACCAATCGATAGATAATGCAGAAAAAACCATAGTTTAGGTCATTGGAATTGAGATAAATGAGTCATAAAAGAAGGTACGAGGAAAAAATAAATATTAAGAAAAATTTCCCATTATTTTTTCAGTTATTCTTTAGAGGAAGCTTTTTAGAGAGATTTGGGCCTTCTAGTCTGAGGTTTTTTTAACAATATCCATCGTTTGGTTGAGACGGAATTACGATGCAGTGGGTTTGAAAAGGGTTAAAATGAAATTTTTGGTGAAAATTTTGATTTTTTCGAAAATTTGAGATCTGTGAAGATTTTATAAAATTTCGGTATTAACCAATCGATAGATCTTGCAGAAAAAACCATAGTTTAGGTGACTCAATTCGTGGTGAGACCGTGTGAGAAAAAGATATTTATGTATTAAAAGTCGAAATTCGAGCACTTTTGCTTGAAAAAGCCCATGGATCAAATTTGACTGGGAGCCGAAAGCTGCCAAATCACTGGGCTCTCAGAAATTGGATTCTTCACAACTTGTAGAAAGCCTAAAATTGATATGCTGAACAGAAAAAGAGAAACCGTGTCCGATAGAAAACAACACACACACACACACACACATACACGGAAAAAGGGGTGCAAAGATGAGTCTCTAACGGGTTTGGAAGGGCATTAGGAGGAAAAGTGTTACCTACATTTGATAGATTTTGGCGAGAGGAAGAGAATGGTCTTTGGCTTTTTTAGATGAAAGGAATTTTGTTGAATAATATGTTGGTTTTAATGAAAAATTTGATCAAATTTTCGTTGGGGTGAAAACAAAGCTTTCTCTTTAGAGAAAGCAATACGCGCACGTCAGTCTGGCTAGACTTTTGGAACCAACCCCCTTCTACTCCTCAGAGAATAACAAATACAAAGGGAATGTGTGATCAATATCCTACACATGTTCGACAAAGACATCTTATTTTTGGGACCTGCACGGACCTCGTTCTCTCTTTCTTCGGTATGAATATATGGAAAATGGTACTTTGCGTGGTGATTTCCGTGACGGTGATGTTCTTCGCTCGATTGACTTTGTTTCACAGGTAAAAGCTAATGTAAATAATGTTGAAATCGAGGATATTTTCCGTTATTAGAATTAATTCATCTCGGATTGTTTCTCAATGACCTGAGCTGAGTACTATTCGACAAAAAATGAGATTCTAATCATGAATGGAACTGATTCTTGAATCTCGCAATATTTATTCGTTATGAATAAATATTTAGTATGAATATAAAAGACGGCATATCGAATTTCGAAAGAAATACTGAATCAAAATGAGAGTTTCAATTTTTCAATTCAAATATCCAATAAGTAATATTCCAATCCAGAGTGATGAATTATTGATAAGATAGGAAGAATATTCCTCCAGTTCGAACATTCCATGGTTCAGCACATTTAATCTTTTTGAAACAACGTATATTCGCTCAACTTAGATTGATTTGATTGAGATTGAGATTTGATTGATTTGATTGAGCCATCCGTGAGTCAAGTCCGAGCACCGGAGAGAGCAGACCTTTCTTTTATGATCGTGGGTCGGAATCAAGCGAGGGCGCGTTCACACCAAAGCGTATGATATTATCTACGGAGGCTGAGAGTCAATCTCTTGTTTCACGTTAGCATGCGGATGTATACGCGTTTTCACGTCCTTTTGTTCGATGGCATGATTTCACTGTTGCTTGCGATCAAAAATTCCGTGATGGTGTTCCGTATCTCATTTTTCGCATGCGGAGAAGAGCACGGAATTGTGGCACGAGTTGTGAGTTGAGACTGCATCATTGTCATGGTAGCTGATTTGTATGCCATTTTTGAATCAGCTTGACCCGAAGGAAGTTATTAAATGTTCAATGCAGTGCATTCAATGCCTTGTTTTACAAAATCACTTGGTTGCATTCGGAGGTGCGCAAGGACAGCTGATGATGCTACTGATAGCGTAATAGTTGCTGTTGAGAGTCTAAACATTTGTCAATCCAAAGATTCAGTGAATAGGCTAGGAATTCATATTCTTCATTGTAAAATGAACAGCTTTGTTTCTGTTTGATCTATGAAAAGAACTGACAAATGGCGGGCTGAGCCGCGATTCAGTGCTCAAAATTTAAACTCGGCTAGAGTCTGGTTATACAAAGTGAGATAGGGGACGAGGGGTCAACTCAAATCTTTATAACTTACAAGGGTGGGAGGGGGTTTGGAGAAACCGCACATTTTCTCGTAAGTAATTCATGGACGTCCCTCAAGGTCGAAAACGGATCCGCCTGGCTCGAAAGTTAGAGTATTTCGGAAACAGTTGTCTCTCGGAAATTGTTTCGGAAGTCCCTTGAACGTCGAAAAAGGCTTTGAATGAATAGTCCTAGTGATCAAATTCGAAATCTCAATTCCTGGGGGAAGACTTTCCCGGGAAGTGCATCCCAAAATCTACTAAATACCTGTCATTCTCGCAAGTACCTGAATAGCTACCTATTTAAGCAAATTAATTAGATCCCTGTATGCAATATATATCAATAGCCATTGACTATTTAATGAATCAAAGCATAATAGCATGATAATCTTCTCATAGAAGAGGAACGGTTGCTCGAGTATCATACCCGGAAAAGCTTTTCAGGCTATAATATCACGACCGAGTGCAACATAATCACTCGATAGCAAGATGAATGGGGCTCCTCGTAAAGCTCAACTATCTCGACTCTCTAGTGCGTTGAGCTACTTTGCCCCCGAGTAATTAGGTAAATTTATCCTGAATCCGCTGGTAAACAAGAGAGTGCTATCAGAGTAAAGACTTATTATAGACTGAAAGACTTGGAAACTTTAGCCAAGAAAGACAGAGAGGATTTCCCCCTCCGTGAGAAACGATTCTACTCCAAGTGATATTCATACTCTTTGCGAGGTGCAGAATCCAACATTGGAGAATGAGACCCTTGGCAATAACAGTGCTCAGTTTGCCTGAGTTATTGCATCCAATTCTCCATCTGACCGTATATAGAGATGGGGGTCAATATCAGCCGAATGGAAAGTAGCTTTGAGAAGTACCTCGCTTCGAACGAATCCAAAAGTTTTCGCTCAGTTCCATTGCCAATTTTGCGCACAACCCAATGGTACCTAAGATTTTCTTATCGGACACTCAGCAAAATTTTCATTCCATTCGGGACCCTAATCAATCATATCTAGTACCAAAGTTGCCTGAGTTTACCGTTCAGCAATCGATTGACTACTCTCGAGAGTTTCAAAAATTCATCTAGCCGTCCAAACTTGGAAGGCGAAGCTCTTTGGTACACCTGGGATTCTTTTGATCATACTTGGAAATTGATTCGGAATGCGGAGGATTGGAGATTCCACATAGTTGGCTACGGGTTGATTATTTCCAAATTAGTGGTGAAAAAGTCCCACGGGACAAGGTGTGGGAGGCCAAATAAACAGTGAGAATATGAATCAGGAACTTGCAGTCGCTACATTAGCCAGAAGCTCTGGGGTCAACTTTTATTGGACACCCAACCGCGGAGCAGACCTTTTTGTTTTTGGCAAGTGATCATATAACCTTGGAACAATTGCGAGGAATCCCGGATCTGAATAATCGCAGTGGTGTAGAGTAAGGTCCATTAAGCTAATAATTGATCCCATGGGATGCACCCTAGCTTGAATATGGTGCATGAAAACAAAGGCTATGAGTAGCAATCGTCTGATTGATCCTGAACAGTTTAATGAAGTATAGATAGTTAGTGTGAAGGAAATGGGGAACAGTTTGTGGAATAAATAATAAATTGTGGGCTAATTTTTTGTGTTAGCGCTTGGATGCTGAGGTTAGTTTGCTATGAGATGGGTGGCTGGTCAGATGAAGTTGATGCATGTAAGGAGGTCTGAACCTGGATTTTTAGGGATCTAGGGCCAAAAGTGCTTTTGGGAAATCACTCCTCTAATTGAAGCTTGCAAGACCGCATGATATAATATGGATATTCATGAGATGATGATTCAACGCTTGGTTATTTGGAGAGATTAAGGCAGTTCTTCTGTTCTCAGTCATGAAGTCAAATTTCTATGCTTCTGACGCGTTGATACTCCGCAAGATGAGAGTGCAGAAGGATCACCCAACTCTCGAACTTCCTTACAAGATGGGAGGTAGTTGTAGGTTACGTAAGGTTGAAAATCAACATTTGTGGTCGTTTCGTTACACATTCAATGTTACAGCCAATTTCGAAGGCCTATGACTTCTTATTGTATCCTGTCCGTATTTTCCAGAATGATAAATCATTTCTGTGTCTGTCATACGTCAGATATTCCTCGATCGACTGAGACTGAGCATAAGGCATCGCTTCACATCCAGTAATTTTCATTCTTTTTCTACCCAATCGATCAAAAAACATATTTTGACACCCGACCGGGACACTTTTTCACTTTACTCTGCGATCTCGATTCAGAAAATACTATGATATTTTGGATGAGCTCTATGTTCTGATGATTTCAATACTCCCTGTGGCATCCAAGCTCTAAAAAGTCATCACGACCGTAGTTGTGTTTCATTGATTTTAGAGTGCAAATACCTTAGTTGAAGGTGTACGAGTAGGATTGTCGATCGATTATTTTGGTGGATTTCTATGGGATTATGAACATAATTAGTATGAGACATGCGGTTTATTCAAATGAAATGTCAGAGGTCTTATTTGCTGTTGAAAAAGCTTTCCGTGCTTTCCAAACTTTTGTTATTTCATTATGTGGCCTCGTGGATGAACACGTGCTTGTTTGATGCCGGATTTTTTTGTAAGTCAAACGGATTTGAGATACTCATGGTTCGAAATGAATTTTCCAAATCCTGATCCTAGGATCAATCGAAACCAGCTCCGGGAGTGTTCGTTTCATTTTTATTTATTTATTTTTTTTTCATTCATCAGTTTATTTTAAACCATATGCATACCAAATCTATCCTACTCTCCAAGGATCCGGGATGGATCTGAATCCGCAAGTGTCCCAGCTCTAATTCTTACAGAACATTTCGACTCAAAATGTCGTCTTTGGATATATTTGGATCGGATTACAAATTAGTAGATGAATTTTGAACGAGTCTGTACATTAGGACGATAATTTTGACTATATCAAGAAGTATTGCATTAAAATGCAAACTCTCTTCATCAGAGGTAAGCGAAGGGTTAATATTTTGAAGCCAGATGTTTCTCATAGAATGTTCATCAAGGAACATGAGAAATGTAGCCGAGTAAAAAATACAGAATGAAGATGACAAGAGTCCAGTTGGCACTCTACGTGATTCGCATACACAAATTCAAAACGTGCGACTTTTCAGACCCGGTGGTTGAAATAATGAGCGAACATAGGATCCGACTACCCTTGCCGCTATACTACAGTGTCATAGCCTTCGGCAAGCTGGGAAAAAGCTCAGGCGCTACTGTACGACGTGTCGACTCGATTACACTGTGGCACTGCCGAGTGCCAGGACGAAGCTTTGGAATTCTTACGCGTACCGACGAACACCAGCTGCGAACGTGTATCTATATGTATGGGAAGACCATGTACACGATGAAAAGAGCTCGAGTAAGAGGAACGCGCTGAGAAAGAGAGAGATGATGTACCAACTCTAATTACACGCCGTAAATTAATTATCCGTCGTGATTAAACACGTAATCTCGTTCGTGCTCTGTTCCCAGCTCCACCTTGGCTGCTGCTTGATAATGTTCTTTCTTTTTTTGAATAACGAATTCTGCGACAGAAAAATCTACTCACACCGCCCTTGGCTACTTGGATCGCGTGCTTGTGGTTTCCTACCCCAAACGGAAATGATGATACCTCGAGAGCTATTCCCATTCGGAACGTGGCATCCTGCTCGGAAAATTGTCTTATCGTAAAACTTGGGGAGACCAATTTGAAGATATACAGTCTCTTTCGGTTATAAAGGGGCCGGTTGTAACGAGATTCTGCTCATATAAAGTAGGCATTTTTTCTATTGATTTGGTTGGCCCTCATATTAAATCAATCGGATCAGTGCCAGCTACAACGAGCCCCAGTTATAACGAGCATTTTCCTCCGGTCCTTTGAAGATCGTTATAACCGGAAGAGACTGTACTCGTCTTGTACTCGACTCTTTGAAGTAACTTTTTCTTGTGAAGTGTTCGAGCAGGTTGGTTTTTTTATTGATTCATGCCAACGTTTTGCTAGTCAAATTTCCACAAGCATCATCATGGCTTCACAAACTATTACAAGTACAGCACAGCGGATTCATCAAATTTTGTGTCACTGAGGATAACATGCATGAAGTCTGCATAATATGAATGAAGCATTAAAGAA
Source organism: Eretmocerus hayati (assembly GCA_029851415.1). Taxonomy (NCBI): domain Eukaryota; kingdom Metazoa; phylum Arthropoda; class Insecta; order Hymenoptera; family Aphelinidae; genus Eretmocerus; species Eretmocerus hayati. The sequence goes on from CM056741.1 coordinate 10,468,214, forward strand.
TATCCATATGGTGATGCTCCTTCTCATGAATTAAGCGTCCTAGTCTCGATTCTAACAGGAATTAGTATCATAAACTCTGAGGAATAAGCGATACTACGGGGAACAAAAACGCATACCCGGAGAGAATGTTATGAAAACCTAGTTTTTGCCTAGTTCAATAAACTCGTATATTTTTGGTTGCTTTCATAACCTCTCGACTATACCACAGTATCGTGAGTTGGCCAAACGTCTCTGCCCCAAGCGAATTGCATAGAATCCTATCTCTGACTGCAGAGCAACAAATCTGTTTTTTCTCGGGAACTTACATGGATAATAGAAGACTCGTATACTCAATACGGAAACGTTCGATGGGAGACGATGGATCAGTAGATTGAATGGTTCTGCCTCTGATCTTTTCCAAGGTCCTTACATTGATTCGTTCCATGTTTGAAGGAACTCCATATGTCTGAAACCCACAGAGAAGCCTTCTTTTGTGAGGCTTGAAAAATTACAATATTTACGAAATTTGTGGAAGACTCAAGATTCCCGTATCCTTTTCAATCGTAATTATCTTGACAAGAATGTAGAGTGATATTTTCGAAAGATACCGAGGAAGATTCGAGTACGTTATGATTCCGGAATGAATCTAAACATATCCGAGTGGGTAAGAGTATGAATTTTTTGTGAAAACAATAATCGGTTTTTAGCGAGATTATTTGAGTTCATTTAGATTTAGAATTTATTCAGAGAACTATGACCAGTCAGTGATCTCCATACCCTCCGCACTGTGCTCAGCTATCGAACCTCGGTGGACTACGTGCATGGGCCGAATTCCGTGTTGTCATAGATGAGGTCTAGCTCCATGCCGTCGAACTAGAAATTCCGAAACGATGTAAACGCAATACGAGTGATCATTATGAGTCACGTATGCGAGAAGCAAAAAGATGGCGGTAAGATGCAATAAACGTTCAAGGGTGAGAAACCGTATTCCGGTATAAGCGCTAAATCGCATGGCGCCAGGCGAGAGAAAGAGTATATAAACGTCATGAAATCATACAACCGGACTTCTAGAATCACAATCGACCACGTAAACTCGTACCGTAGACTCCGCGATTAGCAGCATTCCAGGACGAGTAGTCTCAGCCTTTGACACTCTCGTGCCAACGTAGAACCAGTAGAATAACGAACAGTCGTAACAGTCTCTCTCTCGGAATTATAACTTATACTTGAATAAATTCAATACTGAACTCAATATCTTAGACCCATCATTCAGGAGATACCTTGCACCCCAACTTACTGGCCCGACGGCCTGGTAAGAACAGAATAGAACCCATTCCACACGAACCTGAGAAACCCTGGTTCATAACAGTGTAATGCAGTCCGTGTTGTGAGAGCGCAGTAGCTGACATCGAAAATATATTGGAGCGTGCATCAAATAGGCGAGTCTGACGCGTTTTAACATTTACAAAATGGCTAATATCGGCTACTGTGGACATTCCTTCATGAAGTGAAGAGAAACGAGTAAGTTAGTCAGAGTAGTTGGAGGTAGCCGATATTTGCTTGCATTGGAACCCAGTGCAGGACAGCGCTACTCCCTGTACGGACCACTCGTGGCTACTTCGAACTACTATTTGGTTACTGTTAATCGCTGGTGGGTCCGAAACACAAGCTCTACAGTAGTCAGGAGTAGCTTCCAGCGATGGTAAAGTAGCTCGAAGAAGAAAATGGCCCGACGAATGCTACTCTTTCAAATCTCAGCAAGGCCACTCTTAGCTACTTCTGTCTACTTGCACATGTGGTGGTTCTCTCGCAGTAGCGTGCATTTGCTGCAAAACTAGCAGTATTAGCTGGTACTGGCCACGGCTACTCCCTGGTAAGCCGCCTCTTGAGAAAACACGCCGCACTGCAACATCCCTCACGCCACGACAACACAGCACACACAATTTTTCTTGGTTTCATTAGCTTCTACAAGGCCTCGCATAACTCCGATACCACTTTCCTATGGTCCTGGATCATGTTTTTGTTATTCCGAAGAATGACAAAGTCGTGTCATAGGAGATGGCCACGGCCCCATGTAAAAGCCACGTGCATCCTGTAGCACCCGTATAGCTAACGAGCAGCACACTCAGTGCAGCACAAAACACCCATAAATAGCAAATTCCCATACCAAGCGGACCCTCATCTCCACTAGGAAGCCACTATTTTCTCGCAAAACGCCGGCCACGAGGATTCGTGGCATTACTGACAAGCAGGCTTGCACGTGAGAGCACGCGCTTGCAGTGTCTGTAGATGTCTGATAGCAGCCGACATCAGCCAAACGGGTAACAGAAACCACGTCTGCGCTGCCATCTTATAAAATGCAGTTCTCAACTCCGCGATACAGAATCTCACTCGTATTTAAAAACTACGGCTCCAAAACTCAATCCGAATCAATCTCAAACTTTTCACAGAGTTAGAAGATCCCCGTAGGATTGGTGGAAAGTCCCTCATGAAGCAATCCAGCTTACAGGGATCCCACACTGTGAGTATAATAGTAGCCTTACCTCGGATTTCGGAACAGTTTGTGACTGACACAGATCTTTTTGAAGAAAATCACCGACTTTCCACAAATTTAACGGGGATCTTGTTACTCTGTGGAAAATTTGGGGTCGATTCGATAAGTTTCGGAGACGTTTTTTAAATACGTGTTTAGGGTAACTTAGCATACGAATTTCGTCCAGTATACGCCATCCTCTTCACGTAAACGACTGTTTCAAGTGGATTGATGATGCTGAGTCAGGGGGGCTCGTACATAGAAACGGGGGAACTCGCGGAGTCGCAAATTTGTCAATGTGAGAAAATGATGAAATGGAACGAAATATGACCAGTCGGCTTTGCAGATTTGTTATTGTTGATGAGATCAGATAAGATAAGATTAGCCTTTATTTGTTCGATTTGGGTCATAATACATAGTTGATAGATGGCATACTGAAATGGTTCGTAAGTATTGACTATATGACTTGCCTAACTGTTCAGTGTGTTACACGCGTTCGCATATTCACAAACTTGGTGATTTGACTGGCTTTTGGATCCAATAGATGAATTATGGCTCCATGAAATAATAATCGTATTTTGACTGACTCACGCGTTCAGTATGACGCATTGGTACTTAACATTGCATCTTTGCAAATTCAAATGACTTATGGCTTCAATAAGATAAGCTATTGCTTCACAGGAAAGTTAATTCCGCACATATGTATATGAATCTAATTATTCCACACTTTTGCTGAAGTAACCTATGATTTTGGAAATCTGGAAGTTGCAATCTATGGAATTTACGTATTTCGCATTTTCGTTCATGTGACTTATTTTAGAACTTTGGAAGTTCCTTGAGATTTCGTAGCTACTTACACTTATATTCCTTCGCAGAAGGGCGAATCAAATCGCAAGCATTATTTATTGAAAGATAGAAACGTGATGCGCTCATAAATCTTGATATCTTCTAAGAGTGTTCTGTTGAAATTGCGAGCACGCCTCGTGGCTCAAAATTGATCACACAAGTTTACGCCAGAAGTTTGAAATACCATTCACACCTTGGATTGCTCATTAGTTGCAAGAGCTAATGGATTTTGCCAGACCCCTTACCAATAATTTGCGTTTTTGACAACACGACACACCGCTCATGAAATAACGGATATGGTCTTTGATGAGTGATGTCGAATACTCATGATCCCGCTGTTATAATCAAATGTTACTCAAGTATTCCGAAGAAAGCATTTAAACGCATTTTTCTCGATTTTTCTCTAAATAGACTTATGCCCTTTCGTCCGACCGCCACAGATTTGGGCCAGCTTCAGCTTCCCAGATAAAGCGTACATATACATCGCGGTCCCGAAGCGGGGTATGGTCAACATCGGGAAAAATCGTCAGTCTCGGAAACGCCTAGCCTGAGAAGGGGCTGACGGTAGATCTCGATCATTTTGGATTACGATCAATTATCCCTGAAAGTTTCAGATTTTAATAAATATAGCACACCAAATTGTCAACATTGAATATTTAACAGAGGACTGACGCAAAACACCCACTCTGCGGAGGGGCTGACGGTTGATTTCGATCATTTTGGATTATGATATATCATCCCTGAAAGATTCAGATTCTAAGTTATATAGCACATGTGTTGGTCGAGAGAAAATTATTTAAAAATTCAATTTTAAGAATACGCCCTGGCGCTGACAAGGCTGGTGGTGAGTTTAAGTTAGGTACACCATGGACAACATTTTTAGTATCTTTCGAGGCTTTATGAAATATAGCACGAAAAAGTTCTCTAGCTCCCGGTCTATCCGGATGTAAAGCGACTTTTTTGCCATCGGTGCGTATGATACTATTGATTGGTATTCATTTCGCACAAATTCTGCACATCGATGATAATAATAGGCAATATGGTCAGAATTGGAAAAGTTAGCGTTTTGCATGTTGATGGAATATTATTATGTTCACAATAGCAGCACTCAAAGAAATTTTTGTATGTAACAATATGCGTCTCTATTCTCAGTTGCGACATTTTTCCAGTCGTCCTTACTGCGCTTTCTGAATCCTTAGAAAATATAAGTACTTCAAAGTCTTCACGACGTATGAACAATTTGTAAAAATGAGTTAGTAAGAACTTCTTCGAATATTTCAGTGATTAATCCAGCAAACGTATCAAAATTTTACTCCTGGCTGGATGACGTGCCCAAAACATCAAAATATATGCCATGTGAAGGCACTGAAAATCAGAGTTATTCAAAACTACTGAAGCATTTGTTCGTGGCTCCATACAGGGAGAAAAACGTATTAGTTCACGACTAAGACAGCATGATACCTATCCCCAAACGATTGCACTATACTCGACTCATGCTTCGTTGTATCTGAGTATCGCACTATCGAGAAACATCGTAGGATAATCTACAGTCAGACTGCCTTACGCAAGTAGTGAATAAATCTTACCGGGCGGATTTTACTTTTTTTCACCAATTTCCATTATTGCACTTTCGATTAGAAAACAATGAAAAAGCTTTAGAGGCGGAAAAATTCCAATATCGAGCCAAATCTCAGGATTGCACAATCAAACGCAGGATGCGCGTTTATCCAAGCAAACATTTCGCCACTCTGTCCCACTTGCCTCTTTGTGGCACACTTCATCTATTATTCAGCGATCGAGTTGTCTATACTTTATTAGTTGACACGTTAAATCTGCCCTAAAGAGTTTTGAATATATCCACGACCGTTTCTATCTCGAAAGCTTAACCCAAATCACCTACAAGAGAAAATTGAATTTGCTGTCAAAGGAGTTCTGGCAAGAGAGTGAATCGCGTCAATGAAAATGAATTAGCCTTGCGGATATCTAATGATAGATTCCTTCTATATAGATACCCGAATTCGATTCCAACGAGGGGGTCGTATTTGGTTACAGCCGGTGACGAACTCTGCCCTACTTTAAACGGTGTACTTTTAAATATTCCATGAGCTGGTGCTAACCACAGATAATACTGTTCTAGCAAACACAACGTAGAGTGACTTCAATAATCACAAAATGGTATCAAACACTGCGGTAGAAAACTGCCTGCCATTCCAATATACTTCCATCTGGACTTTCGGAATCTATTCATGGGGTTTTCTTAAAAAACAACGATTCTCAAGCATTCGAGAATTTTTTCTGTATGATAATTGAATGTCTAAGTTATTACGATGGGTCCACTTTTATTCGAGACGAATACAGTAAGTGAGCCCAACTTGCACCCATATGACCATCTCGCAACTGATGAGCATTCGTTGGCCTTCGCGCAATTTTGTTTACGTTTGCCATCTTAGAGAAGCAGAGATTGAATTAATTGGACCGACCAACCGAGATTAAATTAAATGAATTGGATGATTTATGCGCCTCCCAGGAAATATGAGAGAGTGAGATTTTGCATTTTTCGCGATCGCACACTCAAGAAATCCCCCACAAAATTGCGTTTAGTAAAATTGGTGCTAAAATTTTCGGGTTTGACCAGTCTCAGTGTATTTTGAAGTATTCAACTTACTTTTTCGAGATCTTTGAAATCCATTTCCTGAAAGTGCAAAACTCGGATTTGGAACGATTTTATGAGTAAAATACGGAGATGATTTGTGAAACAAGAAAGCCAACATCGGAGTGTACCCAACATGCTCCGCATATGGTTATCTCGGAAAGAAGTGCATTACAAGTTTTTTCATCACTCAGAACGCGTTAATCGCGTGAGAATAGTTTGGAAATAGTGTTTAAGCCCGGTGGAAAACTCTGAATGTGGCTGCACGCTAATAAAAACGATGTTATGCACTTAATTGCCAACTTACATCGTTTTTTTTGGGGGGGGGGGAAATTGAGACAGCTTAACTCCTGTTGATCAAAATCAGACGCACTTGAGCTCATTTCATAGGTCCTCGAACAAACTTCTGAAAGAGCTGAGAAACAAAATTTATAAGAAAATGTTGATGTAAACCCAAATTGATGAGAAAGTGGCTTGATGGGGGCACTTTGGGTGTACCCTTTGTCGAACTCGCAAAAAACGCTTATCGGAAAAATCACGTTACTCAGCTCTGGTTCGTCAGAAATAAAATTATTTAAGCTCATTTTAAAGGTCTTAGAACAAGCTTCAGAATGCAATAAAGTAAGTCACAGAATAGTAGAGTGCGCCAAAATTATTAGCAGAATGGCTGAAGGAGGGGAAGGGGCGGCATGTTGGGTACACGTACCTCATGTTCTTTGTAATTTATGTTATTGTATTCGAGGAGTTGGAAACAAGGCAACTATTTTGCAATGTTGGTCGTAATATTAGAACCGATATTCCCCGACATTCAATATTTTAAAGTTTGACAAGCTATCCATAGTTGACATGTAATTTGACATATTAGTTTTGAGTCTTGCGAACATCAAAACAAGAGAGCTATGGACTATTGACATATTTTTGCCCCTCAACCACCTGAGTACCCCCCCCCCCCAATTCATCAAGATACTCAAATTTTAAATTTATTCATCATCGTCGTGGGACTGCAGTCCTTCCACAGCCATCAACCGAGTTTGGCAATCATCTCAAGCAAATTGCGGAACAGTATCAACACTGTAAAAAATTTGCTGAATTTCAACCAAAATTTTCAACTACATTGTGGTTGAATTTCAACCACCGTGGTTGAAATTCAACTACGTGGTTGAGCGACAATTTCAACCAACGTGGTTGAATTTTGAACTGGAAATGAGGATAGAGGAGAAGGATCGTATGCGCGCGTCACGATCAAAGCACGTTCAACAAGAACATCGACCAAGGTTGCGTCGGCTCGCTGGTCTCGCCGAGGAACGGCAATACCACCACGTGACTGTGAAATTTTTTTTGCAAAAAACTTTAATCAATGGTTGGATGGAAATTTTCAATCAGCTGGTTGGATATGCTGGTGAGAAATTCGACAAATTGCTTACAGTATTGGTACAGACTCCACTCATTTTTGGAGAGATTCCTTCATTTTGAAGATAAATACACCTTTGTTCATGACTTTTATCATCAATTTTTGGGGTCGAGGAAAGTAAATCCACATTTCCTATAAATTACAAGGTCTCATTTTCACACGGTTTTGTTTTACGCGCTACTTTTTCGGAACCTCATCCCCGCGTAAAAGGAGGGATTTCTGTACGATACAAAACACGGATTTCGACGACTATATGGAAAAATCGACTGATTCCGCGTTCCTACGTGAAAATAGCTTATATTGTTCCCGCGTGGGAACATTGAAAGTAGCATATGCATTTCGTACCGAAAACTTTGTTCTCTACTACAAAAAACACGCTTCTGCAACAAATTATCTGCAGACAACAAACTCTTCCGTCAGTCGGCGGGTAATACACTATGACGACGTTTGTGGTTTGCAAAATATGCTCATGACCAGACTCGTTTCAACCCATGGAATTCTTGACACTTCGTTCGATGTCAAAATGAATAAGCCCCAACTATAGAGAGCTGGCGATATCAAAATGTCTCAAAATACTCACCGCATAATATCTGATGAAATTGATGTTCAATTTATGTCATTTTTGACTTACAGTACCCGTCAACATGAATGGATCATGGCATATACAAAATCAACGATAACTTTGGAACGTACCGTCGCACGAAAATTTTAGAAGAAGAATCTTGAGGATCCCAAAAAGAACATCAATTTATGGGTTTGAAGAATTTTTCCGTGCTAATGATTAGATTCGCAAGTATTTTTTGTTTTCAATTTTCCGCATCAATTCTCAACACGAGAAAATTCTTGAAAACACTTTTTGAACCCGTAGATCGATAGTTTTTTTTGCGACCTTCGAGATGCTTTTTTAAAAATTTTTGCATGATGGAACGTTTCAAAGATATTGTTGATTCAGTAACACTAAGCATGACCCATTAATTTTGACGGGTTCTGTAAAAAAAAAGAAACTATTTGACGTGTTTGATCTCAGTTATCGTTAATGTACACAACGCAAAATGAAACATTTGCATTGGCGCTTTTTCGAGAAGAACCCAAGCGACTCATTTGGATTTCATTAAGCTTAGCTTATTGTCACGGAATGATAGTTCGACCAAATATATAAATTGTGATTTCTCATCTCATACGAATTTTCATGAAAGTGAAGTAGCGCTCTATAACTAGAGACAGGTGAGCAAACGGCGGCTGCGTAGATTTTACGGCACCTTCTAAAATAGGCGATCTAGAGAGAGAGTGTAATGAATATATTTGCAACAAATTCCGGTTAAAATCTGTAGTGAATAGGTGTATGTGTACCAAACAACCCTTATACGTATGAACTGCCCAAGTGTTATACATACGTCGATCTAATACTTCCTTATCTAATAATATCTATGCGCGACTTGAGTTGTTAGTGAGTAGGTATAGGTTGATGCGAGCGAGAGCCCGACGCGGGTTCTCATTTCACGCATGCATCACTTCTGCGTACCATCAGTATCCACGAAGAATTCGATTTGTGGCGTGGGGGGGGGGGTGTCAAATACAGGCAAAGTTCTCGCATTATGGAAGTTCTCAGCCCTGACCAGCCCTGACGCCGAGCTCTGATGGTTGCAATCTGCATCACCAGATCACCACTCTGCGTATCCATCAGTATTCGCGATCGTGGCGCCACGGATGCATCCGGCGAATCTTGACTTGTGCATGTGTCCCCACGTGTGTGTCAGTTAGTCGATCGTGGTCGATCGTTGAAGAGCACGCTGGAGCTGTCATTGTCGGAGTCGGAGCCATCGGATATCGCCGCCAGGGATCGCCGCATCCGGAGCAACTGAAGGTACCGAGCAACAGCAACGCTTATCACTTTTATTGATGCCACAAGAGGAAAAGGCGGGTGCGAGGACCGAGACGAGGCGAAGATCTACCCAATGAAACTTGACTCGAAGCAGGTAAATATATAATCTCAAAGTTTGCATTTCTCGTCAAACTCATGATCAATTGCGGAGGAAAAGCGATCTTTGATCGTCTGTAATCAAAGAGCTCGGATTGTGGAAGATGAATTACATACGGTATTGTGCGGCATATTACCTGAACGAAAGTTACAGTTTTAGTACAAGAAATTTGATAATCGGCAACGATTCCGTGAGTCACATAGGCTATTCGTGGTCGTTGATTTATTTCGAGCCACAAAGACAGAGCATATAGGGTTGCAGAATGTAGACCTTGAACCGTGCATGCTACATATATAGCTATTGCCGGCTCGCCGCGCTTCGCTCCATTTTCACGACGTAAACATAATAAGCAAACATAAGTGTAAACAAGTTGTCGCGCCGAACTATATATGTATATCTCTACCATCACATCAGACACAGAACGTATGAAAGAAGGATTTGTGCTCCAAACGATGATCATGGTTGACTTTGTATAAAATTTACCAAGTTTGTGATGTTTGTTAGCCCAATATACCCAATGCGCGGTGATAATTCGGCGTTGAGGATGATCAAATGATCAAGTGATTGGCTATGCTGTTGCATCTCTGCTCTGCTCGTCTGCTTCGAGTATTTGGCGATTTTGCCTCGGTGACAGCACTGATTCGAGATAATGAATTTAATTCGACATTGTGCTTTGATTCTCCACAGTGATCGCAGATTGTTGACGCTACGTGTAAAACGCATTCTCTATGGTAAACGCCATACAAGACACGGTGCAAATTATTTGTGGCTGATGCTGTCTAAACATTTCCTCCAATGCACCTGCTCCAATATCTTTGAAGCTCAAATTAATTTGGTGAGGTGAGTTTGCAATCATTGATATTTTGTCTGCACCAATTGTCTGAATTGGCTAGTTATGATGCAAGGAAATTCTCTCAATTACGTGTGATCAATCATCACATGACCATAAGCAGTTTTAGCTATTCATACATTTCTTGAAATTTTTCTTGCTCTAACTCGATGATACAAATCTTGAATTTTGAAGATGAGATAAAGTTACGAATTGGACAAGTAGGCCATCCATATCATTTTGAGTTTGAAAAAAGCAATAATGTACAGTGGATGAGAATTTGCTGACCATGCCTCTGGTCTTACTGCAGATAGAGTCCCTGCTGAAAATAGGGACATCCCTGGGCACATCTTTTGGACCACCCTATTTTCAGCGGAGAGTATGCTATACTTCCTCTTTTTTTGGTTATCCGTTTTGAATACTGCATTAATCATACATCATCCAGATCTAGAACTCATCGATATTTGCATTACTCCTTGCCAGTTGATGAGTCTCTACCTGAGTTACCAAGTTCAATAGTTCACAAGACATCAATCAGTTGACAGATTCTATATAAATACTCGGTTATATACTTCAACTTGAAAGATTATGCAAGCATTCTTAGGAATTACAGCATTCCTATCTGCATTAGTGCTGAGGAAAACTGAGATACTGAAATACTCCAATTTGGTTGGTTAATCAGTACTTTTCATCCTTCACCACCTAAATCAAATTCAGATGTACAGTATTATCTCTGTTTGAGAAATACTCATTGCGCGCACCTGATAACCATACTGTACGTTGATTAAATCTCACCAAGTTTACCTATTTCTTGTCCCAGGGGAAGGTAAACACATTTTTAAAATTTGTATTATGTTAGTGATTCTCGAGCTCATATCACATATTATCTGGAAGTATCCATAAAAACATCTTATAATGGCACTAAATAGGCCATCCTGATAGCTTACATACTCAAAATATCAAACTTAACCTCAGAAAAGCACTGAATACCAAAATTGAGTTTGGCGCATACTCTATCGATGAACATATCTGTGCTTGGGGGTATCTATTTGAAGGGTCAGAAAGCAACTTTTTGTATCGAGATAATAACGAAATTCTTCTTTGAAAGTAATTTGTTAAATAATTCCCTTTAATTTATTGTCAATTCATCACTTAATTGGTCAATTCCTTAATGAAAATCATGCCAAAATTTGTAATAGAATGTATTCCATCATTATCTCAAAATAAATATTTTGCCTCTTGACCCTTCGAATACATACCTTCAAGCACAGATATGTTCATCGATAGAGTGTGCGCCAACCTCAGTTTTGGTAATTAGTGCTTTTTTGATGTTAAGTTTGATATTTTGAGTATCTGAGCTATCAAAATGGCCAATTTAGCATTAATATAAGATATATTTGTGGATACTTTCATGAAATATGTAATATGTGCTCTCTGGAATCACTAATAATATAGAAATTTTGAAAATGTGTATACTTATTCCTTAAACTTAGTTTTTGAAGTTATCTGTTCACTATCGGAGTGGCTGAAAAGGTTCACATATTTTCTGTGATGATTAGTTCGAACGAGTCTAGAACAGATTTAGAAGATTCTATGATTGATGGCCATTGTGTTCACTCGTAACCTGAAAGATTGTTCCAAAATTCAACAATGTAGTGATTTCACCAGTAATCTTGTGAAATGATTATTCAACTATTCTTGAACTGAATCTTAGTCTTGTACATGTTTTGCCTTAGAAATCTGAGACTACTCTTAGCAGCAAAGTGTTCTATGCCCTCACCTTGTTTGAGTATTTCAATTATGTTCGTCAATATTGGAAAATGTATGTCATACTTTTGAAAAACACGGAATATTCCAGCAAAGACTCAGTTTGATGGAGATTTACTGTATCTCTGGCTCTCTTGGTCAAAAAATATTTCCAGGAAATGCAAGACATATGTTTCTGTTCATGTCAAATAATCATGCAATACTACAACTCATGAGCGTCAATTAGATGAAATTCTAATTCTGATTGCACCTTTGACTAGATTGCATATGTATACCAAAAAGAGTTGATACTCCTCTAGATCAGCTGCAGGAGATGGATTGAAATTCTTTGACGATTCAACAAGCTTGTATTATTATTGATTAACCTGATTGAATTTTAATTTGAGAAGATGAGTGATTTGGCACTGATGAAAACTCTTCAACATCAGATCATTCCATAATGATCGATGAGGAATGAGAAAGGTCGCTATGGCTTTCCACCAGAGTCTCTGGCACATCATCAAATGCACGACTGGAATACAGGAATATTTCCTGTAAATGATTATTCAATCCAACATTTATCAGTCAATCAACTTTTTCTAATATTGTTGATCAATATCGTTGCCAGGTGTTAAGAATTAGTTCTACAATTTCGCTGGATTGGACACAGTTCGTCATTTCATCATTGGTACTTGGATGACTATCGGCTTCTTGTCCTAAATAGCAGTATTTCTTAAAACAGGTAAGCTTTATGAATAACTCCTTCAGATAACATTTTCAACTTGTTTCTGATTGATTGGATCTATTCAATGCTTACGTGACGCATATGAGATTTTTTCATATAATGTTCAACATTGATTTGAGCAGCGTGCGAATATGAATCAGAATAAATTCCCGAAGTCTTCTCTAAACTACATGACTATCACACTTCTCGATACAAAATTCCATCATTTTGTAGATGTATCCATAAGCACTTTGTGAAATTTGATTAATTAAATGTTACATTGACATTGAGTTTTCCTATCAAAATGTTTTAGATGTAACACCAATTTTTCTCTTGCTTCACTCGTATCTCGAAAACTTGTTCAAGCTAAAATTTTATTCTCTGCCATGTTTTGATCATTTTCCTGTTGAACTTACTTCCAGTGGTTTGCATCATCCCAGTCTGCTCAGTAATCAAAACAGGCCACACGTATTTTCTCACGTGCTTCACTGCAAATGGTTCACCATCGATTTTCATTCTACTATCTATATTGTAAGAACAAAATCGCACAAATTCGTAATTGCTGAGGAAACATTATGAATCTGTGCAATGGTTCATTTGCAAATTCTGATATTTTTCTGGCGCAGATACTGTGGTTGTATCCAGTGCTGAAAAATTGCCAATTATGTAGTGCACACGGATTCAATAAGCTAACATCTCAATATGTTACCATTTTTCAATTTTTTGATCTTAATCGTATAATCGTGCTACTTATCTCGCCAAAAATCACCAAAGCTGGGTGTTTTGTTCATCTATGACATCAATCACTTTGAGAGAGTGGTCATCTCGACATAAGAGTGAAAGATTACGATGGTCGTTCCAAGGATGCTCGACTTTCCTAGTATGAAATTCTAAAGCAATGAATCCACTAATGACTGGATAATTTCTAGCTCATAAGGCCTTGAAAAAATCGAGTAATTACTTCATCACTGTCATTCATAGCCGTTGGTAAGCCGAGGACACGGGTTAGGCTCTGTAGTCAGCGTGACTAAAGTAAGTTCAGAGTCTCGTTGTACTGCTGCTCTGGATTAACGTAATATAGGTACAAAGACTCCGACTACAACACCTAACCCGCGGATCAAATTTCAACCCTCGGTTTCGCCAACGGCTATGAATACCAGTGTATGAGAACATTATGTTGAGAGAGTGCGTGCCAATTTCAGGTAAATGAAGATACAATCTAAGTATATGTTCTGCTTTTTTCATAGCAGTGTAGACCGGTGCGTTGATCCTTATGCTTGGGAAAATCCAACTCACACTTCTTCGACTCTATTCCCTAACACATGGGTTCATCAAGTATTTGATGCACAAAGCCATAACTTGGCAGTGAAAGATGTAAAACGACCCCGAGTATTCGGGAGATATATTTATTTTAATGACGCTTATTCTTGCAAATCTTTACATGATTGATGAATTATTATAAATCTGTACAGGGATCAAGTACATTCGATTTTTATTTGCTTTTATTGTCGATTTTTAATTACTCGAAAGGCATTTCTAGGTAATGCGTTAGCTCTTTGAAATTTTGTATAAATTGTTTCTTTATGTGAAGCATTTTTCCATCTAAATTGTGTTCTGTTGCGCTAATCTAAGTAGAACTTTCTCAAAATGGCGTCGCATCGAACATATTATACTCCATGATGTAAGCAATGCAATAGATCGTAGTTGAGTTCCGCGAATGATGTGTAAGTGTATCGCAATTTGGTGTCTAAGAATTTTCTCGCTTAAATTGTCGATTTGACCTCACCAACTATTTACTGAAAAGTTGAACTTGTATACAGTTTAAGTGCGACCATGTTTTTTTGTAACTATTGTGTACATTCAACGTGTTCTCTGAAGGAACATTTACAGCACAGACTAAATCATCGACACATCACAAAGTATCTGCATTGTGGCTATCAACACTGTAAAAGTATTTATCGGACTCAACTACAATTAAAATGTCATCTAGAAAAGGCTCACAATGTGGGTTTCCGACTAGAAAACCCGCGATCGTGTCACGCAGCCAACTGCTATGGCAAGTACGTGTGCAAAGTCCAAATTTGCAAGAAACAGTTTGACAAATTATCAGAACTGTTGTCTCATCTAACCAGCCATCTCAAGAAAAATCAAATGATCCAGTGCCCCATGCGTGGATGTATAAAGAAGTACAAAGTCCTCGCGTCATTTCGATCTCACCTTACGAGAGCTCATCGGAATGATTATAAATGTCTCGAAACAGATGACGTATCATTACCAAAGGACGCATCATCGTCAATCGGCGCATCATCATCAATCAATACCCACAATGATAAATCGGAAGATATTCCAAGTGCTGAGCCCAGTGACAATAGGAATGAAAATGATGCGCCAACTCCATCTCAGCCAAAGTCGATAAATCCTAAAAGAAGTAAGCAAGACTATGAGACCATGACCAGTGAATATGTAAGGAGAGTAGCTCAGTTCTATATGAAATTGGAATGTGAGAAAATGGTGCCCGCCGCAACTGTCGACCATGTTGCTTCAGAATTTCCAAGCCTGCATAATGAGGTACAGGAACTTCTTAAAAGTAGATTGTTCGAAAATTTGTCTCTCGAAAATATTCCTCATAGCAGGATAAATGAAATCTACGACGAAGTTTTCAGTAATGATCCAATAATCGAGAGCCATGAAAAATTGAAGACAAGATATTTGCGAGAACAATTTTATAAGGAAGAATTTGATCACGTGCAACCTCAGTATATTCCTATTGACAAGAAAAAGAAGACATTTTTTGCTTACATTCCAATTATCAATACATTAGATTATATGAAACGAGATAAATCGATTGAGAAAGAATTGAATGACCCTGGTCGACCCTACATCAAAGGTGTTTTGCAGGACTTTCGAGATGGTCAGATATTCAAAGAGAATACATATTTCCGAGAGAATCCAGACGCTTATGAAATAATTTTGTATGAAGATGAATTCGAAGTTGTCAGCCCGATTGGTCCAGCTAAGAAAAAACACAAATTATTGGCCGTTTACATGAATGTGGGGCAGCTTCCAGATCATCTTAGGAGCCACACAAGCACTATGAAACTCGTCGCTCTTTGCAAGGCTGAAGATTTCAAACACGATATAGTCTATGGAAAAATAGTAGAAGACTTGCAGAAACTTGAATCAGGTGTGGAAGTAGGCGATTGAATAATCAAGGGATCGGTCCCCTACATCTGCGGTGACAATCTTGGCAGTCACGAAGCTGGTGGATTTGTAGAAAATTTCAGCCGATCGAAATTTTTTTGTAGATTTTGCTTGATTACTAGAGACGAATTTGAGAAACCAGGTGGTGCCATAAAAGATTACGAGTGGAGAACTGTCGAATCTTACAACGAAGCTGTGAAAAAAATCAAGAAGAAAGACTACCAGGGCATCAAATTTGATTCTAAATTCAATAATTTGAAACATTTTCATGTCAGTAAAGGTCTACCTCCTTGTTTGGGGCATGATCTTTTTGAAGGGATAGTAGCGTATGATCTTCAATTATTCATTGATTACTTCGTTGAAAGAGACTGGATCACATATGATGATCTGAACAATCTCATAGGGAAATTCCCATTCTCGTCTGAAGATAAACAAGATCAACCATGTCCCGTATCATCAACCAAAGATAGGCTGACAGGGGGAGCATGCCAGATTTGGAACTTCCTTCGACTTTTTCCACTACTTGTTATGGACAAAGTTCAAAACGTTGATGACAAAGTGTAGATGTGTGTATTACTTTTGACTGAAATCGTCGAAATCGTTTGTGCTCCGTCAATCCACGAGTCTTTTCTTCCATATCTAAATGATTTGATTCATTTGTACCTGGTGAAAAGAGAGACGCTGTTCCCTAATTCAAAACTGAGGCCCAAACATCATTATTTGAAACATTATCCTTACCTGATATATCTGTATGGACCTTTGATAAAGGTTTGGACGATGAGGTTTGAATCCAAACATCGATATTTCAAACGAATGATCAGGATCTACCTCAATTTCAAGAATATCGTCAAAACATGTGCAGAGAGACACGAACTTTATCAGACTTACGTGAGGCTCGGAGCAGATGTTCGGCCTATGCTGGATACCGGAGATACTAATAAGTTTGATTCGTCCCTCTATCATCGAGATATTGTGCTCGCGGTTAGACGCTCGATAAAATCACAAAATATTGACGAGTGTAGCAGACTCAACTTCAAAGGAACTGAATACAGAAAAGGTCATATCTTGTCTCTTCGTCAAGATGGATACCAAGACTTAGTTGTATTTGGACGAATCTGTTTGATACTAGCTAGCGATGATGCAGAGATTTTCTTTGTCTTGGAAATCTTACGATCCGATTTTCTACCATCTCTAAGAGCCTACGAGATTGGATCGCGCTTGAATTTTGAATGCGTATCTTTGACTAGCCTTAAGAACTTCAAGCCGATGCAGCAATATCAATGGATGAACAAAACACTCATTAGCCCAAAGTATGGCTTCGTCGCGGAGAAAATTTCGCCCTAAAGTACTGGACACCGAGAAAGAACGTAAGCTATCAAGAATCTTCTTGCTCAAAATTCAACATGAGTAACCAGCACGAGATTGTAATAATATATTTATATGATAGAGTAATACCAAGGGTATCTATTACCAAAATTATGCATCCAGTTATAAGTACTAACTAGCTAATGATTGGAGCGATTGATTTTCGTGATATTTTTGATTGAGTGGAATGGAATTATTGCAACAGTATTGACTTCATTTCAACCTCGTTAAGGTCCATTTCCAATCATTGAATTGATTGAGAGATGATTAAAAATTTTTGAAACCATTGCAGGTAAAAAATGCCTTTCTTCAAAATTCTATCGCAGGATGGATTGTCAGCGAAGCTGGTGAAAGGTGATTCGGTCGAGCACATCATTTCCGAGGCGAAAAAGAAATTCAATATAGAAGATGACATACAGGTATGTATCGAATACTGTTAGTTTCATAACCATTTATCCAACGTTTTGATGTCACTTTGACTCTGTCTGAAATATTGAAATTGTTGAACTTTACTCCAACGAGTCTCGAGATTTGTAAGCTGGGCCCTGGTACCATTGTAATTATTCCTCCGACTTTTGCATACAGATGTTTATGAGTGATGGCAAAACTCCGGTAGATGAGGACGTCATGGAGTTAGCTTCGTTGAGGCTCACTGATCCTTTGGAGCTCATCATGACACAACAGAAAGATAACGATGATGATCAAATGGTTGTTGATGATCTAAATAACAATAATGTGAGTCCTCAAAGGGCAACGCCACGTGGTGAGTTCTCGTCTGCATCTTTTTTTGCCTCATTAATCGAATTCTAAGCTCAGTTTTACATTGGAAGGTTGGAAACCTCCGGAAGCTATAGTTTGAATAATGTTAAAATAATCTTTCACAAACCAGTGGTACGTGATCTCGCGTCCGATCGCTAAATGTATCATATAATATATAACTCTCATTTTGAAGAAAATTTTTCCGCCATTCTGCTCAAATTTCGTAATCATAGCCCCGAAAACTCTCGAGAAGAGAAGGCTATACATCTTTCCTGGTCGAATGAGCTTTTACGGATAATCAAAATTACAATGCCTTTTCTTAGTGCTTCCAAATGGCGTCATGAACGTCATTCGCCATTCAACAACGTTTTTTGTAATTCTCTAAATTTCCTCTAGAATCTCAATTTTCTTATTGCATATTTTCCTAGCCCCCTTTCATTAAGAATACGATTTCTGAATTTGTTTCCTCAATTCAATTTATTTTCAAAGGATATATTTCTTTACATTTCAAATAAGTTCACAGAAACTGAGGTCATTATATCATCCCAAATGTTACTAATCTAAATTTCTGTGATCATCAAATTCAAATCAAAATTTCCGTCATCAAAATTCTAGAGCAAGAAGAGCTGCAGAAGTATTTAGACTACGAAGGAAATGGAGACCGTTTGGTGTTGGCAAAGGAGAATAAGATTCTCGACATAGAAGGATTTCCACGAGGTAGTGTAGGATATAAGATTCGTCCATTTGTCGTCCAAGATCAAGAAGTATCAGTATTACCTAATAGTATAGGATCCATCTCGAAAAAATTATCTTTCATTGCCAACACCAAACTGTCTTCAATTTTTTGTAGCCGAAATAGGATTGCAATTTTTTTCACTTCACACAACTATGTTCATGGAAATCTTCATTCAAAGTTGATAACGTCATAAATTCAGATTGGCCAAAACATGACTGAAATTGGCATCTCAAGGACTCAACTGACTTTCTGTGGACTTATTCAGAAAGTGAACGGACATGTTTGAACAAGAATGTATTTTTCAGGAACAACTGATTGAGAAAATATGTTTTTAGAAGAAGGGGGTTCAGAAAAATATACTTTTAGAATATTGGGATATCAGAAAAAGCGGATTAGGAGGAAAGTACAAGATAAAACATATTTCGACCTTATTCGCGTTTTTGAATCGTGAACTTACACGCTGAACGTTGTTATTATGAAATGATCTACTGTAAGAATTAAGTTTGAATTTATATTAAACAAGATATGGCCTGACTTTTGACAGGAAGAGAGTTTATCGAATATGTTGATTTTTTACATCCAGATGTCATGTCGAAACATATCAAGAACTCAGCCATAGCTACATTGCAACTCCTTCAAAATTCATATAATTGACTCAAGCAATAATTATAAATATTCAATGTCGTCAACTTCCAACTGATTTATCGGGCTTTGATATGTTGGCCGTGATTGGAGAGCTCTATCACTCGTGTTACGCAAATCACAAGAACTGAGATGTTAAGCAATACGTGAATTTTATAAATACCTAATGGTCTCTCTGATTCCACGGAATCCCCTTGTGCGAGTGCGGCCATCATTCATTCGTCAGCTACTAATTCTCATGTAGAACAGCCATGGAGCTCTCTTTCTATTCATGAAAATCGGAGGGGACTCAATCTCTATCAAACCTGATTCTCTTCAACTCGCGACCACATGAACACCCCGCTCTCTAGAATAATGGATTGGCAATATCCACATCTCAAATGATGAACTTTAGGAATTTGATTGTAAATTTTTCTAATGGGCATATATTATTGTATTGTTCAAGGTACACCCCAGCCACAAGTAGATCTGAATAAGGTTCTGGACCGGATCCCGCCACACGTTCTAGAACATTGCAGAAAGGGGAATTTGTTGATGTCAGATAGGAAATTATCCATAGCTCATGCTGTCGGAGATTACATGATCGAAGATTTGAAAAATCGCTCTCGGAAGATAGCTCGACTTCTGTGCAGAATGATATGTGACAAGTTTCCAACGTCAATGTCAATCATTATTGAGGGCAATGTTTGGGACGATGGTTTTGATGCCTTCTACACATCAGTTCGTAACTGTTTGAACTACAAGTCTTCAACAAGTAGAGGGTTGAAACGAAAAAGCACCGAAGATGGCGACGAAATAGAAATTGATCGACGACAAAAGAGGGCAGCTTTGAATAGAAATAATGATGAATACGGTTGCGTAAACTATGACCCGAAATTGCCAGAAAATGAAACCACCGAATCGCAGGAGCAGAAGAGAAAAAAGTTATTAGATATGTTCCACAACGGCGTTCTAGGTGATTCAAAAGAGTGTGAGTCACTACTTAAAGCAACATATCCAACCCAGAGGAGTTTGATCAATGCCATAGATCGAGATCTTGATGCCATATTCTCGGAGTGGCCGCACTTGACTGATGCCTCTAGTTTAATTAAGCACAGTAGTTGGTTGCTTGGTAAGGATGTCTACGAAGAATGGAATGTCCGTGTAATCCTGATTTGCGACGAAATGAGAAGATATTTCAAATCGATGATGCACAAAACGCGCAAGATGGAAAGGCTAAATCAACTTTGCTCAGAATACCTCAGCGCAATGGAAACATTTAGATCCGTGGAGCCTAAGTTTTCTGTTGTATTCCCACTTCTTATGTTGAGCTTAGGCGAAGACACGTCTCATCTCTACAAAACAGTGAAAGTGAGTTCATTTTTTACTATATAGAAGTAGAGATTACGTATATTGATGAAAATAACGCCTGTCTAAACCAAATCAATCCATGGAATTATTTATGCTTGCACTTGAAATCTTTATAGAGCGAAACCTGCACCTCCATAACGCGGACAACTAAATTTTCGCGGTCACTTTTTTGTGATTGATTGGTGGCTATATTCAGCGTGTATAAGCTTCTCTATAAGGCGGACATCTTTATGAGACGAACATTTTTTGACCAAAGGTGTCCGCCTTATACAAGTTTCACTGGATTTGTGACAATATGACGAGAAAGATTTCCGCAAATGGTCTCGCACCTCAATGATTATCTGCGTCACATACTCGACTGCTAATTTGATGACAATGATCACCTCGTAGCTTTCCAAAATGAGATTATCATGACGAAGCGGACTGTTAGCATAATAATGAATAAATTTGGACTAATCTTTGGTGAATCTGGCATGCAACTCGTCATCCCTCTGAAACCGTGATCAATAATATTGATGAACCCTAGGGGAATAACAAGCTGAGTCAGTTCCTACTATCAAGAATAAACGTGATCAATTCCTTATTGCCAAAGTATTGCTATTATCAAAATTATGCTGCTTTTGGTAACGGTTCTTAATATTATCAAGAAGATGATCGAGGAGTTGTTGCTCTCGACTCTCGCGAAGTATCCGATGAATAGTATTTTTCCAATTTGGATCTTTGAAATGATCGTTCCATGTTTTCTTGTTTGAGGATTGAGTGAGTTACTCTACCCCGACGTTAGATCAAGAGCGCGCTCTTATCATATGAAATATTTTTGATCGATAATTCATAAATTGAAATCATTCATGTTCTGGAATTATTTTCATGATTTCATTCTGCAGGTCGAATCAACGGAAGAACAGATAAGATCGGCAGCATCTTCTGATCATCCTGTCTTGATCATAGCCAACAATTCGATTTACGGAAATGGACCTTTCTATGTTGTAGTAGAAAGAAATCATGCGATAGAGTGCTCAAACTTCCTGGATGGCATTCTAGTGACATTTCTTTGTTACTACATTTTTGGATATAGTTACAAAAGGGGTTGCGAAAACACTCTGGAATTCATTCAAAGGTAAATTAATTTAGCTATCATACAGCAGTTCCGCAAAATTTATACTAAAAGCCTCATTTCATAGATTATTATCTACTAGGCCAAGGATCGATAAGTACTTGATGTCGTTCTAATATTTTTCAGGCAATTTTTGGATATCAATCCGAGATGCGAATCAACTAAGAGATGCGTGGAGGGCGGAAACAACAACGGATGAGCTCAAAAGTTGCAAAATTGTCGTTGAGTCTGTCTCTATATTCCAACATATTCAGAGTGGAGGATGATGACTAAGTATTTAAATCCTTTGTTGAGTTTTGATGAAATTTTATGTTTTGACACAAGAGAAAAAACTCTCACCGAACAAAGTTTATTTGATTTTTAAGAGAAGTGACGCCGGTGATGTAGGCTGATATGACCTTTTATAGACTGTTTACTTTAAGTTGCAACTGCAAAAGTTTGCTTTCTACTGAGATTCTTGTAAAAAGTGCAGTTGGGTTGGCAATCTATTATTAGTTCTTGTTGTTGATGTAGTGTGACTCAATGCCCTGACGACTCTGAACAACGAACCGAAGGGCCAATATGTATATCATCCTGTCTTTAGATCATAGTTATATGTCGCTCGACAATTACAGTGAGTCTGATAACGATTGACATATCATCTTTCGAATTCATGTCAACTCATACTGGGCATCTCAAGAACACTCTTTTTCAAAATTAGCTCTTATCACAACTTGTTAGTGCAAGCAGCATTCATTCGATGCAAATAACTTCCAAAACGTTAATTCCGACAATGTTGCCTAACTTTCAAGGCTGCCGAGTCTCTCACTCTATCCGACATCTTCGATAGGTGCGCATCTTGGACTTACTAGTGGTACTTTGATCAATATCCATTTAGTCTGTAAGACTCTTGAAAAATTGATAGAACTTCTTCGTAGACGACTGAAAATACCGGCCCTTTACATCTTCAATTTAATGATCCACAAGTTTCTCTGACTGTCTGCTTCAAGCTTCGGGGCTAAATTTGAAACTATAGACGACTCAATAAGCCCCTTTTCTGTCGTCATTCGAATGAATTTCATCAATTAGAATCAATCTTTAACTGTGAACATCTCGCATTCTTTCACAAAAGCAATAAGCTGTGCTTAATGAATAATACTGTTGAAAACAATGTGAGATCGGGGACACTTGATTGCATCTTATCGCATCTCAACGGTTTCTTGTTGTCTTTGACTGGTCAAAGATACTTGAACCCATAACAGCAGAGGTTATTGACTAAGACAGGTTTAACAGAACTACGACTCAAGCCCAAATTGCAATTTTGAGATGGTTACCAAATCCGCATAGGGGTCTCTTAAGGTCTTATCATCAAACGATTGTATTGTTCGATTTTCGAATTCGGCTATTGAGAAGAATGAAATATTCTCTAGGAGACTTGCAGTATGCAGAGCACAAAACGATGGATGCCCATCAATAAGGTGATTGATAATGTGATCTAAGATTGCCACCTTACTTCCCAATGCATACTATTATCCATGGGAATAACTCATTTTCAAAAATAACAAAGAAAATCCTCCTATTTAAGTTTACTACTATTATCTGAATATGATAGATGGTTTGTCAATCGCACTTATACTCCTTTGCATTTAAATATCCCAACTTGACTGAAAACGGCTCAAAAATTGTCTCAGAGTCAATTTTCGATGCCGTAAGTCGTTGAGCAGTCTAACGGAAGCCAAAAGAAGATGAATTGTATAATTTTCGATCTGTGATCGAAATACCTGTACTCTTTTTCGTACTAAGTTTGTTCCCACGTAGTACAAATGTTTAGTTGTTGTTATAATAGAATGTTTTGTCATCGTTGAGCCATCACAGTATTCGTTTGATCATGACGCAAGATCAGATTTCGTCGATTTTTTCATCTATTATACAGTACATACATTTAGGATCTCTTCTTTACCTGAATTCCGTTGAATGATTGAAATAGTTGATTTTGTACCTGTGGACTGAAGTGACATTCTATACTTTTGAGTTATCTTTGATTTTTTCTCTAACAGTGTAGAATAATACATGTATGTTGTGTTCGCACCAAAAAGCTCGTAGTCTTTCAGCAACTTACTCCCCCCCCCCTCCCCCTCCAATTTCATCACTTTTACTCACGCGACTCATTACATTCCAGAGGTCCTTGTTTCAAGAAGCACTCAACCAGGGTTGAACTCCTTTTTCCTCATTTTTTTAGCTGTTACGCGGTATCTATACCATCCAATCCCTCCCAATAATCTTGAGTACGTTGTGAATGTAAACGAATGAGTCACTGAAATGTAGTTCAATGCTCTGCCAATTTGGATGGATTTTTTTAATGTGTTCAAGCTACACTTTTGCAGCAGGTTTCTAGGAAGAAAATTATTCCTAAGGCGCGTGTGGATCTTATAGGTTGATCCAATATCAACAATTTTTGATCGAGTAAAATTCAATAGAGACTAGATGATACACAAAATTAAGGTTTCAAGGTTGACAATTTTAAAAGAAGTCAAGTCAGTATATTGACACTTTGAACGATGAAACAAGCTAGGCAAGTCAGACCCAGTCGGGTGGTCACCCATCTGCATACGACCGGACCCCCGTCGAATCGTTGGTTGGCGAGAATTTTTGCCATAAATTCTTCCAACGACGCCGTTGATGTTTATTTATCTTTGATTACGAAAAAAAAAAAAAAACGAAGAAACAGATTTTTCCACCCAATAATTGATCACCATCTACCAAACTCATGGGCCCCGTATTACGCCAATATTGAAAGAGTGGATATATTTTTCACACAGAACTATCGTTTGTGCGCGAAACGATCGCGGGACGCGTCACTTGTCGTCCTTCCGGACAATTAAACACGGGGCCGAATTTCAACCACGTGGTTGAAATTCAACCACGTGGTTGAATAAAAATTTCAACCACGTGGTTGAAAAAAATTTCAACCACTGTGGTTGAACTAAAATTTCAACCACGTGGTTGAATTAAAATTTCAACCACGTGGTTGAAATATTGACTCAACCACCCTGGTTGAAATTTTTTTTCAACCACATGGTTGAAAATCCATTGCATTTTTTTTACAGTGAAAAATTATTCTACCACTTCCATATATGGTAAGCTAGAAATTGGAATGTCATTGATCTGCTAGTCAGAAAGTGAATATGATTCTAATCTCTTGGTATCACGTAAGTCCGTACAATATATGTATATCTATTACACTATTCAATTGCTGCTTAAAACTTACGGTGAAGGAGATCATCGTTGAGTACGAGAATATTGTGATTCAGAGCTTGAGTGCTCGAGGGACGTACATCAGCATTTGGCTAATGAGATTCATCCTGATACAGGTACCGTAGCATTGATCCTGGTGCAGAACCGTGAGGCTTTTATTAATTATCACGTGATCCTATCGGAAGTTGGATTTCCACAATGCTATCGCTCAGAGAATGCATTTGTATCCCTGTATGCATGTACAACCGTATACATGTGTGTGTATATTGCGATCTGCGTTTGTTATATTATGCGACAGTATGATAATTTCGTGGAATTATCGTTACCTCGATCGCTACGCTAGGCATCATTGGTAATTATCAGAACGAGATGTCTCAGAATCTGCGCTTCCATGGTATTATAGATTTTGCAAACGTTGTGTCAGCTGTAATAATATGTTTTCGTACTGTAGGCTTGCATACATAATGCGGATGTGTTTTTCTATGATGAAAACCTTGGAATCGCTTTTTAGGGTGGCATTTTTAGGTTAGAGTAATGAAAACTTTGCACACAGTTCAATGCCTTTCGTGCAATATTCGAAACAGATTCACGGGGAATATGGTTGTAAAATTCATGTAGTGAGAGTGAGAAATGTCCACCGTCAGTCCACGCGCTGTGGTATCTGGAGTCTTGTCGCGAAACTTAGATGGTACGAATGAAAATTTCCATAAGTGCCTGTTTCGGTGCCTTTGGTAGTTCGGAATCCACCAAAACCAGGTCCCTCCTCCTCACCTACATAACTTCGGGAAAATGTTGACAATGCCTCAATTGAGAAGAAACCTGACTCGATCAATATTAGATCACCAGGACGTTGGTCGAAATGAAGGAGAAACGTATGAGATCATCACGAAGCAAAGATACTTCCTATTGAGATCAATATTTCAGGAGAATATTGGCGACGATGATTTCATAAATCCACAAATCAAGCCTATCAGATCATCTCTTTTACATTCTCAAATTTTTTGGCTAGCTCGCATCATTCAGAACTCCAAATTGAGAAAGGAAGCTACTTTATCCATGAAGAGATCATTCAAAATTTATAAAAGTGCGAAGGCGCGCAAGGAAAATGTAGCTCTATGACCACATTGAGGTTATCACCTGCAATAAATCTTCTGTCACAAGACTCTTCTGGCTTGTTCAATTTTTATTTTACTTTTTGACCCATTCCCTAGAGCATCGTGGTGCCATTGTAAGCCCGTGAACTCACTTGTTTTCTAGTGGCATTTTTTACCGCTCGAGATGCACTTTTTCGCCCAATAAATAGTAAAGGGCTCGTTGTTGTGCGCTACGAAAATTGTGCTTCAAGTTATTGCTGCCACTGCTAGAGCACGGAATATGTCATTGCGAGTGCATCGAATGAGTATATCTCTAGCCTACGTTGAATTTATGCTTATATCACTTTGTCAATGTACTTGTATGAGTCCATGGATTCATTCGCCATTACGCATAGTTCAATGTGTCATGCAATCCTGGATTTCGCGTTGAATCAGCTTTTGTATATGCCCTCGAGGTTAAATTGTATCATCTGTGATCCCAACTGACCCAGTTCATTGTGCTTGCCCAAAATGATGGAACAACTCTCATCCGTTGATGAAAAATTTTTTCAGCAAATTTTTTCGCAATTATATGAGAAAAAAAACACGGAGCTGTTTTTACATGCTTTGTTGTCACTCTGCCCTTTTCTTTTTCATCTATCTCACAAATGGAAAGGTTATCACTTTTAATTTCTCACGGTGGGACTTCCTGTCAAAAGAACTAGTGAAAGCTTCATTCAAGCCGTTTTGGGATGGATTTCAACCTCAAGATACTAAAATTTCAGTCCAAGCGTCGCACTGGAGACGTTTTCTAGTCCGACCTGGAATGGGAAAGCGTGTTGTTGTTGCTAACCTTTTGCATCAATGATTCCTACCCTCGCCTGCGTCTCGGACCGCAAACCAATCACTTGACGCGGAGATAAATGTTCACCTCTGTGTCAAGATTTTCCACTCCGACCCTCCCCTGCAGCTTGGTCCGAAAATCAATCACTCGGTCACGAGAGAAGTGTCTACACTCTTGTATCGAAATGATTCATAACTCCCGATATATTTGACGAATTGTGCATCATAGTCTCGTAATGCGCACTTGTACGCTCTCAGGACATTACAGTCTACAATGATGTAATGAAATCATTGACTGAGGCTGTTATAGGAAATGGAAACCCGCTTGCACCGATGAAGATTTGCATACCGAATCCCTGGTCGATTTGATCATAAATAATGCTCGAGTTCCGCTGAAGTATCCCATGGAAAAACCAACTTTTTTTGGTAAAATATTTCGTGATGATGATCATTGGCATTATTGAAATTCTCTCATCAGAGCAGCCATTGTGACTCTACGAATATCTTATCGTATTATACTCGGACGTTGAACTTGCTTAATCGCCAAGTATTGCGTAAGTTTGATGCAGAGCCTGATGGTACGAGATTATGATTCATTAGCTCATCAATGTGGCATGCGGCACACTCGATCAATTTCAAAGAAGAAGGGCATCATTGTACGATTTATTCGAGTTTCGTCATAGTATTCCTAACTGAATCAATTGTATATCTCTCGCAGCTCATTATCATAATAGCTGAAATTCACTTTGTATTTATTCTTCTTTTGATTTGCCTCAGTAGCTGACATCAAGAATAGAAGAACAAAGAATCTGAATCAATCATCGAGAGTAAATCATGACTGCGAACTGCTCGTAAGATTTATTCGGACAAGATGGAGAATAGTCACAAATTGCTTTCAATAAGGAGTGAATAATACATTTTCCTTCGTGACATTCATGATTGACGCCATGAACAAGAATGTTACATTTGTTTCCCATCAAAGTGTTGAGAGCGTAAGGTGAAGTAGACGTATTATTCAACTTCTCTTTGTTATTTTTAGTTTGGGTTATCATGTCGAAGAAGAAATAGAATGCCAATTCCTTATTTCACTCTATCTTTCTGCAAAGGACGTACAGAGATTCAGAAAGTCTTTGGGTGTGGGTTAGGAAGGCTTATAGTGAAAATTTACCTGAAGCTATTCTCGAGTAGGTTTGATTTTTGATGAACCTTGGGGAGTTTCTATGGTTGATGGAAGTTTCAGGAGAGTTTTACAGATGATGAGGCATTAATCCTATGAAAATAGGAGATTAAGGTGAGGTGCGAGGATAAGGCATCATTGATTATCGTCCTTACGATTGACTCACTGATGGTGTGTTTTTCGAGCTACATCAACAATATTATTAGCTAGTCACAGTTTGTTTGGAATTCTATCTTGCTGATGTGCGTAATAGCAAGGTTCACGGGCTTTTAATTATAGGCCTCGTAATTTGATCTTGTGAGCTTGGTTTCCTTAATGGAAATATTTTGCCTTTCAAATTATTTCAAAACAGGAGTGTAACTTTACAATTTTTGACAATATATGAATAAACGTGCTAGTTTTTTTGAGTACTTTTATTTGTGATATCAAACCAATAATCGATGTGAAACACCCTGAACCTCTTACAGGCAGCGAAGGCGCTCAAGTGCTGCCTTCAAGGGATTGAGGGTGCGAATTTCATATCTTTCCGTAGAATTTACGATGTAATTATCCTTCCTAAAAAGTTTCGCAATTGATCTTCGATGGAGTGGTTGACTGAGATCTTACACCATAGGGCCAAATGTGATTGCATCATTGATATGTAGTAGTTGGTCCTCAAAGAAAACACACCGAGTGAATGTGTATATATATACTATCAAGAGAATGATTCCAGAATTTGACAGCGATGTATGACCGCACATAAGAGTTATAGAGAATCATGAATAATGGAGGCCCTCTCATATATGGATGAAATCCTCAATTAACGATGAGACTGAATTATTCAATGAACCATCGGCATCAATAATAGTTTTTGCATAAGAAATGTTGTTGGGCTTCACGAACCGCTTTAAATTATTCTAACACGACAATCTTGGCTCAAACTAGGAATGGATAGCGGGATGTTATCTTAATGCGCACAATGCCAGGTACAACAAGAAAAAACTACGCCCTAGGTTTATACTGCATCTGATTGTAACATTTTTGAGATCAATCCTGAACTTATTTGGATGGATCTCAAACTAGGAGAATTTCGACTGTCTTAAATGAATCGGTTGGTATGGTTCAAAGAGGACTGAGCGCATTGCGGGATGAGGTTAAGTCATGCCTCAACATTTCAATGAGATCGACGAAAACGTGTACGAGTTTTCGAGTGAGTTAGGAAAGGGGAGTGAAACTTTTTTTCTTATAAAAATGGAATCAACGATGAGAATCCCGTATCAACCAGTCTTCTTAGAGTGATCGAGAGACACTTCTGAACTACAGCATAGGAAAATTTATATTGCGAGTCTTAGATTGCTAGATCGTTTGACCGAAAATGGTCTAAAATCGTTCTAAAATCGTTCTAAAATCGTTCTGAATGTAGCTGTCTTGTCACGTTCTACTCAACGGTTTGAAGGGCACTGTTTCTATGTATCTGAATACCAAAAAATTCTTGAAGCCATTGATACCCCCCTGTTGAAAATAGCGACGTCCCGAATGATTGAATTTCTGTCCTAAAATTACCACATTCATACTACGAAGGTGGATTGCGTTCGACCATGACAGAAAATTCGAAAAAACTAAATTATATTGAACCCATTCGGGGTACCTAATGGTGAAAGATAAAACTACGAAATTTCTTATGATTCTTACAGATGTTATTTATTTCATCTTCAATGAATGATCTCAAGACTGTCTTCATATGTCTGTTGTGAACTCTTTTAGTCCGAATAAACATTCTCGTTCCACGGGTCTTGTATAGGGTTTCACTTCAACGCAATCTGATCTTGAATTTGATTGAAGGTTCGATCTCTGTCTCACACGTCGTAAAACTTACTCAGAAGTCAGTTTTGCGATCAGTATAAAGACGCATCGCAAAAGCAAATAAGTTTCGCGATTCGTTGTACATCGGTTTTCCGGTTGAGTCTTTGAAACTTCTGGACTCAATCTCTGTAATGACAACCAGTCCAGCTCTTTCAAAAATTTTCTTTGAGTACGGCGATGTGACCAACGTTTCGACAAGTCCAATACCTCTCGCACGTGCATAATTCAATGCTTCCTGTAACAAAGCAGTCCCAAGGCCTCTTCCACCGTGATTTTCATCCACGCACAGTGTATCAATTTTAAGGGTACTTTTGATACCTGGGAATTTTTCAAAAAAGTCAATTTTCTCTTCGATTGGCGTCAAAACACACTTGTACCAGTCAGCCAAGATCTTTGACTTTGTAGGCTCCAAAATTTTGGCAGTCTGGTCAACGACTGTTTGGTTTTTTGTTGTGATGAAAAAGAGGTTGAGACCAACGATCTTCTGAGATGCCAGTTGAATCGCAACGAGGCCATGTAACATACCTGATGCTAAATAAGCGTCAAATATGTGCAGCATCTCATCCTCGACTTTACTCTTCTCAATCGCAGCGAGGGACAGTGGTTCAAGATATTTGGCAAAGAGAAATTCTCGAGGCAATAGTTCTTGCTTCAGGAACGATAGCAATTGTGGGTGATCTTGAGTTTCGATCTCTCGTATCACATACTCCTTCGAAAAAGTTTGACTGGGCTTTTGCATTCTTTCAATTTGATGGTTACAGGCTTGCAAGTTGAAACTGATCGGAGACTTGACTAAATTTGAATATACGCCGAGTTTGACGTGAGATAACGTTAGTCTAAATTAGTCTCATAAACAGAATATGAGACTAATGTCACGAGTCAGTGAAATACTCAATTAAGCCCGAACGAGCTATCTTGATGAAGTAATTGTGTCACACGTGCTGAAATCTACAAAAACGAGATAATTTTACCCAAGAAGAAGCGCAAACCTTGCTTCATGAGGTGCTATATGTTACGAACGTTTATTTGACATTGATTGCTGGCGTGTTGATGATTTTTTGATAAGTTGAGTTGTGTCATTATTGGCATATCCTTCAATGGTTAGCAAAGATTGAAAGTTTGCTTTGGAGCTGGTCAGAATGATTTGAAGATATAATGAATTCATCAAAACTGACCAGTTAGTTCAAAGAGAGCATTTTGGCTTTCTCATATAGGGTTTTGTGGCGCAGAGTTTCGATCCTGATCAGCTGATCATGCCGGTAACGATCGCTGCTCAAGTTTCACATGATTTTCATCTTTTCCAAAAAAATATTGGAACCGTATATTGTTCAAGTTGTCATTTGTGATCAGTTCTATCATTTGATGAAGTTTTGGAGTGGATTGGAATTATTGTTTTGCCAGGAGTCTGAGAGCTGTAATGCGTGTTTACCGACGTAATCACACTGCTCAGACTCTTGTCCAAACAATAATTCCAATTAGCTTCTAATTCCCACGAATTCTCATATGTCAAGGTAGACCTTTTAGATGCCCTCAAATTTCATTGTACCGAAACTGAATTCAGAACACATCATCATTTTGTTTCGGGTCATTGATCCGATATTATATTAACTTTCGCGTCAGATTTTGGTTTTGGAGCAAAACGAAATCCGGACCGAAAGTAAAATTGTCCCTCATGACACAAAACGAAACGAAATATTCAACTTTGTACAAAACTCTGATTTGAAGCCACTTCAGTCAACGGAGAATATTTGGAATAAATGATCAATTGAACCAACGAATCTGAGCATATAATGAACTGTAAAGTGATTTCTCGTCGTTGCGCAGCAATGGCTGATACTTTATATAAGAGGAGCAAACCTTTTGAATTCATGGAGCATGTTTTTCATCAGATCGAGAGCAGTTTCACATTAATTTGGTAGCATCGCCTTCTTCTGCTTAATTGGGACGATTAAATTAGTTAGTTCAAGAAAAACACGAGAGACTCTGGTGTTCATTAAAAAGTACGAGGCAGAGAAAAGCGCAGAAAAGAGTGAGAGAGTGAGAGAAAATAAACTTCATTCCGTGGTAAACTTCACGTCGAGAAGGAAATTGCAGAGGCGGAAAAGGGTTGGACAAGGGGTCAGGGGGATGAAAATATGGAGACAGATACTGGTACGTAATTGTGAGAAAAATAGAGCAAAAAAGTACGCAGAGAAGAAGAGCGAGTGCGAGGAAAAAGGGACACAGGACTTTAAAGCGAGAAAAGCGGAACCATGGATGAATATAAATGTCACGGCACTTTAGTTATGTTGGTGAATGTATGGGTGTGTGCATGCTTGGTGGCGCAGCAGATTTTTTTTTTGCACGTGACCACCAACCAACGTTGCACCCCGGAAATTCAACCGCGACAGACGGACACTGCCAACCTAGCGAAAATTCACTTTATGTGCATGCTGCATGACTGCAAACCATAGTATGTACGAAAACAGCTGACGGTGGAGGACGTATCGAGCTAAAAGTGATATTTGCCAACCTTCAACTATTGCATCTCTTTTGATTCTATTTTAAACTTGTCATTCTATGATTCGCAATCATCATCAAAAATTTAAAGTAGATGCCGAGGCCTAAACCAATAGTTAAACCTACAAATTGGAAATATGAAGAGAGGCGAGAGTTTTCATCACATTTTTTGAGATAATTGGTAGTATTAAACTTGCAAATTAGTGAGTGAGGGTTGTGGAATAGAATTATGGATATTACATTGGAAAGAGAGTGAGGTGATGTCTTTTTGAAGCCAGGACCTTAGAACGTAGATGTTGGAGTGCTCGTAAAAGTTTCATATGATCACGTAAGCAAATTTTGCGAGCTTTCTCTGTAGGGCGAATAATTTGCTTCCAAACTTTGAACTCAAATCTTTCTCAACTCGGAGCCGAAGGATGGAATTGAGTTGATAGTTTTAATATGATCATGAGTTTTCTATCCCATTTGGTCTTTACGATGAGAGCGCTTGGGAAGAGTAAATTAATTTGAGATAAGGTTTTTCCGTTCGCGTAAGATAGAACAGAATCACTCATAGACTGGTAAATTGTGTTTCTTGCTGCATCATTCATAACAAAGGCCGAACTGTGGAAGATAGAAATGGAATCTATCGAGTAAAATCTCTCAGCACAATCATGTTGTCAAAAAATTCACTTGCTTATAATTGTTAAATTTTGGAGATCAGTTTATCTACTACTTGCTTTTTCCCCCACTAGTTTCATTCATTCATTATTTGACTGATGGTTGGAGTCTGAGATTATTATTGCAGGTTGGTTCATTTCTGAACTCCATTCAGAGCTCGAAAAATCATCCGACAAGCATTTGGGGACCAAACTAGAGAGATCACTCACTACAAATCCAGGAGGACGTATCCTCTCTGGTATAATAGAAAAACTATGGAAACTTGTTCTTCAATTCATACGATATGGGGCAATTCACGTCAACTGTCCTAACCTGCTTTTAGGTGCGTGGAACATGTTCTTTTGAGGCATTGAGGAGGCCAGGGGTCTCACGTAGAAAGAAATTAATGACATCACTCCCGACGTATTTTTGCCTCAGCTTCCAAATGGCGGGGTTTATTTTTCGAATTTGTGCCACCATTACCTCAAAAATAGTATATTTCCGTACTGAGCGCGGTAGCCCATTTTGGGCACTAGGACAGTTTGTCTGTCGAGCAAAGCGAGACAGTTAACGTGAATCGCCTCATATGGAGAATGTATCAAGAGTTATTAAGTGTGAATATTATGTAAAAATACGGAGAATTTCGATCCATGAGTGTCAAATGAATAAATTCCTCATCTTTTGATCCCAAAGCATGAAATTTGGTGGAAGATTGTTCTCGGTACTATACTTGAATATGTTTCTGTCATCAATCGCCAACTTTTCAGAAAGTCTATTCACTTTGAAAAATGAAGTGAACGCAAAAATGGAGATTTTACGAATGAGGAAAAGGGTTACATTGGAAACACAGTTATTTAATAAACAGTAATTGAACAAATAGAATAAACAAATAGTGATAAGCAGGAAGAAAATCATCTCTGAATCAGATTCCATGCACATCAATGACATAATGGGACCAATCAAGGTGACATCATAGTCCTAATTACATAATATTATGATCCGAGTAGTTGCCACCGGAAGATTGACAGTGCGATGTACGTTGCATTTGCACCAAACCACAGTGAGAACTTGAACTAATACGTGGCCCTTGAATTTTGGTGATTACGATTTCGTGAACAAAGTTAGAAAATAACCTGGAGTTTTTTCGGCTCTTAGTGACAGTTCGGATCCTGAAGATTGAGGAAAAAAATTGAACTTCGGAAAATTCAAAGTTCACGGGATTCCACAAGTCTGGAAATCCTAACCAGGTCCACGTGTCTCCTTGTCGAAATAAAACCGAAACGGAGAAAAATTCGTGCTTGCAAAAGAGTCCAATTCGGGTGTACTGTGAGTGAAAAAACACGAGATCCCACTCTGGCAACATGTACAACTTTTTACGACACACTACACTCTTGACGTTTCTCTAGGGCGTATCGGGATATTCGTTTGGTTTACAGTTGTTTTGTGTTGCCCTTTTCACTACAATGGAAATGGATAATCTAGAACGATCCAAGGATATTGGATAACAGATATATTTTTCTACACCCGATCGTATCTTTTGCGTGCTTTTGTTTCTATGTTTTCGCAGAGTTTCTGCGGGCGATAGGGTTGTTCTTGCGAGAAAATTGGATACATACACATACCACTTCTGGATAGCGTATATTTGTCCACAGGTAGTTTACTTTACCAGAGCATCCTTCCAAAACAACAGACCGAAGGTACAGAAAAACAAAGGCTATTTATTGTAACAATAGGGGATCATGGATCAGAAATCGAATCCCATTACGAATATATAATAAATAATTCTGAATCAATTCTTTGAGGATGTCCTTTTGGAATCGATTATTTAGGTGGAGGGATCAACTCTATTCAAAAGCCAAGTTGTAATGGGCTGCTCCTCAAAATTTTACAGAAGTAAGTCTTTGTGAGTGGCATTACACTTATGCAAAAATTCGAGTGAAAATAGCCCATCCAAACTGCGCTCTTGCGTTTGTGAATTTCATTTTCTGAGTCTTTGAGCTCAGCGTGAATAGTTCATGTAGTACATCCTTTGATGTTCGCTCTATAAAATCACGTTTGAAATTGCCTAACCTACTTGCGCGAGCTTGTAGCAATGAATTTCCCCGAAAAACCTGAAAAGAGCGCCGTCCGTTCATTCACTGAATGTATGTTACCAGACTGATCGATGGATTACCTTACCGGAACTTTGAATAAATCTCATTGCTGATACATCGTTGAAATATAAATTCTGTTCCAGTGCTCATACTATCTAAACATTACAGAGACACCATCACGGTTCTGCCTGCTTGGAAATTTGAAAGAGTTTTAATTTAAATTTCACCATGTCAAATTTTTTTTGAAAACCCCTCTAATTGAAAGTGTCGAATATTATGTGGGCATGCCCGAAATGAGTTATTTGTGATAACTTTAGTTGAATATATCATATAAGAATGTGAAAAATTTTCAAAGGTTTGTGACGATGCCAGGAATGTACTTCGACAGCGATGAAGTCACTATATGTGACTTTTTTTGTAGAAAAACGAAAAAATTCGAAAAATTCCAATTTAAATATGTTGCAATTTCTTGTCATTTTATTATTAATTATGACTCTTTCGCATTAGAGCATTTTTCCGAAGCTGGAAAATGAGAACCGAAGTGAGCGGATTGAAAATAGAAAGATATTCATCACCAAATTGAAGTAACGAGGGCACATATCCAAAAAAGTTTAGTCACTTATAGAGGGTCATGACTGACAATGAAAGAAGTCGGTTTCACGAAAAGCTGGCTCAACCTGAGCGTAAAAAAAAGCGATATCCAGTACTCCGCAAGTCTTCAGAAAATGGTGCTACTGCACGCGAAACGAGACGTATAGAAGCAAATTTCCGTAGACGGTTGAAAGCTCGCAAGCTCCCTGGTGGCTGGAACAAAGCCAAGTGGCCACTGCTGATGTTGGATAGCCCGATGCTCGTTAAACCAAGATGGACCGGTAGACGGTATAGTATGACAATCGATCAGTGAACCTTTCGGTAAGGGATTCTATGGATATCCGGATATTCGTACGTGAATGGTTGAGTAAGTATGGGTACTTTGTGGATTCATGAACTTATTGCGGGAATGCTCAAATAAATCAATGAGCTAGATAACACACGAGTTCGATGTGTGCTATGCTATAATACTGTAGTAGAAATCGAGGGGTGATGAATGAATTTGTTGGGATTTCAAAGAAATTTTATGAAAGAGAGTCGATTAGAAAGAGGGCACATGTACAGAACTTTTATATTTGTGGATCAACGCTGGAAGGCGAGAGTCTTGTAAGAAGGACGAACGTTGAGGCGAGATTTGTATGATACTTTAGAGAGTCGGTTACAAACAAATAATTTTGCGACTGAATCGATCGAATCGATGAAACCCTGGTAGAAATCTCTCCATAAAATTTAGACTTGAAACTAAAATATGGACAAAAAAGATGGGCCATATCCGATGACTAATAAATGGGCGACTTCCCAACGGGTTTTGCAATAGTCTAAAAAATCTAGGCAAAAAATGGGCAATATGTGATACCCCCATGTCAAGCGCGGGATTCAATCTCGTTGGCTAATAAATGGCTTTATATTGGCTTTGATATTTATTCAACGAGGTTTCGTAATATTCGTCGTACATAAATTATAATCAAAATATGGCCTTATTTTTGGTCTATCTCCTCGTCCGGAAACGGGTATTTACTAAGGTTATAACTCGCTCTTTGTCAAACATACACTGAATTATAGCTGCACGTAAAGTCTGGACACTAAATCAATACACAGGTATTAGCAATATCGCCACTAATTTCTCGCGAAAGGTGCTTGTTATGTGTCACTTATATATACCGGTATACATGGCCATGGACGACAAAAACATCACACTGATATCACTTGTCGAAACTCGAACCTGCTCCGCTCCAGCTTCTCACGCGTGGCACAGCATCTTCATCCCCACATCACCGAAATCGGCAGATTTTTGACACCAAGACTTCTCCTCCGCGTGTAGCTCCTCGTGAGAAACTCGACACATCTTTTGCAATTGATGACGAAGGTTACAACCTGATCATCCCGGTGCTTCTGTTCGAGCACATGAGTCTTTTACATGATTTATTAGTACCGAATATCATGTACCTGAATAATTTTCTACTCGGCGCTATACAATGAATCACTAAAAATTATGTCATAATCTGACCCATCATATGCCCAAATTTTGTCTAGATAGATTTGGGCCACGAAACTTTGATCCCCGGTTGGTTAAAAGATATGGCTAAATATCAGACAAAAAATGGCCAAATGGACGCATTCCATAAATGGGCGATTTATGGCGGGAATATCGTTTCATCCTCAGATTTTTGGCCATTTTTTGGCTATAGAAAAATCTATATGGACCATTTTTAGCCATAAATGAAAGTGGATTCCTACCAGGGAATTGTAACCCTTTGAAAACCAGGCAAGAGCTTCATGGTATTTTGGTGAGATGAGGAACCTCGTGCTTCATAAAATTGATTGAATTTGAGTATTTATGGATCAGGATCATAGAACATAGGAGGGAATGGGAGTATCGACATGGACAGGAATAAATTATGTGGCTCGAGAATCCGAATTGAAGTGAAGTAGTTTTCAATAGTCTAAAATTTTGAAACAGACGAGTACATGAATCTTTTTGTCCAAATGAGAGTAAAAATTGTGTCGAAAATGATAGCAACGCTGTAAACCAGCAGGATGACAGATACCGGGGAAGCTTATTCTATGTGCTGATTAGCTCTACAATATCAAGCGACACTTGCTGTATCGCAGTAATGATAAAATGGTGTACTCGAGCAAGAATGTACCTGACACGCATCAGAACAACAGAAGAATATCAGTCTGTAGAAACTCTGGTAGAATCGAACGGAGTTGAAAATGGAACAAACTATTTTTTTGATTGGATTGTGCACCATCTTCATTCTTCTGATGAATGTTATCGATATTTCTGGTGGTAAGCAAGGGTGATAATTGGACTTATTTCTATCTTTTTCTCATACGCTCGCACTATAATATCTCGATTTGAATCATTTCATCATTTCACATTGCATGACATGATTCATTGATAAAAATTATCCCTGCCAAATGGCACTATGACTAGGCAGAATGGAACTACAAATACGAAATGATTCGGAGAATTTTTCCTCTTGATATCAGGAAAAATCATTTGTGAGTTTCCTGAGCTTCCTCTATGTCTGAAAAATCTTGAGGCGATGCGGTCACCGTGCACTGCGACCATGGATCTTGAAAATACATCTTACACAAAAAGTTTGATGACTCGAAGTGTGACGCGGATTGTCGAATACTTGTTATTGTCCAACTTGTATTTCTCAATCCGTCGCTTAGTCCAAATCACAAGAGAATCGGAGAAAAGTGGGAATAACTCAGCCGCAGCAACCTCCTAACCTATAGTATACCATCAACCGGGTAACTTTGGAACAAAAATTGCATTTTTTTCTTAAACCTTGCGAAACTTGTACGTCTCACATCAGAAGTGCATTGTATCTGTGGTCAATCGAAAGCTTACAGTTTCAGCTTTCAATTGCGGTGCTTATAAGGTCCATTTGGACATATCTGGTTGGAGCAATGAGCGCTGAAAGTCATGTTCCAAAGTTAGACACGGACTGGGGTAACTTTGGAACAAAAATTGTTATCATTATTTATTCGTCAATTAAATCATAAACTAGGTCATGCAATTGATTTTCACTATCGGTAATCAAAAGCTGAGTATCTTAGCTTTCTATTGACGTATTGTAAAAGTCCATTTGGTTGAATTTAACTTCTACAATCGATCATAAACATCTCCCACGGCTAACCCTCGAGGAGGAAAATACCTTCACAGTTGATTCCTCACAGGAACTGCCATAACTCGGCTTGCGTTGGTCAAAACAAGACGTTCTTCGGCTCATTTTGAAGCTCTCATCAACGACTACTCGAGTAAGTGAGATTTGATGATGATATAGATCTTGGGGAATAATTAAGAGTACATGAACAAGTGTTCCAAAGTTACCCGAGTTTCTGAAAAATAATACGTACTTTTTAGTTTTTATTCTCCAAAGTTGAAATTGGCTAAAGATACTCCAATGTAACAATGGATTCATCCAGATATGTGTACAGACAAGTGAAATCTGGCTCAGTTACCTTGGAATCGTCTTGCAAAAGTCGGAACCACACTCATTTTCCCAAGAGACTGTTAGTTGGATCGAAAACGTACTTTTGAAGAAGTCAGCTTATAAACAGATTAAAAGCTGTTGGAGGCTTTCGTGCTGGTGCAAAACATTGTTTATGCGTGTCCCGAGTGGAGGGAACCGATATGAAAGTCTCAGGATCATCTGTCTAGCCAAGCGTGCGTGACAACCACTCTTTCATGGGTTATTCTAAAGTTACCCCCCCCCCCCCCTCCCGCCACTCCAAAGTTACCCCGGTTGACGGTACGCACATTTTTATTCCCATCTCCCTTCGATTCTCTTTAGTAATTTCAGCTTGACGGCGAGTGGACGAATCTAATTGTAAGTTAAATGATAACAAATATTTGTGCACTCGTCGTTTAGCCCAAATCGAAACAAAATCGGAGGGAGATGGGAATGATTTTCAGCTTGCATGGTGACCGCATCGCCTCAAGAAGGAATCGATCTCTAAGTTGGATTCTTTGGAAGGACACTTCAATCAGAGAGAGCAAGCCTCTCATATACAACATCAATTGAGAGGGAGTTTTCTGACTTCATCCGGATGAAATTATCAAAAAGTCTCTGAAAAATTTCGGCCGTCAGGCAATTATTTTTTGGAAACTCAAAGCTGAACGGTCATCGGGTACCTTACAAGTTACGATTTAGAACAATTTTGATACATGTAAGCATATTGCAGAATGTATAAGGGTACTCATTTTTGGAGGACGCCGAAAAGATCTTTGAGTACTTACAAATGACGATGAACAGTTCTACTCTA
Source organism: Eretmocerus hayati (assembly GCA_029851415.1). NCBI lineage: Eukaryota > Metazoa > Arthropoda > Insecta > Hymenoptera > Aphelinidae > Eretmocerus > Eretmocerus hayati. Next base: position 10,508,353 of record CM056741.1, read on the forward strand.
ACTTGGTTTCGAGAGTCTTCATGTTACACATTTACGATCATCATCCAATATGACATACCTTCTTTACATATCGCCCTAACTATCGCCAAATTGCTTTCATTAGTTTATTTAGCGCTGTCTTAAATGAATAGAATATATCTCTATGTTGATGATCTCGTTAATTATGATTTTCAGCTGCACGGTTTCAGCAAAGTGAATGCGAGAGATATTTCGAATGCCCATTCGATAAGCCTCTGTGTCAAAATGGACTTTGCGGGAGTCAGGGAGATTTTATTTACGATTGACCTTGCAGAATTTTTCCACAGAACTCACCTCGCAATCAAAGCGGAAATTCCATCGTTTTAATGTAACTTGCAGATTTGTAAAAGTCTTGATGTTTTCATCAGAGCTGGAATAAAATAAGAAGACATTAATCTCACAATTTTTCATGCAAAAATTTGATATTTTTCTTATCTTGGTGTTCAACGACGAGTTGACAATGAGCAAATAATATGAGTGTGATAATACGACTTTCACATCATGTCCAAGAAGACTCACAGACTTGATCGCAACAATTGTAATGTCGCAACTATCTCATTGCGATATTTATGATCAATCTTCAAGTTGAAGCATTCCATAATTTATAAGGATTTCAACCCTATGGTCTGATTTTCTGTATGGGTATGTCGAATGGTCTTTCATATCATTTTTTGTAGAAACATGCAGTTTTTGCGGATGAGGTTAAAAAATACCTAATATGTACCCCACGCGAAAACCGTATTTCCTCCATGCAAATTGGTTCACATTATACATTTCAAAATTTGCCAGTTAATAGGGAGCTAGACTTATCGGCAAGCTACGAATACTTAGTGTTCAAGGTGGTAATCTCAGACCATGATATCCACGACCAACCAATCCATAAAAATGACTAGCTCCGGTACAAACGCGCATGAATATCTTTGGAGGGTATTACAATTTCACCCTCACTACTTTCTCGAAATAAATGAGTATCTAGTAGAAACCAGAAATTTCCGATGTCCAAAGATATGAGATCAAATCATCATATCTCCCAATTCCCACGAAAAAATTGTCCCCTAGAGGTACAAAGTCTCATCGAAAGTAGGGATCAAGCCCTCGATTTGGCGCGGCGGGCATGGCTTGGAATGGTTCGAAAATTCAAGATATCGAACGAAGCGAAACAGAACAAAGTGCTTCGACACCAAATCAAGGGGAATTCCGTTGCAAAACTTTTCTCGTTGAATTTCGCGAAAACGCGCGCAAACAATCTCAGACCCGCAAATCTTTTCCGACTTGCTTCTAGATTGTGTTTCGAGGCAAGGAAGAGGTGAGAGCAAAATAAGAAAAAAAATCTGTACGCAGAGCTCGAGGGCTTAGCAAAAACAACACCTTTCAGAAGCAGAAAACGTTATGTGTACGACTCTCTATATACTATGTAGGTGTACTGAGAAAAAGAAGAGGTGAAATAAAAATCCCAAAGGGTGTCATGAAGAGGTGGAAAAATTTAAATCGGGAGACAGTCGATCATTGTATTTTCTCATTCGGCTTTAGTATGTTTTTTATAGTATACATATTTGCTGTCACGCACACGACCCGTGGCATGCTGAGATATTTATAAATTTTATTTTTGATGTTGAATCTAGGTGAGTGTAAGGATTGGAGATGAGTTGTATGTATTCTCAGAATGTATCCACAAATTTTCGATCAACATGTGTGAATTTGGAACATCGTACCGTGGCAAGTGCTGGTCAGGCATATGTGGATACATCTTCATGGCACAATTCATCGACTCATCTAATATTCTCACTAATATCGTGTACTTAGACTCCTTGAACTGTTCTAGAGACGTGTAATATTTACTTTACGGTCTAAGAGCACGGTCAAACGTGGGCTCTATGGGAATGCTTTGGGAATGGATATGTCAGTTGCATTTTCGAAGAGAGGCATGTCAAGAGCACTTGTGAAGTACATACATACATTTTATAGAAAGACCGAGTGGAAAGTCGAGATTGCCTTCGCCCATCTGGCATATTTCATAAATCTATCGTGAAGGTAACAACGCACTTATGGTCGATGTGTGGAGAATTACTGATTGTTTACACAGGTACTCGAAATGGTGTGCGTTGAAATCTGCGTATGAGTGGTTTGTTGCTGTAATACTAGATAGTGGCAGATTTTTTGAAGGAAAATGGCCGTGACAACTGAAAATTTTGGTTAGCTGCTTCGACCATGAATGGATCAATACTCGATACTGTGACTCCAGCCAATATGTTGTTGAGCAAACTCGAGTGTGAGGATTTAGCCTACTCTGGGGTTTAAGAGGAAAGCAGAGTAAAAGATTATGAATCGAAACTATCGTAGTCAATAGATTTTCATGACTGGACATTTTTGAGATAATTAAGGAGTTTTGATAACCCCCATAAAAACGAGAATATTTCCACGAAAATTTGATTTTTCTGGACATATTTTCAAATGCGCCGAGTTGCGTGTCAATTTTTCGTTTCGTTTTGATCCAGGACTAGAGTAGTTCTAGTGAGCGAAGTCAGTACTTTTGCTTTCTCTATAGAGCAAGCTTTGTTTTCACCCCAGCAAAATTTTGATCAAATTTTCCACTAAATCCACTATTTTCTTCAACAAAATTCCGTTTATCTGAAAAAACCTTAGACCATTCTCTTCCTCTCGTCAAAATCTATCAATTGTATGTAACACTTTTCTTCCTAATGGCCTTCCAAATCCGTCAGAGACTCATCTTTGCACCCCTTCGTCCGTGTGTGTGTGTGTGTAGTTTTCTATCGGACACGCTTTCTCTTTCACTGTTGACTATATCAATTTTTGGCTTTCTACAAGTTGTACAAAATCCAATTCCTGAGGGCCCAGTGATTTGGCAGCTTTCAGCTCCCAGTCAAATTTGATCCGTGAGGTTTTTGAAGTAAAATTGCTCAAATTTCGACTCTCAATACATAAATATCTTTTCCTCACACCGTCTCAACCGCAAGGGGGGTGGGGGCATGGCGCCTCATCCCTGGGGTGTGACGACCCTCCGGCCCCAGTTACCGCCCGCCGGAGCGAGGAGACCGCACATCTCCATCCGGCACCACGGGAGTGGGTGAGTTTAGGGACTCAAATTGGGATCGCCCTCGGGCGGTAACAATGCGAGCCCGTAAGACTCATCCATCATCCCGAGGGACTCTTTGGGCTCTCAGGAAGCCTAAAAGAGTCCCAAAACCCCCCACCGAGGGTGGGCATCGGCCTTGTGCTGGGGGCCGTGCCCGAAAGTCGGTAGTCGGGGCGGAGGACTGAGCCATCACCGAGCCTGGCTCGGTGTTGGTCATTCTCCAACCCGACGCGCTGGCAGGGCGTATCCCAGCCCCGCGCCCATGGGGGCCACCGGGGTTGAGCCGAAAGGCAGGGACCCGGTATACAAAAGCCAATATTCCTCCCTCACACGGTCTCACCACGAATTGAGTCACCTAAACTATGATTTTTTCTGCATGATCTATCAATTGGTACCGAAATTTTATCCAATCTTTACAGATTTCAAATTTTCGGAAAAATCAAAATCTCCATCGAGAACTCCATTTTGATCATTTTTAAACCCACTGCATCGAAACTCCGTCTCAACCAAACGATGTATATTGTTCAAAAAACCTCAGTCTAGATAATCTAAATCTCTCTAAAAAGCTTCCTCAAAAGAATAATTCAATAAATAGTAAAACATATTCATTAATATTTCATTTTTTCCTCGTATCATCCCTTACAACTCATTCATCTTAATTTTAATAACCTAGAGACTTACTTATGTGCCATTCTGAATCGATTGGTTGATATCAAATTCTCTCAAAAACCGTAAAACATTATTCAAATGATCTTTTTTTACGGGAAATGAAGATTTCCCCCCAAAACTCCATTTTAATCATTTTCCAACTCACTGCATCAAAATTCTGTCTCAACCAAACGATGAATATTGTTCAAATCACCTCAGTCTAGATGGCCTAAATCTTTCTAAAAAGCTTCCTCGAAAAAATAAATCAAAAAATAGTAGAACATTTGAATTCATATTCATCTTCCCCTTGTATCATCCTTTACGACTCATTTATCTCAATTTTAATGACCTAAAGACTTACTTATGCGCCATTTTGAATCAATTGGTTGGTACCAAATTTTCATAAAATCCGTAAGACATTATTCAAATGAAGATTCTTTCGGGGAAAGGAAATTTTGACAAAGAGCTCCAGTTTAATCATCTTCAAACCGATTGTATCAAAATTTTCTCTCAACCAAACGATGGATATTGTTGGAAAAACTTGCTCTTAGACGGCCCAAATCTCTCTGACATGCTTCCTCAAAAGAAAGACTCAAAATATAGGGTACTTCCCTTTTTTCGTTAAGATTATTATCATATAACGCCGTGAGAAAGCATTCTACTAATCACTTTTAGCAGCGTATTTTTCTTCGAAAAATGATCATAAGTGTGATTGATAGCCTCAACAGCAATGCGAATGAATTTCTTGGAACTCCAACAGCCATTTGATAATCATAATTTGAGGTTGCATTGGGTAAAGGTCGTGACGAAAAGATTTGAATCATGAACCATTCATTTTTCGGTCGGACTGATTGGTGGGCGGGTGGGTGATCTGTGGACAGAGAGGTAGGCAGGTGGGTGGATGGGCGGATGTGTCAGTAGATGGGTGGGTGGAAGGGTGGATCGGCGCATTCGTCGTCAGTGGATGTGTAGGTGGTTGGGTGCCCGGTTGGACTGGTTGGTGGGTGGGTGGTCTGTGGACAAAGAGTTCGGCAGGTGAGTAGATGGGCGGATGTGTCAGTAGATGGGTGGGTGAAAGGGTGGATTGGCGCATTTGTCATCAGTGGGTGTGTAAGCGGTCGGGTGCCTGGGCGGACGGGTTGGTGGATGAGTAGGTGGTCTTGCAAATAGGAAGGTGGACAGGTGGGTGAATGGGTGGACGCATGAGTCGTAGGTGGGTGAGGAGGTGCGAGAGTACACAATCGGACGGGTTGGTGAGTTTTAGGCATTTTAGGTGGGTAGTTGTACGGTTTCGTGAGTGAAGGGGGGTCGATTAGTAGAGTGGATGAACGGTTTCATAGATGAGGTTATTGGTGGATGGGCGGGCAGGTGGGGTTTGAGTGTTATTATTGGATTGATACTCAACATTTCCCCTCCGTTCTCTCCCAACTACAAAGGCTTTTTGGTGGCCTATGACTTATTGGCAATATTGACAAATCCAATGCCCGCTAGTGAGAGAGGCGACCACCGCTAGTACCGAATGACTTTCGCCATTCTTTCTTTATCATCAGGAGAGTACGAAAATCCAGTTGCTCGAAATTCGAAAATTATCAAAGTCTTGAGTGAATTCCCCTCTACAAATAGTTGATCCACTCAAACATCGATACTCATCGCCCATTAACACTACAGATGGGGGCTGATAAGTGATATATTTCTCATGTAACTTGACTAAGAATATTGGCACCAAGCTGCCTTCACGCCCTCCTCATTAGACACATTTCCCTCCCGCCAACAGAATCCACCCACTCACACCAAAACCATCGCCAACACAGTGGGTTCAATACTCTCGGTACAGTTTGTGCCGCAATATTTCGTGCAAGGTCAATTACGTGGACGTGAGCTCTCCCACTGCATGCACCTCTTCGTAACATCCTCCGCTGGCAAATTTGCCTCTTTGCACATACAAACATACGTTCGTAGCCTCGCAGAATACGACAATTCCAATACCAACCCAACATGAACTATACATTTCACTCTCAACGGTCCCCTTTTCGGTGCTATCAGACTTTGCCTCGGATTTTGCCGGAGGAGCACACTCTATTTCCCCCGCGCCCATTCAATGCAAATCGTCCCCTCTCCCGTATACACATACCACAAGACATGTGTATCTTTGACTCTGCTTTTCAGATATACAAAGCCACACAGGAGCGTCTCCTTTTCCTCGATCTAGCTCTTGCTTAGCGGGTCCTCTTTTCCTGTCATTTTTTTTTTCTTTTACCTCAAACCGCGAATTCAATTCGCTATCAAGATGTTTCGCGAGCTCGTTCGGTTTAGATTCATACAATTTCATCACATGATACTAACAATAAGTATTCGTGACTATTCACGCGATATACTGTCTATTTTTGAGAGCGAGACTTGGATATCTTACTTGATGGTACGATCGTAGAAGCTGACGAGTGATTTGTGAATGTTTTGAATCAATTGAATTATTTTGAGGTAAAGTCTCGTGAATCAACTTTGACAAATCAATTTTGGGGGTCCAAACGTTCCTACAATAATTTCCAGGAATTGATTTCTTCTCTATTTTCAAATATTGCTATTGTGTTGTCATATTTGGCCTATAATCGCTGTTTTTTAGCCGTGTGAATTCTGGTTTGGTTCGAGATTATTTGATATCGAGGAAGATTTGTGGGTGTGATTTCATTTATCATCATCAAAGGATTTCTGCAAGATAAGTTGCATACATCCGAATAATTCTTTATATTTGCTTTACTACTAACCAACTCATATTTTATACGAGAGTGTTTGCCCATCTCAATCAAACTTCTCATTAGTGATTTCATGAATGGTTGAATTTTTGAATCAATACTCAGCATCACTAGAGCCAATTATAAACATTCACGAAAAAATCAAGCTTCTCATTAGTGATTTCATGAATGGTTGAATTTTTGAATCAATACTCAGCATTACTAGAGCCAATTATTAACATTCACGGGAAAACTTGAGCGAAAAGCAAAATTCAACAGTAGCAGTGAAAGTAGTACAAAGTTCAAAGGGGACTAATCTGGACACTTTTTCCCCTCAGCAAATATTTCGAATCAACTAGCCACTGCCATGTATACCAGAAATTTGTGAATTTTAAACTTCGTTCAAAGCAAAGTTTTCCTTTGACTGAAATTATTGCGAAAAATCAAGAGCGACAAACTCGTTCAAAAGTCGTTCATTCGCACTGAAAGCAATACTCGCGTAGAATAATTTATCCTGAATTTTTCAAACGATTCTCGCTTTATTCAACAAGCTCATCGCACTCTCCAAATATTTGAATATTTGCGCCGATCTCGTTTAATCGGGCTTGATTTAATAATAATTCAGAATATCGGCTGTGCCACACTCAGATTTGCAAATTATCATTGGTGCATTGATGCGAGTGCTCACGTTAATCCGTATGTTTGTCGTCCATTCAAAGGGATATTGATGAGCACATATTTTTTCTGCACATTGCAGACGCATTAATTTTGTATTGCAGATAAAAAATGCGTACCTCATCAAATTGCCATATCGTTGTTTGCATAACGCCTGGCATCAAATTGTGATATCGCAAGGATCAAAACTGACATCTCACTTGAAACAGAGAGGTTCACGTTAAAATTCCTTAGAGACTTTACAGAGGCTTTTATCAGACGGAAGAGTGCCCCAATGAGGGAATGCGTATTGGCACAATCCTGATGATAAATGAGCCAAAAAAATGATAAATCTCAACTGAATTTCTTCATGATCTCGAAATTCTCGCAGTCAACTCTACAAATCTGAAAAATCGTGCACTGTAAAAAATTTTTCCGAAAAACTTAACCAGCTGGTTGAATGAAAACTTCAACCAGCTAGTTGGTAGAATATGGTGGATGGTTATATGGGTGAATGAGGATGGATGGAGGGGTGGACTGATGGATGATGGATAAGGTCGATGAATGGATCGAGGAATGAATGGTGGGTGGAAGGATGGATGTATTGATGGAGTGATGGATGATGGGTGGATAATGGACGGATGCAGGATGGATGATTGGTCAATGGATAGTTGATGGGTGGATTGATGGTTGGCTGGATGATGGTTAGATGGATGGATGAAAGGGTGATGGGTCCATCCATCCGTCTATTCACACATCCATCCACCCATCATCCATCTATCCATCGATCCATCCATCACGGAATATAATTGCTTGATTGAAAATTCAACCAGCTGGTTGAAATGTTGGTTTAAAATTCAACAAATCTTTTACAGTGTGTTTATAGAATCTGTGGAAAATCAACGGACTCTCTGATGTGGTATTTTCAAATGGACTCGAAAGAACACTCCATAAAGCAGTTTTCCTCTTAAAACATGAAATTCGTACGTGGTAAGATTGTGTGTGAAGTTTGATATCTTGAGTTTGAGCGGATTTCACGAATCTTTTCTGGTGATGAAATACAAAAATATCCCGTTTGTTGTATCACTGGCGTAGCTATGGATTTGCCAAGAGACCGGGTTAGATTAGAGAGATAAATCCTTACTCTATCGATGATCCTCCTCTTCTCATTGGAATAACTAAGATATCAATTTGTTACAATTTAGGTGTAACGAGTACATTTCCAGTAATCACTCAGCGTCAAATTGATTTACCCAGGTTCTGTTTTTGTTTTTATAGACAACTGGGAGTTGAGGTGACTTTAGAATTCGTAATAGGTTACCAGTATATGATCTTTTAGATATCTATGCGTGATTAAAGATTGCTTGAAGGATTGCTTGCATCCAATGGTTCATGCAGATTCTTTCGGCCTATACAAATATCGGAGTCTTCTGGACTGTGAAGATCGCCATTGTTCAGTGCATTGCCCAGTTACACTAAAAGTATCATCCAATTTACGATTGCACAATTTTCATAATGAAAGGATGACAAGGTCAATCCGCGAGGCTGAAAATATAGCGGTATTTTGACTATCACTTCAAGTGTATTGGGTGTTGGATGATAACCTGATGATATTAAGTTGTTGCAGACCTCAATAAGAAACTTTTCACCATATTGCCATTGTATGAAAGTTCATGTTAACCGCTGGGCTGAGGATTTCCATGTCCCTGCTTATGTTCATCTTCTAATACTTCATCACAGCACAACTACACAAATCAGGGTAGGGTTTTGATTTCCAAATTTCTAAATTTGTCATTTTTTGATAATTTTTCCGTCAACTCTCAAGCTTATTCGTATCCATACTTTTTTCTTCGTCACTATAGTTAGACAGTTGCAAAGTGAAGGCATTAACGTCGCCTTGTAATTCGCCGCTTCGCCCAAACGTCCCATTTTTTTTCATTGTGAGATGATCTTTCACACTTTTTTTCTCCACCTCACCAATTTTGCAGGACCTGAACTTAATGCTCGCAGAGACAAGACTCGAAGTACTTGTGTCTGATAAAAGCAGAATAGGAAAGACAAGGCTATAGACCGCTGCCCACTTTATTCTGAAGGTAACCTAGCTTATTTCATTTATGAGGCAGCATGCTCTTGACTATGAGACTAAGATCTGACAATTGAGAATGAGCTATTCTGTGCTTTGTGCTAATTGCCAACGCACCTCGAGTTAACTGTGCTATTGTAAGCAACAAACAATGGGTTATCAAGTGCAGCTATTGAAGGGCTCCAACTGTGCTTGCAGACAATCTTCAGATGAAATTGCACTAGAAATCTCGAAAAGGCCTGGGCATAACATTTTGGAACCGGAATGACGAATTTGAATATGCATGATTCACTAATTTATTTATTTAGTGAAATCCGGAAATAAAATTAGAACCCGACTACATCAACAAAATTTCTTGAGGGTCTCCTGCGGCATCGCCCAAAAGTAACTTTTCAAGCTACGGGGCCATATTCTTACAATTTTATGCATATTTTGTGGATAGAATAATTTCAATACTTGAACACAACCCAGGATAACAAGAGGCAAACGGCGCGCGCTGTAGAGTTTACAGCATTTCCTGAGGTATTCAAGAGCATACCAATACTGCGGTATTTTTGAAAAATTTCTCAGCCCTTCGCTGTGCAAGGGGTCGAAAATGCTCACCGTCGCCACTGTGAGTTGGTATCAGACACTCCAAATTCTCTGTGTGTAAATGTGATTACAGTAAATCCTGAGAATGAATCAGACGTCTGAACTCTTAGTAGGCCGGTAGAATTAGCGTGAAAAAGACGTCATTTTGGCGGTGGAAGATAGGTGCTGGTTTCATTTTCTTCAGGTGCAGGACACCTTTTAGAGTCATGTCTGCCACTTCCGAACAAATTCAACCCGCCGGGAAAAGTTATTGATGATGAAAAACTGTTAAAATCTACTCTTATTGTGCATTAACGCCTATAGCTCTGTGGGGATAAGTTTGAGCGGGTTTGCTCTGGTTTAATCTTGTAGCGAAAGAAAAAACCTACAGATTAAAAAAAAAAGTTGCTCTGGCACATTTTTGGTTGAAGTTACATGGATTTAAACAAAAAAAGATCTGTGATAAGCTATTGTTTGCAATTCTTTCAAAGGTTGACTAATGAGGCTGAAAACCCAGACAAATGATGATCTTAATTGAGGTCAATGAGCATACCAAATTTGGTGACGATTTGTTGAACCGTTTTTGAACAACCCTATTTGCTCATGAAAAATTGTTTTTCAGGAGGATTGGCGTGAATTTTCTATAAACAAAGATAGTGTTTTGGGGGAATTCAGAGTGATACCTAGAAAATTACTCTCCAGTATCCCGTTGAATTTATCATCATCATATCTTGTACAGGTGATTTTTGAGAGCTAATTGCTTATGATTTTTGCACACGCCTATCATTATGTATTCAAACTCAAAATAGATCTATTGAATGAGGAGGAGACCGATTATGAAACCAGTCAATCGCGTATCCCTCTCAAACTACCCCAGATTGACAGGAGAACGAAGCAAATTCGTCACGTAAAACCAGAAATATTGGGGGAAAAATACTCGGTGCTCTATTGTGAGCACCAATCTGACGCCGCCAATGTCTAATTCTACTTGCCTATAGCAAGTTGATTCCGACGCCGATAACTCGGGCGAGGAGTTGCAACAGATCCGTTGATGAGTCTTGCGGGTAGTAGAGTACATTGGAGGTGATTTTTCGAACCCTCTCTCAAAAAGTTTACCCCTAAATTCTTGAGAAATTCTGTGAAAAACTAGCGTACATTTATTGCAAAAACAGACTCTCAGGAGAGACCTCTCAATTATTTATGCACCATCAATCTACTCACATTTCTAGTTATTCATACTTGTTCGCTGACGAATATCACGATGATTAGAAAAGGATGATGGAGAAATGGAATTAGTTTGCCAATGCCGATTTGCGAAGTTGGAACTGTTCCCCTCTGATAAAAATCAATAAAAATAACTAAAATCGCAATCTTCCCCGAAAATCTTGATAACACTCACGAATCTCAGTGGGAAAAAGGCTATAACACTCTACCAACCGCAAGCTCGACCCGCTTGGTTCATCCATAACCTCTCAAGTACCTCCGTAGCTCCAACACCAGAGTACAAGATAGCCTGATACAAAGATGCGCATCGCGATAAAGTCAGACATAAATCCCTACCAGCGAAAACCTACAATCAAATACCGAAAAAAGGGCAGCAAGCAAGAGACATCACTCGCGACAATGAAATCCGCCCTTGAATAGCGCTACTTACCCCCCCCCCCCCTCCCCTCCCAACATCTTCCATTGCAACGGGCTAGCAGACGACGTCCAACGCCGCGGCATTCTCGTGCAAGCCTCGACTTTTTCACCCGCGATTTACGATCGTCTCGCTCGGAAGAGTGAGAATTTAACGGCGAGCCCTTTGAAAATTTAGCGGCTACCACTACTAACACCACCACTACCGACACTTTATGCGATCGCGTATTTCACAGGCAGAGGTGGCGTGGTGGCTCTCACACGATTCTTTCTCAGCCTCGAATAGCAACGTATAGAAGAAGAAGAACAGGGGGAGCTTTTACCAATAAAATGTGAGCACCCGTTAATTTTGCGTGATGAAATTTTTAACGGTCTTCGCGGTGGCGTCGCTAGAAATCAATTACAGCGCAAATATTTTGCGCCCCACGGGGAATTCTTCCGCAAGCTCAGCAAGCTCTCGACAGTGTGAAAGCGCAAAAACTCAATTAGTCAAAGTGCGAAAGATTCGAACACTTTGCTGGAAGAGGTATGTATCGTTTATATAAATTCACATTTGAGATCTTGTAGAAGCTTTTTGTTTGATCGTGATATTTTACGAAAGCTCGAGAGCTTTCCAATCGCGTCCGAGTGCCTCGTAATTCTGTACCTCCCTTGGAGATACGAATGACACCGCGATTTGAAGCTTGGCGCTTTTCTTGTGTATTACATCGTCGACGTGATGATGGATGAAATCAAGTGGAGAATTCCCGAGTTATTTGTTCAATCCCCACGAGTTTGTGGTGTAATGAAGTTCCCGCTGCGCCGTCGACGATTTAAATTCATGAGAGTCGTAGATGAAGCTCATTTGTGGGATGGATCCCAGACTGAAGGTACTCATATTCTACGAAGCGAGACTTTGAAGCTGGGTTTCGCAAGCTTCATTCAATTCACTATTCAAATTTGAACGATCGTCTGTGAGATACTTCGTGGAATCGGGAGGAAACTCTCCTGATTCAAGTTGCTTTGAATATGGAAATTTTTGGGAAATTTTCGAATATTGAAACATTTTTGGAGTGGCCGTCCTGCTTCATGGAAGTCCAGAGAAGTTTTTTGGCTGAAAGTTTTGAGGCAGGTTTATTGCGTTTGAATATGGTAGTGGCTCTATTGATACGAGAGTGTATAGTACTTCTTGAAGGGTGGATGAGGTGAATGGCATATTTAGAATTCTAAGAGCTGAAGGAAAGTTGTGTATTCAGGCATGTAAAGTTGTGCGTAAGGCATTCAAAGACTTTTGTGAATGGCACCACCAGAAAGCAGTGAAAAGTGAGACGTGTACAGCATTAATGCTATCTTGAAGGAATATTTACCTCATAATTAATGATCAAGCATGCGAAATATTCTACCGTCCGTAACATGAATTCTCAGGGACTTGTGAAGAATGTCTTCTTAAAAAACTTATGAACTAACGTATAATACAAAGCTGTCCTATGCGCTGACCAAGCCATCATAACCCTACGTATGCGAGGGATACTTCAATCAGATCTGCATCGGATGCTCGAAACGAGCTGGCCGATCGTCAATCACAAAGCGATTCCCGACACAGAATTGGGTTATAAAAAAAAAAAAAAAAAAATCTCGTGAGTATCGAGTGTCTGGAAAAGAAGAGAAAGCCGAAAGAGGGGTGGCAAAATTGCCAGTCACAGCGTGCAATACCCCATCGAAAAGTCATCAATATTAACGAGGGTGCTGCTGCTGCTGTTGCTGCATAGAATGTGAACGTTGGGGTTTTACCGCGAGTTCGATGCCACCACCAGTACACCCCGTCGATTCAAAATGTTTGACCTCGACTGAGGATGAGCACGTCCTCCCACATGAATATTCATCCTAGCCAATTCCGGATCAATTCCCGTAGCGCGACACACTTGCGGCTGTTCGAAAGCCATACATATAGATATTGGCGTGTCAGACGATGAGAAAGACTCTCGAATTCAAAAACTCACCGCAGATTCGAATAGTACACCCGTTCTTGGTGGTGAGCACTTTGAAATGGTTTTACTCACTGAGGTTCGTATCAGGTGTTATTCCAGGAATTAAAATTAGAGTAGCTTTCTTTCCACATGTTAATTGAAGATTGGCAAGAATAATTAGAATTGCATTTTTCCTACACTAATTCTGTGATACGAACCCGCCAATCTCGTTTGGCTCATGGATTTCTGGAAGAATGTTGATTTATGACGAATGAGTGTACAGGAGTGGATGAATTCATTCGTATACATTTGCGATGTAATGTGGATATTCGACTCTATCACGTCAGAGGCTAACAGAAAGAAGTAGACTGTTCCAAACACCAGACCTATGTATTCCAAAGTAAAATCTCGCGGTGAGTTTGTCAATTGATGTCAGTCTCCCCCTGACAACCCCGGATTTTCGAGGAAGTTGAGGAAATTATTTCATCAACTAACTATCGGGTTTTGCCCTCGAATTCGAAAGAAGAGGAAATTTTGCATCCAAGTATGGACTTTTCATTCAAGGTGGTGATCCTGACCCAGAACTCAGAGTGACACTTGTGATCAGGAACTCAAACTGGCACTCATTTTTAAGAACTCGAAGTGATTCTCGAATCCAGGATTTCAAGTAGCTTTAGTGGTCGAGAAGTCCATGTAGAAAACGTGATCGGGAACTCAAGGTGACACCCGTGATTGGGAATCCAGATAAGCACTTGTGATCGAGGACTCAATGTGGCACTCGTGATCGGAAACTCAGAGTGGCACTTACGATCGAGAACTCAATGTGACATTCTGCCCGAGAAGTCGAAGTGGCTTTTGTGATCAAGATCGCAACGTGGCATTCGTGATCAAGAACTGGCACTCGTTTCCGAGAACTCAAAGTGGCTTTCATGATCGAGAATTCTACGTAGAACCCGTGATCGAGAACTCAAAATGGCATATGTTATCGGGAAATCAAAGTGGCTTTCATGGTCGAGAACTCAATGAGGCACGCATGATCGAGATCTCAACGCGGCATTGGTGATCGGGAACTGGCACTCGTGAGCAAGATCTCAATATGGAAGTCGTGATCGATAATTTCAAGGGTCTGAGAGTCACAATCCTGAGTCAATATTCAACGTGATCATGAATGCCACCCTGACTTCTCACTCACGTGTGTCACTTTGAGGTCACTATCATGAGTGCCACTCCGAATTTCCGGTCATGTTTGCTACAGGGAGTTTTCAATCACAAGTACCGCTAGGATGTTCTCGGGTACGAATGCCACTTCAAGTTCTCCATCACAGGTATCTTCTTCAGTAACCACGTGTCACTCCTTACCTCTCAATCATGAGTGCCATTTTGAGTTTTTGATCTCATGTGTCAATTAGATACTTCGATCACGAGAGCTACTTTGAGGTCTTGATCACGAGTGCCACATTGGAAAAGCTTGGCGATGAACGCATGAGAAATACATAAAATTGTGATAGGATCGGTCACAATATCATAGCACAGCTAGTTGCACTAAACTATCAGGTAATTAAGATCCTGATCGGACGTTTTCATCCAGTTCTTCGAAGATGTGAAATAATATGTATTCAAAATTCGTGGGATTTTTCAATTTACTTCAATTTTCTATCAGTTCTTTCGTAACTATTCTTCGAAAGTTTTTCTGGTCTCTTTGATGGATTTCGTTGCACGAAAAACAATTTCATCATTGATAGAGTTCAAGAGTCTATCCGCTGTAGCAATTGAATGAAAGACAATACAGACTTCAACCTCCAATTAAACGATCAAATGGTACTTCCTTGATTTGAAAACCAATCGAACTCCAAATATCCTCTCCAACTGGCATCTTACAATTCTACCCTAGTGTATTCCTTTTAAATAACAATACCAAACAAGTTCGTTTCATGTCAATTGATGATCCTTATCCTTTCATACGTCAGAGAGTCAAAAACCTATCTCTACTTTTCTATCGTAAAAAGATTTCAGATAATCTACCGCAGACTAGGCCCGTAGTTCGAACCGGTATGTATAAAACTATTCAGCCCTATTCGGACCTATAAAACCCTCACTCTTACCAATTCGACTAGGATTAGTTCACATCCGTACATTCCTCTAGGATACATTGCTCTTATCCTTTGTTTTCTGCCTTTTTCACACATCGATTCTATGGCCTCTCCAACAATGCCAAAAGCTATCTAGCAAGCTGTCCCGATACCTGATCGATCGACTACTCACCCTTACTCGATGTTTTTTTTTTTCTGTTTTTTGATCATCCGTATAGTGCACGAGGTTGGTTCAGAATTGAAGGGGGTTAGAAAAAGCGATTAGTAGGACGCTGGCTAGTGGGCAAAAATCGAAAACTGTGTCGCTGCATCAATCTTCTCGTAGTATAGCAATAGAACCGTGCATTAAACCGATTGAACTCTCGTGCATGTGCAGTGTATATGTATCGAGGTTGGTATTGTTGTGTGCTATATTGCTGATGTGCGGTTAGAGTTATGGGTCTGCTATAGATCTAGAAGGATATTTTTCAAGCTGACATTGGTTCTGTGTTGGCCTAGCTTGAATTTGTCGAGGAGATGCCAACGTGTGCTCGTTTGCGAGATCCTGATCAAGATTTGAATCCTTGTGGGTGTACTGATGAATTGCTGGTGGTACACATCTAACCTGAGAAAATATTTTCCCTATCTCGGAGTGCTTATTTTTCTTCTTCTTTGAATTAGTTGCATCACTAAAGCCCTCACGTTAGATTCTAAATCTTTTACTCTGACCAGGCTGCCTCGTACTTTGGATTAAGGTTTGAACTGGGACAAAGTGCCTGAAACGTGAAGGAAACTTTTTGGGTGCCATTTGAACATTAAAGTGCCTTTTTCTAATCCGTTTCTTGAAATAATACATATATCCTAAAGACCTCAATTTTTTGGGAAAATATTCGCCTCAATCCTTCTCTCCTGGAAATTCCAGTCTCCATATCACTGTTTCCTCTGAAAACTTCATGATTCGTAATTCCTCTTCAATAAAAAGTGAGTTGACGATCAAACTAGAATGGAAATTCGTAATTTATTATGTTATAAGAATCAAACATCGTATAGGAGAAGAAAGGCCAGAAAAAAACGTATATCGACTGTTGTTTTGTGTCCCAATGAAATTCGTGTAAATGGATCATTTTTGAACAACATCAATGATACCAACATGCTGATGAATTAGGAATAGAGAATCCTTAGATTGAATACATAAATAGATAAGCTCATGATTAATCTTGAACCACGAATCATTAAAGTGACCCAAGCTCCATTGATCATTTCACTACCGAACCAATCTCATGCCTGGACATCATGACGATTCTATGCAGCTTTTGTTTAGGTATGCACTACCTATTCTAATAATTGGATCATCTTGTTAACTCAAGATGTGAGCTATTCTATTCTACTATTCTACTCGGTAGCTATTCTGGGGTTCGAAACCATGCCACATTCAATCAGCTTGAAATATCCCAAAGAACACTGGGGAGCAACCTGAACTGTCCACATTGCCGCCACCTCAATAGCCTCTCTCCCATGCTAATAGCATAGGAGATATGGCCTTAAGTTGGTTGACATGTGGGCAGTTAAGGTTACTTCCGAGTGAACAACTTGCTCGAATGTGGATATTTTAAATGAGAAAATTCATTTCATTTTCCCGTTATAACCTGCCACAGAACCGAAGCATTTAACTAGATTCCAATGCTATAATCTAGTAGCTAAAGTATTTAAATCCCTTCAGCGTCTACTGGAATTAATGGAACGTCAATTTATTTACATCCCGACCATCCACATTATTATCAAATAAACTTCAGTAGGTTAAACTGCGATTGAATGAATTATTTCTGTTTTGCCAAAGGATATTGCGATGATATCAAATAAACTTTTTGACGTATCAGACGTATCTCTTTCACTAAATCTAACCAAACATTCAAAGTGATTTTAACTCATGCAGACTTCCATAAAGATCAGAATTCTTCAAAGCAAGGATTTTCAATACATCTATTTGGAACTACTCTCAGAGTCTGCAAGCCCTATCGCGTGTAAAAATCAACCTGAAAAAAAAGCTAAAAAGTATCAAACGCTGCCGGACGAATCAAAGCTCACCACCTCATCCACTTTTAGAGCTCCCTACTCTATGTTTTCTGGCAAAACTAACCCTCACAATCTCATACCACATGCGCACGTTTTAGTGGTAAAAGTTTCCCTTTGGCAGAATTTACAACCTCATAACCACTTGGATTATTATTATTGGCCTTGCCTCACACACACACACACATATCTAACTCTCTCAAACGCAGCAACTCTCGAGCGATATGAGCTTTATAGATATTTTATACCACTACTAAATCCCTCTGTGTGCGTACCACTGCCATACTTCTCTACACCTCTATACCTACGCCTCGGTATAATTTTTAACCTCAAAGGGTTTCCTACAGTTCAAGCTCAGCCAAGCAGCCACGGCCGACTAACCAAGTGGGCCAACGCAATCGGCACAGCTCGTTAGCCTCAAATATACATACCATACCTTACTCACTCACTCGGACTTGCACCAGTACATCAGCCTCATATACACTTCTACTTCTATACTCTGGTTTTGTGGCGTGTACAACTGTGTGTTGGCCTCAAAGGAAAGCCGGCAAACTTTTAATTGTTCGAAGGCCAGGAGCTGCGCAAATTGAAAGGCGAGCCTCTCTACAGAACAAAGTTTGTACCCTTCTCTCCCCCCCCCCTCTTTTCAAAAGCTTCGGCGTCAACACTCGCAGAGCTTGCAGAGCGTTTCGTTTGATCCGTACGCCCTGATTTTTCAACGCTTTTATCCTTCTCGACCCTCTTTTTCCTTTCTCTTTCGAAACTTGCCAACCAACCGACAGCGTGAATTCAATTTTCCTAGCGACCGATGGTATTAAGCATGGGAAAATCTATATGTCATGAGAGGGATAGTTTTATTGAGCAGAGGGTGTTAGACTTCCCGGTGAATTTCTGGTCCGTGGTGAGAAGAACATGTGTCGAATTGGGTTGAAAATATGTGGAAGAATTTTGGATATGAACGGTTTGGCAAATTCAAATTTGGGAGTTTTTTTAGGGGGATAGCTTTTTGGGTGACGTGTGGCGGTTTTACGTAATAATTAGAGTCGGAATGTGTATTTATTTACGAGGGGCTTTGAGATGCATTCAAAATGGTCTCTCATACCAGTGTCCTAACGGACGGGAATTCTTCGATATTGACGGGGGGGGGGGGGGATAGGAACCAGGAACCAGACCTTGTTTTTGCGACCGCGTTTATTCTGAACGGATCTCATTCATTTCTGTTATCAGTGGTTTTTATTAAACGGGATTGGACTATATTCTGGAGTACACGAGGTAGATCTTTCGTGAAATTGAAGGTCACAAAAGCAAAAAAGATTTCCGGTACTCACATTCCGCTTGATTAACAGCTATGTAGTGTATAATTGATATCGGTATTCGTGAATTAGATTTATTGCGTACTCTTTATTTGTATTCCCAAGCGTCTTTGTTTACAGCCCTAATTGACGCCGAGTATTCAGTGAGACAAGATGTTGTTTCCTAGAGTTTTTTTCCACGATATATATCCTTCGATAGTTTCAATTCCTCTCGATATGCTCGGGTGCCAAAGACTGTCGTAATGAACAAGATATATGAATTTGAATTGAAAAAATCGTAAGCATATCAGATTTCAGAGAAGCGATTGGAGTTTGTAGTCGATCGGACAATGACAGGAATTGTTATGCTAATTTATTATCTTGGCGATCACACGAGTTCTCTTACTAAAACAAGATGTTGACCTATAGTAGGTTTGTATACCGTTGGACAATTGCTTGTTTTATTCTCGCCCTGTGAGTTCAAGTCAGTGTTGCGCCAAATTGTTAGATTTGCGGAACCATTCCAGATGACCTGTTGAACAATGTTCAACAGAATCAACAGATACTTTGTTACGAAATTTTTGCTCATATACCCATGTAAAAAGAATCTCATTGGATTGAACCTCGTGGAATCTTTTGCTGTGCTCGTATTAAGGCGATGCGGTCACCGTGCACGCTGAAACTTATTCCCACTTTTCTCCGATATTCTTGCGATTTGGACTAGACGACGAGAAGACGAATACTTATTATAATCTAACTTGAGTTCGTCTTCTCGTCGTTTAGCTCAAATCGCAAAAGAATTGGATAAAAGTGGGAATAACTTGATCGCAGGCACCTCCTAACCTATAATATAGGCACATTGTAATTCTCACTTTTATCCAATTCTTTTGAGATTTGAGCTAAACGACGAGAAGACGAACTCAAGTTAGATTATAATAAATATTCGTCTTCTCGTCGTCTGGTCCAAATCGCAAGAGTCTCGGAGGAGAGTGGAAATAACTTTCAGCGTGCACGGTGCACGGTGACCGCATCGCCTTAAGAATCTAAACCTGGTCAATGAGAATTTGGCATTGGTGAACAAATTTAGCTCAAGTTCATCCAACTGGAGCCAAGCTGTGCACAACTTGAGATCTGCGCTTTTCAATTCTTGCGCTTTTTGCTTCTTGCAGTTCTTCCACGTTTGGTCAAATATTTGGAACATTTCCCAAAATTTATCGCGAATTGACAAAAGCTTACCAGGTGTGCACATTCACCTGTCGCATTTCAAAAAAACTACAATGGAACACTTCTCAGTGGCTCTACACGTGGTCATCCACGAAAAATCTCAGTGGAGTTTCCCGACAGATTCTCATTATGGAAATTCTACTATTTCAGACTGAAGCTCTCCGATATCAACCGTTTGGAGTGCAACATTGAGAGTACTTATTGGTTTATAGAACTGAATTTTCTCATTGGACTGCGGCGATGGATACTGAACAATCATCAAATAATTCGAATAAAACTCTGATCAGGCAACGCGAGGGTAATGACTTGGAAATGTATGCCGTCAAATTAGGTAATTTTGGTACGTTTTCGGTACTTATCAATTTGTTTGGCTTGGCATTTCAACATACATTGACAAAACCCACTTCTATTAGTAGTCAATCCAAAGCTTACAGTCTCAGCTTCCGTTTGATAGGCTACAAAGTTCAATTTGATGTGTCTGAGCTGGAACTATTAACAGTTGAAGGAGTGTACCAAAGTTAGACCTCGATGGGGCAACTTTGGTACACTCACAAAATATCTCAATTCTACCCACCACCATGCGAGTGAATTAATTTCAATCATTCAGAAGTCTCGTTTTAAGCTGTTTGAAACATTTTAAATCCTCATAAACCATCACTCGACTCAAGATGGGATGAAAAGAAGCTGTCATAGGAAGGTCAACTGAAGTTACCCTATCCTCATGTTTCTTACAGAGAGTGGGGTAACTTTGGTACGTTTTTTCATGGTTTTTTCTCGGTTTTTCATTCATTGGAATTCCAAATGCTGTAAATATTCTAATGTAACGATGGTTTCTTCAATATGGTGATATATGTGGTCGAGATGTAGCATTATACACCCGTAGTTCGTTCCGGAACATTTTTTGCCAGGTACACTAACTGGACCACTCGCGTATCGCTGCTAAATCAGCCTTTTCGGAAAAAGCTTCAATAAACGAGTACAATCATCCACACGGAATTTACGGTGGCTCAACACATTGTTATGTGTGTGTCAAGCGGGGAGAACAGGTTTCAGAGTGATAGAATCATTCACCTTGCCGGATCCCGCTTTGAAAGTCATTCTTCAGGGGTGTATCAAAGTTGCACCCACTGTACCAAAATTATCCAATTTGACGGTGGCATCGAATTTTAGATTTTGGACGATTCTTCATTCTTCTAGAATCGGTCCCAAAGGCAATACGAGAAGCAGTGAAGTTTTCAATCCCAATAAGGAATATTTGGTCTTTGTCAAATCCTTTAAAATGATCAAGAAGAAGTTGGTCCACGACTCTTGGAAACTGCAGTCCAACAACCATTATCAACCACTTGACGTAACTAAAAGAATGTAAGATGATCCAGAAATTTTGCGATATTCGAAGAGAAATTTGAAATATCTCCCCAGAAATTATTACCTTCGACATGCCCAGCTCACTCTATATCGTAATTTTTCGGATGATAAGAATGAAGTTGCATTTACTCACCGCTCTTCTCTCACAAACGAACTTGACATACGTTCCCTAACTCCATTACGGAATCAATCATCACCATCCCACAATCGTATGCAATCAGTCGAATAAATACATCCAGCCACTTGAATTCATCACTGACTAAAGTGATTGTGTTTTGACGTGCAGCGTGGCGTGGCGCTTCAACACTCTTGACCCCTGGTTATCTATTCAAAGCCCGGTATCGAAATCCCACCGATAGATGATGATCCATTGACTACCAGCTATTCGTACATACATAATTGATGTAATCGAGATGACAGAGGTTTGACCTAGACAAAAAATGTGCATCATCATTTATCAATTATGTCAACATTGCGCATAGCATACTCAATTTTTTAAATAGAATTTCAATACTCATCTCGTCACACTCGAAGATGAACTTGAGAAACTCCTTATGTGACGTAGTTGTAATTGAAACCAAGACTGAATGGTGCCTATTGAAAATCGGTGAGGAAAATCTTGTACCGAATTTTTCTAATGATACGTAATGAGATGGCTCACAATAAGCTTGTATCAATGTCTGAATGATTGATGAATCTGTATGGATTGAAGGCTTGAAATTCTACTGTTTCGCCAGATGACAAGGAGTAAAACTTATTATTCCTAGAGCACTAATATTATGAGGACATTGAAATCGAGGTCACTACAAAAAATGTGTCATCCATATTAGCGCTTTTAAATTTTCGTAACTTAATTTCGTCCACCAATTTGCACGGTTCTGCGACAAAATTTCTAAATTTCGTCCACACGTCACAAAATATCCTGTACTACTTTGCACACAGCTACCTCAAACATCTTCAAATGTGCGTAATGATGGGTAATCAAGCAATAGAAAAAAGAATCCAGTCTCTCACATCAGGCCTAAACGTTCGATTTAGTTTTTCATTAGGTATTAGATCTTCGTACATATTATTAACACCTCGTCTGACATCACTCAAAACGCCCAAGTAACATTTTCAGCCACTCACATTCTAAATTGAACCCACTCTCGTGCACATCAGACACACTTTGGTAACATTATAATCGTAACCTTGCCCGACATATCTCTGCGCATCCGAAAGTTCCAACATCGTTTACAACTTGATATACATAATAAATTCGCGGCTATACAAGATACAGAAGCGGAACAGATCTTTGATTGTATTATTATTACTATTCATTTGGTTATAGATCTTACCAAGAGATGATGAGACGAAAAAAAAAAAGATGTGGGTACCGGTCACTGAGACTTGACCTTGCATATCATCATCATAATCGTGCTCCCACTGGTGTTACTATATACCACTACTACTAATACTATTGATGATGGTTTTATGGGAGCTTGAGTTGTTATACCGATGATGTTATAGGTATGAAATAACAACGCAATTGCGGAGGGGACTTTTTACAATACTCCTTTAATCGTCTAAAAGGAAGACGATTCGACAACGATGGTAGGAGCTGATGGGTGATTCTTATAATGAGTCTTGGGCTTCTTATTGATGTATGGTGGGGGCGATTATTTCGTTGAGACTCGGGCGGGTTTATAAAGCATTTTGGACATCGAAAAGTTAGCTCATTTTTTCTCTGACTCTGATTCGGAACTTGTGTTACCGTAGTTTTCTGTTCACACAAGTGTTTTTTGGTGCGAGCCCTTTGGTTTACGGAAACGATGGTGAGTTTTTATTTCAGGTTATTCTTGAATTTTAGGGACAGTTATCAGTGTAAATTGCTATCCGTGTCTAGATTTCGTCAAAATTAGCTAGATCAAATAAAATTTTTCTTGTACTGGTTGCAAGCTTATTCCGAATTCTTTGAACACTCTTCAGTGTTTAATAACGTTATCCTCACAATGTGTTTCTGAAGGGATCCCGGGGAATTCGTGTGATCTCCAAGTACAAGTTGTGTCAAAATTCTGATCGAATATCAAACCATTGAGCGAAACAATTTCGATATCCTTATCGAATTGAGGAAGAAGTTATATTACATCTATTTCATTCCTAATTTCAAAAGACTTTGCAGAATTCTCGCTGGGTTGCTTGAAATAATTTCTCATCTGAAACATTCACAATATTACCCGATTTTCTTTTGATCCATTCATATGGATTTCATCACGACCAAGGTAGAAAATGGTCATTGATCATTTTTGAGAAACTATTTCAATCTTAGAATATCGTATCGTACATACTGTTAATCAATATCTTTCAACCATTCTGATGAGCTTTGGATGAATTCTATATCAGATTCAACTTTTGTTGGTCAAGTGGAAACTTCAACGGTTCCACTGTACGAAAATGAGAGTCTAATATCTGCGAAATGAGTTCTGCTGACTCACTCTGATGTGACCAATAGACTAATATGTATCACCAGAAGAATTGAGGTAGTAGCTACCCGAGAATGGTCAAAAGAGCCTCGGATCACTAAAGTATACAGAAAAAATTGTTCGTCCCGCAAAATGACTATAGCGTTCTCTCCCTAACAATAACATCAGTCACATGTCGAATGTATCGTTCACTCTGTCTAAGTGTATTCCTATGGTTTCCGGCAGCCCCTTGAACCGTTGACATTTGTCAAAGCGTGATCTTAGTGATGACATAATCTCCGGATAATCGGTTTGATGATTTGCAAAAAGTCTGTGAACTCATGCGGCAAGGTGTGTACACGTGCCCACGTGGCGATGAGTATACCGGTATTTCTTTCTGACACATTATTTAGTAATTATTACAATTTTCCGATGACTTTCAGAATTCTGGTCGAGTTTCAGATCTGTTTTTCTGATATCTGAATTTCTCCGGAGCCACAACGATCATATATTCAAATGATTCTAAGCTTAACCTCATCCACTTTTAATCAGATCTCCAAAATCTGATCTTCTTGTTTTCCACGGGCACCAACACCAGTTTTGTCTTAAATATTCTCTTAGTGTTGATTACAGTTCTTGGATGACCTTTATATCGCCAATTCATATTGAGCTCCAGATTTGTCTTTTTCAATCTCCAAATTTCATTGAATTTGTGGCAACCACACAAAAATGATCCCAAGCTCGACCTCACCAATTTCTCATCAAATTTCTTGATCCGAATGTTTTTCCTTCACAGGCACCAACACCAGTACGATGGATGGCTTTAGCCTCACTCTTATTCACTTCAGCCATGGCCAGTCTAGAGCCCTATCCATCAGCAAATCGAGGCTATGACTACCAGTCATCGCGTCAATCTGGTGTTGCAAACGAGTACCTACCACCTCATGAATTCCGTAGTGGTCCATCGTTTGCCGACTCCTCCATCCGATCTTCACCTCAGACTTACTTGCCACCATCTCAACCCTCGGGAAGGTATCTTCCGGCCAACCTCAACAATCAACCTAATAATGAAGCTCTACAGCAGCTTCAACCCGAGGTAGTCGACGCTCGTAGCAGTAACTTAGCTTCATCAGGTCTATCAGGATCTAGACAGATGTCCTCGTGGTATCCTCACAACGAAGAACAGCGTCAAAGAAGTTCCTCTTCAGGAGTTCCAACCAAAACCTACGGAGCACCAAGTGGGAACTCCTACTCTAGGTCGAATGCAGGACCTGTTACCTCTTATGGAACGCCAGCTAGGTCTTATGGAACACCTAGTTCTTCATATGGAACACCGAGTAGATTTAACGGAGCACCTAGCTCGTCTTATGGAACACCGGGTAGATCTAACGGAACACCGGGTAAAACTTACGAAGCACCCATCAGCTCATCTCATAGCTTTTCTTGGGACACACCGGCTAAGTCTTATGGAACACCGTCGTCGTCATATGGAAAACCCGGAAGATCTTATGGAATGCCAGCTGCCACTTATGGAGTGCCCGATAACTCTGCGTCGAACTTTGCTGGTGGCCGAGGAGGTTACGCGCGGCAGCATCAACATGATGTGAGTTTTGCACCATATTTTTGTTTCTAAGACTGCTTTTGATATTGTACGGTTAGCAGCCATTGCCCATAGATTCCAGGGTGCTTAATTTTTCCCTCAAGCAAGTGTGACAGCAGAATATTTAGTTTCAAATCCAAAGGTCTGCGATAAAAATAAATAGAAAAATCCTACTCTGACAGTATTGAGGAATTCCGAAAAATTTTGATCAATTGGTTGACTTGGCTCGATCTTGAAGTGGATCCTTATACTTTTCACTTCAATTTAACAAGGGAATTTGATCTGAATTTCCAGCGGCGCCCCGGAGTAGTTATCGGGGGAAGTTGAATGTCATCAAACATCTTTAATTTTGGAAAATAGTGTAGGATACCATATTTGTTTCATCCAGTGCCTTACCCAAAATCCAGAAGAATGTTATATTTTTCTATATCAGGCCTACTTTTGAAACTAACACCGAATCCTTTGATGTTTTTATGGAAATTATTACAACATCGACGCAGATTTCAAAGGTATCTGACCTACTAACCTTCATAAAAACTCTTGGGTGAGGAATAACCAAGAATCAATTCAAAGCTTCTTCAAGAAATTTTGTGTGAAGGGTTAAGAGAAATTAAGGTACATTTTGATCTATTTTTGATTGTTCTTCTACATCTGTCTCATTTCGGAAATGATCTTATACAGTCTACTCGATGAAATTCGATAAATGTTTCCGTAGACGGGTTTGAAATTGTCAACGAGAATCCTATTCAAAAAGTTCACGTGGGAGTCTGTCAAACACACCCAATACCATCACTGGCAGATCCTAGATATCTATCAGGATTCAGCAGGATTTCAATAATTAGGAATTGAGATTCAGGCTGACGAGGAGGGGTCCAACCTTGCGGAACACGGATCTTGATGAAACTCTGGGGGTCATCTTATTTTGGTGAGAAATGAAGGTATCTCCAAGGGTTCAATCCCATGGGCCTCCTATCCCAAGATACAGCTATGGAGCTTAGCGTTTGTAGTATATCTATATATGTGCCTTTTTAACATGGGCTTATATTAACAATGTTAATCTCGATAGCTCGGTCTTGGGATAGAAAGCTCATTGGACTCAACCCTTAGAGATACCTTCATTTCTCACCAAAACAAGATGATCGCCAGAGTTTTATCAAGATCCGTGTTCCGCAAGGTTCGACCTCCCCTTGTAGAATTCCGGTAAGAAACCTCATAGAATAGCTACCTGTAGGCATTTAAAATATAGACAGACCGGCAAAGTGTACAAACTGGCATAGGAATACTTCGCGAAATTTTATAGGTAGTCAAACCAGATCATGGTGTGAGTTTTTGCGTGGCATTCCACGATTGACCAAGACCGACTGAGGAGTTTATTAAGATGATAACTGTTTAGTAGATAATCGAGACTCAATTCAACGTTCGATGTCAATTCTGTTGGTGTCTACAAGTCGCAGTTCATCGTGAACTATTGATTGATTTCCTCCATAACCTCAAATCCCGTCAGGGTTTTCATCCTGAAAGATCAATTCTTTCCCAGTCAATTAGATTCAAAGCATTCTCACTGTGATACAAAACCGAGGAGAAAAGACAATTTTGACAAAATGGCAATTTGTGTAGAGAGGGAAATCTGAAACAAGCTGTCAAGAGGACGTGGCTGACTGTATAACAAGATGTGAATCAAGCACGATTCACAAAGGAGCGTTTTCCAAATGGAATGAGGAAACTGCGAGGGAGGGACTCGCGCAAAGAGTCGTTATAATACTTGCGTGTAACAAACTCTCTAGCACTGCGTCAGTGGCACAAATGCCCACTTCTCTTCTTCTCTGTTTTCTCGGCAACGAAAGACCAGGAGCACAACTATTGTGCACAGCGGTAGGTGTGCTTGAAAGTATGGCGAAGCCTTTCCAGCACACCTAACTAACATATACGGCTAGATCGAGGATTCCAACCTCCTCTTTTTTTCCGATCATACTTTTCGTCACTGAATCGGCATCGCAGCTATGCACTTGCCGTATTGAAATTGTGTAGATTCTGAATACCTTTCATTCGCAACCTTAATACCTTGGATTAGACGCACTTTCATTGAAATATCTGAAATCGAAAATTTTTCGCGTCGTCGTTTCTTCTGTAATCGCATCGCATCAGCGGTGATGCATGACGGAACTCGCCATCACGCGCGGGTCTTTTTTGAATGTCGTTTGAAGTTGACCATGTTCAATCTTACCACAAATTTCAAAAACCGAATTTATCAACTCGGTTGCATGTATTTGGTATTTCAATACTTCAAGAATGATAAACAAAGCCTAATAATTGAGCTGATTCTGCTTATTTACGAATTGCTATGCACCGCACCGCAATCTCTCGATGAGCCTCTGGGATGACCCAATGTTGCGCAATCACTGCAATCGCCCCTCGCGGACCGCGGGCCCGCGACCATGCGCAAACACCCCGTTCCCCCACCAACGGAGAAGCACACATTAGTGAGAATGGCGCGCAATTTTGAATGCTTGCAAGTGTTGTAGAGCTTTTTTGTACATCTCATAAGAAAAAAATTTGAGATGATCAAATGGAAATGAATTTGAAAGAATTATTCTTTAGTTCAGATATACGTCATTTGTATTTATCATTGCTATCATATCATTTCTATTTCTTTATCATTTCCATCATATCATTCCTAGTTCTTTACATTCAATCCTCAAATTCATCAAGAATGGCGCTTCCACGGGGCATAACTGCTACAATATGATGATGCGCTCCGCACGATGGCCGCTTTTTATAGTTGCCTAATGAAAATTAGCAGGTACGAATAACCAGTGCAGAAGCACCTCCCATTCTTGTGAATTGAAATTGATAATTCACAGAATAATGACCAAAAAATGAAGACGAGAACATTTTTATTCCAAGATTTCAGCAGAACGGTTTCTCAAAATGTTTGGTCGAAAGTACTCGGAAGGATACATTAATGAGATTCGTGGATTACTCCTTCCAACAGTTATTTCCGGATAATTCTTCCCTTGCGGAAAGCCTCCAAATAATTCTTTTTAACCAAAAACTTTTGGGCATTTTCTTGGGGTTATCACGAATGGAAATGGTTAATCCTCACTTTGAGCCATCGAAAATTCAGAAGATAAGAGATAATAACAAGACTCACTTGCAGTAAAATAATAGTTTTTTCATATTATCATCAACACATTCCTCTTGGAACTTTGAGAGAGGTATGCCCGAGGTTCTCTGTAAGAAGGAACTCCCCAAGAATGGATATTTGTAGAGGGAACCATCCAAAAATTTTTGGCACCAATAGAACCGTCCTCAAATTTTCGGGTGGAAAAAATCGCTCAAAATTTTTGGTTTCAAAGACACTATCCAAATTATTTTAGGAACCATTCAAAATCACATTACGTGAAAAGAGCTATCTAAAAAATTTTGGATATGGATAGTTTGTAGATATTTGCCAGAATCTACGAGAAATCGTAGATCGTTCGATTTAGTGAAAATTTTTCGAAAGTTTTTTTTCATGCGCCAGAAGTTTCTGGATAGTTTCTTTTAACCGAAAATCCTTGAATTTTCTAATGTTTGAGATTTCTGGTGTGAAGACACTACCCAAATTATTTTGGCTTAATAAGAAACGTCCAAAATTATTTTGCGTGAGAAAAGTGTCCGAAAATATTTGGTTATAGATAAATAGTTGATATTTGTTCGATTATGAGAATTCTAGTATCGATCCATTTACCGCGAATTTTTAGAAAATTCTTCCATACTAGAGGTTCATGGAAAGTTGATTTGAAGCTAAAACTCTTACAGATTTTCTTGCCACTCTTACGTTTTGAAGAATTCACTCCTGATTCTGAGCCAACGAATATTGATGAATATGTTCTCACCAGAAAATCTCTGGAAAAGAAGATTTCATCATCTTGCTGATTTTGAATACATTCACTCAATAGTTCTTCTCTCTAAGTGGTATATTGAGAAAAAGGAAGAATACACATTTTGAGTGTTTTCTTTCATTTAGCCTCGGTCAAATTTCATACCTTAGAAATACACCTCAAAGAGGTAAAACTTTTGAAAGTATGGATGAGACCCTCTCACAAATTTGAATTAGTGTTGTGTATTTTAGATTTGGTGAAAACGATGTGCATACTGTAGCGAATTCATGGCAAAGAAAGAATTGATATCCAAAAAAGTTTTCAAGCATGGAATGGATCCATGTGGTCGCTTATCGTGATTTGATGCAATCGTAATTGTCAAACTCCGAGCAAAGAACGCGGTGAAATCCAAGATGGGTCTCAAGTATGTGATTGGACCTGTCCGAAATTTTCTCACTATGTACTACTGCAAGTGATTGAAATATATCCGTCTCAAGGAAAAAATGGGGACTGTTGGGAAGGAAGGTGGCTTCACCGCGACGGGCCGCTAACGGAGAAATAATCATCGAAAATAATTTCGTCAAGAAAAATCGTCACGTTATGCACCAGCCTCAACCTTATCTGCAGAGCTAAAATTTCGGAGCGTTAATGGATAATGGATCCCATCTTCCACGATATTATTCTATACGTTGTAAGTTGTAGGCAAAGTGGTCGAGGTAACCATTTTTCTTGACGAAATTATTTTTCGATGATTATTTCTCCGTTAGCGGCCCGTCGCGGTGAAGCCACCTTCCTTCCCAACAGTCCCCATTTTTTCCTTGAGACGGATATATTTCAATCACTTGCAGTAGTACATAGTGAGAAAATTTCGGACAGGTCCAATCACATACTTGAGACCCATCTTGGATTTCACCGCGTTCTTTGCTCGGAGTTTGACAATTACGATTGCATCAAATCACGATAAGCGACCACATGGATCCATTCCATGCTTGAAAACTTTTTTGGATATCAATTCTTTCTTTGCCATGAATTCGCTACAGTATGCACATCGTTTTCACCAAATCTAAAATACACAACACTAATTCAAATTTGTGAGAGGGTCTCATCCATACTTTCAAAAGTTTTACCTCTTTGAGGTGTATTTCTAAGGTATGAAATTTGACCGAGGCTAAATGAAAGAAAACACTCAAAATGTGTATTCTTCCTTTTTCTCAATATACCACTTAGAGAGAAGAACTATTGAGTGAATGTATTCAAAATCAGCAAGATGATGAAATCTTCTTTTCCAGAGATTTTCTGGTGAGAACATATTCATCAATATTCGTTGGCTCAGAATCAGGAGTGAATTCTTCAAAACGTAAGAGTGGCAAGAAAATCTGTAAGAGTTTTAGCTTCAAATCAACTTTCCATGAACCTCTAGTATGGAAGAATTTTCTAAAAATTCGCGGTAAATGGATCGATACTAGAATTCTCATAATCGAACAAATATCAACTATTTATCTATAACCAAATATTTTCGGACACTTTTCTCACGCAAAATAATTTTGGACGTTTCTTATTAAGCCAAAATAATTTGGGTAGTGTCTTCACACCAGAAATCTCAAACATTAGAAAATTCAAGGATTTTCGGTTAAAAGAAACTATCCAGAAACTTCTGGCGCATGAATACTATATACTCTTGGATAGAACTCAACAAACTTGCGAGTATCATTATACCGAGGCATAAACGAGAGACAGACACACACACAGGAGTTTTCAAGTACGACAGAGATAGAGGAGTTGGATGGATCCCCCAGACCTCTTCATAATTTTCTTGTTTGCGACGCCCTCATACCTCTGTTACTTGTCTCTCTGTCTTTACTTTTTCACCGTTCTCAAAAACTTTTCTATCCCTCCAAAGTTTGTATCTTTCGTTACCCTTACTTAGATTTCCAACCACCAATTTGAGAGGTGCAACTCCCAAAGTCACTTTCTGGCTACCTTGTCAACTTTTCCAACTCAGCAAATTTTTCCTTTTTTTTTTTCCTCCTTTTCTTGCTTCCGTGTAACCTGTAAAAGTTATATCTGTCAGGCACTTTCTGATCAAGCACATTGAGCCTCTCAGCGGCCAATTGTCATGAGATGCAGTATTTTCGGACAGAAATTTCATATTCGAAGCTGTTCGTCCGTTTTCAGCGGTGCAGATAGTGAGTTATAATTAGTCGCTCATTGACTCAGAGCTTGATCGTGGAATTACATTATTCCGCATTGAATTTCCGGTATGAAAACTGTTTTCGACTTGTTTGCTATAGGTTTTCCCTTTATATTTACAGAAGTGGGTCCCCAGTTTATCGAATTAGATTTCTCAAAACTTAATAATCACTACTCCATGGTGATATTCCTGACACAAATTGGCGAATCATAATTAAAATTTCCAAAAATAAATTTATCCAGTGCATGACGCGGTATTATGTACTCTATTCATGAATGTTTAATATTACGTGAAGGGAATTTCATCAAGAAGTGAATTGCTCATCAGTAGAAAGCTGCAGCAGAATTTAATGATGGTAGTTTTGCCTGCGGAGCTCGTCTCTACTCACTCCATATTCGTATTTCAACGTCATATCTGCGTTTGGAGAATTATATTGTATGACTTTGAATATGCTCAGCACGAAGAATGGAAGTAAGTTTTCAGAGACTTTGAGAATAGGAAGATACTGAACTTGGGATAATTATTTCACCCAACGCCTTTTTACATCTTGCTGGGGTAGGCTGTCATAAGTTACGATGGAGGAAAAGTTACAATTATGCTTGTTACGCTTTCTTCAGATAAAGGAATATAGGGCGATCTACATCTCCATTATGAATGTTATGAAAGTTCCATCAGGTCGCGAGTTCTGTATTACTGGAGTCACTGTTTCTACTGATTCGGAGGACGTCGTGATAGATTAACTTCCATTTTTCACCGCGAATTTCAGCTCAGAAGCATCAAATTGGTCCAACAAGCAAAGTATCCCAAACATTTTCTTATGTGGAAACGGCGCTTGCATATGATCACAAAAATCTTTATTCACATCAAATGTTGGGAAAAAATGACTTGCCTACCATACATTTAGTAATTAGTTCGACCTTCCATTATCTTGTTCTTTATGGAGTTTGTTATGAAGTTTGCGCAAAATTTCAAAGCCGTGAGTTTGAGTTATCAGTAGATACTTGATTTGAATGACAAATAACTTCGAAATGAACTCATCCCTTCTTGACTGACAAGATGAGGTTCAACCTTGAGGATCTTGAATTCGTCCCAAACTCTGGGGATCATCTTGTTTTGGTGAGAAATGAAGATATCTCCAAGGGTTCAATCTCATGGGCTTCTTATTCCAAGGTACAGTTGTAGAGATTAGCATTGCTAATATAGACCCATGTCAATAAGTCGTGCACGTAGATGTACTCATAATGCTAATTTCTATAGCTAAATCTCGAAATAGGAGGCCCACGGGATTAAACCCTTGGAGATACCTTCATTCCTCACGAAAACAAGATGATTCCCAGAGTTTCATCAAGATCCTTATTCCGCAAGGTTGGATCTCTCCTTGTGAGATAGGCTCTTCGATGCATCAGGGAGCTTGGTTTTCCACAGAAGTTCATGCAGCTTGCAATTACATAGATTTTACTTTGGATGTGGAACACAGAATGGATCGTGAATTGTCCTTGAAAAGTGCTCTATCCTCAACGTGAAGTACTTTGTTCTAAATCGTTTAGCTCCATGGTTCGGTTTGTCAATAGTTTCAAATTCTAGATTGCGGATTCCTCGTAAATGATACCCAGGACCCTCTGAGTGGCGATAGCTGCAGGGTTCTGTGAATATTTTCCATTTACACGAAAATATTGCAAATTTCTCCCCAAAATTTCAAATGATCGAAAGGGACCGAGATGAAAGTTCCTTCGATTAATGGCCATCAAAGTTGCTCATTTTGTTTCTGGAGTTTGAAGTGGAACCTTTTATTCAGGACTGATTCTTTAGGACTGATTCTTTCACAACTAACGAGAACGTAGAAGCCCTCCTCTGAGCCCGCTAGTTCATCAATTGATACATCACTCCCGGAATTTACATTGCTCTCAAATATGTTCCAAACCTCTCACCACCGATGCGATTCCCCATGGGTTCCAGAGAGATCTCCATTCGCCCTTTTTCGATAAAATCTTCTAATCCCAATCACGTAAAATATATTTCAAATCACACTATGAATAATAGACTAATATGACCAAAATTCTATCCAACAGGACAACGGCTGGAACAACGAACCCGCCAAATATTCTTTCCGCTACCACGTGAACGACCCACCATCGAACAACGATTTTGGCCATGAAGAATCCCGCGACGGATCTAGAGTCGAGGGAACTTATTTCGTGCTTCTTCCAGACGGTCGTCGTCAGGTCGTCAATTATATTGCTGACGAGCACGGCTATAGGCCAACTATAACCTATGAAACTTCCAACGATCTTCAGGGTTCCAACGATCTTAGATCGGCATCTCAAAATGGCGAAGGACCCTACTGAATCTATGCACCTCCCACGCACCTCCATTCAAAAAAGAAGAAAAAAGATCAGAAGGATTCGATATACGGCGGAAGATGACGATGCTAGAGGATGTTATTGCGAGTGACAGGTCTTCCCCGTATGTAATATGGCTGTAGAGGCAGATATATTGTCAATAAAGATGGATTTAGCTTGGATATTGGCCCGGCTATCTTGTATTTTCTTTTCGGGGCTTTATTCAAGGAGATAGTCAAGTGAGATTTGCTATATTTTCTCCAAAGTCTGGACTCGAGACCTTTCGAGCATCATATTTTGGTATGAGGGCTGTATTATGTATTCCCGAGGTGGACCGCACATGTGGATATTTGATTTTATAAATGTGGCCTGATGTGTCTGAGGGCAATTCCGATGCTTCGAGAGGATAGCGAAGTCGGCAATTTCTTGAGGGCGAGTTTTGGAATACTAGACAGAGGAGAGCGCCCTTCTGGTTTTTCTTCTTTTTCTGAGGATCGGAGATGTTTCTGTGGTGGAAGTGTTCGAGTGCTGTTCAAGTGCTTGTTGTGTACGAGATAGTGAATTTTGTTACAATAATAAAGTTTAATGATTGAAAATAAAATGTCAATGGACTCACAATGATTTTCACCTTTTGCAAAATTGGGACGGGTGGAGAGGCTTTGAGATTGATGATTTTTGTAGTTGAGGCTGGAATGGCTCATCGAGCTGATGGATCTTCATCAGAAAAATCATGGCTCGACTTTGATAACGCAACAGTTCATCCCCAATAAGTGTTAATCATTCGCTAATCTGCTGTTTCATTGCACTCCATTCTTTCCCATATGTTAACTATAATTGAACAAATATCTTAGTCTGATAATTTTAATGATGATCAGTATTGATCATCATTTAATTCGTATTGTGTAGAATTTTCAAACTTTTTGCAGAGACAATCCCCCGTGATTCGAATTCGTTCTGAAATTTTGTTGGAATGAATGCCAATTGGAGAGTTTGAGAATCGATAACAAAACTTTTGATATGCTTTTGCGAAATTTTCGAGAAATAACCGAACTGCTGCTAGGATGTCATATCATGACAACAAATCTCCCATATGATCGAGTAAATAGCGAAAGATTATAGATTGACTAAGATGCTTGTGAGTACAGTATATCTATCTTGTACTGACGATGTGGGTATCAATAGCAGAACTGGCGTCACTTTAGCCTTCAAGTACAAACACATCTTATCGACGTGTAATATGTCTGTGTGGAAGCAGGTGTGGAAGAATTCAATACGCGTATTTTACTCGGAAGTTGATATCACACCCACCGTGATGATGGATCGATTGGCTCACTGACAGTGATTGATCGAATCGGTGAGATGTATCGGAATATTGATGAGAAGCTGAACGATACCAAGTTTAGACCGTTCAATATATCTCTTTACGTCTCTACTGCGATGACAAGGAAATTGTCGAACCTTGGGGGATCGAATTTCCCTATATAGTTGAACTGTATAATGTTAAAGCTAATTTCAAATGATATTAATCATCGATTTTAAATACTTCATCCGGCATCCAAATTATTTCTATTTTCTACCACTTATCTAGAATCATTTATCAAGATGTTTGCGTTTTGCAAACGTGAGGGAGTTGTGTCGTTAGAAGTGTGCTAAGAGTCTGAAAGTCTCCGTACAAATCACCTTCTCGCACTTACTCGGTAACTTGTGCGAAAATTTCTGTCTGTACTCTGTCGAATATGAGGTGATTAATCTATTACTGGAGTAAATTTTACATGAATTGGCTACTCATGTCGGAAGAAAAAACTATCTTAGAACGAATAGTTGGGTAATGTTCAATGTGGGGATTGAGTAGGATTGCTTAAAAATTTACCCCCAACACCTGATTCACCCTCACTCAAGAGAGATCAGCCACAAATCTTGCTCCACTGCATTTCATCAGATAAAGTAAGAGTACCCAACATGCCCGCTTATGCCGACCTTCGTGCGATTTTTTCACGTTTGTTATGTTGGAAAATGAGGAAATCAATCATTTTGGACCGACCCCGGATGATTTCTGCATCTTCCAGGAAATATAAAATGAGTTTTTGCATTTTCCGTGCTTGCACGCTTGAAAAATGGCCAACAAAATCGCGTTTAGTAAACCAGGTGCCGAAAATTTTTTGTCGACCAACCTCAACGTATCCAAAAACGCTTTCGCTTTCTTTTTTCAAGAGCTTTGGGAAACGTTTTTGGGAGTTGCAAAACTTGGATTTGGGGCGAACTCATGAGCAAAATACGGAGATCACTAGCAAAAATGGAAGCCAAAATTGGTGTGTACCGATTATTATCTGGAATGGGAGTGCAGTAAGACGTTGTGGTACCATCAAGAACGTGTTCATCGCTTCAAAATAGGTCTGGATTGATGCCATGGGCCGGTGAAGAGCTCCAAATGTGGTTTCACACCGATAAAAACGATTCCATGCACTTTATCGCCGAATCGGTGACGCCGGTTTACATCATTTTTTTTTTTTTTTTTTTTGGGAAATTAAGGCAGCTCAACTCCAGTTGATCGAAATCAGACGTACCTCAGCTCATTTTGAAGCTCTTGGAACAAGCTTCAAAATGAGTTGAAGTACACTGCCCAACTTTCTGAACTGACCTAGCCGTTGGATTCGACAACTTCAGGTACTTCTATCCCGCGCATGTTTTACGCTCTGAAGTTGCCGAATCCGATCGGCTACGTCAGTTCAGACCAAGCGTACATTGAGTATAGGTGCATGTTGAGTACAGACTTTCGCAAACTGCAAAAAATCACTTTTTGGGAGAATTGTGATAGTTCGGATTTGGTGGATTTGAATTTGACGTACTTTGACTCATTTTAAAGGTCTTGAAACAAGTTGAAAAATGCAATGAAGTCTGTTA
This sequence comes from Eretmocerus hayati, assembly GCA_029851415.1. NCBI lineage: Eukaryota > Metazoa > Arthropoda > Insecta > Hymenoptera > Aphelinidae > Eretmocerus > Eretmocerus hayati. Next base: position 10,545,088 of record CM056741.1, read on the forward strand.
GAATATCTTGAAATGGGCCAAAACTATACTGTCAAAACGGCTTAAGGGCAGCATGTTGGGTACAGTTAACCTAGTTCATGTTAAAATATGGCAATGTTACCACTTTGGAAAGACCCAGAATGACCTGAGCAATCGCTAGAATAAAATCCTGTTTTTGCAACATTTGCGAATTTTTCTCAGACAGCCGAAATGACGCTAGAAAAGATTGTTTCAATCAATTACAATGGATCTCGACTCATTTTTTCGTCATTGATTCAATTCCTAATGCATTCTGCAGAGTCACAAGATTCGATTCCTGACCAATTTCACTAGTATAATACTAAAATGAACAGTCATGTGCCTGATTTTTTCCCATAGCATTTTCTCGAATTTCTTCTCCACCCTATGAAGACAGACCTGAGATATTAAGAGAAGCTAAGGAAAACATGTTGATCGAGCTAAGGAATATCTCACCTGGACGCTGGGAAGTCATGATATCTCGGTTTCACACAAAATGCACGCGGTTTCGCGTAAATGAGCCTCTTATACATGAAAGGAATAGATTAGGCACACCTTCTCAGAGAGCAACAAAAAATATATTCTCACAAGAACTCAGATAGCTTGGTTCTAATTAGTTAAAATAAAACGTATTTTAACTAATTTCGTAGATCTTGACAAGCCTCCAAATGCGCCAAGTTGCATTGCAAAATATTGGGGTAGGCTAAAATTTCGAACATAACAAAAAAAAGAGGGGCAAATTAGGCATTCTCACTTTACAATTTGAGAATTTCTTAATCAAATGGGTGACTGATGCACCACGTTTTTCAAATTCTCACACTCGACAAAACAGATCAACCAATTGAATTGGCTTTGTCTCAATCGATAGTCAATTGATTGTTCAGCTAGCCCTGATCAGAATGAATAAATAAAGATTCAGATATGAATATTACGGGCTCTTAAAGAACAAAAATTCGGAGAGTTTTGCTTAGTCTAATAGAGAAGTCAAAAGTGTCGACTCACAGGGCCCGTGAACTCTGCAAATTAAGATCATTCGCTTCATTTGCGAGCACGTTATATACAGTAGTCTACGAGTGCAAGAAGAGCTCCCAAAAACTACCCCACAGTCGAATTTTGCAGGCATTTTCTTGACACCTATCGCACCTCGACTCGAGGTATATGAGAGTTTCCACGGAACTTTTAACTTTCGTGTTACTGCAGTGTTCCAGGAGTATTTTGAACTATTCGGAGTGCACAGGAGTGGCATTTTATAGTATTTGGCATCATTCAATATGGACTACATTCTTTTTCGTTGTAACGCATCCTGATTTGTCAATAGCAGACCGCAAAAGATGATTTTTGGGTAGTTTACAAACGTACCAACGCGATTTTTTGAATTGATAAGGCTGTAACTAAAATACCTATGCCTCAACTACTTCGGTGGAATAATATATCCATCTACTAATCTCATATTTTGAGAAAATCATCGATTCAGAAAAGTGCGCTGATTTGGCTATGATATTAGCTCTCATTTATCGATGTAACCGAGTTTTGTGGGAAAACTTTCTCTGGCTATTGTTTACGAAAATGATGAAATACCTTGTGCGAAACGGAGAATTTAGCAATGAGTTTTCGAAGTTAAAAAGGAGACGAATCGAATCCCGTTCGGTTTGTGAGTGTGCGTTGATCCGGACAAATTTTATAAAGCTTCAAAGCTCATAAAGTTATCGCGCCACTGGCTTTGAAGATGGTCATTTTTTGATGTCATACTCAGGAGACGCGGAGCACAGGGTTGGGACGTTGTGCTCTTTTTTCTTTATCACAAAAGGGATATAACCGCACTGTTTTGAGTTGCAATCGCCGATCGGTATTTCTGTGAGAAGCTGAGGAGAAATATTTGAATCCGGATGGTAAGCTAAATAAGCCTCTAAATGTGATGGTATCGTGATTTCCTTGATTTCTACATAGTATACGGCTGAAATATGAACAAAATAACACCACAGTGTATTCTAGAAATTGAAATGAGACTCATAGCTCTTGACTCGATTTTGGAAATCTACATCGAATTTCGGAGAAATCGATGATGAAATTCATCTTAAAGTCAAGTCAGGCAAAATATAATCCGTATCAATCGTCCTGACAATGTTTTGAATCGAATCTACTCGATTGGAGTTGATTCACAAATGTTTCAAGAGTGGAATTCCGTACTTGTCGTTCTGAACCAGATACCTTGGCTTGGAAGAGAGTGGCACCACTCTTTCTACATGTTTTCGAGGTCTTAGTATCACATAAAAACCATTTCAAACGTGTGCGATGGAAAATTTTTTTTTCTATTTTGGAGGGTCAATAGTTGAAAGTTCCATGGAAACCTTCATATGTTATATAGAACATCTTGAATTGCAAAGTTTCAGTGTACGACGAGTAAGTGTTACAGCATACTAAATAAAATGCAATCAAAGGCCCACATCAGGATAAAATCTTCTCCAAATGCTACTATCAGCGTGTGATATATATCCTAACCTCAAAATTCGAGGGATTCAAGCAGAAGTCATACCATGATTCATTAAAACAGCTCATGAAGCATCAGAGAGGTGAAAGTGTATGAAACACGAGCAATCCTTGCATCTGATGCGTGTTATTCATCCCAGGATTGAACCTTGTTATTACATCTCAAACACCTGCTCTCAAGAGACACAAGTGTTTTACCAACCTTTTCCAACCGAAACACTCATGAATTCAAGCACAGAAAGAATTGATCGATCAGAAAAGCAAAAGCGCAGCACTCAATAGCTCAACGGACCGGAAAAAATGCAAACTTTAAAGACACCATACATTCACGTACAAAGTCCGGAAGAGCCTGCAAAGATTCACTTCAGCCGTTGGCATATATCGAGCTTTTGCGAGAGCAATCCTCGCTGAAATCGCGCATAAATTGTCTCGAGTTCTCTATATACTGTACACTCAAATATACAGCATAGAAAGAGATATAGGGAGATGAAGACCTCCGGGTTGCATGCATATATATATACCATCACTCGATGTCGTGGGGATGTTATATTCAACGGCAGAGCGCCGGCGCTTTTCAATGGTGTGTCGTCGTCTTCCTGCCTTGGAAATACTTACGCGTGCCAAAGCACATATCCTCTCTCCCCCTCTCTCACTCTTTCCACTACGTGCCTACGAATGCGTCCAGACACTTGCTTCGATCTTGCGAACACTGTATACACATGCATAAATGTATATGTATTGTATATATCTGTACATATAGTACATATAGTACATATAGTACGATCCTTCGACGTTTATTCAAGGAAGATGGCGCTTTCGCCTATGCATACAATCCCAGGATCCGTCCAAATACATGTATAGGTGTACACTGTAGTCTATGTAGTGTTAGAGTATATATGTGAGTGGATAGGTTATGCGCGAGCAAGAGTTCGATATCGGTACCGATACCTCGTGTAACTTTACATATGCATGTTTTTTGAGGATATATCTGTGGAGGAAACTGCCGATATAAACGAGAGAATCCGTTGCGTCGAATGTTATGTACACCTGATGTGGAGGTTATGTCATAAGGTATATATGTAGATAAGTGGTGATGAGAGAGCGCGGGAGTAAGAGGCATTTGTGGCCTCTGATCGGATGGAGATCGGTACGCGAGTATAACAGCACCGGTTACAAATTCTCTTACATATATAGTACATAGATTAGAGCGTACTGTGTGCTGAACTGTCTGTCTTCCACTCGGCCGACTCATTTGTCCTCATTCATTTCTGGTGATCAGCGATTCAAGAGGAGATTAGGTTGATTAGTAAAATCGTTCGTTGCGGTGGATGACCTCGTCATCAGTAATGTGTGGTTTGTGTGATTGATTTGAGACATTCAATATTTGAAGTCTTGCAGAGGGTGATTATCAAATGCAGGAATTTGTCATGAATGCATCTGAAGGCAATGATGTTGAACTGATGAAAGAGATTAGCAGAATGCTTTCTCAGAGCGTTATTGGGCTGCGCAATAGCCCTTGATTGATCGGTTAATACCAAAATTATAATGCAAAAAAATTCTTGTGGCATGGGTACACTTCCATTGTTGTTATTGTGGTTATATCTTACGAGGAACACCCAGGGGTTGTGGAACACGGATTTTGCTGAAATTCTGGGGATAGTCTCTTTTTTCCGCCAAAAGATGAAACCCAGAACCGCACATGCAAATGCCCAACCGTTTCCGAGCTGCAGCTCATAACATTAGCATTACGAGTATATATATATATATATACCTTTTCTGAACATGGACCCATATGGGCAATGTTAATGTCGTAGGCTGTAGCTTAGAAACTGTTGGGCATTTGCAAGTGCGGCTCTGGGATTCACCTTCTGGTGGTAAGAGGAGACTACTCCCAGAGTTTCAGCCAAATCTTTGGCCCACAACCCCTGGGTGCTCCTTGTTAGTCTTCGAAAAATTGTCACGACTCTTTAGGGAAACAGATCTAGCTCCAATGTTTATGGCATGTTGTAGAGTATGTGACAGATAGTCTGAATATACGATTCTCTAGTTCACTGCTAAATATGCTTCCTTGTGCATAAAAAGTTCGCGTACGTTGAAATAACTATGAATCGAATTAATTCAATCACCATGAAGAGAAAATCCCAATTCGAGCCTTCACAAACAGTTCTTCAGCTATTTCCCCACAGATGTTGGTTGGAATATGTGTCCCACAACCGATATTTTTTGTCGAAGTAACTAAGAATGAGTGAATCTCTGAATCCACTGATGGAGTGACCACAGAAAGTAAATTGAGAATTGGTACAAGACAATTTCACAACATTGCTTGTAATAATTCAGCGTTTAGTGTTTCTCAGAGGGTTCTCTGATCTCTGAGATTGTGGGGGCATAAATATGAAGAGCTATGTTAGATCGGATTCTGCTGCTTGGAGCATTTCGATATGGGTATTCTCCGACTTTTAACTTTTTTGTCAAATCCCGTATTCAATGGGAAATAGAATGTAACAAATGGATTGTACTTTCTTCCACTACTGAGAGACCTATGAGGAATACGTTTGGGATTGATTTGAGGTTCTAAACTGATTAATTGTGACGGAACTTGGCGAGAGTGTTATTTCCTCAACAGGGGAACAAGTATACCGAAGAACATGGAGGAACTGCCATATCATCGGTTCCGTCAGCAGACAAAACCCCTTGACGATAAGGCCAATCCGTTTGAAACTTCGAGTCTGGACTCTTAGAAGTCTAATGATGAGGGCCAAAGAATGTTGGGCATCCTCGAGTAACTAATTTTCTAAATATGTTTCATTCTCAGCCGATTCCCAAAATTCTACGGATCGATGTTCTACAAATGATTTGTACTTCCTTCCACAAGAACGGAAAGACTGGGGGCCTCGATTGAAGTAGTTGCAGCTCATTCACTCACGCACTCACACTCATATTCTCACTCTTATTTTTATAGTCATTTACTCTCAATCTCAAGCTCACACTCTCACTCATACTCACTCTAGAGTCTATTAGAGTCACAAATCTATTAGAGATATCTTTGGGCATGATGACGACTCTGAAATTTATTGCAGCCCGCTATGGCCAAAAGATGTTCACAATTTGATCAAAAAGGCTCATCTTGTGAGTGTTAGACTGAAAATACCGAAACCAGTGGTGAAAAATATCACTGCTTGCATGAAAGTTTCAAAAACTGACCCACTGGTGCCAATTTTTTCAGAGCCTGAACTTGAGAATTTTGAATTCCAGCATAATGTGTATTGTTGAACAGTTCAGTACCTCAATAAGCTACGTTACTCTACTCGACAAGTTTCTGACCTTGATTTTCTACTGCTCTCACGATTAGAAGATGGATCCTCTGGAAAGCTAGCTTTGCAATTTTCTTCCCGGCCAAATTATTTGAAGATTACATTTCAAGAATGTCAAAGTATCGCATGAATATGTTCATCGCATACCAACTACACTGTCGTTCATTCATTCATCTCGAATTCCTGTAATTTGATAATTTTCTATCAATTTCAATCAAATATTGTAATTCTAGGATATTGTTGTAATTCATAAGTATCGATACAATTCATAAGTGTTTTTATCATCTTGAACTATTCATTTTCCACTAAAGCATTTTATATTTTTATGTAAAATGAATCTTGCTACCTGTATCACATAGAGTAATACCCCAAGGTACCATTAAATAAACTAATCTAATCAAATCTAATCGAAACATGACACTCTCACCTACACTCACACTCTTTACACATAACTGGACTCACGAGCACCCACCATTTTGGACTCAAATTCTTACTTTTACTCCCACCGTTAGTCTCGCTCTAGTTGATACTCACAATCACGCTCTATAGCTGATATTCACACTCACTCTCACACTCATATTCGGACTCACTCTCATGCTCACCTCCTCATCCTTATTTTCCCCGTCACTCACTTTCACCTCCTCACTGTCACTCACACTCACACTCCCCTTCTCACTCTTAGTCTCACTGTCATTTACACGCAGGCTCACGATCTTACTCGGAATTACAACCAAACTCATACCTTTACCCGCACTAACACTCACGTTTGACTCAGCCCACCCCCCCCCCCTCCCTACACACACCAACACATACTCTCACCTTCCCAGTCTCACTCTCACTATGACTCACACTGAAGCTGAGGTCCGCACTTTCATCCACACTCATTTACACCTTCTTACAGTCACTCATATCCACATTAGGAATCACACTCACACTCGACACCTTATTCTTTCTTTCAATGTCACTCATACTCACACTGACACTAACATGAACACTCACCCCCACACTGACACTCACTTCCTCAATCTTACACTTACTCTCATCCACACTTAAGCAAACCATCACACTCACACTGATACTCACACCTACTTCGATACTAACACTCACATTCGAACTTACAATTACACTCACCTTCCTACTCTTATTCTCACTATGACTCACATAGGGGTTCGCGCTCGAACTCTTATTCACACTCATCCTCACCTGCACACACACACACACACACGCACGCGCGCATACGTCTAGAGGAGTCGAAAGATGATGTTATAGTAATTCCTTGAGGAGATCTAAATGGAGCCTGTGACCCGCACTTTCATGGATGAAAGAGCTTGATTGGCGGAAAAAGATGATTTTAAAGAAAAATTCCGGTGAAACGTCCACTATCAAATGTAACTATCAACTGTACACTTGTGTGGAGAAGCAAAGTCTCCAATAAACGCTGTTCACATTACAACTTCGGTCAGTGTTTTCTGAGCTTCAGACAGTTCCTGAATATGAGAATCTTCTAAAAAACGCGACCAACACGAATAGATTATGTTGGTGTTAATCACGGCCGTATGAACAGGTGTGGAAACTCCGTCATGAAAGAGTGGTCCTCTTACTGGGGCGAGGCGTAATACCTATTTCCACCACCGCGAGCATGTCGTTGCGATCGACGAGTGAATTGTTTACATCCACATATAAACAAACCCTCGAATAACCCTTATTTCAAAGAGTGACTTTTCAATCTCAAAATCTAGGTATAACGCATGCTATCTTGAAAAAAGATCACGGAGCACACCAACTTTTTTTACATAAGCAAACGTATAAGTAGGAGGTTCTTACACTACAGAAAACGATGAAACTCTCACGCGCCCTTTCAATCGCTGGCACGGATCGCTGGTAAATAGATAACGGGAGAGCTTAGAGTACTCTAATTTAAAGTAAATTTCCTTCGCTCACCTAAACTTACCACATCGATTGTATTCAACTAATAAGAATCCCTGTGCTCCTGCTCCAAAGCATCGATCACACACACTATTCAATTTGCTCTGCTTGGTTGATACAGCTTCTGCAAGTTTGGTATTGGGAACATTTCAGGCCCCGGATATGCCGCAAGCTTTTATAATTAAAATAGATCGTCAGTGAACTCCGTTTCCATATCAGCCCGTACTCCCCGAAATTGAATATTATGCCATTTACAATTGTAAATCATAACAGATATGCTATATTATTGTTTACAATGGGCAATCAAATCAAAACAACTCACTACTCGATCGTAGCGCCACAGACAAAAGTGACGGGTAGGGGAAACTTTTGAGCACGGATAAGAGAGCCAAGTCTGCTATAAGAGTTTGCAGACCTGTTTATACGACCGTAGTGTTAATATAAGGTAAGTGTACCCAACTTGCCTCTGTACCCAACTTGCCCCCATATGCTGATCTCGGGGATCGGCACTCCTTCCTTGGCCTTCCGGCAACTTTTTTCTACGTTTTTTATATTGAAATATGAGAAAGTAAGTAGTTCCCGTTGATCCTGAATCATTCCTGCGTTCTCCAGAAAATATAAAGTGATTTGTCTATTTTTCGTGATTGCTCAGCTAAGAAAGCACCGAGGGAATCGCCTTCAGTAAAATCGGTGCCAAAATCTTTGAGTTCAACCAATTTTGACGTACCTTAGCGCATTCGATTCCTTGTTTCAAGACCTTCGAAATCTATCTATCAAAATTCCAAAATTTGAACATGGAGCTGTTTTATGTGCAAAACACGGAGACGATTTGTAAACAAGGATGCCAACATCGGAGTGTACCTAACATGCCCCCATATGTTTATCTCGAAAGGGCGTGTAGAACGACTTTTTTTACCACTCGGAACGTGTTTATCACGTCAGAATAGGTCGGAAAGAGTGTTTTGGACCGGCGAAAAGCTCCAAATGTGCATGCACGGCGATAAAAACACTCTATCGTCGATTTCCATCATCTATTTCGGAAGAATTGAGACCGTTCGGCTCCAATTGATCCAAATTAGACGTAGTTTAGTGCATTTCAAAGTTCTTTAAACAAGCTTCAGAATGAGCTGAAGCACGTTGAGAATCGTTGAAGTAGACCAAAGTTATTGAGAAAAAGGCTTCATGGAGGCAAGTTGGGTACGCACTTTTGTAAACTCTCAAAAATCACCTTTTGGGAGAATTAAAACAGTTTGGCTTCAGTTGGTTCAAATTGAATGTACCTTAACTTATTTTGAAGGTCTTAAGACAAGATTTGGTAAATGAGCTAAGGTACGTTGGAAAATATGGAGATGGGCCAAAGTTATTAAGAAAATGGCTCAATGGGGGCATGTTGGGTACACTGACCTTAGGTCAAAATCGGTTTCCGGCATTCTCCCAAATTCGTGACTCGTTCTACTTTTTCGCACGATTTTCCAACTATCTGTTAATTACAAGACATGTGTTATAATGTGTATCTATAGAAAGTAACACCTAATTAACGAGTCGCAAAATCTACCACCGATTTTCCTGGAACGTTTCCCATTTCTAATTGTTCATATCGATCGAGACAAAAATTCATTCTAATTGTTTCCCATTTCTGGTATCCTTATCCCTTAGTAGGATTTCAAGCAGGTGAATTATCGGTTTGACTGAGATTCCACTTTGACATAATGGTGTCTGGCGTCGTCATACGATGAAGTAAGAGCCGTAAACCATAAATAATACATATATGTGACTGAGCACCAGGACAGCTCATAGAGTTTGAGAGTGAGAGAGAAAGAGAGACAAGTAGGTACTCGAGATGAGGAAAGTCGTCTGCTCGTTTGAAGATTACGTGTGTCTTTGCACATTAGAGAACTCAGACTTGTGTCGTATTGGGGCCTTCGATCGAGATGTATAAATAATACTCAGATTCGATCATCGCACAGCGGCATAATAGACTTCTCGATGATGCAGCGGTGATTTTCATAGGTGCATCAGTGTCGTGCTCGTTTGAAAAAATTTCCATCATTTAATCAGTGTTTCAAGGGAAGTAGTCAATTTACTCTCGAGTAAGTTTTTAGTGGAAGTGTTCTCATTACAGAAACCTGGGATGATTATTTTATGACCTGCTCGATCACTGATATTATATATTTATGGTCTTTCAATTATTTCATGGTCGATATAAAGTGTATCGAGTATATTGTTCTCTCGTGAAATTCATTGGATGTTCCTGTCATTTCAATGTTGTCAATGCGATATCGGCAAATGGATGGAAGATACGATCTTGGTTGATGTACGAGTAATAATTCACTCACGAAGTCACTTACAGTCTGATCAAACGTCATGTCTGATCAATTCACTTCAGACTGGTATCAAATGATATCCGAGCGTTGCCAGATAGAATGATGTATTGATTGAATTTTGTCCCTTTTTAACTAAATGAGATTTCAGAGAGTCAAGTTGTTCAACAATATCACTCACATTGATCAGTCTCGGCATGAGTGATGCATCATCTTTCAATTGGAATCTTAATTTTTGACAATCTAGTTGTGAGGCATTTCACATACGTAGGTATGTAAGGCAAAAAAATATCGCCGTTCAATTCAACCGCGGTGGCAGCGAGGTTAGAGCTCTTGCTTTTCAATCGAAAGGTCGTGGTTTCGATCCCCGGTCCCGGCACCACTGAAAATTTTTTCAAGTGCTTTTACCGTGCTTTCGGTGGTTTGGAACCCACCTTAAACTGTAGGTCCAGTGGCGATGTAAAATTCACCCTTGGAACACTTCGCCGCAATAAAAAAGGAGTTTCGGAGATGGAATTCTCGTCTCCACTATAGGAAATCCAGCCTGTGCACAGGAGCTCTGAGCACCTTCTGTACGAGTACCTGGTACATTCCAGGTATTTGTTGATGTAAAAAATCAACCTGGTATTAAAATCAAATTAAATTTTGAGGACAAAGATATGAGGGATGAAACATGAGGAGAAGCATTGTTCCTTTGCTCAGTGGTAAATTGGCGAATTGTAAAGAGTTCTCGTGACTTTATTGAGTACTAGTCACTCACGTACAACTGAGTAACCGGACAGAATCGACTATCCACCTCATGAAAATTCTTTTCAACATTCATATGAACCTTCGTTCAAAATTTTTCAGAACGTAACAAAATTATCATGTATTCTTGAACGGCTAATGATCATTAACTACTCCTACTCAAGCTCACTCCTTACACCATCATATGTCGTAAGAGTGAAATGAGCTAGTTGAACAGAGAACATTCAATTAATTACAGTATAAATGACTAAATCTATCAGACACCAATACATCAATTACCACACCAACATATCATAAACATCATCCTCTAAACGATAATCGATCCCATCTCACCATAACAGTCAAGTTGCTCAAGGAGATCATCAATCTCATCTCGTCGTGTGAATGATCAAAAACTAACTAAAGTAGGGTAAATACACACAGAATTTTTCCTTCATCCGCCGTCCATCTAATACTATGTGAAAGGCCTTGAATCCATATTACAACGTACACTGCACTCATCACCATCAGCGTCTCACAGAGAGTAAGGCCCATAACGAGAATTGACAATCCATACATACCTAACCTTGAAATGTCACCTTCTAAGTGATACAGTCACACAACTCCATCAAATCATCTTCGACCAAGAGGTTGTTATTTGATTTTCTATCGAAATTCAAACTCAGAAAAAATTTTCCCGCGCAATCCTACCCCAATTCAAACACTCTTCTCACGCCTGCTTCAACAAACTGACCATAACCTCTTAAAAATCTAATACCAGACATCCCCAATATCGTCACCGTCAGACATATGAGTCTATGACTACTATGGAATATAGATATATAAGTTCCCAATACAAACGGAGGATACAATGGCCTTGCTCTCGATGCGTTACGCACTATTCCAGAGAAGCACCTGATTGCAACATTGCTTATATGTATAAGTCTTTCTCTTAGTGTCTCATCGCGCTTGGTTGGGTGCGACGATACAAGTACCTTTTACTACTATATATCCTACTATAACCTCATCACTATTACAGATTTATCTTTTAGTGGCGGGGCAGAGAAAGATATACATATAGTACACGATGGGGAGGATTTTACCGATCTTTTAAACTGTATACTCTCTGATTGTCTATATAAGAGGCTCCGACATACGAGATAGCCATACTGAACTCGTACTTCCGATTGGTGTGTTACATAGTATAATAACAGTAGAGCGGTGCGTTTGTTCAATCACCGGTTCTTTTAGTGCAACGCCAATATGAAGGTAAGGAGTGAAGTGTGATAAGTGATTTTCTTTTTTTTTTTTTTTTTAATACAAAAAGTGGAATTTCCTGGTTATGGGTAAAAATGGAAATAGTGTTGATTTTTGCTCAGATTAAAAGTGCTCAAATAATCGGAAAGTGCGTGAGATGGTTCGGTTTAATTCATAGAATGGTCGGTATATCGCGTTTCCCCGGAATGGATTCATTTGTTGAATTATTCGGATATGGATATCGGATGTTTACTTGTTTGCTGATGATGGGAGTGAAAATTATAGAGTAACTCGACTCTGAAAGTCATCGATTGATCGGATACAGTGTTAATTACTTGTTGAACCTGATATACGCAGTTACTTAATGCTGTTTTGGCTGTTTGTAATATATCAAAGAGGTTGTTGACACATACATCAAATAATGATTGAGCTTGCAGAACGTGCAGGCATATGTGTATTTATGCGAGTATATTTGTATATACGTCAATTAATCAGTAGAGTTGCAAGATCTTTGTTAATATTGATATCCATATCAATTTACATCTGACAGAGATAGCGGACGAACATGTATTGATCTTCATTTATCTATACTGTACCATTTTGGGTTTGATTTCACTTCACAAATTCGGCTGGCACGAGTAGTCTATTAAATTCCCGATGTCTATCGACAGGATGCAGTTATATTTTCATTTGGGAAAGCATGGTAGGACCGATTGTGAGTTTGAATTGTCTGTTTTCCAGTTCTGATAAATCCATACTGTTTAATTAATTGGTCTGAAAGTGGACGGTTCGAACTGTTACTGTTGACTGATTATTCATGGCAATTATTTGAAAATGTTTGAAGAGTATACGAAAATTGCTAGATCTCTGGAATATCTAATTCTAATCTGTCACAACCAAACGATAAAATTACTCACCAGAAATGAAAAGATCAGCAATAGAGTGATCGGGATACCATGATTTGATCTCTCCCATGAGAGATACTGAACGTGCATCCTACCCTATCAATCGAATAATGCATTCATATATCATCCGCAGGTGTTGATCGCGCTGATCTCGTTGGCTTCTCTGGCCGCGGGCAGCCTCGAACCAGCCAATTATCGGCCTCCAGGATCCAGTTCTACCACATCTTCGCAGTACCTTCCGCCAGACCGTCAAACTTCACAAAATCAACCTCAAACTCAGCATCACCAACAGCAGCAGCATCATCATCAACAGGACTATCAACGTCCACAGTCACCATCAACAAGTTTTCAGGGTTCCACTACCACTCCTTTACCCAGACCACAACAACAACAACAACAACAACAACAACAGCAAAACCAACAGTATTTGCCTCCCCAAAATCAGCCTAGACCATTTTCATTAAATCCTAAGTCAACTTCGGCCTCGCCCTCGCAATCTCAGACTCCTCAGAGGTCGTCAACCTCTTCAACCTCCGCTCAGTACTTGCCACCTCGAACGCAACAACAGGATCAGCAACGAAGACCAAATAATAGTTACTTGCCACCAAATACTGGAGTTGACTCTCGCAATTCGGTACCAACGCCTTCTAAGGAATATCTACCTCCCAGAGAACAACAGCCAAATCGACAGAGTCAACACCAGCAGAGCCAACATCAACAGAGTCAACACCAGCAGAGCCAGCATCAACTTAACCAGAGGCACGAACAACAATCAACTCAAGTAGCCTCGTTACCTGAGTACCTTCCACCCAATAGAGCAAATAGTTTTGACTCCTCCACCAGAGGGCCAACGGACATCAATAGAATTCCTCAAGGAAACCCGACTGCACCTAGGCAGGATTATCTCCCTCCAGCTAGAAGTGGTCCCAGTAGTGAGTACTTGCCCCCAAAAGGTTCAGAATCTTTGCCATTGTCTTATGAGTCGAGCGATGCCTTGTCGAACTATAGTCCGGTTCAGAATCAACAACAGCAACAACAACCGGAATACGATAGTCTACAAGGCTCTCAGTCGGGAACTTCTTTGCCTAACAGTTTTGGAAATCGAGGTTATGATCGACCATCTGACAGCTATTTGCCACCACAGCAGTCGCAAGCTCCATTCGTTCCGAGTAGTTCTAGAACAAACTCTCCAGTGTCTGGGTCTGGATCTGCGGTCTTTGGTGCTGATGGATACCGGTATGGTGGTCCGGGTGGAAGAGGATCGGGTCCGGGTGCTCGAGCCACTGCGCAGGCTGAACAATCTACGGTGAGTCATTTTTTGGCGTCATCACCCTGCATTAGTTGATATACCTCGTTGTTCTTTTGAAATTCACGGGTAAGCGTTACATGAATTAGTCCAAAAATGCCTTGTGGAATTTTGGACACATAAAATTTCCTGTGGGAAGTGATATCAGCATTACTCGTTCAGAGTCAAGGACCGCTACGACGAGACCGTGACTGAACTTCCCGCAATTTCTGAATCTTTGGCGAAGGTCAAACAAACTAAGCAATAGAAAATCCTTCGTGGACGTTGATACGAATCTGAAGGCCATTTTTGGGCTTTTCGTCGGTACAATACGGGAACTCCCTGAAGAATTCTGAATTCTCTGTACGGGTGAATAGAGCAAGTTAAGGATATCGCAGTGAGTTGGGAATGTTTTTGACTAGAGGATCTATGAAAAGACCCTACTCATAAGCTCCAGCTCTACGGAACACGGATCTCGATGGAATTCTGATGGGAATCATCTTGTTTTGGTGAGGGATAGAGGTATTCCCAAATGTTTAATCCAATGAGCTTCCCATCCCAAAATATAGGTATGGAGATTAGCGTTGTCACTATATCTATCAGAATTGTCACTATATCTATTGGAACTGTCACTATTCCTATTAGAATTGTCACTATGAGCAACGCTCATCTGAGATGAGCGTCGGTTGTCATTACATCTATGTATGTGCCACTTTGTCATAGGCCTATATAGACAATGCCAATCTCTACCACTGTATATTGATACGAGGCCCGTTCGATTAAACCCTTGGAGTTACCTCCATTTTTCGCCAAAGCGAGATCATTGAGATCCGTGTTCGGTAGGCCTAGTGCTTCCCCTGTCAGTGAAAACTCGATTAAATATTCCCTGCACAACTTATCTTCCTGTCTCTACAGAATAACGTCACTGGAAGTGAGATCGGGTTATGAATTCGACCTGATACAGGAAAATCCTCATAAAATTCATCGCGGGAAATTATTTGATGCTGGTTGTACTAGAAGAAGATGAACATTGAGGAAGTAGGATCAATGTGACAGTAACAATCTCAAACAAAAATTATGGAAGGAATTTGTACAGGGATTCCGATGGGATTCAGCTAGGAAATTGCAAGAGGGTTCACATCAAGTCCACAAGAGTTTTGGTTATTTTTTATGAATTTTCACATCAAAATACCCCTGGGAATCAATCGGAATTTCCATGCTGAGATTTCATGTCTCACTTCAAGATATTTTCGATAGCGTATGAGTATTGTTCCATGTCACAATTCGGAACTTTTCCCGCAAAATACCCCAAAAAACCCATCGGACTATTTTACTCGGAATAAAAATGGACTTTTTCTTATGGATGTTGAAGACTCAAAATTTGAATTATGGGAGAATATTGATGCGACTTTCCATTTGTTGATATTGAAACGGTGAATCAGTATCCAGTCTCGAAATTATTGTTGTATTCGTTTAGGTTCCTGTTATGGCTATTGGCCTCAACTATTTCAAATTTTCGATGTCATATTGAAGTTTTAGCCAAGACGCGATCTCGGCTCTGGAGATACTCCCTAATCTGAAGTCCGAATCCACACAGTCATGACTGTCTTTATTTGAAAATATCCTTTTCATCCACAGGAAGCAGCAAAGTATGACTTCGAGTACCGGGTAAGTGACGAATTCGGTAACGATTTCGCCCATAAAGAAATGCGCGAGGGACTACGAACACAAGGATCTTACAGCGTAGTGCTGCCAGATGGACGCAAACAAATTGTCAGTTACGAAGCTGATGAAGCAGGTTTCCGACCAAGGATATCATACGAAGCGGTTGCATCGGTTCTTGGTGCTAAGCCAGCACTTGCATCTGGCGTTGACTCATATTCGGCCAATGGACCCGCGTCGTCCAGAGGTTACGACTACAATGCAAACAATGTTGACTCAAGGATTCCATACTAGTCCCAAATTTACCGCAATCTGTAAATAATTATATAATGTAACTATCATCTGCTTCATATTGTGATGTAATCTTCATGACAAGGAGATTTTCATTGATGTTGTTCGAACTATTACTCGTCATTTGAGATGAATGAAGTTATTTCTTAGAATTTCCGAGAAAACCAAGATAATATCTATGGAAATTGTTACTTCGCTCCACACTAGTTTTAACATCATTATTTTCATTTCACTAAAACTTTAGGTTTGGAATAGTGGTTCCGATTATGAACTCAATTGTACCAATTATCATGAAATCACTACTTGTGTGCCCTTAATTATTAAACATCGAAGTTCTACCATGTCTTTAATTTATAAGGACTTGAGATTAGACAAGGTTTCCTCGAAAAGTCTCACATTTCATTAATAGGTCATTGTTTAAAAACTCAATACCTCTCATAGGGTCTAGAAATCACTGTTATTCAGATGATCTCACTGCACAAACATCAACAGTATAAGCTTGAATCTTTGGGACGTATAATGTTGTGATTGAGATGATGGATGAAGTGATAGCATAGATATGTAGATAAGTGCAACCGACACCTTGTAAAATTTATGAAAATATTTCTCAGCAACACTGACATGATCAATAGACTTGTAATTAATTATAGATAATCATGTGATTGCGAATAGATTATTTCATCACTCGAAAAGTTACTTTGCACTCGTATTTCCATGCACGACTCTTGAAATTCATTGGAGAATTCGGATCGTAATATCGTAGCGGTATAATGTGTGATCAGAATTTTGATCTATCGGTGGAACCGGAAAAATCCCCGACTCTTGGCGAAGGTTCTTGATTTTAAAGGTCAAACCACGATTTCGTTCTTAGCCTCGTGCCATTTCAAAAGTCTTTCTAGAAAAATGAGATCTTTTTAGGGACGGTATGGATGATTTCTTCAATCTAGCTGATTTGGGGCTTCTAAGGCAAACCGTGATACCAGGCTTTCTTCGTGTTTGCAAACGATTGAGTCTTAGATTTCCTTATCGAATGCATTTTTTAGCGTTCATCATGCAAAAAATGTGAGTACCATTCTTTCCTGGTCATTACGAGAGACCGATATCGATTTATCCTCCCAAACTTATCTCCAAGAGTTTAGAACGCAAAATTTATACAAATCGAGAGGATTTGTATTCTCCAGTATCACAGAAAAAAAAAATTATTTAAAAAAAAAAAAAAAAAAAGGTAAGTGTACCGAATAGTCCCCTCTGTATCCAATATGCCCCCATTATGTCGATTTCAGAAATGGGCACCTGTTTAACTTCTCACAAATTCTTTCCACGTTTGTTATGTTGGGATATGAAGAAATGAATGGTTTAGATCAACCCGAAATGATCTCTACGTTTTCCACAATATTTGAAGTCATTTTCGCGTTTTTCGTGATTGTACAGCTAAGAAATCGCCAAACAAATAGCATCTAGTAAAAACGGTCTCAGAAATGAGCGCGTTCGATTTTTTGTCTCAAGACATTTAAACTTCCTCTTCAGAATTACAGAATTTCTATTTGAAGCGATTTTATGAGCAAGATACAGGGATCGTTCACAATCTATGAAGACCAATATCGGAGTGTACCCAACATGCCCCTACATGGTTATTTCAGGAGGGCGTAGTTACGACTTTTCACCACACAAAACCTGTTCAACGCGTCAAAAAGAAACCGAGATTAGCTATTTGGATCAAACAAGAGATGTAAGTGTAGTTGCATCGAGATAAAAACAGTTTTCTTCACTTTATCGCCGACTTACATATATTAAAAGATGAAGGCATATTATGTATACTATTTCCCAAACTCGCAAAATATATTACTTTTTGGGGAAATTGTCATGGCTCAGCTCTGGTGGGTCAAAATTGAATTTGTCTCAGCTCACTACCCGCTCACTGCAGAACAGCTCCCGGATTCGAGAATGACATTTGAATGCTTGGAACATCGACTACTGGTCTCGGAACGGTAAAAAACATGAAAATTAGAAACTCGAAAATTTTTGGATTTTTATTTTTTTTCTCGAAAATAAACCTCTTCTGGTGAATAATTCGTGAGCTAATATCATTCCCAGGCACTCAGGAATTTTCCTGGATTTTTTCAGATTTTTTTGCTGGTCCCTCCAAAAGTTATCACAAAAAATTGGAAATCACGTTTGTCCAGTATACTGGACATCTGCAGTAAGGGGGTTAAGGATCTTGCAACAAGCTTTGAAATGAGCTGAAGTTAGTTAAAAAATATTGAAATAGGTTGAAAATTTCTGCAAAATGGCTTAAGGGATGTGTTGAGTACACTTACCTCAGCTATCTGTCCAGCGCTTTCCTGCGTTGAAACTGTAGAAATCAATCCTACGGATGATACTATCTTCTTCGGATCATGTAGCCATCAATATATGCACGACTTTGGACCAGAAAGGTATAAAAGTTCATTTGAAATTTTCAAAAGGTTGTTCTGCTCTTTTGGGGACCTATTTCATCAATGATTAGTATTTGATTGAATTTCACTCAAAATGAATGACCGATGAGAGCAGCCTTCACGTTACCAAAGCAATTTTTTGATAATTTGAAATGAACTCATACCATTCTTTTCTAGAGTCATCCAAATTCGATTTACTCAAAATAAAAAACCTCCATAAAAATTTCATTTGAGCTTCATAGCAACTAGTGCTTGCCCACACAGGACTCTGAAAGTTTCATTTCGTCTTTCTGAATTTTTCTTTTTGAGATGCAGAGGACACGAAAACAAGAATGAAAACCAAGAGGGTGACTCAATCGAAATCCCGAAAAGATGAGAGAGAATAATAAACAAGTCCGCAAGCACAAATCCCCGCGAGACTTCGATCCTCGCAACGTTCCTATGGCATACTATATATATATATATTTAGACTGCACACACATTTCGTGTCACATATCGACGGATGGCCTCAACATCTCATTCGTTGAGTAAATACGGCATCCACCACCACCACACCATACATATACATCTCTATTTCCTCGTCTCGGTAGCCGGTTGAGCAAACAACTGATATCGCACCCGAAACCAACCTCCTCCCACACAATCTATCTATATCTATATCTATGAGATCCCTCATATATAACAGTAGAGTCCCATTGCGTTTGCGAATTTTTTTTTTTCACGAACAAATAATCGCACACGGCCGAACGAGGGCGACGTACATTTAGAGAAGAGAGAATACAAAATTCGCTACCGATAAGCATCGCTTTCCGTTTCTAACGAAAATTTGGTTCTCTGTACATCAGGTAGAGGCTGATGCAGCTGCTGCTATACTCGTTCTGATCCCGTAATCTGCATCTAGATGTCTTCCAAAGCTTATATAGTATGTGTGTGTTTGTATATCGGGCTATTTGTATATTTCAATTTGCGCAACGTTGTACCCTTGCGAAAATTTTGCCTATACCGAACGTAAAACCTTGCTTAAAACGACGACAGCGATTATTATCTCTCTAGCTTTTTCTCAACGATGAGTGCATCTTTCAGGCAATTCTTCGATAGAGAAACACCCATATGTATAGTAGTAGTAGTAGCTAAGTGTGCACAGGTAGTAGCTGATGTTTGAAATTGCTATTTTTCGAAACACTTTTAAAGCGTCGATCAAATTTTCATCATTTTTCAACGGGCCAAAATTGGAGTAGACCCTAAGATGCTTGCTCCACATCACTTTAAGATTGTGTATTACCAATTTTATAAGAGAAAGGATGAGGTTTGACGGGAGCTATTACTCGGATGCTACTGCATGCTGTATTAAAAGATTGTATGATGTCGAGATTGAAATTGAAGTGGGGAAAATCTGTGTGTGCTCTCCGTAGTTATGTACGATTGGGAAAGCAAAGTAAATATCGTCGAGAGCACGTTCTGTTTTAAATTATTGTATTGTACAAACACGATAGATACACAGATATAAAATACAAATACATCGATGAGAATATTCCGAGGCGAGCGGAGAGTTGGCAATTTTATATATTTGGATTTGTATACTCCATATTCCAACAAAGTTAGTTTATTACATGGGTAAAATCGATTTTGTTGATTGCAAACTCTCGCAGGCCCTTTTCTGACACATGGTACAAAAATTATATATTTATATACGATCACACTATAACTTTGTTTCCTTTTTTTTTTTAACATTTTCCATCTTCATCATCGTTTATAGTGTGATACATCAATAAAAAAAATGTATGAACATTTATATAGGTTACATACTCTCGATAATCACATTTTGTTGCGGTTATACAAGAAGTTGGATGAGGCTATTTTACAGACTTGGTTAAATAGCATGAGATGCTACTTCACCATGGAGTACAATGGGCGAGTAAAAATGTATGTAGAACATTTGAATAATAATAGTACAAGTAGATCAACAGTAATATATCATATATGCACTCTCTCTATTTCTGTATTTCTCCCCGAGCCATATTTCAATTTTCAAATGGTTCATTCAAAGCTTATAACTCACGTAAGCATGTATGACCTTTGAGTATCGAGACAGTGATTGAAAACCACTATAGAATCGAGAATTATCGATCTCGATCCCAGAGCTATGACATCAATGCTGTGGCTCACATGGTTCTTGGAAGGAGAAAAATTGTCACAACCATACCTTGTTCTTTATCACTAACATTTTTTTTCATAAATTGATGTATGTGCGGTGACGATGGGATGGTAAAATACTATTGTTGCTGTCCGGTTTGAGACTTATTTCATGTAAATGATGGTTGAACTGTAGAAATCTATTTCAAAAAGCTCATTCTTTATTTTCCAAGAGATCAAACTCGAGCCCGCGAGTCGACAGAATGAATAAATGTCTCTAGTCATCATTGAAAAATCACCAGACATATTCCATCAACGCTTCAAACATCAACTATATGAAAATTCAAATCGAATGGCCACTTCAGACACTTTCACAAAATCAAACTCAATCACTTTCTGTAATTGTAACCACCCTGCTGTCCGCCACCATTGAAACCACCTCCTTGAGGTCCTCCACTTGGATATCCATTTTGACCACCGAATCCACCTTGAGGTCCTCCACTGGGATAACCACCATTTCCACCTGCACCTCCGGGTCCTCCACTTGGGTAACCACCAGCACCTCCAGGACCTCCACTTGGATAACCACCGGCACCTCCTGCATTAGCTTCACCTTCGTATGTTACTTTGGGCCTGTAACCGTTCTCATCGGCCTCGTATTCCACCTGGGATGAAAATATCTTTTAGATTCTTTGTATTATTTTTGAATTTTAGGGTTATGCGAAGAGAGCTCTGGATGTCAAGATAGGCGATAGGATTTGCAAGGTTAGAAGAAGGAATTTCAGTTTGAAGGCGTCAGGACATGTTTCCATGTAAAGATTCCATCTACATTTATGATTTTGGAATCCATGGATTCCGTGGTCATATATGATCATGAATAAAGGCGGTTTAGAAATTTTCCATTTTCATTCCGGAAAGACGTGATACACTTATTTACAGCTGGTGCAACATCAATACTTCACGGTGATGATTCGACATTACTCAGAAAAATCTTTCCCGGAGTCATTTTCAGGTTTTGGACATTTGAAACATTGACCAGGAAAAATTCACATCGTATATCATTTTTCGTCAAAATGTCAGTTTTTGGGAACTTGAGATCGACTTCCGGAAAGAATTTTTTCAGTAGTATATGATCAGTATTGTGGAGCATTGATGTTAGAGTAGGTTTGGAACAGTATATCACAACTTCCTGGGATGAAAAAAATATTTGAAGTGACTTCATGTATTATCATATACACGACCATAATATACATTCATGGAATCATATGTTTTACATGGGTTAGTCATTTCGGTACAGTCAAACTGTAAGGACCGGAATTTTTATGAAATTGAAGAATTGAGATTGTATAATCCTGCTACGACCATTGATTTGTTTGATCAAAGATTGATTACAGATTTCAAGATTTTAATTGGAGCTAGGTTGTGCCGAATCGAAAATATTTCTCAATGTGACCAGAAATCAACTTTCAACTTGAGAAGATTTACCACCAAAAGGATTTGCATTCACATGGAAAATGAGATCAAGTAGACAAAATATGGACTGAAATGGTCTTTTTACAAACAATCGAGTCTACAAGGGAGAAGAAGGAGGTGGAGAGAATTAAAGTGACTCTTTTTCCACTGAATCAACACTGTACAAACAAAAACTATTTTTTGGAACATCTTTTGGACTTTTTGATCACATTTCGGTACTTTTCAGAGATACTAATCCATCGTTCTGTATCTTGTCAAATATCTAATTTCATGTGTGCGACTTTGTTTTCTTTTTTTGTTTTTTTTTTTTAATTGCAGATATTCCGTAGGATACGGTTCCTCTCATTCCCGCAAATTTATTTGACAAATTTGGATTGGACCCCAGAATTTCCGGACAATGAATGTACAATCACCCGTAAGCAATAGCGCGGGATACAGTTCACTGTGATACTCACTATTTGCCGGCGTCCATCGGGCAGGAGTACGTAGTATTTGCCGGTGACCTTTGTTCCATCACTCTTCTCTTCTTGTCCAAAGTCATTTCCGGATGGCGGATCGTTGACGTCGTATTTGAATTCATACGGCATTCCAGGCTGCATCATGGAATAATATTATGAATCATCAGTATTTGGGAAAATTATAAGTTCAAGGAAATGTAAGCATATGGAACGGCTATTGCCATAATCTAGAAATTACCACGCAACGTGTTAAAAAATTTTCGCGACGAATTGAATCGTACTGACGATGAGTACAGGTGTCTAGGACTGATCCTCTTGATAGGCTTGATGAGGGATTTGGACTGAAAAACAATTCTTCATTTCGGAGTAGAATGGAAAGCTTCAGTGGAATACGATTCTATTCTAGGAATTTATCTCTAAGTGAGAGATCTTTGAAATAACCACCTAAAAGAGATTACCCAAAGTACTCGTACCCAGATAGCACAACCCTAAATATAGTAAATTTAATTGAGGTTATGTGAATCCCGAGGTAAGGCTTCAGCCCCTTTTGTTCACATGAGAGGATATCCTGATTATTTTATTCAACAAATATCACGATTAGTTACATAGATTGATGGTGTCGATATTCTGATGAATCTCACAAAAATAACCTCAGAAGTGAGATCGAGAGTTATTGCTTCAATAGAGTGACTGAAATGATGCGGATTCAACTTTTATATCAAATTGCGAGATCCGATTTGGAACCTACAAATTATATGACCCAATGAACACAAACCAGTGTATTTGATTGACCAGGACTTTTAATTCCAAGGACGGAATTTCGAAGTCCTAATCCGGAAAGTTTGGTAGAAATTCCACATATCAAACGGATAGGAATTAAATTGCAAATTCCACATGGGATCCCATTTGAACCGAAGATTTTTAATGAGAATCTGTAGATAATTCAACTGTAGATTCCCATTTGTATTTTTAAATGCCCCGAATACAGAACATCGAATAACAATGACTAGATCTGAAAATACCTTTAAAGGATAATAGTGACAAAAAGCATCTCAAACATCGAATTACTCACTCCATTGGATCCGTCATCATAACCGCCACCGTTACCACCAGGGTAACCTCCCGCTCCACCAGCACCTCCAGGATAACCACCAGCACTACCTGGACCACTAGGATATCCACCCTGACCACCTTGACCACCTGCAAAGGCTCCAGCACCTGGTGCTCCATACTGTTGATTTGGTGGCAGATAAGAATTGCTCCCGCCGTTGTTACCACCACCACCACCGCCGCCACCTCCAAAACTTGGCCTACCTCCTGCATTTGGTGGCAGATACGAGTTTACTGGTGGCTCTGCTTGTGCCAGAGCGCAGAGTAACACCGCTGATAGTACCAATTTCTGAAATTAGATGATGAAAATTAGCAAGATGTGATTTAACTTGACTGAGAACGGATTAAAAATTGTCTGATGGAAAGTACAATCGATCGGAATTCCTGTGTGGATCATTGAATCTTGAAAGTAACAGGAATCTCGTAATCAAAATGATCACGGACTAGTTTAGCAGTTCGAGTGTATTAGGGCTGCTGCCAAGCTCATTCATTAGACCGCAGAAGAATAACATCATTTTTGGAGACCATAATATGAAAATCTGAATCTCAGAGATGTCTTAACGCTGATCGCTGGTGTGAAAACTTCCACCATTCAAGGGATGATTCACATTCCGACTGATGAAGTGTTTACGTAATTTTTGAATGATCAAATTCTATTACGGGACTTTTAGAGGATCAATTTTAACTTCGATCTGATATTCTAATTGTACTCATTTCATCGACCTTGTCACCAGTTTATTTGTTGATCCACGGGATCGACAGAGTTTTGTACAAGTTTTCAAGGCTTGATTACTTTTTTTCATGATTTTATGGACTTTGGAACTGCTTGTATCTTATTATACTCCCATTGAGTTATAATTTGTCTCAAATCTCAAAGCATCGAGGCTCTAATAAAATCTTTCATGAAGAAAAAAAGTTAACTAGATTTGTCACACGGAAGTATTCGTGGGTGGCCATCAGACTCACACCGTGGAATCGTTTTGCTCCAATTACAAATTCAAATACAAGTCTTAGAGCATACTCTGTTGTAAGATTAATGTCACTTTCAAAAAGCCATTGGCGATTGTATGATTTGTTGAGTACGAGTGATTTCATCTCGAGAGCCCTATTCCTATTGTAGATGTACTCGTGACTAATGCCGGAAATGAAAAGTGCTCGCACTCTGAGATGCGGTCTGATGCAATAGATCTTGAATCATATGTGCGTGGGCTGGCCAAACATCATTATAAACTTGGAGATATTATAGATATGAAATTCAATTTTCCAAGAAGCCTCGATTACCACGTTCTGATCAAGGATAAGAAACCGCAAAGATTAAAGACCAACTGACACAATACGGATACTTTTTTTTTGACTCATATCTCCGCACTATAATCCTAAAATCAAAGCAAAAGCTATCATTTTGCAGACATTTTGGCCTGCAACAATGACACCAGAGTCAAAGCTTATATTGAGCAATCCCCACCAGTAAATCAAATTACCCAGTCTCAAATACATTGTTCTCAATCATCGTTTCTCAATGAAATCGTAGAAACTACTTACAGACCTTCCCCTCATTTGAGCGTGACTGACGGATTTCACACTGCTAAATGCGTAATTCTCATCCAAACATTACCAGCATCACACTACAGAATCGATTTTATAGCACCTATCTCAACGCCAACGTGACATATAACCTACATAAAGATACCATATCCCTCCATCATTATACACAAAAGAAGGGTAAGAAGAATCAGGCCTCATTAGAGCTCAAGCGCGTGCAAGCATTCAAGAGCCAATTTCGCATTTTGATGCAACGAGTGTGTGCATGTGTGATGGACTACACAATCTAATTTTGCAATATTGCACTTTTCTATATACATGTGCATGCATGCATCAGCTGATGCTCCTCTTCTTCAAGTGAAATTGCGTCTAGGATATATATTTTTTTTCTTTTTGTCTGACAGGCTGATGCTGTAGTTCTTTTAGTATTAGAGAAAAAGAGACGAGGAGCGCCCAAATCTTAGACGAAAATCTTGCCAGTCGAATAGGGATGCATCAGTATTACGTTTGTGAGCTCGCACGATTGGCCCAAATCTTTCCACGTCGCAAGACTGATTTCCTGTCGTTACTCAATCTCTAATCCGCAGCCTATATACTAAAGTAGTGGTGCAGTAAAGGAGAGAGAGGAGAGTGAGGTATGCGGGTTGCAGGTGCGAATCGTGATGCAAATTTGAGCACCGAAAGAGAGAGATGGTTCTAAAGAGTCTCTACCTCTCGGTCTTCAAAGATTCCTGCTGAGTTTTCATCAGAGTAGAGCTGTCGAGACTTGGGATTGACGGAGTTGGGTAATTTCGATTTTGGGGGTGTCTGTCTTGGGTCTATTGCAGGAATTCCTTTTGTGGAGATCAAAATTTCAAAACTGTTCTGCAATGATGCAGCTGGGTATTCCTCATGGGTATTTCGTAGATGGGGATAGTCTATTTAATCTTCATAAATTATCAAGAAAATTGATTTTTTGAAAAATTGCAGATATGACTTAAGTAATCTCAATCCCGAAACTCACTTATATGGCCGTTTTTATTCATCATGGATATTTTGAAAAAAATGCACACCCGTCGCTTTTTTCGGATTTTCAGGGCTCATCATAGAATATCCTTCACTTTACTGCTAAACCATTGATAACTCTAGCATGGTTTTCTACAGAATTCATGAACTGGATTAATCTTTAGACTGCCGGCCTGGTGCATATATGAGCCACTTATTTTACGATGAGTTTGATTTTTGTAGGTGAATTTTCGATGAGGTTCCTATGATTGTATGGATTTAAAGGCATAGTGAGCTACCCTGAGATTCTTCTAAACCAACCAATGTATCTAAACTACCCCTAACGAGGGCGTGGAACCCCTTAAAATTCAAGAATAAAATATCAGACTTATATCAGGTTTTCCAAAACTTCTAATACTGGGTAATAGTTTATGTACATTAGTGTTTCCACAACAACTGCGTGTAACAATTTGGATCCTCCACGAACTATTTCATCACATGAACCCTCTCAAAAAACAGTAATTCTCTAATTAATAATTTTCAAATTTTCAACCCCTGATAAGGGGTAGTTTTGACATTTAATATTTTTTGATGATGTGAATGCACGAAGAAGCAATTTGGACAGCCTATTACATCCGAGGAAGCCAGGGATTCATTTAGATGTAACTAAATGACAATCTGCAAAATTCCGAAATGTACAGTTTGGGTCCCGACCGTTGCCTGCCGGCTTGGCTCATATATGAGCCACCCATGACCTTGAGAACTCATCGCGACGTATTAGTTACTCATATATATAAATTTTCCCTTCGGAAGTGGTCATTTTATTAGGAAAAATGCCGGCAGTCTAAGGGTTAATATCAACGAGGTACCTTGAGTTGTCGATATACCCAAGAATAGAGGGAAAACGTGACACCAATCACAAACATCAACGGCTAGACTCTGTTTCATCAAAATATAATACATCACATTAGATCGAAGTGTTTTCATAGCAGTGAAAGATAAGTTTTATCTCCAACTCAATGTACAATGACATCAGTGAAATCGAGAGAGTATTTGTGGAATTGCGAGCACCGATATACTGGAGTTGACTATCGTCATTTCTGCACTCGTGCTATTTTGGATTCTAAATACCCATTTATTTTAGTGGTTGAATTAGAGACTGCTCTGCCTCCAATCTATTTCGGAATTCATCATGTTATTTGGGTCACAATGACCCGTCATCTTTCCTCAATAAAATAAAAAATGAAATGAATAAATGAACTGGAAGATTCACGTAGGACTGCTTGAAACTGAATGGAAATTAGATGTTTAAACCAAACTTTCAAAATGTGCAAATATGTGCTTCATATCATCCGAATTTCCATGTCAGTGAAGTTGATAAATCCCAGTCGCATTTACCTATCTCCTACCCATAACGTCCAAAAAAAAATCGACGTAGGAGTGAAATAAATCCTCAGTTTCGCGTCTTCTCAGCAACCGATCTTGTCGAGAAATAATTCAAAATATGTACTCAGGATCGAGCCATTAACTGATAAAATGATTTATAGTGATTTCTCAGTCCTAACCTTCAAATTTTGAAGGAAAATCCCGAGTCGGTCCATCTGAAGTTTCAAATATATATCTTCCCAGCAACTGATTCGGTTGAAAAAAATCTGAGTTATGTCTCACGACCCAAGCAACTCGTTTTGAAAGTATTTACCGGTTTTCCGTCCATAACCTCCAAAAAATCAGAGGAAAACACCCATTACACCCTCTCATTGCCTCTTTACTGTGTATTCCTAGAGATCCATTCGGTCGGAAAAAGTTACGAACATATTTTTTCAACCAAAAAGATATATCCGAGAATATATCCCAGAAGTATTCACTGATCCCTGAACCATCTCTAAAGACTCGACGTAGAAGCGAATATTGGTCTCAGTCTAAGCCTCTATAGGTTTTCCCAGCGATCGATCTGGTGGAAAAGAATTTTGTGATGTGTATTTCTACATATCTGTTGAAACTGTAATTTTTCTAGCGGTATCCAGTGAGCAGCTCCAGAGAGGAAAAAAAAATCTTGTACAAAAATTGTTATTTATGCATGAGGTCAACCAGAGACTAAAATTCCCAGCATTTTTTCGTGTTACTGAGAGATTTTCTATCGAAATAGAGGGAAAAAAAAGTTTTGATCCATGATCGATCAGAATTTCACCGAAATCTTACTCTCATTCCTGGGATTAGACCGTCGAAGTTGAGAAATCTTGCAATGTCGATATGAAAATAGCCAATAACTCTGAGAGAACAGTTTTACTAGAAATTTTCGGAGTTTTCACCAGGTAAGTCATGATGAAAAAAAAAGGCAGAAATTTCACATGTATTGCACGAACGGCATTATTAAGACTAGTATCAATGATCAGGCATAAGTTGCAATATAGAACTCGACAGTTGAGGAAAAATCCGCACAGAAAAATTCTTTTCGTTGAATGGATAACTAAAATCTAACTATAATCATTTTGGTGGCTACATTCATTCGTCTCTACTCTTGCAGTCAAATTAGATGATCAAACTGCAAACGTATCGCTTCAATGAGTTCCTAATAACAAGCCCATCGTCGCTCGTTACGATTGAAAGTATACAAAATGAGACAGTCGGCGTCGATGTTGAATTCAAGTCATCATCCGAGATTTCTCGTAGATAGCACGGGCTATTGCATGAATTTCTCGATTTACTTTATATAGATACTCAATCCTAAGACGATAAATTCAACTGTCAATTCGACGTCACCTAACCATTGACAGGATTTGCTTATTTGAAAATTACGATAAATCTGGAATCTCAAGATAGAATCTAGCTCGGATAATTAATAATTCAGAAAACAGGGTTGAGCGCCTAATAAATTCTGCACATTTCGATCGAATTAATTTGATTGTATCAATCAGGTCAAAAGTCATGGTCCTCGGCAATCAACTACAGTGTGTGATTTTGTCAGATCTCGGCTCATTCACCACTATTGATTCATCAATAATCCAGTACTTTCGTAAATTAGCATCGGATTCAGATAATAATTCATTCTCTTGACACGTAACTTAAGCTATATCAGTTCAAACGAAAATTCGTGATCATCACGCCCAATTTTATGGGACCAATCGTGTCTTTCCCGCAATTTCTCCATTCCACACACCAAAAACTCTCATACACCTCCCAAACTTCCCAACACCACTCATCCACCGTTTGTTCTTTCCTTCGAACCCCATTAGCAAAATTTTAGCTTCAAGGACGCGATAATGGCATCGGAGGTCGGGAAAATTGAAAAGCTTGAAATTTCGTGGCCCATTCGCTGAGGCGCTAAAAGTAGCGCGTTTATCCGGGACTGCATAACACACCATACATACACATTCACTAAAGAGCGAAAAGCCTTTTAGCCGAGGTATAAATATAGTCTCTAGAGCAAGCTTTTCGCGAGAATCTCTGGCAATGGAATTTTCGGCACTCAGACTATGGTCTATATAGCCTTCCCTGGATTGAATTTGAAATCGCGTTGAATATTCGTAAGCTGAAAACATCCCCTTCAGTGTATTTTATTATGCTCAAGTGCTGAGCCAACAAAATCTTTACGAGCTGTACATACAATTTGACTGAATAGATGTTCTTTGGCTAGGTATACGGGAGAAGTATAGCAACTTTTTTTTTTTTTTTTCATTTTTTATGAGATTGGAAGTTGAATTGGGATATTGCTGGTACTTTTCGATTCACGATTTTCGATTGGAGTGAATGTTCGATTGGATTGAATTGGGAGAGAAAATTGATTATTTGTATGTGTAGAGTGATGATTCGTGAAAGGCGTGTTTTATTTGAATGTATTTGAACAGAGTGCATGCAACTCGGTTTTTGAATAATTGAATTGGGTATTTAATTAGTGCTGCTGTTAATGCTGCTGCTGTGGCATTCGATATAATTTGAAGCTCCGATGGATAGGTATGAGGATTATTGAGCTTGATTAAATGAGCGGGTGAATCTGTGCTAGATAGAGATTTTTGGTAATTCAAAACATCGGGTTGCATGAAAGTGAAATTTGTGTAGCTGCACGGATTGATGATATGCATAGACGGGAAATAGATCGAGTTACCAGTGATGAATGAGAATTTTTTTCCTCGTTTCACTCAACAAATATCTCTCTTCGACAGAATCTAGAAATGATTGCTATATAAATTGAGCAACCTCAAATCGCTCATTGGAAAATGTCTTCTGTGCCCCGATTTCGTTTCGGTAAATATCATGAGCATCTCGACTTCCCGAATCTCGAAGAGACTTTGGTCCGATAGTTTTTCTTCTAAAAGAAACAATCAGAAATTTCTTAAACGTGGGGGAATGTTGAAAAGTCACTGGGACAAAATAGATGATTGAACTTTCCTGATAGAACTTGATGGGCTAAAATTACTGCCCGATAATTTGTTATTCTGATGAGTATCATACAAAAATTCTGGGGAACAAGTAGCCATCCAAAAATTTTTGAGTTGAAAGAAGTCACTTGAAGAATTTTCAATGGAAAAAGAACTTGCACGAGAGATCCAGATGAAGACTAACTTACTCGTAATTGGGATATGTAATCAAGAACCGCACAATTGCATGAAACCATTGAAAAAATTTTCATGATGAAGAATAATTTGCAAAATTTTGTAAGACTTTGAAGTTGTTTGATATTTTCTTACAGTTCCGAAGTTTTTGAATATGTTGGTCTGACCGAAAAATCTTACATATTTTTTTTTGTTCAAAAATCCTGGATCATTCCTCAAGAATCAGAAATACTTGGATAGTTCATTCTCAATTGAAAGATGTATGCAGAATCATCCCATTAGAAGTGTCTTACTTTGGTCCCTATAATCCTGGATAACTACTTCATCTCTTTTGCAAAAATTCAAAGCGTGTAACGCCTCACACAGCAAATCTTCTCATACTCACGATCTCATGAAACTAATTGAAACGAACAAGACAGTTATGTCCAATTATTGTAACCCGCACTGACTTCATCCAATTAGCATAAGGACGACACTAAATTTCAAATACGTATACCTCCTTATAACATGCACCTGAGTGCAATGGAATGTCCGATCGTATCAATTTCAATTCTTCTCCTTCACTTTCCGATTACATTCCATTTTTGATCCAAGTATATGCACGTCTTTCTTTTTTTTTCATGATTACTCACAACGACGTGCCATCAACACCCGATAAACCGTCCAATACGGTCAATTAATTTGACCACCCTCGACTTTCGAATTACGTGATACAGCATTACCTCGAAGAATATGAGGTAAAAGAGAGAAATGCATATCCTGGATCTGGGTATAAAGAAGAATGAAGAAAAAAAAGAAGGAGTGGAAAAGAACGAAAAAGGTTCAGTGTGATGTGGCGCTTGGCAATCTCCGAATTTTTTTTTACTCTGTTACGATTTCAAGCGTTCAAATTGAGCGATATCAATCCCTCGTTGTCACTGTATTATACACGCCAAGCTCTCTGTATGATTCGTATCACTCGTCTTGGTAAAATGACTGATTGAATGTATTGGCGTTACACTTTTTTATCCGGTAATTTCTCAAGTACGCGGGTTTCTCTTTTGATATAAGAATCAAAAGTTTTTGTTGTATCATCAAGGAAA
The DNA here is from genome assembly GCA_029851415.1 of Eretmocerus hayati. NCBI lineage: Eukaryota > Metazoa > Arthropoda > Insecta > Hymenoptera > Aphelinidae > Eretmocerus > Eretmocerus hayati. The sequence goes on from CM056741.1 coordinate 10,577,023, forward strand.
GTGTCAAATTGTCTGTAACATGGTTTTTTGATGGACGGCACTGATAATAATTTGGTTGATCGATTGGACGTTAATTGTCAAGCCAATTTAAGCGTGAAATATTCGTTCTGTTAAGATCGAAATTTAATTGAGAAGCGAGTACTGATCAGTGAAATCACTTTGACGTTTGGAGCCCTGAAGATTTTTATGCCGAGTTGGCTGGGAAATGGGCATGATATTTTCTGCACCCATTGATGGAGGGGAATTTTCAATTCGTGTTAGCAGTGAGATTCAAAAGCTAGTCGAACCATAGCATTATTGAGTTTTACTCAATGGTTGAGTGGAAATTGACTTTTTGTAGGTTATGGACTATATCCCAGACAAATTGTTGAGCTCATCTATGCACTAGGTGACAAACTTTCAATGTACTGCGACGACGAAAATCGCGTTCGGGCCCATTTAATGAGATTCTGATCACCAGCGCACACAGAGTTGGACGCGTGGGCCCCACCGGTGGAGCCCATCGCAGTAAAGGTGTTAAGAACGCGTCACTAGATCTCTACAGACCAAAGAATAATATTTGCAAGCATTGATATTGACACTTTTCAGGAAGTTGGCACCTACGTACACATTTAGTTGACACACTTTTGGCTAAAGGGAAAATGTTTCGATTCCGTGATTCAATCGTGCAATATAATATGATAAATCAATTTGTCAATCATATGAATCTACTTATTGAGATTAGAGCGATATTTCAGAACCGTGGCAAAAAATCACCGAAAAGCGTATCAGACCCCGTAAATTCATTCTTGGAACAAATGAGTCTATATAAATCACTCTTTCGACGTTACAGATAGTTTGAATTTCGAAGAAATGCTTTCACTATTTCACGCAAGTAGTTCGACGGAAGTCTTTTTTCATACAAGATTTCATTTTGAATTATCATTTTCATTTTGATATTATATCGACTCCCTCATGGTTAATATCCTGAAAAATCACGTACACGACAGGAATAATTTTTTTTTAACGCTTAATGAATATTTCCAAATAAATAAAAACGTTCACATTCATAAAAGAATCATTGTATTCACCCGAGAGAATACTAAAAATCCCATCTGATTGATATCGACACGTCACATACTATAGATAACATACGAATTCAACTTTCATTAAACCCAATTCCAAAGCCACTTTCAATTTTGCAATATAATTGAATTTGCAGATATAATATTATTACTCAATAGGAAGATTTCAAGCATCAAGCTTTGACACGTGCTATATTCTGGCAATACACCAAGCCAATTTCGAGCATCTGCTCATGGGACACACATATATATATACAGACCATAATCCACTTAGATGTCTGAGAAATTGCAATTCGATGATTGCGATCATCTAATAAAGTTGCACGGTCCCACTCTCTAATACTGTCTCTCTTGCTCGCGCGACCGACTTTTAGAAATTGCACCAATGCTCTCATGATCCTGATGCATACCACTTAAAATACCCCATACATACATACATAGACAGATAAAAATAGAGAGATGAAAAATTGGAGTGTGGCAAAAACACGATGCTGAAGCAAAGATTACAATGGATCATGCTTTATAGCGGATGACGTTATCGAGTAACGTTTTCTCTATTAGGATATTTTCGGTTCATCAGGTTGGATTTGTTGATGAGATTCTCTACCCAAATTTCTTGAATTACGATATTTGCCTATTACTACGATATAAGCTCTACTCCCTTGAAATCAGATGATTCCCGCATTCGTCGGAATTCAGCCAAAAATGAACTAACCCAAGTTTTTGAATAATATCGTTTCTTCATATCTCAAAGTTCTAGATGTACATTATCCCCTACAGGATTCTGTATTCTCTATTCACATTTTCTCCACACGTCAACTCTTCACTTTCGCATGTTGAGTGAAGCGTACGATTCTGTTATCATTAACGAATCCAGTGATATCGAGATTTTGAAATCGATAAAAAATGTATAGATGTATACGTTTTTGTAAGAAATTGTAGAAATTGAGACTAAACTGGGCATACCGTATGGAATCTGGTGCCAAAATTCGCGTTTATACGATAAGAAACGGGTAAGTATGTGTGGGTGTATGTATGAAAGTGTATTGGTATAAGAAGCGCGCGAATTTCGAAAGGGAGAGTATAAATATAGAACGGTATGAGCGCACGCGTTTTATGCACCCAGAGAGATTCATGCGTCTTCCGTAAAGGTAATTGCGCAATTTGATGAGTCTCAGTGTGTCTTATACGATTTTTCTTTCAAGATGATACCGTTTTGCACTATTTCGTTATATTTTTCAAGGATCGTAAAAGTTTACCTATATAAATGTAGTGGTGCAATGACTCGTATTAGCTTGAGTATATATACCGGTACTCTCGATTAGGTTCGTAAATATTGAATCGAAGCGTGAATCAAGATGGCTCCATTACATACTATACACTTTTTTGCGAGATTCTGATGTTTCAAGTGTCGATTCTCGTTACGTACTCGATGAAGAAGTCTATACTTATAGGTTGTATCGGACACCGATCGATACACAAACTCTTTTACGAGATGAGAGTTATACTCACGTCTCGAAAGTCTACAACGTGATTGAGCCTGTCAATCTTGAGGATCTATCAAGATAACTGTATTTATGTCTAATATTGTGTTTTAGGAAGTATGCTAAAGTTATAACTGTAATTGAGATGAATCTGTTTGATAGAATTGATGTTGGTTATGGGGACTATTATGCTTGGATAACTTTGAAATTTCTGCCGATATCGAAAGAATTTTCCTCGAAATGTGGATATCTTGGTATTTTTTGAGAGATACTTCTTTCGGGTAGAATTCGTGTTGAAATTGAAAGGTGAGATGTCAAGATTTTCCTTTGTGGATCAAATTTTTTACGGATTCCGTGCCGTTTAAGGGTCATCCATAGATTACGCAGGGGAATATTCCATAATTTCAGGGCTTGTTGTTTTCCTTGTGAAAATTTCTCAACGAACAATTGTTGAATCGTGTATCAGAATGTGAAAATGGGCAACCCCTTCATCTTGATTCCTATATGTGATTTATGGAAAGCCCTTCATTCGCGAGAAGGGGCACATTATGAAGTTTGAGGGATTTTCTATCGGTAGCAATTGTCTTACTTATGGTGCCATTACTGAACCATATCTTTCTATTCGCCCAAACTCTGCTGATTATTTTCTGAATGCATTTTCATAAAACTTGACCATATTCAAAGTATGATTACCGTGAACCGGGGTGAATGTGGCCACTTTTCCGGAAAGAGATTGTAATAGTCGTAACTCCGATCCTATACCAGCTAGAAAGACGTGCAAGAGCGCATTTTAAAACTTAGGATCTCTTCTTTTAGAATGTACCACCTGATTCATGATGAGATAGGTTTCATTTACCCTTTTTCCCATTGGAATTTAGTGAAAATTGTCAAGTAAAACTTTCATTTTGCAAAAATTTACCTGAGCAACCCAGTAGATCTATTTCTATCTCTTTCCAACGATTTTCTCTTAGTAGGTAATCACGTCTTCTACATTTTGCGCTATTGCCGATTGAATTTTGATGCGACAGTTATTTAGAACGACCACTTGAACGAGAACCTGTGATTTTTCGGCTGCCCCGGGGTGAATGCGGCCACTTTGTTTCTTCCAACTCTCGAGGACGCAAATGAGTGGAAGAGAATTCCAAAAAACAGCATTTTGGAGGCGACGTCAAGGCGCGTCGAATGAGTGCAGATACCTACATAAAGTTTGGTCAAAAAATTGCAATGAAACTCAACTGGAAGCGTCAAAGTGTCAAAAATCAACCCAGACGTCACTCGAGACACAACCGTGCTTGAGACGCCAATGTAGTTTATAAATTCCAAATTGGCCGCTTGACTCGGGTTTCTGAGCTATCGAGATGAATCCAACGGTATTCTCTTCGCATAAGATGTGTTATCCTTATTCTGTTTCAAACACGAGGCGTCGGGGTAGGGATTCGCCAGACCAGTACAATCGCGGTGCTCAACGAGGGTGGCCACATTCACCCCGGATGCCGGGATGAATGTAGCCAACCTGTTTTTTACACTTTTCAAGAGAGCGAATGGTTGAAATGAAATCCTGAAGTCAGCGTTCCGAAAAAGACGTCAAGACGCGTCGAATGACCTAAGATACATATAGCTTTGTTCGAAAAATCGCAACGAGAATTCGATCAGAAGGTCCAAAGTGGCCACATTCACCCCGGTTTACGGTATTGAACTGGATCAAAATGTTCTGGAAACCAACCATGATGGCTGAAATTCATAAAAAATTCACTATATAATACCCCGTGAATTGATATTTACTTCACCGAAATTTCCCTTTGAAGGAGCGCGTAAAGTCCTCAATTACTAAATGACTATCCACTAAATTCTTTGCCGTGATTCTAAGCTTCTCACAGTGATGCTGGATGAACATGAATCTGAGTTCCGACTGATGTAATTAGGATCTGTTAGTCCATGTAATCGTGACGGCATCTTTTTTGTTTACGAATAAGGTATGAATGGTTCGATGTATTCAAGGTGAAGTGTCGAAAATGAATTCGTTACAAGTTTACTGTATGATTTACCGAGTTGTTTGATCCCATTGTTATCTCGGTCATATCTAAACATTCATGTTATCTAATCATTTCATAATTTCATTGAGAATTTTTATTGATTGCAGCGTCAGCATATCAGCTAGTCCTATGAATATGATGCGGGTTTTATTCATATCAACTATAGTTGTATAATTGTCATTAACCTCAATTTACTTGTCATCGGGTGTATTTTATTGATCTATTCGTATGATTCGAGATCACATCCCACAGTTTCAATTCAATATCGTAATGACCCCCAACACTTGATTGTCTAAGATTCTTCCAGATTATCGTATCTATATGTGGTTGAATGAATTGGTTCCCATCAAACCATTTCTACATTCAGGAATAACGTGAGAATTATAGCTCGTATCAAAGAGAGTCGAATTAAATGAGTCTATGAATCAGTGAGTGAAGCTTGCTCGTAATAACAAGTTGCTGTTATTACAAGTAGTAGTTGTTGCTCGTAGTAACAAGCACTAATAGACTTTAATTCTTAAAAACAGAATTTCGATTTCAAATTTCGATTTTGAATCAAAATGATTTACACGGAATCTACGGAACAAGAAAAAACTCATTGCTTCAAGACTAATTCTGACATGGGCCCTAATAAATGAATCTTGTATTTGCGATGGTGTTGCATACAGAAATTATCTAAGGTCAAGCCTCATACCAAGAATATATAACTCTTCCAAGTACGATACCATTTTCTAGCGAACAAGACATATTCGAGAAAAACATCCCTTTCAGAATAGAACATATGAGTATTCAAATTTCAGATCAGTCACGTCTGGTAGTTTTCGGAACTTGCCTTTCATTAATCTTCCGAGTCTCCTATGATACCACTCATTGTAATAAAAACACGCGACACGCTCAATTTTTCTAATGAGTGTAAGAATCTCCAAATCATGGAGAAAAACTGGCCATTGATGCAAAACTTTGACTCAGCATTTGATTACGCGAGATATTTGAATATTTTCTTTGATTACTCTCCCTCGAAGCTTAAAATGAATTATTGAAATGGAAAAACCGCCGAAATGATTTTTTGAATCCCAGAATACCGTGGCATAATGAGAATCGTCAGCTTCAATTGAATGTGCATTATTGAAGAGCGGGGGCATGAATGAGTGAACAGAATTGGGTGTCGGAAATTCAATGACTTCAATCTCCATTTGAAAGAGACCTCGATGGCAAATTAACAAGTACTATGAGTATTTTTAAAGTTTTCATTTTCGCCATGAGTATGATTGAAATTCAATCACCAGAGCAGGCCGGATCAATTGGAAACTTTTGTTCGCTACAGCTCGCATTCAACTCCGCAATTATCCATACCTTTTGCTCATTGAGATCAATTTGAACCCGCATGACACTGGATAGGATCAATGAATGCTCTTTGTGATACCTGATTTTTATGAGGGAATGAAATTTTCCAAATATTAAATTCTCCTATTGTAATTGATATAAAATTCAAGCATTAAGTCCTGATCATCATTTTGCCCCAAATAATAAAAATTTGTCGCTACTCCTGCTGATCAATTTTCTTCAATGATTTCTCATTAAGATGTTGAACATCATCTCCTGATCCCATCAAAGCATTCTTTCGTGCTCTGCGTAAGAAACTTTACGATCACCGGGTCAAAATTTTCACAAATAATTCAGAAACTATATTTCATGAGATTCCCGTAACATGCTTGTCTGAAAAATTGCGTAGCAAAATTTTCATGGGTCATCACTCATGAGGTTCCTCGTTTCTTCATGACTCCGGTGCTTGATGAATGTTATATATTGTTTGGATTCGAATTGAAGACAGACGGAATGAAATTTCATGAATCACTAACTTTGAGATGGTATCAGTGATATTGTATTAAATTTCGATCTTGGGTGCCCGTAGACCATGCAAATTTGATATTTTTTCAAAAAACTCAATTTTTGCTACTTTGTAAGGAAGATTGTTATTGAATATCAGATTCCCTATTGGGTAATTCACGGTCCACATTCACAAGCCAGACAATAAAGCGCACGAAGCGCACAAAGTTGTACCATATATCCAAAATATATTTCAATAAATGAAATCGTCACCTCCCTAGTTTCAAACGGAATTGTTTGAAAATATCTCGAGTTCGTTCTCAACCACCCTTATATCATGAATACCCGAAAAGTTTCCGCTCCATGAGAAAAATTTCTTAAAATTCATCTTATGATCGTCAAAATCCAAAACATTCCAAGATCCATAATCAAAAAAAGCTCTGTGAAGCTTCCATTGAGAAACCAATTTCTATCATCTCAGATATTTCACCAAATTAAGTCCTACAAACTCAACACTCGAACCTGCTATCCTACACGCCAATCAAAGTAAATCTCACAAATTCACCCCCAAAAAACACAATCCCCAAAGATGAATAACTCGATACTCACATTCATTTTGAAGCTTGTCTAAGCCAACTTGGACTTGCAATCACTTAAGGAACAGAGATGAAATTCTGTTCCAATGAGAAGACCTCCTCGTCGACACCTTAAACCGACCAAAAATACAGTGAGCTAACACCGTACTCTCCTCTTTTATAATAGCGCACTTGTTTTTTTTTTTTTTTAAACTCTCCTTCTCAGTTGAAGAGAGAAGGGGAGAGAGGGGGGGTGGTTAAAAAGGACCTCTCTCACTCTCAAAAAGCAAGACTCGTCTGCGAAGTAGCATCTGCCACAACTCTGGTTTTATACCTTTCGCGCGAGTTGGGGGTCCATTTGCAATATACGTACATATCGAGTATACGAGATATGCATTCTCAGTACATCATATCGTCGTCGTTGTCGTAGTATAGTAGTATATAGTCGTCTTCTTTTACTCCTCAGTGAATCTCGTTGTGTGTATAAAAAAAGTCTGCCCCCTCACCAAACTCCCTCTACTTACACCTTCTTGTATAGTAGTCATAGTATTACCAGATCTCAGCCTGCACATCACCTTCACAAAAGTGTATATAAGCCGATATGTAACATCACGAGCAAGGACGTTGCGCCACTATTGCCATGCATCGACAATGACTACATATATGTATATTTAACCCCCCTCTCATGCCCCTCTAATACAGTATCTACTTTATTTTGGTATTAGTTATAATAGTATGATATTCGTCGTCTCACGTATTGCAAATTTTTACTATAGCATCATTAGTATTACAACGTAATCACCCTCTACATAGGGTAATACTATGAAAATGAATATGATGATGATGTTCTGGTACATACGCGTGTGGATCATTGTTTTGCTATATACATGAAGTTAATGTGTGTACACATAGACATATCATATAGCTTTGAAATATTGATTTCAACCCAATCACACGACAGATTGCATTTTAGAGGTTATGTATATATATCTATATGTATTTTGAGGGGAAGCTGGAGACTCATGAAATCATGATGGCAAACGATTTACCCCGGTTCTATAATGCGGTATCTATACCTCGTATTGTATGTATGACGATGAGGAGATTGCACGATCGATCCAAGCTTCGATCTTTCGAATCGAGCTTACCCTACCCAAGTTTATACACATATCTATATGAGTAGTTCCGTTTAAACTTAAATATTTGAAGGCTGAAAATGTGCCAACTCCAAATCCCAATTGGGAAGGTTCTAAACATGTATTTTACGAATTTCTCCAAACATATAATGTATAATTTAACTCGCGCGCGGATTGAAAAATTTCCACGCATTGGTACCATAAGGATAACACGGTAGCGTCGCATATGAATGACATTTTGAGCTTCACACGGAAACCTGACTTTTGACACTAAAATTGATCTCACGGCCAAACGAATCATGTTACAGTTTTGAGATTTTAGAGTTTCCATTTGGCCATCAGATACTTTGATAAAAGCTAACTAGAACCTCCGGAATCTTGCGTTACTAGTAAGGCACGGAACTGACAAAAAAAAATCAGCAAAAGTAAATTTTTGCGGAAAAGTACTACGCAAAGTGTAAAAACCAATTTTTTAAGATACTCTAGAACATAGAAAAGTCGCGATTGACGACTTACTTTGAAAATGAGTTGGTGGGGAGAAGCCTAGAATGTGGCTAATCCACTTTTATTGGGGAAACTCGAGCGAGTAAAATTTTAAGTAAAATTGCGCCACAAAATGTACCGTACCCGTCATGCATACAAAAAGTGGTCTTTGGGATCTTAGAGTACTTTATGGCATTATATTTGATGTATCTGCCCGTCCGAATCTCAATTGAGCCCCGCCGCGACGCTTCACACTCACAAAGGTCGAAAAAATGAATAACCACAGCGTACGAAAATGACATTTTGACCCCTTTTTCGACGATAATTTTTTTTAGGGCACCCTGGATCATCGAAGCAATGATTACATCAAAAGAAGCACCACAAAATACGTTGAAAATGATCTGTACGAATTTTTTCCCAAGCGTTTTGCGGGTTCGTACAAGCAGGCACACATTATTTCAAAATTCCCGCGAAACTACTCATATAGACACTGGAAAATCAATTTGTGGCTTGGGTGGGTAAACGATTTGCGAGGCAGTGCGACGTCTCGTTGCGTCGTGGACCATGATAATATAGATTTTGCGATGTTCGAATTGGTTCAAGCTCGATTTATCGGGGCGGTGACCTACTGATGCTGTTTCTGCTGCTATTGCTGCTATCGCATTATTTGGGCGATGCAAATCGAAATGTGCTATTTGAATATCAGAATATGCGATATTGAAGTATGGCGGGTTGATTTGGAATATCGTGGGTGTGGTATATGTTGGAAAATTACTGTTGAATATGTTGAAAGATTTTTGTAGAAAATTTCAGTTGGAAGTTCGGTTGGGTATCAACCAATCAGGCGTGATTGGTCAATTCTTTGACCTTTTGATAAGAGCATGCTCACCGACGTGACTCGATGAATTGATTCAGAATATTCGAATTTTCAATCAGGTTTGATTACTTAATTTTTTTATTTTTTTCATGAGCATGCTCTTCGACGTGACCTGATGAATTGAATTGGGATATTTGGAATTTCGTAACTGTGATTTCGTTACACGCTCGATAGAACATCGGAGTCTGATTAGGAATTAATGATTTCTACAGAGTCATTTTTTCTCAAATTTCAATCATTAATAATCTCAATTCGCAAAATAAACAATGGATGAAACAGATGTTCACATATAATTTGAGTTCAAAGTATGAGCAACGTTATTTTCAAACCCTGAATGTTTTTGACGTTGCGAATCTGTTATGTGCATAATTCTCGGAAAATTCATCCGCTATCGGTTATTCTATCGATGACTTGACTCAATGATGGTTGCTACAGGTATCTAGGAAAAAATTGTATGAAAGAGTACCAAATCACGACCATGAATAAATAAAATAACGTCTGCAAATTGAAACTGGACAAGAATATTCTCATCTCGATTGGGTAATCGATTATCAATCAGTTTCGAGGAAGAGAATGGATTTTCATAATTTCAGATGTCCTGGGATGGACTCCCTTGAATTTCAACACAAGAAAGTTTTGAACACAACGTGTTCAAAGTTTCAAACACATGAAAAATTATTCCCAACAGTTGAAAATTCAACACACTTTTTTTTCTACACGATTCTAATGTGTTCGTATTTTTAACTCAGACTAACACGGATAACAAAGTAATTTCAACACCAAGGGCGAAAAAAGAACACCATCCAGAATAAATCCAACACCATTGCAGAAAAAACCAACACAAGCATCGTAATTTTCAACACAAGTTGTGTAAATTTATACACACAATCAATAAAAATCAACACCACCTTCAAAAAATGCACACGCCTCTAACACCATCCGGGATAGATTCAACACCATTGCAAAAAAAACCAACACAAGCTTCGTAATTTTCTACACAACTTGTGTAAATTCATACACGCGACCAATAAAAGTCAAAATCGCCTTCAAAAGAATGTACACGCCTCTACCAAATGTGTTGGAGTGAATTTTGATCCAAACATAGTTAAATTTGCTAATCGGCAAGCCATACCCAGGCAGAAAAGATTAGTAGAGTAGTTTTTTGCCGACTAATCTTTTTGCCTGTGTATGGGTTGCCGATTAGCAAATTTAACTATGTTTGGATCAAAATTCACTCCAACACATTTGGTAGAGGCGTGTACATTCTTTTGAAGGCGATTATGACTTTTATTGGTCGTGTGTATGAATTTACACAAGTTGTGTAGAAAATTACGAAGCTTGTGTTGGTTTTTTTGCAATGGTGTTGAATCTATCCCGGATGGTGTTAGAGGCGTGTGCATTTTTTGAAGGTGGTGTTGATTTTTATTGATTGTGTGTATAAATTTACACAACTTGTGTTGGAAATTACGAAGATTGTGTTGGTTTTTTCCGCAATGGTGTTGGATTTATTCTGGATGGTGTTCTCTTTTTCGCCCTTGGTGTTGAAATTACTTTGTTATCCGTGTTGGTCTGAGTTAAAAGTTTGAACACATTAGAATCGTGTAGAAAAAAAAGTGTGTTGAATTTTCAAGTGTTGGGAATAATTTTTCATGTGTTTAAAACTTTGAACACGTTGTGTTCAAAACTTTCTTGTGTTGAAATTCAAGGGAGTCCTGGGATGTATGCGTCGCTCACGCAGGTACTTCAATCACGTTTCAAAATAGCGATGGATCGATCGGTCTCATTAGCTTCCTAGATTTTTTAGTTTTTCTGCTAGCCTTCGATCTAATTGTTTTGTAAAACGTGTAGCAAATGTCATTACGTCTACCACAAAATTGATTCGGTAGCAAGTTTGATACAAGAAATGGATCAAAAGATTATGGCAACTCAAATGTGGTCCAAACATTGACGAGAGAAAGCTATCATACTAAATTATTCGTCACTTGGAATGATTTGTGACTATTCATGTTACACCTGGACATGATGGAATCCCTCACGAGAGAATCTTTAGATCAGGGTTCTTAACGAAATCCGATTCGAATTCCATTGGGAAATGTTGTTCCATTTGTTGCCTCAATCTGTACAATCATTTGAATTTTGATGACTACTGTGTTTCGATAGAAATGAGACACATTCGAAATCAAGGGACCCCCGAAAATGAGACTCCCTTATCAGGTATTAGGTGAGCTATAAGCCCTCCTCTTGATACAAAACTCAAAAAATACCCCCAACTATGAGTCACTCCTCAGCCATTCTTAGGAGTAAGCACGCGTATTGCAGAGTCTATTCAAATAATGGATATCCTGATTCAAACGTACTGGGTGTCCCAAAAAGTCAGCTCTCTTCTGAAGACTAGGGAATGGCATTAAGCACCAACGAATTCCGAAACACGTAACTCCTAAAATCGAGAGGGAACCCAAATTAGAAACTCAGATTTGACTTTGAATGTGAGCTTGATGATATTTTGGGTGTCAGATCAAATTTCTCAAATTGGAAGCCCTATTCTTGACTCCGGCTTCTGGAGGAACACGAAATCTTACATCAATATATGACCTTTGTCCAATTTTTCAGATGACCACTAAGGGTTTTTTGGGAATCAAAAGTATATATCTGGACAGTGTCTCAACGTACGCAAGAGCCGTAGTCTGGATTAGAGAGGTCCCTCTCAGAAGAGTTTCCCAGACTCATTTTGACTCTTGATCTGTGACCTTGAGTATAACCTTGACTCTCAAAACCGTAAAATGGCTCCGGGTATGAAAAAAAAACCACGAAATACCGGGTTCCTATAATCAAGGGACGTAGCTTAAAAAGAGACTCAGATTTGACCTCGAATGTGACACTCAGGGTTTATTCGAGGTCAAATCGAATATTTTAGATGGGTACCCGTATTTTTGACTCCGGATCTTGAAAGAGCACAACATTTTACGTCCTAATATGACTTTCTAGCAATTTTTTTAGATGACCCTTCGGTTCATAGGAGGGTCATACCGACCCGCAATCAAATTCAAGGATATGCTCAAGGTCACAGGTCAAGGGTCGAAATAAGTCTGGGAAACTCTTCTGAGAGGAACCTCCCTAATCTGATTACCGCTCTGACTCTGGTGTTTTAAATTACTGTCCAGGTTTTTTTGATGCCCAAATGACCCAAAGAGATCATCTGGAACTTCGGCTTGAAGTCATACTTGGTTGTAAAATTTTGTGCTCTCTCAGAATCTGGAGTAGGGACAAATCGATTTGACATCGGAAAAATCATCAAAGGTCAAATCTGAGGCCAGTTTTGAGCTTCCCCCTCGATTTTAGGAGACACGTGTAACCGGGGTTCTTTGATGTTTGGAGCCATTTCTAAGTTTTTTGGATGGGAAGGGGGACTAACTTTTGGGATACCTTGTATAATACATATACAAGTAATATGCAAATAATATTCTTTGAGTCTAAATGTGATTTGATCTTCGTTAATGACTCATTCAGTCGTCCCTCTCTTTGGATGTTAGAGTTACAAGACATCCTTCGAAAGTATCCACTCCTTCTGACATAAGACACCTCAGCAAGCCCCCCCCCCTCCCCAAAACAAAACTATAAGACATTCTTTATTTTGGAGGAAACATTGTGCGATCATCACAATCGTTAACCACAAAGCAGTTCTGGAAGCTCTCTGGACAGTTCTGGGTAACAAGGAAATTTGATATCATTGGAAATGAATCATGTCATCATCCGTTATCTTAACATCCATTTAGAAGACTCACATTATCAACATAGATCATTCTAGAGTCTGTCAGTCCAACCAAATTCCATGACTATTAACGCACTCCGTTTCTTCTCAAGTATTTTTTTGTAATGAGATTCTAGAGGAGTTTCGATACGGTCAATTGCGACAAATTATAGATGACCATTATTCTTGTGCCATGACGTAATTCATCTTGAAATGTGTAAATCTGAGGGTGAAGCTATTTGATCGATGTTTCTATCCAGAAATGTAGAATGATATTTTTTTGAGCACTACCCGAATCCGCCATTTGCAACTACAAGTTCCGGAGGGACAATTATCCGTTTGAGTACAAGTACCGGTTTGGATCGAGTCCTGTAATTGATTCTTCGAGTATTTATGGCAATAAATTCGAGAGATACGAAATTCAAATATTTGGGCCTAAGTAGTCCATGATTTGAATGCTAAGAGTAATCATACGAATACAATTATATTCACCCGTTATGACAGATTAGATTCGAGTCCATTTCCAGAATGCAAATTTGAAACTCCAATTTGAGAACAATGTCAATATCGTGCACGGGCACGAGCGTCTGTGAACCAATCTAAACCGCTGCTGATCCGACATAAACTTGCGTGATATAACAATAGTCTTTTGAGAAAAATCGTACGTTAATAACTCATTCCGTAATTTCATGCTTAGAGACATCTTCAAGGCCCTATCGTATTCCATGTTTTGATAAGGTTATGGAATTCCTCCAGTACTTCGATCTTGGTACTTGGCTCTAACTTACAATTTATACGTGAGCGCCGTATCAGAAGGAGGTCCTTAAAATCTTACATTCTGCTAAAATAATAAAATTAGGTTATAGGTCCTACCACGGTTTACTTGAATCACCATGAAATCATAAATCATAGGATATTAATATCCCTTGAAATTTTTTGGATCAAGAGTGATCAACATCAAAGAGCGACTGTAAGTATCTCTTTACATAAAACTTCATAATCGGTTAATTCGTCGTATTATTGTCATAAAATTGATGTTGCACACGGACGATTGAGGAAAAAATGATTGATTTTGAATATGAAGGGCGAATTACGTCAAACGATTTCATGATTGATACAGATCACTCTGTGTTCGACAATCCGATGAGCATGTACATTCTCGCGCAACAAATTTGAACTTTCACGATCAGAATTCAATGAAGCAGGAAATTTGATGATCTTTACCCAATTATTCACTCCATTGGATTTTTAAATAAGGAACTCGTTTGGGATGACCTTTTTTTAATAAAACAAAATTCATCATCCGTAACAGCAATTCACATTCCAAAGTAATCTCTTAACGTATCAAGAATTAAAAAAAAAAAAAACAAAATTCAATGTGTGGGAGATTTCAAAAAATTCTCCGTTTGCACTTTCCAAATGGGGCGCCTGTTAAATGATGCGAAAAATGATCAACATTTCACATCCTCTTACGAACATCTCAAGCACATGCAAGAAAAGATAGCTCAATTGCTCGAGAGAAATGAGTGATTTACCGTATTACCCTGTTCTAAGTGATGCTCATATATATATATAGCTACCACCAGTTACGCGTTTTATGGATGTAATACGCAGGTACACACACACATTCAATTTTAACCGATGCGTGAAAAAGCTAATCACAGTCTAGTTACCTGTATGTACTCAAATGGCTCGTCAAGTTTGCCAAATTACAACCGCAAGCATATTTGAGGAAAATTTCCCTCTCCGCAAATTGATTATGGCAAAGTGTGTTTATGATGGCACACTACCTCCCGCATAGAATAGGTGTTACAGGGTCATAGGACATTTGATGCCCGGAAAGCCCATCCTCCATACACTTCTTGGTAATTCATAATCAAAACGGACTCTAATAACTGCCCGCTTTTAAATTTATTGCGACTGATGAAAAATTAATTGAGTGCCGTATCACTGCAAACTCTGTACATCCATATAGCTCAGTGTAAGAGGGAGATTTGCCATTGCAGTTTTGCAACGCAGTTTCGTACCAAGCGCATCTCCGGTTATATATATATATGCCTACATTATATGTATCTGTATATGATTCTCAATTCGGATGATAAATAAAATGCAAAAGTAAGGAGCATATAGATAGTGACCCTCTTGTGTATATGAACTCGTTTTATTATATGGCTTACCAAGAGAGTTGAGTGTGAGCTGGGATATGGTTATACATAGGTTACTAACTTGAGAGCGAGAAAAGAGAAAAAATTTTGCAATAATTATGAGAAGTTGAACCCCATCTATCAGAGCTGCTGTGCAGTTTCGAAACAATTTTGCGCTTACGAGCAGCGAATATTCAGTTCCTGTTTTTCTCCAAGCAGTAATAGGATCTATATGAGCTTCTGCATTAGCTATTTCATCCCACATTGCGATGATGATCTCCAAAACTTAAGCTCATTGATACTTCAGAAACATCGAGTGAATTTATAATGTGGTACCGAATAATCCGAATCAATTGAATCGTCTTGCTAATGCGAGAATCGTAAATTTGACTTGTTACGTATTGAAATTTTCGAGTGTAGAATTGAAATTTGTTGGGATACCGGAAGAATTTTGAGGTTACGAAAGATTCTTTTTTGGAAGATTGGGTGAGCTGGACTTTGGAAATTTAAATGGAGTAACCTTTCGCACGCTGTTATCGGATAATTAGAGTACATGTTAAGGCGCCTCTTGATGCTGCATGCTGCACTTTCTCCATGAACGATGCATTGATAAATTACGGTAGCGCCCAAGTATTCTTGAGAATTCAATGCTCGCCATGGTCGATTCATTTGTTCAATACCCGCCGATGCAATCTCTCGTGTATAGCGAGATAAGGCTTGCTGAATTTTTCTTTTATCCCTCCTTTTTTAGGGTATTTCGTGCGTGATAGTGTGTTAAATCGGTGGATTTTTCGTTTTTGTTTCGAACGTATGAACTCACTTCGATCGAGAGTTGTTTTTTTGAAAATTATTCTTCCCTTTCGTTTTTTCTTTCGTGACTCGACCCCACAACAATTGATCGCTTTCTGAACTTACATTCGATTGCGTCACGCACACAGAAATGTACTCTGCAGTTCCTGTTGAGCAAGAATTTGTGAGAATGCTTTGTTGAAAGAAGGTACGGATACTTCTCAGGAGCTTTTGAACTGTTACAGATATTATAGTATGTGAGTAACAAAAATCGAATGATATTTATTGGCGTGATTAAGGGGATTCGGAAGGTCTCGTATTCTTGTTCTATTGGATGTTTCCCTAATGACTATAAACTTGATGTTAGGAGTATTTCTATTATTATATCATCATGCAAGTTTGGAACAAACACTGATAATGAAAGTACGTTAATCACTCATCGGACGATTACAACGGCACACAAAAGAGAAATATCTGTACTTTTGACCCACCAACTTTTCTGTATATATTTTGGCTCGTTGAAACCGAATTTCAGTTCCGTTAAGCCGGTCTCTTTGTTCTGAGAAAATTGTGGGAAACGGGTGAAAAGTGTGGAGATATAGTACGAAATCGCGGTGGACTCTGAGGAAAGTATCTCAATCTGCATATTTTTGGCTGAAAATCCGTACCCGAGGGTTTTGGGGATCTTTGATCACGAATATGGAGTTAGACATTCGATTTTCTTGAATCCAAGATGACGCATTTAGGATGGCGAGCTGAAGTCGTCTGAAAACTGCTCGTTTGAGCTCAAAAAACTTTGCTCAGGGGTTTTTGGGGTTGCTGATCGCGAAAATGATGAAACCAGTAATGCAAATTCCCCAAATCCAAAAAAGCGGGCCCAAGATATTGGGAAACTGGTAAATTCAGGTCTTGGGACTCTTCTCAAGGGTTTTCTGGATCGCTGATATGATTTTGAAGGTAAAATTGATGCCTCTGAATCAACTTTCACTATAGCTGCGAAACGGAAAACGATATGGGGGAGTAGTTCCGAAATTCAAATCCTAGAGAGCCAACAAAACCCCAAGCTCCTAAGCCCACGAACCCGCTCGGCCTCGAGTTGAATACTTTGGCGATAAAGAGTGGATCTGCGAAATCCATATTCGAATCCGAGGGAGGTAAGAGACCTCCAATCTCCCAAACTCACCAACCCGCTCCTCCTTGAATCGAATACTCTGGTGACTGGAATTGCGTGGGTGACTTCCATACCCAAATACTAGGGAGGCAAGGAAACTCCAACCTCCTAAACCTTCAAACACGGTCACTTTCAAACTTGGGAGCCTGGTTTCATAGGAAGTGGGTATGGAACTTACCCATCCACTCCTAATCGCCAAAGTACTTAACTCGAGGCCGAGCGGGTTTGTGGGTTTAGGAGCTTAGGGTTTTGTTGGCTTCCTGGGATTTGAATTTGAGAACTACTCATCCATATCGTCTTTCGATTTCCCAGCTATAGTTAAAGATGATTCAGAGGCATCAATCTTACCTTAAAAGTCATATCAGCGATCCACGAAACCCTTGAGAAGAGTCCCAAGACCTGAATTTCCCAATTTCCCAGTATCTTGGGCCCGCTCTATTGGATTTGGAGAATCAGCATTACTGATTGCATTTTCGTGATCAGTGACCTCGAAAACCCCCGAGAAGCATTTTCTGAACTGAAAAGAGTAAGTTCTTAGAAAATCTCGTTACGCCATCTTGGATTCAAGAACTCTGCACTTTCGATCCCATTTCCGTGATCAGTGACCCCAGAAAACCCCTGACAAAGTATTTTGAGCTCAGACGTTCAGTTTTCAGAAAATTTCGTTCCGCCATATTGGATTCAAGAAAATCGAAATTCTGACTCCGCATTCGTGATCAGCAATGCCTATAATCTGTAAAAACAGGTTTTCAGCAAAGAATATTGACGTCGGCCGGTCACAAGACTTGTGAACAACGGCAACGTCTTCGAGATGATGAACGTGATTTTACACTCCGTCGACTATGGTCACTCTCGTTACAAACCGAGGGACCAGCGATTCGTAGGAAAGTTCATGGTTCATAGGAGGATCAACCGGGCGGCGTCGCCAGCTGCAACGGTCGATCACATGACAGGCCTGCTTAGCCACCGGTGTGTCTTCGCGGCTTTGACGCATTATGATTACACCTGAGAGACCGCAAGTTTTCCGGTCTATACACTGTTTGCCAGACCACGAGTACGACGGTCTTGCAATTCGACTTATCTGAATCGAACGATGGAAGAATGAGAAAATATTACTTTTTGAATTACAAAAAAAAGTAACTGAAAGTTGGCATCAATACGTAAATTGAGATATTTTGTCCAGAGTCCACCGCGATTTTGTACTATCCACGCGATTTTCACCCACTTCCCACGATTTTCTCAGAACCAAGAAGTGGACCGGATAAACGGACCTCGGAGCCAGTTCCAGCGAGTCAAAATACATACAGATATGTAGGTGGCACACAAAAAAAGTACAGATACTGACAGTGCCCGTAGATCCGCTTATGAGAAATCAATTCAATAATGGATACTAAAATGAAACCTCGGGATCCCCGTCAATGAGAGTATGGTCACTCCCGCGTCTCGCTGGTTGGAGACGAGATTTTCTCAATCGGAGCAGTCTTCCTTTTGTCCGCGGCTATGGCTTGGAGCGCGGCAAGCCGAGCGAGCTTTCTGGCTTGCTGAAGCCCGTATAGGTCCTGCTGCCGTTCGCTCTCGGTGCGGGATACGGGAACCTTGCTCCTTGCACGGCCACGATGATTACGATCCATCCGCACGAGCAGGGACGGAGTGCGTAGTTGATGTAGGACGATCCGTCGGGGGGACGAATGTAGGGGCAGGTAGACGAATAATTCGAATGTTTTCTAAGTTCAATTGCGACTCGGTACCAGTGCGAAACACGAACACAACACAGACTCTATCGCTCATGACATCGAGCGGAAACGCGGTACAGTGTAACTAAGTCGCGATACCGACGGGCCTGACGGCACCAGGGTACGTCGGTTCGATGAGCAGCGAGGCCACGGATGGGCCGAGTGTCGTGGATAGTGCGTCGCGACGGCGTGTTCAGGAAAGACTGGATGTCGAGTGTTGGATGCTCGCCCTTTTTATAGGCAGAGCGGAGTGTATATGGTGTAACGGTATGTGGCGTTATTTGTGTTCGGAAGGTATACGGAATAACGTCACGGTGCGTTATTGAAAAATGCTAACGCCACAAACGGCATGTGGCGTTAGTCCTATATGAAATGCATATGAAATAACTGCACGGTGCGTTAGTAAAAAATGCTAACGCCACCAACGGCATGTGGCGTTAGTCCTGTGTAAAATGCATACGGAATAACTGCACGGTGCGTTAGTAAAAAATGCTAACGCCACCAACGGCATGTGGCGTTAGTCCTGTGTAAAATGCATACGGAATAACTGCACGGTGCGTTAGTAAAAAATGCTAACGCCACAATCGGCATGTGGCGTTAGTCCCGTGAAAAATGCATATGGAATAACTGCGCGATGCGTTAGTGAAAAATCGCTAACGCCACGAACGGCATGTGGCGTTAGTCTCGTATACTGTGTATCAGGGATAACGATACAGCGCGTTAGTAAGGATGATTATCCCATAACGCGACGCGGCGTCATCCCCGGCGTGCGGTGTAAATCTGTGGGTCACGCGGCGTGGCGTTATCCCCGATGCGAGGGGTGCTAACGCGACGTGGCGTTACCCTCGGTGCGGGGTGTGTCAACGCGATGCGGCGTTACCCTCGGTGTGAGGTGTGTTAACGCGACGCGGCGTTACCCTCAGTGCGAGGTGTGCTAACGCCGGGTTGCGTTATCGATGATTTGTCGGGGAATGCATGTGCTTGTCGATCAAATTAATTAAGATGCGCGCATCAATCCGTCCGGGGATCGATGAGTGCATGAATTTCCCGATAGTGTTCGTTTGTTCGCGTATGGTACCTTGTCGACTCGTTTATTCGACAAGCTTAGATGCTAATACATATAGAGTGGTTATATTAGATTGGTTATGAGATTCTTGGCATGAGAATGATAGTGAAATTAGTGTCTCATATTGAATAATATTCCCACTGATCACTTTTTCACCGTAACACTTTGAACTGCACTATGAACTACTTGATAGGAAGAAAACTTATATGATGATTATCCAGGCCTGGTATCCGGTTGTTGCACGGGGAATCCTCTCCGGTGCCGAAGGTTGTAACGGTGCGTAGGCGGCGGATACGCGAGCTTTCGCTCGATATCTCTTATCGCGGCTTCCGCCCGTGTTGGTCGTCCTCTTTTCCGCTTCCATTTCTGGTTGCAGAGAACGCGGGAACTCTCCTCGATCCCGATTGGCGCGGTGATCAGAGCATCCGTTTCTGATTGTGTTGAGCATACGGTCTGCGCACGGTCCGGAATCGTGGCAGGGGCAGGAACCGCATCGGTGCCCTGCGACCGGTAGGCGTCCCCACAAGTAGTCGCAGCTGATGGGTCCTGTCGTTCGTGTGGTTGGGGCTGCTCAGCATCTATGGCGCCGCGGGATGCGGGAGATGCGTCCCCAGATGGAGCCGCTGGAGGGGCTGCCGACGTGTAGTCCCGCTTGACTTGCGAGATATGCACTTTTAGCGTTGTGTTTCCGGGACGGTCCACGGTAAACACTTGTGGCGAGTGGCAATGAATGATGTCGTAGGGTCCTTCCCATTTCGGGGCAAGGCCGGCGTTAAAACTGTCCACTGCCTTGGAGAGGGGATGCGTTTTGATGAACACCCGATCCCCTTCCGCAAAGACTTCATCCGAAGGCTCTGGGCTGTTGGTATAGTTGACCTGATTTGCGACGGCCCTGGCGACGCGAGCCTCAAGATCATCCGAACTCGGGGAGACCTTTTCTCCAGGGCGAGTGAGATTTCGTCCCAAGAGAAGTTCACTTGGGGTGAACCCGGTAGCGGCGTTGTGCCTCCGGCGCGTGGCAAACAGGATGTTTGGGATCTCCAGATCCCAGTTGACCTGGTTGGGTTGTGGTAGGAGAGCCAAGCGAAGGCCTTTCTTCAGTTCCTGGTTTCGGCGTTCGGTTGGATTGGCTCTCGGATGATATGCAGGTGTGGTCCACAAGGAGGTTTTCCATTTCTCGCACAGGCGCATCCAAGTTGCGCTCTTGAATTGCGGTGCATTGTCGGAAAGGATGGACCTTGGGAACCCCCACCTGGGGAAGATTTCCGTCTCCAGAACGTGTGCGATGACAGCCGTTGTCGACGAGGAGATGGGGAAGGCCTCGGTCCAGCGGGAGAATAGATCCGTGATCACCAGGATGAACCGTTTCCCGCGGGGCGTCCGGGGATAAGGGCCCATCAGGTCCAAGGCGATCTCTTCCCATGGCCGTTGTGGTAGCCTCGGTCTCTGAATCCCAGCATCCGTTGGTCGAGCGGCTTTCGCGAGGTTGCAGGCCTCGCAAACGCGCACGTGCTGTCTGACGTCGCTCCGCAGTCCGGGCCAGTAGTACTGCTCTCGGATCTGGCGGGCGGTTTCGGCAGCGCCAGGATGGCCTGCGAGTGGGTCGTCGTGGAAGTATCGCAACACGTCGGCACGTGCCGCCTCCGGCACGTAGATCCTCGGGTTGTCCGGATCTCGGCAGAAGTGCAGCAGTCCGTTGCGCCTTTGCCACTCCGGTCCTTGGGGTAATTCGGGGGCGTCATCCTGCGCTTGCCGGATATAGTCGTCGAAGCCGTCGCACTCTACGCAGGCCGTCATGAGTCCATCCAGCGGTGGTGAGCTTACAGGGGGCGTAAGGGCGTCGTAGTCGCCCTCCCGGTCCACGAAGCTTTCTTGGCCCGGAGCTCGAGAGAGCGCGTCAGGCAGCTCGTTCTCTCGTCCAGGAACGTGCTCCACCGTGAAGCTGAAACGGCTCAGAAACAAGGCCCAGCGTGTGAGCTTACCGCGTTCATCCTTGACGCGGTCAAGCCATTTGAGCGCCTGGTTGTCCGTGCGTAGCGTGAAATGAGCGTCTTCCAACAAGTGCTTGTACTTGCGGAGCGCCCATATGACGGCCAAGCATTCTCGTTCGTTGGAGTGGTAACCCTGCTCGGTTGGTGAAAATTTGGCTGACGCGTAAGAGATCACTTGACGATCTCCGGTGGGTCCAAGGTGAAAAATCACGGCGCCCATGCCGGCGTCGCTGGCGTCGGTCTGCAGGTACAGGGGCTTGTCCAGTTGAGGTCGGTGTAGTTTCAGAGGCTCCTTGAAAGCCTCCTTGATACGATCCATCGATGCTTGAGCCTCCTTAGTCCATCTCCAAGACTTGCCTTTTAGACAATCCGTCATCGGAACGGCGATCTCGGCAAAATTTGGGATGTACTCCCGTAACCAGCCGCACACCCCGAGAAACTTCTGCAGGTCTCTCCTGTGGCGAGGCGGCTTTGACTCCAGAACGGCGCGGATGTGCTCCGTCTTTGCTTCATTGTGATCGTTTGTGACGATGTGGCCCAGGAACTCTAAGCGAGTTTTCCCGAAATCGCACTTGTCTATCGCGCAAGCAAGGCCGTACATGTCCAGACGTTCCAAAACTTTGGCGACGTGGACGAGGTGATCCGCCCAGTTGTGCGAAAATATTACGATGTCATCTTGGAAATTCAGGCAGAACTCGCCGAGTAATCCCAGAAGCACCTCCATTCCGATGAGTTGGTTACAGGTACGCCCGGAGTTCTTCAGTCCGAAGGCTGCAACGTTGAAGACATATTGTCCTCCATCCGGCGTACAGAAGGCGGTGTACTGCTTGGAGTCCTTGGTAAGCGGGATCTGCCAGTAGCATTTCCGAATGTCAATAGTGGAAAAAATGGAGGCTCCGCCGATTTCCTTGAGAACCTCGTGGATTACAGGATTGGGCTGGCCTGCGTCCTCCGTGACACTGTTGATCCTCCGGAAGTCAACACAAAATCGGTAGGTCCCGTCGTGTTTGTCCACCAGAACTATTGGTGAGCTGTAGGGCGATGAGGCTGCCTCGATAACCCCGTCTGCCAGCATCTGTCTAACCATGTCCGTTATCGCCCGCTTTTTCTCGGCGGAGTAACGATAAGGTGGGATCTTGAAGGGGCGACGATCCGTGATTTTTATTTCGTGGACGATGAAAGGCGTCCTGGCCAGGGGCGCCGAATCGTCGAAGATTCTCACGTGTCGCATGATGAGGTCCCTGAATTGGTCAACAAACTCCTCGGGGAATCCGTGGTTCACCTTGCTCCAGACCTGTTGCTGCAGGTGAGCGGACGGTCCGTCCGGGGCGCGTCCTAGGAAAACACGAACTCGCTTGCTAGTTCCGAGGTACAGGCAGTCGAGGTCATGGTCATGGACGGCCCTAACCTCCTTCAGCCATCGACGACCCAGGATGGCGACGGGTCGTAGTTCGTCGGCGACGTAGAATTTGATGTTGCATTTGAAGTTCTGTATCCGCACGGCGAGCGTGCACGTGGCTCGGACACGCATCTCGGTTCCACTAATGGCCAGCTTGGCTCCGCGTGGCTGGATCTTCTGGACGCTGGCTCCGTCCGGGATGCCTCGTGGTGAGATGAAGTTGTCGGAGGCTGCCGAGTCGACGAGCGCTCCAACGCGCTTCTCTCCAATGAAGATTTCCAGGTGGGCGGCGTGGAGTCCGGTGGCGTCCGCGGCTGCGGCGCTTATTGCGGGGCTGCAGGCTTCGAAGCGGGTTTGCCCGCATCGTCCCCCGCTTCGCGCCAGTTTCCCGAAGGCGTGGGCTTCGAGAACTTCGGGCGCTTGGAGCAATCACGATGCCAGTGGTATTCCGGGCAGTAGTCGCATTTTGGCAGGCGCTCCCCATTGACCTGCTTGAAGTCACGCAGCGCCTTTGATGGTTGCGCCGGAGTCGGTGCGTTGCCCTTCTGCGGGTTGTTGTTGGCTGGAGCACTCCTGCGGAGGCTGATCTGCTTGGCCTGCTCGTCCAGCTCAACCTCGGTGGCCCTGGTTAGGAGCTCGCCCACTGTCGACGGAGGGTTGCCACGGAGATGGCAGCGAATCGTGGCGGTGAGCGACTCCATGATGAGAGTCACCAGTTCAGCTTCGGCAGCCTCGGGCAGCAGGCGGCGGGCAAGGAGGTTACGTTTCTCGATAAACGTACTCACATCGTCCTTTTCTCCTTGGGCTTGGCCGAAGAGTTTCGCTTTCAGGCGAAGGCGGAGCTGCGGTGAGTCGTATCGAGCCAACAATAGCTCCGTGAAGCGGCTCCAGTCGACTGCTAAGTTCTTATAGCAGGACCACCACTTCTCGGCGTCACCTTTGAGGGCACGCTCTGCAACTTGTACTCGGAACGCCTCCTCGGTTCCGAGTCGTCGGAAATGCTCCTCGCATTTCGTTATGAAGCGGGCAGGATCCTCGTGCTCCGCTCCGTTGAAATCTGGAGGGCTGAGCGGCGTGCCAGCCAGTTGGCGGAACATCAGGCGGAGGTCGTCCATGTTGAGCTCCGGTGCCACTGCTGGCTCCGGATTGACGGGCACGACGTCGGCCGCTACGTCCGGAGCACCACGATGCTCCGGGTCAGGAAGTTCCGCTTCAATCGGAGCAGGTTGCTCCGGTGGCTGCTGCTGGGCTCCGACCAGAGGGTCGGCAGGCTCGTCCTGTGGCACGGCCGGCGATGGTCCAGTTGGAGCGAGGTCCCTCCGCGAGGTCCGTCTGCGGATGGGCAGGGCAGCTCCGTCCAGGAGTGCCTCGAGCTCCTGCTCCGAGCCAAGGGACTGCTGTCTCTGGTGACGGGTCACGCGAGCGGTGCGCTCAAGCGAGACGGTGCGTTGTTGCTCCGGATGGGCGCCACTGGGTGTTTCCACACTCCCAGAAGTGCTCGCCGCCGATTGCCGGGTCGTCCGGGATGCAGGCGGCGTCCGGGGAAAACTGCTCATGGGGTCGCAGGTCCCGACATCACCAGATGTCGACGAAGTCCAAAAATGTTCTTCGGGCCCCACGTCGGGCGCCAAATTGACAGTGCCCGTAGATCCGCTTATGAGAAATCAATTCAATAATGGATACTAAAATGAAACCTCGGGATCCCCGTCAATGAGAGTATGGTCACTCCCGCGTCTCGCTGGTTGGAGACGAGATTTTCTCAATCGGAGCAGTCTTCCTTTTGTCCGCGGCTATGGCTTGGAGCGCGGCAAGCCGAGCGAGCTTTCTGGCTTGCTGAAGCCCGTATAGGTCCTGCTGCCGTTCGCTCTCGGTGCGGGATACGGGAACCTTGCTCCTTGCACGGCCACGATGATTACGATCCATCCGCACGAGCAGGGACGGAGTGCGTAGTTGATGTAGGACGATCCGTCGGGGGGACGAATGTAGGGGCAGGTAGACGAATAATTCGAATGTTTTCTAAGTTCAATTGCGACTCGGTACCAGTGCGAAACACGAACACAACACAGACTCTATCGCTCATGACATCGAGCGGAAACGCGGTACAGTGTAACTAAGTCGCGATACCGACGGGCCTGACGGCACCAGGGTACGTCGGTTCGATGAGCAGCGAGGCCACGGATGGGCCGAGTGTCGTGGATAGTGCGTCGCGACGGCGTGTTCAGGAAAGACTGGATGTCGAGTGTTGGATGCTCGCCCTTTTTATAGGCAGAGCGGAGTGTATATGGTGTAACGGTATGTGGCGTTATTTGTGTTCGGAAGGTATACGGAATAACGTCACGGTGCGTTATTGAAAAATGCTAACGCCACAAACGGCATGTGGCGTTAGTCCTATATGAAATGCATATGAAATAACTGCACGGTGCGTTAGTAAAAAATGCTAACGCCACCAACGGCATGTGGCGTTAGTCCTGTGTAAAATGCATACGGAATAACTGCACGGTGCGTTAGTAAAAAATGCTAACGCCACCAACGGCATGTGGCGTTAGTCCTGTGTAAAATGCATACGGAATAACTGCACGGTGCGTTAGTAAAAAATGCTAACGCCACAATCGGCATGTGGCGTTAGTCCCGTGAAAAATGCATATGGAATAACTGCGCGATGCGTTAGTGAAAAATCGCTAACGCCACGAACGGCATGTGGCGTTAGTCTCGTATACTGTGTATCAGGGATAACGATACAGCGCGTTAGTAAGGATGATTATCCCATAACGCGACGCGGCGTCATCCCCGGCGTGCGGTGTAAATCTGTGGGTCACGCGGCGTGGCGTTATCCCCGATGCGAGGGGTGCTAACGCGACGTGGCGTTACCCTCGGTGCGGGGTGTGTCAACGCGATGCGGCGTTACCCTCGGTGTGAGGTGTGTTAACGCGACGCGGCGTTACCCTCAGTGCGAGGTGTGCTAACGCCGGGTTGCGTTATCGATGATTTGTCGGGGAATGCATGTGCTTGTCGATCAAATTAATTAAGATGCGCGCATCAATACATTTTTTTTTGGGTGCCGGTGTTACCGATCCCACGATCTCACTATACTCATCTGTTTCCATACTTCTCTAATCTCGAACTGGAGTGATACAGCTCATGCTAAGCCTGTTATCTCACGTTGGGGACTAGTGCAGAATTGTTGAACTACGCGGAGTCGTGTATGTCACAGCTGAGTCTTGCGTTACGTGAAATACTTTGAGAGTTCACAATTTTCACTGGAAATTATCAGTAACGAAGGTAAAATCCGAGTAAATGTTGTCACGATGTCCTATTTTCTCGTTCAGTGTTCAGAACTAACTATAGAAAAGATTCGCGTGGTGACCACGCGCGCAGGGAGGTGAGACCAATGGGATTGTCTGGTATAGCTATTTATTGTTGCGAATGGCGTCTTTTGGGAATCAAGAATCACTGTATTTGTTCATCGAATACATGTTGTATGATGTTGAAACACACGAAGATTTCCTCTGTATCTGACAATCAGATCTTAGATTCTTAGGTATTCTCAACATCAGAGTTAATGTGCTTCAATTCTCCCTGGACCCACTTCAATATTCGATCATCTTCGACTTACTGGGTGGCAACCACCCATGTTTGAACTTCAGACAATTCAGGACAAAACTTATATATATCACGGCAGGCTGAAAAAGTTCCCAAGGTTTCTTCAAACATCTATAATGGATAAATTAGATCAATAGACGGACACAATTGTCCAATTGCTGATAAAAATTTCATGATGTTCAGGCGATATGAGGCAAGTGATTATCTTCCAGTTGGTTATTCACGGATGGCATTATCGATTTATGGTACGGGAAATATGCCGAGAGAATAGCAGATTTAAGTTGTTCCAAATTCCAAGTTCACACTACAGAGATTCCATAAATTGATGAAATTCTGCACTCTTCATTTGTGTTGGCTTCTGTATATACTTTCTAAGGGAGGAAATGAATTAACGAACCCACAACGCAGGTCTTCCACATTCCTATCTCGACTCGATGGTATTACAGTAATTCATCCGTCCAACTAATCCCAAAATTGTCATGGACGAATGATTGGATAAAAGGATGGATGTATGGATGGATGAGATGTGCTGAGATGGGCTGAGAAGGGCTGAACTGGGAGGGGGTGGGATGGGATGGGATGAGATAGGCTAACCTGTGCTGAGATGGGATGCGATAGGTTGAGCTAAGCTGAGATGGGGTGGTATAGGCTAGGGTAGAATGGGATGAGGATGGGCTAGACAGATAAGCCTTTATTTGCTCTAGTTGGCAAAGGAATAGATATACATTTGGTCATCTAAATTTCATAATTACCGACAATAATATCGTGTCTGCACAACAGTACTTATTAATACTGAGTCGTAATGCTTAATTTGGTCAAGGCCTTAGTTAGTTACATGCTATATCACAGTTATGACGCGTCATTTGCTAATAATTGACGTGGAGGGAGAACAATATAAAAAAAACTACTTCCGTAGAAAGCTTGAATATAAAATGGAGTAATACTGGTGGAGTTCAGTTTTGAACCTCAGGGATGATGGGGGAGATCTTGGGAATCAAGCTGGAGGAGGTAAGCCTTGAATGCTGCCTTGAATGATGAGAGTGATGGAGAGTGGCGCAAAGGAGGGGGAAGAGAGTTCCAGAGTCGAGCACCCCGATACTGAAAAGAGTATTCAGTGGTGGCGAGTCGAATCCTGGGGATGTTGAGCTCTTTTCCATCACTCCGACTGGTAGACCTGTGCTGATAATTGGTAAACATTGCAGCCTAATAGCCAGGCTCTTCCAATTTCAGTATTTCGTACATGAGAATGGCTGCAAAATATATTCTTCGTGAGTCTGGGCGTAGCCAGCCCAGGCGTTCCCTGTTCGGAGTGATGTGTTGATTCCTCTTAACGCCAAAGATATATCGCACACATGAATTGCTCATTCGTTGCAGTCGCGTCCGTTATTTGTCGTCCGCGTCTAAATACACGACTGCACAGTAGTCTAGGTGAGGTTGGACTAGGCTTTTAACTAGTTTGCGGCGGAGAGTCTTGGTGGTACACGCCCTGATGAATCTCAGATCATACAGGGCTCTATTGACTTCTTTCGTTACTTGATCAATCTGAGATTCCCATTTAAGTTTACTGTCTAGTGTCACACCAAG
This sequence comes from Eretmocerus hayati, assembly GCA_029851415.1. Classification (NCBI taxonomy): domain Eukaryota; kingdom Metazoa; phylum Arthropoda; class Insecta; order Hymenoptera; family Aphelinidae; genus Eretmocerus; species Eretmocerus hayati. The sequence continues at coordinate 10,605,727 of CM056741.1, forward strand.
ACTCACCACCGTATCACTAAAGGAGATCGTCACCCCGACCGGCATTGCAACACCCGCAAGACCCATCTGCTTCAGCTCATTGATATTATCTATTGATCCAAAGAAGATGGCTTTGGTCTTCCCAGCGTTGAGACGCAAGCCGGAGGCCCGAGCCCACACAGCGATGAGTTGTGCTGCTCCCTCTAGTCGAGCAATGCCCTCATCTAATTTACTCTTCTCGACGTGAAGATGAATTTGGAGGTTATCCGCATGGAAAACGTGCTTGATTGGTTGTCCGCGGAGTACTTCAGGCATGTCATTTACATACAAACTAAACAAAAGTGGACCTAAAACAGAGCCTTGAGGCACTCCCAAATTGGTGGGCTAGGATGAGACGCGCCGAGCAAGGGTCGAAGAGGGTGAGATAGGGCTGGGCTGGGCTGGGCTGGAATAGACTTCGCTCGACTACGCTAGACTATAGTTCGGGATAGGCTGTGCACGAGTGGGATGGGTTTCGCTGGGATGGGATGGGCTGCATGGAGCTGGGGTTGGTCAGAATGGGATGCGATGGAGCGGAAACTTTTCCATATCTCTGAATAGTTAGATTGATGATCGTTAAACCCAGGATTAAGAAACAGTTCACTCAGAATTAACATCAACGTGATTATGATATTACATTGACGGCCTGCCTAAATGTTTATGAACTCGTGCTCAAACTCGAGATTGATGTATTAATCGAACACTGTCTTATTTCGAATTTGCTACAATATCACTTCAGAATCAAATCCCGCATTAGAGTAAGTCACTCCATTCAGTCGCTCCAATAAAATTCAGATCCTACAGCAAACTCAGCCCTGAAGTATCTATCGAATATCTCCAACGACCAACTCTAAAAACGTCTAATCATAATCGATCTATCACTACATCACACTCAGATAATCGAAACAACATCACACGTGTTAAAAATTGGTACAAAATTGCAAGCATCGATACAATTACGAGCGTCCCACTTATGATGGTGTGTTATACCATATTGTAACAAAATTGGCTTATTAATGTCTCGGTAATTCGTGAAACATCGTCGTTGTCATCGCGACAAATTCCATAGCTTGAGGCTAAAAGCGTGCCAAGGTGTAAATCTGAGATGCTACGAGAAGACTACGAGATCGCCTCCAGGCATATAAACTCCAACGTTTAACCATAGTACAGATATTTCTCGTGCACACAATACCAAGTAAACTTGTGGCAGCCACTTTTCCGACAGCAACGGTTCTTCTCTCCCTCTCTCTCTCTCTCTGAATAATGTGCACGGATGCTATCCCTCGAGGATTCATATCGATCAAGAGAACGATATGCGTGCCAAGGGCGCCGAATGTATGACTACACGTCTGGTAATACATACACTTGTATAAAAGCTTATTATGAGATCTGATCGATGAAGATGTCGACAATGTACCTACATGTGCACTTGGCTGTCATCGTTTATTGCTCTTGACTGGTTAACCCCTTCTTTTTAGGATTTGTGAACACACTACTTTTACTGATCTCGTGATTCTGTTTTCTGATACTTTAAGACAGAAAGAGAGAGTGTAATTGCCCCGTGAGTGAGCTCGTTTGGACGATTATGTAGTACCCAAGTGATATGTGGGTGTGTAAAGTTTGAGGTTATGTGGGATGAGAGGGTGATTCCAATCGCTTCGGCAGAGAAAAATAGTCGCCCAGTTTGGATTCTTGGAACATTTTCACTGAGAGACGGGGACAAATTATTGGGATGAGGTGGAATGCTTGTGCGGAAGGGTATTGAGTAGGAACTTGGACGTAGGAGAGGAGAGACGATTCTTTTCGAAGGCAAGGTGACGATTTGTCCGTGTCTCGGGTGAATTCAGAGGTATTTTCGATCGGTTTATTGGCAGACATGTGTTTGGAATTGCTGCACTTGTAGATGGGATCGACGATTTGATGAGACGAGCTGACCTTTGCTGACGACCCTCTATTAGTCTCCATCTATCTTCCGGAACCTTCCATCGATCCACTTCGATGAAATTTTTTCAAAGATTTGCGATACTCAGTAGTGATCACAATATTTTGGTAATGGTAGTCTACTCATGATCAAGACTAACCCATAAAAACAGAGACCATCTGAAATCGGGTAGATAATTTGTTTCTTGATTTGATTATCTTCTTTGAGGGCTCCGATTAGGCGCAATGCACGCAGAATCTGATAAGACATTCTAAAATGTCACTTACTAGTCCCGTCATGTAAAGCATCATTTTGAGAACTCTCACAAATTTGGTTATTCATGAATATTTTAGGCGAGATTTCTTGATTAAAAGAGTGAACCACTGGAAAACCCCGTATACCCAAATCCGACTGAGAATTCAGGAAACGTAGAATAGTGCTTGCACAGTGACGAGTCATTATTATCAATTTGAAAATTCAGCCGAATAATTTTCTCAAAGTGGTCTGGAAACTTGGAGACGCTTGATAGACCTCAATAACCATAGAAAATAGTAAGGTATGACCTGAAAAAAGATGATGGACCCTCGAGAGGCATGAACTATTGACATGAATGTATGAAATTCAACTCATTGCTAATGAGTTTGGCAGGACCCACAGGCGCCTAATGGGTTGAAAGAGTCCATTCAGAATTCCTAGATGTTAATCAGATTAACTCAAAAAATGATCAACTCAGTCATGGTCCCCAGAACGAATGGATTCAAGTTTCGTAGAATCCCCGGTCGTGTGATATCAATTAACTTTCTTGATTCACGAACAATGTGATATGCAAAATATCTTCCGTGATGAATCATGCGGTTCAATGTAATCCTGTATTTATATTTACGCGAATCTTTTATTAAAATAGTTCACTTTGAGCTGAGAATGGTGCATGGAAAGTCATGCAACGGTGGAATGAGTGTTGGAAAGAGTCTCCTAGAGTCAATTTCCTAGGTTAGAAATGACTTCGGTGGAAACAGGAGTTCATTCAAATGAGTAGCGCCGACTCAAATGAAGTCACAATAGTTCGAGCAAATTAACATCAACTCACAGCTGAAAGCTCGTCTTAGGAAAAACATGCTAGAACTCCCCAAGTTCAATTCATCAATGGAGCAATATAGGTGCTAAAATTTGCAATAATTCATAACAAGATTCAATGAACTTTTCTATGGATAGTTAGATCGGATCTTCAACTCAGAAATGTATCAGAAAAATTTGCTCTGGTGATTCGTGTAAGAACCATACGTTTCGGTCAAATATTAGTCCCACTTCGGAATTCATCTTGGAGTCATAATGAGTTCCTTCAAATCTTTTATCTCCATCTCACTTGAGACACCATAATCTCCTGTATAATTCCCACAGATCCATCATATGAAAACATAGCGATGACACTCTCCAATCGTGTATCTCCAATCAGAGCCCAAAATTACTGCTCATGTTAATAAGCAAACTAGCTCAAGGCCAAACTGATGCCTCTTTTCAATCGATTCCATTAAACTTCATTACCAAGGAGCACTTCATAACCAAATGAAACCAATTGTAACCACAATCCAACACTCGAGCAAACAATTATACACACATTCGACTACCAAAATTTTTCAAGAGCCCTCAGTCTCGAGTGGACAGCCCGCGGCGATATTTTCGTAATTTGGCCTACAATTCATTCATAACCTCTTCCTCCATCTTCTCTCGGTATCCAACCAGTGCATAGAAAATTCAATAAATTATGTTAATGAAACGTATCGCTCATACAAAGTCTCCTTCACAATATGACCATAGAATAATATCCCATAAAGCCTACCCACAGCGACGACAACGTAACGCGACATTCGCGACATCATCAGCATCCCAATATATAACACAAGCATTATATGTATACAGTAGACAGGAATTTGCTCTCACCTACTTTTACCTCCCACTCACTCAAGAGATGCTGCATGCATCAAATGGCTTAACATAATATAACTCGAGCATCTCCCGCATCTATCACTAGGACCATACATGCGTATTAGTGTATAATGTAATGCGTGTCCTATAGTTCAAAAAGTGATGAAATTTTAGAGAAGAGGTTGATGGTGCCCCAGAGCGGAGAACCAAATGTTTCAGGTGCGAAAATCACATCAGCCAAACAGAGTATATCTTACACTTTATGCTCCAGTATTTATACTCACTCTCTTGGGGTCCCCTTCAAAATTACTCAATGTATTCTCGACTTTGGTAATCCTCACGGTGTGTGTATATATACAATAATTAAGCTACGGTCCGTAAAAAATCTGGTAAGTTGCACGCTTTGCGAGAGATGTACCACCACCAAACTCACCTGTGCCAAATGATGCTTATCGAAGATATAGTATAACATACATTATGTGAGCTTGCCGACATTTGTTCTTGCATATATATTAAGTTTACACACGATGAGCTATAATACCCAAAAGTCTCACGATTTTCTACCGGATACTACTTAGGCTGAGGTATACATATGATACAAAACTGTAAGGCCAACCACCCGTCGATATATGAAATCGGCAGTTTGTATTATGGGAAACGATTTTGGTGCACACGTGTATTTTACCTGGTTTTTAGAGCGTGGGATGTGCGGAGAGGTCTCTATAAAACTAATTGACGTCGATGTTGCTTTGATGCATGTTGGCAAGCTTGTTTTCGTAGGTCCTGATGAGAATTCTTTTTCTTTTTTCTTTCTTTTTTGAGTGGGGAGGTGTTGAAAGACAAGGTCATGTACGAAATGATGCTGCAACGAGTATTTAAGAAATGAGGTTATGTACTGATCTCATTGGATGTATACAATGTTTCAAACTATTTGTTCAATGGGTATCATTCAAAATTTTCATTCATCATTTCAATTTGTCAATGCTTGACTGTGGTCAAAGAATTAGACTTAGATGTAAGTGTGTTCTTGCTCAACGATGTGACACGAGGACTGTCCAAAGTCGATGAGGAATTTCTGCTTAGAAAACTAGTTACGTACTCCATTAAGTTTTCAGTGGGGTCATTCATCGCTAGTCTCTTCTAACTAATTGTCTGATGAATTACCAGTTGTTCCTTTGGTGCATCACTTTCGGGTCCGTTTGGCTTGATTCAAATGCTAATGACCATCAGACCTATATCGAGTATGTTTCATTCTCGACATGGAGCATTGCTTGCGGACAATAAATGCGAATTTTCGGAATGAATGTAGTACTCTCGACTACAATAAATCAAAATTGTGATTAATAAGATCTATGAATATAATCAATAGTCATGAGAGAATTCATTTGACGAAGATGAATGAAGTTTTCAATATAAAGTCTACTAAGATAGTCTAGGGTGTGAAATTTGCGTCCTTGCGATGTCTTCGTGGTGCCAGATTGCGAATTGAACGACATAGTTAATGGACTCTAGGTGATATGTTCCAACATTTCCGAGTGGACAGTATTAAATTACTACAGGCAGCTTTCTGTATTTGCAAATAATGTGTTCAACAGTGATACCGCAAATACCGAAAACGCGAATGCAGGGACGATGTGCTTATGGAAATTCGAAATTTATGTACACCAGTGCATTAAAAGGTACTGGAAACCGTGAAAAAACATTAAGGAAATACATAATTCGATCGAAGCTTTTTGTAAGTGGGAACCCCCCCCCCCCTCATTCACTTTTTTTCAAAAGTAAAACTAGGCGAGTATGAGGTTTAGAAAAGAACCATTCATCTCCAGTACATCAAAACTTCAAATTTTATACGACATGGTTTAAACTCTTGAAAGGAATGAGATCTAAAAAAACCATGTCGAGTATTTTTTGAGCCGATTTGTCACGATCAACATATCATCACTGGTAGAGACTAGAGCCACTTTCCTCCAATCAAATCTTTCTTTCGATTCATCCTAATGCTGGTGGTTTGACAATTTCTTACTAGCTAATTCTCGCTGAAATGACCCGAAGTTTAGGTGAGCAAAAGAAATACAGAGGAATATCGAAATAGAGAAAATATAACTGAGTTTAATTTGGTGTTCATGATGATTCACTAAAATCTCATATCATACTCATATAAACGACCACCATTAGGATGAATTGAAAGAAAGATTTGATTGGAGGAAAGTGGCTCTAGTCTCTACCAGTGATGATACGTTGATCGTGACAAATCGGCTCAAAAAATACTCGACATGGTTTTTTTAGATCTCATTCCTTCCAAGAGTTTAAACCATGTCGTATGAAATTTGAAGTTTTGATGTACTAGAGATGAATGGCTCTTTTCTAAACCTCATACTCGCCTAGTTTTACTTTTGAAAAAAAGTGAATGGGGGGGGGGATCTCACTCCTTGGTTATAAAAATCCAAGGGTAACCACAAATTTTCCAAGCACTTGTCCCCACCGCACTTGAGAATTTCTTACACACGGCTCCGTCATTTTTTCCATAAAAAAATACACTACTATCAGTGTATATTTTGTTCAGTTCAATCTGGAGAGCCATTATGCAGCTACAGGCAAGAGCAATATTGCGGAGCCGCGACGAACACACAAAACACAACGAAGTAGACGAATCTCTCCTCCCTGTCCTCCTTGCATGGCGCTTTGTTGATCTTTACGTGACCTCTAGTCGTGGCTAGTTTCGAGTATCCACATCTGATGCAATAATTATAGAATCGAGAAATTCAGATAATTCGAAAATTCATTTATCCGCGATAACAAACCAGCTGGTCGGTGCCCGGTACGCAGCAGACAGCCTCACGTCAACTCAACCGGATAGGAAGATCTTGCGCACGCGCTTCTATCTCTCTCTCTCCCTCGACCATCTTACATACCCAACACATGTGTAGTAGAGACGTTTCGATATTTCTCGAGTCGAAGCACGGGGCTGGTGGAATCGAACTGAGATGTAAAACGAAGGCATGAATTATGCGGTGCTGAATAAAACGCGTCCAGTGCTCGGATTGAAAAAATAATTGTACAGAACTCTAAATCGCTTTAGAAAGGCTTTGCTAAAGCATTGCAGAGCTCTATGAGCAACGTTAAGAGGTTAATAATCCAAGTAGAAAAAAAGTGTCAGGTTAAAAAACCCCAATTCAAAGTATAGATAGGCACAGCGCGTCGCTCGATTTTTTGTCTGCTCATACTCGCCAGCGAGGCGCTACTGCGCCTCTTGATATTCCTGTATAAGATCTCAAGATAATGTGCGAGGTAATAAAAAATGTCTCTGAATTCCTTGGAAAATTGAGTAATTCGACCGATAACCTACCCATGACCCATTGAATCAATTTTGAGCCTGATCAACATATTCTGTTTGTTTTGTCTGACGAGCTCAACGAGCGTAATCTCTGGCTAGTTCTCGGCACCAAGTCATGGCAACTCCAATTCTGGTGAACCAATCTTTAAAAATGATAATAATGGTTACGGTCTGAACATACGATCACTTCTATGTTTCAAATTGTTTTGGAATGCCTCATTCAAAAAGCAATATCATCAGAGAATGAGGGAAATATTGTATCAAGGTCTGGGTTATCTTGAAAATCCTCAATCGAACCCCGAATACGGAGCCTGCAACCCCGCAAATACAGAGGGATGCCGCGTCTGAGGGAAGCGCGAGTATCGAATTCCATGAATACAGGAATTAAGTGAATATGGAAAGCTGCTTGTATCAAGTATTCATCCTCCCGCATAGAGAATTGTTCCTCGAAGTTCAAGACCGATTATTCAGCTCAGAATCATCGTAAAAACCATCTGAATGAAGGAAATCAAAGGTCTTGGATGGTTCCACAAGACTCACAAGTTCGTCCAAATCTTTCCATGCCCGTCAAAATTACACGTAGTTCACGCGAAATGGAAAATTCCACTCTTTGACAGTGTATATTGAACATGAAAGATGTATGGAAAAAATACATGAAGTACGTGAAAAGTTAGCATTTTCTTCGATATTTGAGATGCTCCTTCCGAAATTGTCATGCGTCAAAATAATTTTCTAGTTATTGACGTTCTTGTGCTGGTATCGGTTTCCGATTATTCTTGGTAGGGACTGGACATTTTTTTCAGGAAAAAACGTCACGGAAACAGTGCTATGAAAGTCAAAACGGAATTCTCATAAGGGAACCAAGGGCGAAAATAGTTCCTGATTCGTCGTTCCTTCAAGGGATTGCTTGTATATCTTTCTTGCTTCATACACTCCATCTCATTCCAGAATGTTTAAGGTCACAAAGACCTCTTTTACATATCGTGACAATTTAGTGGCTTAACAGCTATAGAATTTCTATAAAATTTCTTGATACAAATCCACCCTTGTGATTTTTCATGTTAGAGTATATCATGATAATTCAAAGGATACGGAAGTATTTGCAGAATTACCATCGCTCTCATAGTCTGAATACTAAAAGTGAAGAAATTACCGGAGGATCGTAATATTAGACTCCAATTTTGAGCCGAATTATATGCCCCAGGTGAATAATCCATAAAGAGTGCAATATTTTTGACATCGGGTAACTTTTGTGGCAGACGTGGAATTCACATGACTCTCACGCCGATCCGAGATGCGAGCATATATTTTCTTAGCCATGTTCCTCAAAATCACTAATCGTACCGGAACGTAGTACTCGAAAATCAAATTAAATTTTCCGAGCATTTTTCAAATGAATATAACTAATCCGAGGAGGAGTCATATTAGCATGACGAACACAGTTCGATGATATTAAGGAGATGGATAACTCAGAGCAGAGCCACTTTATCTGAAGATGACTCAAAGCATAGAAAATAGCAAATGATGGCACTCAACATGCAAAGTGTGCTTTCAAAAGACAAACCACGCACAATTCAACCCATGACGTTGTGCGTACGCGCGGATATAATCGAATCCCATCCTAGGGGAATTCATGGTGCAGCATCTTCTAAAATTCCTGAGAACGCGATCAGATTGAAATAGAAGGAATATAATACAGCGATATAAACTTATCACGCAACTGAAAGGAGGATGTAACCAGAGCTTAGTCCAATAATCTTTTATTCCGTACTGCGACTGCAGAACGTTCGGAATTAGTACAATTGATCATGTTCTGCCAGTAAACCACTAATCATTACGCGAGCCTCTCATAATTATCCAGGATTCCGGCTATTATAATTAGTGATCTTTCTTTTTTTTGCCGTCATTTCGACACATGTCGAATACGGGCACGTATGATTGGTTGGAATGACAAAACGGCGCACCAACATGAAGTTGAGCAAGGTCCTCAGTACTGTCCTCTTCCGATGATTCAGGATCATCGCTGGTCTCCTCAGAAATCAATTGATGGGCATCACTAATTTTTTGGGCTGGCATACACTGGATACAGCCGCAATAAAATGACGAGATCAACAGCAGAACAATGAACTGCATCAATTTGCACGATCTTCCCATGTTATCAATTCTGCAGAGATGATGAATATCTGAGTAATTCTTCCTCGCTACAAGTATAGGACACGTGAAAGCCGTGGTATATTAGAATCAGCTTTATACTGGAATTGTTCGGCAATCTTCGATTTTTTTCGTACGATTGATCCTGAGAGCTTGATATAATCGAGAGATCGCCGCTCGAACTTAGTTTATCGTGGAAAGGAAAATCGAAAGAGTAATACTTAGGAACTGCCCTGACATGAAGAGGTTTCCTTCTCTAAGAGACCTCATATAAGATTTTGAGCAGTGGGATACTTGAAGTGAGGGATTCCTCTATCGATGAGAAATATCATTCCAGGACAAAACAAGCTGGAACGTACACTACCGCTCATAAATTTGTGAACGGTGAACGCACATTCAGCCTCACTTCGAGAAGCGATATCTCAGACTCTATGCATCGTAGGACAATTCTGGGAAGAGCATCTTGGAGAGCAAAAAAATGCTAACTTTTTAGTGGTTTCAATGATTCCTATGGATTATCAAGAAGGTACTAGATGCTGGTCGAAAGTCAGATATCCACGAAAATTTCCGTTTTCATTGATGCACTCGAAGTTTTGTTGCAAATAAAGATAGCGCAATCCTGCAAACGACATCTCGTAGCACGGAAAAAATGCTATGCTATGCTATCTTTTGATTATTTTTTTACGTTCGACGTGTGAGAGCGTATGAGCTGTCAAAATACTCAGAATGATGGTTTCTCACCGTTTCAGGTGCTGCTCTTAGTGAAAAACATAGTTCTGATCACGTTGATAGGTCATACGTTCTCACACGGAGAACGTAGATTAGTATATTATGATACAAGGGCGCAAACAATGGTTTTCGCACTTCGAGTGACTTTTTTAGGCCCGAGCCGCACGCGAGGGTCTAAATAGTCACGAGAAAGCGAAAACTATTGCGCCCGAGTGTCATACTATGGTTTTTGATCTTTTGTGAGCAAATGAAAAGTAAAAAACAGTGTGCAAATGACTCATTTGCGCACAGACGATCAAAATAGTACATTTCGATAGAAGGGCGTAAAACATTTTATTCGCGTCCGAGTGATGGGTTTCCGGCCCGAGCCGCAGGCGAGGGTCGGAATCATCACGAGGATGCGAATAATAGGTTTCACGCCCGTGTATCTAAGTATACTTTCCGATAAACTGTGAGTAAAAGTCGACAAACTGTGCGCAAAGTGCACTTTTACGCACAGTGTATCGAAAAATATATTATGATACAAGGGCGCAAAGAATGGTTTTCGCACTCCAAGTGGCTTTTTTAAGGGCTTGTATAAGTCAACTTTTATCGACTGAGCGGACCATGCTGAGAGTAAGGAAGGTTGGGTAAGATGTCCTATATTTAAGCTATGAGAGGGGAGGGATGTTGCCTATAGGATGGAATGTCGACATAAGAATCAACGTAACCGCAAATAACCTCATCTTCGTGGATATATACAACCTCATGGCTGAACGGCTATCTGCAAGAGCATACCGATGTTGCAATGAATAAGAATCTTGCTCACATTTTTTATATACTCTAGAGTATATTTTTTATGCGTCAGCAAGTAATATCTCTGCTTGTGCTCACATTTTGTATATAGTTGCAGAAGTATATTTTTTATGTGGCACTTTTTTTGGACTATCACTTCCACCCTTGAAAACACATTTTTGTACTATGTGCATTCATTTCGGGTGAAGAGATTTTTGCATGAGTTGATTCTTCGATAACATTTACCCAAATAATTATTTGCGAGGAATGAATTATGCTACTTCTGATTGCTGAGCTGATTATATCATAGAGCTGCCTGTCACAGGCCATCATAACTGGTGCATTTTTGTTACCGCTGTACCTAAAAGAATTCATTTGATTGTATCGTTGCTTGAGTCAAGCATTCTGTTTAGATTGTGGGCACAGATTTCAGTTCATTGGAGACTCAAAACAATCTATAAATTCCATACTAAGCAACTCCACAAAAGCAACTTGGTTCAAGATTTTGGTATGCGTAGTTCATGAGTAATGACAAAAGAATTGAAATAAAAAAGTACAAATACAAGCTAATATGTGGTCATTACTGAAGTATGCACACTTAAGATATAACTCAAATGAAGATAGAATCATCTCTTTAATACACATGGATTCCAACAAACACAATTTTGGAATTCATTTTGAGTCCAAATAATGATTTCTGCTCTTAATTTCATTTTGTCGAGCTATTCTGACCAAGTATTAATATTCTGGTTAGAACCAGAATGAGAAGAATGGTGAGATTGATTATAAATGATTCAGAGGCCAACACACGCTGATGATACTCTTGAGTTCATTGAAACATACCTGGAATCATGAAATTCACACTATCTAACTTCTCAACTTCCTGGTCACAAAAACTCCATAGTTCAGCCCATTCTCAATGGATTCCAACAATTGAATATGCTTCTAAGCCTCTAAATTACTGGGATGTCAGCAGACACAATTTGAAGTTCATTCCATCATTCAAGAATTGACTTGTTCTCTCAGAGTTACCCGGGCGCGCCAATTTGCTCAAGTAACTTTGGGATTCTCTACTCTCTCAACATGAATCAGCTATTTTAGCTGATTTGCAGCTAACGTGGACGGATTTTCACTGAAAATCAGCTACAATAGCTGAAAATCGGCTAAAACAGCTGATTTTCAGTCAAAATCCGTTCGTGTTAGCTGATTCATGTTGAGAGAGTAGTTGAAACCTCAAATAGAATGGCGAGATTGATAAAAGTTGATTCAGAGGCCAATACATAACAATAAGGTTCTGAGTTCTATCAGAACATACCTGGAATCATAAAATTTACTGTCTAACCTTCCAACTTTTGGGTACAAAAAACTCCACGATTGAGCCAAATCTCAAGCGATTTCAAAAAAACCTCTTGGGATCACCCCTGTAAAATATAGAGATTCTGGCAGACACAGTTTGAAGTTCATTGCATCATCAAATCATTCACTTTTGCTGTAAAACTCACCCAGCTTCGCTATTTTTACTATGTACTTTGAGATCATTTCATTAAAAACTTCAACATAATCAATCGATGGAAATAACATTCTATCGAGTTCAGCGGATACATATCTATATTCTCAATTCTTTGATCAATAACTGGTTCTTGTCCTCCTGATATATTTCCATGGATATGCTTCTAAAATCTAAGGTTACGCAAACTTCATATTCTCTACCTGATGTATATAGGACAGATAGTTTCATACCTGCAAGTGTCTATCTTCGGATGTCACCTCATAAAAAACTATTCCAAGTTTTTGTGTTAATTTATGGCTAACAATAATCATCACTGGGATTCATGTACACGCCAATCTTCTCAAGGAACGAGCAATAGTTTTGAAAAACAGGATTGTGGACACCACTTGACCTTTTCTTCTAATATGTATAAACCAATCTGATATATTATCTATGGCCCACTTTTGCTCGCACACATCAAAACCAACGAATCCGAAACGATGCGCGGTATTATTTACACTGCCAAGCGACAATAACCAACAACAACTGTGAGTGCATGCAGGGCTGTCGCTGACTCTCGCATCAAGGGCCTAACCTAACCTTACGACTCAGCCAAAATCACATAGCTCGCGTAAGCGTTCCGAAAATCCCATGCTTCTGATCATTTTTTGAATTTTCTGAGGTACATCGCGACAAAAAGTGCTACCAAGAAGCCCTGCTTTGACATCAGATCTATCGTTTAAAAAAAGAATGGAGTTGATCGGATGACTACTGTCGCCGCTAGCAACTTTTGAACCAGGGGTGTGCATATTTTTTAATGAAATATTGTGATCTTCAAAAGTTGATTCTGGAGGAAATATTAACTCAATCCATTCGATTCTTTTCTTAAATGATAGATCTGATGTCGAAGCAGGGCTATTTGGATGCACTTTTTCCATATATCTCCTAGATTTCGTGGGAAAAATTGAGTAAGTAGAGATACTTAGTGTCGGTAAAAGTTGACTTTGGCATGCCCTTAAGCCCGAGCCGCACGCGAGGGTCTAAATAGTCAACGAGAAAGCGATAACTGTTGCGCCCGAGTATCATACTATGTTTTTTGATCGTCTGTGCGCAAATGAGTCATTTGCACACTGTTTTTCGCTTTTCATTTGCTCACAGAAGATCAAAAAACATAGTATGATACTCGGGCGCAATGGTTTTCGCTTTCTCGGGACTGTTTAGACCCTCGCCTGCGGCTCGGGCCTGAAAAAGTTACTTGAAGTGCGAAAACCCTCATTTGCGCCCCTGTATCATAATATACTATTTTGATCTTCTGTGAAATGACTTATTTGCGCACAGACGATCAAAAAAGTAGTCAAAAGATAGCTACACTTAGAATTTTTTCTTGCTCTACAAGATGTCGTTTGCAAAATTGCGGTATCTTTTTTTGTAGCAAAAATGCAAGTGTATCAATGAAAATGGACATTTTCGTCGACTCCTAACTTTTGAACGGCATCTAGTACCTTCGAGATAATCGATAGAAATCATTGGAACCACTAGAAAGTTAAACTTTTTTTGCTCTTCAAGATGCTCTCATCAGAATTGTCCTACGATGCATAGACTCTGAGATATCACTTCTCGAAGTGAGCCTGAATGTCCCTCCACCATTCACGAATTTATGAGCGGTAGTGTACATTTTGTTTCGAACTGATTGTGCCTTCTATATGGGCGGCTCCGGATCAGAACGGTATGAGTCCATTTTGGTGAAAATTGAGTTTTTGACGGAAAGCGACAGAGAATACAAGTGAAAACATGTACGCACAACTCCGGCAGTAGAAATCCGTTCTGAAGCATCACATGCGACATGGCCGTTTTTGTCTCGAAAAAAGTTTCGACTTTTTTTCCGGATCAGAACGGTATAAGTCCATGTTCCCGTTCAATGATATCGCTTTTGGGTCATCCACGTTTAGCTGTCGTGCTTTTACAAGTAGTTAGAAGTAGTAGCTACTCCCAGAAAATACGAATTAGGTTTGCTATGTTGTCCAAATGATTGCATCGAGTGGTTTCGAACGAGGTGGGCCGAAGTCCGATCACTTCTTTTTTACGCGTTTGGACACAGGGGAATCCTGTGAAAATGAACAACTTCCGGACAGTAATCCATGGGCCTGGAATTTTTCTCTTGGAAACTCTGAAGTCTTTTTTCCTAATTTCTTATCATAATTGATAACCGAGTTGTTCAATGATGGTTCGAGAATCACAGTTGTGAGAGCGATCGGTACTGAGCTTGCTAGGAAACTTTATTTTGCATCATGTTTTCAGGCATCTTATCGAACGAAAGATCAACTGCGTCTAAGATACGCCAAATTCAACTGAGCTGTACACTTCCTTCTCAGGAACAATGCCAAGGGTGGAGAATTCCTAGTCCTCCATTACAGTAATTCGGTTACGATTTCACTATGAATGATTGTGATATATCAACTGGGGTTCTTTTTATTCACAGTCATCTGGCCTTCGGTTCGATCCTCCCGCCATTCGGTACGAGTGAACCTCATTTGGGCGAATCTCGTAGGTGAAGATACTAGCCTTCCTGAATTGAGCTAACTGCAACGAATTTCTACAGTTGATCAACAATCCTTCTTGGTTGTTGAGTGGGGATCAATCCGAATTTACCGTTTGGATTCCCTGGTCGATTAAAGTCTCATCATTACGAATTTTCCTATACAATTTCAAACTGTCTCTGACTCTTTGAACTCAAGCGGCGTGCTCTGTGGTCCCTAAAAACTAGATTTTGGGACCGAGGTGGTTGAGTAAATTCGTCTTGATCGGACTGCCGTTTCCAAATAGACCCTTGTTGACCTCAATGTTGAAAATATATCTTTCGTCACGATATCTTGAATGAGATCTCTTTGCAAAAAAACAGTCTCGGATGTGAATGAGATTCAATAAACTTCATCCAAGATTAGAGAGGAGCTTTGTTTACTGTGAGAAAAAGTCGAGGATAGTCATTAAAAATCCGAAAAATTCTCAATTTTTACCGTTCTGATCTGGAGAATTTTTCCACCTTCTTTTTGCTAAAATAAATTGGTCCATGTAATAAGTCCATGGTTTCTTAACGTTTTTTGATCTCAAAGGTGGAAACTCATAGTTTCTCGATATTTTCGTATTTGAAACAGTAGAAATCCATGATATCAACTACTTCTCCCGATCTAAAATATTAAATGAAAATTTTTTTCAGAAATGGTGGACTTATACCGTTCTGATCCGGAAAAAAAGTCGAAAAATTTTCCGGATCAGAACGGTATAAGTCCATTTTTTATTGTAAAATGAGATGTAAAAAGTGTAAACAATTGAAAATCAATATGCCCCACGTGAAGAATGACATGAAAACACACTCACTACATGGTAGAATAAGAATATTTACTTTAGATGATAGCTCGAATTTTCCATATCACAAAAACTTTGAGGCGCATTTTCCAGAAATGGAAAAAATGGACTTATACCGTTCTGATCCGGAGCCGCCCATATATGGATGCTAATCGCGATTCACATCAAGGTCGTGCTGAAAAACAAAATTTGACGCATGCTTTGGAAGAAGTCTTTCTACAATACGAAAGTGGCAGAAATCTACATTTCCTTGTGCACGATCATCTTTGGGATTGGGAATTCCCTCCAACATTTTCTATAAAACACAAAAACTATTACAGAATGAGTTGAGTTTTCATTATTCGACTGATAATCGAGTCATGTCATCATATTCATCAAAAAGAGGAATCTTTTGTGAGCCTCAAGATTTTTTAAAAATGTATTCATTAATACACAGTTTGAATTGATCAGTATCGGGAGTAACCACCTCTGGGAAGGCTTAGTCCACGCTTGATTGTCGAGCGCACCTAATCTGACATCGAACTTGAAGGAACTGCTGTACTTTGATTAAGGTGTAGAATGTTTCATGGAAATTCATCGAACCTAGTTGGACACAATGAGTTCGGTAAAATGAGAAAAAGTATTATTGTGATATATCGTAACCTTACACCGAGTTGATCAATGATTTGATAGATGAGATACAAGATGTTTTCTGTAAGAAAAGGCAAGTATCAACTTTCATAGGTGTTACAAGGTTGCCACGAGGAAATCCATGGAAATTTGTGATAATATGAATAATGCCTGAGGTTATGCTCCATTAGCATGACATAAGATTCTAAAAAACTCAGAAAGAAAAGTCGCAATTTTTCATCGATTCGTGAAATACTCATAATCTTTGATGGAGCATCTGCCCATTCCAAAAATCGATACGGAGCCTGAAAACTGTCCGAAAATTGATGAGAATAAAAAACTAAAAAGAGCGGCAGACAGCTTCAGATTCCAATAGGATCGGAGTATCGCATGGAAAACTGCGATTCACGGTAATCATGTGGTTAAGCATCGTATAACAAGAACTGCCTAATCAACATGGATGATATTTGGTATCATATTAGATAGAATAGCGTGAGTTGGAATTATGATGTTAGAATAATCCAATCTAAGGTAAGTGTACCCAACTTGCCTCTGTACCCAACTTGCCCTCTCATGGCGATCTCAAGAATGGGCACTCCTTGGCCCCCCGGCAATTTTTTTTTTTTACGTTTCTTATGTTGAAATATGAGAAAATACGTAGTTTCCATCGACCCCGGATCATTTATGCGTTCTCCAGAAAATATAAAGTGATTTGTCTATTTTTCGTGATTGCTCAGCTAAGAAAGCACCGAGGGAATCGCCTTCAGTAAAATCGGTGCCAAATTCTTTGAGTTCAACCAATCTTAACGTACCTTAGCGCGTTCGATTTCTTGTTTCAAGACCTCCAAAATCCATTTTTCAAAATCGCAAAATTCGAATATGGAGCTGTTTTATGTGCAAAACACGAAGAAGATTTGTAAACAAGGATGCCGACATCGGAGTGTACCTAACATGCCCCCATATGTTTATCTCGAAAGGGTGTGCAGAACGACTTTTTTTACCACTCGGAACGTGTTTATCACGTCAAAATAGGTCAGGAAAGAAGTTTTGAACCAACGAAAAGCTCCAAATGTGCGTGCACGGCGATAAATACACTTGGTCGCCGATTTTCATAATTTGTTTCGGAAGAATTGAGACTGTTCGGCTCCAATTCATCGAAATTAGACGTAGTTCAGTGCATTTCAAAGGTCCTGAAACAAGCCTTAGAATGAGCTTAGATACGCTGGAAAATTTTGAGGTAGACCAGAGTTGTTGGGGATATGGCTCAATGGCGGAAAGTTGGGTACACCGTTTTGTAAACTCTAAATAATCACTTTTTGAAAAAATTAAGACCGCTCGGCTCCAGATGATTGAATTTGAACGTTCTTGGATTTATTTTGAGGGTCTGAAACAAGCTTCAGAATGAGCTAAGGCACGTTGAAAGTTGTTGAGGTAGACCAAAGTTATCAAAAAAATGTCTTAATGGGGGCAAGTTGGGTACACTTGCCTTATGATGGATATCTAATGGACCAATTTTTCTGCAGATAGAATACGTGATTGACCATTCGTTTCACCTATATATAATAAAGAACTTTTATTGAGCGAATCCTATCCTTATTCTGGTTCGATCTAATTATGGTGGGTTACCCAAGCAAAAACTATTCGTCCTTGATTCTACGGGATTTAATTGGTATGTTCGATTCATCGAAGGACAATAAAAAGTGCAAGACTGCTCAAGTGCTAGGTATACGATGTTCTGAATCTGATTTTCTGTTCGATGTAATAAATAATAACTTCTCATCAGACAGAAGAATCAATGTTTTCTGGAAGGAGATCATAGCTCCACCATCAATCGATTATTGCAAACTGGACTTATGCAGTAATGTTCCTTGCATTAGAAATATCTTCGAAAGATGTGATGGCAATTCGGAGCATAAAGACGGGGAGTGCAATCTTCTTGTCGAAATTTGTGACTTACCACTGAAAGGTTCCACCACAAACTGTTACCGGCGCTCTGACCCCGACTGATGACTATACTGAATCCCAACAAATGAGGTACAAATAATTTGGATGTCGAATTCATAATGTCAGTAACAAGACAGAAAATATGAATTCCAAAAGGAGGAGAATCATTTTGGGTTGGCATAACTGCCTCATTGGCATAGATAAGAAATAACTAACTCGCTTTGCGGAAGTCTCGTTTCCGCAAAGCTCTATTTGATATGGAATCTGTTTCGTTTGGACTTTTTTGACTCGGTAAATGAATTGTCCAAACTAGGATATCGCATCAAACCAGATTTAGTCGTGTGAAATCGAGAGAATCATCCTGATTTATTCTTATATCGGCTCAGTCAGCGCATCCTGGCTCATCCAATGCAAGCTCGGTGTTCCTCCAAACACGAGTTGGGAAATGAAACTCCTTGACCAAAAATCCTTTCAGGTCTGAGATAGAATCCGAAAACTGCGATCGAGTCAACCAAAAACCACGAATCAGTTTGAAAATTCGTCAAAATTTCTTCGACTTTCTATACATTCTTCGTGTTTGTCGAAAAATCCTACTCCGGAGTTCTAAATATTCTTCCTTCTCTGTGAATGGTACATTCCTTGAGGAATACCTCATCATCCGAAAATCTTGACTGATTCATCTTCGAGTTCTCATCAATAACACTCGAACATTCAAAAGATAGGAATTGCCCGATTCTCCGACGAGAAAAATGATCCCTTCATTGTGGGTAGTTTGAATAGAAATCATACAGAAGACCTCATCCATCCATCAATTCCTCGATTGCAGAGGCCCAAATCAGTTTTTTGAATTGAATCGCCAAATCGGACTCATAAATTTGCATATTCCACCCAGAGAGGTCAAACCTCTTATAAAATTGATCCTCGTGCTTTCGCACATCCGACATTATAATAGTCTTTTGAATGTGAAATGAAGTATAGTGAGTGGCTGGATGGGTGATGGGTAATTGGTTGGATGAATACGTATACAGGTAGGTGGGTGATTGGGTGGTTGGGTGGTTGGGTGGAGATGGAAATGGCAGATGAGTAATGGGAGATGAGGGATTGGTGATGAGTGTAATTATGAAGATGAAAAGTCAAGTACAATTTAGTTGTATTCAGCACGCGTGAGTACAACCAAAGACAGTATGGAAGCGGGTTTGCACCGGAACGGCTTGCACTGCAGTAATAAGCTAGACTAAGCCCCCAAAGGGCTATGAGGCCTCTCAAACCAATGAAGTGAGTTGTCATCTAGATACCCAAATAAACCTAACCCATTCGCAGCATTTGCAGAAACTTCGAATCCACAACCAAGTGCACCTCATCAGCGTGTTCTCAGAATTGCTTACAAGATTTACTGTACCTCCTTTCGCCGTGTTGTACCCGCATGGGGAGTTGAGACACCTCGGTGTCTCAGCCCTAGAGTCTGACGAACCCCGGCCCCGGTCAGCGCCCCCTCGAGCGTGGAGACCGCACATGTCCATCCGGCGCTCGGGCCTAGGTGAGTCCAGGAACTCGCATTGGAATCGTCTTTGGACGGTGAGAATGCGAGCCTGAACGACTTATCCAGCAATTCGAGGGGTTTCCTGATCTCCAAGAAAAACTAGAAGAGTCCGTAACCCCCGACGAGGGGTAGGTTTCAGCCCTGAGTTGGAGTCCGAGCCCACAATCCTGTAGTCGGGAAGGAGGATCGAGTCATTGCTGAGCCACTCGTGGTCTCGTCCTGATCGTCCTCCTAGCCGACGCGGTAACAAGGTGATCCTCCACACGCTCATGGAGACGAGCTGGGGTGGAGGCGAAATCCGGGCACCTGGGATATGGAGGATAAATTCCTGTCCCCATGTTGTATTCCTCCCTGGCGGGCTACATGGCTCCATAGGATGCATTCCCTTGGTTGGTAGTATGAGGTCAAGTCCAACAGGAACTGAATCGATACATCATCATGCCAGCTCTCTTCTTCCCATGAAATTAATTGTCCGTTCCATCTTCGAAACCACTCTTGGAAATCAGGGATCGTCGCGGACATTTCTATATAGGTTGATTTGCTATCCATTGTATGTAGTCTCGACTTCAATGGATCAATGGCTCCAAAGTTGAATATTATATTATATTTTTTTTCATTACCCCATTTCAATTTTTCTATGGGATTATTTCGCGAACTTGTTTAGTGTACGTGTCGTGTGCGTAAAATATGTGGGTATCAGTGTATAGAAGCCTCTGCATTTGCCGGAGATTGATGAGCGCATGAGGCATGGAAAATAGTATACTTTGCACTGAGTTTATGAAGTTGTAGCTTGCTTCTGAGCGATTGGTTTTCGGCCGAAGCCGCCCAAGGTGACGGTCGAAATACTCAGTCAGTAGCAGATACTTTCATGAACGAATTGCTATTTCATGCAATTGAGCAAGCACCCAAACATCGGAAAGTTGCATAAAATTCTCTTTTTGAGATTATTTTCCTAATTTTTTCCCAGAGGGGGGGGGGGGCTCGGCCCCCTGGACCCCGCTTCCGCGCCCTGTATTCTCTCCGACCCAATCCACGATCGAGCTGCGTACTGCTAGCCTTTCGAAGCATGATTCCCTACATTCTTGATTCACTAACTGATTAGCAAGCTTTTGTCATAAAAAGACACGAGCTTAGATAATTAATGTTTCAAATTTATTAACGGGGTCAAACGGTGGCTAAGTTACATACATTTTACTAACTGTTTGACGAATTCTGCACGAATCTCACCTGCGCTCTCTAAACGTAACATGGGAAATGTTGAAGATCAATAGACTCTCAAGATATCCTCTGTAAGTTCGAATCATTTGGTTCCTATGAACATTTAGATACTAGAAGATCAAAATAACTTTACTCTTCTTAGACTTCTTGGCTCTCATTTGAAATCGAGATAGAATTAGTACTGCCTGTCTAATTCAAAATAGATATTGAGAACCATGCTACTGAAGTACCAGAATGGGTTTCAATACTTTTCAAAAATTGATAGATCAAAGAATTAATAGTAAGTTTGGTGATCTTCAGGCAACACATGATTGAGCAGCGGATTTGTGTTAACTATCTCATGAATGATGTTATTACCTTCCATCAAATTTTCTATTCAAATTTATTATACAGTTCCCTGCGCACATTGACTAGAATGATTCAATGCTCCTTGATCTGAAATCTAATTCGATGATTGCGTATTCTTTGATGAGTTGCAATTTTGCTCACAGCAATAGCATAAAATATCGTAAGCAACACGGGGCAAACATTTGCGCACTCGTACCCGCACTCGTGTGCAAATGATCAAACTGTGCGCAAACGATAATTTTCACACTCGTTGCGTGCACTCGTGCGCAAATTTCTGTTTGCACCCTAGTTGCTTAATATACTATTATGCTATTCTGTGCGCAAAATTGGGCAGAAATGGCCATTTAGACGCTTGTGTGCCGTGTGCAAATGGCGAGCAGCGTGCGTAAATGTGCAAACTGTGCGCAAATTTTTTTTTTGCGCACGCCGCAAATCGTCAAACCGTGTGCAAATCGGCCATTTGCGCACGCTGCAAAAAAATTCCGTGCGCAAATTTCCATTTACGCACGGAAAATATGATTTCTTTGAACTGAACATTGAACTTGGATTTTTTTTTTTTTTCATTACCCTATTTCAATTTTTTATGGAATTATTTCACGAACTTGTGCAGTGTACGTGTCGTGTGTGTAAAATATGTGGGTATCAGTGTAAAATCCTCTGCATTTTCTCGGGAGTGATAAGTCCGTGACGCAGAGGAAACAATATACTTCGCACCGAGTTTATGAGGTTGTAGCTCGCTTCTG
Source organism: Eretmocerus hayati (assembly GCA_029851415.1). NCBI lineage: Eukaryota > Metazoa > Arthropoda > Insecta > Hymenoptera > Aphelinidae > Eretmocerus > Eretmocerus hayati. Next base: position 10,627,831 of record CM056741.1, read on the forward strand.
AGCGATTGGTTTTCGGCTCGAAACTCAGGCGAGGTTCGAAATACTCGCTCGGAAGCAAGTATTCGAACAAACTAATACTATTCTCTGCAATAATGCGAGCACCCAAACATCGGAAAATCGCATAAAACTGAGTTTTTGAAACTATTTTCCTAATTTTTTTTCAGTCGGGGGGCTTCGTCCTCCGCGCCCCCACCGAGGCTGCCGCCCCTGGACCCCGCTCCTGCGCCCTGCGTCCCCCCCCCCCCCCGACCCACGTTCACGATCGGGCTAAATGCTGCTGAAGCAATTCGAAACACTTGAAATTCGAAATAATTGAATATTGATTCATGTGAGATCTAATTCTATAGATGCGTATTGTTTGGCGAGTTGCAGTTTTGCTCACAGCAATAGCATAAAATATCGTAAGCAACACGGGGCAAACATTTGCGCACTCATCTCCGCACTCGTGCGCAAATTTCTATTTGCACCCTAGTTGCTTAATATACTATTGTGGTAGTACCATGTTTAAATAGTACGAAAATTTTTTTTTGGAATCTTTTCGAAGCCCCCACTGTAAAAAATTTGTGGGAAAAACTGCAACCACTGGTTTATCCCAAAAATCAACCAGCTGGTTTATAATCAACCAGCTGGTTGATTTTTGGCACAAACCAGTGGTTGACTACCTATCCAACCACTGGTTGACTTTTTTCCCACAACGAATATATAAGGATGAATGCGGCACCCACGATATTGGTCGATGGTGGTCTCCGGTCGACACTTTTGATTCGGAAAAACAAGTTTCGTCATTTTTTTTCACAAACAAAGAGGGATAAACATTAGCCCCGGTCGCGTATGGACGACAAAGCGGGTTGCCTGTCCTGCAGGAGTCGAATACATCGTAAGGCTGGAGGGATGGATGATGGACGGATGGGGTGGGAGGGTAGATGGGATGGATGGATGGATGGAACGGAATGGAACGGACCGGAATGGGGCGAAATGGAACGAAATGAGGCGAAATGGAACGGAGTCTCATTGGATGGAGGGGAGCGGAACTGGCCGGATGGGGCAAAATGGAACGGATGGGGCAAAATGGAACGGACTCAAATGGGATGGAGGGGTACGGAACTGGCCGGATGGGGCAAAATGGAATGGGTGGGGCAAAATGGAACGGAGTTGAATTGGGTGGAATTGACCGGAGCGAAATGGAATTGAATTATATGGATGGGAGACATCCATACAATTCAGTTCCATTTCGTTCCATATCATTTCGTTCCATTCCGTTCAATTCCGTTCCGTTCCGGTCCGTTCCGTTCCATTCCGGTCCATTCCGTTCAATTCCACTCCGTTCCATTCCGGTCCGTTCCGTTCCATTTCGGTTCGGTCCATTCCGTTCCATTCCATCCATCCATCCATCCATCGATCCATCCATCCCATCTACCCTCCCACCCCATCCGTCCATCTATCCATCCCTCCAGTCTTACGACGTGTATTCGACTCCTGCAGGACAGGCAACCCGCTTTGTTGTCCATACGTGACCGGGGCTAATGTTTATCCCTCTTTGTTTGTGAAAAAAATGACGAAACTTGTTTTTCCGAATCAAAAGTGTCAACCGGAGACCACCATCGACCAATACCGTGGGCGCCGCATTCATCCTTATATATTCGCTGTGGGGACAAAGTCAACCAGTGGTTGAATTCCAACCAGTGGTTGAATTCCAATCAGCTGGTTGATTTCGACAACCAACCACTGGTTGACGATTTTGGTGGAAAGTCAACCAATTTTTTACAGTGCCCCATGGGCCTGAGGGCCCATAAAAGATCCATTTCAAGCCCGTTTCTAGCCTATTTTGGAAAAACCATAGCTTTGACTAGACTCAATATTTTTGGACGAACTTGGGCGCATTTCCTTTTTCAAGACTGATACTTCCAAGAAAAAAATTGTCCAAGAGCAATAATTGAGCGTAGCAACTTCTAGGGGCTATTTGCTGAGAACACATTTTAGCGATTTTTGGGCCTCCTTCAAAGTAATCTAGCTACCTTTAGACATGAGATAATCGACTTTCACCAGTGGTCGTTTTGAAGATCTTGAAAAAAGCTTCAATTTGACCACTTGTGGAAGTTGATTATCGGACTTTTCATAGGAGTTACAGTCGTTACAAGTTGAGCAGTTTCGTGAAAATGCCAAACTTTGAGCTCAATTTTAAAAAATCATTTTTTTCTTTCGACCCCAAACCTGTGCGAATATGTTTTCAAATACAAATACTATCAATTAGAACAATAATCTGGGTGGGCCATTCAATTCTCGACTTTATTCAGCCAATTCAAAACACTCTTTCTTGATTTTTTGCTTAAAATGCCAACGTAGGCATGGCTTACATATGCTTCCATCTGAGTTATTGTGCACCGACCTGGGTAGAATTACTCCCCCAAGTACCCCCAGATATGTGTAAAAACTTCCGGAGGCGAGCCTCTAGCCAGAAGCGAGCTGGAGGTTCAAACCATCAGGTCCAAAATGGGCATTATTTCGTCTAAGTTGGGGCAGGCGAGCGAGGGCTTGATTCCCCGTGTTTCTGCTCACAAACGAGACGAGCTGCTAGAATGGGGATTCAAACATGTTTTTCCGATTCAAAATTACTATCTTAACACTATTCCGGGGTCAATTTGTGCCTAGAATAAAGGCGTTAAACTCCGTGATAACAGGTTTTGCTCCTATACTGCAAAATGACGATAATTCAGGGCACCATTGACACCGTAATCGTGTTTAGATCATCAATTTGAGTCGGAAAAACATGTTTGAATCCCCATTCTGGACACTCGTCTCGTTTGTGAGCAGAAACACGGGGAATCGAGCCCTCGCTCGCCTACCCCAAATTAGACGAAATAATGCCCATTTTGGACCTGATGGTTTGAACCTCCAGCTCGCTTATGGCTTGAGGCTCGCCTCCGGAAGTTTTTGAAGGTGAAACCTTCTTTACCGGCGCCTGGCGCTCTCGACCCGAGGAAAAATTTTGCTCGATGCGAACTGCGGAATCCGTGTGATTCCTACGGCGCGTAACTCATCAGCCGCGTAAACGCCGTGTTTACCGTGTGATCGCCGTGGATTGCTTGTCAGTGCGGTTCCCGGCATCTAGCTGGGTATAACAGCGTCAGCTGTGGTAGTGTCAGGTAGTGTTACGGTTATTAGGCCTGATGTAAATTTGTGATAGTGCTGCATGTAGCTATAGTTTATTTACTGCATGAAATATGAAATGGAGTGATCATCAGTGTTTGAATGATCAGCCTTACACTGGATACATTAACAACTATATGTGAGAGAATATGTGTTCATGAGTGAATTGACAACAGATTGAGTCAAATCTTGACCAAAAGTGTCTGAAAGTGTCAGATCACTCATGAGTGTGCACATCAGTTAACATCAATTCTGGACTGAATTGTCCACTTCATTAGTTGAATGTTGGAATTTCTCATAGGCCGAGTCTACATAGACGCGCTCACCCCGGGCGCGCGCGCTCTCTCCGCTCGCACTCTCCATCCAAACACCGGAGTAGGTACCAAAAATGGGATTTGAAAATCTTTTGACGAGTGTTCCCTTTCGATCGGAGGATCAGCATAGGTTTGTGAGATAAAAAACGCCCAGTTCATCGCTTAAATCGATCAAAAAATTGATTTGCATCGAATAGAGATCGAAAAATGAGCGACTCAGATGCCGATCGATGTGCCTGATATCACCACCCCACAACTTCTCAGGTTCCCAACTTGCGACTTATTCAACAATATTCAACATTATTTTGGATTTGCATTGAGACTTTCTCCAGAGACTGTGGAATGAGCAAAAGTGTGCGGAATTCTGGTTAAGAAGAATCGAGCTGCTCCATGTACACCAAAAGATCGAATTTGTGATACAAGAGTCACTCCACCGTAAATTTGGGCCATCTTGGGTGTTCTCAATCAGGATTTCATACACTTCAGCTCATTATTTAGCTTCTGGAATGAATACCGATGTATAACCAAGATGATGCTGAATATTGCTGAATGGTTTGCGAGTTGGAGACTTGATGAAAAGTTGGGGGATGCTTAAATCAGACACAACCACGCCTCTCATTTTTCGATCTCTATTCGATGCAAATCAATTTTTTGGTCAATTTACGCAATAGACTGGGCGTTTTTCATCTCACAAACTCGCGCTAATACTCAAATTGAGAAAAGACACTCGTCGAAAGATTTTCAAATCACAGTTTCGGTACCTACTCCGGTGTTTGGGTGGAGAGCGCGAGCGGAAAGAGCGCGCGCGCTTCGGGCCGAGCGCGCTCTCTCCGCTCGCACTCTCCACCCAAACACCGGAGTGGGTACCGAAAATGGAATTTGAAAATCTTTTGACGAGTGTTCCCTCTCAATCGAACTATCAGCGCGAGTTTGTGAGATGAAAAACGGCCAGTCTATTGCAAAAATCGACCAAAAAATTGATTTTCATCTGATAGGAATCGAAAAATGAGAGATTTCAATAGCGATCAATGTGCCTAATACCATCAGACCCCCAACTTCTCAGGTTCCTAACTAGCAACTTATTCAACAATATTCAACGTTAGTGTGGGCTTGCATCGAGGCTTTCTCTAGAAACTGTGAAATAAGCAAAGGTGTGTGGAATTCTGGTGAAGAAGAATCGAGCTAATCCATGTACACCAGAGATCAAATTTGTGTTACAAGAGTCACTCCTTCGTAAATTTGGTACATCTCGGGTGTTCTCAATCAGGATTTCATACACTTGAGCTCATTATCCAGCTTCTGGAATAAGTACCAACGTATATTCAAGATGATGCTGAATATTGCTGAATGGTTTGCCAGTTGGAGACCCGATGAAAAGTTGAGGGATGCTCATATGAGACACAACCCCGCCTCTCACTTTTCGATCTCTATTCGATGCAAATCAATTTTTTGATCGATTTACGCGATGAACTGTCCGTTTTCATCTCATAACCCCGTACTGATACTCCGATTGAGAGGCAACACTCGTCGAAAGATTTCCAAATCGCATTTTCGGTACCTACTCTGGTGTTTGGGTAGAGAGTGTGAGCGGGGAGAGCGCGCGCGCCCAGAGTGAGCGCGTCTATGTAGACTCAGCCATAGTCTTATCAAGAGTGTCACTCTAAATATTGCAAATAGTCTTCATGAGTGCGTAGCCAAAAGTTGCAAACTAGTAACCGTAACCTCACATCCAAAAGGAGAAAACTGGGACCTGCAGCTACTCAATTGTCTTGAACCAGTTTTGGGGTTTGGATGAAAGGTTACAGAAATTAGTTTGCCACTTTTGGCTGCGTACTTGTGTATGATGAGTTGAATGTTAGAATTCCTCATAGTCTTATCAAAAGTGTCATCGTGATGAATGTATTCTAACTGTTGTATAGTCTACTAGAGTACGCAGCAAGAAGTTGCAAACTAGTAAACGTTATCTCACCTCCAAAAGAAGGAAACTGAGGTCCGGCATCTCAATTGTTGCAAACCAGTTTAAACAAGTTTTTGGGTTTGGATGAGAGGTTACAGTAATTGGTTTGCCACTGTTGTCTGCATACTTATGTGTGATGAGTTGAATGTTGGAATTCAGCATAGTCTTATCAAAAGTGTCTTCAAAATGTTGAGAATAGTCTACGTGAGTGCGCAGCCACAAGTAGCAAACTAGTAACCATTGCCTCTCATCCAAAAGGATAAAACTGAGACCCGGCTACTTAATTGCCTTAACCAGTTTTTGGGTTTGGATGAGGGGTTACGGTAATTAGTTTGCCACTTTTGACTGCGTACTTGTGTATGAAATGAATGTTGGAATTCCTAATATTGGTCTTTTCAAAAGTGTCATTAAGATGAGTGTCATCTGAATGTTCAGAGTAGCCTACGTAAGTACGTAGCCAAAAGTTGCATACTAGTAACTGTTCTCTTAGATCCAAAAGAAGAAAAATGAGACTCGACTTCTCAATTTCCTTGAACTAGTTTCTTGATTCAGATGAGGGATTATGGTGATTAGTTTGCCAATTTTGGCTGTGTACTTATTTAAACTGTATTTGACAATTGAAATAAATCAAGATGAGAAATTTGCTAATATTCTACAAATAAAATTCAGAACATTCTGAACTTGGACAATACATTCAAATTTTCAATCTAAGAACTATTTCATAATCTTCAGTCTAACTTTAGGCAATGGAAATATAGCAAGATCAATCACTCAACCAGACTATCAGCCAGCGGAGGCATCCCCTTCACTTGAGGATGTGAAACATCCTATCACATAGTTACTGGATACATTTTATTTGAAAATAAGAGAGATCTCAACCTGCGGTCAAGTGGTTTCACCTTCCTACGTACGTGGTCGCCACGCACATCATTTTTACACATATTCGGGGGTACTTGGGGGAGTAATTCTACCCAGATTGGCGCACAATAACTCAGATGGAAGCATATGCGAGCCATGCCTATGTTGGCATTTTACGCAAAAAGTTGAAAAAGGTCGTTTTAACCGAAGAAGATTGGAAGGGAAGAATCAACCAATACACCATGCAACGATCGATCTTGTCGCACATCCTAGTTGAGGCATCATTTTTGATTGTGGGAAGATGTGTCAGGTTATTGTACAAGACCGAACACAACCAGGGGTTGAGTGTTTTTGGCCAACCCTAACGAGCATGTAACGGTGGTAAGCCATGGTTTCCAGAGAGCACGAATCATCAGTAGGTCGTGGTTCTCTCGGGGGTCACCATATTCCAAAAATCAATACGGAGCCTGAAATCTGTCCAAATATTGACGAGAGAAAAAAAAAACTTAAAGAGAGAGGCAGATAACTTCAGATTTCAATAGAATTGGAGTATTGCATGGGAAACTGCGATTCGCGGTAATCATTTTGTCAAGGTGAATGCGGTTCCTGGTTCTTGTGGAGGGCATGATTATGAGGTGTTTTTGCACGGAGGAGCCATTCAAATTTGATTAAACTCGACAGCCGATCGTGATGTTTGATTAGAATGGAGAGATTCGTACGGTACAGTCATCGGATGAGACCATAACAGAAATGGCGTAAATGCTCATCTGTAAACTAACCAACGTGACGGTAATCGACCAGCAGCTCTGCAAGAATGAGTAATCTGAATACGCCAGGAAATGTGCGCTCGTGTCAATGACGTCGAATATGAGCTTGTATCTACGAGCGATCAAGGTTCCCTTCTATTAGTCACAAATGAACTTCTGGTTGGAATAGGGAACCGACATCATTCCGGGGAATATATATTTTGGAAGTTTGCAACAAAATAGACACAGGGGAAAAAATTTTGAAGCTTTTTCGACGCCCCCATTTTTGGGTATAATGTCAGTTCTCTATCGCATCGCAGTACTCTGCTGGTTGTCTCTCACATAGTACTGAGGGTCTCATTGCTAAATACTTAGTTCAAAAACATTTTCACAAGGGTTTTGAGAGCTACTGGATGATTGTTCGGTTGATGCGAAATATGTTACTGAAATCCCGTATCAATTCCTAACAAATTTCATGGCCTGAAAATGTACCAATTTTATCATGTGAACATGAACATGCGTCGCCCAAAAATTACATTGGAATGCAGTTGATTCACAATAACTCATTGCAAATGAGACGGCTGATCCTTCTCAGAGCTCATACAATTTTGAATCTAGGGCCTCACTGACATTATTTGGTGGCCACATAATTTTCTTCTCTAGAACTGTCCAACGGGGGATCAAGATCAGCTTAAAGCATTCTGTATTGCATGTTATTGACATTTTTAGTACTTCCGACAAATATCGAAAGCCAACAGGAGAGTAAATGTGGTTTATCAAAGGATAGTATTGTTGTATGTTTTCTGATGAGCCGCCTTATTGATGCAATAAACAGACTCCACATGTTCTAAGTATGATTAACTGTGACGAGCTGCGTAGAACCTGTAGATCACGCAATTCGACCAAAGTTATCCGAAGAGCGAATGAAACATGAAATTTTGCATCATTCTGTAAAGAATGAGCCGAGAAAGCTTTTCTCAGGATCGACGGATAATAATCTCGTATTCCAACGAATTGAATTAGATATTGGCACCCAGCTAAGCCCCAAGCTGACCAGGCTGTGTGTAGAAACGTCTGAGTCTGTTTTCTAATACTACCAAGCAGAATATGCAATCTTATCAAAACCCATCAGGTCAAACATGATGAATCGAGAAAAAATGTCTTTTCCCATAAGTGCACATGTAAAATCACAAAAGTTGGGGGGGGGGGGGGGGGGTCAGAAGTTTTTCCACAAGCAACCCGGGTCTCTGAAATTTCATTTGAGTAATCTGTATGCCAAATTCTAGCTATGTGTATGATCTCATCAAATCCCATCAGGTCAATCGATTCACGACAGTTCTACCTCAAGCGTTAGGTCACTGGAAAATTGTCAAGGGAATCTTTATGGGGAATTTTGAGAGTCATTGTTTGGGATATCGTCCTAAAAAAATTTTCGAGGCAGATCTCAGAAACCTTCCCAAGATCTCTCAACGCAATATTGCTGGGAAATAATTGCGCAGTATTGCAAAAACAATCTGGGACCATACTTTTGGGATATTTCGCAACAATTTCTCAGGATCATTGGAGAAGAAACATTGCAGAAATGCCTCGGAATCGTCTCGAAAGTCTTTCAGAAACTTCCTAAAAACCTTTTAGGAGCCTTCCAAAAAGCTTTCAGCGATCTTTCAAAAATGTTGCATGGCAAGATCGATGAAGATTTGTGCATATGGAGTACTGCAGGATTATGTGAAATCCAGGTATTTGACATAGATTTTTCCTTCGCAGAGATTTCAAACCCAAGAGTACAGGATTTTGCAGCTTGGATTGCTTTCTTGCGTTTTCAAATGACTATTTTCATGTTAGAATCATACAAAATCCAAATATTGGAAACGACCAAGGATTTCCAATCATTCTGTATCTGCCTCTCATGTGTATTGGAACTCATGACATATACTGTGCATACTGATATTCAAGCTTACTGATTTTTTAAACTCTGAGAAATTATGGTAATTTCAAGAAATTCTAGCATAAATTCAAATTTTGACTGGATGCTGAATCGAGCTGTAGACAGTTTCACCTCAATCAAAATAATGAGTTGGTTCTGAAGCAATAAAAATTTTCTCATGCATGATCCTTTAATTTCTTTTTTGGTTGCACAAAATCCAATCTGACATGCTTGCCCAGTATAACAACCACTGAAAATTCCCCACTGACTTCAGCATATGTCATAAAAAATAAAATAGTGAATAGACTTGGATTAGATAGTCACCGATAATTACTGATCACTACTATGATTGCGCTCACGTACTCGTGTCACAAATATAGAAAAAAAAAAAATTTCAGTTTCACCTATGCAGTGACAATTGCAGCTGAAACATATTTGAAAACAATATATGACTACACTTGAGTTCGTGATCGTTTTGCTTGGGCAATTTAGTGGCTTGCAAATAGCTGGGATCGAGTGCGACTCGCTTACGGTAATTATGGGTGTACAAAGTTACTCGATCGCGTGCGCGTGCATACGTGGTTTATAATGGGTACCCCGCTACGCTTTGCCGCATACTTGATGAGAGAGCGCGAGTTTCAAGTATGGATCATTTTCAACTACGCATATTGACAGATTTTCATTGATGACGATATTTGTGTAACGATTGTGATAAATTGCAACTTTTCTGATGTAATTTATTGCAATTTTTCGGCTAGTTGCCGAGTTTTTTTTTTGGATTATTGCGATAAATAATGACATGTATGAATTGATTAGATACAGAATAGAGTAGTAATGACGAGTCACTCACGTTATTTGTTGATTATGTGATATAATGATTTCGTATTGCATCAATATCGATTGTTGTCATGAGGTTTGGCTTTCATCAAATAATGAGTCGCCGTAATAATAATCGAGTTGGAGAAAAATTCGGAGGTGATACGAAGCTCATAAATTAGAATAATTTCGAAATGGAATGTGATTGGAGGAGGTTTAATTCGTAATGTAAAACTATTGCAGAATCGAAATTAGCCACGAAGAGAAGAAAAGAATCAAGAACTACTCTGAAATTGGGATGCAATACACCATCGGAATTTACATTTAAATACCAACGGTATACGCAAAATACCGAGCCTATCCAACGTGTGAATCTACAACGGTTGCGATAACTTTGAACGAGGCATGATTTAGACCGGGGAGTCGTTGTTGCATAGGATACGGTATTGGCCCAGTCAACAATACGAAACCATTTGTACACAAGATAACCGCAAAGAGAGCGTCGTACGTGTGGTATTCCTAATTAAATTAATGGAATCTCGATAAAACGCGAGATTCAATAGCCAACTCTGTGTGTGTATTTGTGTACAGAGCGAAACCGACCGAGGCCGGCTGAAGCGATACTGGAATCGCGATAAAAGCTCGTAATGAACTTGGTGATTTGCTTCAAGTTTTGAACGTTGATGTTGTAGCTTCGCATGGGCAATTTCAGTTGCAAGTGTTTGCTTGTCAGTGGTGTACATTTGATATTGATATATTCATTTAACTCATTGATCTATATTGTCGTCACGGCTACGTACTTACAATACAGTCTCGCTATAAATAAAGTCAACCATATAGTTTTATTGAGGAGTAATTACTCTACTACGAGGGAATATCAATCATCTTCGCAAAAATTCCAATAACATGAAGACATCTTGCAACATTATACAATTCATGCTTCTCATAGTAGTATCTTATGTATCAATTCATCATGGCTGTATTCAATTTATGCAAGTCCGAAGGATCAGTGATGTCCATCCTTTGAGTCAAAGAACCAGCAATGTTTTTGGAGGTATGGAAGATCGGCAACTTCACGAGGCTCCATCAGGAATTACTGAAATAATTGAATATGGATCTACGTCCAGCTTAGATCGCGGAAAGAGATCGCATCTTCAAAGTCATAGAGTGCCGCGTGTACCATCAAATCTCCATGGCATCATGCCTGCTCCGTTTTGCGATTCCAACCAAATATATGTATATGGAATGTGTCGATTCAACGACAGTCTAATGATTTATCATCTGTTAAAGCTTTATGAGCAAAGATCATGATGAATCACTGAAGCTCAGTTAAACTCGGAGTCATTTCTAATAATGGCTCCAGTATGTGACCTAGATATTTTGGACAAAACATACATGCAAAACTGCATGAAACCACTGGATAACGACTTTACTTTGTTCAGAATATTGTATTCAGAAGATTATACACTGTAATTTTAGTAGATATACACTGAAATCATACTGGAAATTCCGGTAATTCTGGGGGTTAGACGGAACCTCGTTACTGGATTATCAGTGAGCAAGGCTGATTAACTGAGTAAGGCAATTCACAGCGATTCCAGCACTGCAAGAGTTTTTTCAACTTCGTGTTCAGTGGTGTTCACTTGGGTTCTCACTAAAGCGACAGTGGTGCTCAATCAAACTCTCAATGAGTATGATCGTACGCACTAGAGTCATCAGTGGAAGTAGCTTCGAGATTGACTGAAGTTGCGTGATTTGTTGCTTATGAATTCGGAGATAGTGAACATTTTGCAGTTGCTCCTTGTTGCAAACAGGCTACTCCTCTTATATTCAGACATTTGCATACCTGAAATTATAATAGTGTTGGTATTTTATTTCGATTATGTACTCAAAACGTGTAGCTCTTATTGATAATAAATCAAGTTTCCAATAAAAATCATGAAAGTCTTCCTAGCCAAGATTCGATGACATTCATGCCTAGACACATCATCCCGAAATGAATGATGATATTCTACGGAAGGATGTAACTCTCTAAAAATATACTTACCCTTCCTTCTTGTACTATGGAGGTGGTAATATTCAAGCGTGGAGAGTACTCAAATAATACTTCAAAGGGCAAAGACGTCGCGATACTTTAAAAAATAAAATGCCCACGAGATTTTGGGACACAGACGATTTATTCTCGGTTATTTTGACTAACACCAGCTAAATATGTGCATTGGAGTTGGCGAAGTTTGTTGCTCTGGAAAACAGCTTTTGGAAATTGTATGGTGAAGCAAGATAATGAGAATACCCTATGATGTTGCTTCAAGATATTGATATCCAATTTTAAGTTGCATGCATCATGAACAACAAGAAACAAAGTTTCAAACGTGCTAGCTATCCATTTAAAACTTCACTTGTCAAGACACCCGAAGATTGAATGTTTCGTAGAATTACCCATATACCTTTTTGAGATGTGTCAAAGAATGATATGATTGGAATGTACTTGGATCGAAGGACTTATAACTCGATTCGTGAAAAAAAGACCCAGTACTCGTGCTGAATATGAAGAGCAGCATTTGATCGCACGCTCCATACATTCAAATTAATTCAAAACTCGTTCCGCGCCAGTACATGTACCATCGATTGGATCATCGATCGGTGACGTTCAGCCTTTTGTTCGGTGATGTGTTCTCTCAAAGGGTCGATTTTAAGTTTCGGTCTAGACCAATCGCGCAGGTTCAGTCACCATAGAATTACTCGAGGTAGCGCGCGACCTGTGTGTTTATTAGCAATTTCATCTTTCATTTGACAACAACTACTTTAATACAGCAGACCACAAAACCGCAAAATGCAGCTATATGAGCTAACCTAAGCCAAAGTTCGCGGTGCGAGGAACGATGGAATAGCGAATGAACGAGAGGATCGCGCGCTACCTCGACAGTATCTGGTCACTAGACCCACGCGACAGGTCTATTAGACCGAAATATATAATCGACCCCCTGTCTCTATTTTACAAGCGCGAAAAGTTGCAAACGACGGCACACAGGTCCAGGTCTGAACTTGTTTTCCATTTGATCCAGCCGTGAGAGTAACACACTAATTTTGGATGATTGAAAGGAGATACTAATCAATTTTGCGAGGGAAAACTGTATTTTAACCTTGTTCCTCGGGCTACGGATCACCGAATTCCGGAATAATCGCTTTGATGCAAATTGAGTCTTGTACAGCTACCGCTAAGTCAAGTACATATCGGAGAATCAGTTCTACTGTTTGAAAAATTCGCGCTCCACAGAAGAACGAGGCATAAACCACGCATACGCCACGTGCGTCAAACGGGCTTCCGGGCCGAAACTCGTTTCCACTTCAGCGAATTACGATAACTCGACAAAGAAATGACCGATCGCAACATTCCGAAGTTAATGTTGTTGGGCTTTTATTTCTGAACGACTTTGATATGAGAATACCATGTCCTTGAGGTCGATAACAATGTCTCGTGTATGTTTGGGGATCATGGGGCGGTTGGAATGCCCTATTGAGACGTGAATTTACACAGCGGAGCCTTCGAAGGCTTCGTCATACTTTTGATGATCCTTCCTCTTTGTCAAATATTGATACAGTAGAAACTCTCTAACTCGAATCTCAAGAGACCCGACGAAAAATTCGAGTTATAGAGTTTTTCGAGATAAGGAGTTTTTTGGAATGACACTCTATATATGGTGTACTCCGTAAAGTATTTTCTAAAATAAATCTACTCCAGACAACTCGTCGAATCGTAACTTATTAGATCAAAATGGACTTTGAATAATATATCACAGTTATCACATAAACAATGAAAGAAAAAAAAGAAAAAAATTATCAGATAAGATCATTCATTCTTGTTTGATGTTATGAAGAATGTAGTTTCACACTATCGAAGGCATTCTTTAACCTAGACTAAGCTCAGAATATCTTTTTCTCGGTCCCTTCAGCTCCTTCGAATATGATGTTTGGAATACCGAGTTTTGATGCGATATGTTGTTCAGTGGAACTTGATGACTTGAGTTCTTCGATAATCTTGAATTTCTCCGCTATAGTTGGAGTACGAAGTTGTCGCTTCGATTGTGTCATCGTGGCCGTCGATGGATCACTGACACAATCATAATAATGAATTCGAGACTTGCCGAACGGAAATTCCGAGTTGGGAAGTTTTTTGCTCGGATCATGGGCGAAAGTTGATAAAATTTTCGACTTAGGGAGTTTTTGCCGGTGAAACTTTTTTAAACTTAGGGGGTTTTCAGTTTACCATGTATTTTTTCGAACTAGGGGGCTTTTGTTCGGGAGGCTCAAATGCTTGTTATGAACCATGCATGAGTATACCAATTTTCTATCGAAAGAACGTTTCGGACCTCTGATTAGGTCCTTCTTCAGGTTAAATTATATCACTTAATGTGAGGATGGGTAATAGAGTGAGTAAGCGCGAATAATCAGAACTTATCAACGTAGGTGCGGTAGTTCGTGGCCTCCCTTGAGCAGAGGCGGTCCCAGGGACCAAATTGGGGGAGGAGGGCGATTTTGACTCTGGGGGGGGGGGCGGTCAATGCAAAAATCGATGTCGCGCGCGCGTTTTCCTATCTCACCTGTGAAAATTTTCAGCTTTGGGGAGGGGGGGTCGATCGCCCCTACCGCCCCCCCTTGGGACCGCGCCTGCCCTTGAGATGAAACTTGGTGCAAATCTCGATCCTCATCGGCCCACAGAAATTTCCTAGAAGATCAGCCGCGTGGGTAACAGATCGACTAGTGTTTAAATGCACTGCTTTACTCACAAGGTTTTGATCACTTTATAGGTATAGGGAGTTTCGAGTCAGAGAGTTTCTACTGTATATCTATTTAACTTTGGAGCCATTGATCCATTAAGTCGAGACTACATACAATGGATAGCAAATCAACCTATATAGAAATATCCGTGACGATCCCTGGTTTCCATGAGTGATTTCGGATACGCTGCTAAATGTTATTAGCAGAATGCTTCCTCAAATCATTAACACCTGAATTTTCTTTTTCTTGATATGGTGACTAACAATTGAATAACATTTCTCTTTCTTTTCTTCCTCATGTCGTTCGGAACTTTCAACGGTTCGGAGTTTTCAACGGTTCTGACGATTATGTAACATTTTGAATAGTTCTTTAACGACCTTCTGTGTTGGGTCTTGTTTATTTTGCCTATTAGTTTGTCACCCTCACGGAGAGGAACTCATCATCAAAAATTCCTTGTTTCATATTTCTGTTATAGTTCTTCCAATTGAATCTATCTCTTCCTCAAAAATCCTAAATACTCATCGATATACAACAGTTTTTATTGAGTCAATTAATCATTTCATTGTTGCACAAAAATTTGCTTTGGAACTAGATGGTTGAAGATTCATGGTAAGAGATTTAATAAAATTGGAAGGAGGAATAGGATTTTTCCTAGTAATATTATTGAAGGTGACGAACTATCCGATGGAATGAGCTAAGAATAGACTCTGCTCACTGCTCACTAATTCTCCATAGTCCCTCATAATTGCAATACGATCGGTAGGAATTCCTAAGAGTTTTCGGATGTCATAGAATAGGTGAATAGAAAAATCGATATTCGGAAATTAGGGGGGGGGGTAAATTAAAATTCGGTATCAACTAATCTCCTGAAGAGTGATGATAAATGATAGAGATATATTTGCTAGATTTATCTTTGAGGAAATTTTTGGTAATATCTTGTTTCGAAAGTAATATGAAGAATGAGATGTTAATTATAGGATGAGTGGGATGAGCATTGGAGTGAGTATGAGGCTTGAAATTGTAACTGAGGGATTTACTAGGATCAGGAAAGTTAGGTAAGTTAGGGTTTAGGTCCGGTTTAAGACTTTAAAGACAGCGTTTCATTAATAGAAACATATATTGAAACCATATTTACAAATAGTCATGAATGATAAATAGTCAAAAAGGAATCTGATATTTATTACTGCTGTGTGTGTTACAAATGCGGTCTAGCCCAATAAACGGTTGATACAGGGTACATACTAATACGGGTTATGCTAGAGCCACGGAGGAGCTCCCTCCGGGTCAAACGCGGGGCATAGCCGGTGTGTGAGGTTCGACTCCTGCAGCTCCCAGGAAGCCAACGCGGGTGTGTGATTCTACTGCCACGGAGGAGCTCCCTCCGGGCCAAAAGTGGGTGTGCCGGTGTCGCGGTCTACTACGATTCTCAGTGCTCCTGAGAAGTCGGCTACTAGATGGTCTCATCTGCTTTAGAGCTCCTAAGACAGAGAGGAGTTGCCAGCTGCTAGACTTTAGAGCCATCTCTTGGACCAGAGCTCCTGGTGCCAAGAGAGGCGCGTGAGTCCGCCGCTCAGTGCAGACTGGTTCGTTCTGGTCGGGCATCGGGTGGACATCAATGCTGACAGGTGTTTCGCTTGTGAACGATGTTTTCGAGACAGCCAACTGGCGGCTGAGTCTTGAGTTACTCTAACTGCTCGATGAACTGCGCGGGTACCGGAGCTATACTGGTATCATAGCGAAGGGGCCCATCGCAAAATGCACGGGGATGTTTAATCGAGTAAGAGAAAGGAGTTGTCCAAATTTGGTGGTTATTGAATGGATGGTTGAGGCTTTAAGGTAAGAAATGTAATAAAATTGAGCGGAGAAATAGGATTTTTTCTCATAAAAAGTATTGAGGATGACGAATTAATCGATGGAACCGGCTCAAAATAGACTGGGCTCGCCGCTCACTAATGTTAAACAGTCCCTCAATATTTCAACACGATCCGTGGAAACGCCAAAGAGTTTTCGAATGCCATGGAATGGTTGATAGAAAAATCGACATTTGGATTACAGGGGGGTAAATTAAAACTCTATATTAAGCAACCACTCAAAAATGGCATTAAATGATATGGAAAGGGACTCTAGATTCTCGAAGTGCAAGGAGGCTGATGATATAATGTTTGGACCAACATTGAAAAAAACAATGTTGGATTTTTGGAGGAATAATTTATGTGGAAGTCCAAATAATCGGTCAATTGGGCTCAAATTAATTGGAGATGATCTTGATTTGATTAAGAATGAATCCTCAAAATTCCATGAAGATCGGACAAAGGGGACAGGAATGGTTATATGGTAAGCAAAAGACAACGAACACACTGACACACATACGGACATATCCACATGGCAGTTTGAAATAATATGTAGCAAACGTTGAATGTGTTTGGGGTAATGTATGGGGGTACTAATCGATAGATCTCGTTGAGTAGAATAGGATCAAATGACTCTCATTTGCCGGAAAGAAATATAGAACGGTGGAAATTGAAGAAAACGAAAAAATTCTTAGCGGAAAACTCCGCACCAAAAAAGGCTTTCTCTTTGACAAAGCAAAATGGAACGGGTAATTAATTTTATGGTAAAAAAAGAGCGAGCATGATGATGTATCGATTCAGTTCCTCTTGGACTTACTCTCATACTACCAACCACTGCAAGGGAATGCATTTTATGGAGCCGTGTAGCCCGCCAGGGAGGAATACAACATGGGGACAGGGATTTATCCTCCATATCCCAGGTGCCCGGATTTCGCCTCCACCCCAGCTCGTCTCCATGAGCGTGTGGAGGATCACCTTGTTAGCGCGTCGGCTAGGAGAACGACCAGGACGAGACCACAAATGGCTTAGCAATGACTCGATCCTCCTTCCCGACTACAGAATTGTTGGCTCGGACTCCAGCTCAGAGCTGAAACCTACCCCTCGTCGGGGGTTACGGACTCTTCTAGACTTTTTTGGAGACCAGGACACCCCTCGAATCGCTGGATGAGTCGTTCAGGCTCGCATTCTTACCGTCCAAAGACGATTCCAATGCGAGCTTCTGGACTCACCCAGGCCCGAGCGCTGGATGGAAATGTGCGGTCTCCACGCTCGAGGGGGTGCTGATCGGGGTCGGGGTTCGTCAGACTCAAGGGATGAGACACCGAGGTGTCTCAACTCCCCATGCGGGTACAACACGGGAAAAAGAGGTACAGTAAATCTTGTAAGCAATTCTGAGAACACGCTGATGAGGTGCACTTTGTTGTGGATTCGAAGTTTCTGCAAATGCTGCAAATGGATTGGGTTTATTTGGGTATCTGGATGACAACTCACTTCGTTGGTTTGAGTGGCCTAAGCCCACTAGGGACTTTGCCGAGCTAATTAGTGCAAGCCGTTCCGGTGCAAACCCGTCTTCATAATATCTTTGGTTGTAAGCGTCCTACGTACAACTGAATTTTGCTTGACATTTTATTTTCATGATGACACTCATCACACATCCACCCAATCACTTCTTTATACGCATTCACCCAACTAACTACAAAGGTGGGCCGAGAAGGGGCTTTTTTCGAGAATCGATATGCCCTAGCGTGGAAATGTTGTGTTTGTACATATAGATGGGAAAAAAATTCTGCTGAACGCTGAGGAATGAGATTTCAGGTCCCACCAAGAGCCATAAAGGTTTTATCAAAATTAACACAGTTTTAAATGGGAATGTACCTAATTAGACACTTACTTCTTGCTAACTTTGCTCGCATTTCTGGCGCATCATAGCATTTTTCAACGCACTTTAGCTCGTTCGAAAGTTTGTTCCAAATCCTACAAAATGTGCTAAAGTACGTCTAATTTCAAGTAACCAGAACGAATCTATCTTAGTCTGTCCAAATAGTGATCATTATCAGAAATTCCAAAAAAGGGCGATTCTCCCTCCTAACTTTGGTTGTGTTTCTAGCGTATCTGGACATTCTTCAACGTGTTTCAATCCATTTTTATGCTTATCAAAAACCTACAAAATGAGCTGAAGTACGTACAATTTCGACTAACCCGAGCCAATGTATCTCAATTTCTCCATTTCGAGTTTTGGAAGAAGTGAGGTGGGAGCGAGAAGTCGATTATTTTCGGGTTTTTCAAAACTAATCACTTTTTGGGAAAATTGAGATAGATTGGCTCGGGTTCGTTGAAATTGGACGTACTTTAACTCATTTTGTAGGTTTTGGAACAAGCTTGAAAATGAGCTAAAGTACGTTGATAAATGCTTGGATGCCCCAAAAACGTGACCAAAGTTAGCAAGAAAAAAGTGTCGAATTAGGCACATTCCCATTCAAACCTGTGTTAATTTTCATAAATGCTTGATGGCTCTTGCTGGGACCTAAAATCTCATTTCTCAGCGTTCAGCAAAACTTTTTTCCACATCTTTATGTACAAACACAACATTTCCACGCTAGGGTATATTGATTCTCGATGAAAGCCCTTTTTTGGCCGACCCTACTAACTACCCATCACCCATCAAGCCACCCATCATACTTTAATACTTCGTTACACATAGGCAACCTGGTACGTGGGATCCGGACGATAAAATTTCTGCGGGGCATTTAGATTTAAGTAATCATTATAATGTCGGATGTGCAAAAGCACGAGGATCAATTTTTTGAGAGGTTCCACCTCTTCGGGTGAGATATGCAAATTTTATGAGTTTGATTTGGCGATTTAATCCAAAACACTGATTTGGGCCTCCGCAATCGAGGAATCGGTGGATGGATTAGATATCCTGTATGATTCCTATTTAAACTACCCACAATGCAGAAATCAGTTTTCTCTAACTTTTGAATGTTCGAGTGTTGTTGATAAGAGCTCAAAGATGAGACAGCCAGGTTTTTCGGATGATGAGGTCTTTCTCAGGGAATGTATCAGCTCACAGAGAAGGGAGAATTTTTAGGACTCCCGAGTAGGATTTTTCGATAAAAACGAACAATGTATAGCAAGTCGAAGGAATGTTGGTACTTCTCCGATCTGATCTATATGGTTTTAGATTGACTCGCAGTTATTGAAACTTATTTCGGATCTGGAAGGTTTTTTGGGCAATTTATTATTCCTCAACTTGTGTTTGGAGGAACAGCAAGCTTGCATCGAATTAACCAGGAGGCGCTGACCAACCAAGGAAGGGTCTCAGATCCGGATCACGGATTTGGCTTTATCTCTGAGAATAGTCTCCTTTCAGCGCCAAAACATGGAACCCAAAATTGTAGATACTGACGCTCAAGCATTTACGAGCTACAGCCATGGAAATTAGCATTGCCCATATAGGCCCATGTTGAATATCATATATACAGGTACACCTACAATGCTAATGTCCTTGGCCGTAGCTCGGAAACGCTTGAGCGTTAGGTCTCTAATTCCGGGTTCCATCTTTTGGGGCTGGAAGGAGACTATTTCCGAAGTTTCAGCGAAATCCGTGACCTGGATCTGAAACACTCTGCTGGTGAGCCGATTAAGAATAAGTTCGAAAGATTCTCTCGATTTTAAACAACTGAATCTGGTTTGATGCGCAGAAACCCGAGCTTTATTAATTCATTTACCAAACCAAGCAAGTCCAAACGAAACAAATTCCATATCGATTCGAGCCTCGCGGAAACGAGACTTCCGCAAAGCGAGTTAGTCATTCTTATCCATGCCAATGACGCAGTTATGCCAACCCAAAATGATTCCCCTCCTTTTGGAATTCATATTTTCTGTCTTGTTACTGACATTATCAATTCGACATCCAAATTATTTGTATCCCCATTTGTTGGGATTCAGTATAGTCATCGCGCGGGCTCAGAGTTTATACCGATGGTAACAGTTTGTGGTGGAACCTCTCAGTGGTAAGTCACAAATTTCGACAAGAAGATCCTACTCCCCGTCTTCATGCTCTGAGTTGCCATGAAATCTCTCGAAGATATTTCTAACGCAAGAAAGATTACTGCATGAGTCCAGTTTGCAATAACCGATTGATAGTGTAGCCATAATCTCCCTTCAGAAAACATCGCTTCTTCTGTCTGATGAGAAGTTATTTATTACATCCAACAGAGAATGAGATTCAGAATCTCGAATAGCAGTCGTGTATTTCTAATTGTCGTTCAATGAATCGAATAGACCAATTGAATCCCTGAGAATCGAGGATGATTGGTTTTTGCTCAACTGACCCACCATTATACATTTAATATTAGGGGACCGAATCAGAATGAGGATAGGATTTGCTCAATAAAAATACTTCATCACATCGACGCCTCTTACGAAGATTAACACCTCTTTTCTTGTGACTTCCGAAGATTAACGGATTCTTTTTAGGCCCACGAAAACTAACACTTACTCCTTAGAGGCACAAAGATTAACGCATTGTCGTCAAGTCCACGAAGACTAACACTTACTCCTTAGTGGGACGAAGACTAACATTTACTGCTCAACGGCATGAAAACTAGGACTTACCCCTTAGATATATGAAGACTATAACACATTCGTATACGTGTTCGGTCAGAGGAGACCAAGTATTTCGTCTCAAGGCCACGAGAAAAAGCACATTCTCTTTAGCGGCACGAAAATTAACGCATCCGTAGACTTCATTCATGGACGGACGGAGACTGTAAGTATTTAGTTTAAGACGAAGCACGTATGATCTCCGTCCCTTCAAGAATGGAGTCTACGAATGTGTTAATTCTCGTGCCACTAAGGAGAATGTGTTACTTTTCGTGACCTTAAGATGAAATACTTATAGTTTTCGTCCCTTCAAGGAAAAAATGTGCGGATATGTTAATCTTCGTGCAGTTTGAGGAGTAAGTGTGACTTTTCGTGGTCTTGAGCAGTAAGAGATAATCTTCGTGGCGCTGAGGCGTAAGTGTTGATCTTCGTGGCCGTAACAAAGCAAATGCTAATCTTCGGCCCCCGTGTTAGTCTTCGTGGGCGTTAGCGGATGTGTTAATCTTCGTAAGAGGCGTCGATATATAGGTAAAACCAATGGACAATTACATATTTCATCTGGAGAGAGATTGGTTCATTACATATCCATCATAGATTGGATTATTCTGACATCATCATTTCAAGTTGAGCTATTACATTCAATAAGATACCACACTGTAAAAAATGTGCAACGTTTTTTCCAACTACGGAAGTGAAAAATGTTTCAACCACGTAATTGAACCGGTTTTTCAACTACGCAGTTGAAATTTGTTTCAACTCAGTGGTTGAAAATTATTTCATCAACGTAGTTGAAAATTCAACCACGTACATGGAATTCAACTACATGGCTTGAAACAATGTCTGTGGAATTCGGAAATAGTCGCGTCCAATATGTTGGTCATAGAGGTAACATTAATGTGTAAAATTTGTTATTCTCCTCGTTTGGGTTTGACTACTGTTTGTATAGTACATTTCGATGCAAGGGCGTAAAACGTTTTATTCGCGTCCGAGCGATGGGTTTCTGGCCCGAGCCGCAGGCGAGGCTCGAAATCATCACGAGGATGCGAATAATAGGTTTTACGGACGTGTATCTACTATACTTTTCGATAAACTGTGAGTAAAAATCGACAAACTGTGCGCAAATTGCACTTTTACGCACAGTGCATCGAAAAAGTACTTATTATACCGTGAGATACACAATGGCAAAAGTTCATACGAGTGAGACTGGTGATGTAATATCATTGATCACACAGTGCTTCCATTCTACATGCTCATCAAGAATAGAGTGAGCGATGTCAAGACTTTAACAGTATCATACGGAATTATCCACGAAAAATTCGGGAGACTCTTCTCTTCATTGACTCTAGATCCGGATACTGATTAAATACTGCGAGTGTTCAAGAATTCTTCATACGTGATCGTCTGCCAGAACTATGTAGAAGTAATTTACGGAATCATCTCAGTTGATATGTATTCAGCCACAGAACAAAAATTCGGGATCAGAAGCCGTTCCTACGTGGAAAAAGCGATCCAAAATTCGATGAACTTATTCGAGTACTATTAGTTCGACGGATCAAAGTGTGTTGGTTTGGGAATCAACCTCAATAAATCTAGAGTGGATATGAACACATCTTCTATTCAACATGGAAAAATGTCACACAATTCAAACTAGGAGTCCTAATGAGTTCTGAGACGGTCGTCGGAGTCAATCGAACCCCAACACAAAGGGATGAATATTTCGAAATACTCTCGGTATCGAGTTGAAATCATGTAACTGAACATTATAACGAAAAGTAACAATACTTTACAAAATATCAAGTAGAGTTCAAAGGGAGTCCTCAGGGTCAATTGATTTCCAAAAAAAAACAATTATTTACAATTAATCTGTATCGACAGAAGCTCAATATAGTATTAGATTAAGCGGTCATAGGAACTTGACAAATGAAACTAAAGGGTATCGAACATAACTGAACATGCAAATAATAGTTGAACGAAACTGAGAAAGACCCCTTTGAAGTTTCTTATTATTCCAACATAGATTTCTGATGTTAACTCAGCCCAATGTCAAGATATTCCTTGCGAAGATCTACGAGCATTTGTCGATCGACTGTGCGTAAAGCACTGCTTTACTCACGGTAGTTTTCGTTTCATTTACGCCCAGTCGATCGAAAAACATATTTCGATACTCGGGCGTGAAGTTTTTTCGCTTCACTCGTGCTAATTTCGACTCTCGCCAGGGCTCGGGCCGAAAACAATCACTCGGAAAGCAAAACCAAACTTCCCTCCCTCGAATCGAAAAATACCATTTCCTCTCTCTTGAATAAACCCGTGAACTGGAAGGTCTCCAAGACCATGAACGAGGCAATAATCACACATTCCCATGGATTAGTTGCAACAGCAGTTTACAGCGCTCTATTTACAGTTCTTTTGAAGAATCTCACGCTCCTATTTTTCCGAGAGTTTTGGATTTGGATATTTTCATTATAGTATCAAAAGGCGCGGTAGCGCCTTGCTGGCGAGTATATGAAAGTGAAAACATGTGTGTGTGTGTGAGAGAGAGAGAGAGAGAGAGAGAGAGAGAGCGCAAGGCTGCCGTGCCTTATATACGCTGAGTTGGGCCGTTTTAACCTCACGCATTTCTTCGAACTTACTTGTTTCATCCTTTTCTGGGTTGAGGGGGGTCTTAATCCCTCTGAACCCGTTTTTCCGGTCCTCCACAAGGATATTGCCAAGTAATTTCACCGCTGACAGCGTTTAGTGCTAAAATATCTTGCTCACTAATTTCGACCCTTCCGAATTTTTTCGCGTCAAGATTTCAGACGCGGCAAGACACTCGAAGTTGAACACAATCGATCGTTGATATCGACCACGCGGGATGGTCGACCGCGAGTCGCGAGACCCGGAGATGATATTTTGATCCGGCCACGTATGTAGCAGACGGCGTTAGCATTCCGTTTCAAGCAGTACTCTTTTCGCTATCCTGATCATGAAAATTATGTAGAGAGATAACAGCAGAGGTTGAATGCCAATTGATGCCAACCGTAATTGTTGGAGGAATAAGAGCCACCTATTGTTGTGTTTTTTTTTGTCTGGAGTGATCGATGTAAGAATAATGGACCAAAGGCCAAGATGTGTGTCATTCTCGCTATTGTGCAATGTTAAGAATTGATCTTCAAAAATATCTGGAGAATTTAGGATTTGATCATGAGGTCAAAATGAGTGTCAGTATCAATCTACATTTCAGCAGTTTATTGACTTTTAGTTTCCTTAATACTTGAGCCAGACACAACTTTGGAGCTATAAATTGTGCATCTCAAAGAAAAGTTCATGAACTAATTGAAGAAGAGTGCAACCAATAGAATATCCTTCACGTTGCTTTCTGAATCTCAATGAAAACCTGCCAATGTCCAACACATCAAGAGGGATCGTCTCTCACATTTAGATGTTGTAAGACAGGTCAGTCAATTGACGACTGTCCAAGAACAATTGTTGTGATATATAAGCACTGATCTCTGGTGCTGCTCTAGTTACTTTTGAATAACATACCTCCATTGCGTAATACTTTCAATCCAAAAGTCTCAGCTAGACTCTTACTCATGTGGTATGCGGATTTTACTTTCTTGGCATACTACTCACATTCTTCCCATATAACTTGAAAGCATGATGGCATAGACTAATTTCTGATTAGCATTAAAAATTTGTACATAGGGTTCATTCGTTCTATCAAGAGTATTGTGGAGGAAAAAAGGCACATTTATGCTCTTGGTGGGAATTTGTAAGTTCAAATTGAAAAAATAGAAGTCGATCACTAAACAAACTGGATCCATACATCTATCCGAATGCATCTTAAGGATCATTCTATCACAAATCTGAAGAGACATCACACAATGCTATCAAACCTACATTGCCCTCAGAATGAGTTCGCACAGATTGCTCCAACTTCTTGATGTGTTACGAATTATCAATGTGCTACATGGAATTTGTTTCAGATTTTGGTCCTTGGGAAATGTTGGACAACAGATGTATAAGTGTCATCATTCTATGTTTCATTCATTAATTAGTCCTTAATCGTTCACTTTGATAGTTAGCATCCCTTCTTGCTGAAGAGAGGACGAACCAACTTATGTAGGGAATTGCCAATAACTAGAAGTTGCTCTGATCCAAAAATGTTCTTTCGCATGCACCATCACAAGTGGGTTAAGAGTCTTTGCATCAACTCAAGTCAATTCCATGAACTGATTCCAAGTCCTGCTATTAAGAATACAAAGTTGTACTTCTCTAGATTTTTCTTTGCTCATGATCAGAATATATTCATCTTGGAATTAAGCACACTAGTGTTCATTAGGAGAATAATTTTTGTGGATGAGATACATGGAATTTTCTTGTGTTTTTCTACGTGATACTATTTACAGCATGTTTCTCAATCTGAGAATATTAAGTCATTACCATAGCCAAGTGTTGAAATCTTTCCCCCTCCCACTTCACTTTTTCCAAAAGTCTTACTTGGCGAGTATGGCCATTCTTTTCCCGTGAATTTTTATCTGGGATCGAATAATGAATATCAATTCTTGAGAGTCATGAGATCAGGGAAAACACGTCGAGTAACTATTTAGCAAAATCTAAACGTGAAAGGAATAAGAATAGAATGAAAAATATTAATTTCATTTCTTGAGAGTCGTGAGATCAAGAAAAGTATGTCGAGTAATTGTTTCGCAGAATCTTGACGTGGAACGCATGGATAAGGATTGATAGAATTACAATTTGATTTTTTCGGTGATTTCGACTCAACTTCAGTTACTCACCATCTCTACTCATATGTTGAGAATGATCATCTATTTAGACCCATGGGAAGAAAACGGAAACCAGAAGATTCAATCCAGCACTGATTATTTGGTTCAGTCTTCTTCCCATGGCTCTAAGTAGTTGATCATTCTTAATATATCAGTAGAGATGGTGAGTAACTCAAGTTGAGTCAAAATTACCGAGAAAGTCAAATCGTAATGTAATCAATCCTTTTCCACGCGCTTCACACTCAGATTTTGCAAAACAATTACTCGACATACTTTTCTTGATCTCACGGCTCTCAAGAGTTGAAATTAGTATTTTTCATTCTCTTTTCATTCTTCTCACGTTTAGATTTTGCTTAATAGTTACTCGACGTGTTTTCCCTGATCTCATGACTCTCAAGAATTGAAACTCATTATTTGATCCCAGATAAAATTTCATGGGAAAAGGATGGCCATACTTGCCAAGTAAGACTTTTGGAAAAAGTGGAGTGGGAGGGGGGAAGATTGTTATATTCACGGAGACGATCCGATTTTCATCTTTCCCTCATTTTATTGCAAAAATTACAGACGTTGCTTTTTCTTTCGAGGATTCGCTCAAAATCTTCATTTTGTAATGTAGTTTTTGATCCCCGAACGGCGATTAAGCTCGTCCACTTTTGCAGAAGTAGCGTGAATTCTTGCATTTAGAAAATAAACCGCGTGGGGCCCTCAAAAAGCACCCCTAAGTCAGCGCGGACTCCCAGTATCGTTTTGGCAGGTCTAACCGCGATGAAAACCATTGTCTGTGATGGTATTAAAAGAGAATTTACGCGGCAAAAACCTAGACTCGTCTCCGACCGAGCTATCTCACTTATCCAATTTTGCCCCCGTCCGATTTGGCCCCACTCTCCCCTACCTCTATCGAGGAAGAATCACTCAGATATTCATACTCTTCGCAGAATCAATAATATGGGGAGACCCTGCAAATTGATGCAGTTCATGGTTCTGCTGTTGATCTCGTCATTTTATTGCGGCTGTATCCGATGTATGCAAGTCCAAGAAATCAGTGATGTCCATGAATCGATTCGTCGAAAGACCAGCAATGACACTGGACGAACGGAAGATCAACAACCTCCCGAGGCTTCGTCAGAAACGTCTGAATCTATTGAATCCGAGTCTATGTCGAGCTTTGACCGCATAGCGGAATCGCTTCTTGCAAGACGTGGACAACGACGTGAACCAAGATATTTCGGTCTTAAGCCTGCGCTTCGTTGTGATTCCGACCAAACATACGTGCTCGCATACGGCATGTGTCGAATAGACGAAAAAAGAAGAAAAGAAAAGGAGGAGTACCAAGCATTTTTAGCCAGACAAAAGAATTCCCGGGATTATGGAGAATAGATAGATAGATAGATAGATAGCCTTTATTTGCTCAGAGTAATGAGGCTCGCGTAATGATTAGTGGTTTACTGGCAGAACATGATCAATTGTACTGATTCTGAACGTTCTGCACTCACAATATGCAATAAAAGATTATTGGACTAAGCTCTGGTTACATCCTACTCTCAGTTGCGTGATAAGATTATATTGTTGTATTCTATTCCTTCTATTTCAATCTGATCGCGTTCCCAGGAATTTTAGAATATACTGCACCATGAAATCCCCTCGGATGAGATTCAATATGATATCCATGCATGAGAACAACGTCATGAGTCGAATTGTGGCTGATCTGTCTTTCGAAAGCACATTTTGCGTGTGGGACGCCATCATTCGCTATTTTCTATGCTTCCAGTCATTTTCAGATAGGGTAGGTCTGCTCTCAGTTATCCATCCTCTCAATATCATCAAAGTCTGTTTGTCATGCTAATATGACTTCTCATCGAATAAGTTCTATTCATTTAAAACGCGCTCGACAAAATTCATGTTGATTTTCGAGTATAACGTTCCGGTACGGTTCGAGGAACAAACTCATACTCGCCAAGTTATACTTTTGAAAAAAGTGAATGGAGGGGGGGAGGATCTAATTTCTTTCTTATGAAAATCAAAACGGAGAAATCAACTTCCTCATCTGATCACAGCTTTTGAGAATTTGTTAATCACATATCCCTCTAGAATATAAACAATTATTCCACTCAGATCGTCTTTTTGATCAAGTTGACTTGGAGCGGCTCTTGATTTACTTGAGAAATTCCCAAATATTATTCCACCCAAGGATTGATTCTATATTTTTGATGGAGACATTTCTCTTTATCTCATTCTAGAACATACCTTATTTATAAGAAATTGGAGAATTCCCTTATCACAATCATAACATCAATGATTGAACGATATTAGACATTCCTCATTCAGAGAGAAAATTGGGATTTTATGATTGTGATTAGTAATCTCCTGATTCCGCATCGTTCAGGATATGTTCTAGAACCAGAAAATTAACATATCTCTGGTTACAAACATGACATCAATATTTGGAGTGAAATAGTATTGAGGAATAATACAAGAGGAGCAAAAGCCGCTCCAAATCAACTTTAGTGACAAGAAAATTTGAGTGACATAGGTTTTGCTACCCTATATAAATATTTGATTCACTGATAATCAAAAGTTGTTAGCAGAATTTCAAGCTTTAACTGCTATAGTGTCCAAAAATTCAAATTCCCATCTTATAGAGCGCCCAAATATCTTCTCCACATTACATCTCAACTCATGAGTTACAACCCATGATTTCAAACTTTCTTGGAGCAGCAATAACTCTGCTAGAACTTTTTAGTAGTACTACGTGGACCCATGAGTTGCATGTATGATTGTGACGATGAAAGAGTTGCTAATCTGGATCTGGAAGATTGTCGAAGTGTGTGGTAGTTCTATCAAACGCGCTTGACCTCTTGCCAATATTTCTTGTCACATACCGGCTCTCAAGCTTCTTACATGATGACACCAATGAATAATAGAACTCAAAAGTCAGCTCAGAAGCAGTCAAAATAATAAAATGTACACAGCGATATCGACTCTTGATTGTAATATCAGTAGACCAAAAGTGAAATAATGCCTGCTCAATCTCTATTCATTTAGATTATTCAGTGTATGTACGTTATAACATATAATCAATCACTGAAACTTCCCATCCAACTTTTGACTGAATGTTTAGAAAAGAAAACATCGAAAGCAATATCACAAGTATTAACGCAGATGAAGTGACTTATTGGACGACAAAGCTATATTCCCATGTACTTGGCGAATGCCTCCTGATTCTTCTGAAGGCATTTAGTATAGTACTGCATCACATACCATACAAGACTTCAAAGTTGCATCTATAAACTCCTAATCTGATGGGGCAAAGAATCCCACCATACATCTTGCACAGGTTTTCACAATATACCGCGTTTAAGAATAACTTACTCTCAATAGTTCCTTTTTTCATAAAAACATACACATTTTGCATCTAATTTGTCCGAACAAGATAATGCATGCAGCTGTAATTGAGATTGCGACACCGCGATGCATGGCTATGTAGTCACGGTAGACGGATCTTCTCGATCTTCTCTTCCTCACTCGCCCGTCGACAACTCTCAAAATCGAAGCTGTGCGTTCGAGGGTCTAAACAAATCGAACGAATAATTTTTTTGAGGTGGTGAAAATTGGCGAAGCGAAATAAAAGTCCCAGCGGTCAGAGTCGGATAATTGATGACATCAACAGTGAGCCC
The DNA here is from genome assembly GCA_029851415.1 of Eretmocerus hayati. Taxonomy (NCBI): domain Eukaryota; kingdom Metazoa; phylum Arthropoda; class Insecta; order Hymenoptera; family Aphelinidae; genus Eretmocerus; species Eretmocerus hayati. The sequence goes on from CM056741.1 coordinate 10,657,273, forward strand.
ATATTAAAACAGCCCTGAATAGAGAGGCAAGAGATGCTTGTGCACCCGGGTGGTTGAAATGAGTAAGGTGGGGAAAATGTGTGAGGTTAGAAAACCCCCAATTCAAAGTATATAAGGCACAGCGCCTCGCTCGATTTTTTGTCTGCACATACTCGCCAGCGAGGCGCTATCGCGCCTCTTGATGTACGATCAACCCCACAAAAGAATGATGAGTTAGGAATTATTTCCGCCCTTGATTCCCTAATAAAAATTCTGTTTTGACGTTTTATATTGGTGTTTCTGTGACGTTTTTTCCTGGAAGAAATATATAGTCTGTACTGATATATACAGTCCCTACCAAGAATAATCGATAATCGATGACAGCACAAGAACGTCAATAACTGGAAAATTTTTTTTCTTCCTCCCGGCACGAAAGTACGTCCTTCCGTGCCTCATTTCGGTCGCGAAAGAGCGACTTTTGCTGCCGGCGCAGCGCTCTTATCGGCTGTCGATTTTTGCTGCCTCTTGGGCTGCCGCTGCTCTCCACGTGCGTGCGATGCAACGGAAATGCATGCAAAACATAGACAAGAGACATAACCTGTAGGGGTTATGTTTACCAGCGTTTATTGATGATGATAATATAATTGGACGGCCAGTATCCATACAATGCAGAAATATCGCTGCCGAGAAAGAATTTATCATGGAATGATTGTAGAGCAGGATTTCTCATGCTCCACGACACGAATGATATAAATACGCAGTGACAAGAGTTTTGGCCAATGACGAGCCAAGAAACGCAAATACAACTCTGTAACAAGTCCCGTGCTGATCATGATAATAGTATTTAGCATCCATTCAAATCCTTCAAAATACATCTCATTTTTTTTTCTGCTTGCGTCCGCCCCGACCAGCAAAAGCTCGGCTAACGCCTCGCTTTTGCAAAAGTCGGGCGGACGAGCATATCACATCACAAGTCGCAGTGAGTGAAAGCTGTAAGGTCGTCTGCTTTACTGCCACCCCTTCAAAATTTCGTTCGAGCATTTGTAAAAGTGAGGTTAAATGCGGACTTTTGTATAAATCCATTAAAGCTTCGACGTACTTTCGGGCCGCGAGTAAGAAAAATAGTATACAGCACTCGGCAGAGAAGTGAGATGCCCGTGACCGTATGATATCAATGCCTCGGCTTCGCCTCGGCATTATCATCACACAGTCACGGAAATCCAACTTCCCTGCCTAGTACAGTAATATACTATTGTCGCGTGACAATTTTGGAAGGAGCATCTTGAATATCGATATAAATGCCAACTTCTCATATATTTGAAGTATTTTTTTCATCGCTTTTATTTATCGCTTTTATTCTCCTTCCACGTCTCCCCACTCGACGCTCAGACCACCTATTCGTCACCCTACTCCGCGATTTTTGGCGTTTTTCCTGGAAAAACTTTGTGCACCGTACATCTGGCTGGGTCAGAGAGTGTTTTCATGTGATCGATTATGTAGGGTCTCTATCCTCTCTATGGTGAATCTGCGGTGATTGGCTGTACAGCCCGATTCCACGTGGTCGCCCGCCCCCTGCCGAACTTCTCAAAACCTGAGCCATCGTCGCAAGTAGTAAGAGGACAAGGAATGCATGCAAATATGATATCATATGCTTTCCTATGCGTGCGGTGGGATCAGAAACGTTTCAAATCGTTTCGATCGCATTCAGCGCGCCGAACTTTTTACTTCGGGGGTATCGAATCCTTGGGTTCGAATATCTTGATGTGGCTTGGTAAACGGTCGAATATACATCAAAATTATAAAACTCACCCGAGTGAAGAATCAATTCGTATAAAATTCAACGGCCATGGACCGGAGAGTAGCCGTCACATGTTTTGCCATCTCACAACTAGATGGAAGGCAGTTTCCTGTTCCTCCTTACAAATTTAACATCCAATCCTTCAGAGAACGATCAAAATTTTCAACGTATCATTTCAGTTCAATAGTTTCAGTGTCAATGACGACAAGTTTCTCCGTCGTCATTCTGACGAGCCCAAGCGGAGAGACTGGGGCGAAACACTCACAATTTTCGAACATTTCATTCGTAGCCTTCTTCCTCCTACAAATTTTCGAGATCTATTTGGATCATTTTTGATATTTCCTGCTCCATGAAGAGTATGTGGTGCAAACTAGCATCAACTCTCCATGTGAAGCTTCGGGGGTATCGAATTCTTGGATTTGAATATCTCGATCTGGCTCGGTAAACGGTCGAATATGCATCGATATTAATTTTTACTTTGACCCCTCTGTGTTGTCTCCGTATTGTTTACCGATCAATATCCCACACCCAACTTCAGACGACGTCTGCTTCACTTCGATGAGTCGGATGAATTTTTAATGGGTTATTGGGCTCGTTGCACCACATCTTCTCGGGATGGAAAAGCATCTCCGAATCTTCTTCTTGTTAATTTCTCGTGAGATAACTATAACCTTCCGACTTCGTTCATTTTCTTGATAACTTTTTGGTTTAGTCAATGTCAAAATTGTTTGAGTTATTCACCATAAGCTCCGTGACTTGCTGATGCGTGTACGTATCCATCGTTCATGTCCTTTTTCATTCTATTGTGTAGAAATTCAAACTTGGAATTGATGGTTGTGTCGCGATGAATTTCTGCCTTGGAAGTGATTCTTGAGTTTTGATAGGTTTGATTCTCTGTGAATGATTATTTCTGTACAGTCGACGACGGGACTTTGACAGGCGCAGATGTTGAGAGCCGACTTTTGATGGCATCAACGAGGACGAATTTTCTGTTGAGATGGTATGAGAACTACATACGAGAGACTGATGAAGAGCCCAATGACTCGCCATCGAGACCCAATTGATTCAATCAGATGACCACACAAAGCTCTTCCAGATCTCCAACAATTTTTTCACAACTTAACTATGACGCTGTCACATAATTTTGCCAAATATTCTTGAAGGCATGAGCCTCAAGTTAGCGTAATAATTGTGCAATTTTTATCAGCCTGTTGATATTGAACTTAGTGATATTTGCCATTTCTCAACGGAATAACGAGCATAAAATTCTGTAACCGAATTAAGCATGAATAAACATCCACTCACCAATGTAACCGAATCATCTCATGATTGAATTTCAATTGATCGGCTTTCGCCAGTAGCATTGTGTCAACAAATTTCGCTGACTCATGTCATAGATCGAGTTGAATTACTTCAACTCGAACTATGCACCTCTAAGCCTCCTATGGTTGCGAGGTTAACTTGGAAGATGTTGATGGAAAGTTTAAGGGTGAGAAGAGACATATGGAAAAAATTTTGACTCTTCGCTAGATTACAGTGCGTTTCGCCATTCCTCGTTAGATCTGGCTTGTCAAGGGGACAGACGATCTGCCGAGGTTAGTCCCCGGCGCACTTGGCCTAAGTGGCCGAACGTCGAGCTCTTAAACGGCTTTATATATGAAAGTCTCACATGCGCAAGCGCTTGCGAGAAAGATGATTTAAACCCGCTAATCCCATATGAAATCGACTCGACAGATTTTCAGCCTACTGTCAGATTTATATCAAACTAATATTTGTATACGATCGATACGATCAAGTACTGTATTTATCACTGGCGGGAATTACAAATGATTGAATTTCAATTGATCGGCTTTCGCCGGTAGCATTGTGTCAACAAATTTCGCTGACTCATGTCATAGATCGAGTTGAATTACTTCAACTCGAACTATACACCTCCAAGCCTCGTATGGTTGCAAGGTTATTTCGGAGGATTTTGATGGAAAGTGTAAGCGTGAGAAGAGACATATGGAAAAAATTTTGACTCTACGCTAGATTATTGTGCATAGTTCGAGTTGAAGTAATTCAACTCGATCTATGACATGAGTCAGCGAAATTTGTTGACACAATGCTACTGGCAAAAGCCGATCAATTGAAATTCAATCATTTGTAATTCCCGCCAGTGATAAATACAGTACTTGATCGTATCGATCGAGTACAAATATTAGTTTGATATGGATCATCTCATATTCATCTCAACCATCGTAATCTCAACATCATCTTGAGCACATCTCGCAAATATCTCTTGTTACTGTCTTAAAGTCATCTGAAGACTATCTTCGAGGGTATGAAAACCCTGCAATTCCAGTACATCTCAAAGTCATCTTTCCTCCATTCTACAATGTAATCTCTGAGACGTCTGTAAGATATCAAGCCAGCGGGAAAACGCGCGCATCTTTTATTCATCTAATAAGTAAGAGTAAAAAGAATTTTCATAAAACGCTTTCATGAACTATACTAAGGAACTTTGTCAACCTTGGCATGATATTAAGGAGATAGAAATCGGTAGAACGATGAAAATCATCGGGAAAAATGTACGATGTCAGAGTACGCGCTGCTTGGAGAAGAATGATCTATGGTTGTCGTATCTCGTATTCGAATTTCGACGCCAATGAGACGGGTGATGAGCGCTGCTCACTTCATATTAGGGTGTGTCCAAAAATAGCGCAGCGCACGGCGCATGGCGCAGCTCACGGCACAGACGCTAGCGCTTATTGAGTCAGCCTATATGCACCACAACTTTTTATTCGCTTTTATTGCACTCGGGCGCGCGGAGACAAGATTTCTGTCGGGGAACTTTGTGTGGGGCGTGTCATTGACACACTTTTGGTATAGTTGTGTTGGTGTCGAGGCTCTGAATGCTCTGATGCGCGATTTTACATTGTGTAAACGCAAACGCGGCTTTGTGCGCAGATCGAGGGGAGAGCATGTCCCGAGTAGAAAAAAGTCTTCGGCTAACGCGCGGGCCGAACGCGGTATACCGAAGATCCGCGTTCGGGCCGCGCACCGGCATTCTAACGCTTAGCCGCACGCTTGCCGCACGCGGCATTCATGCGGCAAATGTGCGGCATCTGTTCGGCTATGCTTTTTAAATGGACTGACAGAATGCATAGAACATCATCCATTCATCCAGTCTATACAGCAAAATCTGAGGTGACAAAACGGTAAATTCTTCTTGATTTCAATTCCTCGATCCTGTACGATGAATAATATATAAATTTGAGTCTTGAAATAATCATAGCATTCTTTTTATAAGCTAAATTGTGCAAAATTCATCGTTTTTTATCCAAAACTCAAAATTGGTCGCAGTTACGAAAAAACTTTTCAAGTAAAAGTTGTGCATTTCAATGCCGTCTAATGCCGCATGTAGTTAGTTGTTCGATTATTGTACGGGCTAGTGCAAAAATGAAATTTGTTTATGATAAATTCGAATAACTCTTGCAAAAATGTAAAACTGAGCAAGATCGGTATGATCCCGTACGTAATATGTGATTTAAGAGAGAAAAGTACTCTTGCTATTTTCTCGTAAGAGCATTACTTTTCGAGTTACATTTCGAAATAGATTCGAGTCTTCATTATTTGCTCTATAGCGGCCGTCACACGTCCCCATGCGGCATACTCATTTGACCCTAGATCGAAAGTGTTCTCACGAAAAAATGACAAGAGTACTTTCCTCTTCTAAATCAACAATTATGTGCGAGATACTGTCAAGATTGCACAATTTTGCATTTTTGCAAAAATTATTCAAGTTTATTATGAACAAATGCCATTTTTATAATAACTACGACAATAATGGGACAACTAACTACATATAATTCTAGACAACATTCATCTGCACAACTTTTATATGAAAAGTTTTGTTGAAACTGCGATCAGTTTCGAGTTATGAGTGAAAAAACGGTGACATTGGCACTTATTTTTTAACACGAAAAAAGTATCAGTTATTTTAAAAATTGAGATCATACTTCAATAATTGTCAGGAATCAACAAATCAAGAGATGAAATATTATATATGTAATACAACCGGGAACAATTTTTTTTTTTCAATTTCAGTAGTTTGCGAGAGTTTTTTTTCCGACAACCCACTTGAACCAAACCCATGATTTATTATTTTTTGATGGTCTTTAAGATGTTCCTGCAGATCGTTCATTAACTGAGTAAAATCAAGATTGCATACAATTTGCAGATTGAGTAAATATAGATCGTTGATCCAAAGCCTTCAAAATGCTAAGTATAATGTCCTCTGTGACACCTGTAATAATGCAAGCGGCGATTGGTAGGCAAGTGTGCGGCATGCCGAACGACTATTTTCGGAGTCTTCGGCAAAGAGGCGGCAAACGTGCGGCAGACGTTTGCCGAACGTTTGCCGCGCGCGGCCCTCGTGCGGCAAAGCGTTAGAAAGCCGAACGTATGCCGCGCGCGGTAGCCGAACGTTTGCCGCATTCGGCCCGAACAAAGTTTGCTGTACAGCCGAAAACTTTTTCTACTCGGGGTAGAGAACAGTAGAGAAAGAATCTATATGAGGTGTCACAACTCACAGCTGTGAGCAGAGCACATATATAGCACATCAGCCGATCAGCCGGGAGATGCTGAGAGATCCTCGCTATCTCTCTAATTTGCGCATGATGAGTACGTAATAGTACTTCAATAAATGATCATCAGTGATTATCGTGATTACGGTATAAAGGGCCATAAAGCAATGCTCTCGCCCGCCGGCCTGCGAAAATTACTAATACCCATAACCTCTACGATTCTTCAACTGCGTTGTGATGCTGTTGCAGATTGCAGCTCAGTGCAGATATTTTGTGTTATGAAGTGATTTCATTAATGTGTTTCAGTTCTTGATCTATCCTGCGATGAATCTCATCTTCATCAATTTGTAGATAAATTTGTGAACAGTGTCAAAGCAATTGAGAAGAGTATTAGAAACAAATGTTCAGACCAGTAGAATTACTGACAGGTGATTGATGGTTCTATATTTTGTCATATGGCTGTGAGGAGCTAAATTTTCTAGTACGCAATCAAGTTTTGTATACAGTGGAAAAATCAAGCGATAGTTTTGATCAAGTGCTAAAAGAGTGATTGAATTGTATTTCATGAGACACTGTGTGTCACTTGATTAGTACCTGACATCAATCTCTCTCCTAAATGTTAATTAAGTATGCCATTGTTCAGAACTCCAGATTAGTGATCGAATAGACCATTTATGTTGTGAACAGTTGCAATAGTTCCATGCGTATCAAGTGCTGGTTCGTTTACACTCCTGAGGATGCTTTCTACGATTGACACATCCATTACAAAAATTTAGCAGTCATTTTCAACTAAATTCCACCACTCCAATGCTTTCTGTGTAGATGTTTACAATTCTGCAACACTAATACCAAAGTATTAGTGTGGTATCAGCATAGAGGGCTCAAGGATCATTCAGTTTCTCACAAGTATGAAGCATCGCTCGACTGATTAGAATTAGCAGATATCCCTATTCATGATTGAGCTCTGACTTGTAAAATATTATGGAATATTAATTGATAGAGATATCCTGATGTTGTCAATAAGCTATATACAGCCTCCTGAATTTGATTTGCCAATAACTTGGCATTCATTACAAACCGGTTTGCTGTACATGACAAGAAGCATAATTTGGGATCAACCATGGCTGATCGCTTTACTCCTTACTGATCCATTTGTACTCTACAGCCCTTCTTATCCCAATACTTATGCAGAAATGAACACATCTCTTCATTATAATCAGCCAGAGAAATTTCAAAGATTATCCAAAGCTTTTGCCTGATATTGAATTTTTGGAATCATGGTCCATTTTAAATGATTAGATATGAACTAAAAATATGAAAATAAAATAATTTAAAAAAAGTAATTTTAAAAATTCGCTTTTATGAACATAATAGCAACGCAAAATGTGAAAATAATCTTGAATCTCCTTTCTGCATCTGTAGCATAGATGTTGGCTAAGTTTACTGACTTACATGCTCCAAGATATTCATGATTTTAGGAATAAATATGATAAAAGCGTGGGTTACATCATGAAGACTAGTGTTGATGAATCCAGTTGATAACCCACGCTTGCATCATATTTATTCCTAAAATCATGAATATCTTGGAGCATGTAAGTCAGTAAACTTAGCCAACATCTATGCTACAGATGCAGAAAGGAGATTCAAGATTATTTTCACATTTTGCGTTGCTATTATGTTCATAAAAGCGAATTTTTAAAATTACTTTTTTTAAATTATTTTATTAATCGAGTTTGATGCATATGGGATTATGGCGGAATGATGAAAATTTCACCACTCTCAAAGAGTTTTGAAGCATGGTTAAGCATGGTTAAGCAAAGCATTTAGTACAGAGAATTTCATAGAGCAGCCTCATGAGTCGTTTCCCACTCAGAATTTCCCCAAGGGAAGAGGTAGCAGATGATTTGTGGATTCCAAGTGACATAATCGAGCGAAAAATCAAGTTTCTTTATATTTTCCCACAATCAGTTAGAGAAAAACATCAGCATTGCACGCCGTTGGAACCTTCCGAGTAACACGCATATTTATCCTTGTCGTCCGAAAGCGATTATTCAGCTCAGAATCATCGTAAAAAACTTTTGAAAAAGGAAATCGAAGGTCTTGAAATGTCCCACAAGATCTCTCGTTGAGTTTGTTTCGGTCCGTTTACGTCCGTCAAATAATTGATGCGACATGGAAAATTTCTATTCTTGATAATAAATTTTGCACATGGAGAGTATCTGAAAAAGATCCCTGAAGTACATGAAAAACTAGCATTTTTTCCGATCTTCAAAATGCTCCCTCCAGAATCATCACGCGAATAGTAGTTTTCGAATAATCGACGTTTTCGTGCAGGCATCGGCGTTTCATTCATTTCCGGTAGGGACTGTACGTAAGTGTGATTGATTTATTGGAATTCTATTGAGGGCAGGGGAATAATCCCATGAGTCCAAATTGCAGATTACATAGAGGGTACTAACGTAAGGTAGTGGCACCTGGTTCAACGCTTCCAAAAGGTGAATGAAAGACCCTCCTGAGACATTCGTACGTTAAATTTCACCAGGTCGGTATATAGGTGATCCTGCAAAAATTCCTCTTCAATTCTCTTATCAGAAGTTCGTTCCTCAAAAGTTTTTCGACATAAATTATTCACTTCACCTATATCATGTCTCGATGCCCATTCTCAACTGTACTCGCAGCCTCAATATTTTCCTGGATCGCTAATCCTGCAGATGAGAAATCAATTTAGCAAAAGAATTAGTGTTTTGTTTCCATCAAAGCCATTTAAGTGAATTATTAGCTTTTGCAAACAACGACACTGAAAGCATTCCTGCATAAGATTGAGGGTGAAATTGCGCGCTATGCAAGCTCAGAATCGGATACACATCGACAACTGCACTTTGCAGCATATATACTCTCTCCGTATCCATCAGTGAGAATCCACTGAACTTCAGTGCATTACGGATCAACTTTGACTGATGACTTCAGTGCATATGCACTGGGAATTCAGTGCATATGCACTGAAGTCATCAGTGACCCTCACTGAAATTTCAGTGACCTCGAGGGTCGGACGGGTCCTGATCACTGAAGTTTCAGTGAGGGTCACTGAAGAATCAGTGAGATAATTCACTGAAACTTCAGTGACGTCGGGGGTCGGACGGGTCCTGATCACTGAAGTTTCAGTGAGTGTCACTGAAGCTTCAGTGAGTATCACTGATTGATCAGTGAACTTCACTGATTCACCAGTGAGAATTTCCACTGAAATTTCAGCGAATATGATTTGCCGGGACCCTTAAAAAACTGAAAATTACCTTGAACTTGCTCGTCTGCTGCTTCGCTTTTGCTTTTTCTATTTGCATTGGCCATGATCAAACAGAGAAAAAGCATAATCCGAACCCCCAACGTGCCCTAGAAATTGATGAAAAATCGAGAAAGCAAGAGTGATGGAAATTTCAGTTACTATCATGACTTCATGAGTTTTCCAAGCAATGGTTATCCTTGTCAAAAGAATGAAGCTTCGCAACTATACATCCCTGAAAATTGCATCGAATCGGTGTCTTCAATCAGTTAGACACTTTACTAAATTGTACTTGCCGACATTGTCAGGAGTAGGATTCATTTTGATTATTTTGGAGGTATAGGATGAATTGAATGGGGAAAATTGAAGCAGGAGTTTGTCACTTATAGCAAAATCATAACTCAAGCATCCAAAAGGGAATTCATGATGTCAATTTCAAGTTCTACATAATGAAACTTTCATAAGAAAAAAAAAGGTCTACATAATGAAATCGTAAGAAATTCAGAATTATATGGTTCTCAAGTCATGATTGTGCTATAGGTAAGAAACTCGCGCTTATAGTAATAATGAAATACTCAGATTCAATAATGAACTTTATTATCTTGATTAAATAAATGTTGACAAAAACAAAAAATCAGCGGTAGCAGAATTGCTCGATGTTACTGAAACATCTGAAGAAAAAACACCTTGTCAAATCAATCAAAATCTGCATATGCATCTGCGCCATCAGATGCATATGCAACTTCTACTATAATGAATCCAATCAAACGCCTGCGAGAACACATTACATCACTTATCCATGACAAGTCCCGGATTTTCTCATTATCACATCTTAAAACAATAAGATAGAAAATAAAGAAATCACGAATGCTTTTTGTGAACGCAACAAAGTTTCATACTGCTGATATCGATAGACAGTAAGCTTGATGAACTGAATGCATGTCCATCTGCCTGATACGCGCAGCAGGAGATGAACATGAGAAAATTGTACAACTTTGGTGGGTACACCGGATTTAGAACTTGATACAATTCAAAAAGCGATCAATTTCTCAATGAATCAATCATCAATTAATCAACTAAACAGCTCGTTTGGGACTGTACCCATTGATGACAGGTATTTACACCTGTTTACTTTATCCACTAGCTCTGAGTAAAGAAGAAAAAATCATATTGTATGATAATCTAGTAGAAAAATAGAGGAGTTTGACTGCTCATGAGGCAGAATAATTCATTATACCGAGATTCGTGTAGATTGTCTCAAAATACTTGAAAAAATACGCTGCTAAATGATATTAGCAGAATGCTTTCTCACGTCGAAATGTGCTTAGTTTTTTAGACCAAACAATTATAATTCCGAAATTACTCATCAAAATCACTAATCGTTTCCACAAATTTTATACATACCTTTTACATTTCCAATACCAATCTGAATGTTTTTATCAATACTCCAATCAATTCAATTCTTTTACCGATTCATTTCCAATTTTTCATTCGTAACTTATTCATATTCCACAATCATTACTCACATATCTATCATATTAATTTTCATCGCAATAATACTCTATTTCAAAAAAATAATATGTATTCCCATCCATCTTTGTTTCACAAACGTGAAAAATAATTAATCGCAATCATCATCAACGTATTTCTTCATTTCCGTTCTAATTTCTTCCATCACATTTCGTCAAAAATTACAAATTCTCTCATCTTACTTTCATAATTGATCAATCATAGTACTTATACACAAACTCTTACTCTTGATGGATATTCTTCTATTATACCATTTTTTATCATCTTCCATAAATGATTTCTCATCAATTTAGGATTCCTATTGTACTTAGCACATCCTGGATCTTTTTTCAAACACAAAATTATAGCATTTGCAGTCTATTAAACGGTTCTCGATTAATGAGTATCCGAAAATAAAAATGTCAAAATTTTCCAAAGATCGATCATTTTATATTCAAATATCTTTTCTCAAAATCAACAAATCAAATTTTGGGTCACTTAAACAACCATTTTTTCATCATGTTCGGTCAATTGGTTTAATGTGGAATTTTCATTCATATCTATCTCTACCAATTAAATCATGAATCTTCTATCAATGAAAAAAAAAAAAAAAATCATGTACATTTCTTTTCCCATACAGTTTAACGTAATTCCGTATTAACCAATCGATCAAGGATGGCCAGATTAACATTTTATTAGGTCACCTCAACTTCCCTTATAGAGTTTTTTTAGACATGAATTCTAAAAACTCCTAATAATTTCTTGAAAATTTTAACATTTTTATTTTCCGATACTCATTAATCGAGAACTGTTCAATAGATTGGGCTATCAATCCTTTCAGCACATCTTTACATGGTGCTCTACCACTCACATAAATTTTGGAAAGATCGGTCAAAGGCTGAGGAGAAACCGGGGACGAAAAATGATAGAATTTATTCCATGACAACAGATTTCAAACATATTTTACAATTGAGATGATTTTTTTATTCTAAAAATCTTGAAGGATAGAGAATCGGCTTCGTACATTTTGTTCCTCTCGCCGATATCTATCTATTGTAAGTCACGGTTTTTCCTCCAGTCTTATCCCTGGTCCTCCACGAATTTAACTTTCTCTGTCGTTGCCTGTGTCCGTCTGTGTGTGTGTCTGTGCAACTTCATTTTTCGTCAACGGTTTCTCCTCAGCGTTTCGACCGATCTTTCTCAAATTCATGTGAGTGGTGGAGCACCATGTGAAGATGTGCTGAAAGAATTTATAGCCCAATCTATTCAACAGTTCTCGATTAATGAGTATCGGAAAATAAAAATGTTGAAATTTTCAAGAAATTATTACGAGTTTTTAGAATTTATGTCTAGAAAAACTTTATAAGGGAAGTTGAGGTGACCTAATAAAATGTCAATCTGGCCATCCTTGATCGATTGGTTAATACGGAATTACGTTAAACTGTATGGGAAAAGAAATGTACATGATTTTTTTTCATTGATAGAAGATTCATGATTTAATTGGTAGAGATAGATATGAATGAAAATTCCACATTAACCAATTGACGGAAAATGATGAAAAAATGGTTGTTTGAGTGATCCAAAATTTGATTTGTTGATTTTGAGAAAAGATATTTGAATATAAAATAATCGATTTTTGGAAAATTTTGACATTTTTATTCTCGGATACTCATTAATCGAGAACTGTTTAATAGATTGGGCTATAAATCCTTTCAGCACATTTTACATGGTGCTCTACCACTCACATGAATTTGGGGAAGATCGGTCGAAAGGCTGAGGAGAAACCGTTGACGAAAAATGAAGTTGCACAGACACACACACACACAGACGGACACAGACAACGACAGAGAAAGTTAAGGCGATGCGGTCACCGTGCACGCTGAACTTTGTTCACAGAACTCTCAAAATCTTTTCCATTATGGGCTAAACGACGAGTTATCCAGGCTTTATTATCATCTAACTTGGCCTGGATAACTCTTCGTTTGGCCCAAATCGGACTAGATTTTGAGAGTTTTGTGAACGAAAATGTACCAATTTGTAGGTTAGAAAGTACCCGCGGGCAAGTTATTCTCGTTTATTAGTGATAGCCTTGTGATTCGTGACAAATAATGAGTTGTCCACCACAATTCAGATGATAATACGTAATGGAAAAATCGTCTCCAACTTCGTTCCGAGAAAATTTTTTGATTTACATCCAAATAAGATATAATTTCCGGGTTGCACGGTGACCGCATCGCCTTAAATTCGTGGAGGACCAGGGAGAAGCCTGGAGGAAAAACCGTGACTTACAATAGATAGATATCGGCGAGAGGAACAAAATGTACGAAGCCGATTCGCTATGAGTGAATATTTTTAGAATGAAAAATTAATTTGAGTGAAAAAATTGAGCAAAAATGTCTTGTCACGAATACAACCCTTTCTCTTTGAGAAAGCAAAACTGGAATCATCGTTCGAATATACAGATTTCAGTGTGAAACTGACTTCGGAAAAATTTTTTTCTGAAATTGATCACAAAAAAATGTCCATCAAAATTTGATCCACATAAATAAACTCTGTTTGGCAGAGTGGTGTCAATTTTGTGCGACAACTCTTATTCTTCCATGAAAGAATAGTACATTTCGATACAAGGGCGTAGAACGTTTTATTCGCGTCCGAGTGATGGGTTTCCGGCCCGAGCCGCAGGCGAGGGTCGGAATCATCACGAGGATGCGAATAATAGGTTTTACGCCCATGTATCTAACTATACTTTTCGATGAACTGTGAGTAAAAGTCGACAAACTGTGCGCAAAGTGCACTTTCACGCACAGTGTATCGAAAAGTATTTGATGTTGTAGTTCCAGCTTTAAAGCTATTCTCTCTTACAAACTAGAATTTCAATACTTTCATGGAGCTTGGGTAGATTCAACCACAGTCTAGCTCACACGCTTTTTCAAATGTTCCAGCTCTCTTATGAAATGATTTTATATTACAACCACCCGGGTCTTCCCCAACAATAGATAAGACATTCCTCGAAAAAATGCCCTCTTGGCAATTGTTGTCTATTACTGATTCAAGTTTATGTTGAAATGAAGAGCGATCAAGATGAAAGAAAAAATCCGAGGTCAGATATTCACGATGTGTACAAAGCACATGTAAATAAAATGATCTGAAAAATCAAAAGTCTCGGATGATTGATATATAGATGAAAAACTAATCATCGCTATCTCCAACTTCGTGAGTATCTTGACTGGAGTTGCTTTCGATAGCGTCCGAGTTGAAATTGTGAAGAGTAGTATAGAGAGAAGCTACCACGCCTGGTTCTTTCCAGCTAATTTTATAAATGTGACAGGCCAAAAACATGAAAAAATTGTGAAGTTCAAATGGATAAGACAGATTTAGGACCTCATATGTTTTGAAGAGTAGATCGAGTATGTGCATCAAGTTGTCTTTTTTGTTTCTTTTAAGTAAGATTTCGTCGGCATCGATATAGTAGTTCGGCGATACAACGTTGGCACACACAATGTAAGTTTGGAGGCTAGTCTTTCTACCTTGTCGTTTCTTTTCCACCAAAGTGGAGATGCTTTCATTTTCCTGGAAGAATAAAAGTATTCCGTCATTCGTTTTCTTAATCAAAATGTTGAGAAGCACTCCCCATAAAAATTTAGAAAATTTGGAAATTTTGTCGACAGTTTTCTCATTATTAAAGATCTTAAAACAATTATCCACTTACTTGAATATAACAAAGATTACAAGTAAATGTCTTCTTCGTCAACACTAGCATAATGGATTTTAAAAAATTGCCTGTGTGTCTCATCAATGGATACAAAAAATTTTTTGTTTAAAGTTCGAGAGGATCAGAGCATCACTAAATTTTAGGAGTTTTGAGGCATCATTCGCCATCAAGCTATTTCTGAATGCCAATATCGTGTGTAGGTTTATCTAGAAAAACACTTTCTATACATATTTATTCACGCGTGATCAACTGGATTCTATGTGAGGATCTCCAGAACAATCCTGAATCGATTACACACGTTTTACCAACAGAGCATGGAATTGTAAAAACTCATTTTTAGGGCGTCTCTCACCTTGAGAATCTCAATCAAAGAAGAAGAAACGTCGGCCTGTTCAATTCCACTCATTTTTCGACGTTTCCCCGAGCCACTATCATTCCCTTTACTTTGACTTGTTTTCCTGCCATTCGTGACAGGCATAAGGTGTACCATCAACATCAGCGCTGAAAGATCTGGAATAGAAAAGAATCTGTCTGTGATCGTCAAACTGATGGTAAAATGTGTATATATTGATCGTTCCTCACCGCCATCAACATCATATTTTCGTTTCAACCCAGTAAACAATGTGTTGCGAGTCTTTTCAGCATAAGCCAATACTCGAGGTGCAGGTTCTTAACCTGGTGTACTCACCAAAGTTATACATTTTACCACAATAATCACCAGCTGCGTTTGACTACATCATGATTTAAGTTCTAATTCGGTACTTTGTGGATGCAGTAGTCATCTAAATCTCCGCTCTCTATTGTTCGATTAAAAATCATTCAGTCACTTCTCAGATAGAAAATAGACAACGATTGCCAAGAGGGCATTTTTTTCGAGGAATGTCTTATCTATTTTTGGGGGAGACCCGGGTGATTGTAATATAAAATCATCTCATAAGAGAGCTGAAACATTTGAAAAAGCGTGTGAGCTAGACTGTGGTTGAATCTACCCAAGCTCCACAAAGTATTGAAATTCTAGTTTGTAAGAGAAAATAGCTTTAAAGTTGGAACTACAACATCAAATACTTTCTTTCATGGAAGAATGAAAGTTGTCGCACAAAATTGACACCGCTCTGCCAAACAAAGTTTATTTATGTGGATCGAATTTTGATGGACATTTTTTTGTGATCGATTTCAGAGAAAAACTTTTCCGAAGTCAGTTTCACACTGAAATCTGTATAATAGAGTGATGATTCCAGTTTTTTTTCAAGTATTTTGAGACAATCTACACGAATCTCGGTATAATGAATTATTCTGCCTCATGAGCAGTCAAACTCCTCTATTTTTCTACTAGATTATCATACAATTTGATTTTTTCTCCTTTACTCAGAGCTAGTGGATAAAGTAAAAAGGTGTAAATACCTGTCATCAATGGGTACAGTCCCAAACGAGCTGTTTAGTTGATTAATTGATGATTGATTCATTGAGAAATTGATCGCTTTTTGAATTGTATCAAGTTCTAAATCCGGTGTACCCACCAAAGTTGTACAATTTTCTCATGTTCATCTCCTGCTGCGCGTATCAGGCAGATGGACATGCATTCAGTTCATCAAGCTTACTGTCTGTCGATATCAGCAGTATGAAACTTTGTTGCGTTCACAGAAAGCATTCGTGATTTCTTTATTTTCTATCTTATTGTTTTAAGATGTGATAATGAGAAAATCCGGGACTTGTCATAGATAAGTGATGTAATGTGTTCTCGCAGGCGTTTGATTGGATTCATTATAGTAGAAGTCGCATATGCATCTGATGGCGCAGAAGCATATGCAGATTTTGATTGATTTGACAAGGTGTTTTTTCTTCAGATGTTTCAGTAACATCGAGCAATTCTGCTACCGCTGATTTTTTGTTTTTGTCAACATTTATTTAATCAAGATAATAAAGTTCATCATTGAATCTGAGTATTTCATTATTACTATAAGTGCGAGTTTCTTACCTATAGGACAATCATGACTTGAGAACCATATAATTCTGAATTTCTTACGATTTCATTATGTAGACCTTTTTTTTTCTTATGAAAGTTTCATTATGTAGAACTTGAAATTGACATCATGAATTGCCTTTTGGATGCTTGAGTTATGATTTTGCTATAAGTGACAAACTCCTGCTTCAATTTTCCCCATTCAATTCATCCTATACCTCCAAAATAATCAAAATGAATCCTACTCCTGACAATGTCGGCAAGTACAATTTAGTAAAGTGTCTAACTGATTGAAGACACCGATTCGATGCAATTTTCAGGGATGTATAGTTGCGAAGCTTCATTCTTTTGACAAGGATAACCATTGCTTGGAAAACTCATGAAGTCATGATAGTAACTGAAATTTCCATCACTCTTGCTTTCTCGATTTTTCATCAATTTCTAGGGCACGTTGGGGGTTCGGATTATGCTTTTTCTCTGTTTGATCATGGCCAATGCAAATAGAAAAAGCAAAAGCGAAGCAGCAGACGAGCAAGTTCAAGGTAATTTTCAGTTTTTTAAGGGTCCCGGCAAATCATATTCGCTGAAATTTCAGTGGAAATTCTCACTGGTGAATCAGTGAAGTTCACTGATCAATCAGTGATACTCACTGAAGCTTCAGTGACAATCACAGAAACTTCAGTGATCAGGACCCGTCCGACCCCCGACGTCACTGAAGTTTCAGTGAATTATCTCACTGATTCTTCAGTGACCCTCACTGAAACTTCAGTGATCAGGACCCGTCCGACCCTCGAGGTCACTGAAATTTCAGTGAGGGTCACTGATGACTTCAGTGCATATGCACTGAAGTCCCAGTGCATATGCACTGAAGTCATCAGTCAAAGTTGATCCGTAATGCACTGAAGTTCAGTGGATTCTCACTGATGGATACGGAGAGAGTACACAAAACGAACGAAGCGAGGACGCTCAAAAGTTGGCTCGGTAGGAGCATTAGCGGCGCCATCCAAGAGTGAGCTTGCGCTTATGCCATGCTCGAGTTTCCTCACGTATATGCACATGCATGTACTATACCGTTTCAGGAGCAAACACGAAGGGTGTATAGCTCCTGCCATGAATTATAATATTCAATTTCAGAGTCGCACCGAGTTTTGGATGTGGGTCGTTGTGTGTAGCGTGTGTTTCCAGAGTATAATATAGCGCGAGAAATACCAGAAGCAGGCAAACTGTCAACTTTGCTTGCGACACCGTTATATGCGATCAAATCAATTGTGCGAATGCGTGTTCAGACAGTTTTCTCCATGTATCACTTGGCACTTTGTTGAAGTTTTGTTTATATGCCATTGGATTTCCTGCAGTGTGACTGAAATTTTATTTTGAGTTAGTTGAAAGTTTTGTAGTGTCAATCATGCCTGTAGGTGACAGTTGATTTTGTACCGAGGATTGGATGTGCGTTTGAATTTGTTCTGACTGATTTTAATTAAAAATCGAGCTGTCAAACGGAAACTGACTTTGATTACGATTGCGACTCACTGAGCATATGTCTCCTTTCTGGTTTCCTACATCACAATGAGATAGAGTATCTGGCGAAAAATTTCACTGTTCGCCCGTTAAATATAACAGGTTCCAAATCAGGTCATGCGGAATTTCATTGATAGTGAGGTATCCGGTGCCCGTGATCATCACTTCTCACGCACGATGCAGAAACGTGAAGAAACGACAATAATATTACAAACAGAGAGTGATTATAATTAGTAAATATGAAAGATTAATGAGCTGATTTTTTGCAAAAAGTTGAGTAATAAACCATCGTAAACGTTCAAGATTGATTAGTGTAAATACTCCATCTTACTGCATATATTGAAATTTTCCACAGAGTAAAAGTAAACTTCAGCAACGAGCTCGGGCTAAATTACTCCTCGTTGACCTGTTTATGAGATGAAAATTATTGCGGATAAAGATGGAAGTCAGTTAATTACTGAAGATGGTCGAGTTTCTTGCAAACGACGTGCGGTGCCGAGTTACAGCATAGTTGCGATAAAGTGAGTGCGCATAGATGTGGGAGTAAATGCAGATGAGAGCTCAAATTACTCGGAAAACTTACTCCACACTTATATTATAGCGTCTGGTTCATCTTGAGTATTTTACTATACGAGTCATTACGGCTCTTGGGTAGTACTTGAAAGAGCATATCGTTTTGTTGCTTGAGATTTGGGAACCTACCGCAAGGTATGCTTCTGAGACTCGGGAAATGAGAGAAATTCCGGTGAGAGTACTTTATAGTTTGCGATAACAAAGTCTCGAGAAATTCAATTGATGCAGATCAGATTTCACCTGGTTGCTAGGAAATATTCTTGCATAGAATGGCAATATGAACATGTTTAGGAGCAACAATGCATTTCATCAGTGAAAAATGACAAAGTTGCGATAATTTAGAGCAACTCATGAGGATTGAGCGTCTCGAGTATTTGCTCTCAAGTTTAATTGGGCGTTTCGTCATCAATTAGCGAGTTCAGAGTATCTCATATTACTAATGTTCTTTTGCTGGAGAATGCTTTCACATCCGTGTCTGCACAAGGAGTAAAGCTGCCAATGTCCCGTTATCTGTCAATAACACCATTCCCAGCTACCAACAGACAGACGGCGGCTCACTAGGGAGTAGCCGTGGCCAATGCCGGGTAATACGGCTAGTTTTGTGGCAAATGCGCGCTAGTGCGGGAGACCCACCACAGGTGCACTTAGACACAAGTAGCCAAGAGTGGCTTCGCTGAAATTTGAAAGAGTAGCATTTGTGGGGCCATGTTCCACTCCGAACTACTCTACCGCCGCTTGAAGCTACTTCTGGCAACTGTACAGCTTGTGTTGCGGACCCAACAAGTGACCAACAGTAGCCAAATAGTAGCTCGAAGTAGCCACGAATGGCCCGTAAAGGGTGAGTGTAGTTGGAAGTAGCCGATATTAGCTGGCATTGGAACCCAGCGCAGGACAGCGCTACTCCCTCACCCTATACCGGCCACTCAAGGCAACTTTGAGCTGCTGTTTGACTACAGTCGGTCGCTTGTTGGGTCCGCAACTCACGTTCTACAGTAGCCAGAAGTAGCTTCTAGTAGCGGTAAGGTAATTTGGAGTAGAACATGGCCCCACAAATACTAATCTTTCAAATCTCAGTGAGGCCACTCTTGGCTACTTCTGTCTACTTGCCCCTGTGGTGGGTCTCTCGCAGAAGCACGCATTTGACGCAAAACTAGCCGTATTAGCCGGCATTGGCTACGGCTAATCCCATTTGATCCCGGACTAGGTAAGCAGCAGGAGCCACAATTTTTTCCAAACATCTTCCTGCACTCCAGTTACGGTACACCAGATCAATTCGTGTTTATAATCTAATTGAGATGTAAACTTCCTCAAACTTCGTAGTCTGAATTTGCGTGATAAAATGTCTGAAATTAAAACCACCACCTGAATCTGCTAGACATTACTATTTTCTAAGAGTTCCGAGTGCAGGATTATTTCAATCTCGTTCTACATTCGAGAATTCTGATCGCACAACTACTATGACACAATTTTTGCCGCATCATGGACTCTCGTACTGAAAGAAACAAGAGTAAATGCTCGATGCATCTGATATCTTGCGACGGTATAAAGCCGATCGACATTCACTCGATCACGAGTTTCCATTCTAAATGCCATCGCTGGATAACCTACGAAACAACATTCGTGATCATACGTTGAGCACCAAAACAATACCAAGAGCACGTGGCGTGACACCGAGACAATAACATTACCTCGCACGTGGTGCGACTAAGCTTTACGGCTATTGTGGTGGCGAATCTAAAATAATCTATTTTCCATGATTTTTCCTGGACAATTGAACAGTAATAGAACCAGCAAAAGAGTGAACTGGAAATTTGGACTCGAAATTTGATGAACTACACGATGCCGTATCGCAAAAGTATTTTTCTTGAATATTTTGAAAACACTTATACCGTTCGCATCGAATTTTCCATTTTTTCGATTTGTTCACTTCATCAACCAAGGCAAAATGTCGAACCATATAAATATCAGTTTCGGTACAAATTGTACCTTGTAGAGGGAAAAGATGCCATGGGATAGCCACCTTAACTTGGTCATACAATATAGAGCTATGGCAGCGCTGCAAAATTTTTTCATACTCGATAGTAAGGCGTTACTGCGCCCTCCGATTCATCCAATGTTGAGCAGTCACATCACCGTTGTTCAGACACTTTCTGGTGATTTTCTCACAGGCGCAACCATTTCTGAATCTCGAGGGAAGAAATTATTATCGGGAGGTTACATTTTCCTCGTGGAGTTCAATCATTTGGATGAGTAATGTCGTATCGGATCAGAAATTCGGGAACATTCGAGTAGAATCCAACATCATCAAGTAGAAATATATTTTATTGGTATATTCAAACATGCTAATGTAAGGATGATCATGTTGTGCATTGAATCTAGATCAGCGAGAATGAGAAATCTCACATCCCCCAAAAATGTAATGAAATTCTCAAATATATTTATGAGCCATTCGGATTGAATTATGAGAGGTATGAGAATTGTCCACGTATCTAGGACACATTTCAATGCATCCTTCTAAAACATTACTTACAACAACGTTGTGAGCTTTTTTTCAATAAAATGCATAATTTTTGAATCCCGCCAGCGATATGGGGATGTGGTTTGCGGAATTCTGAGGGTCTTGAGAAAAACCATCGAGAATAGTTTTGTCGAAGTGATTTCAGGGTTATAGGTGGCTTCAGGAAGCGAAATGATCAAAAATACAAACATATCAATCTCTCAAAAAGTTATTTTCTCATGTCATGGAAATTTTAAATTTGATCTAAAATGTTGTATTCTCGCAGAAAAGAATGATTCCGAACATTTTTTCGCGACCTAAGGCCTGTTTTCACTATTTCCTGCAAATTCTCTTCTCGAGCGATAGGAGATCGTCTGTTCTCTGCGCATGCGCATGGATAATATTGTGTGAATTATTAATATTTTCCATTGGAAAAGCTGATAATCACCTTGCTAGTTAGAGCACGATTGGCTAGGAAATGATGCAAAAATCGATACAGTTTGCTCCTAGTAGGACGATTTGTGTAATTGATAGAATCAATCATTGGCCCTGGACATTTTTTCTGGTAAGGCCCCTGCACCAACGAGTGTGTTACACTTACGTTCGCCAGAAAGGGTGGAGTCCTGTCGGACGTACGAATTTTCTTAGAATAAGCTCAAGAAGGGCCTAAAATGGACGTTTTGTTCGCCTTAGAGCACTCAGGGTGGGAGGGGAAGGGGTGAAAAATCGAGAAAGGATTTTTTTATACTATCTTAACATACTGGGAACATTCTTCCGACTTCTCTTCAGACCCCTGAAGATGAGTTTTTTAGTTTGCTCCAGAATCACTCATTTCAAACCGAGCCTATTATGGTCATGGTGAGGGTCATTTCTGGTCGTTTGAGAACGTTTGAACGTTGGTGAACGGGGCATTCGACGTAATCTATTGGAGTCCTAGAAATGGACTCTTGACAGAATTTTGGCTTAAATCTGCATCTGCGACCCATCACCGATTCCGTAAACAGGCTGTTGGATACTTTTCTTGATACAGTGAAATTCATCTGAATATACTGAGACGAACAGGAGCTATGATTAGAGCAAAATAAAGGAAGAGACAAACCAAGTACGCGTACTGGAAACAATTTATACGTGCGAGTTCCGCGATAATTTCACGTTGGACTGATAATATAGTACCTTCTACAAAGGAAAACACCTCCCAATGTATGAGCATATGATTGGTATCGATATATTACCGCGCGTGCCAAAAATGAATTGAGCAGGAGTTTCAAGTTATTATTGGTGAGAATTTTCTCAACTCGATAACGCTATTGCCACTCTAAAAATCACACGTAGATCACAAAGATGTATGAAAATAAATCACATGGCTGAAGCCAGGTGTGCGTGGTTCAATCTATCTGGAGAAATTTGAGTAAGCAAAATAATGGACTAGGTATGATATCAGATCATCACTTGATATTTGTACAGACTATTTGGCAAAGATCTTTCAAGGCAAAAATACCTAAGAAAATGATTTTCGTGCTAATAGAGGAACGGAGCAATCAATTAACTAATGAAGAATTTATTCATTCAATGTTCCTCAAGATGCGAGGTTGCATCGGAGGATATCTATATCCAATTTCACACGGTTTTCAATGAGAGTCTAGTGGTGTTTTGGCACTGAAGAACAGAGTTTAAAGCGTTCTGCTTAATCTTGACGGACGCGGTCCTTTTGAGTAACTAGAGGGATCTAATCGATCAAATTAGACGAGACTATTATGTTGAAAAATGAGCTGATTGCATGGAAAGTATCTCAATGCAGATTATCAGCAACGATAAAATAGTGTCTCTTTGAGAAAGGTAAAGACAGCTTCCGACTGACACAGGGCGCTTCTGGTGAGGATGAGTTCGAAAGAAATCAGGGCACAAACTGAAAAAGGGGTGTTTTCGACGACTCGTCACGAGTATATTCCGATTTCGAGCAAAATACTCAGATGAGCTGGGTTACACAAAAAAATGTCACGAATAACTTCCAGATAGATAAATTACGTGACTCAAGAGAATATCAATATCATGGAAAAAAACCCCAAATTTTTCGCCCAAAACTCGCGCATTCACTAATTTCTACTATTTTCTCCGATAAATCTTTCAGAAATCTAGAAAAAACATATTTTGACGTTCTTTGTTGTAACCTATCTTTGCAGAGAGATTGCTAGATACTCGAGGGAGCAAAGAAAACGGGGAGTCGTCATTTTTCCCATTAAGGTAGTATCCGCACTTTCAAATAAATATGTTTCGCGTCGCAAGAGTTAGCTAGAATTAAAGCTGAAACTCTGAGTTTTCCATATCTACCAAGAAAAAAGGAGGTTGCCGTTGTAAATTCTGAAAAAAAGCATCGGCATCTGACGCGCTTATACACGCGGTCTTATGGGAGCGTCACTGTTTATACCTGCTCATGCGGAAATAAATATGTTAAGTTCTGTAAAATTTTAATATACGTATAAATGCGGTCTTGATAATTCTCTTGCTAGCAGCAGAAATGTTGCTAGCCGATCAAAATCTTTAGCAAATTGATTCCGAAGTCGGCCGGAGAGGCATTTTCGGGTTCAACGCCATGCTTTGCGGTATGCGTCGTCTGTTGCGCTCATGCGGCAACGCTACTCGAGCTCCGGCGCCCTCTCATTGATACGGGCCTGCACGCGGATACCACCTTAAGCAATGTATGGTGAATTCAATATTTGACAATTACTCGAAACGGCGAGTTGACACGATTTCCCTTAGAAATAGGTCGAATCGGTGAAGATGCATGAAAAACCATCCCTTTTTCAGTTTTTGTTGTCATTCCTGTCAGACACATCCTCACCAATAGCACACCATACTGACACGTGTAGAGTAGTAAGATCGCAATTCAGTATTCAAATTTCTTTCATCGAAAAGAGATTCTTTGTTGGTAGCTTTAGAATCGACCGTGATTAATAACCGAGCTGTTTGATATTTGATAATGATTCATCATTCAAACTCTGAAGAAAAATTGAGGCTATCCAAATCCTGCCAAGATCAGACAATGATATCGTTCTCCATAATCACTCGAGTGCCAGACCACGAATCCCGGCTACACCATCACTGCGTAGAAATTTGTAACAGAATTACAATCAATTGAACTGGCCATCCTCAAAATACCGACTGTCGAAAGATTTCTCTTCCCCCGGACTAAACTCTGACCAATGTGGTTTGAACCAATTTTATTTCTGACCCCCATCGAGTACAAAAGATCTTGGTCCATCAAGATGATAGAAGGCCAGCGATAATCTGCGTTATGCAATCAACGTGCTCGAGCGATCTCGTTATATGCTCATGTGGCAACGTAGCATTTTCTCATGCAACTGCAGGCCATCCCCATTACTAGCATTGTTGTTATTACTTCAAATCAAATTCCTTCGTTTGTCTAACGAGACAAGATGTACCAAGAGTGAAAGGAAATTTTTTCCGTCCAATTCTCGCAAAACTCTATTTCATTTTTTCATCGAATTTAATCGTACCATCTTGGCCTTCATAATAATTATTATCAAACTTCCCATCACAGTTCAACACCTCAAATTGATCTAGGAAAAGCCCTATATTATTTAGAGTAAAATCAACCGAAGCTAAAAACCGTATTGCTCATCTGCTAGAAATGCGGAAATGATCTGAGGTGCAGTCGTTACTTTCAGCATCTAGATCTTCGGCAGCTAGTCTTATTCAGCCTCGACGTCGTGGCAGCTTTCGATCTTATAGCGATATCTTTGAGACTTATTCAAGCTAGAGCTCCTCTCCTCAGCCTCGCGCGGGATGCACCGATTCATCACGCGCATCGCGTCTGTGCAAAACGCGTACAAATTTACCACCACTAATACAACTATATGTATAGAGGTATTATACGTGCGAGCTCGCGGGTTGCGAAAATGCGCGCGCGCGCGCAGTTTGAATTACGACGATGAGTACGCGACTCGAGGTAACGCTCTTCTTCTTCTGTCTTTATCTCTGGGTGAAAATGATTATGCTTCGTGGGCTACTTTTTCCAATGCAAGTGTAAGTACATAAATATATGACATAGTACTATTTTCATAAGACGCGTGTCTTCGATCGAATTCTTGAGCAGGTATTTGTGATCAAAGTGATGATGCAATAATGTCGATACCAATGATGATTTTCGAATCTGAATTGATGTACTAGTGAACGCAGGTTGATGATTGAGATGCTGTTATATATTGGCCTTGTTTTTCTGCCAGTTGAATGATGAGATGTAAAATAATAACACCAATGACAATATCTTGCCATTTGGGAGTATCGTACCGATTGCGATAGAATCGGCAAAGAAAGACATACGATTGTGTAATCGTAGAATAGAAGGTTATATAGTGTTGAATAGAAGTCTATGGATAACTACTGCAATCGATTTCTGCATTGCATAGTTTTGGTTCAAGTGTACTGTGCGATTGCTACCGACATTGCGGTAGATAAGTAGATCCAAGCATCGCAATTACGTCAGGCATATACTATGTATGATGGCTGCTGCTGCTGATGCTGCTGCCCTGGAGCTTGCAATTTGTGTGATGTGGTCTAGAGAGGTGTGAGGGTCGAGATGCTTTTGATGCAGTTTCGTGTCTGTGATGATGAGGTCGATTTGAATGATCGTGTTTTGTAAAGATCGAGTGCAAACTTGTTGCGATTAGCATTTGCTTTCCCTGCAAAATGATCGGATGGTTACGGTAAGATTCACTGTGCACAGTTGTTGGGTTACATTTGAGGGAAAATCAGTCAAAATCTGAATATTCTAGTAAGATGGTACGCAAGCCAATACTTCCGTGATTTTTAAGAGAACAGATGGTTCAGTTATGACAAGATATTTAATGTAGAAGTCTCACCCAGTGCAGACGTAACATATCGTGCTATCTTGTGTTATATTGAAGGAAGTTTGAGTATCATCCATTATTCGATGCAATACATTGATTCCAGATGTTATCTCATAGTCAATAGCTCGAGTTTTCTGATGAGCACCGGCACAGGTGGTGATTTGGAAGTACCTCAAATATACATTCCAAGTTCTTCTCAAGTATTGTCAACTTGGTCCAATTTGATTTGAATTCTTCCTTGGAGAGTACTATGGATGAATGATAATAAATTTCTACCTTTTCATATATTTCTCACATGGAGTAAAATTCAGAGTGAATCTAGCTACTTCACCACGAAGACTGAATACTCGCCATCTCGATCATCCTGGTGCATCATGTGGTAATCGTTATCTTGACATGAAATTTTGTATCAAGCAAATGATGGGCCACTGTCACATTCAGCAGCATATTGGGATAAAAGCCTTCTATGAGATGGATTTGGAATGAAAAGGAGCCATATCTTGTTGTAATTGATCACTCGTGGTGATTGTCAACATCCCAATCCTCAGTCGTTACGGACGAAAGTGGCTTGCAACTACAATACGTTCAGAAAAATACCGCACGCCCCAATACCTCCCAAGGATGACGTCTAGAGGAAAAAGTTGAATACAAAGATTATTGGATATCGAAGTGAGATCTCAGGTAAACCTGCCAATTTCTCCCCATTCGCCCCATTGAGGTTAACTTCGGATTTTTCAAAAGAAACCTCAATTGCTCCCCTCGGATTCCAAAAGAACGTAGAATTCTACGGTCAGATAGGTTTTCATGACATAGGTCAAAGAGACCTTCAGGGGTCAATGGGAGGTTATAAAGACCCAGGAAGTTTCCTTCCCCCCGAATATCTCCTAAGAGTGATCACTACAGAGAAAGAATTGAGTACAAAAATTGTTGGATATCAAGTAGGAGTTGAAATGAACCTAACCCCTATTCGCCTCCTAGTATCCAATCTTGACTTTATAATTATAAATGCCATTTTGCACCGCATATTCTGAAATAACGTGGAGTTATACGATCAGATGGGTTTTATGACCTGACGCAAGCTGACCTCCAGGAGCTGAGGGAAGGGAGTCACGAGAACACACAGCCTAAAGCCGCCCCCCCCTAATACTTCCCAAGGGTGACGTTTAATGAAAAGGTGTTGCATCCAAATGTTGTTGGATATCAACTGACGGTCCAGATGGCACTACCCCTCTCCAATCCCTCCCCTCTTTTCCCTGTTGAGACTAACATTAAATTTTTGAATGGGAACCGTTTTCTTCACCTCAGCTCCTAGAAAAGCGACAAATTTTACGGTCACATGAGTTTTCATGATATTGGTTGAGGGGGTTCGATAGCGACTGAAAACCGATAATAGCAATAAAATCAAAAATCCATATTCGTGTTCCTAACTGCTTTGATTTCTGTCTGTAAATTCAAAATATGAATTTAGATGAGGCCAGAAATCATTCTTGCAATGATAGAATATGTGGTATCATCAATTATAATTTTTGTTGCATCGCTTGACTACCGTAACCTCACCGCAACGAGTACGGGAATTGCATGTGTAACCTCCGCGTTATCAGTTTGTATTCAAGAATTCTCTTCAAATCGTTCGTCAGCCCCCTATTTTCATCGATTTGCCAAAGAGTACAGAATTCAAACTTGCTAGACCTAATTTTCCATCATTGTGGCCGATAAGTACAGAAAAATATCCCGTCACTTCCTGCCAGAAAATTGGATACGCCCATAAGACGGCGGGTTAAACATCCAATTTTCAAATGAGTTAACTTCGGGAATTTCATCGTCAACACTTATTTCTATCAACGGCAATCGATCGAGGGGCTTTCAATCTATAAATTTTATTAGCCCCAGCTCCCTGTCCGAAAAAGTCAGTAACTATCGAGCCCCTTAAGGTGACTTGCAAAGGCCAATCGAAGGCTACAAGAACCCACAAAGTTTGCCCCCCCCCTCCCTCCCGCCCCAATATTTCTCAAGAATGACGTCTAGGAGGAAAGTGTTCATAAAAACTGTTGATATCAAGTAAGAATTCAGATGATCAACCCCGAAGTCCCCCCCCCCTCCGATTCGGCCCATTGGGGCCAACCTTGATTTTTCGAATAGAAATCCACATTTTGACTTAATATTATGGAAGAGGGTGGAATTTTGCCGTCAGATAGGTTTTTATGACTTGGGTCAAGCTGACCTTCGGGGATCACAAAAACTCACGAAGTCCAATAGTTTCCAAGGCGGACGTTTGATGAAAAAATATTTAAAATTAAATCCAAAAGATTTAAGATTTGATTTAGATGTTGAGTAATAGTCCAGATGATCGCCCCCTCCCCCTTCTGATTTCTTCTTTCGCCACTTTGAGACCAACTCTGAATTTCCAAATGGAAACTCCGTCTTTCACATCAGCTCCTAAAAAAGCGAGGAATTCCACAACACTTTTTGCGCAACTCATCAAAGCGTATTTTAAAAATTCTTCCTAACTCTTACTAATTCTATTATCCTTGCCTATCATGTGGTTCATTTTCTCTGTACCGCTAATTTCTGGGGCGTCCGTGACTGCCGGATCACAATACAGAAGAATATAATACATGGCACCTAGATCAAAGAGGTACAATAATTGTGGTGGATTCAAATAGGTGCGAGACCCAATGGATGAACACGTGCGAAGTGGTTCTAAAAAACACTTTCTGGTTCAAAAGTAAAGTTTTATAGAAATCTATTTGCGAATTTTCTCAAATATCAAAACGATTATCATTCAAGGTGGTTTCGGAAGCTTCACTCATAAATTTATGTTTGAATTCATGAGCACAGATTCAAGTCAGCAAAACATGGTGCTATAAAATTAAGCAAAAGTGACGAATCTGCCTTCAAGCGACATAGTCTTTGCTCATAAATCATTCTTCGACACGCTCGCCACACGTTACCACGCTACTCTTCTTCAGTGATTGCTCGTGGCATCGTACGCCATACGTTATTCATAAAGACCGGTCATTACGCGTTCCGATGCTCGGACCCTCGGACTCTATATATACATCCGTAAAACGTATGAAGTCTCGAATAACCCGTATAATTTGCGCGTAAGCTCAAGTGCCAATAAGGTAGTGCTTGAGAGATGTTTATCACTATGTTACCCACATTTACCGCGATGCGCAAATCCCTGTAATACCACTCCAAGAACTTTATACGTATTTACGAGTGCAAGTCGATTTTTTTCTCTCTTTGACTCTTCTCACTATGTACTTTTGCTTTCGTCGCAAAACTGATATTATTACCGCATATCCGCCAGTTCAGATGTGGTCACGTATTGCGTTGGTGATGGCACACGCTCTGTGTGTGTGTGTGTGTGTGTGTTATTACATGGGTCATCTCCACAGGTGTTTGCATGCTCGTTCACGTTATTGAATTTTGATTGCTCTCGGTGCGCTCTCATCTTGACAAATCATCGCAATTCATCAAATTTTTCAATTTACGACACTCGATGGTCCCGCGTTAGGTTGCCACATCGACGATTCGGTTGTCCTCACGATATATTTCGAGCAATTGTGACTGAATTGGTGCTTGTTGGAATCTCGTCACGGTGAATTTGTGTAATTTGTCACGACAGTATTTTTGTCCGATCAAAATGTTGAATTTAGGTAGGGGATGGTATCCAACTAACATTCATTGATAACAAAGAGATTTATCATTTTTGAAGTCTACCTTTCATCGTTGATGAGTGAAATGTGATTTTTGAACCGATGCCGATCAATCCCTCCACTTCAAAGCCGACTTTATAACCTCAAATGAGATTTCCTTATACGAAAGGAATAGATGACTATATTGGAGAACACCATAAGATTACAAAATTGCAAAGTTCAAAGTTTGGGTTCAATAAATTTTGCTAGATTATAAAGTCATGTATCCCTAAAATTGCCAGAGATTTATATAATTGCGTCCAGATTTTCATCATGCGCCACATAAAGGTTATCACAAACAACACAAGGTTACTATTGGAAATGGGTCGTGTCCAATGGAATGGACAATGTAAGTTAGTATTCGGTGTGCAGTATATTTTTTCTGAAATGTTTATCCAATCAGATGTTTTCAAGGTATCTTACAATTTCCTCTTCTCCCTGAGGGCTCCGGCCGAGGGTCACGCCTATCCAAATAAATCCGGGTCTTTCAAATGTTATATAGAGAATTCACATTGGTTATAGGTTCTGGTTCAGTGAGATGTAAATTGATTCAATATTAGCTCTACATTCATCCTGATGATTGGCCTCATGAGCTACATTAAAGTTAATCAACCGGGCCGTGCAAGGCGAATCTCCACCTTGTTGCTGGTGGATCACAAGTTAATGGGGATTTTTCCATCTTTTTGTAGATCCCAAAGGAGCCGTTGCAATTTTGCAATTGCTTGGGCGTGCGTAACTATTTCAGTAGCAGTGATGTTCAATCTTTTCCCAAAACTATCGCAATGCAATGGTTAGAAGATTGATAATTTGGTCGTCAACTGTACATTGTGAGTTTTTTTCACGCCTACGTACTGTCAAAGAAGTTGCCAATATGGTCATCTCCATCAATCTCGATGAACAATTATACATCAGAGACTCGACACAATGAAGGAATCTTCAAATACGCTCAAGCAAGATATTCACGGTATTGTAGCATGCCAAGACCCAGTTATCTACCCAAAACCATCCCAACTTCGAATAAGGGAGTGATCATTAGTCTAAGGCCCAAAGTTTGATTGGTCAATCTTGAACTTGCTCAGGCCAATCCATTCACAACCTCGTAGCCAAATTGCTCTTTTTCTCATACACTTAGAGAACTGCGGTGAGACATTGTAGTTGAGAATTGTACGCAATTTGGATGGTCCTAATAGGGCCATGAGAACTATTAGCCCTCGTTACGTCAGCTATTCGAGCAGTGCACGTCTGCGGTTCGAGAATGGTATACGCGCGCGCGCATCCACTCCAGGGAGTCAAACTAATGAGCTTTCCTGTCTCGGACGGTATACTTGCTCTCTCTGTCTCTCTCTCTCTCTCTCTGTACGAGGCTGTGGTATACACGAGAGATGTACTCACCTACAACAGCAAAGCAGTAACGCATTGCATGTTCATTGATGCACCGAGGAAATCCGAACCAATTAACACACGAGATCGATGTTTGATGTACGCCGAGATGAATCTTAGCCTTTGTATAGATACTGGATGCCCAGGAGTTGAGGGGATTTCGGGGTTGATATATGCAATTTGGTTAATTTAAATGACAAAACTATGCGCGGAAGGGAAATTTGTCATAGGTATTCATTAGATGCAAGGTTAAGATTGTACTGTCGAAACGATTCATTAAACAAGCGGTGTTTATTATACCCTGATCACTTTCAACTGCACCTCCTGGCCTCGGAAATGGCTTGTGACAAGGGAAATATTGATAATCCATTCAGAATTGACGAAGAATGGCGGTAATAAGTCATAAAATCTTCGTTCTCTCATTTTCTTCGAAACATTCGTGTGATGTGTGGATGATTCATTGTTTTGGGAGAATATGTACCTAGCATCATCATAGAGTCAGAAAATATCCTCCCATAGATTTGATGGATGCGAATATAGTTATTAGAAATATTGGTTTTGTGCCAGGTCCATTGCAGTGGATAAGATGAGTGACGGGAACGATGCAATAGTTTCCAAAAGATGAAATTTTTGTCATAGAATAGTTGGATACTGCATGGGCCTAAGAATCCCTAAGCTCATGGTTGTGAATAGTTCATTTATTGATTCAAGTTTGGGATAGTGAGAGTCTCTGGTATATTGGATACGTTCAGTTTTGATTCTTGTTTATCATTCAGATGACGGCGAAGTTCTACAGGAATTACCATGTTATTTTATCTCGCGTGTGAGAGGACAGGTTCACGTTTCCAGAATCTCAGTCAACTTATTGCAACAAAAGTTTCGAATTCTTAGGCGAGAAAGATCATCAAAGAAGCAAATGAAAATATCTTCAAGACTGTGCCCTTCTCTGGAATAGTACATTACACCTCGAGTGCTGGTAACATTTTCTCCTTCGGGAAACCAGGCTGGACGTGAGCGGAGGCAACGTTCAGCGTTGTTTTTCTGAAAGAAAAAAGGTTCCCGCACGAGACGCGTATGGACGTATGAATGTTCATACCAACTGATCACAGTCGAGGGTCGAATACTAAGGCTGCCTCTTGCTTTCTCTAAAACGAAAGGTTTCTTTTCGTGGCAGCAAATTTTTGATCAATTTTTCCATTCAATCGCATATTTTCTTCAACAAAATTTTTCTCATCTCGAAAATACTTGGACCATTCTATTCTTCTCGCCAAAATCTATCTATCGAAGGTCACCCCTTTTCTCTCTGGAGGATTCCAAACCTATCACAGACTTATCTTTCAGGCCCTTTGTCCGTGTGTGTGCTGTTTTTTTCGCGACACGCTTTCCCCTTTACACTCAACCTGATCAAATTTTGCTTTTTTACAAGTTGTTGATGATGATTCAGTTATTGAACATATCTCATCTTCCAGTCCCATACAATATACAGGCTTTTTGAGCAAAAATTGCTCGATTTTCCTGTTTAAATATTGAATTATCTCTCTACGCCAGGGTCTCAAAGAGATTCGAGTTACTTATACTATGGTTATCTCCGCAAAATGTATCGATTGGTTAATACCCAAATTCTATTTAATCCCCGCAAACCTCAATATTTTGAAAGAAATTGAAGCTTTTGCCAAGACCGTCATTTCAATCATCCTCAAACTAATTATATCCAAATTATGTCTCGATCAAATGATGGATATTGGTTAGAAAACTATATAAAACAGATCACACAAAAAATAACTCAACATATATTGAAACATTTTTCCCAAATGTTCAATCTTCCCCCGTATCTACCTCTACAAGTAATTCACCAAACTTCCAAGGACCTGAATGGATATTTTTTCAGCATTTTCATCTATTGGTTAATACCGAATTTCAGTTGAACCAGTAAATCATGATTGAAATGAAATTTATCACCACAAAAACCGAAATTATTATCAAAACCGTCATTTGCATTATCCTAATTATTATTTTATCGTAATCCTCTCTCAACCAAATGATAGACATGGTTAACAAAACCCTAATTTAGATACCCTATATTTTCCTAAGAGGCTTCCTCGAAGAAATAACTCAAAATATAGTAAAAACTTATTTTGAATATTCATTTTCTACCCACAACTTCCTCTACAACTGATTCACCAAACTTTCAACGACTCAAATAGATACTGTTCAAGCTTTTCTCATCAACTCGTTATTGCCGAGTACCGACACTACCGGTCAAAAGTTTTAGCTTGCAACGAGCACCCCTACACTAGCGCAACCCGCCAAGCACCGATGTGCTCGTGCAGTAATATTACAGGCACCAAACCGGTCAAGAGTTTGCATCAGTCGCCACTAGGTGGACCTCCGGCTTTCTCACAAGCAGAGCAGTCAACCCGAGAAAGGAAGCCGGCCCACAGACAGCAGCAGAGTCCCCCGCAAGGGAGATCTTCGGATCTTGGGAGAGTAACGACTCCCCGGCCCCAGTTCCGCAAGGAGGATCCTTAGTTGATCCTGGGAGACAGACGCACTCCCCGGCCCCAGTCCTCCGGCAAGGGAGATCTTAGTATCTCGGGAGCACACGACAACTCCCCCGCCCCCAGTCTTCAGCCCCAGCACCCATGTGTGTGCTTTTACCACCTCGTCCGCCTCAGTGCGTATGAGCCCTGAGTGGCATCTTGGACCACTTCAGGGCTCCCGCTTCTTCGCAAGCCTCCCTGTATCTTTCATCTTTTCTCTACTCTCTGTTTCTTCCTTCCTTCTTCTGGGACTATAACCTTCGGGTTGGCGCCCTCCGGGGAGGGGTTTTAGTCGGTAGGTACCCGAGTCTTCTCGGGTGAATCCGACACTACCCACACTCTTGTGGGTGTCTATGAAGATTTCCCCTTCCCGGCCTACCAAGAAAAAAAAAAAAAAAAAAAAAGCAGCAGAGTCAGTCAGGGGTATGCAGCTTCTATGGGCGGAGAGGTAACAAAACGCGGCGGACAGTGAGCGCCCTCAACGGACTGGCTTTGAACTATCCCATGTACATGAACTCAACACACACGCATTTGCGGTGCGTGTATTAGGGTGTGTCCAGAAATGAAGCGCCCGCGCCGCGCTCCGGCGCGTGGTGCCGCCCCCGGCACCCGCGCTGGCACCGCGCTCTGAGCAGGCTCAAAAATTCTCCACGTTATTGACTATATATCCGAAGTATAGAACCGGAGTTTAGCCACCTCGATCACCAAGTATAACTCCGGAAAGAGGATTCAACGTGTGTGTCTATGAATTAACACAAACTATTTCTAGCGCGCGCCAGCGCCGGCGCCGGGAGCGGCGCCACGCGCCGGGGCGCGGCGCGGGCGCTCCATTTCTGGACACACCCTTAGAGGCGCAGCGGAGGCGCCTGGTGCATATAGAGAGCGTACTTTGCGTACATATATACAGTACCGTTCATAAATTCTCGATGGTCGATCCCTCGATTACCCTGACTTGCAACAGCGATAGGTCGAGTTGTATGCATTGTACGAAAATTTTCAGAAAAGCATCTTGAAGAGCAGAAAAAATACTAACTTTTACTGGGTTTGGATGATTTCTATCGAATATTTTTGAAAGTCCTATACGCTCATGAAAAAACAGAAAATCTTATAATTTTTTACTTTCATTGAGACACCTGCAGTTTCAATGCGAATGAAGATACGGCAATTTTGAAAAAAGCATCTTGTAGAGCGGAAAAAATGCTATGTGTAATCATTTTTTGATTATTTTTCACCTTCCGTGTATGAAGACGTGCGAGCTGACCAAATCCCCAAAATCATTATTTTTCACCGTTTTCTGTGCCGTTTCCGGTGATAAACAGTCATTTCGGGTATCTAGACAGTTCGTACATTCTCACACGCGGTACGTAAAAAATAATCAGAAAATGGCTACACATAGCATTTTTTCCGCTCTACAAGATGCTTTTTCCAGAATTGCCGTATCTTCATCCACATCGAAACTGCAGGTGTCTCAATGAAAGTCAAAAATTTTTAGATTTTCTATTTTTTCATCAGCGTGTAGGACGCTCAAAAATATTCGATAAAAATCACCCAAACCCAGTAAAAGTTAGTATTTTTTCTGCTCTTTAGGATGCTCTTTGTGAAATTTTCGCACAACGCATAGAATTCGACTTATCGCTGTTGCAAGTCAGGGTAATCGAGGGATCGACCATCGAGAACTTATGAACGGTACTGTATATCACGAGATTTGAAACCGAGTCCGAATTAGCTATATATATATATATATATATATATCGGTCGGCGGTATATATAGCTATATTGTCGAAAAGATATTGCGTTGAACATTCACAAAAACCAAGTGGTTGCCGGCCGGAAACATCAGTTATTGCTATTGGATCTTGTAGTGGGCATTTCAGTGAACATATTAACCCACTGGAAACAATGCTTTTTTGCTTTGTTGTTGATATTTTTCTGCATTCAAGATCGCAAAATTCAGGTTTTTCCAATTTAAAAATGCTCGTAGCTCAGAAACAGTGGATCCTAGAGGAAAATGACAAGAGTACCTTTTTTCTTCAAATATCCTAAATTATTCTAATATATGATAATTTATCCTATATTACCTCAAGAAGATTGTTTTGGATCCAAAAAAGGGATTTTTACAATTAAAGTAAACAATTTCGGTTTAAGAAATTTATATTGGATGTAAAGCTGAAAAATAGGATATATATTTATTATTACAAGACAGCATAGTTGGTATCAACTCATATGACGTAGCACAATATGATTGGATATAATGTCACATAAAATAGGATACATGTTTCCTATTTATAATAATGAGGCAGTACAGTTGATATCAACTCATAAAACGCAGGAAAGCGATAAAATTATACAAGAAACAGGAGGTTCAAAATTCGAAATATATCACATCTTCACACGCATAATATCAAGCATGTTTGTTTTTTTTTGTTTGGCTCATAATCGAGGGCGATTCATTCTTTCGTTCTCTCCCGCTGACTACAGGACTATTTTTCTCTGTTCTGAGTGTCTTAGGCCTCATTTTTTCAGCACGGCCCTTCACAAGCAATTTCATCTTTTTTTTGTGGCCTGTAGAAACTCCCTGTTTGCAAGATCTGTTGCGATCCTTGCAACACTTTTCTGCGAAGGTGAAACTCGGGAGTCGAGTGTTTCGGAGGCCCCATTCGCCGCGGATTTTCGTTCTGCAATTTAGCCTGAAAAAGTGCGAGCGATAGTGGATTCACTTACAAATAGTATAAAAGGGATAGCAATGTCCATGATCCCAAAAACCCTGTCATGCTCGCCACAAAAGATGTAATTTTGCTTCAAAGGCCCATAATATTTTTGTTTAATTGCGTCTATTAGATGCAGTTCTGACCCACTCTTTTTCAAAAAATCATATACGTGGTGATGCAAGACTTCAACAATTTCAGTTAATTTGTCAGACGCATACTTGAATCGTTGCTGGTCATCGTACTCTTTGAAACTAACAAATAAATGATCTGATGTTAATTCCGAGGCAAGGACACTATTGCTGCTCGTTTCGCAACCGTTGACAGAGGGCATTTTTTTAATCAAGTACCCAGTAACGTATGTAGATGCATGCTTCCCGTCAGAATCGATTCTCTGGAGAACAGACAAAACATCTCCCTCATTCTCTACTTGCTCATTCTGACTGACTTGTTCTCCCTCTGAATTTGATGCACTTGATGCATCAAATGTCTCTAGAAAATTGCGCATACTGTCCAAGACGTAGCATCCATCATCTTCGCAATTTTTTCCAGCGATTCGAGGACTGGTCACATTATTGATGACGCAGGTTTCCAAAGAAGACACGAACTGGTGCGGTGTTGGAGTGGGGCAATGTTGTCGGATTTGACCAAAAAGGTTTTCAACAGGATCCTGATTGCATAGCCTGGGGCAGAAGAATTTTATGGAGTATCTATCCTTAAGATAGGCCCACAAACATTTCATTGATTTTATGGTCGTTATCCAGCCCATTATGAAAGAAAATGAGTTTGTGACGTCGGCTTCATCCTGCAACGAGCGTATTCTCCACTTAGCGATTTTCTCCAAAGCTTGATCCCACAGTTCTAGATGCTTCGTACTATTAGTAACGGCTTGTCGATAAATTTTACCATCTTTCGGATGAAGTGATGAACCGTTGAAAGAATCAAACAATTCGTCCATAAAGTGAGCCAGCTCTGCCGTTTCCAGAGCCTCAATCGAAAAAAGACCACTAGATGCATAAATATGTATGGCAGCTGCCATAGTATTGCTCAGCTGGCGAGCTGCAACTACATTTTAATGAGCTACAACTTTCAATTTAATGTAAGAATCCGACCAATTGAAGCATCTTTCGTTTAAACGGGATAAAAGTTTGTAAGGTTGCTTTTCACTAATATTGAATGCCTCGCGAATGAAACTCATTTGAGCCGCTTCTTCAACCACCACCTTCTCTTGGGTCTCGGGATTGACACAGACCTTGGAATCAAAAACTATTTTGTTCTTGATAAGACAGTTCCTCGTATTTTTTAAGAGATGGGGAACATCATAAATTATGTAGATTTCTTCATCCTCAAATATGAAAAAGTTGTTATCAATATCGCCCGTCGTCTCTTGGGCCAGCTGTCTAAGACCACTTAGTTGTGTTGAACCTTGGTCACATACGACAGTTTTCGGGTGTAGTCCGATTTTTCTCAATACTCCCAATAGATGAGGAAGAATTCCTTTCAGATCAAGGGCACTTATAGCGTTAACGGTGAAGTAATATGCCAAGACTTGCTTGAAATTTTTTGTGAGTCGTCGGATCATTGCCACAAATGCTTTATCGCATTGATTATTACGCCGGCCTAGATGACCGAGGTCCTCGTACCCATATAATTTTTCCTCATTTTTTTGGAAGTAAAAGCCTTTCTGAAGTTGGATTCCGTCGAATAGGAGGGCGCAGGGCTTTTCTGAGTCTTTCATCTTGCTAACAATAACTTTCAACATCTCTATGAACGCCTCGTTTACACCTGGCTCGAAAGGAATCTGAGTTAGAATAACCTGCAGCGTTCGTTTTGAAGGCAGTTCAAAGTGGACCCTCAAATATTTATACAGGCGAGGGCTACGTTAGAAGACTGTCAAAGCAAAAACCTTGTCATCAATGGTATAACGCTTGCCTCCCCCCTTTCTTTTAGCATTCCTTAGTTGGGATTTTATAAAATTGAGCAGGACTTTATCAGTTTCGCCTCTATATTATCAAAGTAGCCGTCTGCATAAGCTTTTCTGAGCACTTGGATCTCCTGATTTTTGTTTTCAACTAATTTTTGTAATTCAGAAATTTTCATACTGGCCTCCCGAGTATGCAAGTACATAGTTTTTTTGCGGGGAGTTAAGTTCTTAAGGTGAGGCCATAGTCTGCCGCCATATCGGATCAGCCCTAGTAACTTATGGTGGCACCCCTGCGATCACTAAAGTGATGATCAGCAAGCGTGTCACCAGCCGCACACTCTAACCTTTGTAAACATACACTGATTGTTGATGTATATGTGTGAACACACACACACACACACACACATCAATCTTGTTTACAAAGGTGGGTATATATATACCTTATGTATATAGATATATTGTACCCCTCTCGCATACTGATATTATCAGAGGTCTTGACATAGGGCCCCTCTCACATACATTAGGGGCCTTTGGAAATAACGTGTTTCTATACTTGGAAAGCACACATGCAATTCAGTTGACTTGATTATTAAAATTGAATGAATACATGGTCTTTTGGAAAATTAGTATTATCAGAGACCCCAAATTTCAATTTTAGGAATACTTCAGAAAATACAAATTTATCAATTCTCAACTGATCCCAAAATTTGGGCATGGGATCATTCCTCTGGAATACAGGTATCTTAGCGGGCATGCTTTGAACTCCAATTCAATATTCCAAGACTGACTTTATCTCTAGAAATGACCTGTATGCGTCATTTTGACCAAGTATTCTAGGATATTGAAACTAGAACCTTGATGAGAATCATTAGAATGATCAGAACTGGTTTAGAGGCCCAAACAAAATACTTACATTCTGTATTTGTTCAATTCATCTTGAGTACAATGAAGTTAATAGACTTACTTTCTAGCTTTTGGTCACATAACCTTTAGAACTCAAGTAATTCCCAACGGACTCAGATAACTGAACATGAAATTATCCCTCTAAAATACAGGGATCTTAGCAAACATGATATGAACTCCAATTCAATATTCCAAAACTGACTTTATCTCTCAAAGTGACCCGGATACGCCATTTTAACCAAGTATTCTAAGATATTGGAACTGGAACTTTGAATTGAAGAACCTGAATGATCAGAAATGGTTTGGAGGCCCATACAGAATAATTTCACTGTGTATTTCATCAATACATCTTGAGGACAATAAAATTTGCAATATAACTTTCTAAATGTTGATCACAAAATCTTTATAACTCAACCAAGTTTCAACGGATTCAGATAACTGAACATGAAATCATCCCTCTGAAATACAGGGATCTCAGCAGACATGATTTAAACTCCAATTCAATATTCCAAGATTGACTTTATTTCTGAAAATGACCCGGATACGCCATTTTAACCAAGTATTCTAAGACAGAGCTCTATGAGCAACGTTAAGAGGTTCATAATTCAAGTGAAAAAAAAGTGTGAGGTTAAAAAACCCCAATTCAAAGTATAGATAGGCACAGCGCCTCGCTCGATTTTTCGTCTGCTCATACTCGCCAGCGAGGCGCTACCGCGCCTCTTGATATTGGAACTGGAACTTTGAATTGAAGAACCTGAATGATCAGAAATGGTTTGGAGGCCCATACAGAATAATTTCACTGTGTATTTCATCAATACATCTTGAGGACAATAAAATTTGCAATATAACTTTCTAAATGTTGATCACAAAATCTTTGTAACTCAACCAAGTTTCAACGGATTCAGATAACTGAACTTGAAATCATCCCTCTAAAACACAGGGATCTTGTCAGACATGAATTCAAATTCAATTCAATATTCCAAGATTGATTTTATCTCTCAAAATGACCCGTAAACGCCATTTTGACCAAGTATTCTGAGATATTGGAACTGAAACTTTGAATAGAAGAACCTGAATGATCACAAATGGTTTTGGGGCCCAAACAAAACACTTACATTCTGCATTTGTTTAATCCATCTTGAGTACAATGAAATCCACAAACTAACTTTTTATTTTCTTTCACAAAACCTTTGGAACTCGAGCCAACTCCAACGGACTCAGATAACTAAACATAAAATTATCCCTCTGAAATACAGGGATCTTAGCAAACATGAATTGAACTCCAATTCAATATTTCAAAACTGACTTTATCTCTCAAAGTGACCCGGATACGTTATTTTCACCAAGTATTCTAGGGTATTGAAACTGAAACCTTGATTAGAATCATCAAAATGATCAGAACTGGATTAGAGGTCCAAACAAAACACTTACATCCTGTATTTGTTCAAGGGCTCGTGCATGCAAATTTGCAAATTTGATGTTGCACTGAGCTCTCTGCCAATAGATACAAGAAGATGCATGTCGCAGCGGACGGCTATCAGATTTACCACCATGCCTGATCGCAGAAATCTCGCGCGGCAAAGGACCCGGGTCCGATCGATGATGACATATAATGTCATCAGCTGGGCCGTCGCTTTCCACCGGGAAGTCGCGGCTTACAAGTCTCACGTCCGCGATGACAACACACAGGAACGTGCATGATCGAAGCAGACGGTTTTCTCGCGCTCCCTGATCAGTCTGACCACTTTGAAGAAACGGAAAATTATGATTGTCATCATATAACTGATCGCCGTTCTGGATTTATCTCAAGTTTTATAGGGAATTATCAACAAATAAGGGTCTTACTGTAATCTACGAACTTGAGAAAATTGCGCTATGGAGTGAAAGCGAGAAAAAACGAGCTGAAC
Organism: Eretmocerus hayati; assembly: GCA_029851415.1. Taxonomy (NCBI): domain Eukaryota; kingdom Metazoa; phylum Arthropoda; class Insecta; order Hymenoptera; family Aphelinidae; genus Eretmocerus; species Eretmocerus hayati. The sequence goes on from CM056741.1 coordinate 10,698,592, forward strand.
ACAAAATTATAGAATGAAGACAGCATGCCTCACCACAGGAGCAGACGACATCTGGACATGTCTGTACAGCGCTTATCATGAAAGTTTTTTCGTCTACTTTTGTGGGATTTCGCTCCATAGCGCAATTCTTACATGCATTTTGTTGACGCATGCAAAATATGAAGGGATTTGGTTAAGTAAAACTCGAGATATTCACAGAACGGATTCGGGTCAATCTCCCTAGCTTTTTCAAGATGGCCGCGGACTACGGCCTCGCCTTAAACGGAATTTCTATTTCACGTAGAATACTTCTATTTTTTTGCTTTGGAGGTTTGCCTTTTGGTGATTGACTTTTATGTTACTTGCTCAAAAGCTTGCGTTGCCTCAAGCGTCTTCATCTACGATTGGCTTTACAACCTGGGCTGCCAAAATGTTTACGCCGTCTTATGGAAAAACTTGAATTATTCAATTGTTGAGATTGTTGAGATGAGGACAAAGTCAAGAATTTACTGGAATTTTGATTTGAATTGTCAATTGATGAATTCGAATGTTGCAGAGGCACAATGCCATCCAAAGAGTCGTCATTCGGCTGAACTGACGCACACGGCTCTTGCGAGTCACTGAATGGGACACGATTGATGTTACGAGTAGATAACGGCGTACTGCATGACATTTGTTCCGGTTGCATGGCACTAGTTTCTTCAAACAAACGGGCCAGGTTCAGAGATAATTCATTGTCACCAAATGCGTCGAAAAGTACGGGTGAGTTTCGATGCGCAGGAAGATAGTCATAGTGAATTAAAGCGCTGCATGATGGTTATATTTGACTTTGCACTTGGATATTTTGGGATTCATCATTTGTGATATTTCCCCGTGGAGTTTCATCCGTGATGTAATACGCTTCAGTGCTTGGAGAATTGCAAGGTGGTACAACAGATGGGCCTCGTCCGGTCTCATCCATTTGATTGATTTCATCGGACAAAATATTATGGGCATCATTATTACCATTATCCTGCACGAGAGAGCTACGTGACTGTGTAAGCGATGAAATCTGCCAATTTCGAGGGACCACATCTCGATTTAAATGGGCACAATTTCTATAGTCTTCTCGTGAAAAATGATCGTGACAGACCCGCAAAATTTTCGTATCAGCGCCAGGACCCAATTGACAAATTTTATCCATTCTTCCAATAACGCGGCCTGGTTATCTTTCGATGGAAACTCATGGAATCTTTTATCTCTATAACTTGGATCTGAAACGTTACTGAGGTAGGGTAAATGTCCCAACTACTGCGAGTTTTTCGGGTACCTCGAAATTGCGCACCACAGATTTTGTGTTTATCGGTAGATATCGAGCCCGGGATTTTTCGAGGTTGTTTGTCTACGTCTTGAGAAGATGTCACTGAATTTTTAGACCGATCCGAGTTAATGGTAAATACTAATTAGTTCAATCCCGAGTCAGAAATGGTGCTCCTATCACTGCGTTTGATTTCCTATTACTGCGCGGGTATTACTGCGTTTCGCCTATTACTGCGTCTCAATTACTGCGGTGGAAAAAATGCGGGTTTGAACGGGTATTCAGCCATTTTTCTCGGGTACCCGCGTATATTCGACAAGCACATCACAGGACATAACTGATTGTATATTTAAAATACGTCTAGAATGTGAGAATTCGCGATGATCTTGCACAAAGTGAGCAGCAAGGATCGCGCGTTCGGGGCACGCTATCGTGAGTTGAACATGCACTGAATCTGGATCGCACGCGGTTATTGGGTATGGACTATTGTCAAAACCGAGTCTAGAATGCTTGTTTGGTCCTCGGTTGATGATCCAGGAATCGATTTATCCTGCAAGATGCATCAGCACAGCAGCGCCCATATGCGTGTAGCAGACCATGCAGACGACGACGTCGCTGTTTTGACAATCGTCTCGATTGATATGAGATTCTTATTGAACAGAATGTACCGAAATCATGCATAAAACGGCATGACTCGAGTATGATGCCCTGGGAAATTATTATTCTTGACTGTGGCGAGGTTTGTGTTTGGTGTAAAGTGATGTGATCTAAACAAACAGTCCGCAAGCTTGCGTGTATAACCTAGCTATACGTGTGTATTTTGAACGTCTCGTGACACGATTTTACGGAATAAATCGATTCCTGGATCATCAACCGAGGACCAAACAAGCATTCTAAACTCGGTTTTGACAGTAGTTCATCCCCAATAACCACGTGCGATCCAAATTCAGTGCATTTTCAACTCACGATAGCGTGCCCCGAGCCCGCGATCCTTGCTGCTCTCTTTTTGCAAGAATATCGCGAATTCTTACATTCTAGACGTATTTTAAATGTACAATCAGTTATGTCCTGTGATGTGCTTGTCGAATATACGCGGGTACCCGAGGAAAACGGCTGAATACCCGTTCAAACCCGTATTTTTTCCACCGCAGTAATTGGGACGCAGTAATAGGCGAAACGCAGTAATACCCGCGCAGTAATAGGAAATCAAACACAGTAATAGAAGCACCATTTCTGACTCAGGATTTAATTAATTAGTATTCACCATTGACTCGGATCGGTCTAAAAATTCAGTGACATCTTCTCAAGACGTAGACAAACAACCTCGAAAAATCCCGGGCTTGATATCTACCGATAAACACAAAATCTGTGGTGCGCAATTTCGAGGTACCCGAAAAACTCGCAGTAATTGGGACATTTACCCTATCTGTTGTGACATCCGGAAAATTGGCAAGAATAGTGGGTTTTGCCCGTAACCTTGTGGTGACTTAGTTCCATAAATCACTGAGATTGCAGCGAATTAGGGCAGAAGCTTTCGTCGCGTCCATTAAACATTGGCAGTCACATTTTTTACGCGACACGGCTGGCCTGTAAATTTCCACAAGTTCAAATATTAGCTCATTACGTATTATACTATCATCACAAAATTTTTCTTCGTGATTACGCGACAAAAGCCTGATTTGATCCTCGAAGATAACGTCCACAGCTGTATTGTAATTGCTCAGTGAATGACTACAGTGGCACAATTTATAGGAGCTTACTGCAATTACCGTCGTAAGTCATGTATGATCATATCCATGGATATTCTCGGTTCAGGAATGACGCCGAGGCAGCTTTTTCTGGGGGACCTCATCATTTTGACCTTCTGTATATATACTCTGGGCGGTAAAAACCTGTGAAAATTTTAAAATTTCACATTTTGGTCCACTATTCTTTAATCTCATAAAATTGTCCAATCACAAAACTGTTATTCTGTGAAACATTGGTACTCACTAGGTGTCCCTGGAAACTTTGAGCCCAGTACGCTACTAGCATCTTGTACTGGCAAAATCACCGCCCGTAAAACAACTGATGTTTTGATTTTTTCCTTGGACCTAAAAATGGGATCGAATATGAAATTACCATCTCGATCAACGGCTACACAAATCAATAATGACGCTCAAAAATCATGAACGTCACAATTTTCGAAAGTCTTCTACATCAATATCCGAAATTTCGGGAAAATTCCTCAATATAATACACAGGTTGAATAAATAGCATGGCTATACCGATACATAAGCAAACAACATCGGCCACAGTAACTTCGCGATTGCTTGTGAGTACATCGAGATCGAATAATAACATTGAGACGAGTTACTGATGCCGGGAAAGGATTGACATGCATCAACGCTGCACAGAAATTATTGATGTGGAGACATAAATGTCATGTCAGAGTGCAACTATTATAGATGAAAGACGTATGATACGCCGATTGAAGAATAATTTTTCACTCACCAGCACAAAACGAAATCAACTGATTCTTATAAATTGCGAAAGCTCGGTTTTGATGTGACCACCAAGTACAGATATAGCGATGTATTGATCATGTGAACATGATACTTTGTGTGTGAGTTATCGATGATATAGCATTCCACCTGCTCTCGAAATTCATGAAAATTTTCTGCATAATTGTAGCGCAAAACACCTCCCAAGCGCGCTTCAGTACGCCCGCATTTTGCAACTCTTATGTGCGATACGGATTTAATCATATTCGGCTTCTGACTTTTTTGGTACAGAATTATCAATCCATCAACTTTTCCCGAATTCTTATTATCCACATCATATACATTATTCATGCGGTAATTTTACTCTTGATTTATCTCATTTATTCAGTACTGTATACACTATTCCATATAAACACTATTTTGTGTCCTGTTTTTTTGTAATATCCTATTTTATTATTCAAGATGAATTGCAACATTTTTCTTTTTTTCACCGCTAGTTTGTCGGTCAGTCCACAGGTGGCTCAGTACTTGAAAGAGCAAACGATTTTGAATGGGATTTTTCAAGAGACTTTCTCGCAAGTGGCGAAATGAACTGTCTATTCGTATATAAGAGCGACCGACAAACAACATTGTAAAAATTGGCGCGCGCTAATGGGTTTGCGACACCGGTATATATATGTTACGTACCAAACCCGAAATCGTACACTTCGCGAACGGTACAGCCGATTCTGTACCATTCGCGAATGGTACACCACCATTTGTACCGAGCCTGATATTCCGGGTTTGGTACAGCAGAGTCTTGTACCATTCGCGAACTGTACAGCCACCTTGTACCGAGCTCGATTCCGAATCGCGCCATATGGCTCGGATCGTGTTTACAAATGAGAATTGTCTATAAATGATGAATAGCAAAATGATATGTATTTACGAGTTCAGTCAACTACAGGTAACTATCGCGCTTGCACATTGGATCCCAATAATACTATTCGTGATGAGTTAAACTCAAAATTAGATGTTCTTGGAACATCCGATAGTTGTAAGTTCATAAAAAGTAAAACAGAATATTCTTACACACGTGACACAGTTTCATAAACATTAGAATCACTACACGGGGTATGTTCGCGTATCTTGTTTTGATGACATAATACATCTTGTGGACACTGCCATGCCCAGTTTGATTATGAATCTATCTCCATCTGATATACTTCATCAGTATACCGTAGATTTCGGATTTTTCTACGTAATATCTCACTTCGTCGTCTCACTGTAAGGAGAAACCCTCGAAATCAGTCTCATTGTGTGAATATTAACATTACAAGGTTAGGGGGTTTGTTGTGATTTATTACGATTTTTCACCGACTTTGAGCATTCCTTCTTACAGTGCTATTTTCATTGGAAAGATCAGACGAGGAATATCGCCAACAGTCAATATATATGTCAAACTATTTCAATCTTCTGTATTCCAGAGAGGTCTTGAATGATTTCTTCTCAATTTCACTAATTAGCTTCACAAGGTCTCATCATTTTGTCTCACTTTTTTTGAACTTACAATTATCGGATGTTTGAAGAGCATCTAATTTTGAGTTGAACTCATCACGAATAGTATTATCGGGATCCAATGTGCAAGCGCGATAGTTACCTGCAGTTGACTGAACTCGAGCTGAACTCGTAAATATACATATCATTTTGCTAATCATCATTTATATACAATTCTCATTTGTAAACACTATCCGAGCCATAAGGCGCAATTCGGAATCGAGCTCGGTACAAGGTGGCTGTACAGTTCGCGAATGGTACAAGGCTCTGCTGTACCAAATCCGGAATATCGGGCTCGGTACAAATGGTGGTGTACCATTCGCGAATGGTACGGAATCGGCTGTACCGTTCGCGAAGTGTACGATTTCGGGTTTGGTACGTAACATATACATACATATAAGGTGAATGCGAGCGATTCCCGTACCCCTTCCCCTTGCGTCTTCCTCTGCTCTCTCTCTCTCGCCTGCCCGCTCATTGAGCCTAAAGAAAAGATGAAGCAGAGACAATAATCCAACACTGCGCGCGATCTTTTTTTCCCCCCTCCCACGACACGGTCCCCCGTTCTCTCTCATGTGCTCGCTCACGAGCTCATCCCAGTCATCCCATCTGCTCACACACACCACGCGTCCTGGGTTTGTGTACATGTGAGCCACTAGTTCAATTCCAGCCCGCTTAGGGCGCTGAAGTGGCGCCGGCTGGCACTCGTTGTGTTGCCATCTCTTCACGTTGGACTTGCCCTCCTCTTGGGTAGCTGTTCTGTGGAGTCAGTCGACTCCGGACGTTGTACTCGCCACACTGGGGCAACCCAGTGTATGAGCTGAAACCATTTAATCGTCCAGTCACTCTTCTTGTCTCCAGGCACTCCTAGAGCCAAGAGTCAGTACCCCCGGGCACCCCCAGGGACCGACGTATGTCGCATTTACTCCCATCCCGGGTACTCCTATGATGAGGGAGAACGACCTTTTTGCAGCATAGACCGGATTCGTCCCGTCTCCAGGTACACCTAGGACCGAGACGACCTGTAGTCAGATGCACCGACTTTTCCCCTTTCCGGGCACCCCCAGGAAGAGAGAGATCGTCCCGTAGTAGCAACCCTCCTGTGTAACCCGCTCGCGATCAACGACCCAAAGGACTGTTAAATACGGTCCGGGCACACCCAGGTAGTATTCACAGCCCCGGTCACTATCATTCTCGGCATGGGCACTCCTGTGATGAGGAAGATAGCCGTTTAATTATTCCGTTTGCATTTATAACCGTAATATCATGTTTACAAATACTTTAGGGTTATCAGGTTACAAATGACATGAATAATTGTACACAACAAGCTAGTTTCACCCCAGTTATGGATTGTTATATTTTCTACTAATATATATCTATATTGTATTGAAACAATTGCCTGTTTATTTACAAATCCGAATTTCCTGGTACCCAGTCAATCCCTCGGTTACATGGCGCCCAGACAATGCTCGATGGTAACTAGCTCGTTGTAAAACATATGTAAATCAGATAAGGAGTAGATCAATGAGGAAAAATCAAGATGGTAGGAGTATCATGGATATATATATTGAAGAAAGCAGAGCTCGTCGCAGAACTAACCAGCTATCAATTAGACACAGATGGAAACGTAGCAGCTTTGAGACAACGATTAGGGGATTATGTGAGGAGTAATGCAAAGAGAATTCGAGGAAAAACCAAGAGACCCTTTTTGGCTTCGACGAAACAGCAGCAAAAATGAAGGATGAGATTACACAAGAAGAAGAATCATCGGCGAATACACCAGAATGCGTAGTGGTTATGGAACAACCAGTTGCTCCACACATAAGAACACTGGAAAATATGAGAAAATGGAATTGCCATTTTGACGGAAAGGACCTGTACACGTTCCTAGAACGCGTTGATGAGCTCCAGAAAGCATACAGAATGTCTGACGAGGATCTATTATCGGGTCTGCCAGAACTATTACGAGGCGAAGCGCAACTCTGGTTCAGAAACATCACAAATAACAACCTCACATGGACATACATAAGGGAGATAATGCGTTCGTACTTCTTATCACCAAATTAATTAAGATTACTGGATAGACAGATATATCAACGGAAACAAGGAACATCAGAACCGATTAGATCTTTTGTGACAGCGCTAACAACACTAATGAGACGTAGGGGAGGATTCGACTTAGAAAAACAGATAGATTCACTATATTACCAGATGAAGCCAGAATATCACCTCCACATTCGAACAGCAGATCTAGCATCGGTAAACGATCTCATGCAAAAGGCAGAAGAAATAGACGAGACATTGAAACAGGTCAACAAAGAGTCTCGAGAGCATCACACAACGCCTAGAAACAGTGCGATGGCAGTTACTGCCGCCTACGATAAATCCAACCATTGTTGGTGATGCGGCCAAAGGGGGCATAGGAGATTCGAGTGCAGGAACCCGTGGAAGAAGTTTTGCTCTTGGTGTGGAAAGGACGACATTCTCAGTCGAAATTGCACGTGCACCAGAACGGGAAACGGCGAAGGGGTCGGCCCGACATCAAACCGAACCCCGAAGAACCAAGGTACTACGTAGAAACGAAAATAGGTCATAAAAAGTATCTGGCACTAGTAGATCCAGGATCTTCGTCTTCGTTTGTAAGCCCACACGTAAGGGAAAAATGCCTCGAAGAAGACTGGGACTATACAGAGGCACACAGCTCCGTAGGTCTAGCAGATGGTTCGGCAACGGCAGTTTCAGGACATATAACAAGCACCATCGATGTCCTCGGACGAGAATCACACCATCGGTTTGGAATCATGAATACACTGGGTTGCGACATTCTGCTAGGCATCGATATACTGCGTTGACTGAAGTTGAAAATTATGCTAGATGGCAAGGTACTCCACCCAGGTCGGGGAAAAGGACCGCATACATGCTCGGTCGCCACGTTTGAGGGACTAGCAGAACTGTCAGGCGAAGAAGAAGAAATGATAAAAGGAGTCATCGAAGAAGAGAAGATATTATTTACAGGAATTAAAGGAGTCACCCCGTTAACCGCTCACGAAATCTGTATGAATAATAGAACGCCGATCAAACAGAAGCATAGACCATGCAACCTAGCAAAACAAGAAATTATGAATGGAGAACTAGATAAAATGCTCGACAGTGAAGTAGTACGACCTTCTCGGAGCCCTTGGAATTCACCAGTAGTAATTGTCAAAAGGAAAGATGGCAGAGCCCGTTCCTGTATAGATTTTAGAAAAGTAAACGAAAACTCGGAGAAAGATTCATACCTAATTCCCCAAGTTAACGCAACATTGGATGAACTAAGAGGAGCCAGATACATTTCAACGATAGACTTGAGAAACGGTTATTGGCAGGTACCATTAACAAAGGAAAGTTGCGAAATCACAGCGTTTTCCGTTCCAGGACGTGGATTATTCGAATTTGTAGTTATGCTGTTCGGTTTACACTCAGCACCATCAACGTTTCAGAGACTATTAGACAAAATCATCACACCTGATTTGGCACAGCATGTGTTCGCATACTTGGATGACATAATCATCATATCAGAAACCTTTGAAGAATACATCAGGATATTGAGGGAAGTACTAAGAAAGTTGAGAGGGGCCAATCTCATCCCGAACTGGGATAAACAACAGTTTGTTAGAGAGAGCCTAAAATATTTGGGTCATATTGTAGGCAGACACGGACTACGAACAGACCCTGAGAAGATAGAAGCAATAAAGGCACTACTATCCGTTCCCTATTTATATACCTCTCGGTATTATTTGAGCTCAGTGCACGGAAAAAAATCACTCACTATTTCTGAGGACATAGATGTGTGAGTAAGCTGTATGGCAATCGGCTTGGATATGTTTTCGGTGATTTCAATGGAAATTACTCTTTTTATTATAGATTTTATAGCAAAAAATGCTATTTTTCCGATCGTTTTGGCCCAGCGCGATGTTTAGAGGCTCGGGAAGGCGTCAATTTTGAAGATTTTGCATGGAAAAAAATTGAGAACATACCTCAGGATCTACCAACATGAGTCGCGCAAGAATTTTTTGAGAACCTATAATTGTTTAATTATAATCGACGATCGAAGATAACAAAAGTATCTTGAGTCTGGGAGCAGATACAGACTTCTGATTTCGATCAAAAAATCGGGAAAAAATCAACGATTCTGAAACCCTATTGATAAATCCTCGGTTGTTCTTCGTTCTTCATCAATTAAATATCATTAATATTGAGAGATCGCTCACGAGTTGGATCGTTAATGGTCGTTAACTGCGGTTACTATTCAAAAACAATCGATCTTTATGGTCAGCTGCTGTAAAGATTATTATCCGCTCATCAACACTCGGTCCGCGTGTCCGAGACACTTCGTATATAATGTATAATAGACTCGACTGCGGCGCGGCAGCCGCGGGTCGCTTTCTTGTATACCTGAGAACAGTAAAATCCAATGGGCGTGAGTACTGCAGGAAAATTATTGCAGTCGCTAAAGGCAAGAAGGCAAATATGCGAGTAAATACAGCCCAAATTAGTCTACGCTTCTATTTAGAACTGCATCGACGTGATTTATCATCTTATGACGGTCCTTTCGGTGCATGTACAGATTTTCAAGTCTCAATAGTGGTGATGTATTGAGCGACGACGGATGCACCATGAGCTATCGTATACTGAAATTACAATTGAGCGGCATCGGCAGATGAGCAGATCATCCGCTCATCGTGAACTCGATTCTGCGACTGGAATACAAAGAGAGTTGTAAATATTTGGTGCACGGTAAATTTACCCCCTCTGCGGAATTTTGGAAGGCGCAAAAGTGAACATAAAGACCCATCCCCTCCCCAATTCCGGCCTACAGAATCGGAAGTCTATTTCGCAATGTCAATATCGACTCTGCTTTCAGAGTTACTTCTGTTTCTATCGAGTGAGCATCGGTCCTCTTGCAGGACGATAGTTCACCTGTACAGCAGTGTGTTTTGTGTGGCTTGTTTCCTTTCGAATCTCATCTTACGTTGATGAGATAAGTGATTCGAACTGCTTCACTCTCGGAGTCTGATGTACTTTCTGAGATGTGCATGGTGTCAGTGAGCTCTGCAATCATCGAAGTTGGTGGTTCAAGGTTCCGTATTAAGGATTGTGGTGGGGAAGGTGCCTGTTTATTCAAATGCTTATCCCACTCGTTGAGTATAGATAGTCACCGACTCACGAGACGACAGATTGTTTCTCATGTGATCGAAAAATGGAAGGACTATTGTGTTTGGATCCCGATCATTTTACACGTCCGGACTGTGTAGGATTATCGACAGCTGATGTCATCTCCGAAGACGTATCGCTCAGAAGTTGAGGTACGAGCAGCGAGTGAGCTTTACAGCGTCAGTATCACTCTCGTGCGAAAATTGAGAGATGGAGGATATTATTCGGTCGACTTCAATTCTGAACGAGCGGGTGCCACTCGAATCTTTTTGCTGTTTACAGGAATGCAGAATCCAAGAGATTTGGATGGTCATTTTCGAATTCTCGAAGTCTTGTATCATGCACAGATCATACACGTTGGCCAGGTAGAAGATAGCGGTGGAAATGAGAATAATCATTGAGTTGAACAAGTTGAATCTAGGGAGCACACTGTGATATCACATCGAGAGTCAATCTTTCCTCATCAGTTGCCACCAGAGAATGAAAACTCATTTGATACTTGTGTAGCACCAATGGATCTTGAACAGCAATCCATTAGCACTTCTAGAGAATTGTCAAATCTTCAAGAACCATCCCAATCTGATGAAGAATCCGCCGATTCTGAACGAGAATCGTGTGTTCGCCGTAGTTTGCTTGAAAATTCTTTGTGCGGAATTAAGAGAAGGAAAGTTTTTACAAAAGCTGACAAGGAACGAATCGTCAGGACACGTATGACACTGGCAGATGGAAGTCATGGCATCAAGCAAATCGTATCGTTAACTGCAAAATGCCATGGTGTCTGTGAATCTAGTGTTGTGAAAATTTCACGAGAGTTTGCAGAAACCGGAGGTATTTTACGTGAGCCCAAGAAAAAGTCTGGTCGTAAGCCTTTTATTCTTGAAGACTTTCATCAAAGTGCTGTCCGACACTACATATACAATTGCTACTCAAAGCAGCAATTTCCCGTCTGTAAGTCTTTCCTTCATGACTTGATGGAAAATGTCCAAGATTTCCCAAAAATTTCAGTGAAACAACTTCGAAGCAATATGAGGAGAATGGGTTTCACATACGGACGAATGAAGAAAAAACCAATTCTTTGGGAGTCGCCATCAGTAGTGGCGGACCGTGCAACATTCTTGAGGCTAACTGATCATTACAGACAGGCTGGTTTCAAGTTTCACTACACTGATGAGACTTGGGCAGGGGCAAATCATGTCAGGGGATTCTGCTGGCTTGAAAATGTATCTGATAGAGTTCAAGCCCAGAATTTTGACCCGTTTCGGAACATGGTACAGCAATACAATGGGCAGCGGGGCGGTTTTGCTGTGAAATCAGGTGCAGGAGAACGCGTTATAATATTACACATGGGTAGCGAAGATGGGTTCGTTCCAGGCGCTCTGGAATGCTTCATCGGAAGAAAAGGATCAGATGATGATTACCACAGCGAAATGAACTCGGAACGCTTCAAAGCATGGTTTAGACGGGTAATAATGACTTTGCCGGCAAAATCGGTGATCGTATTAGATCGAGCGCCATACCACACGATGATTGATCCAAAGTTCCGGAATCCAACGACTGCTTGGAGAAAAGCCGATATCATTGAATGGATGATACGCAGGGAAATCGCCGTGCCAAATGGCGTATCATCATTCGATCAGATTACCAAAAAAGATCTTCTTGATACCTGCAAGCCACACCACTTCGAAAAGCATTACGAACTTGATGCTATAGCTCACGAGTTGCGGGAAGATGACGTGAAACTGCTATGGTTACCTGTCGCACATTGTGAGCTGAACCCGATTGAATTGGTATGGGCAAATTTGAAGAACAACATGGGTCTTCGTAGACTTCATCGGCCGGTTACCGAGGTCTCCTGGAGGCAACGCATATCTCTTAGTAATGCAAGCCAGATTTACGAAATGGACGGAACTGAAAGCATTACGGGAAGCAACGTCAGCAGCAACGATTAAGACGCTTCGCGAACAAGTGATATTACGACATGGGGCACCAAAAACAATAGTGACTGACAACCCACAACAATTTACGTCGAAGGAATTCCAACACATGTTGAAAAGTTACAATATTACACACAGAAAAATTCCCCCATATTCACCGCAGTGTAACCCAGTCGAGAGAACTAACAAAGTGGTTAAGACAATGATCAAGCAGTTAATCGAATCAGACCAGAAGACGTGGGACCTCCACATAGCAGAATTTGCGTTTGCCTACAACACCGCACCAAGCGACTCCACCGGGATCTCTCCCGCATACCTGAATCACGGGAGAGAGCTAGCCACACTAGGCAGTCTAAGCCAGGAGGTAGGTGGACACAGAAGTGGTGCAGAAACGAGGCTGAAACGGATGCACGAAGCCCTGGAATTGGCAAATTCAACATGGCACGCAGCTTCACGAAACAGCGACACCATTGTAACCTGCGAAGACGAGAGTGGAAACCAAAAGAAGGTGATCTAGTACTGTATCTAAGTATCTAAGAAGATTCACACACTGTCAGATAAGGCGAAACACTATAACGCGGCCCTAGACAAAAAAGCAGACGGACCAAACACAGTGGTGAAAGAAAACTCTCCAGTAATATTTGATCTGGAGGATGCCAATGGGAAGATAACCTCGCACATCCACGTAAAAGACCTCATGCCATATCGAAACCAGGAATCAGATGAATTAGACAGCGATCTAGCAGAATAGCAGTAGCAGTAATTGAGAGTGAGTAAGACTCACTCTCCGGAGAAAGGGGGGGATGCAACCAGCACCCCTACACTAGCGCAACCCGCCAAGCACCGATGTGCTCGTGCAGTAATGTTACATGCACCTAACCGGTCAAGAGTTTGCATAAGTCGCCACTAGGTGGACCCCCGGCTTTCTCACAAGCAGAGCAGTCAACCCGAGGAAGGAAGCCGGCCCACAGACAGCAGCAGAGTCAGTCGACTCCGGACGTTGTACTCGCAACACTGGGGCAACCCAGTGTATGAGCTGAGACTATTTAATCGTCCAGTCACTCCTCTTGTCTCCAGGCACTCCTAGAGCCAAGAATCAGTACCCCCGGGCACCCCCAGGGACCGACGTATGTCGCATTCACTAACATCCCGGGTACTCCTAGGATGAGGGAGAACAACCTTTTTGCAGCATAGACCGGATTCGTCCCGTCCCAGGTACACCTAGGACCAAGACGACCTATGGTCAGATGCACCGACTCTTCCCCTTCCCGGGCAACCCCAGGAACAGAGAGAGATCGGCCCGTAGTAGCAACCCTCCTGTGTAACCCGCTCGTGATCAACGACCCAAAGGACTGTTAATTACGGCCCGGGCACACCCAGGTAGTATTCACAGTACCGGTCACTATCATTCTCGGCGTGGACACTCCCGTGATGAGGAAGATAGCCATTTAATTATTCCGTTTGCATTTATAACGTTAATATCATGTTTACAAATACTTTAGGGTTACCAGGTTACAAATGACATGAATAATTGTACACAACAAGCTAGTTCCACCCCAGTTATGAATTGTTATATTTTATACTAATATATATCTATATTGTATTGAAACAATTGCCTGTTTATTTACAAATCCGAATTTCCTGGTACCCAGTAAATCCCTCAGTTACAAGCTCACCCGGAATCTTTCTTTTTCAATTTTGTGAATTGAACTACTCGGCTCCATGTGACGGTGGAGGACTCCTCCAAAGCTCATTTTGAGGCTTTTCCCACTTACTCTAAGATGGCATTATTCATTTTCATCCACACGGTTCGAGGTCTTTACAACTTGAGCTTGGAGAAGTGTCATTTTCGACGGTTTTTGAGACAATCTTTTGGCTCGTGCCAATTTGAGCCACATGAATATTCCAATATGAGAGTTGTGAGATACAGAAGGACAAGTTTAGAGCTACAAAACCCGTTATCGAACGTCTTTCTACGCCACTGCTAATCCGAGCCATAACATTTTCTCTGGGGGGAGATGTCTTGCAAAAAATACGAGCATTCCAATTCGAGACAGATATAAAGATGCATTTTCATGGAGTATAATCGTCATTTCTGTTATCTATCATTTATATCTTGATCAAAAAAAAATGAGGAACTATTGGAATATGCCCCAAAAAGTGAATTCTCTCGTTATTTTTGAATACAGGTGCTACTTTTTGCGGAAAATTTACCCTCAGAGGAAACGTCATAGCTCGGACTGGAGATGGCGTAGGGGGACGTTTAAGAACTGATTTCAAAGCTCTAAACTTGTAATTCTGTATCTCAGAATTCCTATATTGAGACATTTATGTGGCTCGGATTGGCACGAGCCAAAAGATTTTCTCAAAAATTGTCAAAGTTGACACTTTTCCCAGCTCATATTGTAAAGAATTCGATCCGTGTGGATCAAAATGAATAATGCCATCTTGGAGTACGTGGAAAAACCTCCAAAATGAGCTCTAGAAGGCTCTATGGTCAAATAGAGCCGAGTAGTTCAACTCACAGAATTGAAGAAAAAAAATTTTGGGTGAGCTGAAACTTTTGACCGGTATTGTATCGTTTTATATTCATCGCAAAATCTATCTGAATCATCTCATTAAAGTCACGCCTCAATTGAAATTCAGATGGTAGTGACCTTGCTCTAATTTAAATATCAGAAATTCACTTTGAAAGCTTCCTCGGGAGAATCATGCTGTTCATGCCGAATCATGGTTGGAATTTTTCATCAATTGGGCTGGCCATACGGTCGAGTTTCGCGAAAGGGGAAGCATTGTACTTATCTCTCTAAGCAGCGTATTTTGATCACAGAGGGCTAGGGGTTGGAATGAAATTACTCTCCTTTAGATGTGACGCGTGCTCAACTACCGATAAAATTAGAAATAATATTTCAGACTCTCTTTTTATTCTCACATCCAAACATCGCGCCCGTATGGCGGCATAACCGCAAAAGATACGGACACCATTCACGTCATGCGTTTTCCATGATCGCTCAGTATAATAGAAAACATTTTTCATCATCAACGCGGAAGAATTTCAAATAAACGAAATCCCAAAACCATGAATCACACGTACTGTTTTCGTCATGTTTTCTCGATGATTCGTCATCGAGGAAACATGACTCTTGCCGCGAATCATATATCCACTTTGTCATACCACAGTTATGACCTGTCACGGGGGAAACATGACGTTTCGTTAACAACGGGAACACGGGCTCAGTCATACTTACGATATGACTAGCAAGAAATCATAGTTTCCCCATGACGCGTCATATCCAGCGAATGATCCGTCATCGAGAAACCATGACGCGCGCCACAGGGAAGCATGCGAAACCATACGTTTTGCATGACGCTCCGCGAACCAAGCAGGAAGCGCGTCATGCGTAAGATGTGACTCGTCATAGCGGATCCATGATGCTGGATACGGAAATCCATGCAACATCATACATTTCATATGACAAATCATACGCCGGGTATGATTCCGTCCTATAAAAAGGCCAGCCGCCAAGCTTCGTCAGTTCATTTGACGCCTAGCCGTCGCACAGTGGGGCAAAACATCGATTTTGGGCCATGAAGTGCATCCGCGCGAATTTTTGACCGATTGACTTGATCCAAGAAAGATTCTTTTCGTTTTTCAACCATCCACCGCGTGGCACTGCAACAATTTTGATTGAAAATTAAAGGTGCTTTTTGGGACTTGCGGGGTTTTGAAAACAGTACAGATACAATCTGACGCGATGAAACTATCGCACGCTTTCAGGCTGGTATCGTAAAATTGCCGCTGGATTGTTTTATGGTCCTTTTTCACGGGAAAACACTCGAAAATCGTAGAACGACCCCCAAAATCATGAAATCTAGGTGTCATTTGAGACTTGCGGGATTCGGAAAAACCTACAAGCACCAATTCACGAGATCAACTGATCAAATGCTTCAAAGCGGGTCCAATTAGTTTTGGACAACAGCATCAACTACCAATTCAGTCTGCTCGTTTCTCGACAACAACAAAATACATTGGCGTTTCTGCAAGCCTACCCGCCAAATTTTTGGAGGATACTTCTTGAATTGATTGGGAAATTGATGCACACAGCGATTGTCGACGAAAATGCGTACATCAGATAGGTATTTTTCCCCACTCAAAATTATGTGCAACGCAAAAATGACATCATCTCATTGTCATAACCTATCTCGTTGATACTTCTTCCATCAATTGCGAAACAAGGCCTTTAGGAAATTGAGAAAATGCATTCATGATCCGCATGATCCTTTGTGTGCAATTTTTCGTTTTCAGATCAAGCCAAGCTGATGGTCGCTGACAGAGCATGCAAGCAGCTACGCTGGGACCGATTTTCTTCGAGCCCAAGCCGCACTAAAAAATGTGATGCCCTGTTTCGTGAACTCGGCAAGGCACGGACGACGACTTTTCATCTGGGCTACGCTCGCGAGTGTCGGCGACGTTCTCAAAATACAGACCGGTGGACAGTGCTGTTCAGCAGAGCCCATCGAGTCTCTGATCCTCACACGATCTTCCGTCTAATTTACATGCGATAATGTTTTATTATAAATTGTGCGCGATATTTTCCTCAATTCATACCAGTGGTCTGTCAGATTTTACACTAATTGATCTGCGTATACGAATTACATACTATTTCATCATTCTTACAAAGACTGAGGATCGCGATTTGTGCTGGAATAATCTGAGTAAAATTAATGTTGATGAATAGTTCATCATTGCCAAATCTCTCATCTTTTATGAATGTATAATTTTCTTGCTCTTGAAAGTAAATAAACGAGCTATGCGATACAGCATAACTGAGACCTCTCCAAAATCAGTTTGAAAAATCAAAAAATAACCGTTTATACCAATGGAATATCAAAAACTAGTATCATCAAAATTAGCATTAATGCAATGTTCAATTCAAAGTTCGACTATTTGAGAATTGAAAATTTTTTTAGCAATATATTGGCGCAATATTGGATAGTGCTCTTTGCCGCAATATTGGCGCTATATTGGACATCGTTTCTCCAATATATTGGCAATATATTGGTCATAGCTATTGCCAATATTGCGCCAATATATTGCCCATAGAATTGATTTTTACGCGGAACGACCTGCAACATGAATTGTATGCTTGAAGTTTAGCGATGCCAGGGGAGACAGTGCATGAAAAGTTGAGAGCTTTTGGATATTAACGAATCACACATACATTCTACGTAAGTGTCAACAAAATAAGAACTAATTGAGGTACGCGGATTTTCAGTAATCGATTTGCACATTCTTTCCAATGTGCAGCTAGAGAACGGTCGATCACCAGGAATCTTGGAAAGTATTTGATAGGCTCTGACATTGATGATTCACCGGCACAGAAAAAAAGTATCTGTACTTTTGACCAGACCTACTTTTATGTATATCAGCACGTTGAATCCGAATCCGAGGTCGGTTTGGCCCGGCTACGTCTTATTTTCGAGAAAATCGTGAAAAATTCGGGGGAAATCGTGGAAATAGTGCAGAATAGCACGATTTTCTCGAAAACAAGAGGTAGTCGGGCCAAACCGACCTCGGATTCGGATTCAGCGTCCCAAAATACATTAAGAAAAGTAGGTCTGGTCAAAAGTACAGATACTTTTTTTTGTGTACCGGTGTTAGTAACATATTCTTCATAACAGTTAGAAACCCAAAGTATTCCACGTGGCCGCTGGAGAACTAAGATTCGGTAGTGCCTGAATCAGTTCTCATTTTGTTGACAGTCACGAAGAATACCTATATTATGTATATTTTGTTAATATCAAAAAGCTTTCAACTTTCTATCCACTGTCTCTCCTAACATCCATAAACTTCCTCGCTCGAGTATACAATTCACGTTGAAGGTCGTGTTGCGTGCGTTGGAGTAGGTTGAGAAGGAAGTAGTGTATCCATAAGTCAAATGATTCTCTGCTCGATATCCTATACTATTTTATTGATTGGGCACTGAATATGGAAGCAGCTGCCAGTATTTCGATATTTAACTTTGGAGTGTTATCGATGTTTCTCATATTCGACATATTATTGCTATCGTCAATAGTCTGCCCTAGACGCGTGAAATCTAAGGGAGGGCACAGCCTCCTAGACTTTTTGATGACGAAGTTATCTTCCCGCGCGTTGAGTTTTGTCTAACATGTGGGCATGAATATTCATCAGTGGATGCGCGCACAACTCCCCATGCGTCGTGCGTATTATGTAGTAGTGAGATAATATGCAAGCATTGGCATGATAGTATTGCAATCCAAATGAGTGCAGATCAAAAAGCTAGAGGTGTCCTTGTATTGCAACTCCTGCTGTGGAGCTTGAGACTTTCAAACTAAGCACAGCAAAAATTGACAGGGATTGAATTGAATTCATTGTGTGATTTAGCACACCTTTGTTAGGATTTCTGATTGTGATTCCGATCGTAAAGGTGGCTTTAGTATAATCGAGACAAAATGTAGTAGGATTAGCCCGTTCACTGCAGGTCAACTTTTCGTAATTTTATTCGAGCCATGAACCGAACTACCATATTCTGGAGAAATGTCTGTACGGGAGTGAATTCTTCTTCATATCTCCCCCTAATATATAGTAGTAAGAATGAGATTCCTCTGAATTCCCCTGAATTCCTCTGAATTCCCTTGAACTCCCCTGAATTCCCTTGACTGCCTTGAATGCCCAGGAGGGCCCCTGAGGGCCTCTGAGGTCCTTTGAGGTCCCTTGAGGGCCCCCGAGGGCCCCTGAGGGCCCCGAGTGCCTCTGACCAAATAACCTAAATTACGTTCCATATTTACCTTAGGGGCTGAGAGATTCCCCTGAGATCCCCTGAGGGCCTGTGAGGGCCCCTGAGGGCCTCCGAGGGCCTCCGAGGGCCCCTGAGGGCCCGTCAATTTTTCTGAGCCCCTGCAGGTCCCTTAGTCTTGTCAATTTCCCTCTGCAGCCTTCTAGAAATGATCTCGTTCTCATCATCATTATTTTCCGTCTCATTATTCAATTATTACAACATTTAAAGTGAGCTTGGGTTACGAAGAAGATGTATATTTCTTCCAAAAAAATGTGAATTAGAAAAATTTTACAGTATATCCGAGAATCAAAAATCAATAACCAAAATCTTTGTGTGACGGAACACTTTTCCACAACATAAACTTCATTTTCCAGAATCGAGTTCTCAATTTCCATCTTTTCACCACCTAACAATTTCAATTCATCTACAGCCTCCACTGTCACATGTACGTTGAACCTGTAAAGACCACTCAATGAAATCAATTTCGAAACGATTCTTTCCACTCTTATCTGATTGATCAGAAAATTAACTCTTCTCTTGTAAGTCACCGCAAACTTCTAACTCCACTCCACGATCGTATGATTCAATTTGACCGTTTCCATCTTTCACAACAATAACATCAAGTTTGTGACGTATATTTGTGTACACCCAGAATTCCACTTTTATTCTTTTCATTCCTTTGAACGCATTGATGCTTCAGATAAACCTCTATCGCTGGAGAATCGACAAGATTTGTGTGAAAATCGTGTCATATAGTCGAAACATCACCAATTCAACTCACTTATTGTTCCTTTTTTCAAAGGTATATCTTTAAATTTCATTTTGTTGTATATTCCAACGTCATATTCGCGATTCTCTTGTTCAATTCGATGATATTCTCGTTATGAGATAACAGAACAACTCTATTCGTAGAAATATCTCCAGTCATGTCTTTAAATATGGTTCTCCATACATCATCACTTATACACGTATACTCAATTTGATATGATGATTAATTTGCTAATATTATTCTCAATTTCGTTCAAAGTTAACCATTCTGTACGCATCTCACTAATTCACTCCCATCGCCCTTTTTCTGGAACTCAGATTCGCGAAATACTTTGTCAACATACGCAACTATAGTTCTGTAATATCAATGTCATTAACATCTCTAATCATAGATATACATATCAATTAACTGAATTACTAACGTTGTTTCATCTCCAATTTGGACTCTATTCTTCGAATAATTGAGTCCAGGAATTTTTCACATTCGCTGTGAATTCTCAAAATGAATATTCTCTGTTTCATGCAATGCTATTATTTCATCCAAACACTCAATTCCTGTAGATCGATCTGATCATTTTGAGCACTTGCCGTATTCTTCTCCAACCTTTTCTCTCGAACTGTTCGTTCAAACACCACAAGATTACCTGCTCCCTCAGTTCATATACTTGTATCGTTTCCCCCAACTCCAGATTTCACTCCATCTTAATGGAATTTGAGAACAATATACTTGAATTTCCAATCATATATGACAAAAATATCAAACATCAGATACCTCGTCCCAAACAACCTTTTCCGATCTCATCTGAACCATCGAATCTATTTTCAATAAACGAATTCTTCTGATCTCTTCACCGAGGAAGAGCAACGTGAAGCTGTCCATTGGAGAGAATTTGTCGTTTTATATAAATATCAACCTTATCTAAACTTCCACGTGGAGACTTATTAATTGTCATTGCCAATACCGAGACCACAGGGAGCTGTTCCCTGTGAACTACAAACGGCAGGAAAGACTCACCCTTGGTTAGTGTTAGCTTGGGTACGAAAACTATTGTCCCCATATTCTCCCCACTTATCACTTCCGCTTCAATATCATGCTTGTACAATTACCTAATCTTTAATCGAACCCCATTACATAAACCCTTCGCCACTCTCAGATTCCGAATCATCAGATTCCAAATTAACATCACAATAGCATTTACGTTCAAATCAAGTCCATGTGGAGTTAAACCGTCTCTAATTCTATTCAGAAACTCGGTTGAATATTCCAGATGAGTGTGCTCCTCGGTTTGATCTACACCTTTGTGAGTCGCATGATCAACGCTTAGTAAGATGGAGTCGGACCATCGAACATTTCCAAGATTTTCTTATTCAATTTTATGATATTTTCTTCATGAGATGACAGAACAACTCTATTCGTAGCAATATCTTCATTGATGTCTTTGGATATGGGTTCTACGTACATCATTACTCTTCCGCTCAGGTCTCACTTTCACTTCATCAATTCTACCCTCACCTCTACCAGAAGGATGTTAGAAAAATCAGGTCCTTAGATCTCAAATTTTTAGTCAGCTTCATTATATTAAACAATTGCCATAAGGCTGACGATGTGATAGTTTCCTGGATTATAGAATGTCTATTCCCATTGGTCAAAACTGGCAGGATTTGTCTGAAATCCCCGCCTGAAATCACCAATATTCGACCAAAGGGTGAGTCATTGTAAAAAGCGTCACGGAGTGTTCTATCCACCACCTCCAACGCTTCTTTGGGAATCACTGATGCTTCACCCGAGATGATAACACCTGCTTCCCTCAATTTCTCCTCATCGGCATCAGATTTCAAAAAAATACTCTCAATACTTTCTGAATCCAAGGGTATTCTGAAGTATCTATGACTTGTCATACCTTGTGGTGAAAAAAATCGACTCAATACTCGTACACGCCATTGGCAGAATCTTCTTCTTTTGGGATAAAAAATATTAAATGAGAGACCTTTACAAGGAAGTTTCTCCACAATCTCCAGGACCATCAATGAAACTGACTAGACTTTCATTACTTCTTAAGTTACTATGGATGGACTATTGATTCTCCACTCCTTTAAATCAATAATCAGGAGTAGCGGGGGTTGGCGAGCGGAGCGAGCAGGGGGGCTTGCCCCCCCTAGTATCATCTATATTGTTGGAGGAGTGAAGCGATCACCGGGGATAATCTCGAAGCGAATATGAGCTGGTGAAAGATTGAAATTGGAGAAATCGTTGGCCCCACCAACTGGGTGACTCAGTCATCTAACCTCATAATCAACGAAAATTAAAATAATTAAAATCCCAGCCAAAATTTGTCCGTCAGCATCTCACGTCTCGGGTTGCCTATCAGGAGGGGTGAAGGGTGATGGGTGGCCGTATGGGTCATGGTTGGGTCATGGGTGGGTGGGTTGGTGGGTGAGTGGTCAGGTGAGTTGGTTGGTGGATGGATGGAGTGGAAATCACTAAAGTTCAAGTGATACGTTTCATTGAATTTCAGTGGAAATTTCACTGAAAATCCAGTAAGAATTTCACTAAAGAGTCAGTGAAAATTTCACTGAAAAATCAGTGAAAATTTCACTAAAAAATCAGTGAAGATTTCACTAAAAATCAGTGGAAATCTCACTAAAAAATCAGTGGAAATTTCACTAAAATTTCAGTGAAAATTTCACTAGAAAACCAGTGAAAATCGCTTGAATTTTAGTGGAAGTTCTACTGAGATTTCAATGAAAACCGTTAGAAATCGTTGAAAATCGTTCAAGTTTCAGTGAAACTTTCATTGAAATTCCCGTGGAAATTTCTAGAGTTTCAGTGGAACTTCTAATGCAATTTCAGTGAAAATCGCTCAAGTTTCCACCGTCTATTAGATTCGAATAGTTGTCTATTTCAGTATAATTGCATCATCGGATGTAAATAACTATTTCGAAATTAGTGTATTGATTGAGTCAAACGAGATGGGCAACAAGGGTATACATGTTTTTCATTGCTGAAGAGAGAAATATCTTTCGTGATTAGTTTTTCATCTAGGTACAAATCATAAGTGGGATAGGATTCATAAGGCGAATAATCGTAGATTTCACAATATCCTTCCAACAAATTAAATTAATTGAGCGAAATTTACAGATTCTTACTGGAGATTCAGAAACCTCACTACGCGTAACATTACACCAACTCAATAGTTCTCAATCACAGTTACTAGGTTACATCAAGGAAATTATTTTTTCCGAATCCACTGTATTATGAAATCTCAACGTTACATTGTTCAACTACAGAAGCATTTCAGGGGCTCATAACATATCAAAGACACTTCCAAGCCGGACGAGCGTTAGCGAGGTAGACAATAACGCTAGTAAATATTATGCACGCTAAAAAAAGATCGAGCTCCGACAGCAAAACAGAATTTGCTATAAGGATCCTCGCTTATCCAACAATATTTTCATCTGGTCTTGCTATTTCTGCTGCCAAATCAGGCACAGTTTGCCTCGATAAATCAGCAAACAGATTTCGCTAGAAGACGTTCTGCAAATCTAGAAACACTTTTGAGTTCAGTTAGCAATTTATTTTGCAAAAACAGTTACGCCATCTGCGCTGCATAAAATTTTGGTGTCGCAGCGACTTGAAATGGGTAAAACAACACAAGTTGCGTGCTACGCGAGCTTCATGTTTGATTGATGCGGCTAATTTGCAACCTAAGTAAAAATAACCTCTTGGCAATATTTACACCCACATTATCCACCCTCCACAATTAATTTAGGATTTAGAAGGTGAGTTTACTCATTTTTTTTCGAACGGTGGTATGTCACCGTTGAAATACCATGCATGTGGCCATTCATAAGAGATCCTTCATCTCATATTCTTCACAGCAAATTCAATAACAATGACATGTTTTGCTGGGTCCCAGTGGGTTAAGGTCTAGTTACGACAGCAAATTATTTTCGCTGTCTGGAAACAGCAGCAGAAAATCGCTAACCGAGCAGAAAAATTTGCTAGTTCAACCAAACTGTTTTTAGCGTGTGTAGCAAAGAAAATTGAAAAATGTAGCTACATATAGTACTTGTATTAAGCAAACTCCTATGATTTCGTCATTAACCGCGCGTTTTCCGGAAGCACACCATTTTCTTATTGTATATTCCAAAGTATTTACACTCTTTCGACCATTATTGTAGTTTTTTATCTTGTATATTCTATCAAAGCTACAACAAATCAATATTCTTGGTTATATTCGCATTCAATAACATATATTGAGTTTCTATTAAAGTTGTTGTCTTGTCGATCTCGAAGGACGGTGAAGAATTAAATTAATTCGCAAAATTTTGCGATGGAAATTTTATCACGACGTTTTCAAGATCGACAAGACGCCAACTGTAATATCTATCATCAAGGACGAAAAATCTACGATATCTCTTCACAGAGTTTCATTAATGTTGGCTGAATTTCAACCACGTGTTTGTAAGTCTTTCAACCACTCTTTTTTGTATTCAACCAATGTGGCTGAAAATTTTGGTTGAAATTCATGCACGTTTTCACAGTGCAGATTTTGGCTCAAATGCGACTTAAAGAGGCTTCTTTTCAATAAAATGTATTCTCCATGCATGAGTTGTAAAAAATCTAATGGGTGGCATTTGGGGCCTGAATCTGATAGCCTTTCTCAAAAAATGGGATTATTTCACGTTGATATCATGTAGTGGGAGTTGAGTTCTGAAGTATCTTTTTCCTGAGACTGTTTTCAAGTCGATTGTGGGATATACACGTTCACTGCGATGGGCCCAACGGGTGGGGCCCACTTTTCATTGAGTTTCAGCTCACGTGTAACAGCGGAAACATATCCAATGGCTCATGTCGTGGTGGTTTCTCGTTGTTGATATGTTATCATGAACATGTTTGCACAGCAGTTTCGGTATTGGACTCGATTTTGCTCCAGATTCTCGTTTTTTACGCAATTTATCCATTAATTACATGAAATCAAGCGATTAGCAGCAGACTACTTACTTTGGACTCGACAATTTCCAACGTATCTTAGCTCATTTGGAAGCTTATTTCAAGATGTACAAACTGAGCCCAAACACGTTGGAAATTATCGAATCTCACTTGGGTATCTTCCATTTACGAGCGATAAAAGTTTCTATCAAAAAACGTGGGTTCTTTCAAGCACAGCCTCTGCTCTGTCATATGTGTATTGTCATGTACTGTAAAACTCTTGGCATTGAAGATAAGAAGAAGATGATCGGGTTGAATCTATCACTTTTAATGCTTGAAACGATTTAAAGAACGTCAATGAAGCGCAGCCCAAGATCAGGCTCAGCAATGCTGAAGCACGCTAAAAACCATGATCAAACATTATTCTCTGGGTGGAACAGATATTGAAGTACAAGTTCTCTCTGATAACATTGAATTTGATGATTTTATTGACACTACTGATCATCCTCATGAATATTCTTCATATCAGAGGGAAATTTTTGGGCCCCACCGGTAAGGCTCGCCGAACCCAAAGATGGGTCCCAACTCTGTGTGCGATGGGCCCCACCGGGGGCCCACTAAGATTCATAAAAATACTGTAAATAGATGGCAAACCGATGATTTTCCAATAGGTTTAGCTTCCGAAAGTGCTGAAACGCACATTTGTACTCTCTCGCAATCTAGACCGGAATCGCGATTTCGCCTTCGCAGTGAATGTGTTAATGTTCACGTGGTTTTGACTTGAACGAAAAGAAGGGCATTATAACCGCAATTAATCAGCAACGACAAATAGTGATACAAAAATTTCACCGATCCATATCCCACTATACAAAATCGACTGGACAGGTAGACAAGAAGATCCCAAAAATTAGTCAAGTCGGAAGCCAGTCTATAATTGTGAACCATCTGAATGGCGCTAAAATAGCACAGATAACACTACCGGATTCCAAACCCGGGCACCTATTCCTCTAAAACCGGTTTACCCTCTCAATCCTCTCAGCTTCACTCCAGAAGCATCTACACCATAAATACAAGACAAGAGAGTCCATGTTATATATTATGGTCCCGCACTGCAGCCAGAAGCGTGTCGGCAGTTGTCGTTGTCGTTTGCTTTTATTCGAGACATAACAGTCGGTGACACGCGATATAGCGCCGTATAACGCATTAAAGCTCTTTGGCATGATAATAATGCATGCTCTCATGCAATTCCCGTGCCGAAAATCGAGCGCACTCAGGCCTCCTCCTCCTCCTCCTCCTCCATACACTTTCGTATACTCTTGCATGATGACATTCACCAGCATTAAACCTCCTACTGGCCATACTCGACATTCCCATGAGAGTAAAAGTGATTTCATTAGCAAAGATTAATCGTCGGTGTCGTTGTTGGGTGAAGCCCCCCTCCCTTCCCAATTGACCCGCGTAATTCAAATTCCTGAATACGTACGTTTACTTTGACTTTCTCGCCCAAGGTCATTGAGATAGCCCTTATTATTCTTCGGAGACACTTGCGATTATAATAATGCGATGGTGTCTGAGCATCTCACTGACGTAACCGGATGGAGATCCTAATTGATTGGGGAGGAGCGTCTCCAGTATAAAAATGTGCCTGACAAGGTGGGCCGTAAATTTACGCTCGACACCTCGACAGTGGACAGACTCAGCTTTGCAGCCTAACTGATTGTTCCGCTCGTAATAAGTAATGATGGACGTTCAAAAAGATTTATTGCTTTACTCAAGTGTCTTAAGGTAACCCGCGGTGAAATTGTGGGGAAAGGTCGATGTGAAATTTTTGATTTCGGAAATATTTTTTATGTATTTCATAAAATGTATACAGCGATTGGCATCTTGACAATGGCGAGTACAAATATATGTACGATTATAATACTGGAGAATCTTTTCCAACCGCAGACTGTTAATTCCTCGATTTTCTTCTTTTATTTGCGAAGAGGAGGAAGAATAATACTGGGTGGGAAGATTGATAGCAGCAACAGAATTTCAATTATACCAACCAATGAAAAATGTACGAAATTTTCACATTCTCCAGACTTTGAAAGCTTCCTTACAGGGTCATTAATTCGACAATGAGGTTTTTTTTGCGGTCGAGATGCGTTCTGAAGAAAGTGTGTACTAAAAGTCACGTCGTCATGTGTGAGGTTGGTTTACTTTCTTCGACGATACTTGTAACCCTCAGCTGCTGGAGCACCACCTCCACCTCCTGATGGTGATGGTGCTGCTGCAGGATAAGATGCTGTACCTTCGTAACGTATCATTGGTCTGTAACCATTTTCGTCTGCTATGTAATCGACGTATTGGTGTCTACCATCTGGTAACAGAACGTGGTAGCTACCGGTTGCTGCTTCCTCATTTCGCATTTCGTGGTGGCCAAAGTCTAAACCGGCACCGGCGTCCTGGACCTCATAGGAAAATTCGTAGTTTACTGGGTCCTGTGGATTGATTGAATTTTGGGTGAGTGTTATTTTCCATTCTGATCGTACTATTCTGATTTGATTTGGAATTTCATGGCCATCTCCATGCAATTGAACCTGCTTTGGGTAGGAGCTGGGTTGAAGGAGAGGAATTCTGTTCTTAGCCGTTGCAAAATGAATTATTCGTTGCGCAAGCTGCACCAAATAATTGTCGAAGTATTGTAGCAGTGAATATGCTGAACCGCGTATAGGAACCGGACTAGATTTATTCTCATCAGAATACAGCTGAAATGTGTTTTCGTATTTATATAAAGTTTCTGAAAAGACTCAAGGTGGATCTCAGCTCGAACTTGTCCAGGAACTAGCTATAGAGAACTATGTAGGGTTACGATAACTATGTCGCAAAAGTGTATGAGTGGCAATCAGATTACCATCACAACTCTGAAATATTACATGCACTGATCCTTCTTGCTCTCCATGTTGTCTGTAGACGACTAATACAGGGTTTCGTTTTTCACGGTATTTTCAAGACAAGTTATTACAAATTTTTCGGAAAAATCTGAAAAAATTCTAAGAAGTTTTCTTGGATGTTGGTAGTACAAATGAAACAATTGAGAATTATTTACGTTAGTATGGATGCAAGAGAAAGAACGAAAACGAAAAATCAATTTAAAGAATTGACAGTCTATTTCTTCATTTTTCTACTCAAAAGACCTAATAGAAGTACTTTTATTCCCCTATCTTCCCTGAAATATAGCTGAGGATTCAGCGTGTTAATAGCCAGTCGAAGTTTCTGAAAGGAATTCATGTAGAGGCCGGAATGGAGATCGCAAATGTTTTCAGAAGATTGTTTTTAGAAAATCCTATCGGAAGAAAATCAAAATTGTTACCTCAAATGAAAGTTTTCATGAAATTTTCGGATGAAAATCATGATTGTATTTCATCATATCGCTAGACACGTGCCTCATATTTTGAATTGTGTTGTTCGAGTTCTCAGACTTTCTCCTGCATTCACACAATATAAATAGAATTCCCTTTGAAAATTTGCCATTCTCATATTCAACTCTATTCGCCATATCTGACATACTTCTAACATTGCAAGGAAATCGGGGAGATTTTTAACCTCCCAACTTTGTACTGCTTGATAAGTGGATCTATCTGTCCCTTTTGCCTTTCACATAAAATTTCATCAATCGTTTTCGATTCAAACCTATTCCTATTCCATTTCCAACTGAATTTTCCTAAGAACAATTTCAAAACTAGCTTTGGATCTTTTCGGTATGTACGGGGGAACTCGAGAATCTTGGAGTCGTTGTATTTGGAGAGCATGATGAATTTTGGTTAGGAGAATTATGGATGTGAAGCATCTTAAACAGAAGATTGAATTCTCAATATCAGTCGCTTGCGTGAAATTCGGATCATTCTTCTCATGAAATGGTGCTTTCATGATCTCGTCATCATATAATCTCGAATGAATTCACCAGATATAATTAGAAAATCAATTCAAATGTTTCAATGGAGCACAGAATTGAAACTTGATGAAAGGGGCGATGTGGATAGGTTTTTTGGATGTAAAATCGATCGTAAGGAGATGAAGAATGGAGAGGTTCATATTTCTGAAATTCATACTCCATATCACAGTCATACTCTTAGAGTACAAATTTGACCTATCATCGGTCGAATTTTTTTGTATTTTGATCATCGTCCCGGAGGAAACGACGGCTTGCACGCTACACAAAACAGTCCCTCAATAGATTGTTTTTCAGTATCAAGATGACACTGCACGAATCTAGGAATTCCCGATAAAGAAAATCCATCAATCTTCCCTACAAAGAATTCCATCCAATCTACCTCCCACACAAGCTCTAATCAATCAACCCAGTACACCATCGTCTTTCAGCAAAACCAATGATAATACAGATCGCTCAGTTCACAGCCATCCAAGCTTACACGCACATTCCAGACCATCCATTCGATCGAACGCTCGCACACAATCACACAAATAGATCAGCAGGAGGCTCCTTTGTCCTTCCTATGAAATATCACGATGGACTCTCAGACTAATTCAATGCTCTATACATTCACGATTGGTATACGTCTATGGTCTACCAGATCCCTTGAGAACCATCTCGAGAACAAGAGACAAGCACATATATCCATCAGAATCTTCTCCATACATAGATACATGTGACCTGTTTGGCTTATCAATCAAACAAGCTCATCCACACATATCTCCTTAATTAACTCAAGAGCTATTATCAAAACCTACCCCTGCCCACTCATCTGGATGACCTGGATGTGGTCCTGCTGGTTTTGGCCCTGGAGCTGGAGCTGGTGCTGCTCCACCACTAGGTGGTAAATACGCTTGGCCTTGTTGAGGTTCAGCATCGATTCTTGTGACCATTAGAACCAAAGCTAAAATTGTCGCCTGTGTTAGAATCTGCAGCAGCCATGACTGCATCAGTCGTGTTTGAACCTGTGAGCAAATTAGGAAATTGTACAGAGGGATTAGGAACATCGTCTGACGGTGTCTACGGAAATTCAATGCCTGAGAGATTTAGGGTAGGCCTTGGGAATCAAAGCTTGTACTGATGAATGTAGAGGAAAGGGATCGAATGGGGTTATAGGGAAGTAGATGTCGGTTAACACGGAGTGAAGCTTGACAGATCAAACGAAACGGATATATGTATATATATATATAGCAGGAAGACGAGTGGACCGCGAGGTTGGGTAAATTAGTGGCTTTGAATTGAGATTGCGGTCTGAAGGATGCTAGTCTCGTCGTCATTAGCACTGTAGTAGAGTTTGATGGTATTTTTGGTGGTAATACTTGAGATCGATAAGAGATTGAAGGATTTTAGCAACTGGGTAGAGGACTTCATGCTCTGTTGATTCTCTCGAGAGTGAAATTGCTATTTGTCCGAGGCATGAATTATTCGAATGCCCAGTACTTGTTCACAATAATTACTATGAAATACTATAGTTTTGATAGATGAGTGAATTTCATTGCCAATGACGAAATTTGAGAATTCCATCCAATAATATCCATGACTCTGCTGTAATCAGATGATTGACCACAATAGGTTGATGGAATAAACTTTAGTCTATGAGGTTTTTGTCACATGCGAATTCGTATGACTGGTGCTTATTGAACGTCATGAATCAAAATTCTTGCTTTCTTCACAGGGATCACGAGTTCGAGTAACTCGAAAAACATGGTGGATGGAAGATGGAGAGAATTCCATCAATTTTTAAACATGAAAGAATCGTACCACCTGAATCGAGAAACTTTGAAAAACAAGGAGGTGCTCAGTCACAATTTCTACTGATACTCTGATAGGAATGTGACCAATTTTTTTGACCACCCATGCAATATACAGATACAGTGACAATGCAATTAGGTTAGACTTGGCCAGTTTTTGGCCGAAAATTGCTCACAGTTTTTACCAGGGTATTGCAGAATATTTTACGTGAGTCTGGTTCGAGGAAAATCGGTAGAATTAGTGAAAAATTAGAATAACGGACTCCGAAACAGTGTAATAGAATAATAATTGATTCAAGAAAATGTGTTCCTCCCCATGCTAGCACAGTACTACACAACCACCAAAATGAGTTGCATGAATATTGTGTCAAATATAGGTATGAAATTGTGCGGGTGATAACTTTTCCAGGCATCCATCACCTACGTCAGTCTCGCCGATTTTTCTTCTACACGATTTTGGTCTGAAACTATTTTAATGGATAAATTGTTTGAATTTCAGTTTTCTGATCATCAGTCTCTCCCAATACTGCCTGAATTCATGATGAGGCTCGCAATTGATGATGTGCAAATCCTAGCGAAATGGACATGAAATAGGTATAATTTCTGCAAACTCATAATGTGGCGTGGAAAGTTCTATTCTGAAGTGGTCAATTCAATCATGACTGTGAGAATTCGATTAGGATGAATTAGGACCATGAAGGAGATGGCAATAGGAGTTATGGTCTTAGATCTTGGATGATATTTTGCAGTACGCCCGACATCTGGAGGGATATTCCAGACTATTGAAAATCTACTTAATTCCAATAGACGATTTGGCTTTTAGTTCTGAGTAATGACCCTCTTGCACTTGGAATTGGAAGTCATGGAGCCTTCTCAATAGAGTAGAATAAAGAAAAAGGATATTGAGAAGATGAGCCAAAGTCTGTCTCGGTGATGGGTTCCTAATAATACTTTTATGTACGATCTTCTTCCAATAGATTAAAAATCTTACCTGGATTCTCATTGATGTAACGGCTCAGTCTATCCCAATAGAATGCAATCTAGACTAAGGCTCAAGAAGAGCAAACCTCGATTTTATATACTGAGATCCCCACATTGTAAGCGATTGCTTGAAACCAAAACGGATACCTTATAATCTAACGGTTTTACAAGAGAATTGTAGCACTATGATCATGAACAATTAGCAAACCGCAAATCTGTGTCATACCGGTGACGCCAGACGCTTGTCTGGCAACTTTGGATGACTCTATTTTTGAGCTGCGGTAGCAATTGTCATGTAGTTTGCACCACCGAGGTGAACATTTACAGCTTAATTCTCTTCGTACAAGAAACCGCTGCTCGATTTTGAGACCTCATTTGGTCAAATATAGTCAAATGCAGGTACGGAAATTATCTTCCAGGGATTATTCAGTAGGAAGCAAACAATGAATCAATGAGACTATCCTTGAACTTCTACAAAGTCCGATCTGGGAAGAGACTGAAGATATTCTTGGAAAAACAGCTTTGATTCTGCGGTGGAACATCTGCTACATCAACTCGAATAAAAATTATGATGAATTAACAATGCACCATACTAGGATAGATTCTGTGTTCCATTCTCATGATTGGGAACAAGATTCAGGGAATGGCTATCTAGAGCAATGAGATTGTTTTTTTAGCATGGAGTGACTAAGGCGCTACTTTTAGTCCCGGTTGCAAAGAGAGAGTTGGTGTTAATTTGCCCTAATGCTTATGAGTAATAGCATACGTCCCTCACTCGCGAAGTACTTGTATGAGTCGACGGATATTTTTCTCCTCGTTTCAATCGGGGGAAAGCTTTCCCCGTGCTTCAAAGCAGTCATACCTTGGATCTTGAGTGATGAACTATCAATATTTATTTCACAACGCATTTTTTTCGGACAACTTTCACTTGTCTGAATTTTCTGATTGGTTAAGATCCCGGATACAGATTCCCAAGTTCACCGTAGATTGGACGTGATTATAGCAGTCTGAAATTCTTTTTTTGATAGAATTTCGTTCTATTTAAGCTATCTGTTTGTGAAATGATAGTGGATGTTACTGTGAAATGACTCCATCAGTCTTTCCTGCCAAGTAACTTGAATTATCCTGTGTCAGAATCACCATTGAATATTATCATGGATATGATCAAGGGGTTAGATTCAGTGATATTCCCTAATAGCACAAGATTCTGATACGTAAACAATAGATCTCGAGAATTGAAGTGGTACATCCTCCAATTAGATTGAATATGTTCGAGTAGAAATGGCTTACCGCATGATTTATTACTAATGCGGTCTTTTTTTCTTGCTACTGATGATATAAAAGATTATTCTTAACGGCAATAGCATACATGACAATTATTTGATGAGCGATTCCTTAGCACAGTCGATTGATATCGTAACATCCTCTCATCGAGTCATAATATATGATACATCTAATAGTTCACTACGATCGATATTTTCGGCTTTACATACAATCTTAGAATAAAGAATTCCATGCAATTCAGTCATTATACAATGCACGATGTTCTTAATCCTAGATACTTTGTCTCATTAGAGATAAATGCTATTAATATTGATATCCACCATTGGCTTCTGCATCTCCACCACTTCCCGAAGGATAACCACCGCTTCCGCCATTACCACCTTGCCCACGACCATTGCCATTTGGTCCTCCGGAAGGATAACCTATGAAAGAAAAGTCTGTTATCATATGCTTCCACACGAAGAGTGGATAGATAATGATCTTGTTGTTAGTTTACCGTTACTTCCTCCGAAATCATTATTGCCGAATCCTTGTCCACCGTTGCCATTTCCTGATGGACCACCAGATGGGTAGCCCCCGCCACTAGCTCCTCCATTTCCTGGACCTCCAGAAGGATAACCATTGCTGCCACCTCCACCGTTTCCTGGCCCACCGGATGGATAACCACCGTTACCGCCTCCTCCAAACCCACCTCCCGATTGAGGCCCTCCAGATGGATAACCTGTGGGAAATACTCATCGTGATGGGATTCTCAGATATACCTCATTCTGCTACATGAGTTTTATTAATAGATTTTCAGCAGTTTTCAAGAAGCAAGATAGATTGAAGAATTGAATGAGATATATTGGTGTGCAATGCATTTGAAGCTTATCCTACATTGTACGGATTCCTAGTACAGGTATTGCCAAGTATGTAATTCCACGCGGAACAGACCTACGAAGAAGGTCATGTCTCAGATTATTTTCTTGGTCATTCCATTCGATTCTATGGTACAAAACATAAACTTTTCACGACCCATGGGAACCCATAAAAATTTTTTTCAAGTATATGGTGCACATATTAATTTATCCTTTTCAATCATCTCCAACAACAAGATTTGGGTGTTTTTTTCAATAAAATTCATATTTCTCGAATTCGTTTAGAGATACAGACATTGATTTTGAGGTTATGGGCGGATTCAGTGGGGAACAGAATGGAAAATACAAACATATCAATTCCTCAAGGAGCCATCTTTCTTATTCCTTGAGAATTAGATATTCGACGTGAAATGTTGTGTTCTTTCAGAAAAAAGTAGTCCCGAACATTTTTCCTGCATCCTAGGGCCTGTTTCTGCTATTTTCTGCAAATTTAAATCCTAGACGATCGAAACTCGTCTGTTTCCTGCGTATGCGCAGGAATCCGAATCTTGGAAACCAATTCCATTGAAAAGCCAAGAATATTTCCTTCAGAATGAACACGTGGCGAAGTCAATTCCATGCATTTCGACCAGAGCGACAACGTCCAGAAGACCACTGGATCTCAGGAGGTATGTCGTGGGTACCGGAGCGAGTGATGTAGGAAACCCGCGCAGGATGGCATACGCACCCAAGCTGAGGGTTCATCTTCCATACGTTGCAGTTCCGGTCCCAATTGATCAAATTGACTCCGCAAAGTTGTTATTTTAGAGAAAATTTTCTTGGTTTCTCGAAGAGATTGGTTTCATGAATCGAAATTCCTGCGCATGCGCAGAAAACAGACGATTTTCAATCGCGCAGAAAATAGATTTGCAGAAAGTAGCAAAAACAGGCCTCAGAACGCAAAAAAATGTTCGGGACTCATTTTTTTGGGTTGAACACAAAATTTTACATCAAAACATGGCTTTTTGAGGAATCAATATTTTTATATTTTTCATTCTCCTGCTCACTGTAGGTCCTTTAAGACCTTCCGAATGCCGCTAACCGCATCTCTGTATCTCTGAATGGATTCGAGGAAGATTTTATTGAAAAAAGACCCAAATTTTGTTAGAGATGATTTCGAAGGATAAATTCATATGTGCCTCACATACCTGGAAAATTTTTATAGGGTCCCATGGGTACTGAAAAGTTCGTGTTTTGTACCATAGAATTGAATGGAATGGCCAAGAAAATAATCTGAGACATGACCCTTTGTCGTGAGTCTTTTTCGCGTGGAACTACTCATGTATAGAATCGGTAGACCCATGTGAGAATAGTTTGAGCGCTCAAGAAGATACACTATCCATTATTTTTTGATCTCTGTGCGTGAAAGTTGTACTTTGTGCACAGTTTGTCGGCGTTTACTCACAGTTTATCAAGAATTGTGATTCAATACCCGGGTATGAAACCTGTTCTGCGCATAATCGTGATGATTCTGGCCCTCGCGTGTGGCTCGAGCGGGAAACTTATCTCTCGGGTGCGAGAAACAGTTCTTATGCCCTTGTCTCAAAATGCACTATTCCACTTTGATGCCAACGATCGCAGACATTCATATATTTTACATCCGAATGATGTGATTTGATCAATAAACAGTGAATCTAGAAAATCTAGTGTGCAATTTCCTGAGTTGAATACTGAGCAAGGATCTATTTGTTCTGTTCTATCACTACACTGGCAGGAACATAATGCACACCAGTCAAAAAGCTGCCAATATATCTCATAAACCGGATATCACGAGTCAGAAAGATATCTTGTGTACCCCTACGAAAGACAATTTTTGCTTGAGATCTCCTAAATTCGGATCAACAGTTGATTCTTTAATGATTTTTGATCGAATAGACCAGCTGTGATTGTGTTCCTCGATATGACTCATAATCACGCATTAGCCACGTGAAAGTTTTCGGCCATAGCTCAGAAAAACATGAGCTAATATTCCAGAAGAATCACTACTATAACTGCAATATCTCTTGCATGGACTCTTGTTATTTGGACTCGGTGCTAAGATGTTGGTCAAAATAAATTGATGACATCAGTGCTTTGACACAAAAAAATTTCTGGCAGTGTTTTCCGGAGGATCACGTATCTGAATCAATCATGCCTTTCAATAAGTAGTGTTTCGTTCCACCAGATCTCTCTCAGTTCTATGTTGTTTCAGTAAAATTTTGCCTGGATATCCGCAATCATGGATACACATTCAAACGAGAAATTTTACCATTGTTGCCTCCAAAGCCATCGCCACCGAATCCTTGACCTCCGTTTCCACTGCCTGGGCCTCCGGATGGATAGCCCCCACTGCCACTCCCACCTCCACCATTTCCTGGACCACCGGAAGGATAGCCTCCACCTCCACCACCACCAGAGTTGCCTTGACCTTGACCCCCAAAACCGCCAGACTGACCACCGGATGGTCCACCTGAGGGATAGCCATTAGATCCACTACCAGTATTAGCCTCCCCTTCGTATCGAATTTGAGGTTTAAAACCTCCACTATCGGCCTCATATTCTACAATTTGTTTTCTGCCATCTGGCAAGAGAACATTAAATTGGCCCTGGGCACGATCGCCATCTCTCATCTCCATATGAGCAAAATTACTACCTGATTGATCGTCTTTCACTTCGTAATTGAATTCGTACTTCGCAGGCTCCTGGAACAGAGTGAAAACGAGCAAATTTGAGTAGATTTATTCATACAGCAACATACGTTGGAAAAGAGCTCTGGGGTGATTCCAGATAATGATTCGTGTCAGGTATGCGTTTGAATCATCGAAAGAGTATTGCCTTTGAGCCAAACACCAAGTTAAGGAAATAAAAATTGAGTAATCTTACTTCGCTGCCTTCATCAAAACTATTTCCGCCACCAGGTCCACCCGACGAGTATCCGCTGTCCTGTCCTCCCGAAGAATATCCATTCCCATTTCCATTTCCACCAACAGCTCCTGAAGGTGGAGGTCCGTAACTGTCTTGGGGTTGCCCGCCAAAACCACCACCACCGCCACCACCACTCGGAGATCCAAAATTGCCTGAAGGTCCACCACTGGGGTAACCTTGATCTCCGCCACCTCCACCCTGTCCGAATCCTCCATTGCCACCAGGACCACCTTGAGGATAGCCACCATTTGATCCAGGCCTTCCGCCACCTCCGGAACCAAATCCATTGGATGATGGTGCGCCATATGAACTAGATGGACTTCCTCCTGGGGGACCTTGAGCTCCTCCGTTGCCAAATCCACCTCCTGAAGATGGAGATCCATAACTACTTGACGGTCTTCCACCATTGCCGCCACCACCGAAGCCATTTCCACCTTGACCATTGCCATTGCCTGGGAATTAGAAATGTTCAAGGTAAAGATGTGGGGAGTCATGGTAAAGAATGTATAGGGATATCTCAGGATTTGGGCGATTTTTGGCTCACAATCAGTCAACAAAGGAATTTTAAAATGGCTGCACACTGACCACACTATTCTTCGCTGATGTGTTACTACTTGAGGAATCATGGAA
Source organism: Eretmocerus hayati (assembly GCA_029851415.1). Classification (NCBI taxonomy): domain Eukaryota; kingdom Metazoa; phylum Arthropoda; class Insecta; order Hymenoptera; family Aphelinidae; genus Eretmocerus; species Eretmocerus hayati. The sequence goes on from CM056741.1 coordinate 10,735,934, forward strand.
TGTTGGTGTTATTCATTTTCGAGTCCCGTACTTGGTCCCATCAAGAGAAAATGGAAAACCCCTTGAATTTATACAGGCACGTTGCATTGCAGCTGCTCAAATTTTGGTTTGCATGTGTGAATGTACGGTACCGAGATTGTAGTGTATAATGAAGTGACATATTCTCGACACTATAAAGTAGCTTTAAGTGGTCTTTATCGCATCAAACACAGATATTCAACCTGTTCAAAATCTCATTCTTGTAGTCATAAATTTTCATGAGACCCGCGTTGCTCACAGGTCTGTTTTAGGATTGGTGCTACTCTCAGGTACATGTCTCGAAGTATAAATGATGGATTACGCGTGGTTCCAGTTCCTTTGAAGCCAGCATTTTCATGTGCTACGTGAAATACGCTTTTTTTAACAGAATTACGCAAGACCAATTTCCTTTGTTTAGTCTCGCATTTCACGTGAGAGTGCAGGACACCTCTGTATCTGAGCTAGATTTGTAGGTTTTGGCTAAAAGAATAAAATGCCATCACGAGAGATCAATTTTTGATCGCACGAACCACTAAATCGTTTGAAGTGGCGATATTAAAAAAATCGGGAAATTATCGGACACTCACACAAGAGGTCACCACTCTTACACATTGATAGTCACAGTCTAAGATTCACATCATATATGGTTTTCACACACTCACTTGATCATTTCCCTTACTCACAGGATTATTGGACTATCGCACTGCAAGCGAGAAGCTGTCACTAAAATTTTTGTTGCGGCACTAAAAAAGTCGGAATCAACCCGAAGATCACGTGCTCCTGACTCCGCCTAGGGCAAACTATGATTTCCTGAAGTATTCCAATGTATTGTCAATGACTGGATCCACGAAGTTTCTCAGGAGGGAACATGAAATGATTGATAGGGTAATTGACAGAACGAGTCTTCAGGCGCAACAGCGATATCGACCGCATTGTGAGGTTTGCCCATATAAGAACGGAGTTTTCACGAAGGATTTGATTTATCGGTTGACTGAACAATTTTTTGAACGATAATATAACAAAATAAGAGTGAGGATACGTTGGATCAGTCTCAAACTTCACAAATCTGAAAGTAGTTCCAATTGAAATAATTGGAACTACTTTTTGAAAACTGAGACAATTTTCATTGAAATAACAGACACGTGCACACTTATCTACACAGGATGGTGCTTTCTGAATGGCAAGATAATGAATTGTCAAGAGGTTTACCGAAAAACCCTCAGACAATAAAACCACGAGCTGAAGGTAGTACTATTGTAACCTCACTCTTCAAAATGTTCGAGATGTTAGAACCTCCACTAATAGAGTCTGCTGATACTATAATTGAAATCTCAGAGGTCTAAGATGTGTATAACCGGGAAGGGCGAGCTGCAAATATGGACATTTTTGTCTTATTAGTGACATATTCGTGACCTCACGACTAATTTAGGTAAACATTGGCTCGCGGTGAAGCACAAGCCAACCAGGCTCTGTAAAAACTGCTGAGTATATTTTCTGTCATCGCTATTGGGTATATGAATTCGGCCTCTGAAGTCCGGCCTCTGAAATTTTATTTGAGTAATTTCGTTATGATTTCTCATATGACGTTTTCAATATGGAACTATTCGGTAGTAATGCATTTTTGTTCCCGCAAAAATGCTGGTTCATTTTAAATTGGCATTCCCCCACTCCGCAGCTGGCTCTCTACCTTCATTCCATATCACTCCGTACTTGCGAGTGAGAGAAGAGTAACGCTTGAATCATCACGCTTGATGATAGACTCTTTCACGTGCAAAAGCTAAATAACTTACGCCAGGAAACTGTCACTACGAGCTCGGAAATATGTTCTGATTACTCTTGGATAGAGTACAATGCTCGAAATGATGATTCTTTCCTTCCAGATCTATTCAATAGAATCTTTGATAATCCCGGACGATTATCTTGTCAGATAATCGTATCCGCTTCAAAGGTACTTATGACAATAAGACGAGCAAAAAAAGTTTCAATTGAATCGATCATTCTGCTGTATGAGAGCGCATTTTGAGTCTTTTTTGTTAATCGGAGATATGTGATCTCCAAGATACTCATTTATACGTCAGAAGACGACAAGTATATCTTCCAAATCACGCGAGATTGATTGATCGTTCCTCTTTGGTAACGAGGCAAAGGATTACGCGAGGGAGCGCAACAGCAGGGTATGTGAGCTAACAAATGTAACATTCGAATGTTGGGAATCACCTTTGATGAGGGAGCGGAAATGGAGCTGAATTCAAAGAATTAAATGAAAGAAGTTATGACGTATATGATTGTGGTAGAAAATTTGCATTTGTTCGATAGAAGAATTCAATTTGGAGTGAATTATTGTGATCGTGATGTTGATACGTTTCGAAATCGTAGATCAGAATGACGAGTATCTTAGAAGAGAAATCTGTTAATCCTTTCATGATATATTCTTCGGGATTCGAGATTGGAATCGTCGGAAATAGGACAGGTGAATTTGGGAGTCAACACAAGTACACAACACAATCAAGTTTGAAGTGTTCGATTTCACTGTCTACAATCACTAAAACGGGATAGAATTATTACCTGGAGGTCCATAACTGTTGGACGGGCTTCGGCCACCCCCGCCATTACCACCAAAACCTCCGCTACCGCCACCACCGGAGGGTGCTCCGTATGAACTAGATGGACCATTTTGGCCACCGGGTCCACCACTGGGATACCCGCCTGCACCACCACCACTACCACCGGCACCACCTGGGAAACCACCTCCGCCACCTCCAGGGCCTCGACCGTTTCCGTTGCCTCCAAAACCATTCCCACCTTGGCCATTCCCATTACCTGTTGGATAGAAGAATGAGTGAGACTTCAATGTGGCAGAAGGCATTATATTATGATCGAAGACTAACAACACGCTATGTGGGAAAAGAGCGGACGATTCGAAACGTTCTCTGTCCCGAAGAAGGTGAATCCAGATGTATTTGCTACCAAAGCCTATTGATTTCTCACCGATGACTTCAAGATTTTTAATACTCGATTTGAACCCTCTTATTTCACTCTTGGTCGTATTATTTGGAAGCTGAGTCTTTGGTGATCTAAGAACTTTCATCGTCATTAATGTGAATACTTCGGGCTGATAAAATTGATAGAAGGGATCGATCACGGTGCGTCGGGGAGTCAAAAATTCAAGGATTAACGAAAATGAGAAATTCCTCTGTAATCGACCTGTAGGTATCTTCTCAGTCTATCCCCCCAGAGGATCAGAATGGACCGTCGATGAAATTTGCAACAAAGGCAATTCTTCGTATTTCTATCATCAATAAAATGTAAAAGTTCGTCCTTTTTCACGGTCCCTTGTTTTTTTGCTGGGTTTCTCGTGAAGTCAGAAGGGATGAGTTTTATGGAAAAATGTGTGAAATAGTTTTTTGTAGGACTCTGAAGGATCTACGGAGCAATCTGGTCGCATATATCGATGAAACTGGATCCAAACACGGTAGTCAAAGGAACTTGAAGGGGATAATACAAGAATTTTAAATTTTATAAGATCCCGAGATATTTTTCTCCCACCTGAGAACCTCGCAGTGGTCGTTTTTCGTCCTTCAGAAGAAGCATCTAATCTTGCTGATTCTTTGAAGAAATCTTCGAAAAACTATCCCTCATATTGTTCGGTAAAACTCATCCTTTTTGACTTATTGTGGAGAAACGAGCAAAAAGACAAGAAACTGTGAAAAAGATGAATTCTCATACATAATTTACAATGGGAACATAAAAGAATTGACTTTATCTCGAAAACGATCGACGAATGATTCAATTTTCCCCATGGAAATGACCGTGGGAATACCTAAAAATTGATCGCAGAGAAATTTTTCGTATTCACGCATCCATCACTCTTCCGACTTTCCAACGCAGCGTGGAATAGAAATAACGCGTTTTGATTATGAATTATTCAATTTACGGAAGCGGGAGGCAATTTTGATGTATGACATGTTTCATACTTGGAGCAATTTGAGTCTAACAGATAAATGATGAAGATTTCGAGAACTAGGACATTGACATTGGATTCTGGAAAATGTGTAGTGCTGATTGGAGGGCATGATCGCAAATCTTCGTCTCTACCCAATTAATCTCTCATTTTTCGTTCTGAGTGAATACGAAATTCCATGCAGGGTTTGGGATTAATGTAACAGGGGAAGACTAATGTATGTCAAAAGTCACGTTCTTCGGATAATTTTTCAGAACGAGAGTTGGAATATGGGGGTCGATCTCCGACTTTCGAAACAGTGACGGTCCAGGCGATCAAAAATGTGAAAAAGGTATTATCAAATCCGTGGGACTCTGTCCCTCTAGATCAACTGAATTCTCCGAGTTTACTATGTTCCATGGATGATATTGAAGTTCCTCGTTCTCGTGGAAAACCATCGCTCATTTGGCAGATAATACTTCTGAATTTACTTGTTTTGAATGAACCTTGAAAGTCACCGAGACTAAATTTTATGATGATCCACGGAATTTTGGCAAATTTCGTTTCATGATGTTTGAGGAATGACATTCTCACATATAAGCATAACAGTGAATCTGAAGTGGATAACTCAAGCACACAAAAGTTCCGTACCTGGCGGTAAATAGCTGCTCGATTGACCTCTGCCACCACCTCCTCCGCCATTGTTTCCAAAGCCACCACCTCCTTGAGGTGATCCGGAACCACCTGGTCTTCCTCCGCCACCTTGCCCACCAAATCCACCACCACCACTCGATGGTGGACCGTAGCTATCCGAAGGTCTTCCACCGGATCCGCCGAATCCATTTCCACCAGGAGATCCACTACTGGGTCTTCCACCGGATCCTCCGAATCCACCTCCGGGTGATCCACCACCACCACCTGGTGGCCCATAACTACTTGATGGTGCACCGCCAGACCCTCCAAATCCACCAGGTGAACCCCCACCCTGTGCTCCAAAACCGTTCGACGAACCACCGCCTCCAGGTGTTCCAAACCCATTCGTACCACCACCACCGGGTGGGCCATAACTATCCGATGGTCTACCTCCAGATCCTCCAAATCCGCCACCAGGTGAACCACCACCACTGCCACCTCCGGGAGGTCCGTAACTGTCCGAAGGTCTTCCACCACCAGGTGATCCAAATCCATTGGATGGACCTCCACCACCTGGACCTCCAAAACCTCCGTTGGACGAACCACCTCCAGGTGGTCCGTAACTACTTGAAGGTCTCCCACCAGAGGAACCACCAGGCTGTCTGCCACCGTTTCCGTTGCCGTTGCCGTTACCGAACCCATTCCCACCGAATCCACTACCTCCAGTAGACGGAGGACCATAAGAGTCCGAGGGTCTCCCCGCACTTCCACCACCGAAACCACCGTTGCCACCACCCGGAGGTCCGTAAGAGTCGGAGGGTCTTCCTGGACCACCTCCACCACTACCTTGAGAACCACTCCCGAACCCTCCGTTGCCTCCTGGAGATGATCCAAAGGAATTTGGTGATCCACCACTACCTCCGCCAAATCCAGGTGGTCCATAACTACTAGATGGTTGTTGACCTCCAAATCCAGGACCTCCGCCTCCGCCACCCGGTCGACCACCTCCGAAACCGCCACCCTGACCAGGTGGTAGGTAAGAGTTCACTGGTGGCTCCGGACGACATACTGCTAGCGATAGTACAGCTGCTAAGCATATCAACTGCCAAAACGAAAAGTGAATTAAATTATTGGAGAAGTGGGAAACAGTCTGCTAAGATTCCATTTGGGTGAGTAGTTTTCAGTTCTTCGATTCCGAATGACTTCAGCTTGAGGTAGATTGGAAGATTTGACGCAAAAATGACAAACGTTCTGAGGAATCTATTCGATTGATGCATGGAGTTATACCCACATTCCAACGAATGAATTCTAGAGTTCATACGATTATGACCGAAAATGATCTCAAATGTAACCCAAGAAATTGAGCCACGGTTAATGGTAGCACAGTTTAATGAAGAATGAAGAGTTGAAATATCTCATCTAGAGTCGAATCAGAATATGAAGTACACAATCGGCAAAATATGAAAAATATGAAATTCATTTCTTGGCAATGATGTTTTCGACAAATTTCGAAAAGATATTGTTAAAATTCCATAAAGTACCGAAGAACGTTGAGAAATCGGCTGTCAATTTGAAATCTAAAACTAGCTTTGATTTTCACTCGATCAAGTCCTTGTCGAAGAAAATTGGAAAAAAATGAAAAAGTCTTCAAGTGAGGGATGGATGTACCTTTTTCATGATCAATGACTGGGTCATTGACGCAATTACGAGGGCCGATTGCCCAGCCCCGATGACCGTGAGGGCAGTCCCGCCTGAGGGTATATAGAATACCCCTCTAAAGAAATTAGTCTTCACCGAAAAATTGTTACTCTATTTCGCGGATTTGCACCGACGTGCTTCGAGACGAGCCAAACAAGAATGACAAACTCCAAGTGGATAATCGACTTTATATACTCGGAGGGCCCTGTCCACAGTGTTAGATCATGGATTTGGTGCAACTCTGGGGAAGATTTACAGCGAAGATCGTTATAACTATGTCATGATGCTGAATCCATCGCTCGGCTCGGTGACGGTAAGTATATCGAGAGTCTCTCTAAAGAGTGGGGTTTTGAATCTGCAACACACATATACTTATACAAGATCACTTTAACGCGCAGTTAGAAGCATCAAAGGTTCGATAAATGATTCCCATACCCCTCTCTTTTTCCACATCTCATCGATACATTCGCGAAAATCGTATGTGAACCCATACATCTATGAGCTCGTCTCACTCTCACTCTCAATCGATTCATCCTTTTCTTTCCTCACTCTAGCACTTCCTATCTCACTCACTCTTTTCCTATACGGTATCGACATTCAATTGATGCCGCTGCCGCCACCAACCATCGCTTGCCATAACAAAGTTATATGGAAGGGCAAATGCAGAATTGAGGACAACGATAGACACGTATGTATCTGAAATGTGAAACTGTGCGAGAGAGTGAGACGAGTGCTTTTTTTTAAACTTTTGCTCAATGGCGCCACGTACGATGATGATGAAATTAATAGACAAACTGGCGAAATTCATGCAAATGGATGCGCCTCTCCGACAAAGCAATCTTGATCCACTCTCTCATCGATATTCCTCCATATATCGAAAACACTTACGTATTCCACAACCAGTGACCAAGCTCTTGCCCATAAAACTGGATCTTAAATTTGGTTCATCCTTGTAAATGTTCGAAGAACTCATGATCGGTCCTGGATAATCGTGATTAATCTGTATTTCTGAAAATCAGCCGAATTATCATAAGAATCACAGTGAAAAGTATTTGAACTAGAATAGAGGAATAAACGGTATTTGCCTTGTTCAAGCCATTTCGTCATTTATTGTTAGCCTTGGCTACAAGAGGTGTGACCGTCGAATAAATTCTTAGATTTGTATCATGAGTATTGAGGGGAGCCTCTGAGTGCGTAGTTACATTCAGATCGAAATTTCATTATCTAACAATCAATATCAGAACTACTAGATCGGTTACTTCATTTTCAGTCTTTGCTCAGGTATTCACAAGTGGAAGCCCAACCTGACGGACCCTGGATTTTCATGAAATTGTGAGGATTGCCTCGTTCTGGTGCGAAATGCAGGGCCCTAAAAGGATTTCGTTCAATGGGCCTCTCATCCCGAGATACAGCTATGAAGATCATCGTTGCTCATATAGACCCATATTGAAAAGTTGTATGAATAGATTAGTATAAATATGACAATGGTAATCTTCAAAGTTGTATCTCGGGATAGGGGAATTATTATACAAAACCCTCCCAGGGACCTTAATTTCTCACCAAAACAAGGTGATCATCAAAATTTTATTAAAATCCAGGACCCGCCAGGTTAGTATTCCCCTTGTCAGTATGAATTAATAGCTCGAACACTGACTCACAACTTTTCCGAATAATTTAGGAGATGCTACAAGAAGAGGCTCAAGCTCACTCAGAACTAGAAATTCAAAATTTTCGGATGTGATCGTCAAAATGTATTGATTTGTCTGAAGTTGAAATCAAATACCTGATAATACCTGCTCTAGGAATTTTTATCAATCTGTTAAAATCTGTAACATATGACGTGATGGGCGTATTATTGAATGATATTCTCGAAATGAGTGCACCGTCTTATGTCGAAAATATGGGTTTGGTATTTTGAAAATTGAACTCATTTGTGTTGATTGTGAGTCGGTGGTAACGTAAATGGACGCAGACCTAAAATGAGCATTGGTGCGTGTCGGAAATGCATCTATTTGGCTCATCAATTTTACGTGTTGTACAATGGATCACGTGAACTTACGTAGATATATCTATCCTATTTTCATATTGAGAGCATGCAGCATGTATTCTGACAGGATTTGTAATCGTACTTAGAACTCTCATGGCGCCAGAGTGAGAGAGAATGAGAGACAGATACGACATACTCTTTGCTCGGAAAGCAATAATAGCTCCTTTCGCGCTCTTGTACGATTTGTTATGGCTATAAAATTCATGGATGTTTCTGCGCGCACTCTTGATCCCCAATGTACTCTTGACGCGCACAATGTAATCATGATGTATCTAAGAACGACTTGTCCATGACGCAATGGCGTTGGTACAACTTCAAAAATAAAGACCTCAAATTCTCGCGTACTCTTCAGGAATGCAAGAATCAATGACATTTTCAATAGTTTATCAACCTGAGAAAGTTTGGAGTGTCTTAATTGATCGATTGATTAATCTCCATAGATTTTATGATCACTCTACAGAATTTGCCTTATTCTAATGACGTTTCCCACCAAGGGAACGAGCACAGCTCGGTCAGTTTCAATTCTCATCAAGGTGAGTAGAATGCCAAAAGTTTCCTTGATGCAAGAAACTAATCATGACGTCATATTATCATCTCATCTCAAAGATGGGCACCTGAGATAAAATCTACAAAGTCACCTCATTCCTATCGTCAGTTATTTTGCTGGTAGAGTACCAGGCCCCGTGTTTTTTTTAAAGCATATGAACTTACCATCGGAATCAATCCCTCAAGTTGGAGTGAAATTTTCAGAACCAAGATTGGTCCCGAGTTCCTATGAATGACACCTACAACTCAATTCAGCTTCATCCCGGAGGTCGGGACGAGAGTTAAGAACCAGACAGCCCAAAATTCTCCAGAGCAAACTGGAGACACATTGAGATCTTGCGCGAATTAAGACCAAGACTTGTACAATTAGTTTCCAACATCTTGAAGGTTGAGAGATCCTTGTGATGAGGAATTTAATCAATTTTCGGCTAAGAAATTACAATTGAGACCGTGGCTGATGGGAATTTGCGGGGGAAATTTCAAAATGGAAAGTAGTCTCCTCTAGATCGAAACCTGAATCCAAGACCAGTTAGAATTCTGGAGTTGGAATCTAATATAGTCGAAGCTTACCGCCCTTTATCTTCAGGCAGCCATGCGATCCGATAGCATACAAATTATTTCTACGCTGTTTTGATGCTGGTCCATAGCAGAATTCTTGAGAAATATCCTCGATTCAGAAAAAAAAATTGCTATGATACATCTCAATATCTCAGCAAGCAGGAGACCAGAATAAATCTCCGAATCGAGAATAAACCTCACTTCACATCCACCCGTGCTTCATTTCTTGCTATGACTTACGTCAACGAGCTTCATCATACCGAAAAAAGACTCCACGCCATTCAAATCAACAATTCAAACTAGGTGATCAATCTGCCTCAATTACCAAAAATGAGCCAAGATGTTCGCTATACCTGGCGGGCGAGCATTCGACAGTCTTGATTGGCATTAAAGTAGGGGAATGTCGGCATTACATACCACATCCATAAATCAATCTTCATTACTATCAATAATCGCAAAGCTCATGATATAATCATTACCAGAAGCATATAGCCCAGACAGATGTTATTCCCCACCGATTTTTAATGAGCATTATATAATTCTATCTCATGTCTCGTTCCTCTCAAGCCCTCTTTCACCGTTCGAAATTTTGGAGTCAAATATTGTTTTAATCGGCACACGAACTTCACTTCCTGTATACACTTAAACCAACTTCCTTGTGTACTTTCTGCGGGGGGTTTCTAAAGTATACATTATACATGCTCATCTCTGAAATATATATCTCTTAACTCTAAAGAGTGAGTGATGCTATATACCGGATAGGTAAATGTAAACGTATATATTAGAGAAGAGGGAAGCAAAAGAGACGGTGAAAAGAGCATTTAGCGCTCTCAGCTCATATTGTTAAATGGCACTTGGCTACCAGACCAGACCAGTGAAAGAGAGAGATAGATCCTGGCGCTTATAACCTCCTCACTGAACGAGATTCGCATACACTGCTTGGCGCATGTCACTTTCCGCCAGGCTTCCCCATAAAGCACTATTATAACCTTCAGATTCACATATCCTATAGATATACTCACATAACACACGTATCTGTATGTACAAAGAGCTATAGGGTCTAAATCCTGTACATATTAGTTAAGCCGCTTGGTTCTCACGAGTAATCGCACATTCATCATAATCGTCGGTGTGGTGAGCATGTATAGCTTTAAAGAGAACCTTACATTCCACATTAGCAAGATCTTCTTTTTGTGGCGCTTGCAAATTGCATCTTACACGCTCGCTTGATGCTCAATTATTGAACGTTGCATGCTGTACATAGGTTTGACTTGCTATTATATGCGGGCGCGATTTGAATTCACAGCCCATGCGTTTTCGTTTAATTACACGCGCGTTCTGATTCGTGTATTAGCGTGGGTGGTACTAAACGTATTCTGACCGTATGATTACGAGATTTTGAGGTTTCTATGGGGATGTTGTATGGTATTTGGTCGGCTGCTTTGTTAGGGTTGATAAGCTGCTTTTATGCTCCAATTATCACGAGATATGAGTGAGGGAGGATTTAGGGAAGAATATTCTATTTGGTGGATGTTGAAATGAAATTGCTCGAGAGCGGACACGAGGGGAGTCTTTTGGAGAATTGAAATCATTCTCGGCATGTTTCTAGTATTCTGTAGATGATCATGAATACAGGAATCATGCAGATTGATAGGTGATGAGCCCCGGGGTAGCATTATTCAATCGAAAAAACAATTTTCGAGGGTACAGAAAAACATTTTTTTCACATCATCAATTTCTTCATGGAACAATTATAGTGACTCTTTTTACTGGGAACATATATCTCAGGAATTGGCAATATAGGATCGGGAGGCATCATCCTCCGTGGTTGACTTGATTCTTGTTAGCCCACCGCTTATGACACGAGTCAAGAAGTGGTGAGTCTTTGACTTGGAATTGCTGAGTGATCACCGTCACATGTTTTTCAAGATCGATTATGGCTTAAGTGTAGGCGTACCGCGTCAGATCAAGAAATGGCGTGTTCACAAACTCGGTGAGGGAAGCTTCAAGGGAGCAATCCCAGGAGCAGAGGACCCCAGTAAAGTGCTTCTGCCGGAAGAGATGGTTACCAGGATCACTTGGGCTATCACCCGGAACTGTGACGTCTTTATGTCAAAGAAGATCCAACTGCGGTTCCAAAGGAGGGAAGCAAATTGGTGAAACGACGGGGTAAAATACCTATGCCGCAGTGCATATGCCAAGAGGGAGCAAACGTGCAGAAGTGAGTGCCAGGGGCAAAGATGCTCGCACGAGATGCCATCCGTCGTAGAACGGAAGTGCTAAATGGAGGTTTGCAGTATGAGCTAGCCGATCGAGATCCGTGGAGCACACCGTAGCGGGTGGTCACGGGCAGGCTGCACACGAAGGAACGGGCCGGCAGCGCCTACTGGCAGAGAGTCAGTCCTGAGGATGGCCAGAGTTCTTAATCTGAGAGCTGAGCCCGCGGACTCACATCTCCGGAGAGTATCTCCGAGCCAACACTTCTCTTCGAAGATGAAGAGCTGAGACGCGGGCCTGAGAGATTTGCACATGGTAATCCGGAAGTAAATCGTATTCCCAATAAAGTGCTCGAGATGGTAGTCCGAGAGGAGCGCAGGTTGCTATTGAAATTATTCTACAAGTGCCTCCTTTTGGGTGTGATCCAGGATGCGTCAAAACGGCAGAAGCTGGTCTTTATACCAGAGGGTAAGTGTGCAAAACCAGCGGCGCCCTCAGCGAATCAACCGCTCAATATGGTGGACAACATCGGGGAATGACCGCATGATCCTAAATCGCCTGGAGCGAGAGTACAAGCGCGGATGGATGGATGGATCAAGAGATGCAGCTCAATGCACGCGATTGAAAGCGTGCAAGGCAGAGTCCGCAAAGCGCTTTAAATGGATACCAACCAAGTATTGGGTTCCGTGCCATAGTATGCCTGGATGTGAAGAATGCCGGGAAGTTGGGAACGCACTCATGAATCCATCAATGGGAGAGTCTCTGCCTATCTGCTCGGAGTCATCAGTGATCAGCTGCACAACAGAATCCCTGTGCGCGACACCAACGGGGGAAAGTTAAACTAGAACTGTTGGCAGGGTTGGCTGAAGCATTCGTGTCAGGTTCATTCTAGCCAAACGCGCAATTGAATGCGTTCCTGAATCTCTGAAAATAAGATTTCCATAAGGGGTCCGAGCTCGTTGGCTGAATGGACGATGCAGCATTAGTCATCGTTATCCGAACTGCATGGCAAATGGAGAGTGTGGCCAATGAAGCCTCCTACCGGAAGTGGCCAGTGCTCCCTCGAGAACCAGCCGGAGCTCGCCGAGCACAAGTATGAAGTGATGCTGGTTACCAACAGGAGAAACTTTGCAAAGCCCATGTATACTACTAACGGGCATGAGGACAGGATCTCACTCAAGAGAAAACTTGAGTACTTTGTGGTGGGGTCCGATGACCAATGGAATGACAAAGCTCAAGTGATGGAAGCTACAGGGGGGGGGCAGGATCAATGGAGCCCTCGCACGGCTCATGGCAAACTACGGTGGACACAAGACCAACAGAAGAGGTTATTCCAGCACCTTGAGCCATTTCATCATGCTGTACGGTGCACCAATCTGGCGATAGGCAGCTAGAGGGTCTGTGATCCACGCGAAGCTAGGTCAAAAAACTCTCAGTGAGACAGTGGTGCTCAACCGCACCCGGGAGGCTCTCATTCAAGACGTCAAAAGAGAAGAGACTGTCGAAAAGTGACAAAAAGAGTGGGGTAGCTCAACGAATGAGAAATGGACGCAGGAATGGATCCCAACACAGTCAGGTCGGCCGATCGAGCTCACGGAGAGCTGAATTACTGGTTCGCGCAAGTACTCAGCGAACATGGCTGCTGGGAACAATATCTAGAATGGGTTCCCAAATAGGGCATTGGTCTGCCAAATATGCGAGGCAGACTGGGTTGACGCGGAGCACGCACTTTTCTAATGCGTGAACATAGCTGTGGAGAGAGCGGAGCTCGTGAACCGGCTCGGGATTTGGATTACTCTTGGAAACCTTGTGTCATCCATGTTAAGCAGCAAAGAAATGAGAAATAAGATCGCTACCTGCATCAAAATGGCAATCACCCAAAAAGAACAGTGAAAACGGGCATTGCAGTGTCACGCAAGTAGCGATGCATAACTAATATCTACGACATGAAGAGTGATCATTGACGACGAAGAGATAGAACAGACGAGCAGAAACACCGAAGGAGAACATCTGGAGGTGTGGACACGCCTCTCACCCCAAAGTAATGTTAACTGGAGCAGGGGTGGGTTGGTTGATGTTGGCGGTTCTCTCCCTGCAACAGGAAAAATTTCTCTTCCAGGAGAGGAGCAGGAAATTTGGACAATTGTCGGACCTGTACCAATGCATTTTGCAAGCAGCTAGCTAGCTCGTCACTGTTGAAAAGCAGCTAAGACCCCTGAGACATCATCCCGAGCTCGGTGATTACTGGCGCGGTGGTGCGACCCGCTTCAATTTTTCCACGTCCATGTTCCTTATACGTGATGGGGTGATCCACCCTATTCCATGTTCCTTATGCATGGCGAGTGAAGTGAATCGCACCACTGCGGCTGTAGGTGACCGAGCTCTGAATAAGGTCCCCATATACGATGGCTTATCCTTCGGGCCTATCCCCGAATACAAATCGCTTCATTCTTCGGGCCAGAGTGCAGTCGCTTCAAACCACCAGGGAGGAAGGAAATACTAGTTTGAGTGCTCAACCATAAGTCTTAGCTGAAAACACTCAACTGAAATATTACATCAAAACTTCCAGTTTGGACAACTCTCACTTGGGTCACAAGTCTTTGTTCAAGCACTCGGGCAAGAACACAAGTTCGAGTGTTCGAGATCGTGTCTCATCTGGTCCCTAATCTAACTACTTGATCAGTATTGCAAGCTCGATCAATTGACCTCGAGTGGAAGCTCGACTATTGATTCAAGGTTTTTCGAAGTCAGAATCTGAACTAAGATTTGTCTTATCTTCTGAAATTCAAATTGTAAGATTCGACATGATCCCTGAATAATGTCTCTGTTCCATGATCCCAATACCGTGACTAGTGAGTTTAAACTCGTGCTATTTTCCGAATCAGCACGTGTTTTAACGTCAAGTAGCGTACTCATGTCACCGAAATAAATTCCACAAAGACCACTTTGCCACTTTTCGACACCTTCAGAATTCATCTCTCAATTTATTTAGTAGGCCTAGCAAAGTTTTCCCAGAACATAATGTATATCAATGCAACAACATTGGTCATAACCTCCTCCCGCTTGGATTCAAAATATATCCACCTACACTGACTAATACAGAAATGAGTTATTTCATACCGACATATCTACGATTATGACTGATTGGAAGAGTAATTGATGAGTTCTTCATTTGATATAAAATATTTGCGGTACAACTTAAGTTGAGATAAAGCATAATGAAGTAACAATTCCAATGATATGGATCCAGAAGGATCGTATTGGCATTGGAAATATTGATATCATGCTCATCCTATCCTACCAACTAATAATAACTTGCTGAGGTGAATGAGAGTATTACTTGTGAGCTGATTCTGCGATACTAGCAAACTATTTATCGCCCCGTAGCATCAAAATTTGCTCATGCAATACCTCCACCAGCATACTTACCTATGTGGCGATCGTGCGACTCCTTTGACAGTTCACCTACGTCCCACCATCCGGTCTCTTCTCTCAATATATGAAACGCGACGCCGCGGAAACGGATTTTTGCAATGTTGCATTGGGAAGGAAGCTACTTACCGAGCATCAGCATCAGCAGTAGCACTAGCAGCACTCGCTTTGATGTCCCGTAGAATCTCATCTTCCGCTCGTTGCCCTTTCATTCTTTCTATCTTTCTCTTTCTATCGTATAATATAGCTCGAGGCGAGGATATTTTACCCGTGATGCTCTTCCTTCGCGGTATTATACATGCACCCGCCAACGCTTTTTCGTGTCTCTATATACTTACGCTTATTCGATTCGAGTTTGAAACGAGCTGAATCGATGCTGAGCGCTGCTTTTAACGTTCTCGTGTAGGAGGTGGTGATGCAGACGATGAATACGATGAAGAATTTCTGCGCCTATGAGTGAGTCTCTTTTTTCTATCACTTCAATAATATCAAGGAAAGGATATTCAATAAAGATGGTATACAGAGTAACTGCATTAGCTCTTTCATATGAAACTGTTTGCTGTATTGAGGTAGGATTTGCAAAAGTGTCGATCACAATATGTACAGATTATCGTTGGAGGACTAATTGACTCACTTATCATTCGGAAATTACTCATCTACATTAAATTGTAGATCTTCTCATTTCGGTCTTCGATAAGCCGTAGAGCGGGTCCTTGAATTCTAAGATGTTGCAGTTCCTTTGAGGGTCGTAGTTAGACATGTTTGAGAATTACAATAGAATGATATGACAAAATACCAATAGTCACAAACTCATCCCTACTTATATATAGTTCAGACAGATTTATTGAGTGAACGCCAAGAGTTACACGCGAGAAAAAAAGCGGTCGACGAGAATGTTGAGAATAGCGCGAGGCCAGAAATATTGACAGGTTTCATAGGCGGAATTCTTCGTCCTCGGTACCTTAATTATTCCAATGACGAATATATTCAAATATCCTGGTTTCTCCCTCCGTGTACACAAGGCTATTAATGATAATTCGATTTTCGTAGACGACGCCATTTTCCCATAACGAGAAGTTGGAATTTCGCTATACTGAAAGCTAGGTACTTTGAATCGATAGTTGGTCGTGATTCAGTGATATTGGATCACGGTATATTCGGTGGCTATTGATTGCGACTCACTCTCTCTCACAGTGGCTCAAACTACATTGAGGAAGTGGAATGATCGAATTTACATATTTTGCCCTTAGGAAGCAACTTGAATGTTTGCTGGTGTATCTTATTATTCCATATTCAGAACAATGTTTTGTTGGAACCAACAGGTAGAATGATTACACCGGCACACAATGGAAGAAGGAGTATCTGTACTTTCGACCCAACCTACTTTTCTTCGCGTATTTTGGGATGCTGGATCCAAATCCGAGGTCGGTTAAGCCCATTCCTATCTTGACTTCGAGTAAATCATGAGAATTGGGCGGAATTTAAATATCAATCTACATATTTTCGGCTGGAACCTCGTAATGGGGGGGGGGGGGGTTGGGGTTGCTGAATATAAATACACAGTCAGAATTATGATTCCCTCAAATTCAAGTTACGCTTCCAAAATGGCAAAATGAAAGTTTCCGGAAACCGCTGAGTGTAGCTACCAGAACTCTCCTCGAGGGTTTTTGGGGTCACTGATCACGAATATGATGTCAAAATCATGATTGTGTTTGATCCAAGATGGTGAATACAAAATGGCAGAACGAGATCCTCTATTGTAGCTCAAAACACTCTTTTCTAGGGTTTCCGTGGTCGCTGAACACGAGAAAGGGATCAGAAAAACAAATTCCTCAAATCCAAGATGGCAGACCAAAATGGCAGATGGGGAGCTCCCAAGAACTGGTGACTTTAGATCTTGAAACTTTTTTCAAGGGTATTTTGGATTGCTGGTATGATTTCATAGGGAGAATGGATTTTTCGAAGGAGACTTTGTCGACAGTTGAGCAATCTGATGACGACTTGAGAGAATGTTTCACAACGGACTCCCAAGCTACCAAATCCTTGAACCTGCTCACCTTCAAGTTAAGTTCTTTGGTGATAGTAAGTAAGAGAACGATTCAGAAACCCGAAAGCTAGAAGGGCAACAAACCCTCAGGCTACCAAATCCCCAAACCCAGCCACAGTCTCCCGTCCGCCATCTTGAATTTGGGAAATTTGTTTTTCTGATCTTTTTTTCGTATTCAGTGACGCCAGTAAAAGCGACGCCAGTAAATCCTCGAAGAAAGTATTCTGAGCTAGAATGAGCAGTATTCTAGAAATCTCGTTCTGCCATTTTGGATCCACCATCTTGGATTGAACGAAATCATGATTCCGTGGCATATTCGTAATCAGCAATCTCGAAAACCCCCGATAAAAGTTTTTTAAGCTGCACTGAGCAGTTCTCGAAAATTTTCATTCCGCCATTCTAGAATCGCAATCTTGGACTTGAGGGAATCATTATTCTGACTGTGTACAGTGTATTCGTCAATCCCAAAAAACCCTCGAGTATGGGTTTTCAGCCCAAAATATTTAGATTGATATGTATTGATCCAAGTTGTGATTCTAGTCAACAGTATTTCCACTATTTCCACTGAATTTCCACGATTTTCTCGAAATCAAGATAGGAAGGGGCCTAAGCGAGCTTGAACTCGGATTTAGCGTCACAAAATACATGAAGAAATGTAAGTCGGGTGAAAAAGACAGATACTCTTTCTTCTTTTGTGCGACGGTGTTATTGTCCTCATTTTTATGCTCTATGTTACGGTTGAATACCATAGTCCACCTTTCCACACACTGATAAATATGATTCATAATTTTCCATTTTTCGATTCTAGGCTATCTCTCTCTCATTCATATGCCCACAAAAACTGGAGAATCCCATTGAGCTTTGAGATTTGTTGAAGAGACACTCCATTTCTTGTCAACGTTCTTGTTCACAAAGAACTCAATGGTAAAATATGCAGTGTAAAGGTTATATATTGAGTGAATCGAAGTTAAATACAGCACACAACGCACACACTTCTATCCTTAATATTCGCAATTCTGAATGTACTACGTATTACACGCCAACAGCATCAGTTTGGCGAGGATTAACAATAGAGATGAAAAGAGCATTGCCTTTTTGACAAATAATTTTCAATAGCCAAGGTCCCATGAACATTCCCTCACTGGAAAGATCAATGAGTTTTCCGTGAATATCATGCCTCGTCAGAAAAATGATCGATAGGTACTCAAAATATCTTCTACGGAGATGTAATCATCGTGTCTGCTCTTCGCTTGTACATAGATGTTTTGTTTCAGATTGGATGACTCATTCAGAACAAATACTGGATCTTTATCTATTGGTATACGCTGAGATTGATATTGTCAATTTCATTAATTTCTTTGTATTCGATCACTCTATCACGACTCACGAATGATGGTGCATACGAGAGATGAACTTCAAGCAAGACATCTGAGCATGCATTTTTCAAATCCTGCTTTCAAGGCTAAATGAACAGAGCAAACTTCTTCGTGATAACGATTGGTAGATCATAAATTTAATGGCAAGAACATGGGTATTAGAATCCGAGTTGGTATCTCCACGGGAAACATGAGCGTAGTTTTAAGTTAGATTCACTGTTCTTATAACGGGACGGTATCCTGTTTTGTCCTGGTAAACAGTTTCAAACAATAATTGAAAGGACGGACTTGATTCTTAGTCATCCATCGTACGATATCGAGTGGCAAAGCGATGCTGATATCCAAATTATACCCTCATACAATCATAGTGATGATCAATGTCAACAATCAAAAGCTCACCAAAACATGTATCTTCTATTTGGGCGTATCGTTGACAATCCGACATAGGATTCGGCTGAGATGAGAATTTTCGGAGTCTCCTGTTGATCATCATGAGATCAGAGGCTGGTGGAGTTATATAATCTGTTTCGATTCTGCTGCTGCTAGAAGTTGAGTGTAAACGATGATGGAATGCCCTGAACAATTTCCCGAGTTCAGTTCTCTCCATGAATCGATGCCAAATCATCTCGCAGATCAGCGCAAGAATGCTTACTGTACAGCCCACGAGAAAGATTGGCTGTAACTGTTCTTCTGGAGGCACTGTTTTATTACTAATGTCTTCATCGGTTCGAGTGTTTGTAGGTGACGACCGATGATAAAACCCATAAATCCCCTTCAACCTCTCAAACATTCCTAATTCTAGAAAACGATGGATCAATTCTTCCCATCGCTCTTTGAAAAATTGTATCTTCGTGAATCGCATAGCTAATAAGAATACAATAATAGGATCTTTGATCTTATCAATGTGTACTATATCGTCAGAGGTCATAATCTCATGTTCCATACTCAAACGCATAATGCATAGATTGAATGATTCGTCCAATGGGTGAGGCGGATAGGTGTTGCGACAGAATGTGGAAAGTTTGGCGGATTTCATACGAGGCTTGATACGATCATAGATTTTCTTCAAATTCTTATCATATTGCATGAATTCTGATAAGTTTTCGCCCATGTACTTGTGATCAAAGAACTCCATGGTCAAGTTAAGATTCGAGTTGGCGAGATCTTCGATGGTTTCAATTTTGATTAGTTCTCCACGATAGACAAAGATTTCCAACATATAGTCTGTTCCGAGAGTAACGATAATGAAAGTTGAAATGTAGATACTCATGAGGAAGATTTTTTCGGACATTTTCATCCGTCCATGATGTTCTAATGAGCCTCCCATCTGAGCTGTCAAAATATTCAAGAATGTCCAGTTTTCCACTCTGAAGCCAAGAAGACGAGCCCAGACTGCAAAAATACCGGCGGTGAAGGAAAGGCCAGCAAAAGTCAAGATGGATGCGACGGAAATGGTCTTTCTGTATTCCTTTGGTCGCATCAGGTAGAAATGGAATGCGTCAGGCATTGGCACATAAATTTCCGTCAAATGTTGCTCCAAAAAATCTACAAGTTCTGCATGCTCTTTTCGAGGAGTAAAACTCAGGCAGTCAAAAGGAAGGAAGAGATCTCCCGAATGATATGAATTGTGGCTGGGTTCTGCGGTGAAGTCTTCTTCTGCGATGTCACGCGTTCCACAGTTAAATTCCTCACAAATCATTTTTACCAGGAACATATCAATGTCATGTTCGAAACTTTGACGTTCTAATACGAGACCCAAGAGAAATCCGTGCAAATTGGTTACTTTACTTGGAAATAACGCAGTGTGTTGGCCTAGTATCTCAGACTGAAAGGTATCACTGAACGGATTAAATGAGTGAACAGTAGCTTTGAACGAGATGGTTGATGCTGAAGTATTCCCTGGTAATCTTCTTCTGTGACTGTCATTCCATTCGAGAACCGTCAGGTCCAGGAACCTTTTCGACCAAGCGTCTCGGAAGAATAAACGCAGGTCAATTTCATCGTCGGTGATGATAATGAGAAGATATTTACCCCGGGTGAGGGGGTTGATTGCATCGAAGATTCCCAACATAGATGACATATTATGGACTAGATTTGATCCGTTCTCAGATTCGACGATGCCCATTGTCAGACTCATTCTTTCTGAAACTCGCTGCAAGCCATGATATTTCAACTGCTCCGAGCTCATATTTTCATTGATTATCAATGCTGAGTTTCCACGATCAATATTGCTGGATACAAAATCCTTGTTGGCTCTCTGAACAATCTTGTTACTGAGTGGTGACAAACTCCTGGAACATTCAGTGATCACATTCAACTTGTAAGGGTCTACATTGCTTTCAATATTTTTAAACAAATGATCCAATGCCACATCTTCGTCAGCTATTGAAGATTGGCAAGTTGAAATTGCTTGTGATATGACAGCGAAATGTAGTATCCTTATTTTCGAGATTCTCATATTCATGACTTCGTTCACACAACCTCTTCAAAATTCAAAGAGTCAATAATTGCACTAATCAAGATCAACGGAAATTTTGTGAGATAACTGTGTTGGAAATGAACCCAGTGAAAGCCTTGTCCTGTAAACGAGGATCGCTTGATACTGTATGAATGGTACGTGTTGAATGTTGGATCCCTGACTGGCTCGCTCTAAGTTTGAAGCTCTTAGCCTCGGTGCAAAGTGGTATTGATCACTGAACGACGCACGATCCAAAATTATCATAATATTGAAAATGAGCTGAGTGGCCGATGTTTCAAGCTCATATCTATATGATTATGATTACGATCAGTTTTAGGACGTAGGCACTTCACTCTGTGGGTATGGAATTTGAGGGCGGAAGCATTCAACCCACTTGTTTAATTGATTCTAATACTAATAACGTTAATGTACACCATCCTGATTTTTCCATAAATAATGATTCGGGATTCATATGGAAATGGGGATTCATTAAATAATTACTTCCATTGGTTCTTCTCATCTACAGCACGCATGGAGTAGCTGTGCCCCTCGTTATCTAGCCTTCAATAGAATAAAATGTTATGATCAAAGATGCGATTCTCACAGATTTTCGCATTTCTGTCCTGATAATCCTCAATTCACAATTGGTTGATCCTCCTTCCGTTGCATGTAGTCATACTGGTGGATAATATCTGAATCTAGACATTTTATAAGAATGCCATTTCTCACGTAGGCAGTCTTCGTGAACACAAATTGCATTTTGTGATACTCCACTGTCCGAGAGGAGCACTTGGTGTTTACCGAACGATTTGATTCGTAATGAGAGTTGGCCTTGATTTTTCTCAACTCAAATTGAATGATTATTGTATCATAGGTCATTCGTCGAATGCAATTATAAAACAACACCATTACTCGTCTTACTTTCTCAAAAATTGATTCAACTTAGTGAAACTCTCAATCCATGGAACCGCATAATCTACCCTGTGAATGTATTTCAGAGTCCAATAAAGAGTACTCAACATATCTGTGACATGAATATTCCATCACGGATCGATAGATCGATAACAGTTGGTGACAGGTTTTCTTTTACTGACACTTCGGAGGCGTTTGCAAAGTGGTACATCAGTCTAATCTCAAAACACGATAGATGTACAAATGCGTTTTATACTCTTCAAGACTGTATGTCACTGTGCAGACACTCTTATAAAAGATTACGTCTATATCTTAGCACCCACATATATTCATGTTTTAAACTATACGTACGATCTTGCAAACGATCTTGCAAACAGCTGCTAGAGACGAGATCGGTAAGCACGACAAAAATCGTAGGCAGCAAAGTTTATACATGCCGTAGAACGAAAATCTATAGCACAGCAGCCCATTCTTCACGCTCTCCGAACAACTTCGTTTTTAGCATCTTGAATATATGTATATATCGTGTGTATGCAGTGCGACGATTTGCCGAGTGAGCGTGCATCTCTCTTTCTGTGTAACATACTTGAATGAGATTGAGGATAGCTGACTCTTGGAGTCTTTGAGTATTACAGTTTCATGTTTACTCAATCTTTGCATGAGGAGTTGTTGTAACTATTTCCCTCCTATTTGTTCTATTTGAGATGTCTACATGATTATATTGTTGCGTGTAGTCTTTGAACTGTGGTATGTTTGATGTCGTTTGGATTCGTATCTAATTGATTGTGAACTGGTATTTGTAGAATACCTATGGGAATAAATTTTTATTCAGAAGTAGTTGGAATGCAAGGTATGGAATTTTCATTCGAATGATTTCCTGCACCTAGGGACTCAGATTCTGGGAGGATTTGTACAGGCGTCCTTTGGTAACCGCAATTTTGGTAAGCGCGGTTCTGCTCAACCGCGGTTTTGGAAAATGAAATTCTATTCTGGTAACCAACTCTTGGGTTTCGGTAACCACAGTGTCTTCCTTCTCGGTTTGTGCCAATTTTTGATTCCTCTTTATTCACCGTGTAACCGAATACTCATTAGCAATAGAATAAAATCAGAAATTGAGTGACTTTGTTCACAGAAGAATCATTTTTCTCCTGTTTATAATCATCCGCTTGGATTTCATAGGCAGGAATATCGAAACTTTTGTTCCCATGAATGGATCAGGGAATTGAGAAAATTCAAGAGTGAAAGTTGAAAAGATCGGGGAAGGATTGAAATACCGCTATGCCACCCAAAGATCCTCCCCTAAGGAACCAAAATAACCAATGACTTCAAAGGAAAAACTCAAAATTTTGGATTAACTGGAACTATTACCTGTTGTCTTATTGTGCAATAATTCTATCATGGTATTGGAACCAATAAGATCAATTTTCATGAACTGTGATGAGTTGGAATTAGGATTTATCACTATCAATGACGCATCTTAAACAGGAATCCGTGGGTACTGGAACAGATTCCTCCTCTTCCCATACACCTAATGCTTTGGTAACCGCGGTTCCTTACAGGTATGTATCTCCCGCGGTTACCGACGATCGCCGGTATTTGAATTATGTTTCAACTCAGAACCCCCAAAATTGAGGATCATAAGCAATAAACAGGAATTAATGGAGTTAGCTTCTCAGCACAGAATGTGGAATCTCATCATTCATTAACCATGAGAATCCCCAGGGTATTAAATAGGAATCCCCAGATTCAATAGGATCGTCTCAAGATGCGTTAGCTTCTCATTCAAACAATGAGCTACATTGGCCAAACTTCTGATCTGAGTGGCTTGGAGATTTTTCGTGAGAATCTCACAGGTATTTCCATACAAACTGGTCAAAAATGTTTTATGAACAAGTCAACCCTCTGGTAACCGGATATTTGAGGAGATTTTAGTATCTTTCATTTACACGGACTGATGGATTACTTCTCCCTCCAAAATTCCCAACTCTCATTACTAGACAATTTCATCCTCGTACGCAAATGGGAACTCTCGATTTTATATTTTGATTCTTCTCTAAAGATCTTCTCAGAATGGTTCCATGAAATAATTGGCTAGAAATCACCATAATTGAAAAAGTGGTACCACTGGGATCTTGGGCGGTCATAATGTTCTAGAACAACGGGCATGTGTTTTAATGGTAGACATTCACGGTGGGTTCTTTTGTGCTTACCCAGTCTCCTGCCCATTCGAGATCACTTTTGATTAATGGCCAACGCAAGTTCCTTTCAAAAATCACTGCTTAGAATCATTTCGCATTCAAAACGGAAAGATGAATGGAATAGCACATGGAAGGTGTTTGAGAAATTTTAGAGCAACTTCCAATTTTATGATTGTATATTACTGGATAGAATTTATGAGATCTGGAGGGTGCTCCAAACGGGGTTTTTCATCGCATATTTTGAAAGTTCATACAATTTTACGTTAAAACCATGTGGTCCGAATTGTTTTCGGGTCAATTTCGTACTCAAAATTGAGTCCCGAGAAGATCTCGTAGATGTGTCAATTCAACAGGCTCTCATGGGCGGAGTTTTCATGTGATTTTGATTCGACATAATTAATTGTTGCAGATCCCGTTTCAGTGCATGAATTTAAACTTTGCGGGTAGTCATTTTATAGGAAATTTTGTCAGCTTCCCATTGAAAGTGGCGCCGAATGTCTACGTTAGTGCGCATGCGCAGAAAATCGTCTTTTTCTGAAACCAAAAAGATCGAATTTTCAAAAAATGGCTCATAAGCCACTTGGATGTCCCTAAACTTTTCTGAAACCGATTTTTCTCAAAAGAATGCAAAATTTCACGTCAAATACATGATTTTCGAAAAATAAAAAAAATGTCTTTTTGAGAAATTAACATTTTAGTAAAAAACACTCTTTTGCCTTCAGGAGTCCCGCAAATCACAGAAAAGGAATTTCTGACACCGTTTTCGTTAGGTTTTTTGATGCCCTTTCAGATGCCGCAACTCGCAAATCAATAGCTATTCAAAAACTCGAAATATTCCTATTATCGTGAATAAAAGAGCATCGATTTTTATACGATAAATTTTCGGTCTGTTTACGGATGTGCGTGCAATGGAGAGGAGAAATTTTTCTTGGACCCCATAGGTGGTTCAAGGTCCCTATTTTGGCTCTGAGAACCGAATGAAGAAGGTTAAAAAAGAATCTGAGAGATGACCCCTTTCCGTAGGTCGCTTTGGCGTGGAATTCATCATATATGATTATATAGTTCTGATTCTTTCATCAATAATCATCTTCCAAAAGTCCTGAATATGCTCTTGTGTGAAAATATTGAGATTCAATAGTTACTTGGAGATTTCATGTAATCCAAGCATGGAATGAACAAATGAACAGAGATCCTCAAAAAAATATCAGTTCCCAAGAAAAACCCATTTGCTCAATATTCCTCTCGAAGTAAGCTTGCAAGATCTCAAGGCTATTCATCTCAAGCTCCAAATTCCATCATCCTACCTCTGGAATCAATCCATCTAACAAGGTCGAATTAGAATGAACAGACATCTCTGTATAAGACCCAACTAAGTACGAACACGCGCCTGTTACAAAATCGAGATCGGCAGAACATCAGAACGCGTAAGAAGCACACACAGTAATCATGCAACACTAAACACGCGTACTCTATAGCATATCGTCTCTAAACTTATGGTCTTATCGTTACCAAGGATCCCAAGCTCCATAGACGTACTTATACACCCACGTTCACCACAGACTTGTGCAAGCTCACTTACTCAGCTTTACAACGTAGCTCTGTCTTCTATAGATTGATGCCGGTCCGTTAAATTAGATCAGCTGAGCTACCTTCCGATTGCCCAAGTTTTGATTTTCTTTCACTAAAGATGTATTGGTAGAGGTAAATATAGTCTCATCTCGCTAACATTAGGTACACCTATACATTATGGCCTCGAGCTCCTTTTCGATGAGCCACCAACTTTCATTGCTCACCATTCATTCACTCGAGATGCATACACATAGCTAAAAAACTATATGTACTTCGATGTCGAATCCAAATCAAAGTGTTATGGGCTACGTGAGTATGCTAGCGACCCTCGAGAGTATAATATCCTTACAAGAGCTTGAGATGCATCAGGAGATGATGATTCTTGTGACCTTGGTATGCCAGACTCTCTCTCTTTCTAAGTTGAGAAATCGATATTGAAATGGTCTCTTGCCAAACTCTACGTTTGTTCATTTGAGACATGCAATGTTTAGTAAAGTAGTGCACGCTGACAGCAGAAGAGAATCGCATGAATTATGGTCTTCACTTTTACCTTGGTTTGGATAGAGTGATCTCTTTTTCATTGCGTTCTTCTATAGAAGCTGCATTGTGGTAGTCATGAATTTTCAAATAAGGTGGTCCAGAGTTGACCATTAGTTTCCAGACTTATTAGTTATTCCATTAACCCAATGATGATGATCCAGAATTGGTAAGCTTAGTTGTACGCACCGAGAATAAGTATCTACTTTGTACAGCGTCACCTGTACATAGTCATGGTACAGCTTCACGAGATTCGAGCTGAAACTTTTGTATTCACGGTTCTCGGTATATGGTTTGGGTAGCAATAGAAGTATGGGGGAAATGTGGGCGCTACGACTCACTGCTGAGAAGAGGCAGTTTCGCGAGTAATTTTAATTAGAAGCCAAAATGATGCCTTGGCACGCGAAAGAGAGTATATTCCAGGATGGGATATTATGAGATTCAAGCTCGAGATTAGTCGCAAAATTGCTCGGTCATCCATTCGAATTCATGAGCTTTTCCGTGCTAGCTGAGTCTTTTGAAGCGCAATGAAGTGTTTTAACGACCGCTTTAGTTTTACTGAGCAGTGCTTCAATTCACTGGATGAGCCGCTATATTGCCCAAATAAACTCTTCATGAGTGGATTAATGAGCTCTGAGGTACTATGTTTGGAATAGGAATATTCCGAGATAAAATTTTCGTCTGGTAGAAGGTCTGGCAGGATTAGTCTGGCATTTGGTCAGTCTTACCGAACGCAGCGAGACTTTTTAGTCTTGTAAAAGAAGGTCTGGTTGACAATGCCAGACCAACATGATAACTCATCCTGAGGTCAGGTGTAACGTTTTACGTTTGAGTGAAAATTGTCGTTGATTTTCAGCCATTTTCCCTTATCAAGAACAGAAGAATACTCTGGCTCTATCAACCATATTCGTGTTCCTTCGTGAGAAAAGTCTGGTGAAATTTGCCAGACCTAGCTCCAGACTGACCAATAGATGAAAATCTTGCTGAAAAGTGTCGTAGGATGTCTGGAAAAATTTTTCCAGACTGAACGCGAGAGAATTGGTTCTTGTTAAAAATCTGTCGATTTTCTCTAGACTACGGTGTAGACTAACAAAAACGTTAGTGCCCCTTTTGATGGTATTGGAGAAAATCTGTCAAATTTTTTCAGACCAAAAGCGGTAGCAATTATGCATCTGAAAAGTCTGGCATGCATCTCCATACTTCATGCCAAACTACTCGTCGGAGTAAATTTCTCTCAAAAAATGAAGCAAAGAGTCTGGCAAAATTTTCCAGACTAGAACCGAGATTAATCATTTGTGTGTAGGATCCGATGAGATCTCATCGTTTACAATGATATGTTTTTTTCAAAATGCTTCACAATGCTTAGAGTCGATCCCTATGGACTGAGAATTCTTTGAAGATTTTCATGACTCGACCACAGAGATGATGTATTAGACTGTCAGAGCACCTTAGCGATTCCCTTTCTAGTGACCCTACTTCTCCGTACGCACATCATTTCATGTCGGGTAGGCCGGCAGGAGAGAATCTTCATAGACACCCCAATTTTCATGTAAAAACTGAGCCTCGTATACACACTGCCGGGTCTGCAACAGCCCGCTTTGCGGTTGACCATTTCGAACCAATCAGCTGTTGGCACCGAGACAGCTTGCGGCAGAAACCGATAGGGCGGCGTGGCCGACGCCACGCACCTCGAACTGAGGGGCCACGTGGAAGGCGTTTACGCCCTCTTTACCACTGGTGCTTCTTTGGACCTTCGAACCGCGATCTAACCCCCTAAAACTCATTTTTCAAGAAGCCTTAGGAACCACCATGGATCTTAAACGGCGTAATCGCATCGGAAATTTCCGAAATAAGTGTAATTTTCTCGACCAGTTCCGAAAAATTTTGAGAAAGGCCGTAATTTCCAAGATCATATTCCCAAAAGGACCGAGTCTCCGATGAAAAAAAATCCAAAAGGGCGTAATCAGGTGCAATATAGGGAAAGGGCCTAATTTGTGATGAAAGAATTTTGAAAAAATGCTCTGGAGTCGAAAAGCGCTATTCTGGCGTTTTCAACTGTTGGAAAACGTTCTTCTCCCTCCAAATTATGTGTTCCCACCCTCCCCTAGTAGAAATGAAGTTCTCGACATTTCCACCAGCTAGTGAAAGCTTCTTGTGCATATGCAACCGTTTTGCATGGATTAAACCACCTTCTCGCCATCACACATCTTGTGAAACATACCCATAGACACTCCCGTGAAATTTGAAGAAGATTAGACTTGATTTCAAAATCTAATCCCACCTTTCGTGGGATTAATGCGTAGAAATTCGACCCATCGATTCTAATCCTCCAATTCTTAAACAGATATTTGGAGGATGCCACCGTCTTTGGGATGAGCCATGTTGTTTCATCCAATCACATCTCTCGCGACTTTGGTTAAGTTTTTATCGATTTTCTCATAACGACCGCTTTGCAATTACGCCATTCTTCCACGCGGCTCCTCAATTGCTGTTTGTAAATACGTGGGACTTGATAAGTATCACACTCTCGATGACTGTGAACATGAACATAAGTTTCCAAAATGATACTGCTTTTCTACAGGCTCTTCTGTGAATTCACACCGGGCTATCTACATAATATTCATTGATGAGATCACCCTATACAAGAATCTTGCATCGATCAATTGATTCACTCATGCCCACAACTCAGCCGATACCCAGAAAGGGCAAACATCGATTTTATAGCTCCAAACTTGTAAATGGGGTACTTGCTCAGAAGCAGAAAGAGATGCCTTGAAAGACTGCGTGTATTACACGGCAGAAAATGTGTATAGGCCTTACCGTCCAGATTGGAGCACGGAGAAGTATAGAAAGGCGCAATCTACACACGCGGTGCACGGTAGCTCGCATATAAGTAGTATCAACTACATTCAGCCATATACCGTCGGAGCCCATACAATATTGCGCAAAACTTTTAACAGCTTGAATTTGTTATGAAGTTGAAATTTTCTCCCCCTTTGACTTTCCTCCACCTACTCTATACGAACGCACCTATCCTGTATCGCAAAACTTTATCCTCCAATCTGTATCGTCCTCACCCATCTACTCTACGCATGATAATGGTATTACTTTCTGTGCAAGTGAGATCCTTTGTTCTATACTACTCGTACGTTGAATTAAAGCGACCTTACGGATGATTAATTTTTATTGTAATTGATGAGGATGGGATGGACTTTTGTAGAAAGTTCAAAGTTGCACTGTCATGAGTTTTTTTTCTCTTTGCAGCTGAGAGTGAGATAGTGGCCTTGTTGGGAATGGAATATTCTTTGTAAAAGATGATCGGATTTTCTACGGAAATTGTTGATTTCCGGGAAGATTTGTATGATAAGAACATAGACAGTAGTCATACAGAGGATAGTATTGTATTACCGAATTGAAGAGCACTCTGGTAACTCCTCTGAATGAAAATTCTGAAGTATATCAGGCCGAATATTCCAAACAGTATTAACCGTGAGTACTTACATTGAAATTGATCATTCCCCCAAATCTCCATGCCATTCTTGCAGAAAGATTCCATCTTGTTTTTGTTCAAGGATCAGTTTGATCGATTCATTTGAGATGGCTTGTTTTGAGTGGTGTTTCTTTGTGCCATTCCTCATCAGAAATGAAGGAGTCCAGCGCCATCAATTAATAACTGCAATCACCCTGGCGCCGGCATCGAGATGTTTCCTCTGAGGAGATGTTTCATAAAATACATTTCCCATGATTTTTAGAAGAAATTTCATTCTTTAAGCAACCATATCTGTTACAAACTGAAATTCTATCGTGCAACTTTGATAACAGTCAACTGTTTATGGAAGGATTTGCACTATAAGATATTGAGATTGAAAATGTCAGCGGCTTCACGGAACAAATTTTCTTCAGAAAATTCATGATCTCTACGCTCCAAACCCGAGTGTGTGACATATTTATATTCAGCTAAAAATTTAGTTACTAAAAAAATCGTTTGTCCCAAAATCTTATGTTTAAGTAATGATGAGATTCGACGGTGAGCAAATGTGGAAAATTTCAAATTTGTCATATCGACGCCTCTTACGAAGATTAACACCTCTTTTCTTATGACTGACGAAGATTAACGTTTATTCGTTGTGAACACGAAAATTAACGGATTCTCCTTAGGTCCACGAAAACTAACACTTACTCCTTAGAGGCACAAAGATTAACGCATTGTCGTCAAGTCCACGAAGACTAACACTTACTCCTTAGTGGGACGAAGACTAACATTTACTGCTCAACGGCATGAAAACTAGGACTTACCCCTTAGATATATGAAGACTATAACACACTTGCACGCGTTCTCGTTCAAAGGGACGGAGACCAAGTATTTCGTCTCAAGGCCACGAAAAAAACCACATTTACTTCAGCGGCACGAAAATTAAGGCATTCGTAGACTTCATTCTTGGAGGGAGGGAGACTGTAAGTATTTTGTTTAAGACGAAGCACTTATAATCTCCGTCCGTTCAAGAATAGAGTCTACGAATGTGTTAATTTTCGTGGCCTTAAGATGGAATATTCATAGTCTTCATCCCTTCAAGATAAAAATGCGCGAATGTGTTAATCTTCGTGCAGTTTGAGGAGTAAGTGTTACTCTCCGTGGTCTTAAGTAGTAAGAGATAATCTTCGTGGCGTACACAGTAAGTGTTGATCTTCGTGGCCATAACAAAGCAAATGCTAATCTTCGGCCACCGTGTTTTTCTTCGTGGGCGTTAGCGGATGTGTTTATTTTCGTAAGAGGCGTCGATATCAAGTTTAGGTTTTGTACTGAGTTTGAATATAGGTTCACAAATCGAATCGTTGATTATACATATCCATTCAATCAGGTATAGACCGTAGACGTGAGCAAAGCTTTTGGTTTCAGCAAACTCGTCAATTTTATCCATCGAGAAGTAGGAATGCAGAGAATTTTTCTTGCAGATTGTTTCCTGTGTAAAATTTGGGTATATTCACAGTCAGTACGAATAATGGAGGAACAAATTCCGTTCATCTGGAAATATCCGAGACTGTAGGATATGAAGAAGAAATATCATGGCATTGTCTCACGTAACAATAATTTCTGCGTCGTTAGTCGGCAAAAATATTTCTACGTGCTGAGAAGATTTGTGTCAATAAGTGTGATTACGATGTGCAAATCTCATGTGTGGTGGATCGAATCTCGTCCATCTCATCAACTTCGGTCGTCAATATCGTCTCATCCATGCAACTCATAGCGCAATCTGCGATACATCGATAAGTCTCTTGAAAAATTTCACTATCCCCACTTCACCTCCTATTATTCATGCTGCATTCCAACGCTCATGAATTCTGAAGAAATTGCACAATCACTTTAAATCATATATATTTTCCTAACTACTTTTGAAAAATAAAATCCAAACGAAATTCCAGGACCAAAAATACGAAACAGAGGGAAAAAGAGACGAAGCAAAATATAGGCTGGGAAGAGCATAGACCTCGAGCCAACACAGCCAAAGTACATCGTAATCCTTTTTGCCCTGTATATGGTACACACACTAGTCTAGAGTACATGTATGTATATCCGTAGGCCAATGCTCTTTCTTTCAAGAGAGAAGTAAAATCGACTGACTTTCTGCCACTATACATCGGAATGACACGGTGTGCCAGAAGCGACCCAGATGCTACAATTCGACGCTGAAAACTTGCTGCTCTCTAATCGCTCGAGCATTGAGACAGTCCAAAAACTTTTCCAAGTCTCTTTCCCCTCATCCTTTCCCATCCTCCTCCTCCTCCTCTTTTTCACAAAACTTTTACTGGCAAAGGACTTACTGGTTGGATAATCTACAACTGTATAAACTCGAGGATTCAAAGTCTCTGTCGCTTGCATTGGTTGTAAGATAAAGAGACAGACCGGTGTCGTGTGATAATGTGCGTATACGCAAACGACCAAAGTCTGAATACTTTAGCGATTCTATGAAACGTGAAGAGGTATCGATATTGCTCAAGATACTTTTAGAGTAGCGTGCTTGCAATAATTCAGTCTGCTAGGAGATCAGTGTTTGAGTTATACCAGTTGATCTATGAGATTTGCAGAAAATTACTTTTTGATACACTGTGCGGAAAAGTTCACTTTGCGCACAGTTTGTCGGCTTTTACTCACATTTTATCTAAAAGTATAGTTAGATACACGGGCTTGAAACCTATTATTCGCATCCTCGTGATGATTCCGACCCTCGCCTGCGGCTCGGGCCGGAAACCCATCACTCGGACGCGAATAAAACGTTTTACGCCCTTGTATCGAAATGTACTAATTTCAATTCAGTGCAGTACTTGTATTTGCAGTTCTTCTAAATTCTGAAGCTTCACACACATTTAGGAGTTCAATTTGTGTATTAGAGTGTAAAAGTGGCGTTGGAGGGAATGGGGTGCGTGCGTGCAGGGGGCAATAAGTTGAAAGCCGAGTTGAGTTGGATGGACGTTGGGAGAGTAGAAAACGAATGGAGACAGTCGATCCGAGTCATGGTGCCCATTAACTCTTTCATACAAGTTGCGGTTCTCGAGTATTCTTCTGTTGGGTTAGCACGATCTGGATCTGATGGCTCTCACATTCACATAATGGGTGCAATTTGTCCGCACTTGCTTTTTTCCTGCACTCTGATTCGTGTATTCCACTGAGACTGATGGGGAACGTTATTCGTTGAGAAAATGTTTGGACCATGTAGTGCTTGCGGAAAATGGATAGCGATTGAATGTACTTGTTCTATCGGACTTATCTGTCGAGTCAATTCTCCAAGATATTGACTCTATTAATTCAGAAAAATTCATTACAAAATTTTTCATTTTAGTATATCCATTCTTGACAGTTGACGACGGTTGAATAATGAGCCCATCAGATGTGAGGGATACGCTCCACCCAAATATGGTTTGTTGATCTTCGTGATATAGACATGGTGAATTATTCAGACATCTTTGATCCTTTCCTGCATGAGTAGTGAAATGATCTGCTCAACTTTGCACAACTTTTCTTACTTCCATGGACTAGTTCAGACTCTTGTGAGCATAGGATTCCATGAGAAACCCAAAGATGTCGACAAATTTGAAAGTCAAATACCTTACAAAATTACTTCCAGCAAGATCTCGACAAAAAGGATTTTGCTCGAGCTATTTAATATTCATATTTTCTTATTTCATTTGTATCAGCGGTCACTCAGACCTTCAGCAAATAATCATTATTGATATGTAGTATATTGAACATATTCATACAATTAACACCTATTCCATAACAAGTCAAAATCAATTAGCAGAAATAGCAGAAAAGGAATCAACCACAAGAAATTGATCCCAAGATTACCTACTAAGAGAAAAGGGAGAAAGAAGGAAGAAAGAATAATGTTTACTCATATGTGAGAAGTTTCTCTCTAGCTTGTTGCTTGAATTTCAAAATTGTGATTCCACGGTATTCGGACTATGTATGACTCTCGTTTGCTATTCTACACTTTCGATTCCAAGGAGATCTTGATGAATGGAAATGTGTCGTCAATAAGATCTCATTTCCATTTAGTTACTTACCACGGATCCTTATCTCAACTCTCTCTAACAGTTCTGGAGCATCAACATAATTAGACATCAATTTGAAAAGAAAAAGAGAATCTTGATATCTGCAAAATGACTCAATTGAACAAATTAAATGCTTCACACCAACTTTTGTGTAATCATGAGATCTTCAATCCAAAGAAAAACCATCAAAATACGTTAAAAGTTGACGGAATTTATGTTGGATAGTTTCAATCTGTCTCATCATTTTGGCCGTACGTGGAAGCCAAAGTGATGGACCATAATTTTGATAAAAAATTGATGAAGTTTGCAGCCATTCTCAAACTTTGATTGTTTCGCTCCGAATTCGTAAGCAGTATGTCACGCATGAAGCATCGCTGCGGAAACATCCCAATGCCTTATTGGTGGGTCCTGTATTCAATGAAACTCGATTGGAACTCACTTTTCTTAAGGTGAGGCTGTAGTCCGCCAAAAGCTCCAAATCCGTTCGGAGGATATGGTGATTTTTCTTCAACCAGATGACTTGGGATTTGACACGCACCTACAGAATGCATGTCTAAAGGGGGCTACGAAGCCAAATGGGTCAATTTTCTACAAAAAAGTATCCAGACGAGGTGTATACAAATGTCGTCTGCTAACGAGCGTCAACATACGACGTCTCGAGTAAACATCGCCTGGATACTCTTTTTGAGTGAAATTGACATATTTGACTTTGTACCCCTTTTAGACACTTGTTTCGTAGGTGCTTGTAAAATCCGAAGTCATTTGTTCGAGTAAAATTCGACTTATCCTCTGAACGGATTCAGGACTAGTATTCGATATGGCGGCTGACTACGGCCTGGCCTTAAACTCTAGGACCAGTGCAAGTTGAGCTCCTAGTAATTCCTAGAATCTTCCAACGCATTGAGATCTATCGTGTTCCAATGATCTCATCAGATAATACTCGTAAATCGATCTTCATTAACATTGTTATATCTTACCAATCACTCATAATAGCAACTCAAACACAATCTATAGGCTGCTAGGTCATTAACTGGGATTTTTTTGTATCATCGGTGCGGTTCACTTCAGCCTACGTACACGACTTCTATCTTCCAGCAGTCACTCGTGCTCCATATTTCTTTAGTTTTGCAAGCCATACGAAACATGAAGTTGCCAATTATATGAGGTCTGAAGTACGATACCCACAGAACCATTCACCACGAAATTTGCACCAGTTCATTGAGATATATAACGCTTGGTTGCCGAAGTACGTGAAATCATCGCATATCGCTCTGAGACAGATACAGACTTCCTGATACTGTGCCACGCAATGAATCGCGACACGAGGCTCGAGACAAATTCAAGAGTATGGCACGATCAAAATAATGTTATTGTGGGGAGGATTCTACGAGTTTCACCATGATATCTAATGACTCAGAACGATAATAAATCCTATTGATAGGGAACTTTTGCATAAATCGTATGCATAAGAAATGAGTTCTTATTTCATGGCGAAGATTATCCATACGTATCATCAAAACGACGATTGTTCTTTTTTCTTCTTCGCGCAACAACGCTGCCTCAGCCTTTTAGATTGGGAGCTTTTGTGTCCATTGAGGTTCCAGAGCATCAGAGGTATATGACTGATGTAAAGATTTCACTAATGAATTGATGTGAATAAAGTGAGGTGCCCTCTCAACTGTTTCGTTTTCACTAGCCTTGATAGAACTACTAATATTTTCACTTTGTTCTATCCCTGGTAGAAATTTACTTCGATGTAACACATTAATAGACATAAAATGGCTATTTTTGGCCAATTTTGGCTGAAAATGGCCAATTTATGGCTAATAATGTGTTACATTAGGATGAATTTCTACCAGGGATGCGAAATCAATTTTTTCTGGAAATTATAGCAAATTTATACAATATATTCAATTCATGGGATAGAATGAAACGTAATCAACAAGATTTGAGTGTTCACAAATTTATTCCTAGGGATAATTGGGACATACGTATTCATTTATTGCCTGATCACTGCAATCAGATACGAACATAGAATTGATCAAAACCATTTCAAACATGCAAGAAACAACAGCGACGCTCATTATGATGGACAAAAGTCTAATTTCCTGAAGAGAGTGGTAAAATCGTCAGGACACACTGACAGTCCCCCGAAAACGATAAGATAATCGATGACCAGTTATATAGGAAAATATAGAGTGAGAAGATTTTCAAAGTGATCATCTGACATCTAACAATCATGGCATTCAATATCACAACATTTATACTGCACTCTCAACCTCAGACATATGAAGTGAGAATTTGAGATCTAAAATTCTCCCGAAAATTTATCAAGAAAATCCGGTTCTCTGTGGAATTTTAGTATCTTCACACAGAACAGAGGAGCAAAATCTTAGAATGTTGAAATGATGAGTGCAGAATGATTAATTCTGATCCTCCGAATTATCTCCATCTCAAGAGTTCTTCAGTTTGGACAACAATCTTGCCATAGCTAGCCATGTGTTCTGAGTTGATTGATTCGTCATGATGGACTCATGAACAATTGAAGTTCACTCGGTTGTCTGGCACATTGGAAACAATCTGCTCCGGATTCCACACTGAGGATAGTATGAGTCGATCTGAATTGTCTAATTCCTCAGTCGTATCGGTTTTCGATCATGTCCGAGTGAACAATTATGACTCAACACATTCAATCCAACTTCATTTCTGTGATAGATGGTAGTGCAACACAAATAGCCCATGACTTTTATGTACTCCAATGGATTTGCCATTGTCAAACTGATGATTTCAGACATCTAGACTTCATCTACAGCTATCTAATTCGGACACATAGATGTGGGATGAATTGATGTCTTCGGCGATACTAATAAATCAGAATCTCCGAGGATTTCCCTCAAACCTTTCTTACTCTGCATGGTGAAATAGTCTACAATAATTACGAGACATGGTGATTAGGATGGGTTAAAGAACAAAGATTACCCCAAATTGTTACGCTTGGCGTCAGAAAATTTGTGTTCACCAAAAGCTGTGGGTATTTTCCAGTGGACTCTGAAAATCGATATCTTGCGTTCAAGAAGCCTGAAAATTCTCGAAAATAAAAGAAAGTAACGTTATTTTTACGTTATTCTCGAGATCAGAGTAATGAAGCACAAGGCATTCATATGGTCTAAATCATCATACGAATTCTCATCTTCTAATTTATTTCCGACCGTGGAAAGCACAGACGGGGTACGTTCGGCTTACAGGAATCGAGGATCTTTGTGATTCGCGAGATACTGATCCTGGGAAACGAATGATACTTTCCCGGGAAACACCAAAATCTGTCCAATTTCGTGTGTTGACAATGGCGTTCTAATACGTTTGAAATCTTATAGCACCATGATCCCCTATATATGTTTTCCTTTCAGAAAATGATCCAGCTGATTTTATGGAGCTTGGATGCGTCAAATTAAATTATTTAACCAATGATGACGGATGATGTGCATCTTATTCTGAATATGAACTGCCCAGTGCCCGTCCGTACACATGGGTGGTAAGTGCTTCAACGCATGAGCGAGTACCAGAAACTTTTAACTTTCGTGTAATCACTGTATTTCTTCAAGTTCTCACATCTGGTCCCGGAAATATTCCTTCGAGATAATTCGAAGAGTGAACAAGAGTCAATACTATGTATCAGATACGATTATGTAGGCCTTCCCCAAGATTGGTTCGAAATTTCATTGCGAATAAAACAGAAAATATGAGAACCGCAATTTAATCGGACTATTTTCTCTTCCAAAAACTGTTGTAGCTCTTTTAGTGATTAAAAGGATCGCTCTGAGAATTGGATGTATTATAGTTGAGATGTTGGATATAAATATAACTTCTTTGTCCACGATTTGACTGTGCCGGCTTTAGATTATTCGTGGTGAGGGACCAAACTTTCGTAATGGTTTTTTGACAGTAATTCAAACCTTGCTGTATGGTCCAAATAAGTCTTTTATGGAAGTGAGGATCGGAAAAAACACCGATCATCATATTCTCTGAATAAAAATTCAACGATCACAATTACGTGCGCCGGCAAGTGAAACCAACTGGTGACAAATTTTAGAAAAATTTTTCGTAACTTGTTTCTATCTCAAAAATGAGTGTGCAAAATTTGCTCACAAAACGCTAAAACTATGCATCCAGTGTGTTTCAGTGGACAGTGATTTGTAAAGTTGCTCTTAATGACGCCCATCCCAGTATTTGCATGGTAACTGGGAGAAAATGTCTGCCTCGTTGTACAAACACTCAAAAAGCTTGGAAGAAATGTTGGAGGGGTCATCATCAATATATTTTCGGCGCTTTTTCCAGTGCAATCATTATTTTCCCGATCCAGGATCACTTAAAAAGATAATCGTCGATAAAAAGGTCAAAATGTCAGTTGCGGGTCAAGTGGTTTTCTCTTCTTTCGGTCTTCATGAATGTGAAGTATTATGGCGTGGCGGGGCTCGCTTGGGAATCGGGCGGGCAAACACGTCATATGTCATAGTATTATCATCAAATTTCTCAGCTACGAGAGTCACAAGACCACTTCGTGTGAGCACGGTGAGCACATACACTTTGTGGCGCAATTCAGCCAAAAATTCAACTCACTCACAAGGGGGGACCACGGGGTCCGGATTGCCAGTCATCCCCAAAATGTTTCTACAGTTCGGTACCATCTAGTATGGGAAGAATCTAAAGCAACTCCGTCAAATGGACCTCCTGTCCAGAGCTACCAGTAAAAAAGTTAGCATTACCCGTATATATATATCACTTTTTAACACGGGCCTATATGTTCAATGTTAATCTCAGCGGCTGTATCTTTGGACAAGAGGCCCATTTAACGGAGTTACTCTGGATTCTTCATCTTCTCGATAGTACAGAACTGTAAAAAAAATCCTGGGCGAAATTGGCGACCCGGACCCCGTGGTCCGCTCTTGTCAGTTCTCCTCAAAAAAATAAGTAAATTTACCTCATTCCAGGCCTCTTGGTACCATTTCCCTTGAAACTCCATAGTGAGATGCAACTTTTCTATGCTTCAAAGTATCGACAAGAAATTGTTTTGGAAATCTCAGGGGTCACTTTCTCGCGAAAATCTACTTTTCCTCTAATTTTTCGGTTACTTAGTCCCGTGTTACACTGATGTGAGCCTTGACCGAGGCATTAAAGAGATCCTGGTCAAATTTCTCAAAATTTGTGATACCTAGCCAAACCAAATACCAGATTCTCACTACTGTACATCTTGAAACGTTTGGTCGTGTTTAATTCAATAGCAAATGAAAAATCAATTATCGATTGATATTGGCGTTCCCTCGATACTTTTCTCAGTCCACCAAACTGGAATTAAAATATTTGACATGCTCACATTTTGGCTTCTATTGAGTGTACGAATAAAATAGTGGGATGTTTGATTAAGACGTCCGTAACAACGTCATTATTAAATATGTTTGTTTACTCTTGAATGTTCACTCTCTGCTATTTCCTCATCAAATTCGAAACTCAGCATTCATACGATGTTACTTCTTATTTGAGTAGAGTCATCAACCCCCTCACTCCACTCATGTAAATTAGGAAACTCACTCATGCATCCTTAGATCCTTAGAACAAACGAGGAAGCGACTGTCAAAATTGATGGAATACAATTTTTCCACGAAGATCATGACGATCTTGGGGCTCTCACTTGAGCTGTTGCAAAGCAGAGACCTCTCACGGGCCACACGTGGATATATTATTCATTAGTTTATCAAACATTACATGCGTGGGTTGATTGATGTAGGCATTTTGAAGGTCGAATCAAGTCAAACTCCTATATCGTACTCCGAAATGTTCTGCTTAAACTTAAATCCGTTCCTGGTCTCTGATTTGGTTAGCGTGTCAAAGAAGTGGAACACGCGCCCATGTTTCTTTTCCCAATTGGAAGTTATTCTCTGTGTTATTTTACATGGCAGAAAAATCCAATACGGCCGAATCTCAAAACATTTCCATAAGAAACATACGGGGCTAACATGGCGGTGTTCCAAAACAGATTTACTCCCAATATGTCCCCTAACATGCTGCCAGAAGTTGGCGAATGGTGCCTCAAGATTTGAAAATTGAATTTTTTTATCCAAGATTTGAAAGTTTCTGGGATTTGCCCATATCTACCATCTCTCTCCACATAGGATAACAAAGTAATAGAAATCAATCCCAGTTTTAATATATGACGGTAAGGAGAATCGAAATAATCGAAAATCATCATTATGAGAAGAATACATTTTACAAAGTCCCTTGATTCCTGAAGGCTGAATGGACCTCATTCTCGCTTTCTACGGGTGGAAACACATGGAAAATGATCATCTGCATCATGATCTAGGTCAGTGCCCCGTGCCTACTTACTTTGCCACAAAAATAGCGTGAAAATAGCGTTTTTTATCATTCTTACCTAAAATTGCCACTTTCAAAGCAGTTTTAGTGTTCCCATGATGAAAAATCATAATTGGCCTGCGCTTGCAGGCTCATTTTGAGTGCGGAGGACTTTTTTCGTTTGTTTCGCTCAGAAAATGAGCTGTCCCAGTGCCCGAACTGAGCGTGCTTGCCTAGGCAATCATGTACTATTCCTCTCTCTATTTTTGAAAATATGCGGTGCTCTTGCTCGAACCCAAGATGTTAATTTTCAGCATCTTGTGACAAATTCTTCGTATGAACATACAGTAACACAACTCCCCTGTCCCCACGGGTAACAAATTCTGTTTCCTAACCCACTGTATTGGTAATGTTGAAGAAGATTCGTTCACAATACGAACCGTCCGAATTGTAGTGTAGACAGAACAATTAGAAGGTTCTTAAGAATATCTCTCCAAGTGCTGAAAAATTGAATCGAAAACCATAACCTCTCATCTTTTTGATTCTTGAGTAATGGTACTGTATGTTATGTGAGTCATTGACAGTCCAATCAAAGATTCATCTGGGAGGCAAGTTATCTCGAACGCTTCTATTCATCATCATCGATTTAGAAACCGCTGTACGGGAACTATTTCTGCCATCTCTGCTGCTGGCCAAGGTGGACCTTGAACGATTGTGAAATCC
This sequence comes from Eretmocerus hayati, assembly GCA_029851415.1. Classification (NCBI taxonomy): domain Eukaryota; kingdom Metazoa; phylum Arthropoda; class Insecta; order Hymenoptera; family Aphelinidae; genus Eretmocerus; species Eretmocerus hayati. Next base: position 10,776,739 of record CM056741.1, read on the forward strand.
AGTGATCAACTTACCAAATTTGGTTTTCTCCAAGAGTCTTTTCCAAATTATTTCACAAATCAGTGCAAAAATGCTCAACGTACAGCCTACAAGGAGAATTGGCTGTAGCTGATCTTGGGGAGGCACCGCTTTATCAATGATCTTCTTAGAGGTTGAGATGGGTGGTATAACTGTCTTGTAATATTCATCGCGTCGTTTCCGTACTCTCTCAAACATTCCGACTTGTAGGAGTCGGTAGACCAATTCTTCCATTGGGTACTTGTAGAATGGAATCCCCGTGAATCGCATGGATGGCAAGAAGACGACTATAGGATTCTTGATCTTATCTATCTGCACTCTTTCGTCAGAGGTTAAGACTCTGTGTTCCACCATTGAACGTGTAACGCATAGATTGATGGACTCGTCCACTAAACTAATTGAATCATCTGTGTAACAGAACGTGATGGATCCTTCTTCAGTCTCACGAGTCTCAATGCGATCATGAATTCTCTTCAGAATAGGATCACTACGATAGAAATCTGAGAATACACGTTCCATCAACGAGAATTCATAGTTACTCATAGTCAAGTCAATATTTGAATTGGCAAGATCTTCGATGGTTTCAATTTTGGTTAGTTCTCCACGATAGATAAAGATTTCCAACATATAGTCCGTTCCTAGAGTAACGACAATGAAAGTTGCAATGTAGATACTCATCACGAAAATTTTCTCGGACATTTTCATACGTCCATGATGTTCTAATGAGCCTCCCATCTGAGCTGTCAGAATATTTAAGAATGTCCAGTTTTCCTCTCTGAAGCCAAGGAGACGAGCCCAGACTGCGAAAATCCAAGCGGTGAAAAAAAGCCCAGCAAAAGTGAGAACGGATGCAATGGAAATGATTTCTTCGTACTCTTTTGGTCTCATTAGGTAGAAATAGAAATCTTCAGATTTTGGAATATAAATTTGAGTCAAAGATTTCTCGAGAAAATATCCAATATTTACACGATCCTTTTGAGAGGCAAAGCTAATATGGTCGAATGGAAGGAGAACACGAACTTCCAAATGAGAGTCGTTGTAGTTAGGTTTGACGTTCCATATTCCGATGTCATGAATGTTACAGTTTAATTTCTCACAGAGAATTTCCACTAACATCCAATCTATGTCGTGTCTAGAAACTCCATCCTCTGGTAATATGACAGGCAAATGAGATCCATGAAGATTTGCCACTTTATTTTCAAATAAGACAGTGTGTTGGCTTAGTATCTCAGAGTGAAAGGTATCACAAAACGGATTAAATGAGTGAACAGTAGCTTTGAACGAGATGGTTGATGCTGAAGTATTCCCTGGCAATCTACTTCTGTGACTGTCATTCCATTCGAGAACCGTCAGGTCCAGGAACCTTTTCGACCAAGCGTCTCGAAAAAATAAACGCAGGTCAATATCATCGTTGGTGATGATGATGAGAAGATATTTACCTCGGGTGAGGGGGTTAATTGCATCGAAGACTCTCAACATAGATGACATATTATGGACTAGATTCGATCCGTTCGCAGATTCGACGATGCCTATTGTCAGACTCATTCTTTCGGAAACTCGCTGCAAGCCATGATATTTCACCTGTTCCGAAGTCATATTTCTATTGATTATCAATGCTGAGTTTTCACGATCAATATTGCTGGATACAAAATCCTTGTTGGCTCTCTGAACAATCTTGTTACCAAGTGGTGACAAACTCCTGGAACATTCAGTGATCACATTCAACTTGTAAGGGACTATGTTGTTTCGAATATTCTCGAAGAGCTGATCCAATGCAATTTCTTCTTCGATCGTTGTCGATTGACCCATTGAAGACAGCCATGACATGGCAATGAGTAGAAGTATTCTCATCTCCAAGAATGTTATAGTAAAAATTCTGTCAACACAACTTCTGCAATATCCAAAAAAAACTCTAGTACAGCACTACTATTGCCAAGAGCTGCGTTGCACCGATGAATTTAAAGGTTTGTTGAGGATTGCCTGAGTCAAAAAAATAGCGTGTGAATGTGAAACATTCAGATCGCCCATATGTCTAGAACTGACTTTCCAATCTGAGACTAAAACAGCCCAAACGGCCTGATGCGCATGATGTACGTAGATATGTAAATTGGTGTTGATCATTGAATGACGCACGATATTAAACTTTCATGATCGCACACGGAAAAAGAAAATTGGTTGTCCTGTGACGGTAGAGTATATACCGTCTCCTCTCTCTCCTGGACCAATTATTAGTCTAATATTATTCTATGTGGAGCTAGAGTGAGTAACAAGGAGAGGACTCTTCAAGATAAGAGAGAGAGAGAGAGAGAGATGGCACGCCAAAAAAGCGAGATAGAGTCGCGCGGGCCGTAGCTTGTAGCAGACGCCCAAGCTATCCTTCCCCGCGCTCCCCTCCCCTCGCGTCCCACCAAGCTGCCACTGCGCCGCCGTGCACCGGCAGACTACCGTCGTCATGAGTAGGGAGAGCACGTGTCGGAGCTCGCTCCAGTTTTCGTGCTCCGTTTTTCTCTTCCGCGCGTAACCTCGTCGCCGTTTTACTAGCCTCGGTTCGCGCGTGATAACCTGGTGCAGCGGTCTCGCGACAGGCCCTGCAGACCTAGAGCATATTCGACGAGCCCGGCCTTCGAGGGTCTCCTGACCGTGCCCGGTCAAGCTGCCAGTAGCCGTCGGCCAAGCGTGGCCCATACTTCTGTCCTCGTGGACGTCTCCGTCGTCGCCGAGTCGACCATTCTGTAAGTGCCAGATCGATCTTCTCTCTCTCTTTCTGTGGCCTACAGTAAATATGATTTCTTCATCGTGCCCTCCTTTTCACGTGCTCGAGCTCAAATGCGTCTCCAGGTCATTCGACCAATTGTAAATAACTTTGTAAATATTCATTCTCTTTTTATTACTTCATTAAAGCCTCGGTACTTAAATTAACCTCATGCTTTGATCATTTGACCTTTCTCCTCTACATAAGTACAGAATAAGAACCCACAAAATGATGAACCAGGCTATGCCTGGATATGACGGAATAAATTCCCTCATATGGCGCCCAACTCGGTTCTGTTTTTTTTATGTAATTAGAATGAGATGCACGCGAGTTCGAGCACGAAGTGTTTAGAATGAAGTGCGTGCATAAGCGTGGGTGTGAGATTGCCAAGTATGGAAAATTCGAGTGCGGATCACATTTTAATCATTCAACGTTCGTAAACGTTTGTTGAAACGGCCATTTTGTTCAAATATTTCGGAGCAATAGAACGCTCATCGGTTTTCGCGACTTTCCGGCGCCTCGACAGGAGAGGCACGCAAACGGCTGGCGCCCTGTTGCCATATATGGGCATAATGAACATTGCGCGATCACCGTTCGTCGCTCGCTTGCAAATCGAGTCAAAATTTTCTCTGCTCGCCCGTTCGTGTGTGCGAGAGAGAGAACCGCTGATATATAATATTCTCGGCCGGAATATTTCGTGCGTCGGATATGATTCGTTCGAAAATTTTTCGATCCGACACTCGGTATGCAACAAGTGTGTGTGTGTAACGCGCGCTTCGAAAAGCGTGCAGCAAAGCGAGCGGGAAACCAGCGATATATATAGATATACCGGAACAGTGCGATGCGGTTCCAACCGCCCCGGCGTTCTACTGCGTCGCAAAATTTTTTTGAAAATTTGTCGTTTAATTACAGAACTCAAGAACGATTGCGATTGGATGTAACCTTAATATCGATTCTTTATTACTAAGTTCAACAATTTTTAATGCGAATTGAGTAGGTTCTGATGGTCTTTGACCGTTCTTTTTGAATTCACTTAATAAAATTCTGAAACTTTTTGGTGAATTTAAATAAAATATCAGTAACCCTAGCACACTTGTGCAATGCAAATAAGATTGCTGTTAACAATTTTCATAAACAAATTAAGGTTTTTGACGAATAATTGGTCGATTTTGACAGACCAAATTGCAAACAACTATATATTGGTATCATCAACCGGTCTCGTTTTTGACCTATATATATATAAAATTTGATGTTTCTTGGAATATATATATATAGATATACGGGAACATGCGATTTACATTCGATGCGTTCCTCCTAACTGACGTCCTGAAAATTTTTTCAAAAATACCCCAATGGATATGAAAATTCATAAATGAATTACGGTCAATGTGTGCACCATAAATGTTGCGCTTTTTGTTTATTCAACAATCATTGAAGCTAGAATTGAGTCATTTTAAGGCCTTTGACCAATCTTTTTGCTTGTACTGTATAAAATTCTGAACAATTTTTACAATTGACAGTAAAACAACTATGACTCAGGCACTCTTGTGCATCGCAAATTAAAATTATTAATAACAATAAATATCAACAAATCGACCATTTTGGTCTAAAATGAGTAAAATTGAACTGACCAAGTTAAAAATTGATAGATTATTCTGCCATCGACCGAATTTATTTTTGATCAATATATATAGATATGGCTTGGCTTTTCTGGAAATATATATATACACTAAAACTCCCAGAATATAGACATAGATACAGTGCAGACTACGTATAGTCCAGCGTTGCGCTATAGAATCTGCGAGCGTGATAGGACTTTGTCCGCTTAAACTAGAGATATGATGTCTTTGCGATGAAATTGAAAATTATTATGGTCAATTGTTCAACAAATTCACAACTCCTGTATCTCTGATTGTGACTTTTATGTGTCCTAAAAATTCAAAAAATCTGCCCGAGGGCTAAAAACTCTTGGACACAGTCCTCGTTTTTTTATATGAACTTGTATCATTTATTCTATTTATATATGTGAAAATTATTGTAATTTGAGACACTTGGTCGTAGTTTGACCGTCCATTTTTGAGTTTTGTATAAAATTTTCGAAAGTTCTGCATTGAATACAGTAAATTTTTGATGACTCGAGCACTTCGGTGCACGGCAAAATTTAACTGTATATGACATTTTTGTCGACTTTTTTCTCACTCTTGATGAAATATTGGTTATTTGATAGGATTATTTTTGAAACATATCAATCATTAAATCATTGACTAATTATGATTCGTAATGGAGGAATACGGTCCCAGTTGGTAAATGCTGATTATATATAGTTATAGTGACCATCATAGAACTTGGCATATCACTATTATGTGGGTATGTGTCCAAATTGGTATATTAGAATACCGTCATATGGCCACAAAATTTGACTACAAAAATTGCGACTTGCGGTTGTATTATAAAAACTTGGATATTCTGCTGCTTTCAGCATATTTTAGTCCGAATTAAATTCATGCAATCTAGAAACAATACAAGCCTTATCATATTTTTCGGAACTGCCTACAAATGTTTCCTAATAACGGATCCACTATTCTCTCTAACTACGATTTCATATTTTCAAATGTCTGCCTAGAATTAGCGACCAATAGTAACGGCCGAACCAATTTTGCTAAATTCCAGTAGATGAATGTTTCTTCCATTTCGTCACCAATGTATTCGAATATAGCAGCAATAATTGCAAATGCACTTGAATGCTTAGCTCATAGAATAATGAACCTGTGAATTGAGATACGTATCAATTAAGTAGAAAGCTGCACGAAGATCATCCCACGAGAACTGCGGCAACATAAGCTCATTTTCGTCATCAATACTTGACAACCATAAATCAAATAAGTGTCGAAAAATTCAAACCGGTCATCAAAAGCGACCGGAATGAAACCATATAGAGATCCTGGTCAAGAAATGGAATTCTTTGGAAATGCTCTCGTCCAATTTGCTTGAAATGATGAACCTAGATTTTCAAAAAGTAAAGGAGGTGACTGATCTTTGAATCTTTCATGAAAAATATGACCTCTGGAAACAGATTGGTCGATAACCAACAAATAGAACCATGTTTCGATAACTTCGACAGGTTGCTTTTCAATTTTGACAGTGCAAAGCCAGTAAATAATCATTCTCGCTGGTGGCTTGAGACCGCATCAGAAAAAACCTTTTTTGAACAATTTTTCGTTCCTGTGAAAAAAAAAACAATGACGGTGGGGGGCGAGAAGGACCCGTCAAACCCTTCTACTGTTCAATTTTTGATGCAGGAAAATTTAATGACTGCACTGCTCGCATTTGTTGGCATTCAAGACTTTATCGATGAGCAACGTGAATTGTTAGATCTTACATCTGACCGAAATTTGTGTTCACATGGTCCAAGTAGTGGTTGCTCAGACCGGACTGAACATGAGATCATGGTCAAGTCTGCTCGACTGTTCCAAGAGAAATACCGCCCCGTATCCGAATGGATCGAGGACAGAAAGAAAAATGAACTCAGGAAAGTGCTCCAAATCACATTTATTAAAAAATCTACTGACGCTTGGTCTAGCTCTATTATCATAATTGAAGAGCAAAATGGCAAGTTTTGTATTTGCGTTAACAATATGAAAACACTGAAAGGTATATAACCTCTACTGCTATCAGTTGCAATGTTTAACAACTTTGAAACGCTTGGCAATAATTTGAAAAGCGCATAATTAGCTACACATATAGCTAAATTCTGATTTGTTTCGAGACATTATGCCAAATTATGACTTTTTGTCAAACACTGATTTTTACAGGCAGAATTATTACTTGTCTGTATTGACGGATGTCCACATGGCTCAATCTTGTACTCATTCTTCATTGCCAGGCATGACGTTTGTTCAATTTGGCCTATTTGGGCATGAAATATTGTACGAGCAATCATGGCTCCGTCAAGATAATAATCATTTTAATTTGGTACTTTCTCAATTTGGAAAGCAAATCAATAATTTCCGTCACGCGAGGGCAGAGATTTGTCTTGACATCTCAAGGGAAGGTACGTCTTCTGAGTCCTTCACAAATCCTCTGGATGTCATCGATTTCCATGGCTCTTTTCGTGAAATATGTATTTTCCAACATCAATTCATCTCGATCATTTTTACGACCATTCGGTCCCCATTTGACAATCGCAGTCAAAATTCTAGAGTCCGACAAGCTAGCGCGTGTTGTAGCGCAAACTCGTCTGCCCAGTCAGATTAAAAATTTCCCGAATCTGAAATTGCATTGAGACGAGAAATGGGCCTGATCAACCCGGTTCTCGTCAATTTCGCCTCCCGGGTTCAATATAGTGTAAAATTTTGTGGGCAATATCTCAATACTGACTTGCACAGTCTAAATTTCAAATTAGTTGGGACCGAAATAAGACATTTGATGGTCGTACGATCGATTGCAAATCCTAGTCTGAGAATGAGGTTGTGTCTGAGCTATCTCGACTAGCCAATGAAGCATTTTACCTCGTTTCGACCAAGTACGAGGCCGAGCTCCATGCTCATGATCAAGAAATGCAAATAGATGATTATACATATTATTTTCTTTCCACCCATGCACAAGCGTTGTGCGAATACCAAAGTACCATTTTCAAGTACAATTTCCAATTTCAATATCAATCTAGCCTTGGTACGCACTATTGTCTGACGAAGCACATTTTCTGCATAAATGCAATATGTTGCAGGATTCAGTGTGCGATAGACTCGCAATGATTGTTGAATTCACTGGTCTTGAAGATCTGACCAATAATCTCAAATTTAATCGCTTACCGCACAGGACCAATGTGTCCACGTGGGTGAAGCAATTTAAGCTTGGTTTTGACGAGCTATTTCCGACATTTTCTACTCGTGATATTAAGCTCAAGTCTTATGTAACCCACGACCTTCGATCAGCGCTGATCAATCTTTCTCGACAATTTAAGGCCTAAGTGGCCAATACAACCATATCACGTCATTACAACAAATTTGGACCAGGAATCTTGCCCGGGAGGAGGCATAGCGACATCATAGAGCGCAGGAGCAGCCTAGTGCCCGTAGCAGGCATATACGTGCTACTGACTGCACTTGGAGATCGACATCGTTCCAGAGGAAGATTCGTCGATGGACAGAATAATTGATTTTGTTAAACCAAATAGACGTTCCAGTATGTGAACATGAACTTTCAAATTTATTCAAATCTACTCTGATCTCGAGTAAAGATCAACAATTCGGTCAATCGACTATGCTAAGATGCTTTCATTTTTGTAAGATTTTATAATATGCTTCGAGTTTGTTGTGAACTGAACTTTAGATAGTTGAATACGAAATGAATCTGATCTGATTTCCCAAATGAGTTTTCGTTTTCATACTTGAATTCTTGCAACAAAATTCATGAGATTAGTTGACGAGTTTTCGTTTTCATACTTGAATTCTTGCAACAAAATTCATGAGATTAGTTGAAATGATCAAGGTGCTGTATGCAATGGATGATCAGAGTACTGTATGCATAGTATCATCTAGTAGTGACGGTCAATTCAAGAGACCAAGTGATTCAGTGAAACCAAAAGTGATTTCTCTGTGGCACAAAAAGTGCAGGACAGTGCAGTGAAAAGACGCTCTCCAGTGATCTGTGATCCGGAATTCGTACGAATTGTTGCGCGATGGAATGGATTTTATGTCCGTATGAATGAATCCCCAACCGTTTTTTGAAGAAATCGTATCTACTTTTGATTTCAAATCTTCCTTTTTTCAGAAAACTACATGATAGATTTTCAATAGATTCCAACTCTTCATTTTTTTGACCGGATTGAACCAACTTCAAAATTGGCCCAGATTGAGAGAGGGTAGTTCTCGAGCTGGTACGCCAGCCGGCTACCCAGCGTCTGGGGGAGGGGTGTGACGGTAGAGTATATACCGTCTCCTCTCTCTCCTGGACCAATTATTAGTCTAATATTATTCTATGTGGAGCTAGAGTAAGTAACAAGGAGAGGACTCTTCAAGATAAGAGAGAGAGAGAGAGAGAGATGGCACGCCAAAAAAGCGAGATAGAGTCGCGCGGGCCGTAGCTTGTAGCAGACGCCCAAGCTATCCTTCCCCGCGCTCCCCTCCCCTCGCGTCCCACCAAGCTGCCACTGCGCCGCCGTGCACCGGCAGACTACCGTCGTCATGAGTAGGGAGAGCACGTGTCGGAGCTCGCTCCAGTTTTCGTGCTCCGTTTTTCTCTTCCGCGCGTAACCTCGTCGCCGTTTTACTAGCCTCGGTTCGCGCGTGATAACCTGGTGCAGCGGTCTCGCGACAGGCCCTGCAGACCTAGAGCATATTCGACGAGCCCGGCCTTCGAGGGTCTCCTGACCGTGCCCGGTCAAGCTGCCAGTAGCCGTCGGCCAAGCGTGGCCCATACTTCTGTCCTCGTGGACGTCTCCGTCGTCGCCGAGTCGACCATTCTGTAAGTGCCAGATCGATCTTCTCTCTCTCTTTCTGTGGCCTACAGTAAATATGATTTCTTCATCGTGCCCTCCTTTTCACGTGCTCGAGCTCAAATGCGTCTCCAGGTCATTCGACCAATTGTAAATAACTTTGTAAATATTCATTCTCTTTTTATTACTTCATTAAAGCCTCGGTACTTAAATTAACCTCATGCTTTGATCATTTGACCTTTCTCCTCTACATAAGTACAGAATAAGAACCCACAAAATGATGAACCAGGCTATGCCTGGATATGACGGAATAAATTCCCTCATAGTCCTAATCAATCAAAATTGGTTGGGATATTTAATGCCCATCGAGTTGGTTAGATCATTCAATTATTCTATTGGTTGGATGTGCTGTTATTTTCATTAACTTCTCCAAGCGAGAAAGATAGAATAGAATAGAATAGAAAATCCTTTTATTCGCACGTAGGCAAAAAAAAATATAGAAATGATTTACATAACATGTACATATACATTAGGGTGTCCGTTATTTCCCAAGTTCTCCCAATCACCCATGCCAACCCCCACAACCTAATCATTTGGTGAGATACTGCGAGGAAAAAATTTTCAGGGACCTAGGTTAAGTTTGAGTGCTGCCCCACCTAGAGCGTTTCTTATTTAAAATGGACCCTTCTAATTAAAAATTTGAGTCAATGATTCGCATTTACCGCGCATGCACTTGCTTCTACGTCTTTGAAAGTGTTTTCAATCGATAGCGCGTGCAATTTTCTTCAAAATGACTACCTGAAACATTCAATTTGATACAGTAGAACCGGAAATAACCCACTCATTCGCATATCATCCACCTGAAGAACATAAAAGTGACTGAAAACAACCGTTTTTTGTTTCGTCGGTTTTTTGAGTCTAGTAAAAAATCCTGACAATTAGAGATGAAACTGAGCACGGATTCTGTTTGTCCGTTCAAAAATACATCGAAAACACATATTCACATCTTTAAAATAGACCGACTCAAAATTCGCATTTTTTGGTTTCTTCGAGGAAAACCCTGTTTCACGGATTTGGTACCTTGAATTTTCTGAGTTTTAAAAGCAGCCATAACTGTAGTTCTCCTCCATCAAATTGACTTCAGCAAGTGGTCATTTCAAAGGAAATCGTACTGGCTATTGATTGAAAATACTTTCAGGGATATAGCAGCACGCACATGTGCAAGATATGTTGATTACTGAATCAAAATTTGTTTTAAGGCCTTAATTCAGACAAAAACGTTTCAGGTGGGGCAGCACTTAAACATCACCTATAGGTCCACGAGAATTTTTTTATTTTATTACTGCGATATTTTCCAAAAATGATTAATGAGAGATTATTCATGCTCTGATCGAATAATTCATGGCGCCATACAAAGGAGTTATATCTCTTCTTTGCTAATTTCTGGTGAAGTCTGTGGACACGGTGGATTGTCTGTGGTATTTCTTATTCACGTCCAACATATATCAGTATGATCAGAAGATCCACTACATCATGTTATGCAGCGAAACAAGAATGGTTCTTGAGACCAAGAACACTAGTCAAACTGGATAAATATTGAGATTTATTGAATCGACATGATGGCTGATTCCACATCTTAGGGATCAGATACTCTTATAGCCTCATTCAACTTGATGGCCCGATCTGATTTTGAATCCTCCACGCTCATCCAGGCGTCAATCCCATTCATCCACTCATGGCAATCATGCCGTCATCATCTCTATAATTCTACACTCACACAATCGAATCAGACAGCTCCGCAAGCGCACATAAAATGGTGTATTCATTTTTCGCTGATGCATTTCCATTGTGAATCTCGTAGAAGCAATACAGCACTAAGTAGTTGCACCTAATAACTCACGGCGTGTCTTTCGAAAGCACTGTGGCACGGTGGCATCAGACTATTTTCTGACTGAAAACTACAGCTCAATACTCGTCTGCGCTGCGGCGGCGATAGTCTTCAATTTTCTGCTAGATCAGAGTCTCGAAAGGAGTCCTTCACAGTTACACATCTCGCGAGTACCATTGTATTAGTAGCTGTGAATCTCATCGCATCAATCGTCCACGAGGCAACGAAAGCAAAAGTGCAGCAGTAGTTATGGTGATATATCATTCACGAGGCAAGAGTTGATGTGAAGCTCAAATGTGAGAAAAAAAGAATACAAACATCATACTATTGGGCTTTTGTGTTATATGATGCATTTGAGTAGAGTTAGAGGCTCAACTGGGCCATTTAAAAATACGGCTTGTCTATACGGCCGGACCCGCGTACGCCAAACGAGGTTTCTGGAGGACGATGCATGTGACGTCTTTGCCGAAAAATTCCCTAGGGAATCCGTCGCGTACGCGAAAGGGCCCGTTCTTCGCGTGCGCGAACAGGAAAATTTTTCGCGTACGCGAAGAATGGGCTCGCTTCGCGTACGCGAAAAATTTTCCGCGTACGCGAAGAATGGGCCCTTTCGCGTACACGACGGATTCCCTAGGGATTTTTTCGGCAAAGACGTCACATGCGTCGTCCACCAGAACCCTTGTTTCGCATACGCGAGTCCGGCCGTAGACAAGCCGTTAAAAATATGCTTCCGTAGAGTTTGAGTTTTGGGCTATAACGGGGAAAGTTGGAATATTTATTAGAGGATCGAGGTTACACGTCGGGTCTAATCGATGCCCTGATCACGCTTACAAAGCGACCAACTCTCTCGTTTCGGGATGTACGATGATATTAGCTATCGCAGTACTCGAAAAGTTCAACAAGTGTGTATTTTGGTAGAACCCTGCAAGCTCATTGATCATTGACAGTCACCAGTCACCAACATGACAAAATCTGTCACAAACTGAATTCCCACTTATGTACTATCTTCTCATTTACTCCGATACAATCGAAGCACAAGACTCCAGAATGATCTTTGAACCACACGCAGAGAACGATTTTTAAAAAAAATCGATGATCGGATGAAAATTCTACGAGCATCCTGCAGTTTTATTGACAAAAATACCTTTAGGCATGAATACGCAGGTTGTCAGAGTCTTATTATCGCACAAGCGAATATTGTGAAGGCTCATCTACTGTCTCCAGTAAAATGGTCTTCATGTGACGTTGATCTCAATCTTTTGACAGGTGATACACTCTATCATCACATACGCTCCCTGAACTGTCAGCAAAATATCTCTCTGACTGACGACAATCAACTGCGAATTGAGAATTTACGCGTTATGAGAACAAATTTGGAAGTTTTCGGATCTGTATTCTTACTGCAATACAACGACACTCCCGATTACATTGTCACTATCAAACCTACCACAAAAAAACGCTAGTAAGAAAATGACTAACAATAATGTCAATGTTCACGAAAATAATGAATCGTGTATAACGTTGAGCAGTGCGTTTTGTATTCTATTTCAATTCCAGAAAGCTGCTGTCGTGAGCAAAAAGATACACCACGTAAGCATTTTCTCCTACGATGGATTAAAATAAATTTCTTAGCTGACCCACAACCGTGCGGCCCGGAAGGTAGCAAAGCTCGATCTGTTCTCGGAAAAGCTTGCACGATATCTTGGACCGATATTACGGATCTCGAACGGATATGCGAGCGTGCACTTCGATGCAAATATGAACAGTACACGATACATTCGATTGGTATTACGAAAAAATATCCTATTGTCTCTCCTCATGTTGCTTCACGCAGTCAACCTGGAGGCGAGGGACCGATGCTGGTGCAAGTCAATCCTAATGAATCATATTTCATTCGTTTGGATGATACTTTTACGAATCATCCGCGCTACTACTCACCAAGGTAATCATAAGATATTTCAGTCAGGTTTTGCTGGCGTTCAGTGCTGTGGCATGGTCTTGGCTAATCTCGCTAGAGCTCTTATCATGCCACCTAACAGGTGGTCCACTGAGACCGTAGACGAGAACATGCAAGCTGGTGATCGATTATATGGACTCATAAACAGCTTATCGCGTAACTCTGGTGTGCCCATCGGGCCACATGGTTTCTTACAAGTACGAAACTTCGACGTGATCAAGAATTCGTTCTCGAAGTATGATACATATTTCTCAATCAGTTACGACGAAGATACAAACCTGTGTGGAAATCTCCAAAATGGTATCAATGATGAAGATTTTGGATACACGCTATCGGAGTCGCCAAGTATACTCTTTTCAGCTCACACTAGTAGAATTTTAATCACTTGCTCGTATGTTTCGGACTCTTGCACGATCGTGGGAAATTTTACATCACTGATTCTCATTCATGCAATCAATGTGGTATCTCTACTCCAGAAAATGGCAGGGCTTGCATGATCGAATCTGATTCCATTGCAGACCTAATCAGGATATGCACTATCAAATTGGGCCCCGAAAACGCTACTTACAATATACATTATGTAAATATCACTCATGAAAGTGCATCAGTGGTTCATGAATCTCGTATAAACTCACAACTGCGAACTCACATAGGATCGTCACCTTCGGTGACCCACGATAATCGTATGACTACTGTAGAGCCCATTGATTTGTGCCCGAATAGACCCTTGCCGGTCTCGCAACTCGCTCAGGCTAGAACTGCGGTGCGTGCTCCAAATGTCACAAGCCAAGGTCATCCTCCTCATGATGAGATGCAGCCAATTCATCATCCTGATGTTGAGAACGGGTCGCATATTTTTCAGCAAACTCCCCCTGAAAATCACTATCTATTGGAAATCCCCCCTTTGGCAGCTGTGGATAACAACGAGACAGAGCAAATCATCTGTGCTAATCCGAGTTCATCGCAACATGTACCCATACAAACCTCAGTCATGTTACCGAATGATGTGCGCGAACCTGATGTTGAGGAGGCATTCGATGTTCTCTCCAATCCCAACAAAATCACTCGAAAAACTAAAGACAACATTGTCAATGTCAACCACGAGGCACGAGCTGAAGAGTTCGCATTTTATGATTTATTCCCCTACGGCATCAACGGTCTGAAGGAACCCACTCGACCTGTCAAAATTTTTCCCTTAGACTACTTCCAATACCGTATATCAGGTACCGACCCAAGATTCACGTCTAACGAATATCTATTCTACGCTTTATTCACGTATGAATGTGGAAAAATTAGACGAAATATATCTGCTTGTGGTAAAAAGGTTCAAGGGCAATAAGGGATGGTAGACGATCTCCACCTTTACTTGCAGAATCTTCGGGGATCTGCAGCATATTGGGCGAAGGCCCTTGCCGATTTAATAACAAATATACGAGTACTAGGCGAACCGCACTACTTTGCTACATTCAGCTGTAACGATCTACACTGGTACGATATGAAAAAAGCAATGCTCATACGTGACGGTCGCCCAGATGTCGATCCACATTCAGTTGATATCACAGAAACGCAACAACTCATTGAAAAGTACCCGGTCATACTGTCGAGGCATTTCATGGTTCATATTTATGCATTGATGAGCCGCTTGAAGAACGATCCAAGCATTTTCAAAGCCAATGTAGAAGATCACTGGTGGCGCATTGAATTTTAGAACCGCGGAAGTCCTCATCTGCACGTGATGCTATGGCTCGACAACTACCCTTCATTCGACACAGAAGATGGGATACGTTTGATTGATGAAGTCATTACTTGCGAATTACCTCCAGAAGATCCTCCTCACAACGAGCTGGTGAAGAATTGTCAAATCCATCATTATACAGCTACTTGTAAGAAAAATAATACCGTTTGTCGTTTCTGTTTCCCTCGAGAAGAGTGCCCTGTAACTCGTATCGTAGCTCATTCTTCAGATGAATTCATTCGTAGTGGTGGAAGAATTTGTTTGTTGAAAAGAAGAAAATAGGACTGATGGGTCAACAATTATAAATTAAAGCTATTGAAAATGTGTTGATAAATTCAAGTTGATACATATCTGTCCGAGAAATTCTATCTAACTTCCACTCTCAGACTACTTTTGAGTGACAAAATCGTGGTATGTTTCGATGGCTCAGAGTAAAAAAGAATCATCTAAAATCGTAAGACTTGAAAGGAACTATCCAAAAATGTCTGGTTGAAAAGAACTATCTGAAAATGTTCGGTTAAAAGGAACTATCTAAAAGCGTCTGTAAAAAGAACTATCTATAAATATTTGGCTGAAAGGAACTATCTAAAATCGTAAGAGTTGAAGGGAACTATCTGGATTTGTCTGATTTAAAAGGAACTATCTGAAAATGTCTGTTTTAGAAAGGAACTATCTATGAATTATTGGTTGAAAGGAACTATCTAGAATCGTAAGAGTTGAGAGGAACTAGCTGAATTTGTCTGATTCAGAAGAAACTATCTGAGAATGTTTGTTTTAGAAAGGAACTGTCTAGATCCGTCTGATTTAAATGAACTATCTGTAAGTTTCTGGTTAAAGGGAACTATCTGAAAATTTTCAACCGAAAATTCACGAATAGTTCCTCTCAAACCAGACATTTTCAGATAGTTCCTCTCAAACCAGACAAATTCAGATAGTTCCTTTCTGAAACCAAAATGTCCAGATAGTTCCTTTCAAACCAGGCAAATTCAGATAGTTCCTTTTAAATCAGACAAATTCAGATAGTTCCTTTCTGAAACAAAAATGTCCAGATAGTTCCTTTCAAGTAAACAATTTTAGATAGTTCCTTTTACAGACATTTTTGAATAGTTATTTCCAAGTCTTACGATTTCAGATAGTTCCTTTTTACTCTGAGCCATCGGTTTGTAGATGGATCAGACCATATCGCGCTCAATATGGGTTCTTGATTTTTATTCATTCAAGGGTGAGCATACTGTCATACGTCTGGTCTGAAAATTCAGAATCATTCCATATATCAGGAAACTCATACTCTGTACAACAGACCGTATCTTTGGTGGATAACGGACATAGGAGAGACAAGGAATGGGGGTTCCTTTTCAAAAATTGGATGGTTTCAACCAACCGAAACGCATAAGATATTCCAGTACGTTCTGGAAGCTTTGGAATACATTACAAAATTATCCAAGAAACAATGAGACATATTGAATGATACTGAGATGGCATATCTACAAGTTGGAACGGACCTCAATATTTGCAGCTTCTTGGTAATCCGAAAAAAGATCGTTATTTCGTAAAGAGTACAATTGAGCTTGAACACATCCCATGTCACGGGATGAAAGGAATCTCCAAGTGAGCTTGAGATTGAATTGAATTATCCTGGAAATATTCGAGATATGTCAAAACAGAGCTACTACAGTTCCAGGTGGGATTCGATACCCACATCTTCCTTCCATCGTACTGTATACATATCATCAAAAGCTTATATTCAGTGGCGCGGCTAAGAGAAATGTGTGCTTTTCTCCGTCAAGCTACAGTGCATAGCTATGCTAGTATACACTACTAGTCTCTGTCGGTTCAAAGTGCCCATTCAGACGCTCTAGCATTGCGTCGTTGAGTTTTTCCACAGCTACAGAACCACCACACCATGCACCACACCAAGCCAAGCCAAGCGCATATAGCTATATAGATATATTCTATGCTCTCTTCGCGAATATCGCCTTTTTCCGACGTTGGGTATTATCCTCGAGAGTAATGGAAGCGCTTCCGAGTGCATCCACAGTTTATTCTCTGGCGCTCGTTAAACTTTATGATTTTCTCGTTCACCGGAGCTACCTACCTACCTATCCTACCTAACTCTCTCATACACTCTAGCTTTTTGCTTTCTGCTGTTGAACCAAGTTGACGTGATTCCGATTGCTCTTAATAATTTGCTGCTTCGACTGTGTGCTTTGAACTGTACAAAATATAAAGAGCTTATATACAGTTTGGAACGATTTGTTGGAGTGAGTTTGAGGTTATAGTGAAATACTTGGACCGAAATCGGTGTATGCACACAATAAATGCTACGCATGAAACTTTTTCGTAGCTCTCGATGTCTGAATTGACTGGATTGTGCTAGCTAGAACGTAGCATTTGACGATAGTTGGAGAGTATACTTTTGATGAATACTAATGGTATACAGTTGCCGAATTGATTCTGGAACTTAGCTTCAACGATATTTCGTCACGGACCCGAGTCTATTGTACGCTAGCGTGACTAAAGTGAGATATTGTAGAGTGTGAGCTTTCGACATCATTTGTCACCGTCGAATATTTCTAGGCACCTGCTGTGCAAAGCTACTCAATTTGTGCACAGCCGGAGAGTGAATAATGAATACGAACGTGATATGGGCTACATAGATTCTATTTATATAGCTACCGTGGTCAGGCGGAGCAGTTTATATACTCATCAAACGACACCGAGAGCGAGATAAAGAATGAGATTTGGATTGAGGAAGAGAAGGATGGAGTCAACTGTCGATAGTTATTATTCTTGGATCTCGTGAGGATTGTGAGGCGACGTGGATTCCTAGCCATTTGTCATGCCTAACGTCATTTGTCTTTTTATAGTATTTATTCTGTACGCTCTCACGTTGCAAATAATTTTTGAATATTATAACGATGGATCCAGCAAAATTGATCATACTCATTACAGAAAAACGTGGAAGATTGCAAATTTTGTCATCCAATTTGGCAGATCGTGGCTCCTACTCACCATCGCTAGACTCAGACTCTGAATTTCTCCATATATTTAATATTTCATCTGAGTTATGTCGAGGTGAGATCTTGCTCAGCGTTTCGAAAAACAAAACACTGTAATAAGTGCTTGAAAATTTGGAAAGATTCTGATCTGCAATTTCAGTAGTTCAGTAGTTCACCTGCAAAGTATAGGCAGATGAATATTTATTTAAGGTAAGTGTACCCAACTTGCCCCCATTAAGCCATTTTCTTAATAACTTTGGCCCATCCCCATATTTTCCAACGTACTTCAGCTCATTCCAAAGCTTGTTCCAAGACCTTCAAATTGAACTAAGATACGTGTAATTTGGATGTATTGGAGCCGAGCTGTTTGAATTCTCCCAAAAGGTGACTTTTGAGAGTTCACAAAAGTGTGTACCCAACTTGTCCCCATCATTTAAAACATGGTGAATCGGCGATAAAGTGCATAAAATCGCATTAATCGGTTATTATCACCATGCAGCAGCATTTGTAGCTTTTAGCTGGCCCAAGACATCGTTTCCGACGTATTTTGATGCAGTAAACACGTTCTGAGTGGTAAAAAAAGCCATACCGCTCGCTTCTCCGAGATAACCATATGGGGGCATGTTGGGTACACTCCGATGTCGCCCTTCTTGATTCTAAAACCATCTTCGTGTTTTGTACATAAAATCGCTCCGAATGAGAATTTTGCAACCCTGAAGAGTGAATTCTGAAGGTATTGAGACAAGGAATCGAATGCGCTAAGGTACGTCAAGATTGGTCGAATAAAAATAAATTGGCACCGGTTTTAGTGAACGTGATTTCCTCGGTGATTTCTTAGCCGTGCAAACACGAAAAATGGAAAACTCACTTTACATTTCCTGGAGAACGCAGGAATGATTCAGGGTCTATGAAAACTACGTATTGTCTCATATTTTAACATAACAAACGTAAAAAAAATTGCGGGAAGATCAACGAGCGCCCATTCCTGAGATCGGCATATGGGGGCAAGTTGGGTACAGAGGCAAGTTGGGTACACTTACCTTAATTCAAAAATTTCTATAGACGTGTGTAACTGTCGCGATGTATATGTCGATTGACTAGTACACGTTTGATAATTATCAGTTGTGGTTAGGTTCTGATACTCATCTGTTGTATTTTAAACCTGAAGGAGATGTCAAATTAGTCATCGGAACTTCGTCCCGTTGAATGAAACCAATTGACTCGTTAAGCCGCCGTGATTATTTATCAATAAGATATTCATGTATTTAGTGTGACAACTCGGAAGGGTCAATGATGAAGATAGGGACTCAATATGCGATGAAAGTTGGTCCTCATTGTAGATGTAGGTCGGAATGAATTAATCGGGAAAGGTATGTGAGGTCGAACTACCTCAACTTAGCATGTATGTACAAGGCAGTCTTGCGCACGGTTTGAAACGTAAAAGTTCTCCGGTAATGCTCTCCAGCAAGAAGCTACTGGGCTCTCTCATATTTGCACTAGCGGATATTTGGCCTGGGAAAGATAATAGTTCTTCATGATCTTGAGTGTCACTCGAGTGGAGTTATGAATCCATCAATTTTATGAGTCAGTGTGATGGTGTTCTTTATTCGACACGACGTTTCGGCGATTTTTGTCGCCTCTTGGGTGTCTATATGAAGGGTGTTTTCTGGTGAGTATATTCATACATAACAAATTTTTTCATACTTATGTATACACTGTGACCCATAGAAATTGGCCCCCGGAAAATTTTTTTTCTGTTGAATTTTCCTGAAAACTGGAGATGTTACTTCAGGTTATGAGGGTCGGAGACTCAAAAAAATTAGTTCTCAGACCCCGAAAATCTACGAGTCGAAATTCACGGAATTCGTTCCTGAAAATAAGCCAAATTTGTAGAGACATGTTGTGCTTAAACGAAAAGCCGTGAAATACCACGAAGAAATGGTTCCTTACAATTGTCATTTAATGCAAAGCAGACTTTGAATTTGATATCGAAAATCGCAAGGTCCAAAGAGCAAACTAGATGCGTGAACGTCGCTACGTCAGCCGTGCCAACCCCCCCTCGACTTCGTAAGAGTTCTGAGGTCACGGCAATTCGTGAACAAGCATGAGCAAGTGTTTACATTCGGTATGGGTTCGCACAGGGCATAACTATCAGTAGCATTGAGTGTTTAGAATGTTAGCTGATTATGCTTCGAAATTTGGCAATTCATGAAGCCTCCTCTGCTGGAGAAGCATGATTTGGAAGGTTTGCACACTCCAGTAGCACCATAACCTCTAGAATCGTTTCTTCCAAGGATACATATTCGTCATCAAAATTCTTAACATTAATGAAGAAAAAAAATTCTTAACATTGATCAATGATAGGCTGGTTATTTTGCTTGAATCTGTTTGTATACTCGAACTCAAACCAGGTTCCAGTGTCATTTCCCTGGTCTCAGCGATACCCTTACGGGAATTTGAACACAAATTCAGAAGGAAACTAGTTTCATTTTGAGATCGATCTAAATGAATAGTTCACCAACAATCTTGAGAAAAATCAACTCTGCATCTGCTCCTGACATCAAATTTCCATGAGGATATTGCCTGAAGCAAGAAAATGACATTGAAATCCGTTTTGAATGCGGATTTGGCGATGGATTTACGCAGAGGAAATTTCAGATTTTGACTGAGAGACGGGAATTTTGATGACATAGACGAGTAATATAATTCTCATCGATCAACACAATTGACACGGTGTCAAAATATAATCTGCTATCGATCTTGAGGCAAATACTTTCCTTTTAAATTCGTGGTCAAATTCCCGTGAAAGTATCGCCGAAAGCAGAAAAATGGAACGAGAACCTAGGACCTCATTTTAATCATATAATACCTCGGGCGCGGAAAAAGAGCACTGGTCGCTATTTCTGCTTGCTAACCTATCACTCCGGTTGTAATCTAAAATTGGTTTAATTTCATGTTGAGATGATCTCTGCACCAATATTCCGAATGTACGATCATAAATAGTTTTCACGGGTTCGGACAGATACGACATGATCTGAGATCTAATCATATTCACGTAGCAATAACAGTGACAATTTTGTTCCAAGTAATCTCGAATTCACTTGCGATTCGGGCTAAACGACGAGTTGAGCCACACTTGTTATCAACTGACTTGAATGGCTCAACTCATCGTTTAGCTCAAATTGCAAAAAAATTTGAGAATATGTGGAACAAAAATGTGTGTATGGTATAGGTTAGGATGTCTCAGAAGCCCAGAGGCTTCCATTTTCTTGGAATAATCTAATAATTTTGGCTGAACCTCATCTAAACTCAATCACGTTCAAATCTCGTATTCCACAAGCTTGAACTAACATCTGCACCTTTAGCCAAAACTCTAAGATCCAGCGAATCTCTTAGTACCCCTTCTAAAAATCGTCAATTACATAAAAGCGTCGGCAGACTTGGTATTGCTCTCCAGACCAGAGAGATGGATTGCTCGAGAGATATCCCATCCGTAACGGCTCATTAGGCTCGGCTGGCTCTCAACTCCATGAACCACCCGAGTCTATCGACTCTACTCTCTTCTTCATACTCAGTACAAGCTCGAGGCCGAAGCAAGTTATTGGTGCAGTCGGCCGTTAGATGGATATCGTCCATTTGCGATTACCAGCTCTCTATATAGAGCTTGAGGCTCGTGACTGTTTATTCCGCGCACACTTATCACTCCCGTCAGCGGCGCGGGAAGAAGACGACGGGAGAGGGACGGCCCGCCACGCGCCTCGGGGAGCCATGCACTTCTTTCTACAGATATATCTTAAGATGTACTATAGTGTGAGTGTAAGCTGAGATGGCTATACGGTGACGATGCACACAAGGAGAAGCAAAGTCAAGGAATGATCGTGGCTGTCGACTTATTTGAATGCGCCGGCATTTGTAACTGTCAAAGCTTGGCAACCTGACTAGCGCCTCCTTTTCGCACACTGCGTATTCCCGCTCTTGCTCGTCTCACACCCTGGCTGCTGATTTTTCTAGCGTGAGTGAGCCAGACTTCTATGGCCTTTTTGCCGAGTAGTGCTTCACTGATGGATCAAAGAGCTACTTATTTGGCGTCTTTTCCTTCGAGATCCTGCTGAGACGCTGGGTTGATGTGTGTATGGAAAGGGCTGATCTGCAGATGAATTGCTCCATTTTTCACCATCATTCGTCAAGTGAAGCTGGTCCTGCTTATGCTTTTAACCTAGTCAGCTTCTTCTAAGGATTGGGTGATGATAGGGTTGGAAGTAATATTTACAGAGCGTGAAACAGATGACGAGGCTTGATCTGATCGCGTTAGCATGTGGAAATTCAAGATGGAGATTCGATGATGTGATATCGTTGGATGTCAATCAGATTTTCATGTAGAGCGCAATTTATTGCTAGTGTTTGAAGTCAAATGACTCTTGTTTCTACATATATTGGGGATGGTGAGACTCATGTATAATATTTTGATTACAGATAGGATATTCATTCGAATGTTGACTAAGAATCATGATTCGGATCAATCACGTATTGGTTATTCTTCGCAGAGAAAGCTTGTTGGAGTTGATTTTCTGAGTAAGCTATCGAATTTTCAATGACCATGAATGGATAACTACAAAGAGAATAATTCAAAATATTTTAATAAGGACGACCTCTGGCTCAAAACCACGGCATCATTCGAAAAATGGTCTAGAGACCTTTTTCTGTGGTTTTTGGAATGTCCCAGGGAACATTCCTCCACCTACCTTCCGATAAAATGAATCTGTTCCGAGTTATAGGAGAATGATGGGGTTTCATAGATGAACAGATACTTTTTGTCCCATGTTGATAATATGGGAGAGAATCGTTTGACTCGCCATTTCGATGGATGAGTCCATACGATCTGGGTTGGAACGGGGTTTGATTGTGTATAAGATCCTGAAGAACACCTTTAAGGCGGATCCTTAAGATATTTTCGTAACATTTATCGCAATTTGAGAGTAGATAAGGACCAGAGAAGAGTTTTATGATGAGGGAATCCAGATGAAAATTGATTGACGTCGGTAGGCAACAGTCTAATATTCAAGATCTCGTTTCCAAATTGTTTGACCCAACAATCGACTCTGTCGGTTATGGAAGGTTATCTAATGCGTGAATGAATACATTCAGACTCATTGTTTGATGAACAAATAAGGGAACTCGATGCACAAACCAATCTGTCCTCTCCAGGATTAAGCGCAATTAGACACACGTACTCGTGAACATCATAAGATGATGAATGAAGTAACGATTCTTTAGAATGGATACATAGGAATCATGGAACGTAAAAAAGGTTTAGAGGGGCCACCGCTCCGTGCACAAGAATCGAATACAGAAACATCTCATGAATAAACCTCCTTAATCAGTATCGATGAAAGCCGAGGACAGATCGTTTCGGTCTCGATTGCCTTTCATCATCTTCAATATTTTTGAGCTCGCGGTACACTCTCAAAAGACGAGCCCCCTCATCATCCGAAATTCATGCTTACCAGTGGTCATTTGGCAAGTCACAACATCTTAAAGTTAATGAACATGACTCCGGACGATCATCAAGATCGTTCGACTTTCATTTTCTACCTGCGTGGGCATCAATATCAGGAGAACCTTCAATCACAGCAAGATCCGTAAGTGGACGTACCTGAATTCAGTTTGGAACACATCAATGTTTGTCAGAACAACTTCATAGGTTATAATAATAACAACTCATCATCGCGTGATCATTCAGTACCTACAATTTCATTTATCCAACTCACCCTGTCGGTTCATTTTTGCTCCTTCACAACCTTGTAAGTATGCCTCGTACCGAGCCTCATACATTATTGTTTGATTGATGAAAAATTGTCTCTGAGGAGGAATCAAGAAAGAAAGTCAATAAAGAACAGGAAGTGAGTATGATGAAATGCTGCTATTCGCACTCAATCACCCTAATATCTCAGAAAATTTTGAGTCAGTACTGAAGGAGAGCAGATCATGACTCTTCGACATCTTTGCAATACAAGATTCATAAGCCTTTTTGACAATAGTTGCAGACCCGCCCCTCCTCTTGTCCACAGCATCGTGTTCCTGACACTTCTCAGAATTTGATTGATTCCTCTCTACAATTTGGTAGATTGAGCTCCTTGCAGTGCGTTTTAGCAAAATTGACGCCGAAAAAAATTCGAAATAAGATATTTGAATTTAATACTCATGAAGAAAAAATGTCAAGTTGTAGGTCAATTTTCGTTCAATCGATCCCGAAATATGATCAAATCTCGTAACTTTCGTTGCAATGAAATCTCTACTACAATGTCCTATATTTGTATCGATAAAATGGTTCGGAATAGATTGGAAGTATATGAAGCCTGAAGTCGAAATAGCTTCGGAACTTTCCATCTAAAAAGCTCAAGTCGTAGGATTCAAAATAGTCTATCCACATCATAGATTTTACGACAGATAACCGACGAAAACAGCTAAGGAAAGATATTTGCTGGCAGTCTGTTTTGATGCACCTTGCATTCTTTCTATCTCCGCATGCTTATGTTAACCTCGTTTATCGTTGACAAGTGTGCGTTGCCAGAAAAGATAATTTTCCTCGGCGCAATCGACCGAAGTTTCAAAATTTTGGCACCGGTAGATCTAGAAGTTCTCTTGTGTTGCGTTACGTTTCATTTATGAATTCTTTGAACCAATCGTAATCGATTTCTAGTGAATTTATAATGGATTGTTCAGGAGATAATTCGTGATTCGATGCTGGAATATCGGAAAAAAAGGTCCCAATGAATATAAATCTAATAGGGAATAATTTTTGTTCAGCCAAGCTGTTCGAATCGAAATTAATAATACCCATATCTGATAACTAAATCAGGTAGGAGACAATTTTAGCATTTGTACCTCCAAGATCAAAGGATGTAACTGTGCATCCATGATAATCCATACATCACAATATCAAATTCTGTAATTCTATCGCAGGATGCAGTTGATGAATCAGAAATATCATAATATCGTTGATAGACAATCAAAATTTGAGTCAGGGTTTGACATGGATCTCAGCTCGAAATAATTCTTCGATGATCGAATATTTTGGGATCTCACCCGGTAACGTATCTCTAGTAACATGAATACAACTGTAGAATTCAGTTGAGGCTCCTATATTCGTGTGACCATCATCTGGTAGGAGCATCTCAACTACTACCGGAATGAGACATTGATGCCGCACATTTTTGCTCCATGTATGAGGTATATGAGATGGAAAGAATTCCAGATGATATTCGACGAAGAATGAAGTACATGCTTGTCATTCCGACTTTGAGTACATTTTTACGAGGGCAGGGAGACACGCGCGCGATTTCTTGATGCGCTGCCTTTGCATATGTTGCACTCATGGCTCGGTTCCGAGATATTTGATATCACATCGTCGCTATGCTTTCTTGACTGCATTGCAGTATTTCCATCGTTTCCTCTCCTCCGAATCAACCCTCACTTCTCTCCACAATTTCCCTTCCCGAAATTCGATTCTCATGAACTTGGATGAATAATTTTTCGCGATTCAGCCTTTATGGAATAATAGAGCGCGAGTTATATCTTGGATGAATCTCAAATTTGGAGGTTCATCAGGATGTTGTGCTGGATAGCTTCCATGTGAACATCCCAAGAACACTCGAGTACGAGGGAATTAAGTTTACTGTAGCTCAAGTGTGGAGATGAAGACTTTCATTTGGATTGTAGGAATTTCGCAGGAGTGTCAGAGTGGTGGATCTGGATTTGACGAATTTTGGAGGTATTCGTGGAGAAAATCCAATTTGCAGAGTTTTGCAGGGGATATTCTCGCACTTGTAAGTGAATCATCAATTTATGAGAAGAGCTCGAAATTCTTGAACATGCGACTATCTTCGAAAGAAAATGCTCCAGCAATCTTATATTATTAATGGATAACTTCGATATTCGAGATTCGAGGCGTTCCGATCGAGATTTCGCGCGCTTTTTACGAGTCGTCTCAACGCGTGTTGCTGTGGATTAATGACATTGTATTATTTGAATGTATTCATAGGTAGATTAATATAGTTGAAAGTATTCAATCATGCGATCTACATAGCCGATTTATCATATCTGTTGATTATTTCCAATTTATCGAAAGAAGAGTAATGATGAGTTTCAAGCATCTGAACTCATGCACTGTAGCGTTCTGTCCAGTTCTGTCTGCTTCGTTGTCAACGTTGAGCAGGTGATCGGTCGCGCCTGCGCATCATATCGGGTTTTATTACACCTGCTTGAATTAATCGGATCGCGATTCGCTCGCTAAATGAGTGATAGGAAAGTAGATTGCTGCTTGACCGACAACAGGAATATCGGATATCCCGTGTAATAATGAGGTTGATGGTAACATTTGAAGATTTATTTTCTGATTTCATCTTTCTTCAACGATCGGAAAGATCTCAGGAACGCTTATTTAAATTCTCAAAATGATCCATGCAAACTTAATAGTTGCATCCATACTGTTTTTTGATGGGGTAGATTAACTAGAATTTTTTTCATTTTGAATGAATGTTTCAACATAATTCTTAAATTACATGTATAAAATTTTGTGATTGAGGTAGATCAACTAAAATTCTCTTTGTAAATGTTAAATATCCTTACATGATTTTGAAAAAAGTTTCCAATTTGTGAATATAATTCTTCAAGTTCTAATGCGTAAAACAACTCTTCAGTTGGTGGATGACTCTGAATTGGACCGAATGGATTGAGGAATTTTTTATTTGTGAATAATGTATTCTTGCAAATTGTAGGAGGTTCAATAACTTTCTGATTTCTGGATGATGATCAGTTGAATTTCAAATGATCGATCAAAAATTTTTCATTTGTGGACTAAAAAAAAAAGATGTTACAGAAGCATTCAAGAAATTTTCGCTTCACAAAGGCTGATTGGCTGATATTTGTGCATATCCTTGAAAAATGTTTCCTCCTCCTCTTCTATAGCCAACTTAGAGGAGAAGAAAGAGAAGGAGAGAAACATGTCTCCATCCGAAAATGAGTAAGAACCTTTGAAAATCTCAATCGAATTGGAAACCCACACATTCCACGTGAAAATTGAGATTTTCATGCGCAAGCGTTGCATGAATTCAAATCATTGATTTTGGAGTTGAGCTCAATTCTCCAGTTCTCAAAATGATCTTCGTTCCTTGATGGCTACCCTCGATGATGTTTTATAAAAACTGGATAGTTTTTTGACCCCACACCATACGGGTGGTTGAACCATGCGCGCGCAGCGCGCGCACTACGTAGATTGAATAGCTTTTTGAGATTATTCGAAAAATCCCTCAGACAGTCGTGAATTTTTGAATGAGAAATCCATGAACTTCGATTTCGAGGCATGTTACATGGATAAACATATAGATGAATGACATTTCCATTCCATAGTTTTATACTATTTCATATTTGCTCCTTTGCGGTACCATATATACCTGCATAATTTTTTTTTTCAAACACAATAGCTTTTTCCGTATGTTCCAGAATTTCAAGCCATCGTAACCATCCGCGCGCAACGCGCGCGTCTTAGAGTTCTAGTCATTGTGAAGGAGTACCAAAGTAACTCCATCCACTCTCCCAACAGTCAGAAATGGACGTTTCTGCTCATAAACGACAAAGACTGTGGTAAATCAACGTCCTTGACGAGAAAAAAAATACCTCCTAGGTTTTCTCAATATAAGGTAAATGTTCCCAAAATGCCCTCCGTACCCAACATACCCCCATATGGCGATCTCAGAACTGTAATCGTTGGCCTTCGCACATTCGTATCTTACATCCGTTGTATCAAAATATGAGGAAATTGATGATCTGGATCGAACTCGGATGATTTCTGCGTCTCCTGGGGAACGCAAAATGAGTTTTGACATTTTTCGTGTTTGTACACTTGAGAAATCGCCAACGAAATCGCGTTTAGTGAAACCGACGCAAAAAATTGTTTGTTCGTTGTTGAATGGTATCTTTCTCAACGTACTGCAGCGCATTCGATTTATTTTTTCAGGACTTTCGGAAGTTATTTTCGGGATTTGCGAAACTTGGAGTTGGAGCGATTCTATGAGCGGAATACGAAGATTGTTCGCAAAAATAAAGGCCAAAATTGGTATGTACTCAATACCTCTCGCACATGGAGATAGCTCTAAAGCCTAGTACAGTACGACTTCTTCACCACTCAGAAAAGGTTTATCAGGTCAGAATGGGTCAGACCGGTGTTTGAAACCGGCAGAAAGCTCCAAATGTGGTTGCACGCCGATTATAACGATTCCATGCAACTTTAATGCGATTAACATCGTTTATTCAGAAGAATCTAGACAGTCCGACCTTCGGTTATTCGAAATTCAACTCACTTCGGCTTATTATGAAGGTTTCAGGACAAGCTTCAGAATGGGCTAAAGTACATCGAAAAATATTGAGGTAGACTAGAGCTATTGAGAAAATGGGTTAATGGGGATGAGTTGGGTTCAAACTTTTGCAAACTCACAAAGTTTACTTTTTAGTAAATTTTTTTTTTATTTTTATAGCACTCTAACCTAAAAATCGCAACTTTGAACATGATTTTTGGATTCTCGTGCTATAAAATATCATATGAAACTGCGTGCAGATGGGTATTTTTGTTACGAAGGACTTATAGCACTCGCTACGCTCGTGCCATAAACAGTCCTTCGTATAAAATTACCCATCTACGTGCAGTGTCATAATATACTATTTTATTCTTAGTCAAATTGTGATAGCTCGACTAGGGTGACCCAGGATTGGACTCTTTGAGCTAATTCCAATAGCCCCGAAACGAGCTCTTGAATGCAATAAAGTACATTGAAAAATATTGAATTGAATGGATCATAAATATCAACAAAACGGCCGAAGGAGGGAGGGATTTTAGATACTCACCTCATGTCTATACGGATACGTGTATTTCTTCATAATACAAGACAATTCATTCCTACTGTGCAAAAAAATAATGGATATTCTGTTTGCAAAACGATTTCTATCACCTCATTATGAGAGAAAAGGTTCATGTTGGCATGTCTCTAGTCTCATTTCACTGACGTCACGTCTGACCAATCTCGACTTTACCTACTTACACCAGTATGCCTCCGACGCGATAGTCTCTCTTTAATATGGCACTGCGTAGACCACCCAAAATTCTGAGCTTGCCTAAAACGCAATGAAGTATATCAACCAAATTCCCAAGACGATCCCCAAAACAGCATTTGCAGCATTCTAAATCTATGCAAGCAATTTTCCTGAACTTTGCTTGTTTTACAGGTTTGCGAGCGTCACATTGCCACAGTCGAGGATAAAGTCACGCATTGAAGAGAACAGGCCTGATCTTTCGGAATAAGCATACGTACAAAATTCATATGTATCCAGAAGCTATCCTACACCTCGCTTCAGAAATTTCTTTATTTTAATGGAAACGTCGAGCTGTTACACAGTAAAAGCATCTCTGTCATATCTCCAGATGCCTACATACTTATGCTCACAAGAATATAAGCGGGTGTATTTGGGTGGCTCGGCATCTGTCTGCCAGCTGACTCTCAACTTTCCCTTTTTTGAATTTCATTGGGCGTACCTTACCACTCAGAATTGTAATATAGAAGCTAGAAAATATCGCGAAGCTTCGGATAGCTTTTGCTAGATGCCAAGAATTTTCTCTAAGGTATACCCAAGATAGTTTAATATATATTACAGGTTGTAAGGTAAAGCAGGAGTACGACGACGGGTACATACACAAACTGCAAAGCTCCATTATGATGCATAACTCTCTCGTGTGGTAGGCGGTGTAGAAGATGTAATTTATCGAGTGAAATTTTGCGTAAATTATTATTCTCACTTGCATTCGGTTGTACATACATAC
Source organism: Eretmocerus hayati (assembly GCA_029851415.1). Lineage (NCBI taxonomy): Eukaryota > Metazoa > Arthropoda > Insecta > Hymenoptera > Aphelinidae > Eretmocerus > Eretmocerus hayati. The sequence continues at coordinate 10,806,393 of CM056741.1, forward strand.
ATACATACATATCATTCACCAATGTTGAAATATTATCCGTAGTAGTGTATGATTATCATTCGATGATGTCTGTGGGATTACGAAATACCGAGTGAATTATTGATCACGTAGTGATTGTAATTTGATTTGCGTAGAATTATGCCAATTTGAATTCAAGAGTGACGCTAGGTGATCGGAATTGAAGGATATTAAATTCTAACCGTGAGGTATGCAGAACTGAATTTCATTTGTAGAGGTAGGTTGGAAGAATGAATTGCACACGACGGACGGACGTCATCGTCTTGGAAATACTTTCACGTAATCGATGACGACTTCTGCTCGGAATATTACGTATTCCTGGATGAAATTGTTTGGGAAGAGAAAGAGGAAGCTGATTTTTGAGGGATGGAGGATCAAAGGGTTGCAGAATTGGATTGCTTGACGTGGAAAAAAATTGTCAAAACTCGGCCCCCCTGGACATTTCAATCTTCTAAAAAGCAGAGTGTCACTCGCTCACGGAGCTCAAATCTGATCAAACGTCACACAGGGCCAAAGCAACCATAGATCCATTCTATTTCATACGTCCTATACAGTCAACCTTCGAAAACGTGAGCTCAAAAAGATAATGCTCGCAGCAGGGATACCTCAAAGTAAAACCAGCCGACGCGTACATCATAATTGTTCGAAAGGCCAGAGATTTGAATCGCTCGTGGATATCTCTCAGGATGATTTTATCTCAGGCATATGCATGTGAGTTGTTCCCCGGGATTTTTGATATTTGGGGGTCAAAAATGTGCCAGCTCCAAATCTCACTACCGAAGATCCTAAGATGCATTTTTCGACTTTCTGGAACATATAAAGTGTGAATTAAAAGGCGCACGAGTGTAAATTTCTCCACTCATCGGTATCATGAGAATGACAGGGAGTGACACGATAGCATCGCACGGATCTGACATTTCGCCGCTAGAATTGATCTTACGGCCTTATGGTTCAACTCGCGGTCTTGGAATCTTCATTTGGTCACCAGTGACTTTGGAAGAAACTCACCAGGATCTCTGTGGTCTCGAGTTTGGGGGTTGCACTAGTTTCACACGAACCTGACATAAAAATTCAGCAAAACTAGATTTTCGCCACATACTCCCCATAGTGTGGAAGTCAATTTGTCCATCTTCTGTGCGGAGAATGACTTTTCCGCACGGGTTTTTTTTTATTTTGTTCCCCACACAGAAGATGGAAAAATAGTATTCAACACTCGGACGAGGTGGTTTACGCATTCTCGTGATAATTCCGACCCTCACCTTCGGTTCGAGCCGAAGAATAGCACTTGTGCGGAAACCACCATTCCCGCCCTCTTAGGAATACTATGCCTGATGATTCGCTCTGAGAAAATATTGGCACGGGAAGGCTTGGAATCGGTCGAATTAATTCCTATCGAGGGAAATAAAATGAGTGAAATATCAGGTAAAATTGTGTCACAAAATGTACTTGCTTACCGAGCGCCTGAAAAATGATCTCTTGGTTTCTGTAGTTGACAAAGTTTGATGATATCAATCTCAACAAATTTGATAAATTTGCCCGCTCGAATCCCAAACGAGTTTCACCGGGGCGCTTCACACTCATAGATACCGAGGAGAAGAAAGACTACACCACAAGGAACTGACATTTTGATCCTTGATTTGGTGATATTCTCTAAGATTGACCTTGGAGCGGTAAAGTTTCGGTTGCGTGAAGGACAGCACAAAAAAATACATCGACGATGACTTGAAAAAATGTTTGCCCTAGCATTTACAGGGCTCATGCGAGGTGGCACACATTCTCTCAAAATTTCCATAGAACCAGTCATAAAGAGGCCAAAATTGAGGCTGGGAAAGAGCTGAGCCAAGTCTTGTTCGTACGCGTAAGAGTCTTGAAAAACGTCGGGTAGTTTTTCTGTATTGTCACCTTGCGTGTGAATGTAACTTTAGGCACCCTAACGCGCCGTTAGTGCGCATGAATGGATGGAGATGGTGGAGGATTTTTTTCTGAAGTAGCTTCAGTCGCGACGGAAAAATGAACCACGCTAGCAAAAAGCAGACCCGGAAAAATCTGTGCCACGGCGTCTGGGCCACTGCTATCTACTGTTATGTGTGTAGAGGGATACTTGTCTATCTTTCCCGTCTCTCTTTCTCCCTTTTCTTGTTCGCTTCGCAGAATCTTTTTCCCGTTTTCTCTTTAGAAGCTTCGAGGTAGGTTTGGGGGAGATGCCATCGCAAGTCTGGCACCTCACTTGCACTTTTTTGTAAAGCCCGTGGATATGAATGAGCTGCAATCGTTTGCCCGGAGTGCAAAATCGTAACAGTAATTGTCACGCGCGTACATTAATTTGTGACAAGGGCAGACGAATAAAGTCGTTGTTGTTTTTATACTTTTCCTGTTACTGTTGCTGCTATGTGTCTTCTTGGGATATGGTGCGACGTAATTGGATGACCGTTTGATTGTTCATCTTTGTCGAAACGTGTCTGATGGAGATGATACTTGAGTTTTTATACCGCTGAACGAGGACTTTTTCAATCGCAAACGTGACACGACTGTCGTCTAGTTTTTTTCATGCCTTGATTATAATTGGTACATGCACTTGCAATTCCACGAGAAGAATCTCGAAACAATTTCCTCAATTCTTCCGTTCTGCTTCATTCAAGTCAAGATTTTCAAACATTTTGAGGGTCTCGGGACAAACAATCAGATGATTGGATGACCGAAAGTTTGAGCTTTGATAAATTTAAAAATATCAGAATCTCACTTGGTCACACAGTTTTTCTCATGCGCAAGGCCCTCAAATTTGATCGAATGTTACAAACCTGGGTAGTGGGAGGTGTCTTGTGAATTTGCTACCACCATTCGAATGATCGTCTCCAAACTTTGCAAAGGATGAACCAATAATATCGCACCACATCTTGTCAGATTTCATCAATGAGACGATTTCAACCTCCCTCGTCTGGACTTCCCGTCATACATTTTTCCAGCAAGACTGTTCATCCAAAAAATGTATCAGAAATCGATCCTATTCCGTCTCATGGCAATGAACCGTGAGATGTCAGATTAATCAGTTGAGCCATGATACAGCTCACACCTAAAGATCAGATAGCGAAATTCACGGGGAAAAATATTGCGTAGAGCATGGGGGAAAAATATCGCGTAGAACTGAGAAATGGGCCCAGATTTGCTGAGCTAAGACTTTTGAGAAGAAAATATTACAATTCTACGATAGAAACCTTCAAATAGAGAATCCACTGCAGGAACGCTCGATACTCAATGGGGTATGTTTTGGTGGGTACTCGTTATTTGCACAGCCCGGTTATTTTTGGCCGAAACTAAAATGATGTGGGTCATTCTTGTGATTTTAGAACACCCTTAGAATGAGCTGATGTAAATCGGAGAATGTTGGAACGAGTCAAAATCGGAGCTTTCCCTGAGCAACTATGTCGTAATGGTGGAAAAGCGCGGCAGCGCCTCACTGGCAAGTGTATGGAAGATCAGAATTCGTGTGAGAGAGCGCAAAAGCGCGCGTGGAGCCGCCGTGTATACTCTCTCCGAAACCATCAGTGAGAACTCACTGAACTTCAGTTAGTCTGGGATCAACTCTGACTGAAGACTTCAGTGAGTAGTTTCAGTGAGTATCCACTGAAGTCGCAGTGAATCTTCAAAGACCTTGGTTGGTCGGACGAGCCCGATCGTTGAAGTTTCAGTGAGACCATCCAGCTGAAATTTCAGTGATGTTGGGTGTCGCACGGGCCATCGTCACTGAAATTCCAGTGACCATTGGATTCGGGCGGGTCATCGTCACTAGAATTCAGTGAGCATGTCTGAAATTTCAGTGAGCATCCCTGAAGTATCAAAAGCTTACTTAACTGGCAGAAAGGTCCCGCGGATTCGTTCCTTGTTCGGATATCTTTGAATCGCACTTAGACTTCTACGTTGCGCAACGGCCTTTCCCTCTTGAAATACATGCTCGCAAGAAAGATATTTCAAATTTATATTCAAAATTAGGTGGGAAGATTTTCAACTCGGCTTTCCTTAGTAATCTCATTTTATTCGTTATCACAGTTGAGAACAATCTTTTCGTAAATTCAAAGACAGAAACATAATAAGTTCATCAATATTATAACATATAAACCTAAAGATAAGTCCAAAATGTATATTATATATTTACAAATTTTACAAATAAGTAATTACGGCATCCCTTGGAGGCCACCCTTCAGTTTTGAGATCTCTTTTCAATAAGGTAATTCACAAGATGTCCAAGATAATCTTATGATGAAATTACAACTCACTATTTGGCCAATGACAGACATCAATTGCAAACTAATATGTGTCGTTTGGTGACTACTAGGTGTTAAGATCGGAGAGTGTTAAAAGTAGCTTATGCTCATTATGAATTGGCTCAGAATTTTTTTGCTTCCTAAATTCATCGCATCTCTTGCTGATAACAAAATCGTTGAGTGAAATAACTGATGAAGCTTGAAATCAATTATTTTGGGCATAATATTGGTGAGGCAACAGCAACAATAAATGTAGAGCATGTGGAAACAGTACATTCCAATCCAAGGGTGTGAAAACTGGTCACACTGTCACGTCGTCTGCGGCTCGGGTCAGGAACCCAACTCTCCGACACAAAAAAGAGGTTTTACTCTGGTTTACCGAAGCATCCGTCTCGATAGACTCTGAGTAGAAGTCGTCAAACTGTGAGAAAAGTACACTTTCATGGACACTGTATGAAAAATATTAAAATTAGTCCAATTTGTAGGATCACGATGAGATTGTCTTGTTGGTACATGGACTTGCACTGATGAACTAACGTCTTTATAATATGATCTCCATTCGAATCATATACCTCGTGCAAAAAACGATTTTCCGCAACTCGAAAAATATATATTTCAACCGTTATGACGAGCAAAGGTTATATCACTACGAAAGGCCGAGTTGAAAATCTTTCCACCTAATTTTGACTATACGTGAGGAATATCTTCATTGCGAACACGTATTTCGAGAGGAAAAGGCCGCGCAACCGAGAACTCTTAGTGCGATCCAAAGACATCCGGACGAGAAACGAGTCCGTGGGACCTTTCTGCCAGTTGAGTAAGCGCCTTTGATACTTCAGGGGTGCTCAACTGAAGTCTCTGAAATTTCAGTGATTGGTCTCACTGAATTCCAGTGATGCTCACTGAAACTTCAGTGATGGGAACCCGTCCGTCCACCCAAGGTTACTGAAGTTTCAGTGCGACTTCAGTGGATACTCACTGAAACTACTCACTGAAGTCTTCAGCCAGAGTTGATCCCAGACTAACTGAAGTTCAGTGAGTCCTCACTGATGGTTTCGAAGAGAGTATGCTGAGTTGGGCCATTTTGACTTCACACATTTTTTTGAACTCACTGATTTCGTGCTTTCCTGCGTTCAAAGGAGCCTTGATCTATCTGAACCCGTTATTTCGGCCATAAACATGTGTAATCTCGAGTCGTCCCCCTCTTGACAGCTTTCAGAGTTCAAATATCTCGCTCGCAAATTTCGACCCTCCAATTTTTCGCGTCAAGATTTCAGCAGCGTCGAGACACTCGAATCGATCTTCGATCGAACTACTCATCTGGAGTTTCTCGACTTTGTTCTGATTCCGACCACAATCGGTGTGAATGCCCTCCTTTGCAAACTGTAGCGGACAATTTACTTTACTATTCGGTGACCTTGGGATTTCATCTCAAGGAAGTACGACCAGCATTGATTGAGATTTGAGAGCACTGTATTGACTTCTATAGAATTATAGTTTCCTTGATATTTCGAATAGACCGAACTTCGATGGTATGAGTTGGGCATCGCATAGGAGTGGATCATTATCGACTACAGTTGAAGAATCAGATTGCGACCAATGGAATATTTTTTATACGTCCATACGCAAAAAACTGCATCCGCGTCTCGTGCGGGAACAATTTTCCTTCGGGAAAACTAGGCTGGATTTTGCCTTCGTCGACCCCCAGCCCGGTTCCCCGGAGGAAAAAATGTCTCCAGCACTCGACGCGTAATGTACTATGATGCTACTTCTCGTACCTCACCAATAACCTGTTCGTGTCCAACTCAAGAGGGATCGTTTCTCATATTTAGATGTTGTCTTACTTTAAGTCCTATTGACTGCCGGCTGAGAAACTTGCTGTGATATGTGCAGTGATCTCTGGTATTGCTAACTTATTTTTGTGTGAAAATTTCCATTGCGTATTACTCTAATCCAACAATCTCAGTTAGACTCTTGCTCATAGTATGAGTTTTCACCGTCTTGACGTGCCACTCACATTCTTGCTATAGACTTCATTGAAAACTAGCTGGTCAATGTTAACTCCTAAATTGATCTAGAAAGTGGAATAGGGTTGATCTGTTTCATCAAAAGTATTATTCATATAGAGAAGCCCATTCACGCTCTATGTGTAGATTGGTTAGTTCAATTTGAAAAAATTCTCGGTTGAGGAGTCAATCATTAGAGGAACTGGATCCATACATGCATCTGGGTGTACTCTGAGGATCATTTCATTTGGAACTCAATTACACGTCTCATACGATGCTATTGGATTCCCATTCTCCTCAAAACGAGCGGGTGATGAGTTACTAATGTCCAAGTTGGAATTTGTTCTAGTTTTTGGTTTTCGAATAGTGTTGTGGAACTCATGTATTGACATGGTTCTATGTTTCAACCATTAGTTGCTCATTAGTTATCAACTTTGATCCTTGGCATCCTTTCTTGTAGTAAGTTCCAAGTTTTGCTATCAAAAGTACAAAGCTGTGCTGCTCCAGACTTCTTCGCCATGATTAGGAAATATTCATCTCAAAATTGAGCACAGTGCTGCTCATTGGGGGATTGATTTTTGTGATCGAGATACGTAAAGGTTTTTTATACGTCCATACGTAGAAACAGCGTGTTTCTAGGCCTCCTCGCTGCGCGAGGAGGCCTGGAAACAAGCTGTTTCTGCGTACAGACGTATAAAACTGCATACGCGTCTCGTGTGGAAACATTTTTCCTTCGAGAAAACCAAGCTAGACGGTGCCATCGCCCACGTCCAGCTTGGTTTCCCGAAGGAAAAAATGTTTCCAGCACTCGACGCGTAATGTACTACTAGGTTTCCCTATATGCTTTCTTTACAGCATGTATTTCCCAATCTGAGAATTCACGATCATTGGCGGAGCCAAATGTTGAAATAACACCCTTCCCCGCCTTCACTTTTTCCAAAACCTTGACTTGGCGGGTACCGCTATCCTTTTCCCTAATAACCTCATCTAGGATCAAATAGTACATTACGCGTCGAGTGCTGGAAACATTTTCTCCTTCGGGAAACCGAGCTGGACGTGGGCGATGGCCCCGTCCAGCTTGGTATTCCCGAAGGAAAAATGTTTCCGCACGAGACGCGTATGCAGTTTTCTACGTATGGACGTATAAATATGAATTTCAACTGTCGAAAGTCATTAGATCAGGGAAAGTATGTCGAGTAATTGTTGCGCAAAATCTGATCACGAAATACATGAAAAATTGATTGATTGGTCAAGTGCATGGAAAATTGATCTGATCAATGCTCAATTCATTCCTGTCAATGCTGGATTGAATTTTCTAGCTTCCGTTTCTCTTTCATTGTCCTAGACAGATTATTATTTTCCATATATTCAGCGAATAAGAGAGATGGTGAGTAACCTAAGTTGAGTCGAAATTACAGAGATGATCACATCGTGATATTATCAATCATTTTTCATGCACTCCATATTCAGATCTTGCGAAACAATTACTCGACATACTTTCCCTGATGTCAAGATTCTCAAGAATTGGAATCGATATCCTGCAATCTCTCTTCGTTAGTTCTACATCAGATATTGCCAAACATTTACTCGACATGTTCTCCCGGATTTCATGATTTTCAAAGGTAGAATTCATGTTTTGATTTCAGATACCACCGAGTTAAACTTTTGGAAAAAGTGAAGTGGGAGAGGGGAGATTATATCTACGTCGAATTTTTTGGTCACGCATAGAACTTAACGAATTAAGAAGTTTGTCGATCGAGTGCAAAGGGATTTAGGGTGAGAATGAGTCTCATCCGAAAAGTGATATCGTTGAGAGGTCAAAAGTACGGATTTAGGAGATTATATTCCTCATGAAAATTCATGCTACAAGCTCAGATAGTTTTCGCAAGTATAATCAAGAATTCAAATTCTTTGTTCTTTCCCGGGGATTGGAAAGTTTACCGCAAACTCGTTCAACTCACACAGAGTATTTCGGAGCTTCACCGCTTGAAAGAGGCCGAAAATTGGATTGATCCCTTCCCTGAACAAAGCTAGCTTGAATCAACAATACCCCACTGATAGCGGTGTCGAATTCAGGCACTTGCATCCTCGGCTCTCTTCCATACTGGCTGACTCTTGCTGAGCCTTTCTCCCAACAGCTTAGTCGGTGCATTGTGTTTGTTCGACCCGCAAAACCCCGTCTCCACCCTCTCTCTCGTTCTTCCTCATTCTCTTACTTGGAGATTCATTCCGGTAGAAATCTAGCCACACGCGCGTGCCAAACGTGAAACTTTGTGTTGTCTGTCACTTGGGGAGTAGGTCGAGAAAATCTTGAATCCATGGATCGAAGTTGGAAAGCGAGACAAGTAGAGTCAATAGTCTCGGGGAGCATTCACCCCCATATTGAGTGATGCTACATTATCCATTCTTGAATGGTGAACTCTATCCGTTCAGCCATGAAGTGAGATACTTTATTTTCCACAATTTTTTCCATATTCGTTAACGCATTCGGTTATGAGTTGATTTTTCAGAAATGCATTTAAGGTAAATTTATAAATTACGGATTGGGGAGAGATTTTCCAACATCCTCACTCTGCATGCACATCATTCGAAAGAATCTTATCCAAGAAAAGGTGGATGCAATCGTAAAAATTTTCGTTGCGTGATTCATAGATGACCTCCAAGAATCTTCAACTCACAAATGACGTAACTGTGCTTAATTTGCCCCCACTCAAGTTCTCAAATGTATGCACCCGCAGACCTTGCCGCGCATTTTTTCCATGTTTGTTGCGTTGGAATATGAGAAAATAAAGATTCTAGGCGTATCCTCGATGACCCGCGCATTTTTTACAACAAAAAAGTAGCTTTTAGTATTTTCGACTTGTTTTTTGTTGGTCACAAAAAGCTATGTCAAACGAAATTTATCTAATCAATTCCAACGTACTTCCACTCATTTTCTTCGTCTTTGTCCCAACTTTAGAATTTTGCAGAATTGCAAAATTCAATTTTTAGCCAATTTTACGCCCATATCACTAGAAAAAGTGCAGTGTTCCTAATTTGCCCCCATAGTCTTTTTCCAAACTCGTTCTTCACCCAATTCAAATACATCAACATCACTCAAGAAATTCGAAAGAGGGTAAAAAAAAAGCTACAAAACGAGCTAAAGTACGTCTTATTTGGAGGTCTGAGAGCCGAAATATCCCGAATTTATGAAAAACCCGTATAATCTTATGGAAATGGGCTTCTTTTCCACGTGGGGGCAAATTAGGAACACACTGTTGAAAACTCGCAAAGAATCTTCTTTTGCAAAAATTAAAATATCTCGGCTCCATCTTGTTGAAATTGAACGTACCTTGGCTCATTTTGAAGGTCTTGAAACGAGCTCCAGAATGAGCTGAGGTACGTTGAAAAATGTGGAGATGAATCAGGATGGCGAGCAAAACAAAAGTAATGAGAGCAAATTAGGCACACTTACCTTAGTTGCGTAATTCCCGAGTATATTGAATTCCCTAGGAACTTTTCAATAATTGTGGGAGGGAAGATTTGGGAAAATTCTAGTTTCAGCATTAATAATCCACCGTGAAATTCACTGGCAGCCTCCATTATTAGCTCTTCAGGACTTGAATTAAGGCAATCTCTGAATTCAAATATTTTTAGCACAGTAATGCAATAAGGCAAGAACTCATTGCCTCGGTTATGCGATCCAATATTAATGGGTGTGCGAGGGAGGGGGGTTCATTTCCGGTATATACAAAGTGCTACAAGCTCTGGGATTCCATTCCTCCCTTCATATGCCATCTCTCATCTCTGTCTACAATCAAGAGATATCTTCTCGAAACTGAGCAGATGCGATTTCCAATATATTGTGATAACTTTGGAAGGATCCGGTGAAAAAATCTGAAAAAATTCAGGAAAGTTCCTGAGCGTCTAACAATGATATTAGCACACAAATTACCCTCCAGGAGAGGTTCATTTTCGAGAAAAGAGATAAAAATCGAAAATTTTTCGACTCTCTAATTTTCTTGTTTTTCACCATTTTGAGACTAGTACTCAATGTTCCAAGCATTGAAATGGCCTTCTGGAGCCCGGGAGCTGTTCTGCAGTGAGCGGGTTAACAAGTTTCTGAATCTCAAACGTATACGAGTATAGTTTTATCTTTCGAGTTTGGCATTATTCTTTCATGCATTCATCTTTGTGTCAGGCTGAATTCTATTTGAATGGTTACACAATGTGTACTGAGAAGTGATACCTTGACTAAATTTGTTATTATGTACACACCTCTGATATATGTCATGGAAAAAAATGACGCGAGTCACGGAAATATCCTGAAACTATTTGTATTTGGATGTCTGTAAAATCATGAATGAACGCTATTGTCTTCTATTCTATCCTACTTCTTGGAAGCTCGTATCCCATCTAAGTCTTCGTTCGCTTAATACACGCAAGATTCCGGAAATTTCGGAAATTTTCAAAAAAAAATCAGTCAAAATGTATCTTTGTTCAATTCGAAAGTCTCTTGTAGCATTCGATATCTTATGAATCAAATTCCAAAGAGTATTGGCTTATGTTATATATCACTATGAAGCCTGTTTAGATCTCGAATTTCTCAAAGAGCTTCACTCATGCATCAAAATCCCAATGATATTCCAGACGATCTGAGGGATAAACAGAAACATACGTTTGAGACGCAATAATGGTACTAAATATATGTATATTTTGAATACAACAATTCTAGATTTCATAGATGAGACAAGATACGAGTCTACATGTCTACGTTGCGATAACATGAGATTCTTGTACAAATGTTTCAAGGAGAAGAATCATGAAAATTAAGCACTCCGTGAAAAGAAGAACGAAGACTTGATTAGCTTTTTCATTAAGTCCAGTTGTCACCCAGACCAAGTGGACTGTAGAATACTTTTTCTACCTCTGAGGAAAAATTAACCTATCAATCTTGCCTCTTTCTTGCCCCTTTTACAAGATACCTCTCGCCTTGCTTTTTCTTCCGTGTCCATCTCGTATTTTTCACCACTGCAGTCCGTTCTATATAGTTTCCGCCCATTTCCTGCGTCAGAGACACGAGTAGAGAGGAAGCTCGTAAGATGTTTCGTACGGTTGCATGGCCCTGCCAACATTCGGCTTTCTTTCGCACTCGAACAACATTACGAGCTGCCTCTTGAATCGATCGCCAAGAAACTCACCCTTTCTTATCCCCCAGATCCGTTTGCCTATTTTTCTTGCATTCTGATGGGTGTGAAGCCTTTAATATTGTTTTTGAGAATCATATTCGTTTCAGGTCACATTTGGAATCTTGTTCGTATTTGATAATTTTTCTGGAATTTGAGAAGAATATCTGATGAGAGTCAGTTCACTCCATGAGATGATGAAAATATTGCTGAGAGTAACTTGGTCATTTGTCAAATCCCATACTGCCTAGAAGAATGGTATTGGGCTTTGTGAGTACTTGATAGCACTTTAACATTGCCAGTCGCAAACTTTTCCAAGCAGACATGAGTACAGCGAGGTACGTTCAAATATCGATATCCAGGCGCTTAAGCTCGTGAAAGGGAATATCATTTGTACTCATTGTCCCCCGCTTGGAAGGATCTTCCAACAGTATTTCAGCACACAATGCAGCTCATTTTCTACAGATGGAGCAGTGACTCCCAATATTTGATCAAATATGATTTATCACTCTTTCTTGGGAATACTGTATAAAATGTATTGACATTTATGATATGAAATATTCATATTTAGGACTTTTTTGGCGTATTGTATGTGTGGTCAATCGAAAGCTCACAGCTTCAGCTTTCGATTGCGGTGTTCATAAAGTGCATTTGGACATCTCTAGTTGGAGATATGAGCGCTCAAAGTCGTGTCCCAAATTTAAACCGGTTCGGGGGAACTTTGGGACAGCATACATTATATAGGAAATTTCACGGTTACCGTCAACTGGGGTAACTTTGGAACAGAAATCGCATTTTTCTCGTTAAAACTCTTGTAACGTGTATATCTCGCACCAGTTGCATCAGAATTGCATTGTGTCTGTGGTCAATCGAATGCTTACAGTCCCACTTCTCAAAAGAGTATGTTCGGACATCCTTGGTCAGAGTTATGGGTGCTCGAATCGTGTCCCAAAGTTACCCCGGTTTACAGAAGAAAACACATACTTTTTAGTTTTTCCGCTACAAAATGGAAACTGGGTGAAAGTACGCCAGTGTAATGATGGATTCGTTCAGATATCTGTACGGACAAGTGAATTCCAGCTCAGTTACCTTCGAGTCACTGTGCAAAGGTTGGTACCTTACCCATTTATCCGAGAGATTGTTTTTGGATTGAAAACATACTCTTAAACAAGTCTGTTTATAAAAAAACTCACAAGTGATAGAGGACCTTGCGCCGGTGCAAAATAATGCTCATGCGTGCTCCAAGTAGGGAGAACAGGTACCAGAGCCCCAGGATTATCTGTCTTGCTGACCGCGCGTGGTAATGACTCTTCCATGGGTTGTCTCAAAGTTACCCCCCCCCCCCCCCCGTCCCAACGTTACCACAGTTGACGGTACCAAGAAAAGTCTTTCATGTGTTACTGAATTTGAGCAACGCGCTGAATCCGATCGCGCCATCCAAATTTTGTTACCACGTGCCGTTTTCTTTCTATAAAAACCTCAACTGTCTATTCAAATCCAAAGGAGTTCACGTACATCACGAATCGAGGTTGAATCGAAAAACCTATGGGATAGATTTTTCGCGTGCCTTTTAGTGCGTATTTTGTGGTTTTTTTGGGCAAAATCGCAAAAGACTTTCAAAACTCTAACTCTTCAAATTATAATGTGTTAGTGTGCTGAATGCAACAGAATAAATCGGATTCAAGCTGCAGAGATTTTTCATAGGGGTACCTTATCTAGGTTTTGGGATGAAAAATTTCTTTAAATAAATTTTACACCACGCACAATGGTTAACTAGGAACATTACTGCTTCCCAACTATGCATGTCCACATTTGACTGCGGATGTTTCCTGATATTAGGCAAGTCGTGGCAACGATGTACCGATCACCAAGTGAATATCGTTCGATTCAAATCAGTCAGCTCTAAATGTCGTCCCACCGGATTTGCTCTAATCATCAAAGTGAATCCTTCTCAATTTGTGGACATTTTATCATTTTATCGTGGAAGGACATACTTTCCCGCTCACGGAAAGTGTGAAAGACGTTCATGAGTGTTATTTCGGTCGATGTGTGTGTGTGTGTGTGTGTGTGTGTGTGTGTGTGTGTGTGTGTGTGTGTCTGCTGTTGGGCATGCTATGTTTCCGTACTCGAGTGGTCAAAAAGTAAGAATAAAGAATAAACTAATAATTGCTGTGTCAATGATTTATCATGAGACGACATATATGATGCAAAGAATTCCTACTTCTGCTTAACGAACCTACACGGGCATTCTGGAGAATCCATTCTCATCAGTTCCGGATTCTTCATTGTTATCAGGTCTCTCAAATGCAGAATGCAGAAGGATGTTACAAGAGTATTGCACTCAAGTAATATATCAAAAGAATCCATCATATCCAGAATGAATCCAGGATTTGCCATTGTGACGAGAATACCAGATTAGCCTAGCTGTCCGCAGATCGTATTGTGATGGTGAAATTTGATCTAAGAATATCATATCTCCAAAAACTAGATGTGATACCCTTGAAAAAGTTTTGGTTTTTGAAAGTTATATTTTATCTCCGGCATCCTTGTAAATCAAAACTCAAAATATTTCAATTATGAGAAATTTCTGAAATTGAATTTCCTCAGAAAGATATACGCACTAAAAAGCACGTGACAAATCGTTCTACGTGTGTCATGCGGATATACCTTGATTTATGTTGTAGGTAGACCTATAACTCATCATAATTCTCAAGGATCATTGGGAAGTATTGAGTAGTTTCCGAGGAAAGTGAATATAAGAAGGAAGAATTTTGAATTATCCATGAGAAAGTGAATATCTTATTCCAGAAGAATGGTGTACATTGAATGATTCGAAGGACAAATCTAGTTTCACCGCAGCAACGACCTCTAGAATCACATATCAAAATCCGTGTAGTCGAAATCGCTTGGATTCTCTTGACCTATGTGATTAACGTGAGTCGCGGAAAAAAGCAACGAAAATCGTTGTCCGATAGATATCTGCACCATCGGACACGTGATTCGTCCTCAGTACCTTATGTTGTTTTTCATCTCGCCATACAATTAGGAAATTGATAAGGATGATGAGTATAGAACCACATTTTCATGAGTGAATGGAAGGGTAGCTTGTTTTAATCGCGTGACACAATTATCCACGTATAATTCCCTTAGAGACAGAAAGGGAAAGAGTTAGCAAGCAGGTCCTTCAACTATTCATGATTCATGTCAGAGGTGATAGGGGATTTTCCCACGATTTTTTCAACTAATAAAAAAGTGTATACATTAGACGTTTTGAGAATTTCGCAGAAAAGTTGAGCCAACAGAAAGAAAGAATGGCTCATCTCACTCGTGCGTCAAGCATTTTAATTGCTCACCTGTGAACACCAAAATTGGCTCATTTGTGGCACCCAAAATCAGTGCACATACCGATCCTTTCAGAGTATGGTGATGTTTTTCAATTGCGAAGAATAATCTTGACAAAAATGAGGAAATGTCTCGTATCTTATTCGTGCCATAAACTCTTATCAAGTTTAGATAGCTGTAGGTGAATGTTACCTGTCTTTCATTTAAATAGCTTTGCAACATCGACATATAGTAGTCACTGAATAGTAGTCATAACTGTGAAAATGACAAAATCAATAATTTTCTATTTGTTAGTTCACGTAGCAGTTTACACTGTAACCAGTGGTGAGTGAGATTTCCTTCATTGAACTGCATCAAAAATTTTCATCTGTACATAGTTTGATGAAACGGCCTAGCTCGGAGTTTTTGCTGATCTCATACATTAGGAGTTGTCCAATCACCTAAGTGAGATGAGTTCTTTCAATTTCTGGAATTCTTGACACAACATGAAACCCGCGTTTCGTTATTGATTACGGTCACATCAATCCGGTTTCCATCGCGGAAATTGGATGGAATCTATATGAAATCGGATGAACAAGACGATGACTCTGGCAATTTTGTAGAACTCTGTTCAGAAAATCTGGGGTCTTCATATTCGGAATCGGAATATCAATCGATTCCTCAGTTGGCAAGCTGATCGGGGAGGTAAATTGAGAGAAAAAGTAGTAGAATGGAAATACTGGCGAAAAATAATAGTAGAAACCACCCAGTACTCTTGCGTGCATGCTTGATCGAATTTCTTGATTTACTATTTTCGCTTGATTTTTATTAATCGCACTTCGAATATGAAATATCTGATCACATCAAATTGACATTTACAGTTGCTGGGCAAACGCCGCTTTGTTCAGCAAATCAAACATATCAAGAATCTGGTTTACTGTGTCCACCAACATGCCTGTTCCCGGGGGGTACGTGTTGGTTATTGGTGAGTATTACTCCTCTATCTGAATATAACTTCCAATTTTTGGAGTAATTCTAAAAATCATATGCTACTCTAGGGAAGCGCTGGACCAGGGTGTTACTGCAAAGAGAACTATTTGTTGAAAGGAAGTCAATGTGTTTTACCATCTGACTGTTGAACACGTATTCGTACTCTATTCCTCAATAAATGTAAAGATTACACGTTATTTGGTTCTACTTGATGGATGAAATACGGCGTATCCTGAATCATATTTGAATCTCCATCATTCGTGACTGGAACACCCATATTTCCTGACCAGATTTTTGGATTTTTTGTTAAACATGATTGGTAAGAAGATGATCCATAATCATATCATCTCGGAAAGAGATGCCTGTCGACTGGGATAGTCATAAGTGAGAGGCGGAGAACCATATCATCTCCCTTATCATTCTTCACTTGTTTTGTGTATTCATTCTCATGAAACTAACAACTTCAGGCAGAACCATGCTACAGATTTGAAGAAGTTCCTTGCATAAGTATCTCAAAACCCGCATGGATTAGGGGTAACTAGAAATTTGTCGAAACGCATTGATTACGCATTCGTGGGATATCAAATTTGAGAAAGATACTCACAATCAGTAAATTCGTATCGTGATAACTGCCGAATGCTTGACAAAATATAACCTCCCGATCAGTGGATAATTCCTTCGTTGCTAGTGATATATTGTAATGTATGATCAAAGTTGGCCCAGAAACTCTCAGCAACTTGCAGCATTCTGTGTTTTTTTTTCTACTCAACTCCAATTCTTTGATCCAGTTGGAATACATACAGATGGAAAAAAGTCGAGAATTTTTTCATCTATGGAAATTATCATCCTAAAACAGATCTTGTATCAAGTTCGGATGTGTCACGTCACAATAAAACTCATTATAACACAAAAAGGTAGTCTCTAGATATAAACATTCACCAAGCATCTTATGATCCCAACCCAAAAAATGATTCTCCTTGAGTCAAATATTTTCCATCTACCTGTGGAGGGAAAATGGTATTGTAATCTCTCGGTGATCGTCTGGTACGAAGCTTTAGATAGATAAGTGCCGAAGCTTGCAGCTTTCGATCAGTTGTAGACTGAGTACATCCTTTTCGATGGAATGAAGTATTGCAAAAATCCAGCTACGCATGGAGTGCGTGATTTTTGCACTTGATATCAGACTTTGAAATTCAGAGCTAATTATGCTATGGTAAGCGTACATAAATGTTGATATTAAGCCCCTTCGTTGAATAACCGAGATGGTAATGGTGTAGGAGATTGAGACTCGGAGGGTAGATTATGATGGCAAATTATGATAATTCCCTTCGATACAAATTTATGAAACCAACAACAACCGTGTGGACGGAAATAGCCCCTGGATGAAGTCTACCGCCTCCCGCCTATCACTGCAGGTTCCTCCATTTCATTGAGTAATGTATGATTGCAGTAAAGATCTCAAAATACTTCTTGGTCTGTGAGAAATGGAAAATTGACATTTATCCGGGATCAAAGTTTTGTAATATCCCTGAAAGTATACTGAAGATATTCTCGTATCACAAGAATACATGTAAAAGTTTTGAATCAATATCATAGAGTGGTATTGTTGATACGCTGCAAACATTTCAAGTAGATTGAGTGATTTTCGCAGATTGTACGTCCTGCAGAAAGCACAGTACCATTGATTGCAAGTTGAAAGCTTTCATCAGGCTACTGTAATTATTCTTTGAGTGTGATTTCCGTCACGCACGACTGCAGCTATACACGAAGTGGTAATTTGGAGGCATTTCAAACTCTGCGTGCTCATAGATGCTATTAAATAGTGTTATAATCAGTGGCTTTACTGCATTTACATATCAAGGAAAAGTTATAGTGATGTTTGTCGGGAAAAAAAAAAATTTATGGGAGAGAAAACGTGATTTGGAAAAAATAACATGAGGCAAACGGGCAGTCTTGTCGTGATTGGATTCAATTCCTCAAATTCACCCCAACGGAAATTATAATTCTATAGCATCATTACATGAAAGTTTCATCACAGCTGTCTATCTCGATGATGAACTTTTTTCATCTTTTTTGCGTAGGATTGCAAGGTGCGCACATTTTATCGAATTTTACCTATAATTTACCAAAGAGTACAGTTTAGTATACGGAGATGAAACCTTTTCCTCCTCGCGATGATTTCGATGCTGGCCTGTGGCTCCGAAGAAACCCCCATCAATCGGAAGAAAGAAAGTTTTCATACAGTCTTACCGGAGAATATTATCGTCTGAACAAAATGATTCTAATAGGGCGTGGAAGATCTCACTATGTGAATTGCTTCAGATCGGGATGAGTCTATTTGGTGGCAGTTGGGCTCTTGATAGGAAACGGTGAAGAATACATGTGAAAATATATATGTTCACTTCTAGAGACCAAAATGCATTCTGAGACGTAACGAGTGCCATGATGTTTTTTTTTGTCGAATGTTAGTTTTTACTTCTCCTCCCAACCAGAACGATATGAGTCCATAGTTACCAATATTTGGTCCAATCCAAAATGGTACAAGTCCTTAGTTGTTCACTTTTTCCTATTCGAACTTGCATAAGTCCGTAACATTCTCCGTTTTTTTCCAGCTTGAATCGGTTTGAGTTACCACAGAATGAGTGGCATTCTCATATCACAATGGTCCGGGAAGAAGTCGAGGAATTTTCTGCACCACAATGGTCCATCATTCATTGCGGAATTAGGTGTGAAGAATTTTAACGATTGAAAGTCATCGCACCTTATGCAACAAATAACGTAAAAGTACACTTGTTATGTGATAAATGAAAAGTGATCAATGAAGATGATGACTCGAGTTTTCTATCGCATAAAAACTTTGAGACAAATTTCCCAGGAATGAGAGAAATCGACTCATACCGATTGGTCCAGTTCCATTCATGTGATGATTGAATTATCGTAGGCCAGGATAATTCTGGAAGAAGCCTCCGATTAATCGGAACGATCATGAATAATTCCCTAAATCAACACTTTTCTTCACTCTAGTAGAACTCAACAGAAAATTTACAAAATATCAGGAAGTTTGCGGTGCTGCGTTACTGTATTTCAAACGAGCACCACAGGGGAAAAATTCTCAACATTATTATGGATGTCAATATTCAAGATTCTGTCAGGATATCTTACCTGGAAATTGCTTTCTTCATGGGTATTAAGATTGCTCAGATGAATTTTAATGCTAATGAATTTAATAAAGAGCGCAAGGTGCTGAATTTCCCCCTGTACGACATTAGCTACGAGATATCTGTACACGTGATCAGCACTTTGAACGGCTATTCTCACGAGCTGCATCAGCAGCTTGGTGAGCTAAAATATTTTTTTCGATCGTTTATAAAAACAGTACATGAGTAATTTCGTGCAAGAGCGGACCACGAATTGCAAACATGTCTCAAACTCTTTTTCCGACATTCTTAACTGATTTTATGGTCCAAAAAATGAACTTTCCACTCCCTGGGGCGAGAACAATTTTTTTTGTTTCCCTGCGGAATATTTTTTTGATAGTATTTTTATGAGGAAATATCAATTTTTTTCAGTAAAATGAGTGTAGTTCTGATTTGACGCGAGACACGACCGCGCGAAGGGTGACATTCGAAAAGTCTTTGAAAAATCTATCGAAATATGCCTCAAAAATTTTTTTTGGAATTACGTACGCCCCTAATGAGCAAAAAGGTAAAAAACAGAAAAAATTCCATTCCTCAAAAACCAAATTTTTCAAAAATCTGGGATTCCAAATTTCGATGTAAAGTTGCGTGTTCTTCCAGGAAAAAGTGGTCCCAATCTGTGTTTCTCTCTCGCCGCTACGCGGCTCGTGTGTAAAGAATCTCACCAGTACGTAAAGACTCACACTCGTGCGCGAATCAAACTTTTCGACATCGTTGCGTGATATACTCTTTTAAACATATTATTCGATAGATTTTTGAAAGACCTTTCGAATGCCCCTATTTGCGTGGTCTTATCTTTCCTCAAGTCGGAACTACACCCTTTTTTACTGAAAAAAAGATTGGTATTTTTTCCTAAAAACACTATCACAAAGATATTCCGCACGGAAACAAAAAATTTTTTTGGACCCCATAGAGAGTAGAAAGTTCATCTTTTGGACCATAGAATCGACTAAGAATAGTGAAAAAACAATCATAGACATGTCTGCAATTCGTGGTCCGCTTTCGCGCGGAATTACTCACATGGCCTCTCGACTTCATTCTTCATTCATGTAATCATTACCACCCACTCCCCTTTTCCTCTACGAGATCTCATTGAACAGCCCGGACTCGTTGTTAATAAACCTTTGACAGAAATAACAAAGTACTCCTCCAAAAATGAGCAAATTGAATTCGCATACACAATTATACGCCCGATCGCTCTCGTTATCGATTGCCATTTGTTCTTTTGCTCGCATCGAGAAAATAATAATTACGAATATCAATCTCGTTATCCAATTTTGCTTCGAGCTATTGCAAATTGCTGCTGCTGTTCATTGCAATGGAAATAATCGATTTTGTTTCGCATGTCTCGCACAATTCGAATGAAACAGTCATACACGAGAGGTAATTGGCGAAGCGTTACGAGAAATTACTCTCGTTTCTATTAAATTCTGTCCCGAAAAAAGGGAATGATATGACCTCTTCTGCTGTTATACAGCCAGTCCTACGATATTCTGCTACATTAGTCTATATCGAGGTGCTTCGCGTCCTTTATAGTATCACACCTTTTGCTGCTTCGAGAGATACGTGTTAACGGAATTTAATTAGCGAACGAGATCGAAGGCTATCCTCGCACCTATACAGCGTATCATTTTGAAAGCTTTGCTCATATTTCAAGAGATACATCCACCTCAGTGAAGCAGAACCTGCTCATTTCCGATATAGTTACAGTCGATTCTGCTGGACGCTCGATATTCTACAAAAAAATGTCGAACGGAAATACTCACTTATATATGTCGAATGTGTCGTGTAATATTCCTGCAAGCTTAACACAGTGTGGATCTCGGCTTCTACTTTCTCACCTTATAATTCCATCCGATATTAATTCACATATCTCCAATGCTGCAAATTCAATATCTGAGCTCTCACATCAGTATAGTACTCCAATATAAAAAGCCACAAAGAGGAGATCCTGTATTTGATAAGTATATCTCGTCAATGTACCAGATTTCCACCCCTTTATGTTTCCTTCCGTGTATTTCACTCTTGTGTTTCTTCCCCAAGGGGAAAGGCATTCTACCGGGAATGTATTATTGGGGAGAAATCTTGCCTTTGTGTCGGTACATGTTACATGAATGAATTAGGCTGTACGCCTGCGGCAGTGTAAGAGACGACCGTAAAAGACCATCCCTATGCGGACTGCAGTGATTCGATCTCATACTCCACGCTCGTGAAAACTATCATACCTGCTTTTTCGCTCGGAATTGATTTTGAGGAGAAAAAATTCTTAGCCGTGGAATCAAACCCATCAAATCCTGGATTTTCATTAGTTCTCATCCAACACTTGATTTTGGGTTAGTCCAAATATTTTTCCCAAAAACTCTTTCGCGATGTTGATGTATCTGAACTCTGATTCATATTTTATCATTATCCATCACCTGGAGTAGTATGAATTCTGCTCAAGTACCGGCATGGATGTGACCCACCTCATGGTCGATTGAAATTTGCCTAATAGGAGTCTTTATTCATGAATATCCGCGTGAAAACCAAAATACTAGAGCACAGTTTGGACTAAAAACACATCAGGATTTCTGTGTGAGTTTTGAAACCAGACGAACATGATTATGGGAACGATCAAATTATATAATTAGTTCAAAAAATCAGTGTTCCTATCGGGCCAGAGAACTATCCCCCGTGGGAGCATACAAAACGAGATACGTCTCCACTGAGTCAACATGGAACTCGAAATTTTTTAAATTACGACGATGACCAGTAATCTTCGGAAGAATATCAATCTGGTTATTAAAGGAGAATCTGGATACTCATGACTAGACATCATGATTTTCGAAAATTGCACTCTCAGAGGAAGGGGGAAGAGATTGGTCAGCACATCATGGAATGAATACTTTTCATTCAGTGGATCGATAACGAATCGCTGAATGGACCAGACAGATTGAGTTAATTTTCAGGCCTCATATATTCTGACATTCGGTGCACTGGAACTGGATGATGCAATTTTCGTTGGAAGCTCCAATCGCATCTCGTTGTGACGAGAACTGCTGAATTCCACAACGATCCATTTGGATGGGACAATGATCTTCACTGCATTCAAAGTTATTACAGATCAGTTGTCCTATGATAATTCCTTGCTATGAGATTTGGAGAATGGCGGGAAGATGCAAAACTTCCACACTTATCAGAGAATCGTGTTATCATTGCCGATTCTTACCGAATAAAGCGTTGCTGTTAACTGTTGACATTCCAGATACCAAAAGACTGTTGTTGATGTTTCAACGAGTATCATTAGTGAATCAGTGAGAATTACCAATGAATTGATTCGCTACGACTGACGATTTTGCCCTGCGATTGTGTAATAACCAGGTTTTTCAACAAAATCAGTCTTCAAATTCATTGAGTTTACATGCTACTCACGTCCATTCATGAATCGTAACTCTGATTGTACTTCGCGCCTCTTCCTCTAGATCAATTGGTAGTACCTACTTCCCTAGTCAGTGTTACCACAACTTTAAAGCTAAAACTCCAGCAGCCCGCGCGCGCCTGCTCCCGTACACACTGCTGGACTTCATTCCTTTTCTTTGTGCCAAGTGTTTCACAGGTATTTTCCCAAAAATGTCGGGGAAAAAGCAAAGCACCAGCTCTTCAGAGTCGGACAGCGACAGCAGCCTCGACAGGAAGATTTCTCGCTATCTTAAGCGAAAAATTAGAAAGAGTTCATCAAAGAACAAGAGAAAGAGGAGAAATCGCAGTAAGTTAACCTCTACATCTCATGCATGATTTCTGTTTCAAGTTCTGCTCCACCGTGACGAGTATGTCCCGTCAATGATGACCTGAAACCGCAAAGTCATAGTTATCACTATATTTTGCCGGTTTTGTCACGGCTTCGATGCAAACATCATGGGAAGCCTCGCTTTATAGCGAACTTGCTCACTCGCTTGGAGTTATTACTACAAGCTCGAGTTATCACAAAGTTGTTACTTTGTAAACAGCGTCCCAAAGTTATCACTTTGGGTCGTGTGCTGAAGCGATGATTCTAATCATCAACCTGTGTGCTCCTCAGGACATTCATCTTCCTCGGAATCGGAATCCAGCTCATCGTCGTCCACGCGGTCCCATCGTCGCCGGAGGAAGCGGTGGCAGGGCAGCAGCGATACAAGAGGTTATGCTAGCTCTCGAGCGTCGCATTCGCCTTTGCCGACGGCAACGCCGAATTCCGTGCCGCAGGACTCTGCCTTGCCGGCATCAGAGGATAAGTCTCTCTCTCAAACGAACACCTCAGGGCTGGACCAATCCACGCCAGGTACGGAGGTTGAGACAACTCCGGATGAAACTCCCAAGTTGGGAGAGGATATCTTGAAGGTAATAGGGCCTCGATATCCACAGGAACTAGTGCTCTCCGATGCCATCCCACAAGAAATCGCTGATAGATGGGAGGACATCGTGAAGGCGGGGTTGCCTGACGAAGAGAGATCGAAACTACCAAAGACGTATGCGACACCGAAAAATTGTTTGTTTATCGACCCACCAAAACTAAATCCGACTATCAAGGATTCGTTTGATAAGGACTCACCTGTACTCAAAAGAGATAAGCGAATTGTAGAGAGACAAGAACGGATTGCCGCAGCAATCGGAGCGACAAGTATCATCCTAAATGAGACTCTCAAAAAGCTACCCAAAGAAGTGAAGATGATCGATACGATCAACCAGACTGGGAGGATCTTGGCAGATTTGCAGCACGAAAAAAATAATATTCGCAAGAATCTTCTGGTTTCAAATTTGAATAACAATTTGAGGGAGACTCTGAATGATGGCGTACCAGATCAATTCCTCTTCGGGAAGGATTTGGATGAACGAGTCAAAGCTCGCGAAGCGATTGAGCGAGCTAGTAAGAAACTAAAGCCAGTCGCAAAGGCGGCCAACTCAAAAAACGCCAAAGGCCCGTCTCGAGCAAAGAATCAAAGAGCAACACCCTCGAGCGGGCACGCAAACTCGGCATCGCAGAAGACACTCCCTTCATCCAAGAAAGACCACGACCATCGCCCTCCGAAGGAATCGTCGAGTCATCGGACGAATCGGTCATCGCAGAGGAGACGTCGATAAACCATGTAGGTCCTATCGCCGGTAGACTCAAATCCCATCTCGGGGAGTGGAGACAGCTCACTTCAGATCAAACCATTCTTTCGTGGGTGAAAGGATACAGAATCCCAATCGCTCTGCCTCTCCTCGGAAATGAAGGGGTCTGTGAGAGAAATTGGTCTAACAGAGAATTAGCAATCATTTCGGAAATTATTGATGGGCTCCTCGAGAAAGGAGTTATCTCTAAGTGCCAACCTGTGCATGATCAATTTCTATCCGATATATTCTTGGTACCCAAATCTAGTGGGGGCTATAGACTGATCTTGAACTTGAAGAAACTCAACGAGTCTATTCTTACACAACATTTCAAGCTTGAGGATTGGCGAACAGCCTCTAAATTACTGACTCACGGGTCGTTTATGTGCACCATAGACCTTAAGGATGCCTATTACCTCATATCAATCTCAAAAGGGACAGATAGTACTTGCGATTCTGCTTCAGAAGTTCATTGTTTGAATTCAACTGTCTCCCGTTTGGTTTGAACGTAGCTCCGTTTGTTTTCACCAAGATTAAGAAACCTCTCATTTCGTATTTGAGGAAGAGAGGCATGATTTGTGTAGTATAACTAGATGACTTCTTGATCATTGCTCAATCTCACTCAGAATGCTCACATGCCTTGAAATTGATTCGCGAAATGCTAGAGAAATTGGGATTCATCATCAATTATGAGAAAAGTTGTCTGATTCCAAGTACGTGTTGCAAATTCTTGGGATTCATTTTTGACTCAAATAGAATGTCTATGAGCCTCCCAGGAAGTAAAAGAAGCAAGATTCAAGATCTGGCCTCGAAATTTCTCCGTAAGCAAAATTGCAAGACACGAGAGTTTGCCGAGATGTTAGGATTTTTAGTTTCTTGCTGTCCGGCTGTGAAATATGGTTGGGGTCACACTAAAGTTTTGGGACGTTCCAAATATCTTACACTTGAAAGTTCGAACGGTAACTACGACTCTAGAATGACTCTTACTGAGGAATGTTATGCAGAACTACGTTGGTGGTTGAATAATGCCAGGTCCGCAGAAAGATCTTTAGATCTGGAGGACTATACAATTGAAATCTTCTCAGATGCATCCTTAACCGGATGGGGCATTGCTTTTGAGGATGAAAGATCCCACGGGTTTTGGTCTGAAGAAGAGCGCCGTCTACCGATCAATGCTTTGGAATTGAAAGCGGCCTTTTTTGGTTTGAAATGTTTCGCCAAGGAACGTCGTAACTGCAACATATTGTTGCGCATAGACAACACCGTGGCAATATCTTACATCAACCGCATGGGTGGCGTAAGATATGAACGGCTGAACGAGCTTGCACGGTCGATCTGGTCGTGGTGTGAACAGAGGAACTTATGGATTTTTGCATCGTACATAAGTTCGAAAGAGAATGCCGACGCGGATGAAGAATCTCGCCGCCTGGAACCTGGAACTGAGTTCTCTCTTAGTAGCCAAGCCTTTGACAACATAGTCAAAGCCTTCGGTCACCCAGACATTGATTTGTTTGCGAGTCGAGTAAATGCAAAATGCAATCGCTATGTGTCTTGGTTCAAGGATCCAGGTAGCAGCGCGATAGACGCCTTCACTATCACTTGGGGAAAGTCGTTTTTCTACGCTTTCCCACCATTTTCGTTGGTCATAAGAGTTTTACAAAAAATCAAAAAGGACAGAGGCCGGGGCATCGTTGTCCTTCCAAACTGGCCTTCGCAACCATGGTACCCCCTCTTCCAGTCCATGCTGGACTCACAACCGATAAGCTTCGACCCTAATGAAGAATTACTGATCTCTTCTAACAGGGAACCCCATCCGTTGTGGAAGAAGCTCACCCTGATTTCGGCAGTATTATCCGGAAAAGCTTCAAGCTGAGAGGTGTTCCAGAGGAAGCAATGGAGATAAGTCTGTCGTCCTTGAGCGTTTCTACGAGAAGGCAGTACGAATGCGCATTGAAGAAATGGTGGGAATTTTGTAAGTCGGAAGGCGCCAATCCATACAATTCCAATGCATCACAAGTTCTACAATGTTTGACGCACGAATTCAATACCGGAGCCAAATATGGATCCTTAAATAGTTTGAGATCTGCAATCTCTCTACTCATCGGTCCCCACATCGGCCAGGATTTGGAGATAAAGAGATTCTTCAAGGGAGTAAACAATCTTCGCCCATCTGGCACCCAGTACAATGAAATTTGGGATCCCAAATTAGTTCTGGATCACTTCAGTAATTCGAATTCAGAGAATTGTCTCGAGGAACTCACCCTCAAGACAGTTACCCTTTTGGCCTTGATTTCTGGACATAGAATGCAGACTCTGTCTTTGATCAAGATCCAGAACATATCCAATAAAAACAATTCTTTCGTAATCAGGATAACAGATAGAATCAAGACATCTGCTTTGAATAAAAAACAGCCAATGGTCATTGTTTCTCGGTTTGAAAAGAATGATAAGATCTGTCCATGCTTGGCTCTATCTCAATATCTTGAAGCCACTCAGAACTTGCGGAAAAGTGTTGAAGAATTATTCATCTCCATCAGAGAACCTCACGGGGCGGTAACTCCTCAAACGCTGGGTCGTTGGATAAAGGCCACTCTAAGCAAGTGTAACATTGATGTTAACGTTTTCTCGGGATATAGCACTCGACATGCTTCAACTAGTTTAGCAAATGTTAAAGGTGTCAGTATCGATACTATCAAAAACACCGCGGGTTGGACGAAACAGTCTCAAACCTTCGCTAAGTTTTATAATTTGCCCATCATGGATGACAAACGTTCTTTTGCTCATGCAATACTGAACTCTTGAATCACCCTATGGTGATCATGTGAATTGAGTGTAAAGTATACAGTGAAACCTCGATTTACCGGACATTCGCGGTGCACTCAAAAGTGTCCGTTATATGGAGGTGTCCGTTAAATCAAGTAAGTACTATATGAACCCATTAAGCCGTGACGAAAACATAAAAATACAGAAGTCATTTATTAATGAACTAAAAATAAAAAAAAACCCATATCACAAGATCAATCTGTTTCTCAACTCTAAAACTCGCTCAATAATAGTAATCCATACAAGTTTTTCAAAATAATTGATGATTAAGTTTTTCAAAATAATTAACGATTAAGGTTTGTTTTTTTGGTTTCCTCGCGACAATGTTCTGTACGTGCATTTCAAGATCAGATGCTAATGCTAAACCTGCTGCATCACCATTTTGCAGAAAGTATTTCTTTGCACAAGAGGCATATTTTTCCAAGTCATTGGTTGTGATAGGGACTTCTTGGACAGATGTTTCGTCGTCATTTTCATCTTCTTCGAGGGCACTTTCATGTCTCACTTCAACCAAATCTCGGATGTCGATAGAACTGCTTTCTGTCGCAAGCTGATCATCAATACTGGCATAGTCCGCTACTTGTGAATCAAGAGGATCCATCCTATCCTCTGAATTATTTCCAACAGGCACAAAATTTTGAGTTGAGAATCCAGCTTTAATAAAACAATTCGTTACTGTTTGTTTCTTCACCTCTTTCATTGCTGATCTGATCCACATTATTGCATCTAGTACAGTGATACACGAAGGATCAAAATTCTCCTGCTCATCAATGTTGCTGAGCAAGTGTTTCAGAACTCTTTTCCGGTACAAAACCTTGAAATTTCGAATGATGCCTAGAAAATTATGAGAATGTGAGCTCATGGGGTATGAAGAGTGAGGATGCTCTCTCATCTTGGATGACTCACCTTGATCGAGAGGTTGACAAACTGAAGTGGTATTCGGTGGCAGAAAAATCAACTCAATGTGCGACAGCTTGATTCTGGGATGACACGCGGCATTGTCCAAGAATAATGCAATTCTCCTGTTCTGTCTCGCCATTCTAGCATTGAGTTTCGTTAAATATCGTAGAAGAATTTCTATTGTCATCCATGCTGTCTTGTTATGAGCCCAAAATATCCCAAGCGATCCAATGTCAAGATTGCGGAAGCATCGAGGTTTTGCTGCTTTACCAATAATGATGGGCTCTTCAAAGTCTCCAAGCATATTCACACATAACATCACAGTGAGGCGCTCTTTTGATAACTTCCCTCCTGCACATGTCTCGCCTTTTAGAGCCATAGTTTTATCCGGTAACGCTCTGTAGAATAATGCAAGCTCATCTAGGTTCATGATGTTCATTGGCTCATAACCGAGACATTTGATTGGTAGACTTTCATTCCAAACATCAACGGTTGTGCTATCAACGCTTTGACTCTCACCACAGATAGCTCTGAAGGAAATATTGTACCTGTTGCGGAAGTGTTCGAGCCAACCATTAGATGCAACAAAATCTTCTATATCCATCACCTTAGCAATCTCCAAAGCTTTTTCTTGCAGCAAAGGTCCGGAGATTGGGATATTCCTTGCACGCGCACGACCAAACCATTCGAATAACACTGCATTGAGTTCTGATATTTCCGTTTTGCTCCTCTTGTTTTTCATTTCAACGTTCAAATTTTTGTCATGTTCCTCGACAATCTTCACTTTATCACTCAAAATAGCACCCACTTGAGTTTTACCGATTCCGAATTTTTCAGCTGCTTTCCGGAGACTCAAGTGTTCTTTCTCTATCACTTGGATAATCTCATACTTCTCGCGGATTGTCAATCGCTTTCGTTTGCCCGACATATTGATAGACGCGTGCGACAGACGCAACGAGACTGATTACGCAGGCAAGCATCAAACATCTGATCGCACAAACGCTTGATTGTTTACGTTCCCGGGCAGTTGAAGTGTCCGCTATTCCTCAATTTTGAGCACTTTGACTGTCCGCGTCCGTTATTTCGAGTGTCCGCTAAATCAAGGGTTTGTCTCCGTAAGAGGCAATGTATTTCTGCCGGTGCTTCTAGAATCGTCCGTTATATGGAGGTGTCCGCTAAATTGAGTGTCCGTTAAATGGAGGTTTTACTGTATTATGTGTGAATCAAATATATACACTTTATTCAATCGCCGTTTCTGCTTTCAACATCTACCAATTGATCTAGAGGAAGAGGCGCGAAGTACAATTATATAATCAAACGAACTTACTTACGTGAAGTTCGATTATAATTGTATGTAGCGCCTCTTCCGGATAGATCAATCCCACCCTGGACCACACTTCTGAATTTCTTTAGAATCCCAAAGGATCTATCACGAAACGGCTGTATACATCAAAGGAATGAAGTCCAGCAGTGCGTACGGGAGCAGGCGCGCGCGGGCTTCTGGAGTTTTAGCTTTAAACTTGTGGTAACACTGACTAGGGAAGTACACTGTAAAAAGAACTTCCTATGATTTTACCAATTGTTGGTAAATTTAATATCGGAATTTCGTATTTTTGCTACCTTCCCGCGAGTGAAATCGCTAACGGATTAGCGAATTTACTAATAGTTCGTAAAATCACCACGCTCAGCGTAGGTCGCTCTGTTACCTCCGCTGAGCGAAGCGAAATCGCTAATCTGAGATTAGCGAATTCACCCAAGACAGCGTGGTGAATTTATTGAAATTGAGAAAGCAACAAACATTGATATTTTGCGATTGGATGAACTTCGTACGTCTTTACGAGCCCTCTATACACTTTCGGAGTATCATCCGAGCATGAAATATTAACACAGCAGTGCCCTGCACGTACAAGGACTCCTGGACAACCGCGTAAACGAGTCCAGTCGATTAAAAATAGAGTCGTCCATAACCTAAAAAAATTGGGATGGGCTCCACCTGGCGGAGTAAAATCGCTAAGCCCCGGTTCGCGAATTTACATTGCCGTAGCAAATTCACTCCGCCCAGCGTAGGTCGCTTCATTTCCTACGCTGGGCTTAGCGATTTTGTCGAATTTTTTTTTACAGTGTAGGTACTACCAATTGATCTATTCGGAAGAGGCGCTACATAGAATTATAATCGAACTTCACGTGAGTAAGTTCGTTTGATTATATAATTATCATTATGATAATCATAATTATCATCAAGAGAGTGGGTTTAGAGAATATAAAATGACAGTACATTTGGATACAAGGGTGGAAAATTGTTTTAGCATCCGAGTGATTGGTTTCCGGACTGAGCTGTGAACAAAGGTCGGAATTAACACGAGGATGCGGAAAGTAGGTTTTACATCCGTCTATCGAGCGTTTTTCGACAAACTGTGCGAGAAAGTGAAAAATCAGTGCCCAAAGAAATTTTCCCGCACTGATTTTGAGAATGGTCCAGAAGAGCTGCCTTCGGCTGCGCCGTTCCTACTCTCTCCGAAACCATCAGTGAGAACTCACTGAACATCAGTTAGTCTGGGATCAACTATGACTGAAGACTTCAGTGAGTAGTTTCAGTGAGTATCCACTTAAGTCGCTCTGAAACTTCAGTAACCTTGGGTGGTCGAACGAATTCCCATCACTGAAGTTTCAGTGAGCATCACAGAAATTTTAGTGAAACCAATCACTGAAATGTCAGGGGCGTTTGGAGTCAGACAAGTCCTCATCACTGAAGTTTCAGTGCGACTTCAGCGGATACTCACTGAAACTGCTAACTGAAACTGCTCACTGAAATCATCAGTCAGAGATGATCCCTTGGTTGATCCCAGACTAACTGAAGTTCAGTGAGTTCTCACTGATGGTTTCGGAGACAGTATCCTTCACGTGTTACGAGCTCGAACTTTCAATATCAAATTCTCGAAAACAAAATGAACAGCACCTTGAAATTCCACCAGAAGGTGTGTTATGGGTAGTTGAACAACCACACACAAATCCCGTGATGATTCTCAAAATTTCAGAAAACCCGGTGACATCTCAATTTGATGAGCTCCAGAGATGAGTCAGTGGTCAGCGTAGGAAGCTGATTGTAAGCAGGCATCACCAGTGTCTTAGTATCACTGTTCCATCACCAGTTGTAGCTATTCAAGGAATCAATGAGTAGACTGAGCCTTCAAGCAAAGGCTACTGTTGACCGAAAGAGTTTTGTAAACAGGTTTCTTTGAGATCCTGAAGTCAGCTCCACTGACAAGTTGGTAGAGACAATCTAACACTTAGAATAACTCATATTCAATACTCCACATTTTATTCTCCTTGACACTTTTCTCTCGACGTCAAACTTCTCTCAAATCACCCGAGTCTGTTTCATATCCATAACAAAGAAAATCCTCCTCCAGAAATTATGAATTTTCCTGATTTCAACTCACGAATGCATTCATCCAACTGCAAAGTTACAAGAAAGTCATGATCTCAAAATGAGAATTAGAGTGACAAACCTTGAAATACCAAAAACTGACAAGAACAGTTGGCTTTACGAGAATGAATAAGGGCATACAAGTCCTCGAATCAACCAGAATTCACTGCGACCTGAGGGCATGACATGGCCAAAGAAAACGCATCCCTCGTAATATGACACGTATCTGTTCGTGACAGGCAAAAGTCGCAAGCACTAATACAGCATCATCACAGAGAGTTGGCTGTCATCTTGGATGTAGGTTATGGGACTCTTACTTTCTCTCCGCAGCGCAACCTTAACGCAATAAGGGTAACAAGGCAGAATGTACATAGACTTTCTCGCTTGCGTTTCGCTGCAGAGGTGTCAAAGTAATACCAAGTTTTGAAGGGCTACGTGAGAGAGAAGGCGAGAACGAAGCGCGTGACTTGGGCCCCACCCCCTCTTCCTCCTCCTTCTTCTACTCTTCTTCTTCTTCTAGTTTCATATGATGCGTTGGCTTTTGCTACCATATTTCCACTCTGGAGGTGACGATGAGGATTTTGCGGGGAGGGGCTATGACGTTGCAGTCTTACTCGTGTGTCACGAACACTTTCCACCTCGCTATGGCAGATTCCACTGCAGTCGCGAATGACGAGCTTGCAATGCACAGGGGGAATTTCTCGACTTGTCTTGACGCTCTTGTTGCTGCGTGCTTAGTCAAAATTCTTACCTTCAACGAGGTGCAAATGGAAGGATATGCAGATTCAGATTTCGGAGGGGGGGGGGAGGTTCTGATTTTTCATGCTCACGTGAAACTAGTAGTCTCTCTAAATCTCTTCGGGTGACTTTTCACTCGAATCGAGTCATATTTGACTCGAAATTTCGAGTGAAAATACCGCAACTCCCCTGCGAGTGACTTTTGCTCGATGGATCAAGCGGAAATTGTACTCGGTAGATTGAGTAAACCGTTGACTCGAATCGAGTGGTTATCTCACTCGAATCGAGTGATAATCCAACTTGAATCGAGTGATAATCCTACTCGAATCGAGTGATAATCCAGGTCAAATCAAGTCATACTTAACGCTCATAAAAATGGTATGATAAAACTCAAGAGTTATTTGAAGTCGAAGAACTTTGAAAAACACATTTATTACACTTCGACTCTCACTCAGTTTCCTGAACACACTGAACAAATAAATCAAACTATGTGTTATAAAATCCTCATAACCTGCGAATATGGAAATGAGATTCGTTGGAGTCCACAAAGAACAGACTCACTGCAGGTGATTCTGCTTCACGACCCATGGCGGTGCTTATATTGTGTTTACTGATCAATATCCTCAAGATTTTCTCTTCCGATGCAACAGGACTGTATGTAACTTGTTCGGAGAAACTATGCGGCCAAGCGAGA
This sequence comes from Eretmocerus hayati, assembly GCA_029851415.1. Taxonomy (NCBI): domain Eukaryota; kingdom Metazoa; phylum Arthropoda; class Insecta; order Hymenoptera; family Aphelinidae; genus Eretmocerus; species Eretmocerus hayati. Next base: position 10,839,040 of record CM056741.1, read on the forward strand.
GAGGAATGCGTGAAACACGCCAAACTGCCGTAACGTTTCTGCTCCGCGCGCGAGTATAAGCGCAAGCGCGAGCCTGTGCGCCACCGTCTCTGTATTTTCAAATCACTCGATTCGAGTCGAAAATAAGTGCTCGAATGATCGAGTGACTTCAATTGACTCGATGCGAGGAATGTCTTATAAATTTCACTCGGAGATCGAGTTATTCGACACATCACTCGATCTTCGAGTGATGGAGTCACTCGAACAGATTTAGAGAGAGTGGAAACCTCAAGCGATGGTTTTCACTCGAAAATTCTAGGGATTCATCACAAGACCGAATGAACAAACAATATTCATCAGTAAAATTTCGGTAGTGTGAGTTGTATGTACACCATATCTCAAATTATTCGAGGTTGTTCTTGTGTGCAAGATAGTATGTGGAATTTGCAAGAGTTCGTTTTGTAGAAATCTCTTGAATTCCAAACTGGAATACCTTGTCGTTCTCAAAATTCACCATCCACTTTTTTTTTTTTTTTCTTATAATGGAATATAAGGAAAAATCCGATGACGGGCTATCCCCAATGTATCTCCCACCGGTAGACCATAAGTGCTTTCATTATGCTTACCCGTTGAATCGGATAAGCATGAATCCAACACCCGTGCGCCCTGGAGGCTAAAACCTGGTGGTGGGGTCTTAATCAAAGATGTGGTTATTCGTGTGCCACCATTCTTACTTCATACATGCCAGTGTTCTACATCCAAACATATTCAAATCCCTATCTAAATTCTGAAACATGATTTGACAAGGATGTGCATAAAATGCTGTAATTTATTGAGATGAGCATTGACTCACTCAGACGTTACAACGAAAGTCAAAATCCTATAAGACCTCATTGTCCACCAATATCAATTTTAGTCAAGCATGAATGCATCCGATCATCAAGAGCATTAACCTACTCTTTCTCATTTGAAGGAGGTTGTTCAGAAGCATTTCAGCTTCAACTTGTGAAATTAAAATTGTTGTCCTCAAATCCCATAACCTGCTTAGATGAAATGAGTGTGTATTCTGTACAGCAGGTAAACTGTGATCTCGCTAATCAATAGGATAATGTTTTTCATCCTATCCAGTGAGTACAAAATTGCATCGAATCATGAAGAGTTCAATCCTTGGTCATCTTTGGCCAAAAGTTTGTATATGGGTTACGCGTATCATCACTTCCACTCTACAGATGTTGTTAGGCACTCCTCACATTGACATACATTGAATAATATCTATCCGAAAATGAACAGAGAATACTACTTGTGATCCTCTATGGACCTAAAATGAAGCGAAGACAGACTAAGAGAGTAGATCACTTGATGTAATGTTGTAAATTGTTGAATGAGGGCATCAATTCAATCAAAAACTTGAGACAAAAGTCGAAATTCCCCTGTGGTTTGTAGAGCTATTATTATCAATTTTAATCTTTGTGCTCAATTAATGGGTTCAAATAGATTCTCATTATTTTTTTAGAGCTTCAATTGAGAAGTGAAATGATATAAGCGTGGGGAACCATCAGAATCTAAGTTTGTTCAGAATACACATCCATCGTCGAAAGCGTCAATCAGCTCCAAGGAGATGTTTGTCTTCTTTGGGCAAAAAGTAGATTTTAAATGAATGAGATATTGAATTCCACTTCACTGAATGAGTACACGGATTCATTGGGTCATTAAAAATTAGTCTTAATGATCCAATCAATTCCAATGGAATTTTCTTTTTCACCAGCTATGACGCTTTTCATGAGCAACTTAGTGTTGATAATTGAGAATCACATTTGCTAACTTTTTCAAATATGTCTCCTATCATAACATTTTTAGGAGTCCATTCCAAGCTAAAGTCATCATTCTATTTGATGATTCATGGTATATTATACTTCAGAAAACGATGTCAGCTATCTCAATTACTCAAAGGCTTAATACCGTAATTTCTTCATCAGATAAGGTGAGGATGAGCTTCAAAAATCTCGAAAATCAGTTATAACCCTTCCAAACTCCCAGATCATATCGATATTCAATCATCAATCCAAAGACAGCCTTGGAACTCCGTTCCTCACGCGTTTCTCAAACGCACACGAATTTTTCTTCCTCTTCTTTTTCTTCTTCTCGGCTCTGCCCTGATTGTTGGGACACCTTTCGTTTCTCCTGAGTCCCCTCTTCCGTCCCGCAAGTTGCCAGCCAGACCCAGCGTCCGAAAGCTGACCGTTATCTGACCAGGTTGTCATTGGTGTCCCTGGCGTGGATGGTGGTGTCCTGAACAGTCCAGCCCCTTGTACTTCAAATTTGAGCTGCTCCGGTCTGAGGGCTGCTCTCTTTGCTATTTTGATGTCGGCTTCCTGGTCCCTATTGATGGGGCTTGTGCGGCCTCTCTTCGTTTGGCTCCCCCATCCCGCTCTTTATGGAGGTGGGGCCAGCGAGGATGATGATCCAGCGGAGCCCTCGGCCATTGTCTCTAGACTGGAGTTGATTGCCTCTCTCATTTCTGAAGCTTTTGTGCTAGCGGCTTCTAGCCTTTCACGTACAGAAGGCTGCTGGCCTTCTGTACAAGCCTCTTGGTCGACTTCTTTGCTGTCGCGTGCCCGTTGACTTTCTTGGTTATGTCATCGAGTACCTTGGGGATCCTCTTCAGGAGTTCTTCCTCTCTCGCGTGAGCCTCTTTGAATTTACTCCAGCTCGTTTTGAGGTCAGCGGGAATAGTTCTGCGTAACCTCTGTTGACTGGCGCCAGGCGCCTTTCCTCACGGAGAAATTAGTTCACAGTCATCCGTGGCGTGAGATCGTAGGTGGAGCGGCGTCGCCTCGCTTCTCAATTCCTCGCGCACAATCCTTGCCGCGTTCGCAACATCTTGCTCTGTGCTCCATCTGCACGATTAAGCCGGAGCACAAAGCAAGATCCCCCCGCACGAATGTTGCGAACGCGGCAAGGATTGTGCGCGAGGAATTGAGAAGAGAGACGACGCCGCGCCACCTACGATCTCACGCCACGGATGACTGTGAACTAATTTCTCCGTGCTTCGCCAGTCTCCATCTCTTCTGCATCAACTCTCTCCTTGCTTGATGTTGATGGTTGTGTTTGGGTGGGACACCCAGTTGGCAGATTCGCTCTGAAAAATTCCAAGTTCGTTGTTGTTTCTGCCATTTTTTTCCCTTCCCTCTTATCCCCCTCGGATTGCTGTGTCTCTGTTTGTGTCAGTGGTCCCACCTACCCCCGCCCACCAGTCCGAGTACCCCGTTCTTGGATGCCCCCACTTCCCGGCCGCGCCTACAGTCCGGTGGCCTCAGATGACGTTCCAACCCCCGCGACCTGCAGCATGGTCCCGTCCGGTCACCAACCGCCACTACTACAGCAGCGAGATTTGGGGTATCCCTCCTACCGTTGTGGGGGACTGCCTCCCCTCGTGGTTAGCGTGGGGTTCGGGTCCCCTACTACCGGTGGCCCAGGAGAGATCACCAATTCTAACGCGGTACCCTCGAGAGTGGGCACGAACACAGCAGTGGAAGGATCCCTTCCCACACTGAGAGACTACTGGCTCATTCGGTGCTGCAGCACTGGAGCAGTATTCGAGCGTTTCACTGGGGGCATAAGCTCCTTCGCGCTGGTTCATTTCTGCACCAGCGTGGCAGAGCGGGTTACCATGGACAGCTAATGCGCGCGCCTCATAGCACTGGGGCGTTCCGACACCAAGCGTGAGGTGCAGACGGCTATTTTTCTGATAGCCTCCTTTATGATGCATCAGCTGATGCTCAAAGTCATCGCGTTTATTTTAAAAATGCGGCACATGCAAACGCCGTAAGCTTATAAGTGACTACTTTTTACGGCAGTTCCTTGATTCCCCTTGTTTCTCTGCCTTCCGAGTGTTGTTAGGTTAGTTCCATGAATGAGAATATCTATAAAGATGATCCTTCAGCTCTCAAGTTGGTTATGTATCAACTGTGAACAAAGGTTCTTTTCATATTTCAATTAGTTCAATGTTGCCATATCATCAAGATAGCTCTGCCCTACGGAGTACTATACGTACCAGAATACCTACAATTAGAAAAGGCTATATGCATGCAAACTGTTCCATAGCTCAACTTACAGTGTAATTATTCCACAAGCAGAGGTTCTGTGTGCAAGTTTTCAAAGAATTTGCTAAATGTCTGAATAACCTAATAATGCTGAGATGAGTGCTTTACTCAGATATCTGTATGCGTACAGTAATCGAAACCCAGAAGAATCTCATTTTCACCATGCTACACTTTTAGAAGCTATATTACATGTACTTCCATTTTTTACCCATACCTGTTATCTCAAAACTAAAGTCTATCAACGTAGGTCATGATGGAAGAATGAAAATCTGTCAGAGTTATAAAAATCTGAACACGGACTTGGAGATATGATCCCAATAGCAATTATAACAGAGTTCAAACCAGCACAAACTCAGGTTGTGCCATATTGTTACTGTGCATGGAGTGAAGGAGCTAGAGAACCATCAGGGACACTATATTGGAGCTGCGTTCCCATCCAAATAAACGCAGGGGTTTACTGATGCCAGTGGTCGACCATCAGCAAACTGCACTCTATCACAGTGTTATCAATATTCATGAATTAGTCCATGTTTCCACAGTTATCAATAGATCAGAGAGACGTTGCACAGTTGTGATCCTGTGACGAAAGACAGAAGTCTGGTTCTGACTATTGAAACGCCTCACATCAGATCACAAAGTTTCAAGATTGATCATCAAATCACAAAATAAGGTGATGAGAGTTACGTACTCCAAGGAGTTGTACATGCTTAGGAATGGTTGAGATTTCTCTGAATTAAAAGTAGTGATTGAATCCTGTCTCTTCAATCAATTTATAAAGATGGTAACATTGTGGACTCATTCACAAATATTAATAACACTGTTGATAGTGTGCAATTGATAGTCGACCACTGGCATCAGTAAACCCCTGCGTTAATTGAGATGGAAACGCAGCCCCAATATGGTGGCCCCGTAGTTCTCTACTTCTCCTTGTGCACAGTGATTACACTCCATTATTGCTATTAGGATCATATCTCCAAAACCGTGCATGCGTGTTGATCAATCCCACGGGTTTTCATTCTTCCATCATGATCTAAGTTCATAGATCTCAATCTTTCAGATAGATATGTATGAAATAGTATAGCCTCTCAATCTCCGTCACTGTAGGCATACAGATATCTGTATAACGCACTTATACCAGTCATATGCTAATAACTCTTATTCCAGCAGTATGCTCATAATTCTTAGTAGGTTAATTAGACATTTGGCATATTCCTCAGAGATTTGCACACAGACCAGATATACATTTGCATCAGAAGATGCATCCTCCTGCTTGTGGAGAAATACTCTTGTAAACTGTACTGGGGCAGTTTGGAGCCTCTTCCGACTGTTGGTATTTTGGTTTGTATGCTTCCATAGAGCTATCTCGATGATAGTAACATTGAACAAAATCTGAAATAGAGGAAGTTTAAAATTCATATGTACTTTTTTATTTTCATCAGTGTTTAGATGATTTCCCTCCCAAAACTTGAGATGAGTTCAATGAACTAAATAATAAATTGTAGCATGACACTGAAAGTTCTTTTCATATATCTATTTTGCTGAACAATTACATAGATTCTGCATCACCAATGTCATGAATCAGAACAGGTCTAACGATGGAATGGAATTGAATGAACAAGATGTTCATTCAATTCCAATGTTCAACTTGTATAAGAACAAGATTGTAAGGAGTCTCTGTTTTGTTTGCGCAAGATTTTTAAAAGTGATGGCGTAGGTTGCAAATAATACAATAAATAATTGAGTTTTCTTAGGGTTGCTCTGTGCATGGAATCATCCATCTAAAATATTACCTTGACGCAGAACGTGTATTTGCTGCTTACAAGTCACTTACAAATTTATCAGCTCCAAATTTAAAATAGACCTAACAAGTAGAAAAAGCAACAAGGATTCTAAATATTTTTTACACCAGTGTTGTACTCTGTAGGTCCAGTGTATACTGTAAGCTAACTCTATTTATACTGTTGGATAAAATGATTGATGAGCCCTCAATGTGCAAATCAATTTGTGAGAAGCTGGCTTCCCTCTCAACCCCATAAGTCACGGTATAGTATAAGGAGAATGAGTTAGTTCACAATTCGGTCTCACAATCACGAGATTCAACATTATACTGTTTATTCTCATATGAGGATTAGGGATAGGAGAGTAATAAATATAACATTTGCACCATGGTATAAAATCTTTATCAATAGTATGACATCTAATTGAAGAAATTTCACACTAAGTAAGTAATCTTACCATTAGATTAAGTAGATTTCTGCAATTTAAATGAAGACTCAAAAACCAACAAGGCTGAGATCTAGAATCTACTCTTACTATATTAAAAAATTGAACCAATGAAACTGGATAGTATTCTATGTTTTTCATGAGAAGTCCAAATTCTCCATGGTAGATTCAACGGAAATATCACACGTAAAGGCTATTCGTGCTCACTGGCTCTGTTGATAAAAATGCAAAGGTGGCCGTTGAAAAATGTGTTGTCTTAAAATACAAAAGGAACAGTTATACAATAATAAAAATCTATTCATTGCTGCGAATTCCTAGTGCTGAAAGGTACACATTTCAATTCTTCGAAAGGACATTAGTTAGCCCATCAAATTGGAGTAGTTATGGAAGAAAGGCCCACATTGCTCGGAACCAGTGTATTGATCACACGTTTGCTAAGATAGCTCCTAAAACACACCCTTAAGTAATCAAAGTAGACTAGGTCGCAGTTTGAAAATGTATCGTTGTCTTGATCAATTATATTTCCAAGTGAATCAAACGTATTTCGGAATTCATATTTTGTGCAGGACAGTATTGTCGCGCGAATTAAACAAGTAAAAGTTAATTTGCGGAAACAGCGGTATCACCGAGAAGTCTAAGTTCTACAAGTATAAAAGGTACAAATCTACAAGATCAATCCATCCGGGCACAACAAACAATCTCAATATGAAATTTCAAAAATGTAGCCAGGCCCCCAACTATGTGTATTGAGTCAAGCCCATGCGAAAATTATCTGAGCTTTACATCGGGATTTTTTGTCAAAAAAAGACACTACAATATTGACGAGAAACGCGATTCTCATGACTAAACTTCAATGTTGACTGGTATAGGCCGAAGTCGATATAGAACAGTGAACTTTTCAGCAAAGTTCTCATCGATTCACTCCGTCTGAGTGAATCATCCACCTTACTCTTTCAGATACACTGCCGGACGAAATACTGTGTACACCTGAATAAAATTTGGATTTTGATCACCCGACTCCTCGGATCTATGCGATCCAAAATGACTCTACTTGTGCTCATTTTGTACCTTTTCCCGAGTACTTGGAGAAGTATTTGGTATTTTTTTTGCGCAGCTCAATAAATTCTTGCAACATCAATCTGAAGCATTGTAACATCTTGTTAAAATCGATTCAACGCGCAAACCTTTGCAAGTCTGGCGAAATTTAATGGATTCAGATGATTCAAGGAGCATCTCAAAGTTGAAGTGAAGAGGTTCAAAATCGGTTCCTGGAGATTATTCTAGGTAATTCTTGGTGCCAGCTATGACTCTATTGTAGAATAAGTTTTTTCTGGGAAAATACCAGTCATTGAGAAATTAAGAATGGACTGATTTCATCACTGGCATAAGTACTGATTTTGATTTCTAATACCAACAACACGAAAGAACTTGGAAGAAATAAGATAAATCCCACCGTGAGCCCAATTTGTTCACGTTTCATGGATCTTGGGACTCTTCTTCGAGAAAAATGTTCCTCCACAAAAACAGTACCAGCTCGGATCAGAAACAAGCTAGAATAATTCTCAGAAACGGCGTTTGAAGCTCTGAATTTTCACCTTCAGATGCGTTTTGAATCACCGTGATCCATCAATTCATGCCTTGCAGAAGTTTCAGTTTTCACCCAATTTCGTGAATTTTTCCAAAGATTCGACTCGACAAGTTGAAATCATGGTGAGCCGGAAGAAGGGCCCACAAAGAGCCCTTGAAGTGCTTGAAGAAAGATACAAAATGAGCCCAAGTACAGTGTTTCTGGATCAAGGCGATCGCAACAAACGAGTGATCAAAATCGAATTTTCATTTTCAGGTATACACAAACTTGTAACCGGTAGTGTATAGTTTGCCATTAAAAAGCATACCTTGAGGTAATTCTGAGGTGATCACCTGCGTCAACGCACAACATTGGATCTATTCGAGGGAGGCGATCAATGTGTAGAGCTTTGGTTGTCAAGACTGTCTTGGGTACGATGTAAGCGTGGAGAGTTTTGTGAAAGTAATCAGCTCCCAAAATGGATGCAACTACGTATATTTCTCCTGAAACATCGTAGATGCCGACGATTTTCCCAAAATAAGGCTCATCCACGCCATGGATTTCAGCTAAGAATATTGTGCCTTCACAATACTTCTTGCCCAATAATTGCAGATGCTTCATTTTACGAATGCAATTTTTTTGCGCCGATTCCGGGAAGTATGCTTGAATACTAGAGTCTGAAACGAGCTCATCTTCTAAAGGTCCTCGAAGGTAGTCTTTGGTGACACCATCGCTGAACTCTTTCAGGTAGCACATATTGATCTGATTGTTCATTGCGATGGTGTAGGGCAAATTCCTATTATTTTTAACAGCACCTGCGACCTCCTTCAACTCTTTATTTTTTCTTTCAAATGGCATGCCCCAACAGTTTATCAACGGGCCGTTCAACAGGAGCAGCCTAGGGTAATGAGTCAAAAAATGCATTTTTGGTTTCAGAGGTCCAAACAGCTTCGTGTACATAAAGTTATGATCCGATACCAAATCAGCTAGTTTTTCAGCATCCCAAGGCGTGACCTTGGGGGCTGTCACGATGTCAATCATTTGTCTGAGTTTGAGATAAATTTGCCAGTATTTATTGTCTTCTGGGATGAGGTCACCAATGATGAGACCCAGATATCGTGTTAGACATAAACTCTCAGCCGATGAGGATTTTAACCGAATCTTGCATTTTTTTCCACGTCTCTTAGAGTCTTTGCATGGTATAACTCTTACCTTGCGAGGTCTGTTTGTTTCGTGTGGACCGAAATCGAATTCTTTTATCCGTTGGTTCAGTGTTTTCACGTCAATGATTCCATCATCAAATATGAGCCCATGGAGGACATTCCCTACTGTGTAGTCACAAACACCTTCTCCAAAATCATGCATGACATCAACGGAGTGATTTTCGCCGATATGGTACTCAGGGACTTTGTTGAAGACACAAACTTCGGTTATGCCGTCCAAGGGCGGAACTTCGTCCATTTCATTCTGTGCAACAGCATTATCGTATTTCTCTTTAGTTCGGACAAGGTTTGGCACTTCTCTAGTGAGACATCTACATTCAAATGCTACAGCTAGGCAAATACGACAGAAAATTGTCGCTATGAAACTTTCTGGATAACCGCACATTGCATTCATACTCAGATTATCCCCTATCACCTGAGTCAAGGCAAAATAGAGCGTTTTGGCTTTTCCGTTGATATTGATTCTAAGACCATTGTGGTAGAGAATGCTAAGTTCTTCGATGATTTTTGAAAAGACAGCTTCATTGCCATATCCTTTTCCGTGTTTTGCGTAGAAAAGTGTTGCGACAAATATGCTGTACATCTTGAATGCTATGTGTGGCGGAAGCGCAGAACAAGATACGTACGCTCCAAAAAGTTTCTGCTCTCCTGCTGCACTTCCCAGTGCATTTCCAGGATCGAATTCGTCGCCAAATAACTCCAAGAAATAACATTCGCCCTTTTCTCTGAATTTGAGGTACTTAGAGTTCCACATCTTCCCTTGGGAATAATTAGACATGGTTTTTGATTTTTGGAGTTTAGCCTGATAAGCAACAAGAGCATCATAAACGCCTGGTAGCTGAAAAAAGACCTCCATCGATCTAATGAGAGGAATGTTCACAGCAAGCACTGGCTCGAAGGTAACATCAGGCTCTGTAGCTGAAAGAAATTTTTCTACGACCTTATCCCCGATGCGAAACTTTTCTGGGTCGACGAGAACACTTTCAGTTCGAAAAATCTTGAGTTGTTTCTTTTCCGTAGAGAATGCCTCAAATGGATGTCTGTTTTCTTCAATTATATGTTTTACTTTGTAGTATGTCGAAGAGTCGAGTTTCTTTTTCAATTCATCTGTCATATGAGGAATCAACAGATTTGTGATGAACTGATCAAACTGCTCTATAATACTTTCGACGTAACTACGGACCGGAATCAGATGATGCAATGCTAAGCAGAACTTGAGTTTTTCTTTGTGCAGAATACTTTTGTTGATAGCCCCAGAAAATGAGTGCTGCTGCAGAAAATCCATGATGCCGCGATTATATTTCTCCTAGAAAATTGGTGAAAGATATTTTAGCATAAAGTGACTCAAGTAAAGGTAATCAAGTCCAATCAATAGGATAATGCCTTTCAAAAGAGATAATTTCACTGATGCAATCCTACCATTTCCTTAATTTTTCTGTGATCAAACCCAATCCGTTCTTTACTTCAAATTGTTGCAACTCTCGCCTGCTAGTCAGGCCGAAGGAAAAATAGAATCGCATACGATGCGAGTACATAATTAGGTTCTACATGTACTGCATTTCGAGAAATGGGCCTGGAAGATCATGTGCGAAGAACTCAGGAAAATACAAGGAAAAATACTTATTCCCTGTAACATATATGATTGAAAAATTTATTGAAATAATCCTCAAGCTCAGTTGAATGAGAAAGTCCAGGAAAACCGAAGAAAATGCGAGTAAATCTCATTCCAATGTTTTTTGGAAAATTTAGAATTGACACGGAATTCATCAGTTCCGTTTCATTCCAACGCGATCAATCGCGAAAGCTGGTAACAGTTTGAAGATATTGATTGTCGAGGACAAGGGGTATCGTTTGAGAGCGAAAACCACTATGCCCCAGCGTGTAACTCGAAGGTCTGATTGTCAGCATGGAAAACGAAGCAGTAACTTCTTGCTAGCATAACTGTATTCCACACATACCCTGCCGGCCAAAATTTTCAGGACTCCCAAAATTTTCTTTTCCGATTTCGTAAATGGAACTACTATGCTCTTCTTGACTAGATAAGAGTTACATCCCAGAGGACCCAAAAAATCCTCTCGAAAATGATCTGAATTGGCTCTTCATAGAATTGAGGGGGTGGGTGGAAAAAGGGGTAACCGCCAGTATGCCCTTTTTCCGGACATCGCTTTTTTTGAGCCCCTATACCAAGGTGTACCACCCCCCGAAATCCGTTTTTCACAAGACCCCAAAAACCGTCTGGCAGATAAAAGGGTGTAACCGCGATTACGCCCTTTCATCTGCACGATGAAAGGGCGTAAGTACAATGGTAGAATGTTGAAAGGGCGTAACTACTATGATAAGATGTTAAAAGGGCGTAACTGCTGTGATAACATTTCAAAAACAGGGCTTAATTTTTTGCTCAGCACAACAAGATTTGGAAAAAGGGCTTAAGTACCTGACTGAAACGATTCAAAAGGGCGTAACTACTCTGTAACAGGGCGTAAGTGAGGGTGGATCTGGAAAAAGGGCTTAATTACCGAGGAAAAATTTTATAAATATTCTCCAAAGCCTGGAAACGCTTTTCCACCTAATATAACGATGGAAACATGTTGTTTTACCTTCAAATTGAGTGTTTTTACCCTTTCCTAGTAAAAAAATTTCTCGTCATTTTCACACGACTGATGGAAGCTTCTTGTGTCCTTAGAACCGTGGAGCAAGAATCGAACCACCCCCTAGCAATCACATATCTTTCAGAAGATGCCCAGGAACACTCTCAAAAAATTTGGAGACGATTGGACTTGATCGCGAGATTGAATTCCACTTTTTGTGAGGAAGAAAGGGCGAAGTTTGACCCTTTATTCGGAAAAAGGGCGTAATTGCATTTCTTGAAATTGCTGGAGAGAGCTCAAAATCAAATTTCATCCCCCGGCTCGGGTTGGGCTATTTCGAGAATGTTATTTCCTTCGAAATAAGTCAGGTCCACTCGTCCAATTATGTCTGTAGCGTTTTTGATTCAGTTTTGATTGATTTTCTCAAAATGATCATTTTGCAATTACGCCCTTTTTCCACCCACCCCCTCGATTGGCATTGAGAAGATCTCAATTTGTGCAGATGAAAATTAACAAAGTCAGCTTGAGTTAGGAGGAAAGACTTCCAAAATCAGCCCCGATGAAGTTCTCACAAGTTAATTAGAGTCTATAGGTTCTGATTCAACTTGCAAAATTGAAAAAAATTGTTGGTTATAGTGAAACTTTTGACGGGCAGTGTGGGAATACAAAAGTACCAAATATATCATATCAGATAAGAAAAGTGGCAGTGCATGCAGAGGAGAAAATAACTTTTCAGTTCGTATATAAATTTATTTCTTGCTCATTTGAAATATCGCTGACGTACATATACACCATTAATATATGCAATAGAGAACATACGATAATTGTCATTTTTTAAAAAGAAATATTACAATATTATGAGGATTCATATTTTCTGAGGAAGAGTAGGTCAGTAAATTAATATTTTAATATTATGCTACGACGTAAACAAACATCCTGATTTTTTTTCTCAGGTCAGTACGAATACAATCACTTCCGAATAAGTTGTAAGTTGAGTAACAGTCACCGCAAGCATATACAATGAAAATGAGTATTCATTCTCCCTCGGGAAAGCTAACGCAGCAAACATTAATAACATAGTAGTACGTATGCAAATATTCTCATTTTTTCATCAGTTTAGCACAAATGCGATTACTCCGAGCAATTTTCAAGTTGAGTAATAAGCAACGTGAGCATCATAATGACTGAAGTCATAATTGGGAGTACAGAAGTTTATAAAAGCCGGAGATATATTAACTCTCTCTTATGTTAACCCTAATCGCAGCGAATTCTGAACAATTTTTGACTGTCTTTGAAGTCACTACAGATTTGGCTGTAAAGAATATGAGGTAGCCTTACATATCAGACTAGAACAAAGTTCTGCGTACTTACATTTGAACCGGGATTGCAACCCTCTCGGAGAATAGAGCATACTTGAAATAATCTCCTTGATAGCAGACACACATAGGAAATTAAAATTACACCCGTACGAGCTCGCACCAAATCTTTACAGTTACATTCTCTATTTCAGTGTATTACTTTGACATTTGAGAGGATCTTTTGAACAAAGGTCAATTTCTCTGATATTTTCTGTGATTTTCACGAATGAGTTGCAGGTCAAGTGATGTGATCGGCGACAATGCCGTCAAGATGCTGATTTTTTCTTAGTGTGCGTCCACGAATGATGCATATTGCGCATATGCACTGCACACGTGCACATGCGCAGCTCATCGAACTTTTGCCAAAACCAGACGGGTTTCGTCGAGTTCTGCTGTGGATCGACCGGTAACGGAGCAAAGACCCGAACCAATTGAAAAGAGTAATTCTCTGATGTGAGCCCTTTCACTTTTGCTGAACTTAGATGAGCTACACATGTGCACATGCATGTGCAATACCTCCCAAAATTAATGGATCATGCATGGTCTCGCTCAACCCATGAGAACTTCGAAACCTCCATGATATAAACATTTTGAAAAAAGGATCTCGAGGATCACAAGAGAATCTATCGATTCATGTGTTTCAAATATTTTTCAAGTGCTTTTCAAGTAGCCGTAATCGACATTGAGAATTAAAAAAAATCTCCTCCAGTAGATCACCTACAACTTTGACGGGGAAGGTCGGATCACAATAATTCTTACGGGATCTTGCAACTCGTCTCAAAACCTCCAATTTCCTTTCCTTAAAGTTTCCTGTACGAGTAACGAGCTTGGAGAGAAATGTTTGTATGACATAGGCTGCTTATGGAGATCACGAGACTAGCACTTGATTCGTTTCGTCTTGTATTACTCTAGTGCGAAAATTCATCAAAAGAATATCACGCGACGTGATTTCGACGTAAAATGATCGAATCTTTCAGGAAATTCTATCAGATTTTTTTCTCTAATGTGATATGGATGGCCAAAACATTGGAAAAATCAATTTCCATAACAAAACTTCTAAAACCGTTGTCATCTCGAATGTGAGACAAAATCTAATACATTTTTATAAAAGATGAGGTCATTTTAAGTCCAAATCACGTGGCGTAATATCCTTTTGATGAGTTTTCGCACTAGAATAGAGCAAGAAGGAACGAAGTAAAACCAGCCTTGGGATCTCAATAAGCAGCCTATGTTATACAAACTTCCCATTCAAAGCTCGTTACTTGGACAGGCAAGGTCGTACAGGAAACTTTTGAAAGAAGGCAATTGTAGGTTTTGAGACGAGCTAGAAGATCCTGTGAGAATTTCAGTGATCCGATCTTTCCTGTCAAAGTTGTAGGTGATCCACTGAAGAAGAATTCTTTTTAGATTTCCGATGTCAATTACGGGCACTCAAAAAGCACTTGAAAAATATTGAAAACACGTGAATCGAGAGGTTTTTTTGTCATCTTCAAGATCCTTTTCTCAAAATTTTTATACGATAACGGGGTTTGAAGTTATCACGGACTTCGTGAGACCCTGCATGATCCATTAATTTTTGAAGATACTGTATATGCATCATCTGTAGACGCACCCTTGATGAAAAACATGCCCTGGAGCCGTACTTACGTACATTTCTTTGATTGCCTTTAATGAATATAACAAAAGTCTTGTGGACAAGCCTATTGATAGACTATCTTTCTACCTCCATAACTCAATTCACAGCCAACATACATTGGTGCACTGACTATCTGTTGGTTGCACTACAAATATATGACCTATAATATTAGCACCTTATTACTTTCAGTAGAAGGAAGTTAGTACGGAGAAAGTTAGATATCTACTCAAGGCAACCCCTTAATCATCAAATGGAGGTATCAATGTACAGAAATGAACAAATAAAAATGGACGTATCCATCATGTTCACTTTCTTGAACGCATTACGAACAACATTTAGCACAAAATACTGTGGTTCAGAACTCGTATGCCGTCTATACGCTTGTACTAACCGATGGAGGGTTCGAGCTTACAGCTGGCCGCAGTTGATCTAGATACATCTCTAGAGATCCAACGGCCGCGATTTTACCAGGTGTATTTATTTTATACACGTATGAGGAGAAAAACTTCCAAGTGTGATCAGAGATTTTTGAAAATGAAGTGCGCATGCATACGCAACTCTTGAAGCAGATGTCAACCGCTTCTACTGGTGTGCTGACACTGTACATCACTTTATTCACCACGGCATATTGAGCTTCAACTTTATCAAGAGATCCACACATCAATACGTACGCCTGAACTGGGACTTTCTTTTCAGACATCAACTTATGGAAAGCATCTTGTTGCGTTTTTAGTTCGGCCAAAGTCTGAGAGAAATCGATTTAATTATCTGCGAGTGTTTTTCAATGTTATTATATAATGAGAGACCAATCGTTCAAGTGACTAACCTTTACTTGAAGAATGTAGCTATTTGTCATTTCAGTGGGAGTTGGGCGCCAGTCCCCAACCGTTTTTTTGCCTTTCATCAGCTTGTGGATTAGAGCTGGCACTAGCATCAAGGCGACATTTTGACGATGAACTGTAATAAAGTTGGATTGAGGTGCCTGATAGTGAATGGATACGCGATAATAGATTATTATGCAACGATGGCGGGAAGCTAGATTCAGCCATGAGCATGATACTTCACACCCTTTCCGCACGGCGTGATCCTGCGAACCCCGAAGTGCGCAGCAAATGAAACGTAATGGATGTATCCAGTACGCGAAGTATCACATGCGTGTGCAAAGTTTCTCGGGAGGGCGAATAACTTCGGCCACGTTGCAAACTACATTGAGATTAAACCAAGATTTTACGAACCGCTGGTTGTGATGGTTCCATTTTCGTTGAGTATCGCGTCTATCCATGGGCTAGATCTATATCTTTCAGCTAAAGATATTATCAACTTTGATATTTCAGGCCAATTTTGTATTAGAGCGTTTTTGGTTGCAGAAAACGCCTCTATTTCACCATAGTCAGCCAAGAACTGTAATAAACTCCACCATCAAATTCAAAAAGAACTTGAATCGAGAAGTATTGAGAAGATGCACACGTACCAACTTATACCCAGAGGGATTTCTCACAGCCACATGTGTGTTAAAATACTGATCCATGCTCAGTCTGTCTGCCTGTTTGTAACGTTTTAGAGATTTTTTTTCCACTACGTAATGAAATTGTCATCAATATTGCCTTCCATGCCGATTTCGGCGCTCGCACGTGCACCAGATCCTACGCATGGAAAATTCCATATCATTATATACTCCACTCTAGCTCACAGTCAGTTTTCGTGCCAATCTATTGTTTATATGTAAAGTCATAAATGTCCCGACGTTCTTCTCACCATTGCTCTCATCATCTTCGATTCCATTTACTTCATCCCAATATCTTCTCAGCCTGCTGGCACCGGGTCTCTTAATTTTTCTGGCTCTGCGACGGAAAGCCTTGTAAGAGTCATAAAATGGTCCCTTGGCACTGACAGGATTGCCATCTTCGTCAACGTGGCTCACAGCAAACCAGCGTTCTTCAACTTCTCCAGGCAAATATTCTACAGTTGCTTTGGCGTACATTATGAAAGTTGACGGTAATATGCTACAAAAAGAAAACCGCGATCGCGAATTCAACAATTTTCCTTGTTACAATAAAAGGAAGGGTGTAACTATATATTAGGTTAACACTCATTTCTTAATTTTTAATTCTCGATCGAGGCACCCCATCAATCTCAACTTGAGGATAAGGAAACACGAAAGCAAATTTTCCCAAATTTCTAGAGATAGCTGTAGTAGTGCCCACTTTGACCTTTTATTGTGGTTTTAATGGTTTTTTCGACCCACCTCGGACAATTTTCATTAGCTTATTCACATTTTCTGCGTATGCACATTCTCTAAAATTTCTGGGCATATTCTCAATCGATTGCTAGTTTGAATTCCTTCAAAATGACAACTTACAGGAAGTCAATTGTATTTAATAGGACGAGAAACATAGGTGGATCGAGGGATGGGAAATTCCAAGGTACAAATTCTGAGAAATAGATTTTGTGGATGAATTTTTAGAGCCCAGCAAAAGATCCTGGAGATTTGAGACAAAACTGACAACAGGTTTGGTTTGTAGGTCGAGAAAGATGTAAGAAACTCATATCCTTCTCCTTGGATCAATCCATCTCAATAATCGCATTTTTATGGCTTCGAAAAACCTCGAAAAAAAAATCTAAGTTCACGGAATTGATACCTTGGATTATTTAAGGGCTTGGATCAGACGTTCTTCTCGCCTTATTACATCAAATCGACTTTATCGATTGGTCAACTTGTGGGGAATCGCACTGGCTATCGATTAAAAAACTCTCAGAGACCTCTAAGGACACGTTTGCGCAGCAGGTGCAAATAACTGAATTAAGATTCGTCGTTAAAGAATTTCAACGGCCATACGAATCAGAAAAAGTTTCAAAATGTGCACTACGAGGGCTTTCTCGAGAAATCTGGGAAGAATTACTTTTTACTTTTTCCACCCTAAACTTGAGATGTAAGGATTGGCTCGGTCGAAAATCAAAAATTGGAAAATAAGTGTTAACCTACTGTATATTTTTATGTGGCTCAGAAGATACTTAAGGCTCAGTGTATAAAAACCATTCTGAGTTTACTTTGGAAAAAGATAGCACTCTTACGAATACTTACTCGTAAATTTTTGTTCGGTGGAGCTCATGTTTTACAATTAAAACGGCCCATTTCCTCGGTTCGAACGTAGGTTTCAATTCTTCTCTGGAATTGGTCCGAAACTTTCTGCGAACTGTTCTCTATCAAACTGATGAGCGTCTATGAGGAATTGCCCGTCGTAATTGTCAAGGATATTGTGCAGAATGTTAGCTGTGGAGGGGTAAAATATTCGTCCGGTATAGGTTGCTCTTAATGATAGATTTAGATTTGGTCTGTTGGCTCGAGACAAATAGACACTGGAAAGATATTCGCGCGTATTCAAGCAAAACGGAATATCAATTCTCAAGAATAATAGTAGACAAGAAAAATAGTAGAATATATTAAATTGACAAAATTTTTCGTGATACCATTGTGGAGAATTTGGACCCTCAATTTTTGGCGATCATCACAGAAAGCCGATTCCATGAGACCTCTAAATCTTTTTCGGAGAAGATATGAAACGCTTTCAGTTCAATGGTATAATATTTAACATGTAATTACCGAGGGAGTTTTTACGAACGCTCAATAAATAGCTGACGGATCAAAGATTCTGATCTCGTTTTGAGGATTCATCGACTATCGACAGGAAATAGGAATAGGGACGTGTGACATCATCTTCTGCATAATTAGCGCAATTGAAACTCCATACCCCCAGAACAAAAGTTCCAAATCATTTTGATGATAATCGTTCGAAAAAACTTATTACCCGTATTACACATCAGTCCCGCTACATAAGTTCATTAAGCTACCCATGAAGAATTATAAAACAAAAAAAACGTCCAGAAAATAGTATGTATGTGACTGCTCTTCCTGGCCAAATTTGATTATGATTGGGTAGCTGTCATTTTATCGTACCCCCACAGATCAGTTTCGGTACAATATGAAAGTCAATCCGAAATTAATCGGCCACATCATCCGAATTACTGACTATTTTCAGTAGCAAAACCAAGTAAAGTGAAAGAGAGAGCGAGTTACTGCAACTTGAGGCCCCTAGATATGAATTATGAACTCCTGGCTATGCCTCAATTCATTTGGACTAGGAGAACGAAGAGCCAGGATGTAATATTTCTGTGGTTTCACTCCCTATGAGTCAAATTTTAGGTGATATTCGAGTCGGGGGATGAGCAAAGACTATTAAATCTTTTAGGCCATCCACAATGATAGCATATCTAGACTTAGTCCTACAAAGTTTTTCGTTAGCATCTACCCACTTATACTCAATTTGATTACCGAGGGACTACATTTCTTGCCTGAGTTGGAGATATGACATTTCTAGAGAGTTTTGAAAGTTTTGGTAAAGATTGCTTCAGAAATCAGTGTCTAAAAGGCACCATCCTATTGATTGTGATCGTTTCAATACATGCTGGGATTGAGATTAAATCTGTGATTGTGCCTTACCTTCACGTATCTGAGCAAGAGTTCTGGGGGTAGTAGTAGGAGCAGAAGTGGCGGGTTGAGACGATAATTGCTCTGGTATGGTATTAGCAGAAGTCCTAGGTTGTGAGATTGGTTGGTGTTGGACGACGTCAGAAGATTGAGTAGATATACTCGCAAGGGGCTCTGCTATAGCATTTTCAGAGCTTAAGAGTAACACATCACCACTGCCTATATCCATAAAATCGCTGCTTCCACTTCCATCAAAGCTTACACTCCCATCAGAGCTCACAGTGCCATTCATTGATCCATTAAAACTTGTAAAAGCACTTAGTACTGACCCATCGAGGTTCGCAGTACCATCCGCTGGGCTATCATCACAATCAGAAGCATTCTTTGACAGGTCAAGAACAGGTACGAGTTGTTGCACAGACACATTGCCACAGTGAAATCCATGAGTTGGTAGAAAGTTGTGATTGATATTGGTGACATTTCCCAATGGCAATCTCTGAACATCAGTTGATCTAAGATCTGCCATGCCTAGTACCATACATAAAATTCACAAAATCTGAAACGCTACGAATAAATATCAGAAAAATAAAGGAAGCGCTGGGGTAATCATTATTAATTAGCAGATTCCTAATGAACATGTCAAACATCGGGGATGATGTGTATAGAAGCTTTTCATAGTGAGAGAATGATGAGCATATTCACAGACATTTCAACTTTTTTCCTTATAAAAAATCTTTCAAACAAAGTTCTCATCAATATTAAAGGTGGCTTGAGAACGATAAGCTCTCTAGATTCTTCTGGCCAGTACAACAAGCTCGAAAGAGACATCATTTTGTCGGTGCAAGATAGGTGCTGGTTTCATTTTTCTCAGGTGCAGGACACCCTCCATGACTATAATTCAATTTTTCTTTTTAATTTTAATTTTAATAATTCGAAAATTTCTTACATCACAAGTCACAAAAAAAAACATCAACCCTCGAATTCAAAACATCGAGATTGAAACAAAGTCTGGTGTAAATGAGATATCGAAAAATTCGAGATACCCCAACTTCTCGATAGCCTGCGGATTGATAGGAGGGATTAGTCCACCAGGAAAGAACTATCAATGATGAAAAACTGTAAAAATCCCATTGGCGTTAATATGCAAAAAGGGTAGATTTTTACAGTTTCCGGCAGGCTAAATTTGTTTGGAAGTGGTAGACTTGGTTCTAGAGGGTGTCCTGCAATTATAAAAAAAAAAAAATGAAATCAGCACCTATTTTTCACCCCAAAAAAAAATCCTACTGGCCTATTTTTCATGTAAACTAGATTGCCCATCAATAACTAGTGCGTTCAAATTTGACAGGGACGAAATTAGTCAACAGCAAGTACTGAGAAAACACCAAATCATGCCTTCATATTAACATATTTTCTCATAAAGGGCAAATATTTACTCCATCGGTGGTTCCATGACAAGCGTTAATTGGGAGAATTTATTCAAAATCACAAAGAGAAATCTGAGCAGTCTAGATATATTCATGCCATACCTGTAAATAAACTCACAGTCTAGATTTGTAAGCTCCTCTTCCAATAAATGAGCTTTCAGAGAAAATACCATAAGCGCTGAAGCCAAAACTTTGAAAGGAAATTGTGATCTTCCCAGTCTTTTCACGCAATGATTAAGAGCATAGCTGTAAACAAACATTTCAAAAGTACATTAGATATGACAATGGGTTGTACTTAATACCGATCAATACTAATAAATAAGAAACTAAGAATAAGCTGTACAAATTGACCATCTGGTGGTTTACATGGGTTTGATTGGGATTTATTGGATGAGCTATGGTGTATAGCAAAGCTTCTAAGCAAACAAGAAACATGAATTTGAATTGTTACTTTTTTGTCGTAAAGGGATGTGGAGTAATTTTCATTTATTACCCTGCATTTACTTCCATGTCTTCAAAAGAGGTTAAGAGTAAATTGAGTATCCAAAAGTATTAATCCTACAGAACTTGCCTCATCACAGCTAATGAAAGAGACTGCATCGCAGTCGCATATTATTTCAGTCCTCCCAAAGGTGCATGTGAATGGTGGAAAAAATATGCAAGGTGATGTCTCAGTTACTTATTAGTTACTTGAATATGAACATAGCTATTATAACGCAAACAAAATATGAAAGTACAACCATGAGCTCTTATCCTGAGTTGCATCATGTGTTGTGAACATGAGAGACTATATATGTCATAAGCAACGCTTGAATGTTGGGGGTCAGAAAGATGAGCACCTCGCTCTTGTGATTCTCATTGAACGCATAATTGAATAATGATATCGTATTAAGAGATGCTAATTCAACGAATGACATAGAGCTTATTCGATACAAAAGAGTTGTAATTCTGTATCAATCTAGATTACAAATACAGGTATTTCACCATATTAATCAAAGAAGCTCGTCAAGAGTTGTTGGTATTAAGAGCATAGACATTGTCAAACTCACCCAAACACATACTAGAATACTGCATGGATACATTTGATCAAGATGAGACTATTATACTTTTCAAATCACATCAACCATCAAGAGTGAAGCCTGTATCCCATCCACCACAAGGCGATAATATTTTGCTCCTGTGAAGTATACGGTTGAGTAAAAATCAACTCAGACTTAGATCTGTATATATCTGAAAGTCAAAGAGAGAAAGTCAGTGCTTATTCAAAAATTATTGGAGAGATATCTTATGACCAAAATAGTGATCAAGACTTTCAACTGAGGATCAGGAAATATCATTTGAACGAAGATAACCTCTCAGGTCATCAAAATTGTCCCGACATTTTTTAGGAGCATAAAGGATTATCACATACCTGACACCGACGATTAGCGTGCGCCGAGTTTTCATGAAAAGTTGACCTTTTTCGGGAAAAACACTGATCTCATTTGAAAACAAACTTTCTCTGAAAATTAATTAGCGCATGGTCGGCCGCGTGGCTTGCTCGCGCCGGACTTGGCCGGTGTTGGCCGGACTCTGCAGGTTTCTTCACGCCAATCTTGGGGAGGCTGTGCGCCACATCGTGGAGCGAGAACGCACCACGTATTCGATTCCGAGCCGGCGAATCGCGCTACCGCGTGGTGGGTTTTGGCACCAAAATGGTTAAACTTTCACGCATCGCTGGTTCGATTTCGCCCCACAATCGGCGCAACGCCACGGCAGCGTTTTTTGGTGCGAAAATGAGCCAGTAGTCTCTCAGTGCAGGGACGGTTGCACTGACGCGATGTGTGTGTGGTGTCAGTGTAATGTCAGTCTCGCCCGCGTTTCCACCGGAGTCCCGACCAATCGCCACGCCAGCTGATACCGTGGTAGCACTCCTTGGTTCGGCCGATCTCTATCCCCATGAGGATTCTTGTGTCCCCTTGGGGGAGATCGTGTTACCACTCAGCGAGAGAATGCCCGACTTGATTCGGGCCCTCGCGTCAATCTTGTGATCCGATGTATATACGATAGAGATACCCTGTATCGACAGGGCCACCGCGTTGCTTCTCACCAACTTTCGGTGTCCCCCTCGGAGCCAGCAAGGCTGTCGTTGGTCGGGTCAGAATATCCACGTGGGTTCACTTACTGTGTCAGTGTGGTGTTGTATTGTGTATCTGCGACTCCTTGTCTGCGCTCGCTTATTTTGCATACTCTGCATATCCACGATATCGTGGAAGTTAGCCGGGGGAAAGTAACCGGGGTAAATTATTTTCCCACGGAGAATCTATCTGGGGCCTTGTCCATCAGGGAAACCGATTTGTCAGCCTGCGGACATATCCAATACACCCCTCCGCGGTATTTTCAGTCGTTTCCGAGCATGCGCAAGATGGGAATCGCATGTTTTGTGGGTCATTGCACGATATTTTCGAAAATTCGAGGACACAAACTGGGAATTGCACCTTGACAGGATTGTGTCAACACTCAGAATTGATCGAATGATGATCAGACATCTAATTAACACTATTTCGCAGTATTTCTAGACACTTGGGTGTATGCGCGAGTGAGGATTTGCCCTCTTTTCGTCCCAAACGAAGGGTTTTCCGATGGTTCCATCACATTGTACGAATGTGAGACTATCGTAAGGTCCTGTCCACCGAGAAAACAATCAGAAAGTTTATTTATGACGTATAACTATGATTCCCAATAGTTTTGCCCCACCTCTGAGCATGCGGGAGCCTGTGTTGAGCTCTTTTCGTCCGTGAGAAAATAGCCGGGGTAAATTATCTTCCCGCGCAGAATCTATCTGGGGCCTTGTTCACCGGGGAAACCGATTTGTCAGCCTGCGGGCACATCCAATACACCCCTCTGCGGTATTTTCGGTCATCTCCGAGCGTGCACAAGTTTGACTCCCTCGATATTGGCAAGCTAGATCCAGCTCACGGGATGTTCACGTGATGTCGAGTGAATTTCGTCGCACCTTGTACGCTGTTCAGGCCACGAGAGCTCCTTACCTATTAGAGTCTGTGACGACGTCATCTTCCTCATAGCTGGGAGTTCCTCAAGCCGCGGGGAATCGGATTCCCATAATGTCATCTTATGGGACACTATACATCCGATGGAATGAGTTGAAAAGTTATTCTAAAATGCAGGAAGTCTCATGAAAAGTCTATGTGGACAGCCCTCAATGATTGCGAGACGATCTCAACATTGCCACAAGTATTATAAGAGTCTCACACGTTGAGTCTCCTCAAGACCCAATCGATTGCTCCTGAAAAGAGAGCTCTCGACTTGATTCATCCTTCTTCCTAGAGCAAGAAAAACTAGTTCGAAGAGTCTGTAATGATGTACGACCCATCATTCCACAATAGTAGACTTCCTATAGCCAATAATTAACTGCAATTCAGTCTCAAATCGCGGCAATGAATGACAAAAACTACCCCAACTACAGAGCCCTCATCTCATCAGAAAGGTGGGGTAACCTATTCGAAATCATAGTTATACGTTATTAATATACTTTCTGATCGTTTTCTCGGCTGGACAGGACCTTACGATAGTCTCACATACGTATAATGTGATGGAACCATCGGAGAACCCTTCGTTTGGGACGAAAAGTGGGCAAATCCTCACTCGCGCATACACCCAAGTGTCTAGGAATACTACTCAAGGGTATTATTTTGATGTCGAAACATCATTCGATCAATTCTAGGTGTTTACACAATCCTGTCAGGGTGCTATTCCCACTTTGTGTCCTCGAATTCCCGAAGAAGTTTGCAATAACCCACAAAACATGCAATTCCCATCTTGCGCATGCTCGGAAATGACTGAAAATACCGCAAAGGGGTGTATTGGATGTGCCCGCAGGCTGACAAATCGGTTTCCCTGGTGGACAAGGCCCCAGATAGATTCTGCGCGGGAAAATAATTTACCCCGGCTAACTTCTCACGGACGAAAAGAGCTCAACACAGGCTCCCGCATGCTCACAGGTGAGGCAAAACTATTGAAAATCATAGTTATACGTCATAAATATTTTTTCTGATTGTTTTCTCGGGTGGACAGGACCTTACGATAGTCTCACATTCATACAATGTGATAGAACCATCGGAAAACCCTTCGTTTGGGACGAAGAGGTGGGCAAATCCTCACTCGCGCATACACCCAAGTGTCTAGAAATACTGCGAAAGGGTATTCATTTGATGTCTAAACATCATTCGATCAATTCTAGGTGCTTACACAATCCTGTCAAGGTGCTATTCCCACTTTGTGTCCTCGAATTTTCGAGAAAACTGTGCAATGACCCACAAAACATGCAATTCCCATCTTGCGCATGCTCGGAAATGACTGAAAATATCGCAAACGGGTGTATTGGATGTGTCTGCAGGCTGACAAATCGGTTTCCCCGGTGAACAAGACCCCAGATAGATTCTGCGCGGGAAAATAATTCACCCCGGCTAACTCCTCACGGACGGAAAGAGCTCAACACAGGCTCCCACATGCTCAGAGGTGGGGCAAAACTATTGGGAATCATAGTTATACGTCATGAATATACTTTCTGATTGTTTTCTCGGGTGGACAGGACCTTACGATAGTCTCACATTCGTATAATGTGATGGAACCATCGGACAACCCTTCGTTTTGGACGAAAAGTGGGCAAATCCTCACTCGCGCATACACCCAAGTGTCTAGGAATACTGCTCAAGGGTATTGTTTTGATGTCTCAACATCATTCAATCAATTCTAGGTGCTTACACAATCCTGTCAAGGTGCTATTCCCACTTTGTGTCCTCGAATTTTCGAAAAAGTCGTGCAATGACCCACAAAACATGCGATTCCCATCTTGCGCATGCTCGGAAATGACTGAAAATACCGCAGAGGGGTGTATTGGATGTGCCCGCAGGCTGACAAACCGGTTTCCCTGGTGGACAAGGCCCCAGATAGATTCTCCGCGGGAAAAATAATTCACCCCGGCTACTTTACCCCGGCTAACTTCCACGATACATATCCACGAGTAACCAGAGAGACTGAGGATCGTATCAATCCCCAATTACTCTGGCCGTGCCGCTATCCGCAACCTGTGGACGCACCCAGTAGCATGGAGAATGCTCTACCTCAACACGGTTCCTGGGAAAATTCATCATCTAGATCGAGTTACAATGAGCCAGTTCCACGTTAAATAAAGGGTCGAGGATGTTCATGGTGTTCTGGATCGTTGCGCATGATTTTTCACTGATTCTAGACCTCAAAATCTGACGAGCAACCAGCATAGGCAACCAGTCGATAGGACCCTAGAAAAATTTTTTACGCAGCTGGCGAGCAAGTTGGTTCGATTTTCGTTTTTTTCTCGGTCAAAAAAGTGCTAATTTTCTCACAACGAAACAACTCTAGTTCAACAAGAAAGGGAGATATCAACACGCGATTGGATGCATTTAAAAGCTGAGACAGAAACCTATCGAAGTCTGCTTTGAATTATTTTTTTTGGAAGTAATTGGGCTTATATATGGGGAATTCCGTGAAAATTGCTGATTCATTCGCTTTCTCGGAAACAATATCACGAAAGAAATTCAGGAACACTTTTCTTTACGTACAATCTGATGCTCTTTCAGGAAAAATATGTTTTGAAAATAGTTTCGACGTCCCAAGTGAATTTTAAACAATTTTCCGCGATTCAATTTTTTGACCAATCACAGCGCGTCAGTTTTCTGCGCATGCGCATAATTTTACGAAATTGAGACCTCACACAATCGGTAGCCCGTGAAAAATACTTGAAAATGCCCATTGGTGAAGTTTGTTTTGAAGCTGTATAACCGAAGTTCTGAGCTCAGAAAGAGAACAGAAATATTGCGTGCTCCGAGTCCCAGTTACCTGTACCCAATGGTTGGATCCACCGTTCCGAAATTTTCGAGAGAAATACCGACACGAATCCCGCAATCTTCTCCAGCCTTCGTGTTCCGTTAAAGTTGTTATACCCTCAGTCTACATGCTTTGAAATGAATTTTACCAGAGGTCATTTTGAAGGAAATTCCACGGGATATCGATTTCGTGAGGTCTCAATACGGTAAAATTGCGCGCATGCGCAGAAAACTGACGCGCTCTGATTGGTCGAACAATCGAGTCGCGGGAAATTAGTCAAAACTCACTTGGGACGTCAAAACACTGTTCATATCATATTCTTTTTTTTTTTGGAAAAAGCATCAAATTTCCCGTGGAAAAAAGTACTACCAAATTCTTTTTTTGTGATATTGTGTTTGAGAAAAAAATCAATAAGTGATTTTCACGGAAGTGCCAATATATAAGCCCAATTACTTCTAAGAAAATATCTCAAAGCATATTCCGATAGGTTTCTGTCTCACCCTTCAAATGCGTTCATTCGCGTGTTGATATCTCCCTTCGTTTCCGAACTAAAGCTGTTTAAGTGAAAAAATAACACTTTTTAGACCGAAAGAAGAACAAAAGTTGAACCAATTTGCTCTTGACTAGTGTGAACCAAAACTGCCGGGCGTGAAGCAGTGTTCCATTCACAGTCGATCAAAATTCATTTTCACTTTCGTTGAAGATTTTGTTCCTCCATTGTATCAATTTGTGAATTGTAAATTTTTATTCCATTCATAGTGTTCTGGTGTCTGTAACTCATTCAAGGACGTAGATTGTGACCCATCCCCGTCATCGTGGCGGATTAACTTCTTTCCCTTCAAAAAGCACCGTATGACACATGGCACGACGGATTCAATCTATAGGAATGCTATTTGATACATTTATGAGATTTTTCATGTGAGGAGGTTGAGAGCGAATAAAATCTCATGATTTCTGTTCACCTAAGTCAAACATTCATCTCGTGAAGTCTCATTTTTTCATTAAAAAGTTCGAAAATGGACTTTCCTTGGGAACCGGAGTGGGTACAATTCCCTATTGTGGAGGAAAATGTCACGATTATCATGCAATTTAAACGTGAAATAGTATATTTCCGTACTGAGCGCGGTAGCTCATTTTGGGCACTAGGACAGTTTGTCTGTCGAGCGAAGCGAGACAGACATGTCCTCCAGTGCCCAAAATGGGCTTGCAAGCGAGGTGCGGATATATTTTTTCATTACGAGAACCCTAAAATCCCATTTAAACGTGGCATTTCTAGGTTAGAGTAATGAAAAAATATTCTGAAGGGCCAGGACCTCCGGGTTGAACTCATTTTTAGACCACCGTGTGAGGGCAGTTCAAAGGCTCTCGGGAGGGTTGCGTCATCCAAAAGTCCTGCAAATCATCGGATAATATAGATACCATTCACATCTTTCGATCAAGATTTATATCTTCTCAAAATCCTGTGAGAAATTCTAGATGAATTACACAATGCGGGTATGGCATTGAAGCAAATCCGCACTATCTGAAAGATGGACTCTCTGTTCCAACCGCCTTCCTCCTTCTTCCCTTCGAATGATGTCAGCTATTCAGTGAATAGTTGATGTACGGGAGTGTTGAATATTTGTTGATCAGATAGGACAATCAAATACCTACCATCGAACTAGCGAATAGTTGCAGTCCTGCAAAAACGAAACTATTAGGTAGAACTCTTGTTCTTAATTATTGTCTCGAGTAAGATGTGGAAACACTAGAATGATTTCCAAGTTACACAGGAGTAATATCCTATTATTTCTTCAAAATTCAGTTTGCCTGGGCGTATGAGGGGGATGAGGGAATAGTAAGTGTTGTGCAAGAATCTTTCATATAGAATATCTCATGAGAATTTCCACGAATTCCTCTTCTATTCTTGTTTCATGTGAGAAATCTGATGTCTCGTTACTGGAACGGCATCGCAAACGTCGAAATATTTGCTATTTCCATCTCCAAATTTTCCGTGCCTAGTACAACGTTTGACCGACTTCTAGAGGGAATGATCACTTCCGCACTCCACATCAGCGAGAAAATTTTCTGCAATGGAAAAATTTGTCGAGAGCATCTGAAATCCTTTTATCAAGGAGATAATAAAGGAATATTCCCCCACAAAATTTCATCCTGACTCTTCATCGGTGCATATGCACAGCGAAGCGAAGAAGACATTACAGCTGAGCCGATGAACAAGCCTTAAAAGTTGTATCTTTTGACGTAGAATTGCGGCTTCCGCTGAGCTGCACCCAGATTAAATCCATTTTCCCGGACGCTTGGCGGGGTCCATCTCTTGCATATCATTAACATAAGCAGAAGGGATTTCACCATCCGAGCAGCAGAATAGAAAGACTAAGCAGATTTTTTTGCTTTTCTCGACGGGCGGAGCATTGTCGCCCAGATTATAAAGTAACGAAGATGCACATCTCGTTACAGCATTTTCTTTGAGCAATTCGGAACGGAAAAAATAATGAGGGCGTTATTTGATCACTCAGAATTGAGTGAGTTTGCTTTGAGAGACAATTTGTCAAGGTTTCTGTGTAGCTTGTGGCAATTTCAGGAAATTTCAATCTCTTGCATTTTGCAATTCAGTTCAGGCAATTTTCTCGGCTACGATCCGCTGAATTCTGTTTGGAGAAGGAAAAAAATTTCGCCCTCCAATTTAGTAACGCTGTTTCTTTCCTTTATTTGAATTGAAGCCTGTGAATTCATCATTTACACAGGTAATCGTCCATTATTTGCTTCGTTATTTAGTAAAATTGCAAGTGAGTGAAACGTTCACTTGAAACCTGCAAAAATGCATCCAAGACCATAGTGAATTTCTATCCTCGGCGGTGATCTCCTAGGCATTCAAATACTCTGAGTGCGCATATCTGAAAAACCTATCCCGAATGTTTCTGAAGTCTAGATATTGAAGTACTGGACGTTCTAGAGTTCAACTGTTCTACTTTGATCTCACCATCTAATCTCATTTGAACTAAAACCATGTTCAGAACATTTCGAATGTGGCAATGAATTTTTGAGCATAAAAGAGAATGATATTAGATGATAATTGTAGTCCTTTCATAACAATGATTTGATAACAATACCTCATCATAAAAATGCTCATCCTACAATGGAGCGTGAATAGTCAGTACGCTTGAATAGACGTCATTGTATGATTGCATAAATTTCCCAAGATGAAATGATAGTTATTATTCTTACATATGAATTATATAGAATAAAACCCCTAAGTACTGATCAGAAAACTTCCAGTTCGAAAATTCACTCCCTGACCGAGAGTTGCTTCACCAAACGAGTGTTTGAACAGCATATTTGAAGCAACAACTGTTGTCCCAAAACATCCCAGATTCTTTTTGCGGACGACTTCAGACTTGGAATCTCGACTGAATCCCAACTGGCATGGTAACTGTATCACCACAAGCTCCCAGACATGGACTGGGTAACAAATGTGTCATATAAGCGATCGCACCTCTCGGTCCATCACGTCACACCGAACAACTGTGGCGTATCGTGGTTAGCAAAGGTTAAATACAAATTCACGTAATATACAAGTGCGCATCCGTTATTCTCTCATCTATTGCACGAGTATCATA
The DNA here is from genome assembly GCA_029851415.1 of Eretmocerus hayati. Classification (NCBI taxonomy): domain Eukaryota; kingdom Metazoa; phylum Arthropoda; class Insecta; order Hymenoptera; family Aphelinidae; genus Eretmocerus; species Eretmocerus hayati. Next base: position 10,869,109 of record CM056741.1, read on the forward strand.
GATCAGTATACGAAGTCAGCAACAGCTGAGACACGGAGAAGGATGAAAACGCCCGATCTTCCCACGAGACAGTCGAGCGAGTGTTGGTATGCCACGCGACACATACGTTTTAGATGCTCTTTTGCGGTGCCATAAAAGTGACTCACACATCCTCGCGTGGGTCGATCGAGGTACTTGCAGTGCTTTCAACCTATTGTTTAGCTTCGAGAACAGTGTGATTGACTCGTATTGCTGTGCTTTGTTTCTGTTATAGGAGTCAGCTGCTGAGGTCAATTTCACAAGGATAGAATTTTTTCATGTCTTGCGTAAGTTAAAAGATAAGCTAAGTGCATCCAAAATCCCCCCCCCCCGCCCTCAAGCTGTCTAGAAAATAATTTTGGCCGACTTCAATATTTTTCAACGAGCTTTATCGCGTTCCAAAGCTTGCGCTCGAGTACGTTGAGGTTGGTCGGAACAAAAAATTTTGGCACGGGTTTTACTGAACGCAATCTCGAACTCACTCTAAATTTTAAGGGGCACGCAGGAATCATCAAGGGTCGGTCTAAATTATCAATCTCCTTATATTGAATCATGACAAATATCACCAAAATCGCGGGAAGATCAACGAAAGCCCAGTTCTGAGATCGGCATGTGGGGGCATGTTGGGTTTACTTACCTTACGTGCAGATGCCCGTGAATATGGGTTTGAAACTTGTATAGAATGAAAATTGTATCGTATGCTCGAAAATTGAATATGATATTCTTACAGAAACTGAAGAGTATGATTGGAAGTGATGGAGTTTCATTCGGTAGCGTATTTATTACATAAATAGACTCGGACCAGATTGCTGTGGGTTTGTGTGAGATTATTGAAAGATTGTCTTGGTATCTGAAGACTACTCTGTTCAGTACACACTTCTTGGAATTAGTCTTGTATGCTAACGATCCGTATGGTTTGCATAGGATAGTGTTGTTGATTACGTCATTTGAATTTTTGAAGGAAGTAAGGACCGAGACGTGAAGGCTTTGATCTACCAAAACGATCATTTGACAATTTGATATAGGCTCAACTCATTCTAGTCCTGAACTATCTATATGAGTTGACAAATCCATTTAAAGGAACAAAGAAATTTTGTTGTGCGTTTATGTATATTACCTTTGTGGACAGATCATTTGAAAATAGTAGAATGAAAACTCAAAAGGCAAAAGTTGTTGTCTAGTGTCAAGCGAGTGCTTCAGTGACTTATGATAACCATAACTTTCTACACATTCTTTGTCTTGAATTATGACAGTGAGATAACAGGCATGCTTTGAGTAAAACTAGGAAGGTGTTTCTCGTAATCTACTTTCAACTGATGGTTTTCATTGGAAGAGTACTTGGTAAATTATACATCAGCTAGAACATCAAAGAAACTCGCCTAATATTCTTGTAATTGATTACATCATTCTATGTAATTCTAATACTATCGCACTTTATGAAATTAATGCAATCGTCGCCGTCAGCTAGTTTCCTCAAACTAAAAATCGACACTCTCATCTCGCAAGGTTGTCTGATCTCGCTCGGGCAAGATTAAATTGGCAGCTCATCGGACGTAACGAATGCGATCTCAATTCTATCTAGCTTCTCTAATTCTATTCAACTGAGCCTTGCCAAGGCGTTCCTTTATAACATTCATTCACCTTCTCAATCGGATATTTCTCGTTGGTAAGCAAGATACTTCCCCAATTTTCATGCAAGCATTTCTTCAGAAAACCGGTAGACGTGAAAAGAGATTTGTATTAATTCAATAAAGACCTGCGGAAAGAAAGATGCGTACAATGGCGAGAAGAGGGAGTAACCGACGCAAAAAGGTTCATTGACTCGATTAATTTGTAGAAAAATTTAAAAGGGTGAAAAGAATTTACAAATGAAGGGCTCAATACCTTCTCGCTCGAACAATTCTCATCATAAAATTCATAATACCGAAGGAATGGGTTGAGGATGCAGGAAAGGAGATTTTGGGATGGGAACAGTTTATGGAGGAAGCGTTGAAAGGAAGGAAAGGAATGAAGTAAAAGAATAGAGACGTTCAGAATGGAAAAAAAAAAGAAAGTGAACCGGTATATGAGTAGGGTGGTGGAGGGTAAAATTTGAGTGGGGAACGCTGAATTCCGTGAACCTCATAAATTTGCCAGCTGAACATTGCCATTCCTACAATCTTGTACCTTTGAATCCCTTCTATCTTCCTCTCTTCCCTACCTTGTTACTTCTGCGAAAATGACTTTGAAGATCGTAACTTGCTCGACTGATTTTCTCTATAGAAACTTGAGATCGGTGCTATGAAAGGACCAGGACCACCGTCTACATAGCCATACATATTACCCTGGATATATACTCATATCCCAACTTGCTCGTAATATTGTTACTTCATGGAAGCCACTTTTGATATTGGACGCGGGTATGGAAAATTTCACGAGATTTTCATGCTATAGCTTCAATTATGTAGGGTCCCTTGCTCTTTCATTAGGAAAGTTATTTATTTAATAAAATTCATTTTGTACATTATATCCACTATGCTATATGATTTCATTCGTGAATTAAAAATTTTTCGTTCCATTAGGGATGGCATTTACTGTGTAGCTCTCATCTCTTTGACGACAGTTTTTTTAAATGAAATTGTGAGTGTGATGGGAATTATTTTGTGAGAATGGCAGTGTCTTTGATGTGTGACAGTTCGTACAATATCAACGTTAAGTCTAAATGAGGAATATACAATAACTTTGAATAATTTGATAATAACTTCGGTAACTTTGTATTTAAGGCTCTCACTTCGTCGATGTTCTTAGTGTTTGATTTTGGACTCTACTATTACAGATTCTAGAACACAAAAATCGTGAGCTAAGTTCTTGAAAAATTACTGAGACCGAGAATCGCACTTTTGATGCACCAGAAAAATGATTTTCAATATTCTATCAAAACTTAATCCTATGCCTTTGCATCAAACTTGAATCCATCATTTGAATCACGGAAATGATTCACCTTTAGAACAAAAAGTACCATCTCTATCCAGTTTCCGAAGCAAACCTTATCATCTCGAATATTGAAGTACCGATTTCGACCACTTTTGTGAATTTTCTTTCTCACATCAAAATCGTTTCACTTCCAGTGAGAGCCTTACTTTGATTCCTTTGATTTCTCAGAAGATATCGGATAAATTATGCCTGAAGAATTCGACCCTAAGATATACAACGTATCCAAGACAAGCCGAGAAATCAAGGAAGCTGGTATAACTGGATGTTTGCGAGGCGAGATTCTCTTGCTAATTTGTCCAGGCTAATTTTGAATCTCTAGTAGCCTTGGAAATTGCCTCCGGGTCCGGAAGGCCCAGGGAAGGTGGGTTGGCCTTCGTACGAGACCTGTGCTGTAAATCCGTTTTTCCAGTCGGCTGTGTATCGGACTATTTGGGTGCGACCATCGGGAAGTTGGACCCTGTATTCACCCCGCGTTACGTCTCCGTCGCTGATTGCGTTGTGAGAGTAGTCGTTGCCGTAGGCGTCTTCTTTGACGGCGTAGTTGAAATCGAAGGGCATACCGGGCTCGTGCACATGGTCACCTCCTTGCTGAAAATGAAAAGAGAGGATGAGTCTTGAGTCATTTGTGAATGATTACCATTCGAAGATATTTTAGATGGAAATTTCTGCGATTGAGTGCAACATCAACGGTACAGTGCCATATTTTGGATCAAACTTCATGGCCGACCATAGTTTGATGGGGAATTTTGAATATTTGGAAAAATTCTTGCAGAGAATCTGAATTTTGCCAGTAACATGTTCACTGGAATAAGCTCCACGGTTTTTCACAATTTAATTCTTTCTGACTCATATTCGCTGGACAAATATTCTGAATGGCAACTTATCTTGGCAGTACGGTTTGACGAAGGACTAAATCATCACTGATTCTAAAAACCTATACAATTTTCGGAATGAATCATTAGTTGGGAAAGATTTCATTCTTATCCAATTGCATCAATCGTTATCTGAGGGCTGAGATCAGGTCGAACAAGACAAAAAATTTACGAAAAAATGCGTTTACGGTGAACGTGTAGATTTGAAGTGATAATTCCATGATGAAGTGGGTTCTGACGAGGACTTATTTTATGAGTTTTTTTTGGATCTCTACGGGTATCACAATCCATCGAAAATCATGGAATATGGAATATTTTTCAAAAGTATCGGTCACTCATTTGATAGATGAAAAGATGAGCCTCTATTTGCTTGCACAGCAATTTGATCTAAGCTCTTCCCGTCAAATTTCTTGAGGGGAATCAATAAACTTCAGATAGAGTTACAGACTTTGGATAAATTTCAATATTGGTTCAAGAAGTATATCAGAAAGTACCCTCCTCAGTTTTTGATTACTTCCTGATTGTCACGATTTTTGTCTAGTGAATTCAGTCATAAGTATCCATGGCATTTTCGTCAAGACGACAAGCTCGACGATAAGTTCGCATAGGTATTATACTTCTTTGGTTGTTTACTGATTGTTTTCTGTGGATGCGTCCACCCAGTGGACGGAATTCCAACATTTCCCAGCTCAAAAGTAACGTAGTCGAGCCATTCAACTTTCAAACTGAAGAACCTTGATCGTTTCCACTGTGCGCCCGTCGAAGCTACCGTGAAAATAATTCCATGAATATTGTACGGATTTTCGCTGACAAGACTATGGTCACAGAAGTCAAAGGTCTCTAGTGTCCTTCGACCAAATCAATCGTCGAGGATCAATATGGGTGCTTAGGTTTCAATTCTGTGAATAATCTTGAAAAGTTCTTGGGGTTTCATGGTCAGTACCATTTGGTTCTTTGCAATTTGATGGTTAGAAGAAACTATTTCACAAGGCAACGAAACATTCTTGAACATAGTGAAGGTGCGGATCCAATTCTAACGCCAGGTACGGTGAAATTGACGTTACAACTCGACGTCTATACCTCCGACTACACATAAAACCAGGGCAAGCTGAGAAGGGGTGGAAAAATTTGCGATCTCCCGGCACGCGACTCGCTCGTAAGAACGTCAAGTCAGAGTTTCAGAGTGTGTAAGTTCGCAAGGCCTATCGGTGCAATATATACGTGTCTTGGCATAAAATGCAAAGAAAATCGAAACGTCGTCAGAGGAGCCAAGGTATATACGCCTCTATACGATATTGCATATGCCGATCCAAGAGCTGATTCGTATCTATATATACTTATATACCAGACTTTTGCAACGTCATGACTCGGCAGTGGAAGCCCCCCTTTGAGTCCTCTGTGACACTATATACGTTGGTAAAGTTTTTTCGCACCATGTAGATATTGTATTATAGAGAAAGAAATATATACGTGGGAGAGGTCGATTGAGGTGTCGAGGTAAAAATGGAGGCAGAGGCGGCACGTGTGAAGGCGCGCAATTCATCTGTACTGTGTGTGTACACGGTTGGGTATCATATTTCATCGGTTTGACGCGTGTCGTATGCAGTGAAGTTCGAAAGGAGGATGGTTTTGATGCTTACTTGGAGGTGTTCACTCACTCTATCCAATCTAGCGGTTTTTAGTGTAACCCGCGGGTGCTTTCAAAGAGGCTTTCAAGATCGGTCCGATCATTTTTGAGGTTCATGTTAATCTCTAGTTGGGATTAACATGAACGGAATGATTCTCAGCAACGGAATTAGACTTGCTCAAGATCCTTCCCTAAAACCCATCAAAAATCTATGTTTGTATATCACGGTCTTGGACATGAAAAAAGTGCTGAAAATGATGTCAATAATCCTCACTACGTGCGATAAATCATGGAGTCCATTTCGCTTATAAGCCGTCAAAATGTTCCTTGAGGTTTCAAATGCCACTGTCAAAGCTAGACTCGATCACGTTATTTCTTCAATGCCGATAAACTTGATGTCTGCTCCCAAAGTACAAACAAATCCCTGACTCATTCTCCTGCGTTGGAGGCTTAGGTATTTTTGTTGCTCTACCGACTGATATCGGAGTTCTGTTTAAGGCGATGCGGTCACCGTGCACGCTGAACTTTGTTCACAGAACTCTCGAAATCTTTTCCATTATGGCCTAAACGACGAGTTATCTAGGCTTTATTATCATCTGACTTGGCCTGGAGAACTCTTCGTTTCGCCTAAATCGGACTAGATTTTGAGAGTTTTGTGAACGAAAATGTGCCAATTTGTAGGTTAGAAAGTACCCGCGGGCAAGTTATTCTCGTTTATTAGTGATAGTCTTGTGATTGGTGACAAATAATGAGTTGTCCACCACAATTCAAATGATAATACGTGATGGACAAATCGTCTCCAACTTCGTTTCGTGAAAATTTTTTGATTTACATCCAAATAAGACATAATTTCCGGGTTGCACGGTGACCGCATCGCCTTAATCCAACATCCTCTGGCAATGCCTCTTATGGTGCAATAATGGTTCGTCAGGAATCACTAATCATTTGTTCATTATTGTTACCCTGCTAGGACTTCACTGCATTGTGACAAATTAGTGAACATAGAATAGTTGATTCTCAGCCAGTTGTCAAGGAACCACACTTGTAATGGCCATCGACGTGTTACATGGAAATGAATTCCTACCAGGGAATCTGTAATGGAGAACCATCGGTGTAGCGTCACTGGGTTGACTTTGTAATACTTTTATTTTTGCGTTTGCTCTCGATCAGATCATTTTAAAGCATCGTGCGAGCTTCCAATCGGAAGCCCTTGAATCAACCAACAAAATATGTGTCAACCCACAGAATGCTTCGGATTGAGCTATAGTCAAGAGCGAACGCGAAAACAAAAATGCTACAAAGTCACCCCGGTGTTTACCTTTACCCCGGCTTACGGTACTTGACTCTCAGGACTCTGATTCAGCTGGCCTCAGACGAGAAAGTACGTACTCGCCTTGATCCTAGAAATAGGCGATGACCTCTTTGTGATTGATTCTTTCACTGGATGAAATTTACTTCAATATGTTCTGGGTATGAAATCATAGCTCTTAAATATCATCTCTGGTGATAGCTTTTCATTGGGCGAGTCGAGATCGTATTGACTGGAAGTGTGTTTCAAAACAAAAAATCCGAATCAACTCTAATATAATCACTGGTATTTTTAATCTCGGTTCAGTGAGGAATCCAATAATGTATAGGTTTAATCCTAAACGATTTCGGAGATCGAAAATTTTGCAACAGTTTGAGCCCGACATTCTTGGCATCAAGTTCTCGAGCAATTTCATTGATAAATATAAAGTGCCTGGGGTAGGATACGAATATCAGGACTCCTAGCTCAATTTCGAAGAGCAGCAGTCTTCTTTTTGATATCCCCAAAAAGCTGATTTCCTGCTTGCCAAGCTGAAGATGCACATCACTTTTGCATTCAGTATATTCTCAATCTTCTAATTTTGGGAATGTGGTGCAATGTTCATCACCACCTGTACAACATGAATGGGAATTCTGCCGTACTAACGTAACCCGGTACAAATATTATTTCCAATAGTACAGTGACCCTTCAATCCCATCGTTGTGTGTTGATCGTTTGTGATTGAAAGATCCAGAACTTCAACTCGTGCGATTGATGATGTTGTTACAACGAATGCGGTTAGATCATTGTAAGAGTAAAACCTTCCAAAACCCCATAATACAGATATCAATCATTCCGTTACGGAAACCCGTCGACTTTTGATTGAAACAACATCATTCATCAGATATGATACATAGAACGTGATGACATAACCACTCATTATTACTATATATCAGTGAACGAAATTCATGAATCACATCACCGATCATCTTCTCAAATTATACCACAGGCTGTGTCAAAATGTTAAAATTTTACTTTCCATCAAAAGTAAAAGTTCTAGTTCAGCTGTAAAATATTATTGTTCCATATCGCGGGAGATCACCACATCAATCATCGACCACCAAAAGATCCATCATCAAAAATAACGGGTGAATCTACACCGCATTCTGATGCTCCAGTAACGGTTTTGGTAGACGAATTCTCCACTCCGCATGAAATATATTAATGGCAAGTCGTGATATAGCCAGGTCAGGTTAACCACGATCGTGCCCCAACGTCACAACTCACCAAAATTCATCCTTTCAAGCTTTATAACACCATCGTAGAAAACGAGCGCAAACTATGCAATAATTGTTATTAATCACCTGCTATTACGTATACATACATACATCATGTTGTACATCGGTGCATTACCATAAGCCCACTATACGAGAATAAATGCCTTACATAGCCCTCACTGTACATCACGCTTGTATTTTTTTCTGAATCAAATGACGAATAGGTAATTCTTATGTGAGAGGGCCATCACCGAAACGATCTAACCTACCAAACCGACAGCTAAATTATTTCCGTGTTTTCTGCTTTTCTTTCAATACTCAATTTGGATCTGATGCTGTTTACAGGTACAGAGTTCAGAATTTATGCGTTAGAATCTCGTTTCAAGAGATGTCGAGAGTAGAGATGTGAGGTAAGGGCTTCGCACAAACTTACTTCTTGGGAGATTAACGAGTGAGGGCGTATACGCTTTCGTCGACTCCCGTATTCCATGTGTATAGCAGTATATATAAACTCGAGTGATATGTAAGTACTCGCGGGTAAACACGTGAATTTCGCAATGGGATGTTGATTTCTTGGTATTTGTGTGTGTACGTTTGTTTTGTCTGTTACGTAGGACGTTTTCTGAAACGATGCAGCATATTCAACGCCCGAATATATTTCGCCTCATTAAGATGCTCACTCGAGATACCGAAGGAAAAGAGATCCTTTCAAACTACTCTCATTATCCTTAATGAATGGCTTGACTGTCTGAGTTGTTGATCCTCAAACTCGATGATTCCAACGAGTTTGATGAGTGCTGTATGCTTGTTGTACGGGTCGATTCTTCCCAGAATTTCGCAATCAAACGCAATCTAGGAGTCTGGGTAGATTTCAGGTGTAAATCATTACCGGGTGTCTATTCCAGGGAAATTAAAAATCAGAGAGGATATTCAGGACGGTAGTAGAGATCATGAAAAATTAGCAGTTAGCCCGCGTTTTATCAAGGGTCTCTTATAGTTAGGGTACGCCGAGGAGTAGAAATTTTCAAAGACAACCATGGAAGTGTGGCTAATAGTGTGTAGGACTCAACCAAAAAAGCTTGGACACCTACCGACTAAAACTCCTCCCTAAAGCGAGGAAGGAAGAAATATAGAGTAGAATGAAGAGGAAAGATACAGGGACGTCTTACAATGGATCGAGAGTCCTGGAACATTTTGGGATGCCTCTCAGGTTTCATAAGCACATCGATGAACGAAATGATGTGAGGTACGCATCGCGGTATGATGGGGCTAAAGACCCAGATAGGGGAACCGTCGAATTTCCGAGATTGGAAGAGCTTCCTCGCCGGAAAACTCGGTCCGGCGGCTTTGTCTGTCTCTCAGGATCAACTAAGGATCCTGTTTGCGGTAGCTTGGGGCCACGGAGTCTTTTCTCTATCAAGATTCGATAATGCATTCTGCGGTGGAGCCGAAAGTATTTATCTGTCTGCTTCCTGTAAGAACCTTCGTAGACATCCACAAAAGCGTGAGTATTGTTAGGTTCACCCGAGAAAAATCAGTTGTCCACCGAATAAATTCTCTCCCCAGAGGGCGCCAACCCGAGGGTTATAGTTCCAAAAGAAGGAAGGATGAAATTTGAGGATAGACTAAAAATGGAACTTGGATGGATACAACAGGCGTTGCAAAGAAGCTGGAGCCTTGATGAAGCGATTCAAGATTCCACTCAAGTCTCATACGCACCGAGGCGAACGAGGTGATAAAATCACACCCATGGATGCTGGGGCTGAAGACTGGGGGCGGGGGAGTTGTCGTATGCTCCCGAGATACTGAGATCTCCCTTGCTGAGGAATTGGGGCCGGGTTGCGCATCTGTCTATTAGGATCGATGCGGAAATCTTCTTGCTCTCAACTGAAGTCGGGAGCTTGTCCCGATCCCAGAATCTGAAGATCGTACTCATTGAGAGTGCATTCAGAAGAGTAAAAGATTGGAACTACATGCTTCGAGATCATCCGACTACTGCAGTATTAAGGGCATGCAGTAGCCGTGCAGCCCGGCCGTAAAGTTCCATTCACCACTTATGTGAATATTTTTATGGTACAAAGTTTGAGACGAGTTGTTTAGTTATTGTTATTGTCCGATTTATTCTCGACAACTCAATTTTCAGCCCAAATTATTAGATTATTGCAGAAAAGTGGGAACCACTGGGCGTCTGCTACATCCTAACCTATAATATACACACATTTTTGTTACAAGAATTCTCGAATTCTTTTGCGATTTGAGCTAAATGACGAGTTGAGCCGTTCAAGTTAGATAATAACAATTGTGGCAAAACTCGTCGCTTATCCCAAATCGCAAGAGAATTCGAGAATTCTTGGAACAAAATTTAGCTTGCACGGCTACCGCATGACCTTAATACCCTAGTGAAGACGATTGCCTTATGATCATATACGAACGTGTTCCCGGCTGGAATGTGGTCATACATGACCAGTTATGACCTAAAAAAGTATTAGGTCTCCGTACTTACTAACCGGGACCATATATGCCCCGACTGGTCAATACAGTAAGAAACATCTCATATATCATGTATTATCGATTCGTCGATTGGTTTATTCGCTCTGGTAAAAATTCCTTGAAACAGCAAAGCGCGCGGAGCTCTATGGAAAATTCGCCAGGCCAGCAACTATGAATTGCTAACAGGGCATCAAACGTTTGGTTGTGCAGATTAATTTTGCTCCTTCAAAATCCGAACATCAAATTTACTAGGACAGCAGACAAATGCACAGTGTCCGAGTGCGCATCAATACAACATTCAGTGACTTGAATATTTTAAGCAATTCCATCAAAATTCATACTTTCCCCTAAATTTGGAGTTTTGGTGATTGAATGCGAAATAAATAGACCCATCACGCCTAACTGCACCAGACGAGTCTAGTTTGGATATCTCTTCCTTGTCTTTGATTGATCTGTGAAACTTCTCCACACCGATGAATGCAAGATTCCCAAATTTTTTGGATTCTTCCCTAGGTTAATCCAAATCTACGCAACAATAGTGATTTCGGAACCAGGTCATTCCGTTTTAAATTTGAAGGTAAATGAAGAACCCCATTTCAAATGATATAAAATACCCAAGGCAGCGTGCAATCATATCTCTAATACGATAAAACTAATGCACTTTTAATAGAACTAATGCATGCAAGAAGGCATATCATGCAAGACTAGTAGAAATTGGCTAACGTTCAATTCGATTCAAACCCAAACGCAAATGCAGCAACAGCATTCACCAAGAGTACCTCGCCCATACACCTGGCTATAATCTCGTACTGCAACGAGATACAGCACATCCTATCGTCGAAAAGGACTATAGTAATCCTATTCCGCGGGCTGCGTATTTATTTAATTAAAGCTCACCCAGGCGCACACTGAGTAAAAAAGGCTTCCAGATGCAACACTAGCACACCGATATCCTCAAACTCTCGCGCATTATTTAGTTGCTCGCCTGCGTATCTATCCGCTATTCAGAATTTTAATAAAGTAAAGTGGACCAGTCTCGTACCCCTGCACTCTCCCCCCCCCCCTCAAAGTTCCAATTACATCAGAGGTGAGATAAAAAGAGAGGCAAAGTTGAACAAGACTCAAAAGCGCATAGAAGACAAAAGTGTAAAAGAAAAAGAGTCGCACTCGGTTTGAAAAGCAAATTCTGGACACAGAAATTTCCCCTAACCTACCATATTCTTCACTCACACTCATCACATCACGCGTAAGGGTGATGACAGACAACTCGCTATGACACAAATGTCACGACACGACACCACCCGACATGACACGGAATTCATTCCTGCGAGCCCAAACATCGATGGGTTGGATTTATTTTTACAATGCCAGTTATGGATCATGAAAATGAATCAAATTCATTGATGATTAGGTTCGCAGGAATAAATTCCGTGTCGTGTCGTGAGATTTGTGTCGTAGTGGGTTATCTGGCATCACCCTAAAACGAGATCTGCATCACATTCGCACCCTCTATTTTTCCTATAGTATATATTTGTATGAATGTAAAAGTGGATGAAATAAATCGGACAGTCTGAGAAAAAATGAAATACAGGGTGAAAGGGAGGATGCAAAATGAATTTTCCCGTAGCGTCGTATTTGGGCTAGTCGAGATAATGAAATGTCCTTGTTCCTGTAGAATGTTTTCAAGTATGATAAGGTTGCACAGTGTAACGAGGTGGCGTGAGGCGCATCAGGTTAACTAAACTCGTTATTATTTATTGAAGCTTGGAACCCTCTTTTACAGATCTGCTTTAGAGGCAAACGACGAATTGTTAGAGCTCATTGTTTGAGGTACTGTTCCCTCTGATGAATTGAAATTTATTCATTAAACGAGTTCGAGAGGGGGCTGCATTATTCAAAAGTTTCGCGCGCAGAAAAGGTATGCCCTATCCTTCTTTCTACGTTATTCAGCCTGTTGAATTCTTTGACGCTTCTTGATTACAGAAGCTGTAATATATCTACAGTTGTGAGCACAGAGAGCCTTTTCTGTGTCTGTGTAGGATGCTTTTGAGAGAGTGATTTTTTTATGGAAGAGGATATCGATTGTTTCGAATTGTTCGAGTTATTATTGCGGCACTTGATATAGTCTGAATTGAATTCCAAGTTTCAAGAAGCATTCGATTGGTCTGACAAAAGTTAACATTTCTCGTGATATTTCATTGGATAATGAACTCTCTGCAGGTTTTAAAAGCGTTAAAAAGGTAAACCAGGCTTATCAGTGTTGTGGAATTATTATTTATGGAAATTTAATGAGGTTCAGCGTAGGACTAAATGGACAGGATGATATTCATTCATGCGAGGATCAAAAATATTCTGCATGTATGATAACGAATTCGAATGGAATGATGAAATTTTTTTTTTTTTTGTCATCTCGGCTACTCCACGTTTCATCAAGAGAGTTGGAATTCATGCATTCCAGCGGTTGCATGAGAGAATTCTTACATTTCCTTCGTCCACATTCTTCATCATGCATTTACTCTACGCGTGCGTTCTCATTCGTGTGGTATTCGTTTGATTGAAGCTGTTCCGCAAAAAATCAACTCGATATGAATTTTTTTTTGTCGAAAGGGTCTGAATTTCTTATCGAAAGCTGCCCAGTGGGCAACGACAAATCATTTAAAAATGTATGTGTATTATCAAAGTATGGTATAAGTAACAAAAAAGAGGCCTAATATTGAGGGTAATAACTGCTATAATCTAGATCGCTCGTGGCTCACGAACAGGAAGATGTTATGCGGGTGGCACGCGAACAAATCCAAGCTCAGAGAGGCACGCAGATAAGCCATCGAACCCCATATCTACCCTCTTTCTTCTATTACTTTTTTTTTTTTGACCTCCAAGACTAAAAAAAAAAGATGCAGCAGTGGTCACTGCACTGACTTTCACCCATACCATACAAAATAATACATATATGAAAAAATATACAAGGTAGTATACTGGCCACGTGTTTAGAGCTAGCTATTGCAGAAGTGGCTGCATGAGAGCGCGTGCCACTAGTTTCTTTCGTCGCTGCGGAACTTTCGTGCACATCACGTAGCCGATATGGTATTGGGCAGTATATGAAGCTATATAGTGTCCAGTAATACTGTACGACTATAGTCGTAAAAACGAACTGGCTCAAAGAGTAAGGGTTCAAGGCGTATCTTATAAGCCCTTACTAAAGTAAATACACGTGAGTGTATGGTTGGTCTGCCTTACTTGAAAGATATGAGCCTGGAAGGGTCATTTCGTTGACGTGCCTTACAGGGGATGGAGGAGGGGTTGGTGGTGGATTGAATGAGGCTCACAGCTGAGGGTCAGAGTGAGGGACTGTGTTGGGTGAGACTGCAAACTGGAGGCTTATACACAGTAACGTGGATGGTGTTAAGGAATTTTTGATCATTCTAAGAGCCTGAGACATTTTGGAGGCTAATTCTGGTGAGAAGAGTGCACCAGAAAATCACACGATTGGATAGATAGGGACTTGACAGACAGGACGATGCCTCATTTCTCTCAGTTTGCAATGGATTAAGGTCAATAATTTGTATCCCAAAATCCAGGAATGTGTCTTATATCCGTGGACTTTGGAGGCTCACTGGAGGTATTATAAAAAAAATCTCGAAGGCAGTATTGCCTTTGATTTCACAAATAACATTCGCGTTGCGTTCTTGCTATGAGTGTTTGCAATATTAAGCGAATTCCATCTGCAACTTGGCCAAAATTGACGGATAATCCAGTGAACCCACATATTTTGATATCAACCCTAATTTGCTGGTACTATTCAACAGTCCATGATCTCTCATTGAGGCAAGATATCACTTCCAGCTCTATACCTTTCCTGTTCAATTTGAGCTTCATTCCATTGATCGTCATCAGTACTTTGATGTTCAAGATGACCGATAGGTCATAGACCTCATAAAAAGTCCAAGTCATATTCATTCCCAGGCCCCCCCCCCACCCTCAATTTTTTCATTCAAATCGTAGGGATGAATGTAGTTTATTGATGATTGACCTCGGAGAGATCTATCACAAGGTTCTGACTCATTTCGAAAATACAATCCCTCAAGAATCTCTAAAAAATATAAAGTACAGAATCATCACAAAATTTTTCATCGGGAAAAGTGAACTTTTGTAAAAACATGCTCTCCGGTGAATTTCTTTGAGGTAATCATGAACTAGGTGTTAAGACCCATGGATTTTATAACTTTGATTAAGATACTCTGGATTCGATAACAGAGAAGAAATTCGTCAAGTCTAAGCTGATACCTTGATCGGAATGCGAATGAGTATAGATTTGGTTGTGTATTTTGAAAGGGATTCAAAATACCCCATGTGACCATAACGTTATTCTTAGGCAATGCGACCTATGTACGGGTTAACAGAATTTGGACCTATTTCATCGCTCTGCATGGGAAGTGTAATCAGTGGTCCAAATTTTTCGTCGTACTTTGGGAACAGTTCTGTGAAGTAGAATGGAATTTCAAGATTTTAGTACCGTTAAGTGCGATTTCAAGGGTGGAATAGTTTACGTAAATCAACGCTGCACTCAATTTCTACAAAACTTTTTGAGGAGCTAAAACTCACCGTGTTGGGTCCAGGTCCACTGGGCGATCCATTATAGTCAGGGAATCCAGGTGTGGGCCTGGGTCCTGGAGGCGGGTATCCTCCACCAGGAGTTGGCCTACCAGGAGTTGGGAATGCCGGAGGAGAGGGTGGCCTCGCCGGAGGTGGTCCTGGTGGTGGCCTAGCTGGAGGTCCTACAGGAGGTGCAGGTGGCCTTGCTGGTGGACCAACTGGTGGCGATGGTGGTGGAAAATTTCCACCTGGTGGTTTGTTGTAGTCGTATCCACTTTTTGTTGGCTCTGGTGGAAGGTAAGTATTTCCTCCTGCTCGGAGTCTCGTGCCTGGAGGTGGCAGTATGTCACCTAAGGTTTGACTCGTGAGGCATAGCAGCGCCAGCTGTGATACATAAAAGTGAATCATTAGCTTGGGGCACTGGGGAATTTGGTCAAATTTTTACGATTCTCCAATGAAATTTCTCATTACTGGTTTGGTTGGGTATCAAAATATAGTGGGAATTCTATTCCAAGCCAGTGTTTGGGATCAAAATTGAACTTGTGATTGAGTGTCGAATTGAACGCGAATGGTTGCGGATGGAACTACAAGAAATCGGTTGCAGCTTTTCCCACAAATTTTTTACAGTCTCTCTAAATGAGTTCGAGTGAAAATTTACTCGATTTCACTCTTTTCGAGTGAAAATATCACTCGAAACGAGTCACGGCATCGCAACTCGACTTCGAATGGACAAATTTCACTCGCTCGAAGCCGGGTTGCGACCGTTTTCACTCGAATTCTTTTAGAGAGGTGTATATTTTTTTGATATCTCTAAGAGGAGCGAGCAATCCATAATGGAATCTCAATTAGAATACGCTGCCATGATAAGTGGAAAAAATCGATGGTACGGGAAGATTGTTTGTGAAATTTCTACGATGGTTACTTTCATTGCAAGTGACTCCAACTGCGGTCTGGAGTGACCAAACATTTTCGTATCTCAAGCCTTGATTGGTTCAAAGAATGTATCACCTAGACTAATTAATGATATTCAAGAACGTTCCGTCAATTAAAATTGCTCTCACAGTGTACTTGCAAGTACACTGAAGCCATGGCTTTCCTGTTGTTCAGTTGTGCATAGTTTTGGCGAAACTCAGTTACTCCACATCGGCTCATTTTTCATCGTTCACTTACGGACTTATGATTCACTAATGGACGGGTTGTTTGCAAAGATGGCAATATATCCACCCGAAAAATCACAGCCATTCCAAATTGTAGGAAACCAATATCATTGTTGTGAATTCATAAACCCGAGTTCAAAATCCTTCCTCAGAAAAGTTTAGAAATAATTGCCAAAACATGATAAAATCCACGCATTCCTCAAAGCCAACGTTGCTATAAGGTGATGAGATCGAAAGTGTTGTATGCAAACAGATATCAGGAAATACCAAGCAATTTCTCGGCACTAATTCATAATTGACGGAACTATTGAACGAGCTATGCATCAAGTTCATAACTTTAGCCAACAGGAATTCAGACATTGAAAATGATTTTGACCCGAGGCAGTATCGATTCTTCACATCTGGTTCATTATATACGAATGCATGTGGACTTTTTAGCCTGAGGCTACAATATGCAGATTCAAATATATCCTCATATGGGTGCAGCGCGAGAGAGGTGTAAAGTAAATATCCATGAATAGGTGCCGCACTATCGCTACCGGTATCATTGACTCGATCGTTTTCTAAGTCTTTGCTACATGTAAGTATGATAAGTGACAAATGACCGATATATCTCTACCGTATAACTATCGTACTCAATTTGTCTACTTTTCCTGTGTAAGCACTTTCAATTTCTATGCATTTGTAAATTCATGCACAGCGCGTCTACATAATGTATTTGTAATCACCACAGAAGTGTGAGATAACAGTCGGAAACCTTTCACTAGCGGAGTCTTTGAGTAAATTGTGAATTATTCCTGAATATTTGCTTAGCATATGAACATCCTTATGGTCTGTCAGATATTCTCTCGTGGACAACAATTTTTATATTTTAATGTCTGATAGTTGTTCGATTGATAAGACCGGAGATATCACTGTTGCATCGAAATTTTAAATCTATGATGGGAAATAGGTTACACATCAGTCAAGGTTTTATCGAATGCGTCGAGTTGGAGTAATATCCATATCTAGATCATCAATAGAAATTATCATTTCCGTGACTCACATTTGATAACTCTCTTGGCTACGATCATTTTTAGGCAAATTTCAATGCGCCCGATCAGAATTCGAAAAACTTGAATTCCAAAGAAAAAAAATGACTAACGACTACAAGGTGAAAGATTACCAACTTTGCAATATTATCACATCGTTGACGTATCTCTAATGAGCAATATATCATGACATCAACATCTTACATGTGCTTATGGCACAGTAAAAGTCATAGTGGCCAACAAGTTGCAAGGAGCATCGTTGAATTGCATCAGAGTCATTAAAAGGTAATGCCATGAGCTTTATAGACATGAATTCCATTACACAGTGCTTCTGTATTTTGTAGACGATGTCCAACTAAGGATCAGGTCTGTTAAAGATGATCAAGCAACTTGAAATATGTGGAACCTCTATTTCAGCAATTAATCATCATCTATAGATTTTACATCTTACACGCGTGACCTTGACAGCCGCAGAGAATGGATATTTGCAATAAAATCCATCTTCATCACCGAATCCACAAGAAAGAATCTCCATTCTACTAATCAAAATTTGAATCTAGAAAAATGCTAATAACTACGAATCCATTAACGACATTGATGTCACCCCAATGTGCATTCTCCCATCGTTACCAGATAGTATCCCACACACAATGCAACAATCTCGCAATCAAATTACGCATCGTGTCTTCAATTCTGAGCATCAGGAGCAGCCATCATGCGACAATACTCATACCCACACACAACAATGAGTCTGCAATTTGTGTCAGGAGACAGCAGCACCAGGCAGTAGTAGCAGTCCTATATACGCGAATCGATAATCATCCAATGCTTGCTCACTCGTGGTGATCCTCGAACACATCAGAATTTAGATCATTATGGGGAGGTTTGCCTGTTGTGTATTTGCAGACGCATTAGACGTCTCTGAGAATCTAGCATTGTAGTCTGAGCCACAGTGGTCTGTCAGCGGGAATAATTACACGTTCACATACGATATTCTCACTCTACCCCTTCACACGTATCACCACCCACCCTCCCACCTACCCACCCACACACACATACACACACCTGTTCACCTACCCACATATATACGCACAGTCTCACACATCCTAACACACTCACACAAGCCCACACACGCACACACACACACCTGCACACACGCATAAACACACACACATACACGAGCAACTCAGTTGTCCTACTCGTTTCCATAGTCATCTCTTGAGCTCTTAGAAGGGTACATATGCATGGACAGATATACCAGTACAAATTTCGTATAAAAGCGGAAAAGGATACAATACAGTCTGTATAACGCGATGTTGAATTTATACTGCTCGAGTACAGGTGACGACGGCAACGACTACAGAGTGATCGTTCAAGCGAACGAAGCGACAGTTTCATTTGTCGTAAATATATATGGGTATATATGTGTGTTGGGGGTGTATGAGTTTGTCGAGGTGTAGGTGCCGCACGTGACTGATCTGTCACGCGATTCGACCCGAGCGAGAAACTCCGTTGGCGCATCTCCTCGCCCGCGACAGTTCACGAGAAGCGAATTTTCATCGTCTAGAGCGATCTACCGAAGAGTGAGTCTGTTGGTGTGTGAAAAGTGAGCGAATTGTTGCTCACTTGAGAATTTGAACTAGATGTTTCCAACGTCGAGAGAAGAGATTGGTGGGATCTCTGCTGAATGATCTATTTCAAGATGGGTACAAACACGGAATTTTTTGATAGAAATTAAGGAAAATTTCGTCGAGCTATATCCACATACTTTTTCCTATTCTTGTTTGAAACAATTTTTTTGTAGAGTTACACATTATTTCGAGATTATAAATGCAAGATAATTCAGCGTGGACAAGTGTTTCTGACACACCAATCAGTATGAGAACACACACACATACCCACACACGACTCGTACGTTTCCCGAGATCATCAATCGCTCATCAATCAATAGATGACACATCCGAGATACATAACGCGGCTCTAGTAGAACGTCTAGGCTTCATTTAACCGCCAACGGCCACACCACGATGATCGCACCGGTTCTCGTCCGATCACCGAAGTTAAGCATCGTTGGGCGCGGTTAGTACTTGGATGGGTGACCGCTTGGGAACCCCGCGTGCTGTTGGTTTTCTTTTGTTTTCCCAACCCGTTTTCATTTTTCCATATTTTTCTTCATCATTTTCCATTTTTCAAATTTTACTGACCCGCTTCATCACCTCCAGATAGCCCAATTTTATATCAGATATGATCTTTTAAGGCCAATCCGTAGTGCTTACACTTGCTCACTACTCCATAGATGGCGCCACGGTGATTTGCATAGCGTAATTCCAACAATATTTAATTTCTAAATAGTTGCAAACACTTTTTGGACTAGATCATTGAGTCAGCGCGCTTCCCAATCAAATTTCCAATCATTTGAGCTTTGTTGCGTCTCAAAATTCGTGGTATATTTTGCAGGATTTGGAAAACCGCAATCTTGAGCTGTCGCTGCCGCATCGTAGGAACCACGCTGTCATGCACTTTGCCATTTTCCAAATCTCGCAAAATATATCGCGAGTTTTGAGACGCGACCAAGCTCAAATGATTGGAAACTTTATTATGGGAAGCGCGCTGACTCAATGATCTGGTCCAAAAAGTGTTTGCAACTATTTAGAAATTAAATATTGTTGGAATTACGCTATGCAAATCACCGTGGCGCCATCTATGGAGTAGTGAGCAAGTGTAAGCACTACGGATTGGCCTTAAAAGATCATATCTGATATAAAATTGGGCGATATGGAGGTGATGAAACGGGTCAGTAAAATTTGAAAAATGGAAAATGATGAAGAAAAATATGGAAGAATGAAAACGGGTTGGGAAAACAAAAGAAAACCAACAGCACGCGGGGTTCCCAAGCGGTCACCCATCCAAGTACTAACCGCGCCCAACGATGCTTAACTTCGGTGATCGGACGAGAACCGGTGCGATCATCGTGGTGTGGCCGTTGGCGGTTGACGGAGCCTAGACGTTTTACTAGAGCCGCGTTATGTATCTCGGATGTGTCATCTATTGATTGATGAGCGATTGATGATCTCGACACCGATTCCCAATCGATCCGAAACGTGAAATCGGGAAACTTATCAATCTCGTGTTTGTATTGATATTTGTTATTGTTGGATCGACTGTATTTACAGGCATGAGAGGCGATTCTCCGTGATATTCGATAGCGCAAAAATTAACGTGGAACATCGGAGCTTCATACTTGATAGACTGTGCGCGCGCGCATGATTTTTATCGGAAAGTTGTGTGCATGTATTGTGTTGATACATGATTGTTTTATCGGATGAAAGATGATTGTTTTAGTAGATGGTATTTTCAAATGTGAGGCCCTATCATTCGAATGTATGTATGTAGTTACGTGATATGAATCAGATGATGAATGGAGCAGTTAATATGAGCACATGACTGGTTTTTGTGCTTGAAATGATTTTCAATCTGTGTAATAAAATAACGATATCTATCATCCTTGATTCATAAAGCTAGCCACTTTTGACGCATCATATTTCGCGGAAATTCCACTTGAATATTTGAATTGAATCCTAGCTTTGAGAACTAAATTCATGAATAATTAGATGTAAGAGTCCGTGTGAATTTTAACGTGTTTTGGATAAAAAAAGTTAATGGGATGTGTGAAGGTAACGACATTCACATACACCTCCATATTTTCCATTGAAATGGTGCTGAATCAAATTCACCGCAAAATTGTACGACTCCATAGAAGAATTGTTTTTGCAGTGCTGAATGAAAATTTTCTTAAGATTAGACCCTCGATGCCCATTTTCGGCCACTCGTATTGTGAGAGATCCGAATTTCAGTATGGAAAAACAATGCCTAATCAAGTACGTTCTAAAAAAAAACTAATGCATTAACTACATTCATTCTTCCTCCTACCCAAAGAGTCGAAATCCTATTGCTGTACTCAATTTTACTGATTGTGAGTTTGAACAGATCTGAATGCCTCCCTCTGAAAAAATAGGTCTAATAACTACCGCGACTATTCAACTCAGATAATAAGTAAGGTCTCATACTTTTAATTGAGAGATACGAATATGTTATTTTTTTGTCATCTCATGTAAACTTGGACATGTGAGCCTCGGCTTGGATTGGCCAGATTTAGAGTTGAGAAGTTGGAAAAAATTCCATATCATGAGAGCTCTGCAAATGTTCAAGGAAAACGTAAAAGTTTAGAAAGCTGAGTGTCCATTCACAACCCCAGAAATCATCGACTAAATCTTCCTATCTCACCAACGCAACCCTACGAAAGAGCATCTCTCGAATTTTCAAAAGTTGCAGCACGAGTACGAAGCATTATCTTCCAGAACATAACGCAAACGGTCACCCATAGCATGTAGAAAGCCACCGTTACTACTACACACTGACTCTATAGGCTGCACTTTTGCCATCTCATGCATATACTGTCCTATATATTATGCAGCAAGTGTAAGATGCGCTTACGTAATGTTCGCCCGATCGGAAGCTGCATCGTCTTATCTTCTATATACAACATAAGATAAGTCCATCTGAATAGATGTATCCCATATACATATAACTAAGAGAAGAGAGGCTTGCATGGGCCACGTGATAAATTCACCTTTACAGAATGGCTGATTCAGGATGATGCAGACCTTACGCTTCGAGAACAGCTCTCACTATATACTGAACAGATCGAGGCGCGTATAAGCCTGGATTAGACCTACTACTACTACTACTACTACTGCAGACTTAGGTAGAGTATATGTATGTGGGTGTGGGATAGAAGGATTGGATGTATAGTGCATCTGGAAGGCTACGAGGCGTGTAGAGGAGATGTTCGACGCGGCTTACCGGAAGCACGAGATGCTCGGTTGGTTCTCGAAATGTTGGGATATTGAGGTGTTATCTGTGTATACGGGTGCTGAGTGCGGGTCGAGTGAGTGATTTTGATAGAGGATTTTGTCATGTGTGTTGGATTATTATCGATCTTTTGAGATGTTTGATTCTGTGTGCAGTTTGTAGAGGTTATGTCTGAGATTAGATATGTGCATAAAATGATTCTTTCTTCACGGAATTTGAGCGTGATAGATTATGTTAGTATTGAGTTGTCTGAAGAATTCTACGTACAAATTTTCTCAGAGATCACACTTTTATGATCAGTTTTGTGCGAAGACTTTTGAGATAGGATTTTTTAGTAAACCGTCAATATTGGAGAGAATGCCGTTCTTTGACTCGATTGCCCATAGAAAAGATAACAATTTCGGTGTTCCACATGATTTGCGACCCACCCACCCCAGAAGCACTGAATCCTTCAGCTCTACGTTTGAATGAATCAAAACGAAAATTACCTGACGGAGACCATGATTAATCCAGTATCGGACTATTTCATTCACTTTGGGTAGGAAGTTTACATCAACTAAGTTCACAAGTTCTGCACAATAGCACTATCCAATGGGGTGGGCCGAAAAAGGGCTTTTTTCGAAAATCGATACGCCCTAGCGTGGAAATGTTGTGTTTGTACATATAGATGTGAAAAAAATTTTGCTGGACGCTGAGAAATGAGATGAAATGAGATTTTAGGTTCGAGCAAGAGCCATCAAGCTTTTATCATAATTAACGCAGGTTTAAATGGGAATGTGCCTAATCCGGCACTTTTTTCTCCCTAACTTTGCTCGCATTTCTGGCGCATTCAAGCACTTTCCAACGTACTTCAACTCATTTTAAAGCTTGTTTCAAAACCTACAAAATGAGCTGAAGTACGTCCAATTTCGACTAATCCAAGTCAATCTATCTCAATTTTTCTAAAAAGTGATTAGTTTTGAAAAATCCGAAAATAAGCGACTTCCCCCTCCCGCCTCAATCCTTTCAAAATTCGCAATGAAAAAATTGAGACAGATTGGCTCGGGTAAGTCGATATTGGACGTACTTTAGCTCATTTTGTAGGTTTTGGAACAAGCTTCAAAATGAGCTAAAGGACGTTGAAAAATGCTTGAATGCGCCAGAAATGCGAGCAAAGTTAGGAAGAAAAAAGTGCCGGATTAGGCACATTTCCATTTAAACCTGCGTTAATTATGATAGAAGCTTGATGGCTCTTGCTGGGACCTAAAATCTCATTTCTCAGCGTCCAGCAAAATTTTTTTCACAACTGTATGTACAAACACAACATTTCCACGGTAGGGCGTATCGATTTTTGAAAAAAGCCCTTTTTTGGCCCACCCTACTACCCAATCTCGTGGGTGGGTCAAGAAATGTCTGATTGAATAAATTTCAGACATTTTAAGCTCCAATTCTACGATCCCAAAATTTCCCAATTTGAACACTTTTTAAAGTTCAGTCCTGAATCCGTACGCAGGCCTCAAATTGAAAATCCATCACAATCACACAGGAGACACATTTTCTTGAGTATGAGATCCACAGAAGACATGACAAATTCTCATGGAAAAGTACTAAGCAAGTGACAAATTCAACTCGTCAAATCTAGTTAAGAGTATGCAACCATCGTCCTGATCAATATATATCGGACGTTCACCTAGTGGTTCAACACCAGTACATTCATCAAAATTATGGATAACCACTTCCACTTCATGAATGGGGCACAGCTATGAATTCTTTATACCCCCAAAACCGAGACTTTTCATAACAATCCATCTGAAATTACTATGCAGTAGCTTTGTGACTCATGATTGAGGACTAACCTGATCAAGGCGATGATAAATACAACACACATCTCCAGAAGATAGAGATTGTCCAAAAATCAACCATGATATCTTCCTGACGCTATGACTGATTTTGTTGACTGAATTCATTGGGTCTCTAAATGAAGATCATTGCGAGGAAATTGGTTGAAGAGCACTCAATCAAACATCTGTGATTTGAAAACCAGAGGAATAGTTTGAACTGTTCCTCGTCGAAATATGAAGAATTTCTCTGACATCCTCTGAAAAAATGTCCATTGGAGGTACGAAAAATCAAAATAATTTGAATCTCATTCACAGACTGACTTGCTAGGGCAACTGCTGACGATCTCCAAGAGTTCGATGTGAAGTGATATCTTTGTATTGGTATTGATATCTTGGTTTGATGAATTTTCACAATTTATTTTTCCGTGAATGATGTCTGGATCATGGTAGAAGTTAATGATTATAATGCGGATCTCACACACGATAACCATAGTCATTTACGAGATTCAATCTAGAGAATTCTAACCTGTGAAGGATCTACTTTTTGTATGAGATCTTTGGACGTTTTGCTTCCAGCTTCTCCATGAAAATTGTACGTTGACTTCTGCATGAATTTCCTCGGAAATATGATTCAATCGATTCTCAAAACAAAGTGTCCTGAAGTCACAGATAACCATCGAATGTTTGAAACTCGACTATTACCCCATGATTTTGCATTAATCAAGATCTCATTCATCAAGTTTTAAGGCGTCAAACTCAATCCTCCAATCTATCACTCCATCAATCTCCTTTTCACTTTCATTTCCCAGCATCAGTCCTACACTTCGGAATCTCAACACTACATCTCACATATTGAAATTCCTGGGAAATTGGATAAGCACACAAGTTTCAATGTATTCCAGAAGCTTTTGTACACATATAAAGGCCGATCAAAAATACCGTAAGCGCAATTGCACATTACCTGAATTAAGGATGCCCTAAGGAGCATGATGATGGCTCGTTATCGAGTCCTACTAGATCCTCTTCTATCTCTTTTCCTCTTCTGTGGCAGTGTTGGACGTCGATGAGTCGACGCCTCTACTGCTGAGGCTTAGGATATTCTTGGTGTACTATGTATACGGCTGCAGTGCAGATCCCTTGCCCAATCACGATTTGGATACTTGGGAGGCTTCTGCTTCCGCTGCGAAGCTCGTTATCTCACTGTTACAGTTGCAGCCTTCCCTCTTGAGTATATAGGCAAAGATAACACAGGGTCAGATGGGGATATTATAGGTCACTATATCTCTCTACCTTTGCCCTTGCTCTTGTTTTGATATTTTCATTCGTATTAGAATCCTTACATCATCCTTACAAGAATTTCATCCATACATTCCAAGCTTTCCTATTCACACTTCCGAAATCATTCATCCATAAGTGATACCAATGACTAGAAAATGAAAAGTGAGGTTATGGAGGGGGCAGAGTTCATTACGATTGATTAAAAGCTGAGTCGTGTTAATTGAGAAGAAATAATTGAATTATCTTATCTTATCGACTGTGCAATTAATTCAGTCCAATCGGCTACCATATACGTAAAAGTCTCATCTATTAGTGAATCGTTAGAAATGGCTATTGAATATTCTATTAAAGTAGATTCACATCTATTAACAGGTGTTTAAGTGCAGTCAAGAGAGAGGGAGCAAGGATTATTATAGGCATTGAGTCGACTACTCAATTATGCGGCACGTGGCTGTAGATTATTAATTGCAAAGCACTTTGTCGAAATGTATCAATTATTGAAACAGACTAAGGTGTGAACGGAAGAGATTCAACCTATATGCACATTATATACGGGAATTTAATTGAGCTTTTGACTTGAAGACATGCGAGTATAAGTTGTGTAGTATATCGAAGACCCTTTGATTACAGTAATTGGTACGAGTATTGATATTTCAAAATTGTAATTACAGAGTACACATATCGCACCGAATCTATTTGAGCTGTTAACAAATTTGTGATTGATGAATCATGATTTGTACTGTGATTCAATGGTATGATGAAATTTTAATCTGATGCAGTGAAAGCTTCATTGGCCTATCGGATAATCGGTGTTTGATTAACGAAATTGGTAATTAGAGATTTGGAGATTATGAATTGATGATGGATGGAACTAGTGATTGAACGGTCAACACATATTCAATTCTTAATAATTTGTGATTTCATTCCGAATTTCATGGAGAAACGTAGGTGATCAATTATGTACATGGAGAATTTCCACTGATATTGTTCGGTCCATCGGACTGTGACTCAACTGGGATTTTATGGAGAATAATTTTATTGCTTTGGAATTTAACTGACTCTAGGATTCGTTTTTCTATTTTCGAGAAAATAAAAATGCAGAACTTTCATGTAAGGATTCATTGACGATGATTGAATTCAGCTGGAGGGATAAATGGGTTCAACTGAGATGAAAATGGAATAAGGACTTGGGTTCATAATCCTCCAACAAAAATCCTCCGAGTCCTAACATGAAGGAACCTATCAACTTTGAACGGCTTTTGCAGAACGTTTGCAAGCTTGTTTGCAAGTTTACCTCGCAAATTATAACTAAATCGGATCACTTCTCGATCGCATCCATCAAACAGTTGCAAATCACAGAGAGAAGTGTTTCATTTTGATCTTCCAAATATCGCCCCAATTTTTGGTGAGCTGTGAAATTTAGAGACGAATCTACCTGGAAAATCATTGCACTATTTACAAATAAGTAATATTTCCTGGACGATGTTAGAAAAATTGATGAAGTTCATGACTAATGACCGTAAAAGTTTTGGGAAACCTAATAAATATTTAGAAGATGCAAGATGAATAATCTTTGCTGTATTTTATAACGATCCAACAGGTTTCAGAATTCAACCACGAATAAAATAACACCAATCCCCTCACCACATGAAACATACAATAGCACTCGAATCAAACCACAAGAGTTAAATCTGCCACGTAAAAATGTGATTATCACAAACTCGCGCACACCAAAACACATAAGATTAAGACCAGTTCAATGAAAATAATCACAATCACTCGAAAGTCGAAAACCACATCTAAACATTTCAACTCGGTAGCATAATAATTTCACTCAGCAGGCAAGAGTGAACGAGCAAAGGTAGATGAATAATAGACACATTTGATGATATCACTAACAATGGGGCAAAGTTTTTTCACGAAAAGGGCACACGCATGTATTGGGGCCTGTGATGATGCTGTTGGACCGTGTAGATACTGACTGGCAAACATACCAGCGAGTCTTATTTATATACCGCGAGCACATCAGAAAAACATACGAAGAGATCCCCTTTATTGCGCTCTCTCACCTCTGTGCTCTATGGTGTGGTACCCATCGGGGGACGTTAAGAGTCACGCTCTAATGCCAACTCCTCCCTTCTAACTTGAGATGCGCTTAGATCTATAGATTGATCGTTGGCCGTTCGCTATGTTTTCTCCTACGCCTATTTTAAATTTGACAGGATTGGTACCTCATATCTCTTTCGTTTTGTTCCTGTCGACTTGTGAATTGCGTGCTACTGACATGCGAAGTCTTCATTCTTATGATTTATGAAATATCAAAAAAATGTTGAGAGGTCATGATTAATCAAGGGGTTTGTGATAGAATTTTTGGGTGTAGAGTGGGTCCGAGATTGAAGTATGACCTTTGACTCCAGTGTTGACCTTCATTGGGTCAACAGTTGTACCATGCGTGAGAGGTAATTGTGAGAAGTTAAACGGCAGAGAGATATGGAGATTCGTCCGCCGATATTCAGCTGTTGTACCTACAATAACGTTTGCTGAGGTGATAAGTAGAAAAAGACGAGTGTGGCAAGACACGAGCGGATGAATGAAGCTCTTCACATGTGACCATTGAGAGTAACATGAATATTTTTCTTGGCGATAATCAAGGAAAAAATACTTTGCGTGAGAGTTTATGATGGAGAGCAATGACAAGAAGAGAATTGAAATTCCTCCCGGTAATATGACGTAGTCGTTGTGTCTCTGGTATCATGTTCCAGGGTATCAGTAGAGAAAGACGAGCAAGGCCAGACACGGGATATTGAATGGAGTCGAAAATCAATTACGAATAATTTTCCTTCTGTCAGGGTGATATGATAAAATTTGATCTTCTGATCGTTTCATGTTATTTTCCTATCATAACAAGATGGTTCATTCCTCGCAAGACATTTAATGGATTTTGGAAATTCGTTATCCATCTCAGGTTTTAGCAATGAATGACTCAAAATTCCCCCCTCTCATGAATATTTCGACTGTAAACTCACAAATCCCAAGGATACGGATGTGGAGGTTGATTCTCAAAGAAGAAATTTCATTTTTCACGTGGTTCAGTCATTAGACTCCCAAATGATCATCAAATGGCTGAGATTGATCATAAGCTAGTTCATGAAAACAACATTTGAGCTGCTAAAATCGAGATACAAAAGCACATTCTTTGTGTGGGTATGAAACTCGCACAATTTCTTCAGGTGAATGAGCAGGTACATTATCTCTGATATGACGGAAGTAATACTATACTCAATCACTTGTTCTTATGAAACCGATCGGCAGCTATCCAATATCTTGTCAGCGACCTACTCAGCACCTATAAAATGCCTTTCAGTACGCAGCTTCATATTTCACTCGTAGATCCATGCATGAATGGAATCTCGTTCACCAATCTTTGACCAAATCCATGATTCATAAATGAGCCACCCTGAATTCATGATTTCTGTTGAAGAGGTACATGGTAGATGGGCTTGATGATTATTCCAGAAATTCTGAGAGGGGACTAGATGGATGGAAATATACAAGAACTGGTTTCAATGGATCACCATTAAATGCAAGTTTAACTTGTGATCCTATGGCCAAGTATTCCAAGATGTAACATCTAAGATCCAATGTTCACACCGTCACCTCAGTTGAACAAATATTCATTCTTATCACTTCCAGATCTTGGTTCTTTAATAAAAGTAATCCAGACTAAGTCTGGATATCCAGAGCATTCATGAAACTATTCGAATCCATTTGCCTCGACAACTTCGGTATCATCTCATTCCATTTGAGGAAACGAGAATCTTCCAGAGCAAAAATCTCTTCTCTTCTCTGGCACAAACGTAATCCAACGCCCATAGTATACCTCCTACACTCACACCTTTGAGAGATCAGTACGAGCTAAGATATAACCTGAAAATCGTGGCACTCCCGTTTTCATCCACTGGCAAATGGCAATGAGTCTCATCGCGTGTATCAGAATATAACCACCATCACCCGAGTGATGCCACTGCTTTCGTGCCCTCTACTAAAATATATACTTACCTATCTCTCTCTCTCTCTCTCTCTCTTTTACTCACTCTCACTTCTCTCATCGACTTTTTTGGGATCCCTGCAGACTTACTGAATGGTATAATGCAAAATGTACAGAGAGCCCTGGATTATTTCACTACGGCCTCGCGATTATATATCGAGGTGAACGTTTGAATACCATAGTGAGGGGCTTGTTCTATTGAGCTTGTGTGCTAGTAGGAGTCATCGTCTTCGTCTTCGTCGTCGTCGTCGTCGCCGCCGCGGGTCACGGTAATAATTATTAGATCGCGTGTTGCTTTTAAGAATCATAGATTGCTACATTTGCCAATATATACCTTCTATAAGACACATCCCATATCTTTCATATCTAGATACCTTTTTCAGTTATTCATATTGAGGCCTGAAAATATATCATACAATGTATTTCAGAGGTGGAGCTTATTATGACTGTCTGATGTTGCATGTAATAGAAAATATTGCATGCTCAGGTGTTTCTATCAATCATTTAAATAGTTCAAAATTTCAGTTCGATTGACTGTTGCGTGTTTGATTGATTCGGCTGACAGGAGCTGTCAGTTTCAAATATTTTTCAATACATTGGTATACCTAGGTGATATTTTAGAATATTGTCAGAGTACAAAATGATTATTTCGTGATGTGAAATTGACTTGGACTCTTCGATTACGTGGAGTGAGAAGTGATGGATGAGATATATTTGAGAGAAGTCTCGTGCACTTTTGGAATGAAAAAAAAAAAAGTAATGTACTTGTAGCATGTAAGAAGGTTCTATACGCTAGGGAAGTGAGCCCGTAACAAATTTCTGTTTGATGAGCTTAGCTTGACGTGTAATTACACGAATAGGTTACCAATGCAGTCAGAATGTATCTATATCTATCGCAGACGTTTACACGACGAGATGATTGCATAGATTTTTTTTTCTGTACTCGTAGATTTTATGGACAAATTTGCGATTATAGTGTTTAGTCACGGATCCGATGACGGCTGGCTCAACTCTATCCATATTACTTTCTATTGCGAGATGTACTCATCTTCTTTTATGGTCTAGATACATTACAGTTCATTTGTCCTTGATCATTTCAGTTGGTACTTATAGTAATATTGTGGATCAACAGATTCAATCGCAATCGACAATTTTTGCACTCAGAGACCAGACCATTGAATCCAAGGAACTGTTGTTTGAGAGAGGTTTTGAAAAATGCAATTATTGACAGATGGATAAAAATTCTTCTACATCCTCATAAGGTTTAGTATCATTGAGATATCTACCTTTAGCACATTAGCCAGACTAGGGATTTCTCGCCAAAGTATCTCATTGCAATTTCTGGCTTTTCCTCATCGAAAATTCCTGGTTAGTGCTCAAATACATTGATCACATTGAATCACCAATCTAATGCTCCAAATTGATTCATCTACAGAATAGACCAACAATGTTTCACTACGTTCAGAGGCGGGGTGGGTTCAATCAGATTTTATTTCATTGAATTTTTTCTAAGATCACGTTGGACTTCAATATGTACATACTGTGGGGGAATTCGTTCCTCATTCGTGGGTCGGTCCTTTAGAATTTATCAAATGTTTCTCATTTCGATGCAGACGACAGCCTCAGTCTCATAAAATAGTTTTTCCGGGTTGAGCTTTTCATTTGCGACGTAGAAGATTGGCGAACCCGCATGATGAATGAGGCTATTCCTTTCTCCTTTGTCGAGCTTGAAGCTCTCACGAAATGATCATCTTCTGAAACGATCATTAAATGATCATTTGGGCTGCATCTAGACCTAAAGGTTTTCCGAGTAAGATAAATAAAAATAGTTACTCTGAATAAGTTGAAACAGTAATAGTAGAGCAATTACTTCTACTGGGTGACACCTTTTTTTTCTTTCTCCACTTCATTGTACTTCAATGCACTTTTGGGATTTCGATTCTTGATTTATGTTTCTCTTTGCTGAAAAATTCTTGGCAACAACCCAGTGTGAGCAAGTGGAACGTGCGACAGAACGACTCTGAGGAAACACAAACTGTCTCCATCACTTTTGTCTTGATTTCATTAGTCGTAATGTATTACTAACTCCTCAACCATATTTATTATAATAGTATTCTCAACCAGATGTATTTTGATAATTTACGAAGATCTTGACACGTTACCATGCTTTGCCATCCTACTTTAAAACGTATTTGTCACACTCATCGCTATCATTCAACTTAAACTCTAGTTTTGGTTTTTTCTATTGATTCTACTACTCTGTAATTTATATCACACCAGACGGGGTTCTACCCCAGGGTAAAAGAAGATTAAACGAACAAACAAACAAACTGCGGTTACCTCCAGCAGATTTACTATTCCTTGGTTTATCATAAACGTTGACTGATTTCAGATAATAGCAAGACTGATCCCTTCTAACCAATTCAAATCTGAAGAAGCTCAACTAAACAGAATCTTCACCCTCTGCTGGCACACTTTCATGAGACAACATAGCTTGCGTATCTGGGTGGATTTCACCCACATCCAAAAATTGATGATGTGGCTTCTATAATCGGTCTCTCGGATTCATATTCTTATAGTAGCATCTCTCATGTGTTTTCAATCAAGTAATCTACACAGATACCCACCAAGGTCAGATGGAAGATTTCAAAAAATACAAATAATCAAAAAATGTGAGAAATGGGATTTTTCACCAAAAAAAATTCTGAAAGATGCATTTTTCGTCACGGGGAGCTGAAAGTTGGATTGACAAGAAGAACACCAACCTGGTGGGTCCTCGATCTTGACGAAACTGTGGGAATCTTCTTGTTTTGTTGAGAAATGAAGGTACCCAGAAGGGTTCTGTCCAATAGGGCTCCTATCCCGATATACAGTTACGGAAATTAGCATTGTCCATATAGGCCCCATGTTAAAATGACACATGATAGCCATGGAGGTTAGCATTGTCAGTATATAGATATACTGACAATGCTAACCTCCATGGCTGTATCTCACAAGGAGAGTCCAAGGGGTTCGGGAGCTGGATCTGGCTGTAACTCTGGAAACCATCTCCTTTTGGCACCAAAAGATGATACCTAAAGCCGCAGAGTCTAACGCTCAAGCGTTTCCGAGCTACAGACCACAACCCATGCATTACAGTATATCTATATATGTGGAAAAATGGTATATAAAGATATACTGTAATGCATGGGTTGTGGTCTGTAGCTCGGAAACGCTTGAGCGTTAGACTCTGCGGCTTTAGGTATCATCTTTTGGTGCCAAAAGGAGATGATTCCCAGAGTTTCAGCCAGATCCAGCTCCTGAACCCCTTGGACTCACCTTGTCAGGATAGGAGGCCCATTGGATAATATCTTTTGGGTACCTTTATTTCTCACCAAAACTAGAAGATTTCCAAAGTTTCGTCAAGACCCAGGACCCGCAAGGTTGGTGCTCCCCTTGCGAGTCATCTCAAAATATTATATATCTGAGTAGGAGATTGAGTTTTGATGGATCTTCCAGGGAAGAAATCTATTCCGACATATTCCGACATATGAATTGGGGATTTTCATTCTCACTCCATTTGTCAGGATAAACGTCTTTTTCTCGCAAGTACGCTGCGTCAAAAATTCACAACGCCCTGGTATTTCTCAGTTCATATTCACGGGCCATCGGGTAAACCTGAGTTCTTCTAGAATACTTATCCGATTACTAATCAGACCGAATGTGAAAATTCAAAACATTTTGGCGTTCCCTCCCGTGGAGTATTCAAAAAAAGAAATAACACAGGAACGACTGCATGTAATCCATCACATGGCTGATGTAAGATTCAAATAGAGCATCCAAGTAAAGAAGAGGCGAGGCCAAAAAAGTACCCAACAGCAATGTGTGCGCGGGTGCTCCTCGCGCTCTCAACGCGGTGGCAGATCAACAGCAGCAGCATTCGATCCTCCATACGGCTTGTAAGCTAACAAATAGCGGGTGAAAGGACAACAACAGACAGCCAGGTGGATACTGCTTTGTGGTGTGGCTGTACCATCCTAAATGCTGATGCGGGCCTTTCTACGCTTTGCAATGCCAATATAGCTCATTGTAGTAGCACAACAGCCACCTATCCTCCTTTTTAAAGTCACGTGATTTAGAAACGGCTGAACGCCCGAAGTCAAACACATGGCAAACGTCTGCTACATGAGATAAGTGTACCCAGTTCATCCCCTGTACCCAAAATGCCCCGTTACGCCAATTTTGGGCACTTGCGGACTTTGCCGCGAGTTTTTAGTCACGTTTACTTTGTTAGAATATTAGCAATTTCGTGGTTTGGACCGATCCAAAACTGGTTTCAGCAATTTTTCACGTAATAATAGGTAGGAAATTGTGTTTTGAAACGACGAAAAGATCTAGATATGATTGCACGCCGATAAGAACAATGTTCTGAAATTTATAACAGATTCACATTGTTTTAAAAGATGAGGGCATGATAGAGATACACTTACCTTATTCGATCATCGGTTCCGAGCGACGGGAATAAGTTTGATTCTAGAGCCAAACTCAGATGTCCCAGGATCAGAATCGTATAATCGTCATCTTGTGGAGAGTTTGCAGCTTTTGTGATTTCGACGACAAACATGCGAAGCATTCCAACATTCTATGATGCCAGGCATGAACTTGATGGATTTCAAGTAGGTATATAATTGTTGGAAATGTATTCATTGGTAGTGAATGATGAAAGATATTCTTGTGCGACGATATCGACTCAGAGGCCAGTGTGGTTGCGGAGGTTTTGTGGTTGCATCTGTGTCGCTTAGATATAAACAAGACACGAGAGAGACGAGATTGGTCTTGAAAATCATTGTTACCTTGAACTCGGAAAGGAAATCGTAATCTGAGAGACTGTATTCATTCCAATCAGTATAACTTGGTGTCAGGACTGATTGAATCTCGTTACAATTGGTCTTGACGTGCCTGATTGTTTGCCCATTATCCCTCCTCACGATAAAGTAAACTTGACAATCAAAGTATTGCAGTATTCTAGCGCTGAGGTAAATCATAGATAGAAAACGTACAGGAATGGAGTTACTGAATGATTGCACGAAACTATTTCTCTTAGTGTTTTTCAAGGTTGAGTCCCTAAAATCTACTGAAGGTGAGTTACATAGCCATCTTAATTTGATGGACAATCGATCAAATATGGTCATGAATCCATTATGTGTCTCAAAGATTGATAATATCTCCATGATTATGTGAAATTGGTGACGAACGTCTGGAACTCATTCTTTGGGATGATATTACATTACCTCATGTGGAGGGTCCATGAAAGATTCACATGATTCCACTCGGGAATTTCTTCCACACAAATAGTCTACTCGTCATACTTTCGAGCTTCTCTGATGGATATTTTACCAATTCCTATGCCATGTCATTGGCGTAGGAATTGGTAAAGGTTGATCTTTTAATCCGGAAATAGTGATTGATGGGGCCAGCTTCCATTGACTACCGACATCATTCGAGAGTCCGCAGAGATTTTGGGAATGCTTGGGCACAAAGTTAACTGTAAAGGAAATTACCTAACGGCAAATTTCTTTCACGTTCGATCATATCCTTGGATTACATCATTCCCTAAAACTAGTTCTTTTTACCAGAGAAATATCATCACAGATGATCACGAAGCTACTGAAAGAAATGAAGTAGTCAGACACTGCATCAGAGCAAACAGAAGATGAAAGAAAAAAAATCATGCTCATTACTCTAATCAAAAGTGAGACTGAGATTGTGATGCTTTTGCTACCCAGTAGCCGTAACATCTTTGGCAAATAACACCTATGGCTCTCGTCTCAAGAGGCATTATTACAATTGAAATAATAGAGGCTATGTCAAAGGGCATTACGAGCCAGACTGACAGACAGACAGTGAGACAGGCAGATAGATGGACTTGGCTTGGATATGGCACGAGAGTATAGCAAAAAGAGCTGCGGGTCGATCTACTCGTAGAGATAGCATGCAAGAAAGATAGAGAAAACATGAGAAGTGGGGAAAGAAAGAGGACAGAATGAGATAAGATGTGTGTGGGCACGTTATTCCTTTGTCGCGTGTATACATGTGTTGGAAGCATTGTGTCTGCACGTGACGTTTTGCAGGTGCACGAGAGGTTCATAGTTTTTTGCTGTGCTGTACGCGGAGGTGGCGCGAGAGAAAAAGAGCGTGCATTTCTAATTAGCTCTGGGAGGAGCGGCCTTGTTATCTTTTTCATTCAAAAGTTCA
The DNA here is from genome assembly GCA_029851415.1 of Eretmocerus hayati. Taxonomy (NCBI): domain Eukaryota; kingdom Metazoa; phylum Arthropoda; class Insecta; order Hymenoptera; family Aphelinidae; genus Eretmocerus; species Eretmocerus hayati. Next base: position 10,904,687 of record CM056741.1, read on the forward strand.
TTTCTATGCTGTTGCTGCTACTGCTGTTGTATTTTACCATGTGTACGTTCCGCAATTTTTTGGAATAATTGTTGACAGTGTTGAGATGTTCCTAATTTATCGTCTTTATTTTCTGTCATTGCTGAAAATGAAATTGAATGATTATGAAATGTACCTGGTATTCGATAAAATACCGTTAGACTAGCCACTTTGCAGATTGGCCACTCTGGTCCGTACTTCAACCTAATCTACAAGTAAGAGTGCGAAAATATGCATGACATCTCACTCAGAGTCCTCGACAACTTTATCTTGAATCTGGACGTCGGTTACCCCATCGACATGGATATACTTATTATATGCGTAAGAGGTTTCTTGCGAAGTTTGACATCGTAATTGCTTCACAGAACTTCACAAGATTACTTCAATTTTAGCTGAAGCAATAATGAAATGAAAATATTTCTGGCATCTAACAACAATGAGATTGGATATAGAATTAGTTTCGAATGACATTGTGTTGATTGAAATTCTGACATTGATTCTGAAGAGTCAGTATCATCAGGGAATAGAATCTCCAATAGATTTTTCTGAAATTCCTATGATTTGCGACCCACGAATCCTGGAATATTCACCAAAGTCTTGGTCGTAGATGATTCGGAACTTCTCTATGTGCATGATTATCTCCATCAGCAGAAGATACACGTGCATGAATTATTGGACGAGCTTTTGGAAAGATCTCGAATTCCGATTAGTCGAAAATATAAATAGTACAGCTTAACCTGGATAAAGAAAAATATCATCGCGTTATCGGTCATTGGTGATAAGATTGGAATAATGAAAAGTCATGCTCGATAACATTCCGCAAAATCAGCCAGAATTATATGATGCAACGCCAAATAGAGATAAACATTTGAGTGCTCCAGAATCAAAGTTGACTAATTCCAGTCTTGAGAAGAGAAAAGAATCAACCTCAAAATTCCCTACGTTTTGGCGAATTCAGTTTCATTCCTTGCAGGAGATTTTCCCTGACTCTCCTATAAAGTTGTTCAACTTGTAGAATAATTCCCGAATGGCTTCTATGTATGATTAAGTTGTGGAAAATCGCGGAATGGATGAGTCTCAATAGTGGACTTATTGCTAGTCCACTTGATTTTGAACGACTCATTCACCACTAAACATTTAGCCAATATTCCATTCTATGGCTTATTCTTGTAATCCATGACTCCATCTCACATGAGCCTCTTTAGTTTTATCTCCACGTGGAAACTCTTACAACGATCATGATGATAATAATCACTACTAACTAGCAGTCAAACATTTCTTATATTATTCTGGCTCTTTATAGTGGTTTACCACGACCTCGAGCCATCCATTTACATCACATTCATCTCAATTTATCATCGTCATAGCTCATCACTTCATTCCATTGATCGCATCTCAGGACATATTCAAGATCATTTACAGTGTCATCCACCTACACTTCCACTCCTTTCCCGCCATTCACTCCACACTTATTTCTCATCATGCTCCAATACAAAACAACGTAATCAACCGACCAATTAATTTACCATCACCCAGATTAAATAACCCCATTGTCTTTCTACACCATTTAGAAATTGTACGCACTTATTTTATACTTTTACAGAACTCTCAACCAAGTGTCACCTCGTTTCCTCAGACACAACATCCCATTACCTAACCTATACCATCTTATATCACTTACCTCGTTCTCAAAGCTATTTTCCCTATCATCATTTCCAATTTGTATCTCAACAATAGATGTATCTCTATCGTATTCAGAAGCTAAAAGTCGTTACTCCCTCGCTTTGTCGTCTGCTCTCTTTACATATACATGTACAAAATAGTATACATATATAGTTACTGCCGTACACTTACGTGACCGTAATAACGGATGCCAGTAAACGAGGTCCATTAGCATTCGGCTCGTTGTGTTTCATTAATGTCTTGCAGCATTTGGTTTGTACAAACCGATGAAGAAATCCTACCAATTTCTACGAATCCCATCTCTTACACTACATATATATAGATACGTATAGGTTATGTATCGTGGGAGGACATACATTTGGAGACGAACATAACCTAGTGATCTTACAGAATCGTAATCTTGTGTATATCAGAGAATTAGTTGAGATAGTCAGGTGAAATGTTACTTTAGAAGCGATATATGTATCTATGTGCGTGAGAACGAACGATTAGGTTATGCTATACTACTATAGCATAGCAGTGTGCGGTGTCGAGCGATATATTTGATAGAGTGCCATGCAGATTGGATAATTTATCTTTGAACGTCTGCACTTGCACGTTTGAAACGCGGTAAGCTTGTGTAAAAGTTAGTTGACGGATAGATTGTGATGGATTTATACTAACACATTTTTCAGTTACTCGTTAACATGATGCGTAGATCGTTCTATCTATTTCATCATCTTTAAAGTTAGTAAAGGATCATCCATAGCTTTAAAGAATCTCCTTTTAAAGTGCGAGTTGTTGAACAGAGAGAGAAGAGAGTTCAGCTGTCATCGAGTAAGGTTATTGATCACCTTGGTAATTCGATTCAACTTTTCAGCACGTCTCGTCAAGTTTAGTATATAGCATGATTTTTGCTCGGTTGATGGATTTTCCTTCAATTTTGATGGATTAGATTGCGAAATAGGATACTTTGGCATCATTACTTCGAGTAGAAAGATACTTTTCTAGTAATTACGCACATTTTCAATTTCCATTATCGGCGTTCATGCAGATATCGTGGGCTATTTTCATTCCTCGAGTCTTGATGATATCCTACAATTCTATCACGTACACGAGCAACGTTATTAGGCAATAATTGAAGTTTGTAACATTCTGAATTCATAGCAAAGTTACATTCCATTGATAGATTCTTCTCACTCTATAGGCATCGAATCGAATCAGACGTGAGAGTATGAATAGTTCAATAAAAATTCTTATGCATCAGAAATTGAAATCACAGCGACTTTTAGATCGATGTATATACCTCACCCTCACATTGTTCACGCAATCATCTTTGTTTCTCTGTCTCTGTTCCAACATCTCCATTTGAAAGTATTTTGTCGCACAAGAATACGCATAGGTTATGTTCCATCCATACCTACACATAGATACCCATGAATTTACCATACTACATGTAATATGCATCGATTTAACTATCGTATATTTCGCATTCGAATAAATTTGAACTCCATGGGCGCGTCACAAAACTGTGGTAGAGCATCAACCATACACATAGTCGTCGACCGAATCGTATTCTATATATATACTAGAGATGCAAGGAAATTATTCGTGGTGGGAAATAAATTGCAGTCACGCGTTTACCACGACACCGACACGCGCTCTAAAGCTCAGACATAAATGAACAGAGACGGAGAAATAAAGAATATTACCTTGCATCGTTTCCAATTATACGATAGTATTCCGATTTACCTTAGTTTGTTGAATCTTTAAAACGTTGAAATCGTACAATGTCATCTGGTGGCTGTACAAACATCCCACGTTTATTGAAAATCTTGAGAATTCTATGACATCGTCAGTTGCATGTGAGAAAATTATTCCGAATATACGAGTGTGGAATTTCTTCAAGTGTTTCTGGTTGAGTCTGGTGAGATGAGGTAGTTTTTGAATAAGTCAAATTTGAATGTCTATTGGGATTTCTACTGTTTACTGTTCTTTGGTGAAGGTGCAAAAGAGTAAAATTAAATCCGACGCGGGAACTTTCTCATCATTTACTAACATAACTATATCATTACGCAAGATTCGTGAACTTTTGCCAGCAGTAGAGAGCAAAAGTATCGTAGTATGATGTTACGGAAAATTGAACTATCAATGGGTCACCTTACGCGAGCGCGGATAAACATATGTATATGTATGTTGTACTTATCGTAATGATTACAAGCGACTATCATTACCGAGCCGCAGTTATATTTGACACGCGTTACGAGTGCAGTTGAACGAGAGACGTAACGTGTATGTGAGATGTGCAACACGTCTAATCCATTTCCATCGCCACGTTGTGTTAATCAAATTATACATATAGAGATAGTAAGTTTCCCACTCCGCTGAAATATGTGTGCTTTATGAGAATTTCAGATTCTGATACCTTGGGAAAAGAGTTCAGTGATACTTGAAATGAGACCGAGGATTTGGTTCTCTACGTTTCCTAGTCTAGCTGATGGTTCTTGTAATTCTCGTAGCAAGGTGATTCTTTTTTTGACATACAATGAGGGAACTTCAGTGGGATGAATTTCAGTGATTCTCTGATGAATATACATGAAGTACCGTGAATCAAATGAATAGGGCTCATCAATTTTGTTACGCGTGAAGCTTGATGGTATGTTGTATTGGCAAAAGTCTGTACTTGCGGTAAATATGTTCCGAGAAGATTCCGCGACATATGAAAACATTGGTCTTAGTCGGTTTGGAGGGTTACGTTATGCCGATTCAAATGTCACAATGTTAATTTCTGTACCACTGAAAATGGAGAACTGAGAATGAATCAGTGAACCAATAGCAAATCAAAGTTTCTTTCAAGCAGAGAATTAGTTGACATAGGTTGATTTTATTACCGGGGAAGATTTTTACTGAGCCAGTAATGGACTCGCTGACTCAAAACTTCCTCGCCAACTCACCAATTATCTTCAGAAGCTGTGCTTTGGTTGCTACATTTCATGTTTTTTTTTCGGGCATCCTCTTTGGAGTGATATTCTCCGATGAACTCATGTTGTATGAAGTTGTCATTAAAAATGATCTCTTGTATCAAAAACTTGAATGATGTATCAGAATACTGTAAAGCTCGTTAATGTTGGGCATGGTTGGTCTCGAAGCAAAGTGCCCAATTTAGGGAGGAGCCCAATGTTCAGAATATTTAATTTTTTGCGATGAATCCGACTTTCATTGCTCAATTTGAGTCCTTGGCTTTCTATGCCGATTCATGATCCATAGCGTTTATAAAGAATTGTACTTATTTTTGACGTACGCAGCACGTTCACAATCAAACAGGCTCAATTCCTACCCAAGCTTGTTTACGCATAAGTGTGAGTCACAGGGCATCCGCGGAACCTTTGGATTCTGCGGATGACCATTGGGGAATCCAGGAAATCGGCGATTGCCGTGGAATCTGGCAATTCCCCGGATCCTCACGGATGGCATCCAGCTCTTTAGCGGATGCGCCCGAGCGGCGCGGCGTCCGGGGAATCCGCGGATGCCCATCCCAATAGTTATAGGAGAGGAGCTGAGCACTGGCTGGACACTGCATTCAGCTCTGTTTTAACAAAATTTTTTGACAGGACACTACGTGCGTCACACCATTGATGGCGTTGGTGTGCCCCGACCCGTTCTCCCTATATTCACTTCACGTCACGCCACGGTCTTCAGAGGGCCACGATCACTATCTTTCTTCCTTAGTCATCTATTAGTGTGTGCGACTGTGTGTGTTAGTAAATAAACTAGGTTGCATTGTCGGCCACCACATAAAATGTGTGCATCATTTCTGTGTATTAAATTCAACCCTTTCCTCCTCAATTCCCGAACTATCCATCGTCATTCTCGTCGGAGGTGCTTCAAATCATACTGTTCAGCGCGGATTGCACCTTCCTGAGTGTCGAATATTGCATTTTATATACCGGGTCCCTGCCTTTCGGCTCAATCCCGGTTGCCCGCATGGGCGCGCGGCAGGGATGAGCCCTGCCAGCGCATCGGTTTGGAGGAAGGCCACCACCGGACCACAAGTGATTCGACAATTACCCGCTCCTCCTCCCCGACTACCGAATTTTGGGCTCAGCCCCCAGCACAAGGCCAATGCCCACCCCTCGGTGGGGGGTTTTGAGAATCTTCTAGGCTTCCTGAGAGCCTAAAGAGTCCCTCGAGATGATGGATGAGTCTTTCAGGCATTGTTATCGTCCGAGGGCGATTCCAATTTGAGTCCCTAGACTCACCCACTCCCGTGGTGCCGGATGGAGATGTGCGGTCTCCTCGCTCCGGCAGGCAATGACTGGGGCCGGCAGCCCGTCAGACTCCAGGGATGAGGAACCATGCCCCAGTCCCCCTTGTGGGTCTTCCTAAGTCTCGAGTGTGAAGCACGTCCGTGCCATTTTACGTCAAATCATTCGCAATGTTGAGTCGTTCATTCTGTACGTGCTTTCATTCAACTTCCGCCCTCTTGCCGAGACCTAAAGTATGATAGTGTCGTAACGAATCATGATTTTCGAACTTCGAGTGACAGACCGCTGACCATCCTATTGGCTCACACCGACCTCCCGTGAGCCCCCGGCATGGCCCTGTCAATTTTGGCTCCCACTGTGGGGCTCGAAGCGAAACCCGTTCCGTCTCGCTAAGATCGAGATGACCCGTTCTCCGTTGAGCAGCCAGCAACAATTAACGTACCCTGCCGTAAATAATACGATTCCCGGCTGCCCGCACTTCTAGCAGTGCAAATAAATATCCGATGGCGCCCAACATCATCTCGACGCTGTGATCCAACGACGCACCAGAAGCCGGAGTCAATCGGACAGCTTATTCATTTCAGCGCGACTGACAAAGTAAGTTCTTGATCAAGAGCACTCAGGGTGCGCCAAAGGGGCGCACCGGGCATACTCTGTGGTTCTAGCGGACATGGTGTCGTCGCAGATCTGGGATTGGTCAACAACTCTAACACTTGGCATATCCGGGCGTACTTCCACCTCCCGCACGCGCTGACCACTCGAACTTCCACGTCTGCAACCATGGACCAGTTGCCGCACTCGACGCCATCCATCAATGACTGTGCAACAGCAGAACCACATAAAAGACATCCACATTCGATGACAGCTCAACAGGGTTTACTACTAGCACCATCCTCACCGTTACGAGTCGGTGCCCAAGCGTTCATCTACCACACCACGATCAGCTCACATATCAAATTGATACATAATCAAACAGACGTCATTGCTACCCAAACTTGTTCACGCCTAAGTGTGAGTCACGTGGCATCCTCGTTTTTGGCGGATCCCCGGGGCTGAGTCACCGGTGGCCCTCCGTCTTATTACCGGATGACCATCGAGGAACTCAGGAAATCGGTGGATGCCACGGAATCCGAGAATCAATTATCTGAAATTTTGTTCATCATAATTAAGGGATGAAGAAGTTATTTGACTCACTGTAATTCGACAAATTATATGATTTACAAATGATAAATGTCTCGATCAATTCCGTCAGAATGGTCATCATCCATAAATTGGAATTTTGGTTCAACCATTCAAATTCAAAGAAATATGCTATTCACGAATCAACTGTTCCTTGAAAAATTATGTGAAAACATTTATCAATGATGCCGTGCTGACGCGATACGATAAAAATTGATAATTTAAAGATGCCGTCATCGAGCATCAACATTTAATGGCTTATCGATGTCGAAAAATGTCGCAGGTCTGAACTGTCGTTATCGTATCGACTCTCACAATAATTTATCGACGATACTATCGATATCGCGAAATTTTTTTCAATAACTAGTGAGAGTAGGGGTATGCCGAACGTACAAAAAATTTCCTCACGTGGTTAATGGATTGCCCCGTATGCTGAATGAGACCGTGTGATCAATGTGCCAGTGTGAGTTTGTAAACACAAAACGCCAGGTGGAACCGGTAATCCAATCAGTTATATCCTACCCTTCGCGCGTACTGAATCATGTCGTCGTCGAGACCTCGTAAAGATTCAGATTCAAGTAGCTCCTATCAAGAAATTCGATCACAAAAGAAATCAAAAGATGAACCAACAAGTACGTGGTATTGGACCTGAAGCTCATCATGACTTTCCTTTGTCCGAATCGGAAAGAAGCAGCAAATATAATGATTCGGCTACGTAGATCGAATAAGTGGATCTTGCAACAGTTGCAACTATATCGATACATTCAAATATTCCAATGTAATTAATCCACAGCAACATACATCGACACGATTCGTAATTCACTCGCAAAATCTGGATTGGAACGCCTCGAATCATGGTATCGAACTTATTTGCGAGGAATGCGTTCCGAAAAATTTTACCACGAATACCGAAGCATTGCTCACTGGTAATATTGAGATAGAGGGTCTTCTGCCTGTCCAAGAATGAGGGGGAATCGCGAATACGGAGTCCGCGGATAGGGAGTTTCACCTGTAGGATGTTCTATGATTATTTTGATGATTGACATCATGCATGTGGAACTGAATGACATTCTGAAGAGGCCAACACAGAAGTTCCAAGACGTTAACTTTACAGCTTAAATAATACGATATTCCAGCGTGTTCAATGATTTAGTCAATAAATTTAATCTCTGGTCCACTCAAATGAGCGATTGATCCAATTTCGAATAGATATTTGCAGAACTAGTGAAGCTCTCCGAGATTTGCAGTCAGTGTCATCTCAGTACTATTGCAATCTTGTTTCTCACCAAATTAACATATCTTCAACTTTATATTCTTATGGAGTTGGTAATTATAATCGCATCATTCAAGCAATTATACCCACTAATAAAACACGCAATGACCAAAGTGTTAATCGCCTCACAGATATCTTCTATTACAAAAACTAGTTATATTTTCATGGAGATGACATAGTGTTATAGCTTCTAGTATTCATATTCATCTCATCGCACTATATCACAGATGAAGGTTTCATCAACTGCTTCTAATGGGATGAGTCGTATGTCATAATGCAAGAAAAAGTATCTGTTAACGAGGATGACAACATCACGAATGGAATTCAAAGACGTTATACGAGAGTTTATCTGTATAGCCAATCGGTATAGAGATTGTCTGGGGATATGAAACTATTTCAAACTGCCAGGTATACAGATCAGGGCGCGTGCAACTCTCGCTCAAGAGGTGAAAATGAAGCAACGATCGTATCTAAAAGCATTACCTTAATATGCACCAATTTCATCTTACCTGTAAAGAGTCATGCATTAGCCTGATCTCCTAGAATTAACTGCGTCAAAAGCTGTGTTGCTTCATGCTACAATTCACTACAGAATAAGTGCAATGTATCGTTATTCCTCACAAATCAGGATTTCTACGTCTAATGTGTGAGATTTTACAAGAATTATCGATGAATCGAGTATATATGGTAAATTATGCCATAGTCAAAGACACAACCGAGAGATGGCTTAATTATCGCTAATAATTGCAACTCATAAATCAAGCTATTACACAGAAACTTCTAAAGATATCCAAATGCAACTGCGAATCAGACCAAACGGCAGCCTGAATTGCATCGAAGGCAAAAGGATGTTACACAAAAAGTCCCAACCATATACTACCATATGAATACCTCACACATAAATGTATACAGATTAAAGCGTCTTCTCGTATGGTAGCGCGTAATAAGGATCGAGTGTAGCGTGTCACACAAGTGCACCTCTCACTCACTCACGCATGCATGCATGGAGCCGTTGCGGCAAAGTGCAAATGTGTACAATCACCATTCATTTCTGCCCGGTTTGCATCACCATCCCTCTCTCTTTTATAAAATTTTTAACCCAGTGTCTAAAGATCCTAGAAACTCCTCCGCATACTGATCCCGATGACGGGTTTCATATATAGGTGTTCAAGACACCCACTTGAAAGTATACTTTGCAAGGCCGTCATAGAGATAGTTGAGAGGACGAATCGAACCGCCCTCGAATGGATTTTCAAGCTTGCGAAAGTTTTACCTTTGCCGACTCATCGCTCGTGACCTCTCTTTCATTGTCCTATTGATGCTACTATGAGATTGGAGATTTTTTATTGATGCTGACTCATGAATTTGATATTATGGTATTGTGTGTATGTAGGTGTTGACCGAGCAACTTTTTTTTTTTGAAGATGGTTTGAGGACTACTACTGGAAATGTGTCGAGAAAATTTTGTGAAACAGTTGTCTGGGAGATTATGATTCGAGTGGTTTCCCAGACTTGAGATATTGCATGAAAGTCTGTGGGATCTCTTGACCTTGCCAGCGAGGGAATAAACTACGGTCTTGAATAAACGCAATAGACGTGTGAAGGAAACGTGTAGGATCAGATTGACGAAATTTCAGAGTCTGATTCGCTGGGAATGTGCACCTGGACTAGATTCCATGAAAAAAAATGATGGATTATTTCTGAGATAGCTCTAACAAAGGTTTCGAAAGGATTCTTGAATCACAAAACTACTCTTAATCCCTGTCAGGCCGAATTTGACTATCAGTGGGTGAAATATGACTCTATGATTAAAATCAGATCCGAGTGACTCTGATATGAATTAATCAGTACTTCGAGGTAAGGTTAATGGTCACTTCCAAAACTAAGTCAGAGAATTCACAAGGAAGGTAACAAATTATCCTAATAGTTGTAAAATTTCGTTCTTCTGCAGATAAACACAGTCCAAATAATGGAAACGTGCTTTGAAATATTAGTTTACTGAGCAAAATCATCATCTAATGGATTTTGGCTCATATATTCAGCTGCCATGGGGACTTGACACGATATACTATTGGTTACCAATTGACTGGGTCTCCATATGATCCCTGATTATTAATAGTCATGGATTCCTCAAGAATTAAAGAATAGTTTGACGGAAAGTTTGTCGTGAAGCAGCATCATTTAACACGGGTCTCTAAAAGTTAGTCTAAATTCGTGATGCAGAATGCCTACGGGATTATTTTGGGATATGTTTTTGGGATTTTCTGGGATCATACTTCAGGTAGAATTGAAATCGCCACTTGGGCCATTTTTGAAGAAAGTCGGGAATAGGTGTTTTCCCGACAATCTTCTATTTTATAACCTCAGTATCTCGACGGAGACGGATTTTGTTGAATTTTACGTGGAACAATTTTTTGTAAATCTTTATAATAAGAACCAAATATATCTCCACACATTTTCTCGTATCAGGCCTCCAGCTCCGGTGGTGAATGTATTTCCGTCCAATATCTATATCTTTCACGGTCTCCGCCCATGAATTGAAAGGAATATATCTTGATGAAGAATATGTTGAGTGGTTTTTTGCAGATCTTTGAAGAATGAACAAAAAAAGGTCTGAAAATATTTTCGTCTGTACAATGAGAAATAGATGGACCTTAGAGGAAAATACATCGATTGCGGAAACAAGAGCATTCAATTGAAAAATGTGTGGATATCTTTTTTGTTCACTTTCTTAAGACCTACAAAAAGTTTCTCTACATATTTTTCATTGAAAAGCGTTCCCGTCGAGTTATCGTGGATTGAAAAGTGAAAAATGTCAGAAGAACACTCATTCCGATTTTTCTCAGGAACACACCCCAAGTGACAACCTCGATTCTAGCCAGAGTATGATCCCAAAAGTCTCCAAAAAGATCTCTCACAATAATCTCGTGGGTGATCCGCATCACGAATTCAAACTCACTTTTACAGACCCGTGTCGAGGCATTAGGATATCCTTCACTATCTGCATGATCGATTTGTGAATCGTTTTAAGATCATCGGCTAGTCTATAAAAATTCCTCATACGTCTATGTAACTGGTCAATTTTGACTCAACAATTGCCATGTGAAATGCAACATTCTTATGAAATCACTCGACCTGACAATGAGTCAAATTTCACTAAAATTTACTTAGTTTGGGTTTTGCCTCTACCTTGGAAGCAGAATTCTGTATCAACATGTTACAAGAGGTCTAGATATCTTTGTTTCAAATGATGTGAAAAGCTCTCAAAGGAAATCCTGTCACCACATTGAAAGGAAGTCCACCTCATAATCCCCCACAAAACAGTTATTTGAAGCTTCCAAAGTTGGTAGTACCAGCAGCTTTGCGTGAGTAGACGAGAGGTACATGCTGTGTAGAATTTCATCTCTTCAATCGGAAAGCACTTGTTCTTATTTCCAAGGACTCTTGTGGAAGATGAGTCTGAGTGCGGGTCGAAACACGGCTAGCCGAGTAATAGGTTAACGAGCGCGGGAACTCAATTAAGAAATGCACGCGCGGTCTGTGCGCTCTCGAGCGTTTTCTCTATAGAGTTGCCAACTTTCTGCACACAAGGTCTGCTACCAACCCCCTTTTCCTCCCTCGAGTCATTTAAACTTCTTCTTTCGCTCTTTGTCTCTCTTTCTGCTTTCGGTCGTTTCTATATCCTCCTACAACCTCCTTCCACATACAATTTTTCCCTCTAATGCGGGCTGGTAACTTTTGTGGGTGATGGAAAAAGGAAAAAAAAAACGGTAAAGGACCGACTCATTTGGCTTTTCCTACTCCTTTGGGGGTCCGAGATTAATAAGCTGGGAATGGGATATTTTCAAAGCGAAACTCTCGCTCTCAATCATCGTACAGCGGGTTAATTTTCTCGGGGAAAGTTTTTTCTCCCATAGTTCGTGAAATTCTTGCCGTATTTGATTAGACTGGAGCATATCGATCATACACTTCAAGGAGCAAACTTATTTCCCTTCAGTGGAGGTGACATCATTACCGCGATATTCTACATCTATGGCGATACAATGGAATTTGGACTGTAGGTTAATCAATAAAACATGTGGTTTGATGATCATCATCAAAAGAAAAGTTTGTCAGCAGCGTATATTCTTAAATTTCCTCTCAAGAAGTGAGACTCCATGGAATCGTCAGAATATAATTTTATTAAAATGGTGCTAGAAAGAAGTAAACCATAGTGGGACGAATGTGAAACATTTGTGATGATCATAAAAGCTCACAGAAGGTAAGAGAGTTTGGAATATGATCCACCTGGAGAGACGCAGTCTTTCATTATTGTGAGTAGTTTTGCCTGCCACTCGTGAAATTCAGCGCCTGGTGTAGTTACACTTGGAGAAATTGGAATGAAATATAAGGAGGGGTCGGGCTCATGGACTCGAAAGCTCATTTGTGATCATCAAAAACTAATGTTAGGGTACAGAGTACTGCCTTGACAAGGAATGCAAGATAACTCGAATGCGACTTGATACGTGTACATACATTCGGATAACATAAAGCTTTAATTCAATTCATGAAATTTGTCAGCAAAGTAAGTTGATATAGTTGCATCGCTAGGCAGATTGAAAGCATTTGATTATTTGTATTTCCCGCGATGATGAGATCGTTGCTTGATCACATTGATTGAGCATCAAAATCAATTCTCATACAGGAATACAGGAATGATACGTATATTATTGCTGATATCATTATCGACCATTTACTCCACTGAGTTGACTAGTTTTACTCACACGGTCATCATTCTTCGATATTCAACATCATCATAGTCATCACATTCAGCTGCACTCTATTAAGGAGGAGGGAATGCCATCATTAGACAATCGAATTCACCTCAGTTTCGGTCATCTAAGCATTAAAACTCATAGAATGTCTATGCGCTGAGTGTATTGGTGTGAGTGAGGAGTGAAGTTCAAACCTCCTTGGCTATCGATCGACCTCTGCAAATACAGATTTCTGCTAAGGCCATGTTAACACTATTTCAGTAAGCTTGGTTCTGCTCCTCCGATTGCTCATCTCGGATTCGGGAATCAATCGGCGGGATGCAATTGTCTTCGAGCTGATCTTCTCCTATCTAGCGGTTTATATTTGGTCCGATTACTGAGTAATGCCATTGGATTCATCTCGATCCATTGTCTGATTGGATTTTACATAAGTAATTCAGAATCGGAACCTGGTCCAATAAAAGAATTCATCAGCTTATTGGGTTATTAAGTGTGATTTCAAAGATAATGTTACAATTATATTCCAACTGATCTCAGTGCATGCGGTTTCTGCAAATGTTCTGTCATGAAATTGCACAATTGCTCATTTCCATTGCAAAGATCCAAGTGAGGGTTTGAAAAGACCTCGGTTAGAATTGGTTGTAAATGATCATTCCTCAGTCGAGGAATCTCAATGGGTTGCATAGTGTTAATCAGATATTGCTCCTTGTTTTTTGCATGTCGCAAGATATGAGTGCACAGAATAGGTTAACAATGACTGAGCAAAATCGATGCATCTTTCATTGCCATGCACCGCAATCGAATAGAGATTTGCACCTCAATTTGCGTACCCATCCGTGAAATTTCCCTCATTAACCCCATTCAATGGGTGCTTCAAGCGATTCATTCTTCGCAAAGTTACCAAATCATCATTAAATTTGCTTTTTCTAGAGAATCATTACAATTGATTCTGAAATATGATAAGGAGTACTGCTTCTATTGAATTGCATCTTTCCAAGATCGCAATTTGAACCATAAGAAATTTGGAACAGATATAGAACCGTGAACCATTATTCGAGATCATTCTAAAAGTCATTGGAGGCATGCACCGTTGTTTAGCTTCCAAATTTAGGTAGTTTCGAAACAGTGTCCCAAAAAAAAATTGAGACCGCTCAGGATCTCAGTAGATTCAATGAGAAAGTTCCCCATGGCATTGATGGCTGTCACATCGAGCTCCCTGGAGTTAAAGGGAATATTCGAGGGAAGTTCATGGGGACCTCATGGGATTTCATCTCCACAATCCACGGGAAGAATCAGGTTTCACTGGTCACTCCTCCAGTTCTGCATTCAGGAATAAAGTGTTCTTCATATTAGAATTTTCACTTTGAATCCAGGTGGAGCTTTTCATGGAATACCATTCAGATTTTCCAGGCTATAAGTGTAATTGAAGATATTCAGAACAGAACAATATCCTCAGTCCCCTTTCCGCGCTTCAAAGTTAGGAAAGCTTTTGACTGAAATTTCTGAGACGCTAGTTCGCAGATCTATAAAACGATTCAAAATTCCGAGTATGTGTGAACAGGATGATGATCATGACGTTTCAAATATCAAGCTTGGGTCTCAAATGTAAATTCAATCCCAACATTATCATCTTGGAATTAGATTCACATAACCTAATCTCACTCACCAAGAAATACTTCCTCATGCAAAAAGTGCACCCCAAATGTGAAGAATTCCTCCATGTGCATATACTGCAGCGACCTACATGGAAAACATTCGCTCCAGCCTATTTTTCTTCCAAAATATCTGCGCTACCACCACCACCCTCACCAACTGCATGCTTCACTCTCATAGAATTTTACACGCTCTTAGACTCAGACTTGGCGAAAAAGAGTGGAGAGTCACGATCGCGAGGGTACACCATAAATTCTCGCTTTGCGTGTACATTGTTCGACGTTCGTGACACTTTATCCAGAGACGTCTAGTAAGTTTCGGAGCTTCAATGTGAGTTCGCGTGCAGAACTCTTGTATGGGCGGGTCTGTTACTCTTCGCGTAAATAATTGCCTCGGAGAATTGCACTTCCTGGTTCGTCAGAAGGTCCGAGTCTAACCTTTAGTTTCGCATACTCATGGATATGTGTACCTCATCGCAACACAATTGAGCTATTTAGTTGATTTGGGCAAGAGTGATTGGTGCTCGGAGGAATTTCGGGAATGAGAGAGACAGAGTGAGAGTGGTTTGTTGCGTCCAATTATTTTGATTGATCGATGTTGAGGGCGGGAGTTTTGATTTTTTTGGATGCGCTGGTTCGTGGTCTGAATACGTAAATAGATAGATCAATCTTCAAGATTCCATCGATTGGGGATCGGAAAATTTTAGAGCCCAGAAAGTTGACCAGCAAAATTGCCGCAGTGATTACGCATAATGCACGGGGTTATGACAGAACTGTAATTTAGCCACTTATCTCTGATTGATCAATCCAGAAAAATGTTCACTGCTCAAGAAGTCTTTCGAAGGGTTTCATCCAGCATGCGTGATAAGAACTTGCGAGTGAATATTACTCCATCTCAGCGAGTACTCGAATATCTGCGTTTACCGCGATTATATTGACCAACTGACGACGGGATATCAAATATATCACCAATTTCTTATCGATTTCTTATATTGAGAGGTGGAAATCACACTCGCCTCTCAAGCAAAAAAATTCTGAGTACGATTATCCATGTTCTGAGAGAATCGGAGAAGTAGAAATACTGTGAGCGTGCGTGCATGCGTGCATAAATGTGTGTGTGTTTGCCTGTATTGAAGTGTTCTCAAGTGTGTTTGGTTTGGATGATAATCGTCGAATTGTGGTGGCAGTACCTGTGCTGCAAGAGTTGCTTCATATTCTCTCCCGTAAGCACTGACATTATGCGTTCAAGGATAAATAATCTTCTCTCCTCCCACTCCACTTCTTCCAAAAAGCTAACTTGGCGAGTATGACCATTTTTCACACCCATTAGTTTATCTGGGATTCAAATATGAATTTCAACTCTTGAGGGTCACGAGATCAAGAAAAATATTACCATAACCTCCTAACGTTCTGATCCCCTGGTTGGGTGTTCTGTGGGGGAATATTCACTTTGAAACCCGGGGAGGCGAATTAACTCGCAAATGCCCGGTTGCTTGAACTGGAAGTTCTATCGGGAGAGGGATTTGACCCCATACTAAGGGAGGCAAATTGACCCGCGAATGCCCGAATGCTCGAACTCGGAGTTCTATCGGGGAGAAATTCGACCTCAATCCTAGGAAGGCAAAAATCGACCCGCCAATGCCCGCAATGCCCGGATGCTTGCACTGGGATTTTTTCGGAGGATGAATTCAATCCGAAACTCATGAAGACAAATTGACCCTCAAATGCCCGGATGCTTGGACTGGAAGTTCCATCGGGATAGGGATTTGACACCATACTAAGGGAGGCAAATTGACCCGCGAATGCCCGAATGCTCGAACTCGGAGTTCTGTCGGGGAGAAATTCGACCTCAATCCTAGGAAGGCAAATCGACCCGCCAATGCCCGCAATGCCCGGATGCTTGCACTGGGATTTTTTCGGAGGATGAATTCAATCCGAAACTCATGAAGACAAATTGACCCTCAAATGCCCGGATGCTTGGACTGGAAGTTCCATCGGGATAGGGATTTGACACCATACTAAGGGAGGCAAATTGACCCGCGAATGCCCGAATGCTCGAACTCGGAGTTCTGTCGGGGAGAAATTCGACCTCAATCCTAGGAAGGCAAATCGACCCGCCAATGCCCGCAATGCCCGGATGCTTGCACTGGGATTTTTTCGGAGGATGAATTCAATCCGAATCTCATGAAGACAAATTGACCCGGAAATGCCCGGATGCCCGGACTGGAAGTTTTTTCAGGGGATGAATTCAATCCGAAACCTAGGAAGGCAAATCGACCCCCAAATGCCCAGATGCTTGAACTGGGAGTTCTGTCGGAGGAGAAATTCAATCTCAAACCTAGGATGGAAAATTGACCCACAAAAGCCCAGATGCTCGGACTGAAAATTCTATTGAGGGAACAATTGGACCCCGGACTCAGGAATGCAAATAAACCCGCAAATACCCGGATGCCCGATATAAGAGTTCTGTCAGGGGAGGAACTTAATCCGAATCTAGGAAGGCAAATTGACCCGCAAATGTACGGATGCTCGAACTGGAAATTTTATCAGGGAAGAATTCCTACCCCAAACCAAGGAGGGCGAATTAACCAGCAGATAGCCGGATGCTCGGACTGAGAATTCTATCGAAAGAAAAATCTCTTCCTGATACTTCGATCCGGAGCACTCTCCGTTGGTAGTTTTCATACTCTGAAATCAAACAGTTCATTAACTTGTTTTGATCGAATTCCCTATATTTTTCCGAGATATTTCGAATTTCGACCCCGAACTCAGGAAAGCAAGTCAACCCAAAAATGCCCACATGCTCGAAATGTGAGTTCTGTCAGGGAAAAAATTCAACTCCAAATCCAGGAAGGCAAATTGACCCGCAAATGCACGGATGCTCGAACTAGAAATTCTATCAGGGAAAAAATTCAACCCAAACCAAGGAGGATAAATTAACCCCCAAATGTCTGGATTCTTGAACTGGGAGTTCTGTCGTGGAAGGAATTCAACAATGAAAATTTTTGCAGGGCCCGATCTTGAGAGTTTCGATCCCAATATTTTTGACTTAGAATGTTTCAGATAAGTGGTTCATCTACGTTATGTTGTGACCTGAATAGTCCGATTGCAATCGCACCTGTGGAAACTTTCATGGATCTCTTTATCAAATACTCCAGCGATTCTCAACTCGCCATTCATTTTACCTTCGCAATCGATTCAAAATACGCCACATGTATCATCCATCCCCGCGCCCAATCGAAAGTCCCTCATTCCATGAAATCAAATAAGATGTATGCCTCAAAAAGGAAGAGCCAAGCAAACAAAGCATTACAATGATGGATCCTAGTAAAAAAAAGGATCCCGTGATAGTATAAGCAACACGTATCCAGAAAAATCATGGTCATATTGCATGCGTACGCGAATTCGATACCCTATTGCAACCAAAATATTCTCCTTTCTTGATGTTTATCGTATAATCAAGTATGAGATCCTGCTATGTAGACTCGTGCAATTCTTCCATATTGAGAATTGAATCTCCCAAGTAACATAATCTCATTTTTCCTCGTGAAGCACCTCACTCGAGTTATCCAAAAAACCGACAGGGTAATAAGTAGATCAGTCACAATACCCATCAAACTCTATGCAAAATGAAATACACATTTCGATGATCCACTTGCAAACCTCTATCCACATCCAGAATTCCATTCGATATCGCATTCCATGACATTATCCTACTCTCGCTATTCCGTGAGCACATATATCCACAGTAAAAGGGGCGTTGAAATTTCACAAGCCAAATGGCAAATCCTACATCCAAGAGCATACAATTCCTCTCTCGCAAATTCTCCTTCAAACTCGTTTACTCGTTTATACTCGCTATAGCTGAAACTTGAATTCTATAAAGCTCTTCTTCTGGGTGTGCCAGTAGAGAACGTCTATACGCGCACAACTTGTCGATATATCTGCTTAGGCAAGAATTATGTGCCGCTTGATTTAGCTTTTGCTCTGTGTAAAAACATACCTACCTCGTTAAGCCCGTGACGATACGGGGCAACATCGTTACGCAATACTTGAGAAAACAGGGCGGGAATGGAGTAAAAAAAAAAAGGATAAGTCGGTATTTTGTGGAAATACGGAGGCATCAGGTTACAAAGTTCTAATTAAAATTATAGCTTGCGTAATTTGCACTGTATCAGCCCCCGATAAAAGAGTCGAGAAGTTTTTCAATTAAGGTTGTTATTGTTAGATGCCAAGTCAAAATTTCATCTGAGATCATTAATTCATGAGGGAGGATGGGTCTATTGACCCTTGACCTAGGTTAAGATTGCTTTCATAGTCGTGATTCTTGAGAGAGTTGAACAGAAGATACTCTGTCAGTATCTTGGTTAATAACGTCTCTGAATGTGACCCATTGGTTCGATTTCCATGGTTATTAGAATTGGAACATGTCCTTGCACTCAATGAGTGAACTATGTTCCATCCTTAGGAGTCGAAACCCATATATTTCAGTTGGGTAGTTTGAGATACTCAAGGTCACGGGTAATGAAAGGCCATGCCAGGCCAAATTGGGTGTACTGAATAATCAGATTTGATTGATGAATATCAAAATATTGTGAAGTATATCAGGCATCTACATTCGATTTTGATCAGGATTTACAAACCTTGTAGATAATTGATGGTATGTCAAGTATCATCGACCTTAGTAGTGGATATAGGCCAGTCCGAGCACACACCAGTCCGGAGCACAGCGGTCCGAGCACAATGGAAAATAACATGTATGCCAGTCCGAGCACACAGGCAACCTATGACCCATAACCCAGTCGGTAAGGTAGGTTGCCACCTTGCCTACTGTAGGTAAGGGGGTACACTTGAGCCAATAAGGTAGTGATCTGCATTACCATCAGGAGGTAAGACTCTGCTTGACCGATGGTAACCGATCACAACATGTGCAGGACAAACAGCCTGTCAAATGTTTTTTGATGGCCCCTGAAAAGGGGCCTATTGTACTCCCCGCTCCGCCTAGCAATCTGGAACATCATTCCTCCTTGATGTTGGCACCGGCTCAGGCCTAGTCGGGATCCTAAACCATGGTTCTCGAGGAGGTGGTGGTGGAGGTGACTGGAACAACCTGACCTCGATGACCACCACCGGTTCCCGACGTCTCGGTTCTATGTCGATGATAGGCATCGATGGCAACTCGGTTCGGAGCTCTTGTTGATCCATTGTGAGCAAGCGATTGAATGACACCCTGACGCTCTGTAGCCTTGCTTTATAGTCGAGCCCCCCTCCATCGTGCCACCGCAACGCATGCGCACTTTCTTCTGGGGCCGACTGTTCACTGGAATATTGTCCAGTCATCCGTAACACAGGAGTCTAATTCCACGATTTCGATACCTATCTCTTTCATCCGTGCATGATCGTCTTTCCCTATTCCGCACTCTTTCATTTTATCCACGCAGGCTTTCAACTTGCGCAAGAATGGTGTTTCCCATCGAACTAATCTCTGCATATACAGATTGACATCTGTGATGATGATCTCTGTATCGTTTTTGTAGTAGTACCCGGTGTCGAAATTATAGAAGAAATAATCATCAATCCATAAATTGCCATCCACTGTGTTGAACTCGAGTTTCGCCGATTCTATGCATCTCTCGCACGACTCCTCTTCATCGAAGAAATTAACGCTGACTGCTACCTCACCGGGCAAGAGCCTCCAATCTTCGGATACTGGATACCCTTTGCAGGACTGCAAGGTCTCCTTTCTTTCTGTACACCCATCTTCACCCAGGAAATGGATGCAGATATTGAACGAGAAGCCCATGACGACAGAATGATCTGTCTGCGTGTCCAACCGGGCTTTATATGCCAATCGTCCCCACCACAAGTCGAGCCGCCGACGCCGCACGCATGCGCATATCCCGAATTCTTGAGTGTACGCTAGTGTAAGCCAGAATGGCTCAATGGTAGAGTGTATGACTTTTGATCATTCGGTTCTCGGTTCGAATCCGGGTTCTGGCATTTTTTTTGGCTCCATGGGTGATAATCATGGATGCTCTAGAACTCGCCGAAGTAGCTCAGTGGGAGAGCATATGACTGAAGATCATCCGGTCCTCGGTTCGAATCCGAGTTTCGGCAACTTTTTTTGCTTCTAACTCTCAAATTTTCTGTAAGTGTCAGAACTTTGGAGCTTTCGATAATCTTTGTGGTCGGGATACGTTTGTTTTTGAGCCTTATACGTCTTTTGAGAGTACTCTTTCCATTCGGAAGGTTCTCCTTGCTTCTGCTTCCCCTCATCTAAGAGAGGAGTACGCTCAGTGCTGTTACTCTGATGGTTACCCATTGTAGACTGAGATAACCACGTCATGTTCACTCGCTATTTATATCTTCCCACTCCATCTCCTCGTCAAAAACTGCATGCTCTTGCAAAAAGTGTCTGATGAGCTTAACATTGTGCAACGCACACACTGCCTTCTTTGACTCTGTGTGATTGGGACACACCGTGACTCGCTTCTGATTATACAGCTGATCCAAGGATAGGTATCCCGAATCTTCGATATCTCGGACGTTGAATCCAAATCTCTCGAGCCACTCCTTGTTCATCGAACCTTTGACAGTGACTAACTCGGCATCACTCAACACCTCTCTGAGTAGCTCACCGATACAATTGTATGGGATGTCTCCAGAGCTCCAGGGAATACCGTGATAGTGCTGCTCCAACCATCTATTCCGATCTTTGTACTTTTTTGCAAGCTTCTTCCGAGGAAATGGCTCCTTGAACAGGAATACTCGGGGTTCAGCTTTGCTTTGAAGTGGTACCACAGACAGTTCTTTGAGAATAGGCTGATTGACCGGCTGTCTGAAGCCCTGCATGTCCACGACGTACTCCATCTCGGAAGCGAATGAGCTCTCACGTCCCCGCGGGACTCTTTATATCACCCACCACTCATTCCCCCACTACTTGTTCAAACGTTTCCTAACATCGCCGGTCATGGGATTGTACTCGGTGATGCGATCGTGTAAGATTAAGCAGTAGGCTGAAGTATTGGCCGGGAAATTGTTTCTCGCTTCTATTTCTATACGGATGTCCACAGCAGCTGTCTTTAATGACTCATTCTGCATAGAACAGTCAATAGAGTAGAGCGCAACGTTGCTGATGAAGTCACGTCTGTTGAGTAGTGGTTGAGGTTCCTCTCCGTAGTATGATCTCTGAAAGTTGCTGTACATATCGTACAATATGGAGTATTGATTCTGATTCAAGTTCAAATTCAAGTTTCCGTATGGGTAGTATTGAGAATTCAAGTAGAGCTTGATATCACTTATGTCGCAGTTATCGAATCGACTCGCATCAGCTCCATTCTGCCCCTTTCGAGATGACTGGAAAGCCAGTATGACGAAACGAGGTTTCTCCAACTGGTTCGTTGTCTTAACAGTCCAAACGTGTCTCGACGTTGAGGGCAGCAGTGGATACTCGTAGAGCTCCCAAGTTCGATATCCCATTTCCAGATATCCACCCTTCTTGATGTTGTTGATGAGCTTGATCTTCTCTTTGTCCGATGGCGTCACATATGGCATTCTCCACTCCACTGAGTTCACTTCAATCTTGAAATTCTCGTAAGTGGCGCCTGCCCCACCAGCTACTGGAATGGCTTCTTGGACAATGGCGTTCAAATCGTCCCTGGATCTCACAAGGACGAGCTCATGCTTCACGTTAACGATGACCTTTTGGAAGTCTTCTGCAAAGCCCAGGATCGAGCTGAGTGGGATCGACACATCGAAGTTTCCATTTTCATCGACTATCGAAATATCATCTTCCAAACCGATCCACCCGGCATTCTCTATCATCTTACTCTGACCAGGCTTGAGAGATAACCAGCTTTTCATTGTAGTGGTTAGGCCTACATTCTTACTCTTATCGATCTCTACCCCATCGATTTCATAACGAACTTCCTCGAATAGATAGCAGACACCATTATTGACAAACTTTGTGTTGGTCAGAGCTTGCCCATTAGGTTTCGTCAACTTCCCACACACCCTTATGAAACTACGCGAAGGTAGAAGGTACAGATCTTGATGCTGAATCATGATCCGTAATTCATCGTTGTTCCCGAAAGAAGAACTTGCAAATGGCTGATGTGCATGAACTTCGTAGTGAGAGACGGAATCGTCTGATGGTGCGCGAGACAGAACATCTAGAGCGTCCTCCATTGCAATTTAGTGAACAAGTTATTTTCCACCAAGGTTTACTGTGTATCCCAGATTCCGTAGAAACTGAGTGTTTCGCCGTGTTAGCACTCTGGTTGCTTGCTGACGACTGATGACTGGTCGACATACCGACGCCTTTATATACTCTTTGGCTAGCTTCCTCTTAAACAGAAGACCCATGATCAAATCGATTTGAGATGTAGTCTTACCGTGACTTCAGCACCTCTGAAGTTGATCAAATCACCGTCCTGATCGACGATACGTATTTGCAAGAAATCTATACACTTCGTTATAACCGGGAGATAGATGATCTGACTCGGTGTTTCGTTGACCTTGAACCCAGGAGCAACTTTCAGAGCAAACTCGTGAATAGAATGGACTCTTCTGCCGTTCAGATAGGCCCCACCAGTGACGTTGCACTCGACTCGCAAAGAGTTAACCTTGAAGACACTGACGATTTCGTCTGAGGTGTGTTTCAAATCTGCCTTTAGGAGACGTGGATGGAAGCCCAATATCTGTCCGATACTATCTGATGGACGAAAATCCACCGGCTGACTAGATTCTATCTGCGACTGTAGTAAGTTGTTGTGAGGTTTCACACTCAATGACTCGCCCTTGGGAATCTGCTCCACAAGGAAAGTCTCTATATCTTCGAGCTCGTAACTCCCAACTGGAATGACAATAACTTGATCTCCAAAGTAGAATTTATCTCGTCCAATATCGATGTTTGGGATTGAGTGAGAGGTAAGAAGTGCTACTAGTCCCAATTCGTACTTTTTCTCCGGGGATAGCTCCAGTGGGGGATCAATAGGTGCTCCGAGGTACGATGACTTGCCTGATAGACTCAGTGTATTTGATTCATCCATGACGGTTGAATACACAATGAACCAGACCTGCGGAACGCACTCCTTTTATAGTCTACCGCTGAGGAAAGCTAGGCATAGATGTCCACAGTTGTACGTCCCAAAATCTTGATACCTTTCGTGATTGTACTTAACCCCGTCAACTCCCAGATAATTCATCAACTCCAATGGTGGCTGAAGGTCACCGAAACTGTCGAAGTATACCACGTCACCACCGCGTTTGCGGTAAGCCACCCAATGCGTCCCCGGTCCGCTCGCGTCGTCCAGGTTGACTATCGCCGATTCCCGGTACCGCGGGCCGCGCGCCGGAAGGCCGTTCCGCATGAACACGCCGCGGAAGTACGGAATTTTCAGTACCTTAGCAAACCTCTCCAGATCGAGATTGCTCAGCGCGCGGTTTGGGAGCGCGATCCTCTTCCTGCCTTTTCTATCGCCGGACGCGCTTTTACCACTCTTTTCCGTGGCTGCTTTTTTGCGACTCCTTTTCTTCTCTTTACCGGACGTTTTTTTGGGGGAAAACCCGAACCATATGGTCTCATGTACAGCGCTGTTCCAGTCTTGTAGGGTTTCAGATACAAACTCCCACCCACTGCAATAGATTCCATCTTCTGATTGTGTCTCTTCTTCTCTTCCAAGTCCATCTTCGCCGCCCTAGCGTCATTGATGGCTTTGGCGACCCCCGCTGCTCCCCCGGCTATTGCACCAGTAGCACTCAATCCAGCGAAAAGAGGGATGAGATATGGGAGAAATCCACCCATCTTCTTAGGTATTGGGAGCACGCGAGGAACTTTGACCTTCTTTTTGCCACCAGCTTTCTTGACTGCATCCCGAGCACCCCTGAGCGCCGAGCTGATTACATTTCGAGCTCTAGCACGAGGCTTCAAAGACTTGGAAGCAGCTTTGATTACATTATTCAGAGGAACCCCCATCCCTAACTTATTCTTAGCATTCATAACATTTGTAACCGCGTAGGCAGCAACCCTCTCTCCGAGTTTTGCATCCCTAGACTTGACGCGAGCCCAAGCTTTAGCAGCTAAGTCTCTGTCGGCTGCATTCCGCGCTTGGACATTCTCGCGATTTTTCGAGTAGGCTATATCATGCTCCCTGCACGCTGCATCAAGAGCATTGATACCCCGGTCCCCACGTGCTAGCCGCATAGCAAGCTTCGTCCCCGGTCCGCAAAATTGGTAACCTGGTAGGTGTAGCTCACCCGGCAACTTGTTGATGAGCGTATTGACGAGGCCACGACCTCGCTTACGTTTTCCGTGGATGATCATCTTCTCTCGAGAGTAGACTCACGACTGAGCGAGGTCACTGCGTGAGGTCTATTTATACCTCCCCGCCCCCCTCGAGTATATAAGTCCAGAACTGATCCCCATACACTCATTTGTTGATCAAGGTTCTTGCGAGCAACATGAATTTCTCAGAACAGACGGTGAAGCTCCCAGTTACGAACTTCGACGTTGGGGAACAGAGGAAGAGCAAGAAACACGGGGACTTACTGCCTGACACTATCAGAGCGGTAATCTGCGGCCCATCAAACTGTGGCAAGACGAACAGTCTCATGACACTCATAACTCACCCAAACGGTCTGAGATTCGCTAACGTCTACTTATACTCAAAGTCTTTGAATCAGCCAAAGTACAAATTCCTGGAGGCCGTACTGCAGTCCGTTGGTGGGATAAATTTTTTCCCTTTCAGTGAGCACGAGTCAGTCATACCTCCAGACCAAGCGTTGCCAAATTCTATTATGATCTTTGATGACATAGCTTGTGAGAAACAGGACAGTGTGAAAGCCTACTTCTGCATGGGAAGACATAAAGCTGTCGACTGCTTCTACCTCTGTCAATCGTACGCGTTTGTTCCCAAACACCTGGTCAGAGACAACGTGAATCTCCTGGTCATATTCCGTCAGGATGAAACTAACGTCAAACATGTCTACGATGATCATGTCAACTCAGACATGCCATTCACGCGCTTCAAAGAACTCTGTTCCTCGTGTTGGAGAGATGGCAAGCATGGTTTCCTCGTTATAGATAAAGATAGACCTCTCAACGAGGGTCGCTACAGAAAAGGTTTCGACAGCTTTGCTATAAATATAGGCTGAATCAGGTATATCAATGTCAGTCTTTGAACGTATGTTGAAGCATCAACATGGAAGACTATCTCCAGCAGGAGGACGTATTGCGTCGACTAGTTGAAGCTAGAGATGCTATCAAGAGAAAGTATAATTTACTACAGCATGGGCAAGCTGAGACGCAGAAAGCTCTCTCAGAGACATTCAAACCTATCATCGATCCTTTAGAGCGGCTTGTCTCGAAAACAAAGCCTCCACGCATGAAAGAAGTTTACAAAGCTGAGGAAACCTTGCGAAAGACCGAGCCGTCTGATACTGGTACTGAGGATGAGTATGAGACGGTGGTGGAAAATACATCAGCCGAGGAGACCGATGGTCCAAACATTAATGAATACAAAGACTATCTCTCATTATTGAGGAAGAAAGGGGAACATAGTAATCTAGATAAACTCTACGGTGTTAGACTGGAGAGGGGGAAGACTATGATTGGGGATGTGGCCATAGATTTCACACAAGACTCGGTCATTGTCGATGGAGTCGAGTATCCGAGGTCTGATGGACTGATGGATCTCTTATTCCTGAAGAAATCAAAGTCACACAACAAGAAGGATTTGGCTAAGTACAAACGCATACTAGAGGCTTCCAATGTACATAAGAAAGGGTACAATAGCAGAGGTGAATTACGACAATTCAATAGCTCAAAATTCACGAGCATCATTGCTCCTTTGTTTGAAAGCAAGAAGGGAGGATCAGTGTCGAGAATCAATAAGTCGTTCTTACCGAATTTCAAGGTTGCGAGACTTGGTAGCACGGTTGACTACGTATACTGGGATGATCCCAATGAATTGGTCGACCGCTTGCGCCTGCTGATGGCCGAGAGAAGTGCTGGGAACCCCAGCCACGACAATGAGATTCGTTCAATATTGGAGGAACTGCATGAGAGAGGCTATATAAGCTGAGTAATCTCTTTTCTCTCAATCAGTTCCAATATGGATGTCGATCTATTCGGACGTAAACAGAGCGTAGGCGGCGGTCAACGCGGGCCTCCTGGTATTGGATTCAGACTCACTATTGATGGTCAATATGATCTGGACAATAAAAGGCTCTGCAACGTGGCTGAGCCGAGAGATATGAAAGACGTAGTCAACTTGGACACAATGTTACAATTCATCCATGACTCAACCCAGAAACTGCAGATGCAAATGAAAGAAATGCACGAGCTCTTCCTGAGTTCTCAGAATGAAACAGAGCGAGATATCGATATGTTCAACAGAGTGGTTTTTGCACTGATCCACAAGCACGAATTACCCGCTGATTATGTGAATAAATACAACTCCAGCGGGGACAGATGACTCATTCTTCCATCAGATGCTGAACATGGAACAAGTAGTGGAAGAGCTACATAAGCCTGCTCGGCGAAACTACCCACGTCGCAAGTTTGAGATGAGGGGTTTGCATGAGACGTGGCAAGCCGATTTAGTGGAAATGCTCCCTTATGCTAAGGTCAATAAAGGATACAATTACCTGTTAACAGTCATCGACGTCTTCTCCAAATACGCCTGGGCTGTGCCTGTAAAGAAAAAAACTGGCGCAGACGTAACCGCAGCTATGAGATCAGTGTTCCGTCAAGGTCATGTACCAAGGAATCTCCAGACCGACAATGGAAAAGAATTTTACAATGCAGAGTTCCAGGAACTCATGGGAGAGTTCAATGTCAATCTATACTCTACCTACAGCAACATGAAGGCGTCTATATGCGAGCGTTTCAATCGCACGCTCAAGAATATGATGTGGAAACGCTTCAGTTTACGTGGAACTTACAAGTGGCTCGATATACTGCCTGGTCTACTGGCGGAGTACAACGGGAAAAAACATCGCACTATCGGCATCGAACCGATGAATGTTACACTTCAAAATGAGCAGGATATCCTGGAATTGTACCATAGAAACGAGCATCCGCGGAATAAGCCAAAGTTCAAGGTTGGAGATCACGTGCGAGTGAGCAAACTGAAACATGTGTTTGAGAAAGGCTACACACCTAACTGGACAACAGAGATATTTACCATCCGAAGAGTAGCTTTGACGAATCCAGTTACTTACCACTTGAAAGACTATCAGGGCAACGATGTTTCTGGAGGATTCTATGAACAGGAACTCTCTCCATCGAAGTATCCTGATGTGTATCTAGTGGAAAAAATTATCAGAAGGCGGGGGAGCCAAGTCTTTGTGAAATGGTTGGGTTTCGATGATTCTCACAACAGTTGGATAGAAAGAGATGGCATTTGAGAAAATAAGAGTGACAAAGGCCCCGCCACCGCCCTTGTCTGTGGAGTCTACCCGCTTCCTATACCGTTCTTCCGAACCACTACTAGGAATAGGAAGCCACTACTCCTCCGTTGACTCTTATTTCTCTTTTTTTTTTCTCTTTATTTACAACATATATACAAGATTCAAATCTGAGCAAATGAGAGGCCTGGCCCGTGTCTCTCGACAGAGAGTCTTCCGTTGTCCGCAGCATCCATCATGCTGAGATTGATCTCGGGGTTGGCCATGAGAGACATGGAAATCTTCTTCGGAAGGAAGACCTCAAACTCGTCTTCGAGTCTCGCCACTACCTTGGGCCCGTACTTGGTAACCACGTGCTTTATCTTTGTGATCCTGTATGAGTGGTCTTCCTCGAGGTCAGAGATCTTCTTCGTCGGGAGGAAGCTATTCCGAGCGACTTCATTTAGTTCCGCGAGATCCATCTAGAAGAGGTTGGATCCTCAGTACCAGTATCAGACGGCTCGGTCTTTCGCAAGGTTTCCTCAGCTTTGTAAACTTCTTTCATGCGTGGAGGCTTTGTTTTCGAGACAAGCCGCTCTAAAGGATCGATGATAGGTTTGAATGTCTCTGAGAGAGCTTTCTGCGTCTCAGCTTGCCCATGCTGTAGTAAATTATACTTTCTCTTGATAGCATCTCTAGCTTCAACTAGTCGACGCAATACGTCCTCCTGCTGGAGATAGTCTTCCATGTTGATGCTTCAACATACGTTCAAAGACTGACATTGATATACCTGATTCAGCCTATATTTATAGCAAAGCTGTCGAAACCTTTTCTGTAGCGACCCTCGTTGAGAGGTCTATCTTTATCTATAACGAGGAAACCATGCTTGCCATCTCTCCAACACGAGGAACAGAGTTCTTTGAAGCGCGTGAATGGCATGTCTGAGTTGACATGATCATCGTAGACATGTTTGACGTTAGTTTCATCCTGACGGAATATGACCAGGAGATTCACGTTGTCTCTGACCAGGTGTTTGGGAACAAACGCGTACGATTGACAGAGGTAGAAGCAGTCGACAGCTTTATGTCTTCCCATGCAGAAGTAGGCTTTCACACTGTCCTGTTTCTCACAAGCTATGTCATCAAAGATCATAATAGAATTTGGCAACGCTTGGTCTGGAGGTATGACTGACTCGTGCTCACTGAAAGGGAAAAAATTTATCCCACCAACGGACTGCAGTACGGCCTCCAGGAATTTGTACTTTGGCTGATTCAAAGACTTTGAGTATAAGTAGACGTTAGCGAATCTCAGACCGTTTGGGTGAGTTATGAGTGTCATGAGACTGTTCGTCTTGCCACAGTTTGATGGGCCGCAGATTACCGCTCTGATAGTGTCAGGCAGTAAGTCCCCGTGTTTCTTGCTCTTCCTCTGTTCCCCAACGTCGAAGTTCGTAACTGGGAGCTTCACCGTCTGTTCTGAGAAATTCATGTTGCTCGCAAGAACCTTGATCAACAAATGAGTGTATGGGGATCAGTTCTGGACTTATATACTCGAGGGGGGCGGGGAGGTATAAATAGACCTCACGCAGTGACCTCGCTCAGTCGTGAGTCTACTCTCGAGAGAAGATGATCATCCACGGAAAACGTAAGCGAGGTCGTGGCCTCGTCAATACGCTCATCAACAAGTTGCCGGGTGAGCTACACCTACCAGGTTACCAATTTTGCGGACCGGGGACGAAGCTTGCTATGCGGCTAGCACGTGGGGACCGGGGTATCAATGCTCTTGATGCAGCGTGCAGGGAGCATGATATAGCCTACTCGAAAAATCGCGAGAATGTCCAAGCGCGGAATGCAGCCGACAGAGACTTAGCTGCTAAAGCTTGGGCTCGCGTCAAGTCTAGGGATGCAAAACTCGGAGAGAGGGTTGCTGCCTACGCGGTTACAAATGTTATGAATGCTAAGAATAAGTTAGGGATGGGGGTTCCTCTGAATAATGTAATCAAAGCTGCTTCCAAGTCTTTGAAGCCTCGTGCTAGAGCTCGAAATGTAATCAGCTCGGCGCTCAGGGGTGCTCGGGATGCAGTCAAGAAAGCTGGTGGCAAAAAGAAGGTCAAAGTTCCTCGCGTGCTCCCAATACCTAAGAAGATGGGTGGATTTCTCCCATATCTCATCCCTCTTTTCGCTGGATTGAGTGCTACTGGTGCAATAGCCGGGGGAGCAGCGGGGGTCGCCAAAGCCATCAATGACGCTAGGGCGGCGAAGATGGACTTGGAAGAGAAGAAGAGACACAATCAGAAGATGGAATCTATTGCAGTGGGTGGGAGTTTGTATCTGAAACCCTACAAGACTGGAACAGCGCTGTACATGAGACCATATGGTTCGGGTTTTCCCCCAAAAAAACGTCCGGTAAAGAGAAGAAAAGGAGTCGCAAAAAAGCAGCCACGGAAAAGAGTGGTAAAAGCGCGTCCGGCGATAGAAAAGGCAGGAAGAGGATCGCGCTCCCAAACCGCGCGCTGAGCAATCTCGATCTGGAGAGGTTTGCTAAGGTACTGAAAATTCCGTACTTCCGCGGCGTGTTCATGCGGAACGGCCTTCCGGCGCGCGGCCCGCGGTACCGGGAATCGGCGATAGTCAACCTGGACGACGCGAGCGGACCGGGGACGCATTGGGTGGCTTACCGCAAACGCGGTGGTGACGTGGTATACTTCGACAGTTTCGGTGACCTTCAGCCACCATTGGAGTTGATGAATTATCTGGGAGTTGACGGGGTTAAGTACAATCACGAAAGGTATCAAGATTTTGGGACGTACAACTGTGGACATCTATGCCTAGCTTTCCTCAGCGGTAGACTATAAAAGGAGTGCGTTCCGCAGGTCTGGTTCATTGTGTATTCAACCGTCATGGATGAATCAAATACACTGAGTCTATCAGGCAAGTCATCGTACCTCGGAGCACCTATTGATCCCCCACTGGAGCTATCCCCGGAGAAAAAGTACGAATTGGGACTAGTAGCACTTCTTACCTCTCACTCAATCCCAAACATCGATATTGGACGAGATAAATTCTACTTTGGAGATCAAGTTATTGTCATTCCAGTTGGGAGTTACGAGCTCGAAGATATAGAGACTTTCCTTGTGGAGCAGATTCCCAAGGGCGAGTCATTGAGTGTGAAACCTCACAACAACTTACTACAGTCGCAGATAGAATCTAGTCAGCCGGTGGATTTTCGTCCATCAGATAGTATCGGACAGATATTGGGCTTCCATCCACGTCTCCTAAAGGCAGATTTGAAACACACCTCAGACGAAATCGTCAGTGTCTTCAAGGTTAACTCTTTGCGAGTCGAGTGCAACGTCACTGGTGGGGCCTATCTGAACGGCAGAAGAGTCCATTCTATTCACGAGTTTGCTCTGAAAGTTGCTCCTGGGTTCAAGGTCAACGAAACACCGAGTCAGATCATCTATCTCCCGGTTATAACGAAGTGTATAGATTTCTTGCAAATACGTATCGTCGATCAGGACGGTGATTTGATCAACTTCAGAGGTGCTGAAGTCACGGTAAGACTACATCTCAAATCGATTTGATCATGGGTCTTCTGTTTAAGAGGAAGCTAGCCAAAGAGTATATAAAGGCGTCGGTATGTCGACCAGTCATCAGTCGTCAGCAAGCAACCAGAGTGCTAACACGGCGAAACACTCAGTTTCTACGGAATCTGGGATACACAGTAAACCTTGGTGGAAAATAACTTGTTCACTAAATTGCAATGGAGGACGCTCTAGATGTTCTGTCTCGCGCACCATCAGACGATTCCGTCTCTCACTACGAAGTTCATGCACATCAGCCATTTGCAAGTTCTTCTTTCGGGAACAACGATGAATTACGGATCATGATTCAGCATCAAGATCTGTACCTTCTACCTTCGCGTAGTTTCATAAGGGTGTGTGGGAAGTTGACGAAACCTAATGGGCAAGCTCTGACCAACACAAAGTTTGTCAATAATGGTGTCTGCTATCTATTCGAGGAAGTTCGTTATGAAATCGATGGGGTAGAGATCGATAAGAGTAAGAATGTAGGCCTAACCACTACAATGAAAAGCTGGTTATCTCTCAAGCCTGGTCAGAGTAAGATGATAGAGAATGCCGGGTGGATCGGTTTGGAAGATGATATTTCGATAGTCGATGAAAATGGAAACTTCGATGTGTCGATCCCACTCAGCTCGATCCTGGGCTTTGCAGAAGA
The DNA here is from genome assembly GCA_029851415.1 of Eretmocerus hayati. NCBI lineage: Eukaryota > Metazoa > Arthropoda > Insecta > Hymenoptera > Aphelinidae > Eretmocerus > Eretmocerus hayati. The sequence continues at coordinate 10,937,117 of CM056741.1, forward strand.
CTTCCAAAAGGTCATCGTTAACGTGAAGCATGAGCTCGTCCTTGTGAGATCCAGGGACGATTTGAACGCCATTGTCCAAGAAGCCATTCCAGTAGCTGGTGGGGCAGGCGCCACTTACGAGAATTTCAAGATTGAAGTGAACTCAGTGGAGTGGAGAATGCCATATGTGACGCCATCGGACAAAGAGAAGATCAAGCTCATCAACAACATCAAGAAGGGTGGATATCTGGAAATGGGATATCGAACTTGGGAGCTCTACGAGTATCCACTGCTGCCCTCAACGTCGAGACACGTTTGGACTGTTAAGACAACGAACCAGTTGGAGAAACCTCGTTTCGTCATACTGGCTTTCCAGTCATCTCGAAAGGGGCAGAATGGAGCTGATGCGAGTCGATTCGATAACTGCGACATAAGTGATATCAAGCTCTACTTGAATTCTCAATACTACCCATACGGAAACTTGAATTTGAACTTGAATCAGAATCAATACTCCATATTGTACGATATGTACAGCAACTTTCAGAGATCATACTACGGAGAGGAACCTCAACCACTACTCAACAGACGTGACTTCATCAGCAACGTTGCGCTCTACTCTATTGACTGTTCTATGCAGAATGAGTCATTAAAGACAGCTGCTGTGGACATCCGTATAGAAATAGAAGCGAGAAACAATTTCCCGGCCAATACTTCAGCCTACTGCTTAATCTTACACGATCGCATCACCGAGTACAATCCCATGACCGGCGATGTTAGGAAACGTTTGAACAAGTAGTGGGGGAATGAGTGGTGGGTGATATAAAGAGTCCCGCGGGGACGTGAGAGCTCATTCGCTTCCGAGATGGAGTACGTCGTGGACATGCAGGGCTTCAGACAGCCGGTCAATCAGCCTATTCTCAAAGAACTGGCTGTGGTACCACTTCAAAGCAAAGCTGAACCCCGAGTATTCCTGTTCAAGGAGCCATTTCCTCGGAAGAAGCTTGCAAAAAAGTACAAAGATCGGAATAGATGGTTGGAGCAGCACTATCACGGTATTCCCTGGAGCTCTGGAGACATCCCATACAATTGTATCGGTGAGCTACTCAGAGAGGTGTTGAGTGATGCCGAGTTAGTCACTGTCAAAGGTTCGATGAACAAGGAGTGGCTCGAGAGATTTGGATTCAACGTCCGAGATATCGAAGATTCGGGATACCTATCCTTGGATCAGCTGTATAATCAGAAGCGAGTCACGGTGTGTCCCAATCACACAGAGTCAAAGAAGGCAGTGTGTGCGTTGCACAATGTTAAGCTCATCAGACACTTTTTGCAAGAGCATGCAGTTTTTGACGAGGAGATGGAGTGGGAAGATATAAATAGCGAGTGAACATGACGTGGTTATCTCAGTCTACAATGGGTAACCATCAGAGTAACAGCACTGAGCGTACTCCTCTCTTAGATGAGGGGAAGCAGAAGCAAGGAGAACCTTCCGAATGGAAAGAGTACTCTCAAAAGACGTATAAGGCTCAAAAACAAACGTATCCCGACCACAAAGATTATCGAAAGCTCCAAAGTTCTGACACTTACAGAAAATTTGAGAGTTAGAAGCAAAAAAAGTTGCCGAAACTCGGATTCGAACCGAGGACCGGATGATCTTCAGTCATATGCTCTCCCACTGAGCTACTTCGGCGAGTTCTAGAGCATCCATGATTATCACCCATGGAGCCAAAAAAAATGCCAGAACCCGGATTCGAACCGAGAACCGAATGATCAAAAGTCATACACTCTACCATTGAGCCATTCTGGCTTACACTAGCGTACACTCAAGAATTCGGGATATGCGCATGCGTGCGGCGTCGGCGGCTCGACTTGTGGTGGGGACGATTGGCATATAAAGCCCGGTTGGACACGCAGACAGATCATTCTGTCGTCATGGGCTTCTCGTTCAATATCTGCATCCATTTCCTGGGTGAAGATGGGTGTACAGAAAGAAAGGAGACCTTGCAGTCCTGCAAAGGGTATCCAGTATCCGAAGATTGGAGGCTCTTGCCCGGTGAGGTAGCAGTCAGCGTTAATTTCTTCGATGAAGAGGAGTCGTGCGAGAGATGCATAGAATCGGCGAAACTCGAGTTCAACACAGTGGATGGCAATTTATGGATTGATGATTATTTCTTCTATAATTTCGACACCGGGTACTACTACAAAAACGATACAGAGATCATCATCACAGATGTCAATCTGTATATGCAGAGATTAGTTCGATGGGAAACACCATTCTTGCGCAAGTTGAAAGCCTGCGTGGATAAAATGAAAGAGTGCGGAATAGGGAAAGACGATCATGCACGGATGAAAGAGATAGGTATCGAAATCGTGGAATTAGACTCCTGTGTTACGGATGACTGGACAATATTCCAGTGAACAGTCGGCCCCAGAAGAAAGTGCGCATGCGTTGCGGTGGCACGATGGAGGGGGGCTCGACTATAAAGCAAGGCTACAGAGCGTCAGGGTGTCATTCAATCGCTTGCTCACAATGGATCAACAAGAGCTCCGAACCGAGTTGCCATCGATGCCTATCATCGACATAGAACCGAGACGTCGGGAACCGGTGGTGGTCATCGAGGTCAGGTTGTTCCAGTCACCTCCACCACCACCTCCTCGAGAACCATGGTTTAGGATCCCGACTAGGCCTGAGCCGGTGCCAACATCAAGGAGGAATGATGTTCCAGATTGCTAGGCGGAGCGGGGAGTACAATAGGCCCCTTTTCAGGGGCCATCAAAAAACATTTGACAGGCTGTTTGTCCTGCACATGTTGTGATCGGTTACCATCGGTCAAGCAGAGTCTTACCTCCTGATGGTAATGCAGATCACTACCTTATTGGCTCAAGTGTACCCCCTTACCTACAGTAGGCAAGGTGGCAACCTACCTTACCGACTGGGTTATGGGTCATAGGTTGCCTGTGTGCTCGGACTGGCATACATGTTATTTTCCATTGTGCTCGGACCGCTGTGCTCCGGACTGGTGTGTGCTCGGACTGGCCTATTACTGACCTTTCAAACTTTGTACAGTGAACGTCTTGACTATGTTCATTAACACGGAAAAGATGCTTGAGTAGAGGTCGATTTTACCCAAGGCCTTTCATTACAGCGTAAATCTATGAATAGCATTGAGCAGGATTATATCAACGCAATAATCATGCGTCTTCCCACGGTAATGATGGCCATCATAATTCTCCTTTTACGATTATTAAGGCTCATTATGTTTCAATCGTGAAAGATCTCAGCTTTTCTCTCATTACCCTCTTATCCTGCTTCTGCTCTGCAAAACCTCTTGACTCGCAAAATTATTTGAATTACTGTATTTCCCTTCTTTCTCCATTTTTCTGTTTGTACCAAAGACATTTTCGAGTGTTCAGTAGCGTAATCAACTCATTCCCTACGGGACCATTTTTTTTGCAATTTTATCTCGGCCACGAATTGGACGTCCGTATTCTGGCAAATATTCTAAATCGAAGCATGATCTTTTTTGGACCAGTGTTTATGCCTTGAGTAAAGTGAATCACCATGGAAGATTTTTATTCGAAATATTTCCTTAATATCTAGCATTTGCACGGGAGAATCAAATAACAAATTATTTGATCGGCTCAATTGCGAGTCTCATTTTTATACGCTTTTATTCTACTTCACCGAGCTGTTGTTCCCCCCAAATCTTCATTTGGGGTTACTATACCGGCTTCCGGTTCTGCGCATGATCTAGTGGAATAAGTACGCGTGCGAGATTGCCTACCGGGAATAACTGCCTACTCATCGTGTCAATTGACGAATCTATACTCGCACCAATTATCAGTGCAATATGATGCAATGCTTGATTTTGCCTAATACTGTCTGCTGTGCATTCAATCATGAGTGTGAATCGCGACAGAATGATGGTGCCACATTTAAATACGATGGATACCCATTACATTTCTTCGCTATAGCTATAGTTATACTATACTCAGACTGTTTCTCCATTGAACCATGTCAAATTTCACAACGTTTCTTGGCGCAGTTAATAAAAGCGTATCTTAAAAATTCTTTTTAACATTTTACATTAGCTTGATTCGCCGAATTTGTCATTGATAAAGTTGAATCAGTATAACTCGACCTACCTATTCACCTTCGATCCTCAATTTTTTGACGAGGTAACATTGGAAGATGAAGATGGATTATGGAAATAAATGATAACATCATTGAGACAAATTGACTCTATAACGCTTGATGTTACTGTTTCTCGCCTTTCCTCAACAGGTCCGGCTACTCTTCAAGAGGACTGAAGAGATCTGCCCGGCTAGTCCCCGACGAGCAACGTCTAGCCTAAGTAGTTTTGTGATTGAGATTTTTGATCGTCCTGAACGAGTCAGGGGAAATCAAAAAATGGAAAGTCGTGGGTTCCATCAGTGATTTTTGTTGCAGCCATCGTGTTGGGCAATTTCCATGAGCTTCTTGTGAATTAATACTACAGTAATACAGGTGTGCATGATGAAAAGTGTTAGGATTCCATCACATCAAATTTGTCCTTCGATCCAATTTGTACAGATTCATCGAGGTCTTGACAAATATATTATTATGAAAAAGAATGACAATTGTCTCTGACAGGACTGGAATCCTTTGATTACGAAAGAATTTGTAGAAAGAAAGGACCCAAAAATAGGTCTTTAGATGCAGCGTCTTCGGAAGAGTTCTGGGATAATTCTATTGAGGTATGATCAATCTTCAGATATTTTCCAGAATCTGCTAAATTATAATGAGATGGACCAGGAATATGTTCTATTAGTTATTGTGACTTTCATGGAGTTACGGGGTACAAAAGGAACGACTCTCGAGTATTTAGATTCCAATGCTCAAATAACTCAACTTTTATTAAATCAAAATACACTAGTTAGATCATAGTCGAGGATTTAGTTCAATCCACTGAAAACGTATTTGACATCGACCAATCCAAGTCTCCCAATCCCAAGAATCACTCTTCACACTCAATAAAATTCCTCCCCATAAAACCAAACGCATACCTAAACAAGGAGGAGCCAATCGAACAATGCTCTAGAATGAAGGAAGTGCATCAGAACCAACAACAGCAATACAGACACACATCAAAAACATAGACGCATCTCTAGTCGGGGAATCCTGTGCATGCATGGTATTAAGCATGCCCCTCTTCATACACAAATGGCAAGAATGAAAGTGAAAACTCAATGCTCGCTAGTGACCTAGTGCCTGGCATATATAGACGATCTGGGTTGCATCCTATACTTCATTCCATCTCTCTCTTTCTCTCACTCTCAGAATCTCTCATTCACTCTGAAACTCTGGATGGTGCATCGCATACCAACATTCTATCAAATACCTTGGCAAGGCTGTGAAAGCATTCGTTCGTCGATACGTAGAGGAATAGGTATCTTCTTTGGAAGAATTACCCAATCAACCCTCGATCATCGTGGATTATCACACCTTGAGGATTTGCCAAGTTTGGTTATTAGATTGAATGCTGTAATTTGAAGGTAATGCAAAAGGTGTTGAGTGAGTTTGTAATTTCTGGTAATTTGTACGTTTAGTAGTTTCAATTCATCCCCATGAGATTCTGTGAGGAATGTGGATTTTGAGATAATAATAATCGTTAGGTTAGATGAGGTATTAGCGGAGAGGAATTTTGATCTCTAGACATACTTTATTCTAATGAATAAGTTCAGATTGAAAAATGATATGGGCATTCATCGCTGTTTTTACTGGCATTCATCAGGGAACTAAAACCTTTCCTGAGAATCTCATGAATCATGGAGCTTTCCACTATGGTTCAATCGAAAGTTGCACTCACAGTTACGCAAAATGGATGTGTCTCTACGAGTAATATACTCAGATAATCTGATTATAGTGTGTGAATGATTTTTCTCATTTTGTGAGTACTGCTGCACCCACGCTTAGTATTTTTTGCAATTCTACCAGCGCCTCTTTTTTGCTTGCTTCTATTTTATGCTGCTCTTCAATTGCATTCAGCAGTTGCGGGATACAAATGAGCCATCGAGGAATATTTATGAATCGATACAGCAAATTGCGTAAGGGGAATTTGGTGTGCGCTCGAATACACAATTGCCTCTGCGTGAAATTATGATCGGTACTTATCTAAATGCAACATTAATAAGTGAATTGATGCCATCGACGATATATATCCGTTATTCATGAACATTTTGCGAGAACCAGGAAATCAAGGTAACTATATATAGATGTTTTGTGAAAGATAGAGGGATTTTATGCCCAAATGGTTGATTTGATAATGTGTTCTTGTTTCGTAAGGTTCGTGCCCCAACAGTAATGATGAACATTTTTCTTATTCTTGATCCTATGATGATGATGATGATGATGATGATGATGGTTATCATGGAAAATGAGGACCTTAAAGGATCTGAAGGTATTCTCAGAAGAGTTTCATTGGTACATTTGTATGTCCTTGACTGGACTGATTAGATAATAACCTGAGATCGGCCAGCTCATATTCACAGTCTGAATTCGAAATCTTGGAAGGGATACAGATTTTATTGGGTAATCGAATCCACACACAGAAAGCTCTCGATTCGAGTATTGTACAAAATTCTTATCTGACCCCCTCATCACAACGCAAATTTTTACTCTATACAACAATGCAGGCATCTCTAGATATTCCAAGTTTTAATTGGTGTCTTGTTTTGTGATAACTCTATCTACTGATCACCCAGGAGTGGTTCATTCACGATGAATGAAAACCCAGGATGGGAAGGAACAATGAACGAAAGTTTTCCAATATTTTTATCGAATATTGTGGACGCAATCTTGCAACAAAGGAGCACCGTCAGATCACCATCGAGACCTCATTGTGTAGAATTTTCATCGTGGCACAATCGTATCGAATGAAATTTCCGAGTCCAAGTCAGATTCAAGAGATACGATGAAGTTCAAGAATTTCTAAGACCCGTCGTTAATGGATGATGGATGTCCGTCAGTATCCGGGTTTTAAACGATAGAATCTGACGTTCTCTTCTAAAATCTCCCGTTGATGCAGAGACTTGGTAAAAATGCATAGTGTCTCAAAAATGCCTCATCTATTCACGAATCCTGAAACAATAGCGCCCTCTATGTAGAACAAGAGGCAGAGTTTGCGCAATAGAAAAAATATGCTACTTGCGCGGAACACCATGCGCAATAGTGCCTCAGGTAAAGAGTTATGCTCGTTGAGATATTCATATATATATACATTGGTCTGTATTATGAGTCGAGAGTGCGTGAGCTGCATATGGTATCAGGCACTTCTCATCGCTCGTTAAGAAATCATCGTCAAACAGCGCATTCATCATCGAACAAAAGACGTGAAACATCCGGTACGATTCAACACTCTAAGATCTCATCTTTCTTGCAGACTCGCATTATTACTCATATAGCATAAATACAACAACGCCCGACTGCAACGAATGTATACAGTCGGATCCCTTAATGCACATATATGTGCGTGCACGCGTTATGTACGCTTGCATAATCGAGAAGCGCCAAGAGCCGACTATGGGGTTTGCATATATCTATATTTCTATATGGAATGGAGTTAGAGGTGCGTTGCTCAGGCTCAGGTACCATGTGCCATGTGCAAATATTGACACGTGGTGACAGAGCGAGAATCCAACTCGTGTTAACGTATCTGTGCAGGATCTGTGCAGGATATGATGTCTACCATCTGTGGATTTGTTTCTCCGATCTAAGATAGTATGGACACGGTTTGTTGTTCGTATTTTATAATCATGGAGGGATAATAATGAGCTTCGTTTTCATCTCTAATACAGAGACCTTGAAACACGTCCAGTTCAACAAATTCAAGAGCCAAAGTTATGATGGGTGATTTTTCGATCAGATGGTTGCCGAAGAATCACTTCAAGTGGGGTTCGTGTACTCAACGTAACGTCTAAATAATCACTTGACTCAAATTGAATAGCTCCTATATGTGGACTATCATGGTTGATGATCCTCAATTGGTGGATCTGGAAAACCCTCGCCCACAGTTATTAGAACCACGTGCATGGATTGAAGTGATCGTGGAAGCTCCTTTAGGCTCGCAGTGATTGACTTGGTTCCACTAGTAATCTTTGGACGTGACTGCAAAAGTCTCCGTATCACTAGTCTAATGGTTCCGGTACTCGGATTGATCGTGACAGTTTTCCTATACTCCCATAAGCAAAACCAGATTAGTCTCAGTATTTGCCTTGGTCTCATTCGTAGAGTTGAAGACGATTGTGATTTCTATTATTATCGAGGTGATTGCAGTACTCCTCAGGACTGGATTTAGTGGTTCCAGTGCTCCAGGCTCAAAGTGATCCAGACAGTCACTTTAGTGCCGGTATTTGCCTTGTGTATAAGAATCACAATCATCCTTGAGGATGATTGTGATTTTTATACTCAAGGTGACTTCAGTGCTTTTCCTAGTGTTGGAATTAGTGATTTTGGTTCTCAGAGTCTTTACGACAGTCACTCCAGTGCCAAAATCAAAGCCAAAGTAGCCTAACTATTTGCTACATTCGCATTGGTGGAGTTGGAGGTGATTGTAATACCTATACTCGAAGAGGTTGTGGTACAACTCTTAGCACTGAATTTAGTGATTCCAGTACTCAAAGTGATCCTGAAAGTCACTTCAGTCCCAAAATTCACCTTGGCCTCATTAGCAAAGTTGGGAGCGAATATGATTTTTATACTCCAGGTGAGTGCAGTACTCCTCTTGAGATCAAGTTAGTGATTCCGGTACTCGAAGTGATTTTGACAGCCCCCCCCCCCTCCAGTCCCATAATGAGAGCCTAGATAGTTCCAGTATCATTCTTGGTCTGATCAGGGAAGTCGAGAGCACTTGTCATTTTAAAACTCCAGGTAAGCTTGGTACTCCCCCCGTCTCAAGTTAGTGATTTCGTTTCTCACAGTGATTGTCAGTCATCTCGGTCTTATAATGAGGACCAAGGTATTTACAGTATTTCTCTCTGTCTGATCAATGGCGTCGAGAGCGATTATGATTTTCATACTCCAGGTCGGTGCAGTACTCCTCCTGAGGTTAAATTAGTGATTCCGTTACTCAAAGTGATTGTGACAGTCTCTCCTGTCCCATAACGGGAACCACGGTAGTTCCAGTATTTCTCTCGGTCTGATGAGTGAAACCGGGAGCAATTGAGATTCTTATATTTGAGGGATGCGCAGGGGTTAGTTATTCTGGTAATCAAAGAGATTTCGTCAGGCCCCCCCTATCCTCTCCCTAGTCCCATAATCAGTATTATTCTTGGTCTGGTTAGTGAAGTCGGGAGCACTTGTGATTCTTGAACTGCAGATGAGCGCAGTAATCCGTGAAGTTTTGAGTTGGTGAATAAAGTTACTCAAAGTGATTGTCAGACATTTCGGAGTTCTGATGAGAACCGAGATATTTCCATTATTTTCTTGGTCTGATCAGTGAAGTCGAGAGCAATTTGAATTCTTATCCCGGTGAGTGTAGTGTTTCTCTTAGTGGTGAGTTAGGATTTTGGTTCTCATATTGATTGTGACAGTAGTTCCAGTTCTATAATGAAACCTCAGCTAGGTTTAGTATTTCCTTTGATTTCATTAGTAAAGTCGAGCGTAATTGGAATTTTTCATAGTTTGGATGAGTGAAGTTCTCACTCGAGTACTCACCCGCAGTAGTGATTTCAGAAATGCTAGTGATCATAAACTCCGCAAGAGATTCCATGTGGAGGACTGGAGTAGTCGTGGTAGTTTACTCTTCTTCTGTATGTTCCAGTGATTTTATCATTTCATCATTGAAATTAGTCGCACTTCTCACAACGGTATTTGTGTGAGTAATAGTTTGTTATCTGAGTAATCGGCGTGGCACAAAGTCTATGGGAATCTTCCTGATGAGAATTAGTGTGGAATGAGTAATCAATAATCACCAGCCACTAAGTTTCTGAGAGCCTTTCTATTATTCGTGAGACGTCAACTGGAGGAGGACTAGTAGTTGGTGGGTGGAGATATGTTCCCAATGAATGCAGATCCACTAGACAAGTAGTAAAAAGTTTCCAAATACCAGTAAGAAACCATAGATCATCAATAAAGAATGTTTAGAAATTGGAGAGGAATCAACCAACCATACAAAAGAATGATGAAGTCTCAGCAAAGAAGATTCATCGACAAAGGGATGAATTTGGCCATGCGGGTCGTTGAGCGAATCAGTTCTCATCAATGATGTATTGATCACCTAAGGAGTGACAGAAGTGAATGAACTCACATAGTCCTTCAATCTCAATGCATCAGTAGAACACTTTCAACTCGTGCATCGATGATAGAGTGATTTTTGGAATATTCCATCTGAAACAACTCGTGATTCGGATGATAAAATCAATATTTGATGGAAATTGGAATGGTGATTCATCGAACTAGGATGTCCAAATCATAGCTGAAGAGAAAATCATGTAGCGCCACATTTTGAACAAATTCGTGCTGACATAAGCACTTTTCTCAGCGTTGCCCACACAGTACCATCAAGAGTATTTACCCACTCAACAAATCTCACGCGTGCCCGAGCCTACATTAAACTCGTATGCATATGTCTGCATTATGCAGTGGTCGAGTTAGAGTACACCCATGGCAGTCCCGGCAATTCATATCTCGTTCTGACTTCTTTCTCCATTACACGCTAGTACCAAGCATCAACAACAGAGAAAACCGTCACCCTCTGTCGCTCATTTACTGCGGCGCAGTGCATCTCCTCCTCTATATACTCACTTATACTGGATATCTTTCACAATATCTTGGAACAAACACACTCATATATACAGTATTATCTATCACCACCAGCGTCTTTTTCCTTCTGTGAGAGCTTGATGAGTGGTAGCGTTGGTGTTGGTGGCGAAGATGCTCGTTAGTCTCGGAACTTTATTTGCCAGACACCTCGATGCGTGTGGTATATTTATCCACACTCTGATGTATTATGCACTTTTTTGTTGCAATGCATTTTCCTTTGCACATTGTGAGCTGTGAGATAGACTGCACTCAGACGCTCGAGTGCGCGAGAATTCGTAATTACTTGTAGCGACATATAGCGATGTATAGGGATGAAAGTGCTTTCTGTATGCTAGGATTATTGATAATACCGAGTTTGATGCATTGCCAGACTCAAATTCTGGTGACAGAGGATACTGCAGCTTGGATTTTTGTTGAGATGGAGGTTTTTAGCCCGTAGAGCATGAAACAATTTGCTGGTTGAATGGGTGCACTCGTTGTCTTTGCACAGTAAGCTCAATAGTATTGAGGGATCTGCATATTTGGGAGAGCTTGGCATTTGGTGGTGAGACGTGGGGTGGATTTTGGTGTGATTGATGATGAATTGCAGTTAGGGAGGGCGAAATCACATGACCGGAAAAATTTGGCCGAAACAGTGGAGTGATTTGGCCGGAAGAAAACCGACAAGTCAGAACGAAGCTCTCGCTCTGGAATAACAGACAATTCCAGTTTACATAGACGGAGAAATAACAAAACGGCTGAAATCGTCAATTTTGAAATGCGGAATATGAAATTCATGGAGCTTTTGACGTGGCTTGAGACTGCCAATATCGATTATTGGTTGATTAATTATCGGTTTGAATAAACATTACGAGAAATCTTTCGTATTATTCCAAATTATGATTAGATCCGGACGACGAATTTGGACTTTTTTCTCGTCCATGTAAATTGTAGAACCCCATATGTGCCGGTGACGGAAAGTCTGTTCGAACGTCAACAACGATAGCTCGTCAAGATTGATTTTTCATAGTAACACCTCATATTTGATATAATCAGCTACTGATGTGGATTGTATAGTTTATATATTATTGGGAGTCGTTAGAATGTAGGACTATGACTCGAAATCTTCAAAGTATCATTCGATAGCAGACTTAACTTTCACAAGTAGCAGACTACATTCTTCTCCTTCGATTATCTCCGTTCTGGCCAAATTTTTTTTCGATCATGTAATTTCACCGTGAGGCACATCCGGGTAGATATCAACTACAGAATGTATCGTAATATTGAAGAATGAGACGGATAAAATGGATACGGATTGATATCTTTCCACTTCTCTCAGAGGGAGTCTTCATTACTCCAGGGCGAATGTACCATAGCGTGATTCGAGTCTCGGTTTAAGTGCAGTATATTTCCATCAAAATCTGTGATAGATTTTCCAGTATGAATATCATAAGAGTAGTGGAGCTATGGCGGTACGAGCGCAGGGCGGTACGAGCGCAGGGCGGTACGAGCGCAGTGGCCGGTACGAGCGCAGGGCGGTACGAGCGCAGTGGCCGGTACGAGCGCAGGGCGGTACGAGCGCAGTGGCCGGTACGAGCGCAGTGGCCGGTACGAGCGCAGGGCGGTACGAGCGCAGTGGCACCCCCCCTTTTGATCAAATATACAATTTGTGTGTGTGTGTGTGTGTGTGTGTGTGTGTGTGTGTGTGTGTGTCAGCCGGAATAGCTCAGTGGGAGAGCGTCATGTCAGCAAATCATGAGGTCCTCGGTTCGATCCCGGGTTTCGGCTTTTTTTTTTGTTCAATCTTCTTCTTCCACGATGTCTATGCCCAGCGCTTGGATACGGGCATGATCATCCATTTGTATGCCACTGCTCAGAATTGTTTCCACATATTTCCTTAACCTGAGCAGATACAGTTTTGTGCTCCCACATCCATCTCTCAAATATCGATCGATATCTTCGATGATAGAGAGTGAGGGATAGTTCTGGTATTTGCCAATTTTGAAGTTATAGAAGATGACGTCAGCAATCCATAGCGAGTTATCTAGTATATTGGAATCTATGGGTGCGGTTTCAACGCATTTCTTGCATGCATCATCCTCGCCATGGAAATTGACACTGATGGCTGTTTCGCCAGGCATCATCTCCCAATCTTTTGATTCCGGATAGCCTCCATAGGATACCACTCTTTCTTCTCTCTTCGAATTCCCATCCTCATCGAGGAAATGAACGCAGACGAAGAGACAGAATACCATGGTTGACTCCTTGTCGAATGATCCAGCCACACTGTGTTCGTCTGCTTTATACCCTGAGGATCCGAGCCACCGACGCCGCAACTCGAGCCGCCGACGCCGCAGCTGAACGCTCATTGGCCGGCATCTCACAGTCTGCTGCTCATTGGTTGATGCAGGACTCAACCTGCAGAGGTCGGATTGGTGGGGGCCCCAGCCACGCCCACACCTGTGGAGTACAGCCAATATCTTTACTCCTCCAATACTATCACGCCTCGTTAACGATCTTCTATCTTGCGATAAGAGTCGTCATTTTTCAACTTCTTGTACTCACTTGTGTTTGTCTGAGAGTTTGTAGAAGATGACGATGAAGATGTCTGAGTGTAACTCTTCCACTCAGAAGGTCCATTTCTCTTCTGCTTACTCTCGTCCAAGAGGAGAGTGCGCTGTTCACAGTTGCTTGGTTGGTTTCCCATTATGGAATGATGATCATACTAATTATTGCACAGTATTTATAGTCTCCCACTCCATCTCTTCACAATCTGTGACTGCGTGATCTTGCAAAAATTTTCGGATGAGTTTAACATTATGAACAGCACAGATCACAGTATTAGACTTTGTATGATTTGAACAAACGGTGACTTGTTTCTGGTGATACAGCTCATCTAAGGACAGATATCCTGACTCCTCGATATCTTGAACATTGAAACGAAAACGTTCCAGCCAAGACTTTTTGATCGAGCCCTTGACATAGACGAGCTCTGCATCGCTTAGCACTTCTCTCAGGACATTACCAACTTCTGTGTATGGCACTTGTCCAGAACTCCAAGGAATACCATGATACTTATTCTGAAGCCATCGATTTGTATTCCTATTCTTTTCTGAAAGCCGTTTCCAAGAGAAAGGCTCCTTGAACAGGAATACTACTGGATCCGAATTTCCATGAAGAGGTGCTACGGCCAATTCTTTCAGGATAAAATCGTTGCCAGGCTGTTTGAAGCCTTGCATGTCCACAACGTATGCCATCTCTCCAGATACTGAGCTCATCTCACGCTCTCTCCTCCTTTTATCCAATTTCTCACACTACTTGCTCGTGCGTTTCCTGATATCTCCACTCAGTGGATTGTACTCTACGATGCGATCGTGTAGGATGAGGCAATATGCTGAAGTATTATCGGGAAAATTATTCCTTGCTTCAAATTCGAGACGAATATCCACTGCACCTGTTCTTAGTGACTCATTCTGCATCGAACAGTCAATTACATACAAAGCGGCATTGCTGATGAAGTCACGTTTATTGAGCAAAGGTTGAGGCTCTCTATCATGGTATGACTGCTGGAATGCAGCATACATATCATACAGAGTAGAGAATTGGTTTTGATTGATATTGAGGTTGAGATTGCTGTATGGATAATACTGTGAATTCAAGAAGAGCTTCACATTAGTGATATCACAGTGATCAAACTGACTGGCATTTGCTAGATTATGCCCTTTTCTGCTACTCTGGAAAGCAAGTATGACATAACGAGGTTTTTCTAACTGATTCGAAGTTTTTACAGTCCAAATTTGTCTAGATGTAGCAGGAAGTAGAGGATATTCATACAGTTCCCATGTTCGGAAACCCATCTCTAAGAAACCAGCTCTTTTGATATTCGCGGAAAGCGTGAGCTTCTCTCGGTCTGATGGTATCACATAGGGCATCCTCCACTCAATCAAACTCAATTCAATTTTGAAAGACTCATACGTTGCTGCGCCACCAGCCACAGTTATTGCCTCTTGAATGATAGCATTCACATCGTCTCGAGATCTTACTAGAATAAGTTCATGTTTTACGTTGACAACAATCTTTTGAAAGTCTTCTGCAAAATCCAAAATTACAGCCATAGGAATTGAAATATCAAAATAGCCATTCTCATCAACTATGGGTTTACCATCCAAGCCAGTCCATCCTGCATTCTCTAGCATCTTACTCTGACCAGGCGTGAATGATAACCAACCTTTGATAACGCTGGTGAGCCCTACATTCTTACTCCTATCAACTTCCATGCCATTCATTTCTAATCGAATATCTTCAAAGAGGTGGAATGGCCCCAAATTGACGAACTTTGTATGAGTCGGGGCATCGCCATTTGTTTTTACCAATCTTCCACATATCCGTAATTTACTGCGACTAGGTAGGAGACATAAGTCTTGATGTTGAATCATGATCCGAATTTCATCGTTGTTTCCAAAAGTTGAATTTGCAAACGGATGATGTGCATGAACCTCGTAATGCGAAACGGATTCGTCGGATGGTGCGCGAGAAAGTACATCTAGAACGTCCTCCATTGCATTTAAATATACAAGTTATTTTCCACCAAGGGTTTTTACTGTGTATCCCAGATTCCTGAGGAATTGAATGTTTTGCCGTGTTAGCGCTTTGGAAGCTTGCTGACGACTGATGTTCGGGCGACATATTGGCGCCTTTATATACCCTTTGCCGACCCTCTTGTTGAAAACCAACCCCATGTTGCTTAGTTTCCGAGATTTGATCACTTTCCGTTTCTAAGATGTAATCTGACTGTGACGACTTCTCCTCTGAAGTTAACGAGATTCCCGTCTTGATCGACTATGCGCACTTGCAAATGATTAATGCTCTTCGTTCCAACTGGTAGATACACAATAGAGCTTGGCGTTTCGTTTATTCTATAACCTGGGGAGACTTTTATTCCAAACTCGTGAATGCTATGAACCCTTTGCCCGTTCAGATAAGCTCCGCAAGTGATATTACACTCAACGCGGAGAGCGTTGACCTTGAAGATATTCGCAAGGTGATCTGAACTATGTGTCTGGCCCGGTTCTAAGATACGTGGAGCAAATCCTAGAATCGGAGCAATAGAATCAGGTGGGCGGAAATCAATTGGTTCACTACTCTTAATTTCACTCTGCAATGAATTGATATTTGGTGTCAGACTAAATTCAACTCCTTTAGGCACCTGTCCTTTAAGATAACCCTCTATTTCAGAGATTTCGTAACTTCCGGTGGGTATAACGATCACTCTATCTCCTGTGTATAATTTGTTATGATCGATATCAATATTTGGTATTGAATGCGTTGCAAGTAATGCCACTAAACCAAGAAAATAGTTTTTATCCGGTGATAGCTCTAAAGGAGGATTGAGAGGTGCTTCAAGGTGTGCTGACCTTCCTGAGAGACTCAGTGTGTATGATTCTTCCATGACGGTTGAACTCAAAATGGTTAGACCCTAACTCACATCCTCCTTTTATACTCTCTCGTTCAGAAATGCGAGGCAGAGGTGGCCACAGTAGTATGTTCCGAAATCTTGATACCTTTCATGATTGTACTTGACCTGGTCAACACCGAGATACATCATCAAGTCGAGAGGTGGTTGCAAGTCTCCAAAACTATCAAAGTATACCACGTCTCTTCCACGCTTCCGATACGCCACCCAATGTGTTCCTGGTCCATTCTTGTCATCTAAATTGACTATTGCAGATTCTTGGAATCGTGGACCACTCGAGGGGAGATCGTTGCGCATGAAAACACCCCGAAAGTATGGGATCTTCATTTTCTTTGCATACTTGCTCAAGTCTAAATTACTCAATGCGCGATCCGGTAGCTCTATGCCTTGACCGGTCGCGCTCTTACCCGAAAACCCATCCCTTCTTGATATGGTCTCATGTACAGACCCAGACCAGTTTTGTATGGTCTCATGTAGAGACCTTTCCCCATGGCTATGGCTTCCAATGTGCGGTTATGTCTCTTACTCTCCTCCAACTCATTTTTGGCAGCTTTTGCTTCATTGATCGCCTTGGCAACTCCTGCGGCACCTCCCGCGATGGATCCCACAGCACTCAAACCAGCGAATAGTGGAACAAGATAAGGGAGGAAACCACCCAGTTTCTTTGGGATTGGGAGAATGCGAGGGACTCGAACCTTCTTTCTACCACCAGCAGTCTTCACTGCTTCCCTAGCGCCTTTCAGGGCCGAACTTATTACGTCCCGAGATTTCGAACTAGGTTTCACTGACCGTCGAGCTGCTTTGATGACGTCATCAAGCGTTATACCCAATCCTAATTTGCTCTTCGCGTTCATGATGTTCGTCACAGCATATGCTGCGACTTTCTCCCCTATTTTGGCATCCTTAGCCTTGACCCGTTCCCACGCTTTTGCTGCTAGAACCCTGTCTGCCGCATTGCGAGCTTTCACGTTTTCACGATTTTTGGAATAAGCTATATCATGCTCCCGACACGCTACATCGAGACCATTTATACCTCGATCACCTCGATTTAAACGCATCGCTAGTTTAGTACCTGGACCACAAAATTGATAGCCTGGTAAATGAAGTTCACCTGGCAGCTTATTGATGAGCGTATTAACGAGGCCGCGACCTCGCTTTATCTTCTTTTTACGTCTTCCGTAGATGATCATCTTACTTTGAAAGTTGATTCACGACTAACTCGGACGATGTGCAGAGCTCTATTTATAGTCTGCCAGGGGGGGGGGGGTATAAAAGGACGTGTCTACCTTGTCTCCAATCATTCTGAGATCAATTCTCGCAACATAAACATGGATTTCACGGAGCAAAAAGTTAGGCTTCCTGTTAGCAACTTTGACCTCGGAGAGCAGAAAAGAACAAAGAGGCATGGTGATCTGTTACCCGATACTATCAGAGCTGTTATCTGTGGACCTTCCAATTGCGGTAAGACGAACAGTCTCATGACACTCCTGACGCACCCCAATGGTTTGAGATTTGCAAATGTCTACTTGTATTCAAAGTCTTTAAATCAACCAAAGTATAAATTTCTCAAGGCAGTATTGGAGTCTGTGGGGGACATACAATTTTTTCCCTTCAGTGAGCATGAATCAGTGATCCTACCAGATGACGCATTACCCAATTCTATCATGATATTTGATGACATTGCATGTGAGAAACAAGACAGCGTGAAAGCATACTTCTGCATGGGCAGACATAAAGATGTAGATTCTTTCTATCTTTGTCAATCGTATGCATACGTTCCTAAACACCTGGTTCGAGACAATGTGAATCTCATTGTGATATTTCGACAAGATGAGACGAACGTCAAACATGTATATGACGATCATGTGAACTCTGACATGTCACTAACACGCTTCAGAGAGCTATGCTCATCATGTTGGAAGGATGACAGACATGGATTTCTAGTGATAGACAAGGACAGACCACTGAATGAGGGTCGATACCGCAAGGGCTTTGATCAGTTTGCTATAAATATAGCCTGAAAGCTCTCACACTCGTCAGTCGTATGATAGCTACAATAGCATCAACATGGATGATTATTTCCAACAAGAAGATGTCTTGCGTCGGCTCGTAGAGGCCAGGGATGCCATCAGAAAGAAGTATAACATCTTGAAGTATGGGCAAGAAGATACGGAGAGAGCTTTGGTTAAGACTTTCAAGCCTATAGTTACTCCTCTTGAACAAATTGCATCGACTATCAATACTAGGGCACCACCTCCAACTCTCCGAAGTGATGATACTCTGTTGCTGACAGAAAGATCAATGTTACCGACTGAGAGATCAATGTTCAATGACAGTCAGAGTTCGGATTATGAAACTGTCATAGAAAACACATCTATAGAAGAACTTGAAGGCTCGAGTGCTAAGGATGTCATGAGTTATCTGTCTTTACTCAGTAAGAAGGGAGACGATGTTGATAAACAATATGGAGTTCGGTTAGAGAAAGGAGTGACAATGATTGGTAATCTGCCCATAGATTTCACTGAAGATTTCATCAATATAAGAGGTGTTCAGTATCCAAGAACCGATGGATTAATGGATCTACTGTTCTTGAGAAAACCCGATCGCTATAGTAAGGAAGACTTGAGCCAATACAAACGTATCTTAGAAGCATCCAATGTTCACAAGAAAAATTTCAATAGTAATGAGTCTCTTCGCCGGTATAATAGTAGCAAGTTCTCTAACATTATCTCGCCACTCTTTGAAAAGAAAGGTGGCTCGGTGAGGAATCTGAAGGGATTGCTACCGAAATTCAAGGTTGCAAGGCTCGGAAGCATGGTAGACTATGTTTACTGGGATGATCCGAACGAATTGGTCGATCGCTTACGGTTGTTGATTGCAGAGAGATCTGCGGGTAATCAAAGCCACGACAACGAGATACGTTCCATCCTAGAGGAGTTGCACGAGCGAGGGTATATAAGCTGAGTCAAAGAATCAATCAGCTCAGTATCACAATGAGCATCGACATATTCGGACGCAGAAAGAAAGGGAGTGGTAGCGGAGAACGCGGCCCTCCTGGCATTGGATATAAACTAACTATCGACAACCAGTATGACATGGATAGGAAACGATTGTGTAATCTTGCCGATCCAAAAGATATGAACGACGCAGTCAACTTGAGCACAATGCTACAGTTCTTACACGACGCTATTCAAAAGTTACGAATGGAAGTGAGAGAGTTGAGCAATAGTGTTGAAGAAGATAGAAACGAGATCTTGAGAGATGTTGACATGTTCAATCGAGTTATCTTCTCTGTAATCAATAAGACCGACTTGCCCATCGATTATTTGAATAAATACCACTCTTCCACTGATCGATGAGTCATTCTTATATCGAATGTTAAACATGGAACAAGTAGTGGAAGAGCTTCACAAACCCGCTCGACGAAACTATCCACGTCGAAAATTCATGATGCGCGGATTGAATGAGACATGGCAAGCTGACTTGGTGGAGATGCAACCATATGCTAAAGAAAATAAAGGGTTCAACTATCTCTTGACAATCATCGATGTATTTTCAAAGTATGCGTGGGCTGTACCCGTGAAGAAGAAGACTGGCGTGGATGTAACTGCAGCAATGGAGTCAGTGTTCGATCAAGGTCATGTACCGAAAAATCTTCAAGTAGACAATGGTAAAGAATTCTACAACAGTGAATTCCGAAGATTGATGAATCAACACAATATTAATCTTTACTCCACGTTCAGTAATCTGAAAGCATCTATCGTTGAGCGCTTCAATCGCACTCTGAAAGAGATGATGTGGAAAAGATTCAGTTTGCGAGGAAGTCACAAGTGGATTGACATACTACCAGAGTTGATGCAAGAGTATAATGGACGTAAACATCGTACCATTGGAATTGAACCAGAGAATGTCAATCGAGAGAACGAAGACGCCATCTTGAGACTTTACTCCAACAATGAGCAATCGCAAAAGAAGCCAAGATACAAAGTTGGAGACTATGTGAGGGTTAGCAAGTTGAAACATGTCTTTGAAAAAGGGTACACTCCTAACTGGACAACCGAGATATTCACGGTGAGAAGAGTGGCAAGGACAAATCCAGTGACCTATCACTTGAGAGATTATCAAGATCAAGATGTCTCTGGTGGATTCTATGAACAAGAGCTCTCTGCAGTCAAGTATCCTGATGTGTATCTTGTGGAAAAAGTGATCAAAAGGAGAGGGGATCAGGTGTTTGTGAAATGGCTCGGTTTCGACGATTCTCATAACAGCTGGATCGACAGATCAGAACTTTGAGAAATTTTTTTTTTCCACCAAGATACCACTATGTCTGGATAAAGGACCTGTCTGCTCTCATGTATGGTCAACTCTCAAAACATCAACATAGAAAATGGATATGTGATCGCTGCCTTCATTATTTCAACACAAAAGCTAACCTTGATTCTCATGTGTTGGAGTGCTCAAAAAGTGACCAAGTGCAAGATCAACTTACCACCTGAAGGCAGAGACATCCTCCGCTTCACGAACCATGGCAACAAGGAGCGGGTGCCTTTCGTGGTCTATGGTGACTTCGAGAGCTTGCTGAAGCCAATTGAAGGTGATGAGCACTCCAACACATGAGAATCAAGGTTAGCTTTTGTGTTGAAATAATGAAGGCAGCGATCACATATCCATTTTCTATGTTGATGTTTTGAGAGTTGACCATACATGAGAGCAGACAGGTCCTTTATCCAGACATAGTGGTATCTTGGTGGAAAAAAAAAAATTTCTCAAAGTTCTGATCTGTCGATCCAGCTGTTATGAGAATCGTCGAAACCGAGCCATTTCACAAACACCTGATCCCCTCTCCTTTTGATCACTTTTTCCACAAGATACACATCAGGATACTTGACTGCAGAGAGCTCTTGTTCATAGAATCCACCAGAGACATCTTGATCTTGATAATCTCTCAAGTGATAGGTCACTGGATTTGTCCTTGCCACTCTTCTCACCGTGAATATCTCGGTTGTCCAGTTAGGAGTGTACCCTTTTTCAAAGACATGTTTCAACTTGCTAACCCTCACATAGTCTCCAACTTTGTATCTTGGCTTCTTTTGCGATTGCTCATTGTTGGAGTAAAGTCTCAAGATGGCGTCTTCGTTCTCTCGATTGACATTCTCTGGTTCAATTCCAATGGTACGATGTTTACGTCCATTATACTCTTGCATCAACTCTGGTAGTATGTCAATCCACTTGTGACTTCCTCGCAAACTGAATCTTTTCCACATCATCTCTTTCAGAGTGCGATTGAAGCGCTCAACGATAGATGCTTTCAGATTACTGAACGTGGAGTAAAGATTAATATTGTGTTGATTCATCAATCTTCGGAATTCACTGTTGTAGAATTCTTTACCATTGTCTACTTGAAGATTTTTCGGTACATGACCTTGATCGAACACTGACTCCATTGCTGCAGTTACATCCACGCCAGTCTTCTTCTTCACGGGTACAGCCCACGCATACTTTGAAAATACATCGATGATTGTCAAGAGATAGTTGAACCCTTTATTTTCTTTAGCATATGGTTGCATCTCCACCAAGTCAGCTTGCCATGTCTCATTCAATCCGCGCATCATGAATTTTCGACGTGGATAGTTTCGTCGAGCGGGTTTGTGAAGCTCTTCCACTACTTGTTCCATGTTTAACATTCGATATAAGAATGACTCATCGATCAGTGGAAGAGTGGTATTTATTCAAATAATCGATGGGCAAGTCGGTCTTATTGATTACAGAGAAGATAACTCGATTGAACATGTCAACATCTCTCAAGATCTCGTTTCTATCTTCTTCAACACTATTGCTCAACTCTCTCACTTCCATTCGTAACTTTTGAATAGCGTCGTGTAAGAACTGTAGCATTGTGCTCAAGTTGACTGCGTCGTTCATATCTTTTGGATCGGCAAGATTACACAATCGTTTCCTATCCATGTCATACTGGTTGTCGATAGTTAGTTTATATCCAATGCCAGGAGGGCCGCGTTCTCCGCTACCACTCCCTTTCTTTCTGCGTCCGAATATGTCGATGCTCATTGTGATACTGAGCTGATTGATTCTTTGACTCAGCTTATATACCCTCGCTCGTGCAACTCCTCTAGGATGGAACGTATCTCGTTGTCGTGGCTTTGATTACCCGCAGATCTCTCTGCAATCAACAACCGTAAGCGATCGACCAATTCGTTCGGATCATCCCAGTAAACATAGTCTACCATGCTTCCGAGCCTTGCAACCTTGAATTTCGGTAGCAATCCCTTCAGATTCCTCACCGAGCCACCTTTCTTTTCAAAGAGTGGCGAGATAATGTTAGAGAACTTGCTACTATTATACCGGCGAAGAGACTCATTACTATTGAAATTTTTCTTGTGAACATTGGATGCTTCTAAGATACGTTTGTATTGGCTCAAGTCTTCCTTACTATAGCGATCGGGTTTTCTCAAGAACAGTAGATCCATTAATCCATCGGTTCTTGGATACTGAACACCTCTTATATTGATGAAATCTTCAGTGAAATCTATGGGCAGATTACCAATCATTGTCACTCCTTTCTCTAACCGAACTCCATATTGTTTATCAACATCGTCTCCCTTCTTACTGAGTAAAGACAGATAACTCATGACATCCTTAGCACTCGAGCCTTCAAGTTCTTCTATAGATGTGTTTTCTATGACAGTTTCATAATCCGAACTCTGACTGTCATTGAACATTGATCTCTCAGTCGGTAACATTGATCTTTCTGTCAGCAACAGAGTATCATCACTTCGGAGAGTTGGAGGTGGTGCCCTAGTATTGATAGTCGATGCAATTTGTTCAAGAGGAGTAACTATAGGCTTGAAAGTCTTAACCAAAGCTCTCTCCGTATCTTCTTGCCCATACTTCAAGATGTTATACTTCTTTCTGATGGCATCCCTGGCCTCTACGAGCCGACGCAAGACATCTTCTTGTTGGAAATAATCATCCATGTTGATGCTATTGTAGCTATCATACGACTGACGAGTGTGAGAGCTTTCAGGCTATATTTATAGCAAACTGATCAAAGCCCTTGCGGTATCGACCCTCATTCAGTGGTCTGTCCTTGTCTATCACTAGAAATCCATGTCTGTCATCCTTCCAACATGATGAGCATAGCTCTCTGAAGCGTGTTGGTGACATGTCAGAGTTCACATGATCGTCATATACATGTTTGACGTTCGTCTCATCTTGTCGAAATATCACAATGAGATTCACATTGTCTCGAACCAGGTGTTTAGGAACGTATGCATACGATTGACAAAGATAGAAAGAATCTACATCTTTATGTCTGCCCATGCAGAAGTATGCTTTCACGCTGTCTTGTTTCTCACATGCAATGTCATCAAATATCATGATAGAATTGGGTAATGCGTCATCTGGTAGGATCACTGATTCATGCTCACTGAAGGGAAAAAATTGTATGTCCCCCACAGACTCCAATACAGCCTTGAGAAATTTATACTTTGGTTGATTTAAAGACTTTGAATACAAGTAGACATTTGCAAATCTCAAACCATTGGGGTGCGTCAGGAGTGTCATGAGACTGTTCGTCTTACCGCAATTGGAAGGTCCACAGATAACAGCTCTGATAGTATCGGGTAACAGATCACCATGCCTCTTTGTTCTTTTCTGCTCTCCGAGGTCAAAGTTGCTAACAGGAAGCCTAACTTTTTGCTCCGTGAAATCCATGTTTATGTTGCGAGAATTGATCTCAGAATGATTGGAGACAAGGTAGACACGTCCTTTTATACCCCCCCCCCCCCTGGCAGACTATAAATAGAGCTCTGCACATCGTCCGAGTTAGTCGTGAATCAACTTTCAAAGTAAGATGATCATCTACGGAAGACGTAAAAAGAAGATAAAGCGAGGTCGCGGCCTCGTTAATACGCTCATCAATAAGCTGCCAGGTGAACTTCATTTACCAGGCTATCAATTTTGTGGTCCAGGTACTAAACTAGCGATGCGTTTAAATCGAGGTGATCGAGGTATAAATGGTCTCGATGTAGCGTGTCGGGAGCATGATATAGCTTATTCCAAAAATCGTGAAAACGTGAAAGCTCGCAATGCGGCAGACAGGGTTCTAGCAGCAAAAGCGTGGGAACGGGTCAAGGCTAAGGATGCCAAAATAGGGGAGAAAGTCGCAGCATATGCTGTGACGAACATCATGAACGCGAAGAGCAAATTAGGATTGGGTATAACGCTTGATGACGTCATCAAAGCAGCTCGACGGTCAGTGAAACCTAGTTCGAAATCTCGGGACGTAATAAGTTCGGCCCTGAAAGGCGCTAGGGAAGCAGTGAAGACTGCTGGTGGTAGAAAGAAGGTTCGAGTCCCTCGCATTCTCCCAATCCCAAAGAAACTGGGTGGTTTCCTCCCTTATCTTGTTCCACTATTCGCTGGTTTGAGTGCTGTGGGATCCATCGCGGGAGGTGCCGCAGGAGTTGCCAAGGCGATCAATGAAGCAAAAGCTGCCAAAAATGAGTTGGAGGAGAGTAAGAGACATAACCGCACATTGGAAGCCATAGCCATGGGGAAAGGTCTCTACATGAGACCATACAAAACTGGTCTGGGTCTGTACATGAGACCATATCAAGAAGGGATGGGTTTTCGGGTAAGAGCGCGACCGGTCAAGGCATAGAGCTACCGGATCGCGCATTGAGTAATTTAGACTTGAGCAAGTATGCAAAGAAAATGAAGATCCCATACTTTCGGGGTGTTTTCATGCGCAACGATCTCCCCTCGAGTGGTCCACGATTCCAAGAATCTGCAATAGTCAATTTAGATGACAAGAATGGACCAGGAACACATTGGGTGGCGTATCGGAAGCGTGGAAGAGACGTGGTATACTTTGATAGTTTTGGAGACTTGCAACCACCTCTCGACTTGATGATGTATCTCGGTGTTGACCAGGTCAAGTACAATCATGAAAGGTATCAAGATTTCGGAACATACTACTGTGGCCACCTCTGCCTCGCATTTCTGAACGAGAGAGTATAAAAGGAGGATGTGAGTTAGGGTCTAACCATTTTGAGTTCAACCGTCATGGAAGAATCATACACACTGAGTCTCTCAGGAAGGTCAGCACACCTTGAAGCACCTCTCAATCCTCCTTTAGAGCTATCACCGGATAAAAACTATTTTCTTGGTTTAGTGGCATTACTTGCAACGCATTCAATACCAAATATTGATATCGATCATAACAAATTATACACAGGAGATAGAGTGATCGTTATACCCACCGGAAGTTACGAAATCTCTGAAATAGAGGGTTATCTTAAAGGACAGGTGCCTAAAGGAGTTGAATTTAGTCTGACACCAAATATCAATTCATTGCAGAGTGAAATTAAGAGTAGTGAACCAATTGATTTCCGCCCACCTGATTCTATTGCTCCGATTCTAGGATTTGCTCCACGTATCTTAGAACCGGGCCAGACACATAGTTCAGATCACCTTGCGAATATCTTCAAGGTCAACGCTCTCCGCGTTGAGTGTAATATCACTTGCGGAGCTTATCTGAACGGGCAAAGGGTTCATAGCATTCACGAGTTTGGAATAAAAGTCTCCCCAGGTTATAGAATAAACGAAACGCCAAGCTCTATTGTGTATCTACCAGTTGGAACGAAGAGCATTAATCATTTGCAAGTGCGCATAGTCGATCAAGACGGGAATCTCGTTAACTTCAGAGGAGAAGTCGTCACAGTCAGATTACATCTTAGAAACGGAAAGTGATCAAATCTCGGAAACTAAGCAACATGGGGTTGGTTTTCAACAAGAGGGTCGGCAAAGGGTATATAAAGGCGCCAATATGTCGCCCGAACATCAGTCGTCAGCAAGCTTCCAAAGCGCTAACACGGCAAAACATTCAATTCCTCAGGAATCTGGGATACACAGTAAAAACCCTTGGTGGAAAATAACTTGTATATTTAAATGCAATGGAGGACGTTCTAGATGTACTTTCTCGCGCACCATCCGACGAATCCGTTTCGCATTACGAGGTTCATGCACATCATCCGTTTGCAAATTCAACTTTTGGAAACAACGATGAAATTCGGATCATGATTCAACATCAAGACTTATGTCTCCTACCTAGTCGCAGTAAATTACGGATATGTGGAAGATTGGTAAAAACAAATGGCGATGCCCCGACTCATACAAAGTTCGTCAATTTGGGGCCATTCCACCTCTTTGAAGATATTCGATTAGAAATGAATGGCATGGAAGTTGATAGGAGTAAGAATGTAGGGCTCACCAGCGTTATCAAAGGTTGGTTATCATTCACGCCTGGTCAGAGTAAGATGCTAGAGAATGCAGGATGGACTGGCTTGGATGGTAAACCCATAGTTGATGAGAATGGCTATTTTGATATTTCAATTCCTATGGCTGTAATTTTGGATTTTGCAGAAGACTTTCAAAAGATTGTTGTCAACGTAAAACATGAACTTATTCTAGTAAGATCTCGAGACGATGTGAATGCTATCATTCAAGAGGCAATAACTGTGGCTGGTGGCGCAGCAACGTATGAGTCTTTCAAAATTGAATTGAGTTTGATTGAGTGGAGGATGCCCTATGTGATACCATCAGACCGAGAGAAGCTCACGCTTTTCGCGAATATCAAAAGAGCTGGTTTCTTAGAGATGGGTTTCCGAACATGGGAACTGTATGAATATCCTCTACTTCCTGCTACATCTAGACAAATTTGGACTGTAAAAACTTCGAATCAGTTAGAAAAACCTCGTTATGTCATACTTGCTTTCCAGAGTAGCAGAAAAGGGCATAATCTAGCAAATGCCAGTCAGTTTGATCACTGTGATATCACTAATGTGAAGCTCTTCTTGAATTCACAGTATTATCCATACAGCAATCTCAACCTCAATATCAATCAAAACCAATTCTCTACTCTGTATGATATGTATGCTGCATTCCAGCAGTCATACCATGATAGAGAGCCTCAACCTTTGCTCAATAAACGTGACTTCATCAGCAATGCCGCTTTGTATGTAATTGACTGTTCGATGCAGAATGAGTCACTAAGAACAGGTGCAGTGGATATTCGTCTCGAATTTGAAGCAAGGAATAATTTTCCCGATAATACTTCAGCATATTGCCTCATCCTACACGATCGCATCGTAGAGTACAATCCACTGAGTGGAGATATCAGGAAACGCACGAGCAAGTAGTGTGAGAAATTGGATAAAAGGAGGAGAGAGCGTGAGATGAGCTCAGTATCTGGAGAGATGGCATACGTTGTGGACATGCAAGGCTTCAAACAGCCTGGCAACGATTTTATCCTGAAAGAATTGGCCGTAGCACCTCTTCATGGAAATTCGGATCCAGTAGTATTCCTGTTCAAGGAGCCTTTCTCTTGGAAACGGCTTTCAGAAAAGAATAGGAATACAAATCGATGGCTTCAGAATAAGTATCATGGTATTCCTTGGAGTTCTGGACAAGTGCCATACACAGAAGTTGGTAATGTCCTGAGAGAAGTGCTAAGCGATGCAGAGCTCGTCTATGTCAAGGGCTCGATCAAAAAGTCTTGGCTGGAACGTTTTCGTTTCAATGTTCAAGATATCGAGGAGTCAGGATATCTGTCCTTAGATGAGCTGTATCACCAGAAACAAGTCACCGTTTGTTCAAATCATACAAAGTCTAATACTGTGATCTGTGCTGTTCATAATGTTAAACTCATCCGAAAATTTTTGCAAGATCACGCAGTCACAGATTGTGAAGAGATGGAGTGGGAGACTATAAATACTGTGCAATAATTAGTATGATCATCATTCCATAATGGGAAACCAACCAAGCAACTGTGAACAGCGCACTCTCCTCTTGGACGAG
Organism: Eretmocerus hayati; assembly: GCA_029851415.1. Classification (NCBI taxonomy): domain Eukaryota; kingdom Metazoa; phylum Arthropoda; class Insecta; order Hymenoptera; family Aphelinidae; genus Eretmocerus; species Eretmocerus hayati. The sequence goes on from CM056741.1 coordinate 10,965,223, forward strand.
AGTAAGCAGAAGAGAAATGGACCTTCTGAGTGGAAGAGTTACACTCAGACATCTTCATCGTCTCGCGTCACCATCTAATTTTATATTGAACCATAGAGAATGGCGGAAAACTGGTGAAAACGATTCACAGCGCGTCGTAGTAGTTAAGCTAGTTGGAGGCGTCCGTGAGATGGTACTCCGGAATGCAAAGAAATTAAAAGACAAAACGGCCCAATCGATCTTTGGAGCTGGTGGAAATAATCGCATTTTCATCAACCAGGTTTACCCACGACCTGTATACGCTTTACTCAGAGAGGCTCGTAAAGCGAGCAAAACACTAAATTATGCTCCTCCGATAGTGAAAAATATGCTAGTCTTCATGCGCGAGAGCTCAGAGTCTGAGCTCATTCTGGTTAAGGACACCGCGGACATTAAAAACTTGCGGCCTCGGGTGGCTCCTCCAGATGCACAAGCTGCATCAAACCTGCTGAGTATGGACGGTATGGAAACAGCATGAAGGTCGGTGGGTCGGTTGAAACAAAGAGAATCAGTCAATATAATCCATGTTGGTCATATAAACATAAATCGGTTGAATACGCCCGTTCACTTTGCACTCTTAGTAGAATTCTGTGAACGTAAGGCTTTTGATATTCTAGGCATATCTGAAACATTCCTTTCGAGTAATGAGCCTGACTCACACTTATCTTTGGAAGGTCTTAAGTTCTTTAGAACCGATAGAATTGGCAAGGATGGAGGAGGTGTTGGGCTGTATGTGAGATATAGTTGGAAAGTGAATATACTTGCTCAGTCGAGTAATGTTTTCGATAATAAGCCAGAATACCTGATTGCTGGTCTTGTGAATTCGTTTGCGAAAATCTTGTGTGCAGTTGTTTATAGACGTCCTCCTGCCGCATATCCCACTGAATTCTTCAATATGCTTGCAACTTTTTTGCCTTTCTACGAACATGTGATTGTTATGGGTTATTTTAACATGGATGTTTCGACGGTGAATACAAAGTCGATTCACCTTCAGAAGCAGTTGGACATTCTAAATCTGCACTTGGTTTCGACCGACCCCACGCATCATACTTTCAGAGAAAATATTTCTATACACTCATGCATAGATTTGTTCATTGTAAATGATCCAAAAAACTTAGTCAATTTCAATAAGTCATTATCACCATTTGTAGCGGGTCACGACTTTATTGAAATTTCTGTGTCTATTCCAAATTGCCCTGTTGCCGTGAAAACTATTCAGACTCGTAGTTTAGCAAGATTAAAAGAGATAGTCTTTCTACTGCTTTATCGAGGAATCTTGCCCCACTCAGTCCTTTGCTCGAAAACATGATGTATCAATCTACTAGCAATTCGACTAAATCGAGCACTGAGACTGAGTTGATTCAAGACAAACTTGATGAAGCCGAGAACAGAGTAACTGAAGCAATCATCAAGAGTTTCGATGTAGTTGCCCCTATCAAATCGCTGACTATTTCATCAAAGAAAAAACCGTGGGTCACTAAAAACTGGTTAGTTGTATCAGAAATGAAAGAGTGGTCGGAAGTTAAACTGAAAATGTGGACAGAGTGAAAATAAAAATAGTCTTGCATTTGTAAATAATGTGAAATGATATAGTAGTAAGACTGCAAGCGCGTACATGCACTGCCTATAGTGCTAAAGCAATGCTCTCATGTTTTGTACAAAATCTTTCGATTGTTTTTCTTAGAATAAGAATCTGTATGTTTTGTTAGTTTGTATTTCATTGTATTATTCGATCACACCAGACGGGGTTCTACCCCAAGGTGAAATAAAGTTCAATCAATCAATCAATCAATCTACAAACTCTCAGACAAACACAAGTGAGTACAAGAAGTTGAAAAATGACGACTCTTATCGCAAGATAGAAGATCGTTAACGAGGCGTGATAGTATTGGAGGAGTAAAGATATTGGCTGTACTCCACAGGTGTGGGCGTGGCTGGGGCCCCCACCAATCCGACCTCTGCAGGTTGAGTCCTGCATCAACCAATGAGCAGCAGACTGTGAGATGCCGGCCAATGAGCGTTCAGCTGCGGCGTCGGCGGCTCGAGTTGCGGCGTCGGTGGCTCGGATCCTCAGGGTATAAAGCAGACGAACACAGTGTGGCTGGATCATTCGACAAGGAGTCAACCATGGTATTCTGTCTCTTCGTCTGCGTTCATTTCCTCGATGAGGATGGGAATTCGAAGAGAGAAGAAAGAGTGGTATCCTATGGAGGCTATCCGGAATCAAAAGTTTGGGAGATGATGCCTGGCGAAACAGCCATCAGTGTCAATTTCCATGGCGAGGATGATGCATGCAAGAAATGCGTTGAAACCGCACCCATAGATTACAATATACTAGATAACTCGCTATGGATTGCTGACGTCATCTTCTATAACTTCAAAATTGGCAAATACCAGAACTATCCCTCACTCTCTATCATCGAAGATATCGATCGATATTTGAGAGATGGATGTGGGAGCACAAAACTGTATCTGCTCAGGTTAAGGAAATATGTGGAAACAATTCTGAGCAGTGGCATACAAATGGATGATCATGCCCGTATCCAAGCGCTGGGCATAGACATCGTGGAAGAAGAAGATTGAACAAAAAAAAAAGCCGAAACCCGGGATCGAACCGAGGACCTCATGATTTGCTGACATGACGCTCTCCCACTGAGCTATTCCGGCTGACACACACACACACACACACACAAAAATTGTATATTTGATCAAAAGGGGGGGTGCCACTGCGCTCGTACCGCCCTGCGCTCGTACCGGCCACTGCGCTCGTACCGGCCACTGCGCTCGTACCGCCCTGCGCTCGTACCGGCCACTGCGCTCGTACCGCCCTGCGCTCGTACCGGCCACTGCGCTCGTACCGCCCTGCGCTCGTACCGCCCTGCGCTCGTACCGCCATAGCTCCACTACTCATAAGTCCTCAATGGGTTTCCATGTGTGAGATATTTGTAAATGTTTCACATTCTCAATGTTTATCTCGTCAGTTTCCATGCATGTTTTCTATGGCATTTTTTCTATTATAGCGTATCCAGCTGTCCTTTGGGATCAATACACAATTCATAGGATAATCAAGTCCCAATGCTCACTTGTGAATACCTTCGGATTAGCTGATTGTTCTGCAGGGAATCAGCAATAGATAGGGCAAGTCCACATAATAATGAATACTAAAACAAATTTGACCTCTGAAATGACTATTCTTCCCACACAAATAACACCTAAGATTTCGATAATACATCATGGGATTAATCTGCATAATCATTCACGTTGTCGAGTGACATATTGCATTCGAAGCCTGTCGTTGACTCGTCAGGATTGCACCAAGTGCGTTCTGGCTGGCACTTGAACTAGCATGTAATTTCCCGCGCTGAATGGGCTTAAAATGAGCCTCTCCAGACTGCGAGATGGCTTACATCACACCTTGATGCTATGTGTAAGATGTGCACTTACCGAGTACCGATCTAGGTGGGTCTGCACTTAGAAATGGGCGTTTTCCATGCTTTCAGACAGTGTAATGCATGTCTATGTAAAGTTACATTGTGGATCATTGTTTGGTTTCATCGCACGCTGAGTAGCATTTCAAATAGATTGCTGTGCTGCTTTTCAAATCGAGGACTGTAGTGATTTTACCATGCTCCACCGATACACTTGTATTACTGCGCATGTTCCTGCATCTCTTGGATGAATTGAATGGATCATAATTCATGATTATTTCAGTCACTACGGACTCACCTATACTTTTGACGTATTGGTTTCTATGTATGCCAGATAGATCACATGTCTATGCCTGACCTGGAATGATATCATACCGACCTCTGGTCTGATCACTAGTATTCAAATTTGACACTTGTAAAAACACTATCTCATTGAGAATCGGGGTGAATCAAAATCCCCATCCTCGAAGAAACACAAAACTGATCTTTGATGATTATGAAGAGAATTCAAGACTAGTCTTGGGGAACGGTTGGTATCAATGATGATGGATCCAGAGCTATTCTTAACACGTTGACTGCGACCCCAAACTCGCAGGTACTTTCCTGCGTTCGGTGGGTCCCACCGGGGAAGCCCATTCAAAAGGGTTTTCATCATCGCCGCACATAGAAAAGGACGAGCAGGTCCAACCAGTTGGGTCCGTCGCAGTGAACGTACAAAATTTTTTCTCATCATTTTCATTGATGATGGCGAGTTGTCATCCCCAAACCTGGATTAGCTATATTTATTCAGCTTGAAGTTAGATGGAGATATAATGAGATCGCAGTAGATATTATCAAAGACAGGCAAATTCTTCACGGAACTATCAAACAAATTTTTTTCCAACTTAATCAGGTTGCATTGATGATACATGAACCAGAAAATCAGGAACTCTGAAACTGAGCGAAGAGTGACCAAAGTCAATGGAATTTGAACTCAAGAGCGGTGACTAGGGGTCTAGATCACCAACATCAGCCAAAATATTTCTACGGTTTTATATAATCTCAAATACAAAGCATCCAGAATGTTTTTGTCTAGATGCGCAAGCTGACCAGAGAGACACATTTTACAACGTGAGTTTCACAAATATATTCATAAGCGTATGACTTTTCAAAAAGAACCGATCTAGGTAATTCTGAGTTCCCTATCCGTAACTCCGAAGACTCACTAGACGTGAATACCCTCGAACTTTCCCAATCTATCCTCACAGGAATGAAGAGATATTTTGATGACGGTTGGTAGCCTGGATCCCTGATCCGCCGCTTGCCAGTTCAATAATTTTGGATTATCTCTGATCTTTTGATGTCAGCACTATCACTTCTCCAGTAATATTATAGTCACTTAGTAACAAGTGGTAAGGCAAATTTCCATACTACAACGCCATAAAAGACTTTTGATGGCTGTTAGAGATTCGGATCTTTACAAGGGGGACTCGTGCGTTGCAAGTGCCGATCATAATCAGGTGAACGTCTCGATCTGTTGGAATGTAAGGGGGTGACGACGACAAAAGAGCCAAGATCGTATTCCACCAAGATGACTGGCATATTGTTTCTCTTTGTGGTGAACTTGATGTAGATCTCGGTCGTGCACGTGCTTCTTCATGCAAACTTTTATGTTGTCTCATCAGCAGTAACACGCGATGTTCCAGTAGACTTATTGCCCTGTCATGTTCCACATTTTGTCACTCTTATTTAAATTTTACAAATGCAATTGACGTAATGGATTGCTACACACCCTACTTTTCCAACAAATTCAGAGGTCGTCAAAGGTTAGCGATAGCTCGAGACTTATCCTGAATGAGAGGGTAGATACTGAAATTATAATTGCACTAATCTCTCAATATACAAAGTGTCCCAAATTAGTCCTTCCCCCCGCCCACCTCCTAAGAGCTCGAAATTGGCTCCGGGTATCAGAAACTCCCCAACACCTGTCTCCTCAAATCGTAGGCGAAGCTCAAGAACGGGCTCAGTTGACTCCGGATGTGATCTTGACGAATTTTTGCGAGTCAAATCGGATTTTATCGAACGAGAAACTCTTGATTTTGACTCTGCAGAGTCAAAACCATGGTCCCACCCCTGGAAATGTATCGAATTTTGAGTTGAGAGATGACTCTCAACCAGTTGAGTAGATGACCCTCAAATATCATTTCGAGGTCACAAGTCTTTGACTAGTGACTGGACGTGACCCCGTTCATCACTTGACCTGTGCCCTTGAGCATAACGTTGACCCTCATCAATGGTCAACTGTAATCCTAGTACGGTTATCTCTATTTCTGACTCTGAGCCCTTGAAGTGTGACAAATTCCGAGTCAAGATATGACTTTCTACCATGTCGTTCTAAGGTCGGTGATCTTTGAGTAGTAGTTTGACCTGACAGAGTTGTGGCGATAGTCGGGATCCGGGGACTCCTTTCGAAAAAACCCCAAACTCCATTTGACCCTTGAAACCTTAAGCATAACTCCGATCCTTATCAAAGATCAACACGTGATTGAGTATGCTTATTCTGTTACCAGCTGCCAAAGCCCACGCCTTGCGCACAATCTCCATTCCTCATTCCCTTTCCTACACCATAGCCTCGGGTGGCCCACAAGCCTGAGCAGTTCGTCACGCCACCGCCAGCTGGCGTCCATCCTCGCCCACTATCAAAACAGAGCCCCGTGTTTTCAGAACCGGTGCCTCAACCGACTTCGCTTGGACGGCCCCTCCGGATGGACTTCTACAGCACTGACGTGCTCGGGAGACCACCGGGCGGGTACCCACCTACACCCAGGTCCACTTCTACAGCGCTGACGCGCTCGGGAGTGTTGAGACCTAGTGGCAGTCCACATCTGTCCCTCGGGCTGATGTTTGATGCTTCTTCGGCACTAATGCACCCGGGAGCTCTTACGTCGCTCGGGCGGACTTCTTCACGTCGGAGACCGACCCAGGACTACACGGAACCGGAAGCTCGAGGCGAGTTCTACGGACCCAGCACGACCATGGACGACGCCATCTACTAGCCGGCCCCCAAGGATCGGAGTCTCAACCCAAAGAGACGGGATCCGCCAGCCACTCACTCTTCACGACGCGCTCGCTGGAGCAGGTGATGCTGGCCCCAATGGCGCGCTTCCCACACTTGGGGCTTCGATGAAGGTTGCAGGAGCAACTTCCACGCTGGTTGGCCCATTCCTGATCAGCTTCCTGGAACATCGCCAAGATCGACGGACCTCCGGAACCACCAAACGGCGACATCAGCCCTTTTCAGGGCTAACCCCCCAAACCCCAATCGGCCCTTTTCAGGGCCACCAACCTTCTAACGTATGAACCACTGTTGTGGCCCACTCAGTTGCCTCGTGGCGCAAGTCATCCCGGTAACAATTCTCATTCCTGACTCACAAGGGGGGACCACGGGGTCCGGGTCGCCAATCATCCCCAAAATGTTTTCACAGTTTGGTGCCATCTAGAATATGAGAAATCTAGAGTAACTCCGTCAAATGGGCCCCCTGTCGAGAGCTACAAGCAAAAACGTTAGCACTACCAGTATATCTATATATCACTTTTCAACATGGGCCTATATAAGCAATGTTAATCCCAGTGGCTGTATCTCTGGACAGGCGACCCATTTGACGGAGTTACTCTGGATTCTTCATATACTCGATAGTACAAAACTGTAAAAAAATCTTGGGGGAGATTGGTGACCCGGCCCCCGTGGTCCCCCCTTGTCAGTGACCTCTATTTGGAACTTGTGAATTCAATATGACCTTTGGTGGTCATCTATGCACTTCATGAAAAGTCATATCTGAACTCAAAATTCGATACGTTCCCACGGACCAGAGTCGAAATTAGGGGTTTCCATTCGATGTAGTCAACTTGGCTACGAAAAACCCGTCAAGGCCACGTTCAAGGTCGAATTTCAATCCATTTTTGAGCTTTTCCCTCGATTCCGAGAGATACGAGTTTGAGGGTCCTCGATGGCCGAAGCCATTTTTGTGTTTGAGAGTCAGGGTTATGTTCAATGTCACAAGTCAAGGGTCGAAATGAATCTGAGAAACTCCCCTGAGAGGAGCTCCACCAAGCTAGGCTATCCCACTGACTCAGATTTGTTAATCCGCTGTCCAGATACTTTTGATCCTCCAATCCCCCCGAGAAATCATCTAACAAATTCACGGAAAGTCCTACTAGGATGCAAAACTTTTTGCTTTCTTAGAATCTGTAGTAAACGGTAGGGGTTCTCATTCAAGAATACCGATTTGACCCCGCAAAAACCATCAAGGTCTCATTCAAAGTCAAATTTGAGCCCATTTCTGGGCTTCCCTCTCGATTATAGGGGGAGACACGTGTTTCGGGGTTTTCGTGATACCAGGAACCATTTTCGAGTTTTGAAGGAGAGTGGGCTGACTTTTGAGACACGCTGTGTACAATCATGTCAAAAAAAATCTTGAACTTTGAAAGTTTGCAGATTGACTGAGAGCATCCTGTGGACTAGACTCTCCTTATACACCAATCTAGGGACTTTGAGTGAGGTTCTGCCAGAGTGTCTTCTGCAGACCATTGAATCATAATCATGGTTCCATCACATTCATTTCACTTGGCTATACGCTAATTAGCTGTACATCTCAACACTGGTATCTCTGACGCAGGCGGTATAACGATTCAAAGCGAATAAATTGATGAAGATGTGCTTCTTTGTGCTATCAGTACTCGAGGAGTCAAAGGAATCACTCAAAGGGTTTTTGCTCATAGCTTGAATACACTTTCTGGTGAATTCACGCAGAAACACCTTGATCTTTTCCCTCCTGGATCCACTCCAATCAAGACTCGACGTGTAGGATATACACGCTCATATTAACATCCGACCTCGTATTAATCCGAAAGGTGAGGCGTTATTGCTTTAGATCCCTGATCCACATGACTGAATTTGGCTACCCTTGGGTATATTCTGATGTACGGGTGAAAATCTTTATGAAAATCAACTTTGATCACGAGGTTCTGACCAGTGAGTTCTTCAAACGTAGACTGATCTGAGCCCATATTGGATCAGGGAAAGATTGTAATTCCATCATTCGGAGAATGTCTCAAAAGATTGCCGAAATCATATCGTCTAACGGAAAGCTTGGTGAAGATGTCAGAAATATTTTGGTATCTTCTTAAATTGATAGATGTAATTCTTTCGAAATTCAGAACTTGAGTTTGAGAAACTCATTTCTGCAGAGACTTCCAGTCTTTACGAAAGCTGGATGATAAAAAAATCCACTATTGAAGGAATGCAAGGATACAAAAATTTCAAAATTGTTGTGAGATCAAATTTACGATCCCAGAATCCATATAGGTACTTATCACTTGACGAATAGTTGAGAAACATACTCGCAATGATAAATCCTGGCATAAACACTGATCGCACACGCTATAAATCCATCAAAAGAATGATGAGCTAACGCAGACAGTTGCCGACAGATTTACGAGTATGCTCAATTATGGACGATCTCTGATACTTGTTGACAATCAAAGTGTATTTTCCCTCATAAAAGAGGTTGATTTAAAATCCACTTGAATGAATGAAGAATCTTCAGTCTCTTGCATCTATCAAAGCATAATCACCGCTCAACGGCAATCTAGCCCGCAGGCAATTTACGGACATCATAACTCTCACCGTGCGAATCTCAAACGGACAGAAAATGAATAAACGTCCAAGAATATACAGAAATTGCACCAAGATTCTTCTTCAAACTATGTATATCCTCCTTAGCAATGACAACGACAATTTCCCGGAAAAAACAGCTTCTGGCCTGTCTCCTCGTCCGCTCATCGTCGTGCGGTCATGCGCCGTAATAGTCAGCAAATTGTATTCGCATCTCGGGGACGTTTTATCCTGATGGATAATGAGAGGCGATAAAGTTGGCTGCCAACCCCGACGGTATTACGCTACATATATATAGTATTATGGCTAAGTCGCGCGCGCGCGACACGATTTATGAGCCAATGGGTGAGCTCAAGCGCGAAGAGAGCTTTTCTTTACTCGGTGTGCCAGGCGAAAAATTCCCCTGCAGGTTCTTTCTCTCGCTATGAATTACGATCTTAGAAGAGGCTACATAGTTGCCCGATTATAACTGCAAACACCTCTTGGCTTGTGATATCTATGTGTGTGTGCTTGCAATTAAAGCTGCCGCATGATAAACAAATCTGCGGTGGATTTATCTCTAGTAAGCGGTATTTGCGGCTACAGACTATACGAGAAGCTAATATATACGCTGAGATGTGGCCAAAGACTGGTATTTGAGGTTATGCTCATGTGTGTGTGTGTGTGGTTTTGTGTTATGATATGCGTTGAGGGAGATGATACGAGTTTCTCGATGTGAGTGACTATGATGGTGTTGGTGTTTATTTGCGAGTGGTCGGCGTAAGTAGCCAGTTGATCTGATAATTTATGCGCAATTATTCGGCTCGCTATGACTAAAAAGTAGCCGAGCACGATTTAATTAGAGATCCTGAGGATTGATTCACTAGACTTTTGGTGGTTATGCGCAGCAGCGATTATTTTAGGTGAGAGATAATTATGTGAGAGTTATGTGGGCTAGCAACGTTACGGGTCGACATAGCTTACGATGCATCATCGTGTTTTGATGTTCCTCGTGATGTCGATAATCTGTTCCCTCCTGATTTCACCAGTGCGGGTGAGCGGGTATATACATGACTCAAATTCCTAGTTTCAAATCATACCCTCTACGGAACACGTCAGCTGATCATCATGAGGTGTATTGCACTCGTGGCGCAATGCTTGACACGAAATTTTTTGCACTAATTGGTCGAGATTCTTATGCATTCCCCAACTTATTTCATGGTCGGCCAAGATTCGAGCCAAGTAGTTCATCAACTTAATTGATCAATTCAATCAATCTACATAAGGAATTCTCAAGTGTTACGCTGATTTAGTTCATTGAGGATGACTATTCTCATGCATGTCATCTGGGGATATTATCACGAGAAGGAACCTTTTTGGGATTCCCATAGCTGGAGTCTGAGGAACTCTTTAGGAAAATCTGAAAATCTCGCACATTGGGCTTGACGTGGGGGGTCTGACAGGAAAATGGATCGTGTGATTCATTTTGCCCGATTTCTCATCATAAATCGAGAATTTTGGTTGAATTCACTTACAAATCCACTCAGGCCCGGGAGAATCCACGTGAAAATTCTACTTGAAAAATCTTGTGGAAATTTAACTTGGAAGTCTTCGTCTCTGCGAGAAATTTTTCTTAAGCCTCACTTATTGAGTCCCTCTTGGACCTATCAAAGTGGATCTCTTTCAATGCATTTTATACACATAGTGAATTGGGACTCTACTGTTGAGTTGCACGTGGAATCTGTCAAGTTTTTCCCGCAGAACTGTCATATAATCTTTGACTTAGAGCTCTCGACACGGTTCCGATGAGTTTGGTAAAAAATTTGCCTGGAGGATGCAGATGCCATGACAGTTCATATCGACCACCCACAAAAATCACGTTGGGAAAGACCCACAAGAAGATCTGCGTGGAACTCTTTTCGGTTTTTTCGCGGAGCGGTTATGGGTTCTTCTGAGCATTTTCACCGATAGTCAGAATATTGAAAAAATACCACTCAGAATAACCACTAAAACTGACCATAGGCTTCTTCAAGTGGAAGTGAGAAATAACCACGAATAGAATCTCGGAAGATTTCTTCAAGTTTTACCCGAGCGAATGTCCTATGTGGGCACCCATTCATAGAGTAGTTCATGCCATGAGGTTGGAATTCAGTTTCCACGTTCCATTTTTCCCCCAGAGAATCCACGGGATTTTTGTATGGCTCTGATGAATCCTCTGTAAAGATCTTCAGGTGCTACAAGGATGGCGATTTCCAAAAAGGAGATAGAATCAGTTTCATTCAGGAAAGCATCCGGAATCATTGCGATGCTGTAGCAACATTCTAAACCCGAGATTGAGCCTCTAACGACTTTCCATTGCAAGCCCTCAATCTTGATTTTTTTCAATTTGCAGGGTGGAAAACCTCCATCTTTCATGAAAAATTCCCTGTATCCCACAGAATATGGATACCTCATAAGCTACCATTTAAAATATTCCAGTGTGCCTCTCTGTACATTCTTGTTGGTCCACCGAATTCCATTCCATCCTATGCAAAAACAGGTTCATATTGCACTTTGCGTCAACAGAGGAACACCCATTCTCTGAACTCGAATGAAGGTCACCCGAACAATTGATTTGAACTACATTCTCTAACTTTCTTCGAACGACCTCTTACATTAAATTAGATACGTAATCCAGCACTGCATAATCAATTGATTCGGTGTAATCAAAGAGAACAATGATGATAGGGAGGGCTTAAATCCACCATTGGAATGAAAAAATTACAGAGTCCGCAATCAAAGCAGGTGAAGCTCACTATGTAACTCGGTTCAACGGCTGCATAATAAGTTTAGGTGGGGTACAGTATTCTATACGGATGACCCAGTGCCTGATCGATATTTCAACACATTGCAGCTGCTGCAGCAGTATGGCAGCACCACCAGTAAGGTAACTCGTATTATATTAGCCTTTCTCGTTGGATTCCGTGTTTGCATGCGGCTCACTCATGCCTATCATACCATAGCCACGTTACCGGAGATAGCCCTGAAATAGACGTAAAGCACGCAAGAGAGAGACAGACAATCGTGTCGTCTTGCTCTCGATTCTATGTTATACTCTCTGATGGTAGTCGTGGTGGTGTTCTGCGCGTTGGAAATTGCCTAATTTGAATATAGACCGGCTGACTGACGAGCAGCCCTCTCCTATTAACTCACTATGTCTGACAATTAAGTTGGTTACCTCACTTCAATCGCGAACTGAGCGCAAGCATAGTTCTGGTGAAGCATCGCATCGTCGTGACGTATGCAATGGAAATCGGAAGCGCGTCGCACTCTGGCATGTCACTTTATTGGCACTCCCTATTTCCGAGAAGGTTTCGAGGTTAGCCTGGAGCTGAGATGATGTGGAGAAATTTCCGTATTATAGCTCTCGGAGGATAGGGAATTGATAGATTTTCCAATTCCAAGACAATTATGATCATCGTTTTCGATGGTTTGGAGGTTCATATTTGAGGGGTTTTGAAACCAAATCTTTTCTTCTGAACTTCAATTATTGATATCATAGTTATCTAGCACTCGCACTGGCATTTCAAACTGCAAATTATTTGATCGACCGATTTGCGAGTCAAAGTTTATATCAGCTAATCTTCTGACATTGTTATGGAACGAGTTGATTCACTCCAACTCGACCTATGCACCTTCGAGACTCACTTTCTTGCGAGTACTACAATACTTCATGAATTTTCATGTGAAAAGTCAATACTAAGACTCTCTAACAGAATTGAGTGGCCATTGTGATTTGACTCTATTGGCGATTCACGAGTTGCATCAATATGATGATAGAGGCTAGTCTTGAGAAGTCTTTGACAATGATTTAGAATGGGTAAATCAATGAAAGAGAGTGACATGCAAATTCTTTGTGGACCTTGGTTCTGAAAACCTAATACTTGTATCTCCATCCCTGCAAACGATGATTGTTTGAGGTAAAAGGAGACAAAATCACGAAATCTCTACCGAAGTAACGATGAATCGACGATTTTTTCTAAGATAAAGGATCGGTGAGGTGCTCCGCGGATCTAACAAGGAGAGGTCCAACCTTGCGGAACGCAGATCTTGATGAAACTCTGGGAATCATCTTGTTTTGGTGAGAAATGAAGGTATCTCCAAGGGTTTAATACCATGGGCTTCCTGTCTCGAGTTGCAGTTATGAAGGTTATCATTGTTAGTACATCTATATATACGATTTTTCAACACAGGCCTATATTGACAATGCTAATCTCCATAGCTGTATCTCAGGATAGGAAGCCTATGGGACTAAATCCTTGGAGATACCTTCATTCCTCACCAAAACAAGATGATTCCCAGAGTTTCATCAAGATCCGTGTTCTGCAAGGTTGAACCTCCCCTTGTAAGTAATGATTCTTGCATTATCCTTTGAGCAAAATTGGTCTGTGAGTTGACTTGGATATGGTTTGCATGTCATTCCGTGATGAGGACACAGAAGTGTATTCTGCAGTGACAATCTTGGTTTCAAGACGATAATCCCATAGGAAAGCTTCTTTGTGGCACGGTAGAGGAAACTTTTCAAAGACTCAGAAGAAATGCAGGGAAAGGGATCTTGCTACAGTACGCGCGATCGTGTGGCGCATAGTAAAGTCAAAAACGATCTAGAATCCCAATTCTGTTCTGAGCTGGTAGTGGTTGGCTTGGGTATGCGATAACAGTCGCTATGGCTAGATTGGAATGAGAATGCGCAAGTGACGGTGGAAGACCAGTGGTAACGAGAGACCATATCTATACCTGGCACGTCTATACCCGAGAGATGGCAGTACACATGATAAGGGATGAATTATTACAATTCATCCCTGAATATTAAGGCTCAGAATCCTAGCATCTGAGGATATTTTTAGCGTGGATACATGTTCAGTCAACCAGATATGCTACAAAATCATGGAAAATTCAAAGTCTCGTCGATATTGAAGGACGGTGGCGGATCAAATAAATTCTCAAAAATTTCCGCCATGGAATTTTTGGGGACTTATTTGATTTCTCACCGTCCTCCAAGACCAACGAGACATTGCATTCTCTCTCATATTAAAGTTCAAGAATGACCAAAACTAGGAATATCCTTTCGAGACTCCGAAATCGTCCGAAGTAACTGTGACCTGTGAAGTACAGTACCGGTCAAAAGTTTTAGCTCACCCAAAAACTTTTTTTTAAATTTTGTGAGATGACCTACTCGGCTCTATTTGACCGCAAAGGACTCTTCCGGAGCTCATTTTGAAGGTTTCTTCACGTACTTCAAGATGGGATAATCCATTTTTATCCGCACGGATCGGGATCTTTCCAATTTGAGCTTGGAAAAGTGTCAATTTCGACGATTTTTGAGAGGATCTTTTGGCTCGTGCCAATTTGAGTCACATGAATGTTCCAATATGGTAGTTGTGAGCTACAAAAGTACAAGTCTAGAGCTTCAAAATCCGTTTTTGAACGTCTCTCTACGCCACTTTCAATCCGAGCTATGACATTTTCTCTGAGAGAAGATTATTCGCGGAAAATAGCACCTGTAATAAAGAATGGCGAGAAAATTCACTTTTTGGAGCATATTTCAAAGGTTTCTCGTTTTCTTGATTGATATATAGATGATAGATAACAGGAATGATGATTATACTTCATAAAAATGCATTTCTGCATCTCTTTCGAGTTGGAATGCTATTTTATGCGAGAAATCTCCCCTCAAAGAAAATGTCATAGCTCGGATTAGCAGTGGCGTAGAGAGACGTTCAAAAACGGATTCTGAAGCTCTAGACTTGTACTTTTGTAGCTCACAACTCCCATATTGAAACATTAATGTGGCTCAAATTGGCACGAGCCAAAAGATTCTCTCAAAAATCATTGAAATTGACATTTCTCCAAGCTCAAATTGTAGAGATCTCGATCCGAGTGGATAAAAATGAGTAATGCCATCTTAGAGTACGCGAAAAAGCCTTCAAAATGAGCTCTTGAAGAGTCTTCCGCGGTCAAATAGAGCCGAGTAGTTCAACTCACAAAATTAAAAAAAAACAAATTTTGGGTGAGCTAAAACTTTTGACCGGTAGTGTAACTGACCAGGAGAGTCTTTTGAACCCGGATCACGGATTCGGCTGAAACTCTGGGGATACTCTGCTGTAAGTGCCAAAAGATGAGACCCAGAATCATAACGTTCAAGCGTTTCCGGTCTACATCCAAGGACATTATCAGGGCACTTATAGGCTCATGTTGAAAATCATACATCTAGGAAAACCTGCAATGCTAGCGTCCTTGGCTGTAGCTCGGGAAGGATTGAGCGCTGGGGCCTATAATTTTGGATTGTATATTATTTCCGTTCATATTTGTGTGCTGAAAAATGACTATTTCCAAGGTTTCAGCCAAATCCTTGACCCGGGTCTGAAACAATCTCCTCGCATGATAACGGGGTCACCGGAAATTATCAGTCAAATGTAAGTATGTCATAATTCGAACGCCTCCAAATATTCCGCGCAATTCTGGGAGCATTCTGAGTGGATATTGCTTTAGGACACGATCATTATTGATGATAATCATACCATAACTTTTATTTCAAGTTTCCGTGAGTCGTTGTGGTTTTGTATAATTCCATCGATATTCAAAATTGATAGCCAGACCGATTCTCCTTGAAAGAACCACCTGCTGAAGTTGGTGAGATAAACAAAACCTGAGATATAGTTGTTTCAAAATTAAAGGATTCTAAAGGTCACAAAATTTCGACCCTGAGAAAAACTGTGTCACGTTCGTAGAGGTGGAGATCAGTACTTGATCTCAACTCTCCCTTTCATGCCACGATGACGTTGCACCCGCAACGGCTACGCGGCCGAGCAACGTATATGTGCGCGGTCCGCCGGCCGTCGCGGATGCACCGTTAGCACGTCGACGGAGCGGAGTACATCCCCACTGCATCGGTCTACGCTGCAGCGCGAACCGTCGTCATCGACGACGAGCCTTGCGGCATTCAGACCGGTCTGACCAACTTAGATAATAACATCACTCTTTTCCGACTAATCATATATTCTCAGGTCTTCTTTGAAGTCACTCCTTCAACTCAATCTCATACTCCTTCTGGAAACCCTTCCTCTTTCCAAGTGACAACTGCGTGATGATGTTCATATGCTATGCTAGTTATTTGTGGATTTCGAATATTTCATCTTCTTAATTCACACTCCGTGACCAAATTGACCCAAACTGGGAACGTTTGTCATCATATGATTTTTTGGCTATTTGTTATTATTGGCTAGCATTGCTGTGAATAATTACTAATTCCAAAACTCCTTCTGTCAAAGCGTCAAGAATGGCTCAGAATCTCTGGAGTGTTGAATATTTTACTTCGGGATTATTAACAAAATCTTCGAGATCGAAGGAATGACTGACAGCTCATCCATCGATGAACATTGGGTTTTAGGAATTATTCATCATGATTCCAGTGAAAACCGAAAAGTCATAATCAGCCCTAACAAAAAGATCAGATTAGAATAGATGACTGAATCACTAAGATATTACTCGCTAAATCTGAATACGTCAAATTTTCTCTCATCTCGTAACTGAACATATGTTACTCGCATGAATGAGAGAATGTTCACTTCTCATTGCGAGAATTATGGCCCTGAGAATCTTAAGGCTTAGGCTACGAAGATTTCTCTCTCGAATACGTGAAAAACCCCCGGTCAGGGTGAGGGCGTTCAGTTAGACTAACCTCACCTCTCTGGCGTTCGCGCGCTGGTCTGTTCTCTCGCAGTTCGCAGAGATATTGCATCAGATTGTGAATAGTCGTGGGTTCAAAGTTTTAGTCTAAAGATCGAGCTAAAAATCGTGTGAAGTGTTGATGTGTTATGTGAGTTGTGTTCATCAAGATTTTGTTTCGACTGTGCGGTAATTGTCCAAGTGATTTGAAGGAGTACGTAATTTTATTGAATATACTTTTGACACCTTCATTCGAAAGCATCAAATTCGAGGTTACAGCAAATTTTTAGAGGAAGTGTGTTTTCGATGTTCAGAAAGTTTTCCGCGATCTACAGTATCTCTCCGTTGAAGAATCTACTTGTTCTTGTGATATGAATGTATCAATATCGATGATATTCTGTTTTTCATTATTTAATAAAATCAACTTCTAGAATGAATAACTGGTTCTCATTATGGGTTATGCTTGTAGCGAGGCTTGTACGCTACCGCATCTCTCTCTCTTTCTCCCTCTCTTGAATACATCAATAATAACTCATTCAATGCGTGAAATTTCACTCATCCGAAAAGAGAGCTCTTTTCACGCATTTAGTACGTGAAATTTCACGTTTTGTGCGTGAAGCAAGTTTCTCTGTACAAATGAGAGAATATTCACGCCAAAAGCGTGAAATTCCACGTATTCAGATTTAGCGAGTACCGATCCGAAAAATGAAAATGGTAGGTTAATCACGTTCAAGCACGGTAGTCAGATCCAAAGAAGTACCCAAAAAATCAAAATGTTCGATAATACTACTGAACTTGCATCTACGATCATCGTAGCGATAATATCAAATCGTACGTAAACACGATGGAATTTCATTTCCGTGCATCGAATATAGCAAGCTCATATTCCTCGGTGTAATGAGAATTTTGATGACTCGAATGGGTTTCACAGCCCGCGTCGGATCATCAAACCAATTTATTCGGTATTATTGTTCGAATTCACTTTTGATCCCGAGAGTACGTTTGTCGCATCGAATCGATAATCATTTGTCCGCTCGAATGCAGCCTCCTGTCGCTCGTTCAAATTAACATGGGAACGTACATACGCTTGTTCATGCCATCTCACTCTGTCGCTACTATGCGCATGGCAGTTCGATTGTGAAAGCCAGGGTATCCAGAAATGCAGCTGCGTTTGCATTTATTGAATCGGCGGGCATTGGTTTAAGGGAATGGAATGAAAATATTGCTGTGATAGCTGTTTATTTAATTACCAAATATTTCCATGCTATTTTCTCTCAGATTTTCCGTTGACTTGTATCTGTAAGGTTTCAGAGGTAAATGAACCACATTGCAATTAAAACTTTATACTCGACAATGGGTATGAGAGTCTAAAATTCATTGTATGCGATGTTGAATTTCGGAGAATAGTGAACATAATGTGAGTGCATGATAGTAATCCTTGAGGAGTAGTGAAGGAATTTCATTCATCACGTGATGGAGTTGAAGAGTGCAATCTGAGCTCAGTAATTATTTGAGGATCTCCCATACAAGCGGCTCACTTCAATTTCACGTTTTATCTCGGTATTTAGTAATGAGCCCACAACAAAGCGCACCCTTACCAACAGAGACGTCTCAGGTACGTGTATTATATAACCTTTGAGCTTTGCCGCATCTATGTTGTTGAACTCGAGATGGCTCCACATTCTCTTCATTCATCGAAGTAGATTCGAGCTACTACAAAATATTAGCAAATTTGTGAATTAGAAGCAATTTTCATCAGAGTATTGCAATACTCGGCTCATCAAGATGACTAGTATGAATTGTGCTCGTATTTTCCAAATTCTAGAGGATGGTATGAAGAAAAAAACTGCATTCGTACTCAGGAGCTGTTTCCAAAAAACTACAGAGGAAGGATGATCATTTTTCAAACTGGTACAGTGTGCAAATCAATCTTCCAAGCCGAATTCCAGGACAACTCAAACCCTCAATCAGTATCACCCGCATTGACAAGAATATTCTGAGCTTCACAAATTCATATTTTAGGAATATCTTCAATTTTTGGTCAACGTCCTGTTGGATCAGAAGTTCCATCGACGAGTTCCGAGCCAATAATATCGCTCGTCAATTGAATAGAAAGTCTGCTAAAGTCAAAAAGTAAGAAACTCTAATACGCAACCTCTCAGTCAGTTGCGTGTTGTCATGCACTGTATCATTGAATAACTCTGGTGCTCACTGTTTCCGGAAATTTTCTTTCAGCACGTTTTCCGAGATACGATGCGCCTACCTACGGTGTCATCTTCTTTGAGATGGAATTCTAGACAGACGAATCCAACGAATGCTTTGTGACTAACGCAATGCACAGAAGCTGCTCAGACGCTAGAGACCCGAAGACTCGAGTAGAAAAATTTGTCTTGGAACTAGACATGCGTTCTCCATAGTAGTTGCGATTTCCTTGACGTCTACGTGATCGCCACAAGATAGGAGAATGTGCGAGTCTCCCTAGTTTTTGATGGAGGCTACCTCGACTCTGAGTATTTACACATCATGATCGAAGAAGGCCACTTATGCTAAGACAGGAAAATATCATGGTTGACGATCCAATCAAATTGGATTGATCAGCTTATCGAAAGGTGATCCCTCTCTGAGCAGAATGAGCCATACGAACAACCGTATCGTAACATACATCATAGGATAATAATAGTGGAATTCGGGACTTTGAGTATTCTCCTCATTCTCTCTTGGAAACGATTTTCGGGAGATTCTTCAACCCCAAACCTCAAAGCACAACCTCATTAGTTTCATGACTGTTACATTTTGTTTCATCGATCATTCCGATTTTGTACCTCCACGCACACCTCGTTAGTATGTAATCATGGATAACTATACTTGAGAGTCACCAGATCCTACACTGTAAATCTCAATTTGTAGTTTTGTACAAATAATTTGTGGATAACTACAAATTCAAAATGTGAAATTTGGACTACAATGAATTTGTAGTTATCCACAAATTCAATTTGTAGTTCCCATCACAAATTCAATTTGTAGATATTTACAATTTCAATTTGTAGATATCTACAATTTCAATTTGTGGTTATTTGCATATTCAATTAGTAGAATGCCACAATTTGAAACCGTGGTGAATGCCCAGATTAGATACTTAGGAAACTCGATTTATCCACACTGTACCTGAACGCAAATTGAAAGTGTATAGTCTGCACAGATTCAATATGTGGGATCGGGGGGATGTCTCGAGTAATATAAGAATTTGCGCCAATTCAACTCTGATAAATCTGTGATAATATTAGGCACGGATAACTATTTTCAACGATTCTACACTTTTTGCGTTGATAAAAATGAAATAAATCGTGTAGAAATCTAATAGTTGGTGGAGAAATCGATAAAGACATAATTATTGAGACACATTTATTACCTTGATAAAGTTCCACTACATGACAAATTTTCATCTTATACACCGAGATAAATTACGAGATTTACTTCGTGATCGATGAACCGATCGAAAGTGACAATGTGATGCGACATTTTTTACTTCTACCTATGCCATTTGGCTTTTTACCTTTGGATGAAAGAAAGTTCATCTTTGGATTGAATGAATCACTTTGCAACTGACTCAAACATCGTTCTAAGTGAAATAACATACTTGTGCTTTGGGACAAGTTGTTGCGTGCAGTAGTGATTTTTACTCGATTAGCATAATCAAGTTTAAAGAATACACTAGAAACAAAATGACGAATTTTCAACAAGTCTTTTTGAGGAGCCCGGCGAAATCATTTAGAATGAAATCGAGTCCTATTTTGGGATTGAATCCCACGGTCGTTCAATCGGAATCATATGATTCATCCAATGAATTATCTTTTTCTTGTACTGGCGGTAGCTCTTCGATGCTACAGAGCGTAACATAGAGATCTGCGACCGCATCTGTAGCACTGTCTTTACATCCGTAGATGTATGTTTCTATAAAATTATAAAAATATTGAATTTGCGGGGGATAACCCAAATTGAACACATAATAGATCTTGAATAGCAGATCGAATGCTGACACAAGATCCGTATTATTCTTTCGACTAAATATCGAATCATCAGCGACTACGAAGTAGAAGCGTTTAGTTTCTGTCCCCAAGCCCAGAATATAAGGCTGAACACTGGTACATCCTTCTCTTCTCACATTACGGATATAAGTTCCTGGGTCAGCAAAATCCTAAAAAGATAGATTTTTTACATATACCAACAACTATTGCCGTTGACGAAGACATTTATGGAAAAATTGAATATATCGTACTCACTGTCGAGATCTTTAGAAGGGAATCTTGAGGATCGCATCTTTTGTCTTTCAGTTGTCCTGGCTCGCGTCTATTAGGTTGTGGCACGTTATCAAGTTTTCCCTTGTTTTTTGAGCCTTTCCTTGACGTTTTCTTTGATGGTAATAATCCAATCAAGATAAGTAAAGCTTTGAGTGAACCTAGGGTCATTTATATCATATAACTTCATGCGATCTCGCCAGAGAGAAAATATTCGAGCCGAAAAATGAAAACTCACTGTTTTTTTCATCTCCAAATTTCTCAAATAGACTGGGTTCTTCTGATTTAGCGTAATGTATTAGCCTTCCTTCGAAAAAAGATGGGAACTTGGAAATGAAAGCATCCCCTTTGTTTTTCTGCATCCTGTTGAATTCTAAATCAATCTGTGGAAAATATCAGGAATACTGGGATAAACATGACGGATTTGGTCGAATATCAAGTAATCTTAGCAAAATGTAGACTAATTGACGTCGCTATTCAAGGCATATTTGCCACAACAATAGTTGCATGCATAGCTCCGCAAGTTTCTTTAAAAATGCATATGTGAGCAACGGAAAAAATCCCTATCACTACACTGTGTGATCGCGTTACTGCGTGTAATGGATCAATATTTTCGAAAGACACATCATAGCCAAAAATTAACACGATGAAATGATTACCTGATCACCGTCACTGTCTTTCAATTGAGTATATTTCTTCAAAACTTGAGCAACTGCAGGTGCTGTCTCAAGAATCCACTGGCTTCGGTTGTAAAAGGTTTTGTCCATCAACTCGTCGATGGTTTCTTTATCTTTTTTTTTAGAAGGATCCTTACGGTTCATGCTTGAGATCTGAAAATTAAGAAAATGATCATATTCTCAAATTTTCATACAACACCAAAAAGAGCGTCGGTGACAAATATTAAATTTTACATTAATAAACGTCCAGATTGAAGACGGCAGCCTTCAACATGAGTGAACAAATGAGACCAGAGTAGTCACAACATACCATTGCCTGTTCCTCCTCTTCAGAAAGAAGAGAGATACTGCCGACCTTCACCTCGCTAGAGCTTTCAAGTTTTGAAGAAGTTGACACAACTCTTTTGGCAGAAGTATTATACTTTCTCTCTGATAGAGGCAGTTTCCGTGCTATTTCGCCTAGCCTATTCTTTAAAAAACCGGTTTTTCTTTCTGGGTGATAAAAGTGCTCCTGCAAAATAGCGTGAGGTCAGATAAATGTCAGGCCACGTGAAATCGTCACGGATTTTTCGACAGTACTTACATATCCGAGGGGTGCAAATCTATTTTTTAGACGAGGGAACTCGGTGACTATAGCTATGGCTGCAGCTAATTTGGCTTCATGAGGAGGGTACCTGGGAAGAGTCGGAATACATCGGTCATCAGGCCAATGAAGAAAGATTATCCAAAATTCAAGTTGAACATACTTTTCCGATCGAGTGGTAACCATCTCAGCAATGACCTTCCGGACCAAATCTCGTCGTAACCTTTTAGGGAAAGCTTTTTGAGTATCTATATTATCGTGAACGTCGATGATTTCACGCCCCTGTGGATGGTCTGATAACATTTCTCTTATGGTATTATACCTCTGCAAGAAATTTAGAAATTGTATTATCATATTAGCATCATTATTTTTCTCTAGATAAATATGAGACCTCAATCAGTACAACTGCGTAATGAGATTGAAATTCAACTATTCCGAGTTGAACTCTTACCGAGAAAATGTGTGGAGGCATTTTCGTTTGTGGTGAGCATGTTGATTGTGAACAGCTCGGCTGTTGAGGTGATTCCTGGCCACCATTAATTGTTAGACTCGAAGATTTTTTTGGAATTTTAGCACTCGTTCCATTTTGTTCTTTTTTCGACGAAGCACCAGGTAATCGACGTTTCAGCGTTTCCGTCGAGGATTTTGATGAACTAGTAGAGGGAACCACTTCAGCGTCTTCTACAGTAGATTCTATGTTTTTTTCTGGTACTTTGGGTGGCTCTTGTGGGGTATTCGACTTGAGGAAGAAGATAATACCAATCAGATATCAACCTTATACGTCGGAAGTTGATAATGAGCATAACCAATTTCAAGTACCTCATGAATAGTGCGGATGAACCTCTGCACCTTCATAGCACGGCCCATTTTTATGCCCATGGTATGCATGATCTCCAGAGTTAACTCGAGGAAATCTTGCCCAGTTATCTCCTGACCTATTAATAGAATCGTGGAGTTAATCGAGAATTCCGGAACTGATAGACACTCATGTTGGTGAGGTGTTCGGTGAGGTCACTCATTGAGTGAGGTGGACGGGAAATAAGCTATGGCCATGAATCAAATAACAGGCTCTCTTCAGAGATTGATCTACCATAGTATTCACACACTCTCCAAGCACAATTGGCTCCACTTTTCAGAGGAGCGCTGGTTCAAAAGCTATTCTAGAGGCACACTCTCAATCAAAACCGACACTGTAAGAAATTGGTTCAACTAGACTTATTGAACAAGTGGCGTAAAACTCAACCATCAGCTGTTTGACTCTGATGGTGCGCCTTTATAAACGAGGAATCCAACTACTGGCAGGATTTTTGTTCAACACAAGGTTAAATGAAAAGTCCAACGAGTGAGTTGGAATTTTTTTAAATGAATTTCTTACAGTGCAGGGTTACAACTACGAAGAGATGTAATGGAAGTGCTACATCATCCACCGAGTTATGTGAATTAGCCGAGTTGTTGCGAGATGCCACATGATTTTTCACAATCACTCGTGATTTTTCTCCACCACCTGATGGTGCCTTTTTTAGTATGAAGAATTCAACCAATGATAGAATTTACTGTTCGACTTATAATTAGATAAAAAATTTGTTACAGTGCAGGGTCACGACTATGAAGGAGGTATAATGAAGGTGCTATATTAATCATCAAATCATATGGATTAGGGAAGTTCTAGTGAAATGTCACATCCATAACTTGCAATTACTCGTTGTTTTGCTTACTTCTTCTTAGCTTCAAAAAATCAAATGTCGCAGGCTTATATGTAGAGCACTCGAATTAGGTTTCAACCAATAAGAGAAAGGCTTGTGGAATGGAAGTGATGATGCGTCGGTGAAAATTGACGAATGATCCAATTCATTAAGCTCAATACAATAAGCATGAACGGCAATATCGAAATATAGCGTTGTGCATACCGAAGTTAATAAGAACACTCTTTTTTCCATCACAATTATTTCCCAGATTTCACCAAATGTCACAAGATTTTCGAATCTGTCTCCGCTTTTGTCAAGTGCGATGAATAATTTTGTTCTGTACTCGATTCCGTTTACTTTGACGGATTTAGCAGATACAACTTTTTGGTCATCTAGTAAACCTAGATTGAGTAGGTACTGTCGGGATTTCGTGTGGCAAACGAATGCTTCTTTCCCGGATAAGACATCAACAGAATTGATTTGGACATCTCCACTATGCCACCTGGAGCACTGAATGGCTTGACTTACTCTAATCAGAGTTTTAGGAGGGTTTTTGAAATTGTGAACATTCTGAGCTCGTAACTTCAGCTCTGCGTGCTTAGCTTCGAACCTCTTACAATCATATTGTGTTAAAGGCCCTGACCATTCTATGCATTCAGCACCATGGCTACCGTGATGCATTTTATTGATGCGATCTACATCAGGAAAGAGATCTCCAAACATACTAAAGAAATCTTGGTAACGCTCATCTAAGTAGGGGAGTAGATCTGACGGAATCATAGGAGCGAATTTTATCTCCATTATTTCTAACAAAACTAAAATGATTTCCAAATACTTATCGTTCTCTGGCACTTTTCCATAAACTAGAAATGGTAACACCCTTATAAGGCACCCCATTTGAACAGCTTTTTGATTGGTCGAGTGCTTTCTATCGTTCAATATGGCTCGAGTAAAATTAGCTGATGGTTTATTCTTCATCTCGGCGTAACCGTAGTTGAAGTGGGAAATTGCTTCATTCAAAAACTCTACTTTGAATCTGTCTTCAACAATGATCCACTGATGAAGCACTAAAATTACAACTACGGGACAAATTCCATGAAGATAATCGTGCATCAAGTCGAATACCTTGTTCCAATACGTTTTAAAGTATTTCGATTCATTCAAGAAGGGCTTTTCTCTCATACCAGTAGCAGTTTTGGCGGCATCTGAAAAATGATTCCTCTCCAAATATTCTAACTGATGATTGTAAACTGCTTCTGTTCGCTCTTGAAATGTTTCTAGAGAGCCAGAATGCAATGCTTCTCTACTGTATAAGCATAACCTACAAAATAAGGTAGAAGAGGGACCAAGTAGTCCAAAAACTTCATGGACGGCTAACCCATCACCACAAAAGGTCTCGATTGAAGCCCGGAGCACGTAGTCACCATCATCGAAGTGTAAGACTACACCTTCATCTGATTCTAGTTTCTTGAGATCATCCATGAAGGGGCCAAGGATCTTTTCTAGACCATATTTTTTTGCATCTACAGAACAATAAAGGGTTGATATGTGAATACTGCTGAGTTGAGAATTCATATGCTGAGGTAAATTAGCGATCTCGATGTAAAAAGCACCCAATTTATGGATACCAGTTCTCGAACCTAGTGGGCCAACAATTTCTGCATCGTCATTGTACATTCTCAACCTTACAGCATTGGGGTATTTTTGAAAGAACGGATTTGTTTTATATCGCATTCCATCTTTGAATGAACCTAAAAACCCAGGTGGTGATGGCTTCTCATTGTCAATTGCTTCACGGATATCTTTATTAGACAGTACCATACTCAACACAGGTATGGTGGGAACGTATTGAGCAGTCTCTTTGACTAATTTGGGTTCAAACATCTGAGTTTTTCTGTTGTGAACCATATCAACACGATCCCCTAACATAAACTCTATTGGCTCAATATAACCACAGTTTTCTACCATGGCATCTATCTGTTGCTCGTAATTTTTTAAACCTGTGACAGGATTTTCAAACTCCAAGAGATGATTAATACTTGTTATCACGTTTTCATCAATGCGGTTTCTTTGCAACTCAGTCCTAACCCGGGTTCTTAAAATTTGATTGTATGTCGACAGCAATTTCTCATATGAGTTGAGAATAGTTGTGATCGTTGCACCCGTAATTCCAGCATTAGCGTGAAATTGGCAAATCATTTTAATGATTTCAGATCGCAAATCAACTTCCATTTCTACACTTTCGTCATCGCTTGGTTGCCTTATCGGATGCTCTAAGCCATTTTCGACATCGACTTCTATTATAGGTGATGGACCACGTAGACCATCGTGGTCCATTCCATCACCAAAATTCGATGCATCATCGTGGGGTGGTTGATCACCTGCCACAGCGACCATGTGTACATTTTTGATATGACGTCGGAGGTTACTGAAAATGTCGAATGCCTCACGACAATTTCCATGTCCACAGACGAAACCGGTGTCCCCCAGATTTTTAGTACGGGAGACTCCGTGGAAGTGAGCTAGATGTTGCCCGAGATTGTCAATCCCGGTGAATATTTCCGGGCACAAGCAGCAACTCAACTCCATTTTAGGATTCGAGTCAATTTGTACCTAAAACATACCATACCATACAAGCAGATCTGTCGTTACCTCAACATGTAGGCACACTGATAAATCGCCGAGAGGATTCCAAGTTGTTAAGAGTAAGTCTGATCCGTACCTTCGACGTCTCTTTCTCATCAAATATTAATTCAATTATAACAGACTGTATACAAAATATTGTAAGCATCGTTATTGTAGGGATAGTCATTTTTCGGTGAGGTAGAAGAAAATACTATTCTGCCATAATATCAATAATCAGGATTCTCTGTACGAATCCCAGCCTCGGTCTCGAATAATATGTTGTATGCGAGGTTGAGAATTCTGATACCATCAAGTTACATCAAGTTGACTGCGAACTCGGCATCTCATGTCTAATTCTAGTGTCAACGGTCAAAGAATAATAATTTACCTTGTAGGATGTTGATTACAGTCTCATCAACTTCATGTATGGTCAGAAATGCACTAAGCTGTTCTGCGGTCAATGGTCGAACGAAATCCTTCGAAAAGTTTTCGTTTGTGTCCTCGCTCATACTGATACGAATGAATCTGGAACAAGATTCGAGCCTATGTAATCAGTCTCATCAATACAGAAGCGCAGAGTTGAAGTATAACTTGAGGCCTTGTACAACTGTACATTGAGGCCTAGTATAACCGTACTACGAGACACTGAGGTACGTGATCACTCAAAACTATAACGACGACTTTGAAATATTCCCATGAAATTTTTAGAATAGGTGCACGTAATTTCTCATCAAAAAGAAAAGGTTCCACCTCCCATGCTTTAAACATCAGAAACAAAAGTAAGTAAGCTCAAACTCTAAAGACAACTTCAAAAAATGCACATAAATTGTCCAAAACATATGCCCGTAAACCCTCATCTAGTATATCTGAACCATCAGACACTGAAGTAATTGATCACTCAAAGACATAACAATAACTTCATAATATTCCCATAAATTGTCTAGGATGGGTGCACATAGGTTTCCATTAAAAACAAAAAGTTTCACCTTCCATGACTAAAACATCTGAAACAGAAGTAGGTAAGCTGAAACCCTGAAGACAACTTCAAAAATGCACATAAATTGTCCAAAACAGATGCCCGTAAACCCTCATCTAGTATATCAGTACCATCAGACACTAAAGTAATTGATCTCAAACTGACTCAAAGACATAACAACAACTTCATAATATTCCCATAAATTGTCTAGGATGGGTGCACATAAGTTTCCATTAAAAACAAAAAGTTTCTACTTCCATGACTATAACATCTGAAAAAGAAGTAGGTAAGCTCAAAAATGCACATAAAGTGTCCAAAACAGATGCCCATAAGCCCTCATTCCCAAGATAGAATTTCACTTTGTATATCTGAAACATCAGGAACTGAAGTACTTGATCACTCAAGACTATAGCAACAACTTCAAAATATTCCCATAAAATTGTTCAGAATAGGAGTCCAAAAGTTCTTAACTCAAAGAAAGAATTTCACCTTTCATGTCTGAATCACCAGAAACAAACGTGAGTAAGCACTCAAACCATAAGGACAACTGCAAAACGTGCACATCAATTGGCCAAAGCAGATGCTCGTAAGCCCTCATCCCAAAGGCAGAGTGAGACCTAGTGAAACTGGAGCATCAAGAACTAAAGTACTTGATCACTCAAGACTATAACGATAACTTCAAAATATTTCTATTAATTGTCCAGAATGGGTGTACGTAAGTTCCCATCTCATAAAAAAAGTTTCACCTTCCATGTCTGAATCACCAAAAACAGAGGTAGGTAAGTACTCCAACCCTAGTCAGTACTTTAAAACATGCTCATTAATTGGCTAAAACAGATGCCCGTACACCCTTATCCCAAAGTTGTACGCTTAGTATACCTAAATCATGAGAAACTGGAGTGCTCAATCATTCAAAGCTATAACGACAACTTGAAAAGATTCACTTGAATATTCTAAAATAGGTGCACGTAAAGCCTGATTTCTAAGGAATCATGTCACTGTGCACATCTGAATCATGTGAATAAAAGTTCTTGTACACCCCTATCATGGTGACAACTTCACAACATGCACATAAATTGGCTAAAACAGATGCAAATTTGCCTGTAAACTCTTATCCCCAAGTAATTCACTCCACTTGTTCTATCCTAATCATCATCAAATGATGTTCGTAAAAGCTTCAATTTTGATACATGAATTTAAATTGGCTCAAGCAGATGCATAACTTTTTTCATCAGCCATAGAGGACTCCAAAGAGAGAACCTGAAAAGGCTTGAATGGAAAAAAGACTTTTCTCAACCATACTCATAGCAGTGGAATCAAGTGCTCATCACAAATGTCTACTTGAATACTCACTTTTAATAAAATGTTTTAACACAATAATGTATTCATGTAATCATTCGGCATATTTTCTCAAGATTTCTCTCTCACCTTGATGTCCAAAGCAAGAAATCCGCACGTGGAGAATCGCGCAATCACCGTCGAAGAGGTTCCTGGATAATCGGCGAATACTATTTGTAATGCTGTCGACTGCACTCGACGTAGATCCAAGTGATTGCGGAACGAGCACTAGCACAACCGGGCAGTTGATTCACGCATGAACTAGGGTTGTTAGTACACTAGGTGCAATTGTCCCTGGCGAAGGTGCTCGAGCACGCGTTATATTGCCGAGCTCGAAGGATTCGGAGCAAGCACGTGTGCAGTTCGCGCGGGATCTGGCGGGTAGGCGATGCGACTCGCGGCGTGGCCGGGTTGTCGCGAACAGGGGCGCAGGATTTGCGCTTGCGCACTTGTTAATCTTTCCCATCCGAGTTCGAAATGCGCCAACTACAAATTGAATTTGTGATATGCGACAAATTGAATTTGTAGTTGGCTATCCAAAAATTTCTAAGTCTTATTCCTACAAATTCATTTGTGATATACTACAAATTCATTTGTAGATTGCCAAACTACAAATTGAATTTGTAGGTAAACTACAAATTGAGATTTACAGTGTATGTATTACTCTGAGTTGCTCAATTATCGCGACATGCGCGCACTCGAATCATCCTTTTCTGAGACCGTATTAGTGAAAGGTTACAACGTTTGTAACTGCAAATACATACATAGCTTGCCTTGAGAACGAATTTTTTTTGCATCACCCGTGCGTGTTCAAAAACCCGATCAAGAATGAAGAATTGTGTATGAATATTCGCTGAGCATCCCATCGCTGTGTGAGCATAGCAGTACTGGTGAGCATCTACGAGACGACACTCCAGACAAGAGTTTATGGAGATTTGAGTGTACTCAAGTTTTGCAAGAGTGCATACTCTTGGGAAGAAGGTGGATTTCTCTTTGATTCCCCCCTGTTATTGAGCGTATGTATTCCTGATGTTGCCGATACATGAGATATACGTTTTTGGTTATGTATCGCCATTTTGTTATCAAAAGAGGTCAGATGGGGTCGTGCAACAAGAATGAGTTATTGTCAAAGAATGGGAATCTCACAACTGTGAACTCAAAACACGGAAGAATTGATTATTGATGTTGACGAGAGTTCTACCCCTCCAACTCACGATGATGATGAAGCCAATTCCCAATTTTTCCGTCGAAACCATCAGGGCCATCTGATTGAATGCAATGATCAAATCAAACTCTACGATCCAGCAGGACTCAATTTGAGTATCTTGCTCGATTTTCTGAGTAAATAGATGACGAAATGAGTCTCGATAAGATGGAAGCTTGAGGCAGATATAGTTATCGTGATCCAGGAATACTTAGATGAAGTTTTTCTTGGTTACGTTATCTCATCGGAGATCGCGAAGGTAAGAGCGAATATCTGTTCTTTGCTTTTGAATTGTGTGTGCGGCATATTGAAGTCGAGGAAGTAGTCAGATTACATCCCAAACGCGAGAATGTTTTCTCCGATAATTCCATCACCGGGTGTCAATAATTCATGTGCATCCTTCGTACACATCATGGACTACATTAACAATGAGATAAATAAGGCTTTCGGGACCCAGGAATGTTACTCTTTTTATTCTCATTGCGTGCATTGTGATCTCCAAACAGTGCGAAGACCTTCAAATTGATTTTAGAATCCTCGTTGACTGATATGTTGTAATGAAATTTGTAAGAGGTGTTGTGAACTATTGATAGTCTTCGATGAGATTACTTAGGGCCTCGACAGAAAGTGCGCATTTTCTCTTTTTCTCTTTTTGCTCTTCCCCCTCCCGTGTATAAGCATAGGCGCCGTAGTTCCATGGCGTGCCATGGGCGGACAATGGCGCTAGTTCTACGGGGAAGAAAGAGCAAATGCGCACTTTCTGCCGAGGCCCTTAGAGAGAAACCATTTGCTCCGGAGATGTAATTTGAGCACTGTCTCGACCTCAATGTGCACAATCCCACAATTTGGGAGCACGATGAGATTGAATTCGAGTTTTTTCTATGTAATAACATGATTGACAAGATCTTCATCCACCTATTCCTGTTTTGCTATGGTTGAAATTACCTTATGTCCCTGTGTCATGATGAATTAGTTACACGCCACAACTCATTCATATTCACGGACTCTTAGCCTAGGATTGCGGGTCTCGCGCGAATACCGGCGAAAACGGCTCTGAAAATCTCAAGAACACTGCAACAAAGCATCACCTACCGTAATGTTACCTAAATAGCGTCAAGAGAGGTGAGGGAGAACACATTCGCATAATATTAATCCAGGAATTTTCTATAAAGTCATTCGATACACGTTCCTCTGTCGTGGCAAGATTAGAATCTGCATTTCAGAAGTTCCAACGATCAACGACCAAAATTCAGGAAGATTCAATCATCATCATGGAAATGTATCACCAATGTCAGTCAAAATTTACTTCGAGAATCACCTGAAAAAAATACAAAAGAAAACACTACACTTTCGGCCTTTTCACCTGGCAAATTATTCGGCAGATAGTCTACCGGCCTTTCCGGAAGTACGCTGCAACAAGAATTTACACAAGGTGGCCGTATCACGGCGACCCGGAACTACTAGGTGCGTATGATTAACGGGATTGGATTTACGGAGCACGACAATCTCATGCACCTATCTCACTTGTCGATCTATCCACGAATCATTCGGGGTGTCGTCACACCCAGAGCCGCTTTGCACGTCGTTGTCCAGACGACTTCGCAATCACAATGTCCACGTGGTCTCCACAAGATACCACCTAGGGCACGCGCAATCAATCTTCACCAGGTCACATTCTCGAGTTTTCGGTCTTCTCATGAGTCTACGTCACCTGGGCGTGCTAACATATTTTTCCACAGCGGCACTTAGAATGTAAGTCCGCGAGGAGTCTGTCTCGGCTGGGGCATGGCTAGGATCACGCGCGCACGAGGCTCACGCCAACGACCGGAGAATTTACTCACATGAAAGAGCAAAATAACTCATCTTCATATCCAGTCATCCTTCCTTCGCAATGGATGATCGAACAATCTGTAAACGTCCTTTTCATGATCCCCCAGTACTCTTTGGCTCTCAATAACACATGGGGTTCTGCCCTGAAAGCAATCGACAACTTCCGGACATGTGGCCGATGCCACGGCTTTTGGACGCTCGCACAAGCACGTGTGCGTTGAACGAAGACTAGCCAACAAGTCGCATAATGGGCGGTTCTTCCTCGTCAGCGGAGTTCGTTTTCTTCGATTAAGGGCGACGCATATCGGTTGGCCGTTAACATGACCCGGTGGCATGGCAGCGCCCACTGGTGGCAGCTGCGTTGCAAAATACTAATTACATAACGAGATACGGCAGAGATATTCGGTATCACCCTGAGAAATTCGATGGATGGTGTTCCCTTAATTCTACGCTAACCATCCATTGGTTGCCATATGCGATTCCAGAAGATCGAGTTCGATACGCGAATATTCGCGTACGCGCATCTGCATGACTTGGTTAGCGTACGCGAATACCCATTCTTCGGCTGCCATACGTGATTCTAGAAGAACGAGTTCGATACGTGAATTCGCATGGCTCGTTAGCGTACGCGAACAGCCAGGTTTTGGTTGCCATACGCGATTCCAGAAGAACGAGTTCGATACGCGAATTCGCTTCACTTGGTTAGCGTACGTGAACATCCATCCTTTGGTTGTCGTACGCGATTCCAGAAGAACGAGTTCGATACGCCGATTCGCGTACGCGATTATTCGATACTTGGTTAGCGTACGCGAACATCCATAGTTTAGTTGCCATACTTGAATCCAGAAGAACGAGTTCAATACGCGAATTCGCGTATGCGAATATTTGAGACTTGGTTAGCGTACCGTAAGATGGGGTAACTTTGCCACAGGGGGGGTAACTTTGCCACACCGCCGGGAAAAGATTTCAGAGGCTGCTGTAGGTGAGGTAGGGAATCCTATCGCTCTAATAACAATTCCCTCCAGTAGGGGCATGCGTGAGCTATGTTTTGCGCCCGCGGAAGGCGGCTCTAGATGCCTCAGAGTTGTTTATAACCTATTTTTGTACCACAGTGAGAGACAAGCAAAAAAATCTGGTCCCAAAAAATTGACCCAGTACGAGCACTTGGCGTCGAATGACAGGTACATGCTGCATATTCTCATTGACTTGAACCGTTAGCTTGATGATTCAGTTGTTATAAAGCACAATTTTCCCACGGTACAAATTTTACGTTGTGAAAAAGGAAAAAAAGCTGTTTTTTTGGCTATGGTGGGGTAACTTTGCCACACTTTCCTACTGCAGCTTAAGAGTACTCTCTACCTTTTGAAAAGCGATGGTGGCGCCTCTAGCGGTCAAATCGGTATATTGTCAATAACAATTTTTAAAAACAAAGAGGGAGAAGACCAATAGTACCGCTCCCTACGGACTATTTTTCTTCAAATTTTAAAAAAGTTTCATCGAGATCGGTGCAAAATTTTTGAGCTGAATTTTGCACCGATCTCGATGAAACTTTTTTTACTATTTGAAGAAAAATAATCCGCAGGGAGCGGCACTATTGGTTTCCTTCTTCTTCGTTTTTAAAAATTGTTATTGTCAATATATCAATTTGACCGCTAGAGGGGCCACCATCGCTTTTCCAGAGGTAGAGAGCACTCTAAAGGCAATGCGGTCACCGTGCACCGTGACCATGGGCCTTGAAAATACACCTTACATAAAAAGTTTGATGATTCAAATTGTGAGACGAATTGTCGAATACTTGTTATTGTCCAACTTGTATTCCTCAATCCGTCGCCTAGCCCAAATCATAAGAGAATCAGAGAAAAGTGGGAATGACTCGGCCGCGGGAACGTCCTAACCTATGATATACGCACATTTTCATTCCCAACTTTTTCCGATTCTATTGCAATTTAGGCTCAACGAAGAGCGAACAAATCTAAGTTGGATGATAACAAATATTTGTGCGCTCGTCGTTTAGCCCAAATCGCAAAAAAATCGGAGGAATGATTTTCAGCTTGCATGATGACCGCATCGCCTTAACTGCTTACGTTTACAGTTATTTTGTTCAACTTCTCTCACGTAATTTCCCATTTTATCATACTCTCATTCTTCCAATCCAATTTTCACCCATCTGCTCTTACAGATGACCAGAAACCATGCAAGGCAGAAGGGTAGAAGGAATTACAAGAATTATTCATATGACAAGCTTCAGAAGTGCCTGAGGCAAATAGGATGTGGCAAAATCTCTTACCGCAAAGCAGCCAAAGAATTTAAGATACCAGTGAAAACACTATTCACTTATCTCTTCATTAAACGAAACAATTCCGTCTAGATGGATTTTATTCCGATTAAAAATCGCCAATGACTGCTTTGCGTTAGGCTCTCTTGAAAATACTCGTGCAGCATCGATGACTTATATAGAGCGTTAAATGCGGGGAAATTTCTCTTGGAACGCAGAAAAGTCATAATAATCATCAAGAACTCAATTGAAGAGATACATTGACTTTCATTTCTCAATCTTAAATCCTAGCTAAACGTGCAAGTACTTGAGGCATAAGTCAAGCATCATCTTTCGACACTCTTCCGTGGAATTTTGAAAAACTAAACTTGTATAAACAGCTTTGATACTACTTCAAATCGATCATTTGACTTGTTCAATGCTGCACAAAGCTTGGGATGTCAAGAAAAACGTTCCCAATGGGAACAACATCTATTAGAGCTCATGAGATATAAGATACGCTCGTATTTTCACAAGAATTCTAGTCGTGATACTGAAATTCCAGTGGAGATACTGGAGTGTGGCAAAGTTACCCCACCCCAGGTTTTGTGAAAAGTGTTTTGCTTCTCAAGACCGTATCTTCAAACAGGATCCTCAAATCGAGTTCTACCTTACGCCAATCGAAAGTCAAGATTCTAAGCTTTCGATTGGCTACTGATACGGGTAGGTTTTGCCGTAATCTCTCCGAGCTATACGGAAAACAATGCCAAAAAAAAGTTGAAAGTGTGGCAAAGTTACCCCACTTGACGGTACCCAAATGCTCAGGCTTTGGTTGCCATACGCGATTCCAGATGACCGAGTTTGATACGCAAATATTCAAGATTTGGTTAGCGTACGCGAACATCCATACTTTGGTTGTCGTGCGCAATTCCAGAAGAAGGAGTTCGATACGCGATACGCGTACGTGAATATTCAAGATCTGGTTATCGTACATGATACGCGAATCTGCATGATTTGATTAGCGTAAGCGATTATCCATACTTTGGTTGCCATACGCGATTCCAAAAGAACCCGCGTACGCAAATACCCTCATATTGGTTGTATTTGCGAGTCTCGGTAGTATCTCCAGGTATTTTCGTTCCGGTGTTGCGATCCGCGTACGCGAATAATGGCACTCCCGATACGCGAACGAAAACGCTCCCGCCCCTAGTTCTCTAGGGGAATTCGCGTACGCAAATCCATCGTTCGCGTAGTAGCCAGACCGTTTCTAAACAATTCAGGCAGCGTTTCGGAGAAAGTTCCAAGTGCATTTTCTTGAATATCCAAGCAAAAAATTTTTTTAGACAGTTTTTGCACATCATCAAAATCTGACGAAGCACACAGCAAGCTTAGGGTCGACGAGTTCGAAATATAGATGCTCGGTTACTACTTCTTTTGGTTTTCAAACTCGTACCTGTCTAGGCGCGTAACCGCGCACCCCGATACAGAAACCGAATCAAATGTCAATTTTCAACAGTTTTAGGAAGTTTCGAAACAGTG
The DNA here is from genome assembly GCA_029851415.1 of Eretmocerus hayati. NCBI lineage: Eukaryota > Metazoa > Arthropoda > Insecta > Hymenoptera > Aphelinidae > Eretmocerus > Eretmocerus hayati. The sequence continues at coordinate 11,001,014 of CM056741.1, forward strand.
TCAACTAGGCCACCACGTGGTTGATACATGTGAGTATATATACCTAAACACATATTATAATTCAAAGGTGAAACTGTCAGTGAGAGAAGCAATCGAGCGTACCATGTATTTGGCTTAATGTAATTCAGTACACAGAGCGCCAAGCAAGCGATAGCATTCAACTCATCAAATATTGCTAGCAAATAATACAGCTATAGCAAACACGACGATGTCACCAAGCGCAATTGAATATTTGATCATGTTCGACCACAAACCACTCACTTACACACACATACATATGCACTGGAGCATCTGTATCAGTGTACCAATCCCACCAAGAGCAAAATTCCATTTTCGTCGCATCAGTACTCCTTCTCAAGTGAATACATATACTAGAACGTATCCACACTACACAGAATCAACATCGCACCAGAGGGTGTAGTATAGAAGGAGACACGTGGCCTTAGAGAATTCCCCTAACGGATGCTTCAAGAGTGACTGAAGGGAGACTCACACACACACACACACAGATCTAAGAGACCAAAAATATTTTTGATGGGTGACACGATGCAAAAGCAAGACGCGTGTTTGCCCTCACGTGAACACACACACACACACACACACACACACACACACACACACACATGTACATATATATAACCTATCACGATCACAGCTAGTTTTCTCACCCCCTGCTGAAATCTTCTAACCTCCAAGGCACTGAGAATCCGTAATGAGGGCAGCCACAGAACCATTCAAAGAAAGCTCGTAGCTCAAAGTAAACGTCACCCTGTCCCTTGAGTTTTCGCAAAGGAACGGTGCAAATAGATATGTACCTACCTCAAACTCCTTTGCTAATCCCATCAGTGGTATGTCAACAAACGTGAGTGTCTTCCTCGTATTCGGGTGACGATCGATCCGTTTTTGGTGATTGGATTCGAGGATACGTGTTGGGATATGATCATGTAGATGTTTTGGTGTCTTCAGGAGTATTATAACCTAAATTAATAGAATTGGTTTGTGTGTATGGAATGTGAGGTTGTATGTATGTGTCGTATTAGGATATTCGAGCAGCATGGAGTCTGGAGGATTGTGAGACTTAGGAGTAGGGGAGGAAGGAGTGTAGGTATGATTAATTGTTTAGAGGTGGGCTGTATACTGATGATGATGAAGAAACGCCAAGCTCATTTGAATATGTTGAACGGATCGGTGTATGCCACGATGCTGAGAGAGAGAGTAGGAGATCGTAAGTGTCTTGGGAATGCTGGGACGTTTTGTATTTGTGGAATTCGGTGTTGCGGTGATGGATGAGGTGATGAGTTGGAAGATATTGATCATCGATGAGCTTCAGAGGTTGTCATTGTTTTACTTGATCAGTGTGGGATAATCGTATTCGAAGTAGTACGGGTGAGATTGACTCATTCACAAGCAAAGAAATATGAAGATTATTGAGAGACTCCGTCTGCCATGTTGGAAAATTTTTTAGCTCTCCTCGTACTGTACGATCAATAGAGAATCACTCAATTTTTTCCCAATAGAAAGTTCATGCCTAATGGAAGGGAATTACAATACAGCTTCCTCATCGGTGGTTTGAAAGGATTTCATTTTCATCATGGAAAAACGACCCGTGATTCAAATCCCGAAACCAATATGGCGTACGAAAATCAAAAACTCAAGCAAGTTTGTTCTCGCTCGTGGTATCCTGACGTCGTTCGAGCCTTAGTGCCGTCGAATATTGCGAAGAGACTGGTATTTGTTTACACCGCACCGCGATTTGTCTGCTTTACATTCATGTTGAGTAGTACTCTACATAATTGGAACGCATGTTCCGAACAAATTTTAGCATCACCGTCAAATAATCAAACACTTAAGAATTCATGCATTAAAAAAAGTTCATATACAGGCATCAGGAGGATGAAGGAAGACATTTGCCGTGGTGATCTGGACAGCAGTTCTATACTTGCCACTCACCTAATGGTATTTACATTATTGAGTTCGGGACTTGGAAAACATTCATTCTGAGTCAGAAACAATATTATCAATATGTCCAAATCAACATTTGGTGATCTGATGTGGGTCTCTAAAATAAGCCAAGAGGTTACGAATGGTTATCAAACAGCTTTTGAAGTAAACAAACCATAGACTGAATCGACGTCAGTTCAGACTCATTGACGTCAGATTACGGGTTTCGACGCCAGAAAACTCCAAACGGAAGAGACCCGTCAAAATCTCTGATCTTGTCTAGTGAAAGCGCATGTAGAATTCGTCCGATTTCAATCCTTAATTATAAATGATGGAAGACGAATAAAAGGATTCTGTGAAAATAGGAAATTTCTTTCTGGCGTGGACAAGCGTATAAAAGAGCCAACTTGAATTTAGCCGACACGTGATTATTCCCTATTCCTCATATTTTGGTGACTCTGACTCCAATCTCGTAAAGAGTATGTATGAAACGGAAAGATTATCTCGTTCAAGAATTCAGCACAAATTTCGAATGAGTTCCTTCGGTGCGTCCAAGAGTTTCCATGGGGAGCCTACACATTTCATTAAAATCTATATTCATTCTCATCTTATAATAGTTCAATGTATTCTCATTAACCATCGCGAATGAATTCCCATGCACGTGTATGAATTCCGTTTCTTTTCCGATTGCTAAATCTCATCGGATTCTTGGGATTGTAGTATTGGACAACTACACTGTGAACAATTTATCCGAAAAACTTCAACAAGCTGGTTGAAAACTTCACCAGTTCAGTTGAATATTCAACCAATGATAACTATAGTATGATGATTGGATGCCCAACCACAATCTGTCCGTCCGGTTGCCCACATATCGGGTTGCCTACGTGAGAGGGGTGAAATATGATGGCTAGTTGTCGTGGGGCGTTGGGTGGATGGATGGATGATGGGTGGGTGGGTAGATGATAGATGCATGATGGGTCGAGAAATGCACTGTGAATGCCAATCTGTGAAAATCACAAAGACAACTATTCCTTGGAACAGATTCAATCTATTAATCCTCGGATGCAGTTTGTTTGTTAAATCTGCAATTTGAATCTGTGAATAAAGTTAAATGATAGCTCTGCTGATAAGATGGCTATTTTCTCGTGTAAAGGAAGTTTCAACTGGCTGGAGTGATAGTGTCAAACCCTAGGATTTGTCGCGATCTCATCTTTTAAATATTATTTAACGATTCGATCTCAACTTAACTTTTAGCTTTTTGTAAAAAACTCTGACTCGCATCCTTTTAATTCAAGCATTTCATTACATATCTCGACGGATGCAGAACTCTGTAATTGATTGAATATGTTCAGTACGTACATTGTACTCGATTTTAGCAGTACGGCCCCGTTCACAAATTCTCAACCGGATGATGTAATTTATTAGCATAACCGTACGCGTTTCAGTTGTACATTTGACCAGTAGTAACCGCCTGCTCCAGTACACTCGCGCCATTTTTAATCCCGTCAGAATTTGAGTTTACAACCAGATGCATACGCGTGGCACCTGTACGGGTACACGCGGTGTCATCGGAGCGGCCTAGTACGCGCTAACATTAAATAGACAAACTAAAGATTTTATGATCACGACCGTTCGACTTCTTAACGTAACAGAGCGCATTTTGAAACATTAGAATCAAGTACAACACGATACACAACGCCTTAGGATAAGAAATGTAACAATTACACGATTTTACTATTACTTTTGTACGTTAGAATACCTATAAGAGGGCAAGCTGCCCTTGCTCGAGAGCTCAGTTTAAGTAAAGAGTCTACACGTTACGCGCTTCACGCAACCATAAGTTTTTTTTCGCGCCGGTGCGGCTGGAGGCTCTGCTCCGGGCCGCGCCGTAGGACACGTGGCAGTACAGAAGCCCGCCAAATCGCCGTTCGCTCCGCCGCTCAGGAGCAACGAGCTGTTCGTATAGATATACTGTGTGCGTGAGTGAGAGGCAATGCTGAGACTCGCCGCCCGCGACTCACATTTGCCAGCCCCAGATACGAGTGCATCGCGATTTATTGTTCGCGGCGGAACCAGGGTCAATATATGACCAAGTTGTATACAGCATAATCAAACTCTGTGTCGCCAACATTCCTCATCTCCCTCCCACCAGTCTACTCCCCCGCAGTACGACCATCTGTCGTCTTGACCCCCGAATATTGAATTATCTCGTGCATTTTGAAAACATGCAAATTTCAGAATATATTTTCAGCTCTTACAATTATTCAGAACATATTTTCAACTCTTACGATTAATTCAAATTTACGCCTTTACGGAGTTTCTGGCAATTTTCATTCTGCAGCCCAAAGTCTACTTCAAGCATTTACAACACGACATAATATAACGATTGGCGCACGCAGTCCCACTCCAAGGATTTCGCTTGCTGAAGTAAATACTTTACCGTTCATTCAAATGATACATCATTCAAACTGCCGCGCTTGTCAGATTCTATTAATAATTTGAAAATTCCTCTCCAAAAATGAATTTCGTCCGTCATGGGATCGATTCGTCGGTCATTGGGTTGGAATTCCAGAGGCATGGCCACTGTACAATTGAGACTTACATATGAGGCTCTCTTGAAGTACCAGTACCATTCCATGCAGCGGATTTCGTGACGTTTGGTTTTCTTGTGAATGAAATATGATGATTCGTATGTGATTTGATTTACTCAACGTGTTTTTGGTGGTGCTGACTCATAACAAGTTACCAGAAACTATTAACAACAGTTTATTATAAAGCATTGAAAATTACTTTATTGGGAGAAAATTGTCTCGAATTCTCTACCATATTTTGAGAGGAAATGGTTTGCTTGAGCATGACATCAAAACCCATAGTTTCCGGGGTAGAAATCTTCAGTCCCAGGAACGTTGAAAAAATGAGACTTTTCAAATCCATCATTGATCGTTGATCTCGAGTGGGGTAGAATTTCTTGACTATTCATAACTTCAACCTGCTGTTCATAGCATCTGCGAGGTGAGGAAATGCAAACGCACCCAGAAAATTCTCCTACTTGTCCGTATTTTCTCATGCATCCTCGTGCGTCAGGGCATTTTCCACGGCATTTTACAGTTTTCACATTGAATTCGGAGAATTTACAAATCCAAAAGTAAATATTCCTGCCAAGTCTAAGACCTACATTTTTAGATGTAGTAGATTACGAATTCGTCTGTTAAAATTGGATATTCATCTGTTAAAGCTACACACTTATCTGCAGAAATTACAGATATATCCATTGGAATAGTTTCTGCAGATTCAATTTGTGGTCTTCACAGTTTTTCGATTAGTGTACCTATCCGACCATTCATCCATGCATCCATCACACAGTAGTGTGTAGACAGGTATGGAGAGACGCCGCGCCAGGAGGGGTAGCAGGTGGCACCAGGTGTCAGGGCGCCAGGTGCCAGGTGGCACCAGGTGTCAGGGCACCAGGTGTCAGGGCACCAGGTGTGAGGGCAGTAGGTGTGAGGGCTTTAGGTGTCAGGGTAGCAGCTGTGAGGGCCCTGAGGGCAGTAGCTGTGAGGGCCCCAGGTTTGAAGGCACTAGGTCGCTCCAGGGGGAGGGCCCCGGGATACAGAGCACCGAGAGCCGTGTTGTACCAAGTGTCTGGGAATTACACTAGGGATGCAGGGCATCGGGGGAATAGTTCCAAGTATGCAGTCCTGTACCATTTCCACACCACGCCGGAGGTAGGTACATTGGTGTGTTTTTGTTTTTCACCAAGGTAAAGGCGGTGTCCCCAAGAGGCCTAATCCGCCCAAATAGGGAGAGGGGATTTGGAAAAAAAGAAACTTATTCAAAAATGAAAAAACTTTTATTCATCAGGAAAATTCAGGCGTTCTCTTATAATGGCTCTGAATTGAGCTGGTGTTATATGTTTCAGGAACGCTTCGTTCCCATACGGATATTGTAGCTCTGAGCCACGATACGCGGACACCTCGATGTTCGCGATCAGGGCAGCCCCGCACATGGGGTTGATGAATCGACGCATACTGAAAAAATTATGGGTGTATATTGTGGAAAAAGCGAAAATGAGTAAATAGAGAATACTCACTATATACACAATACAGCTTGAAGAGTATGCAAATTCAGTCGCATATCCTGAATGATCTGAGTTGACTTCCCCATCTTCAGATGGGAAGCGGTGATAAAATTTGGATATGGTATAATTTTTACGGTAGAAAAAAAGTCCTGTATCGTCTTCTCTAAGAAGTCATTTCCTGTCAGAAGTGATTTATGAGCCTCGAGCAAGGTTTCAGCTCGTGCTACGAAAATTCCTCGTATATCATGACCGAGCTGTTGTGTTTCGATGGAATCTCCTAATAGTAGCAGATGACTACATAATAAGCCAACACCTGATACGGTATGCGTACGGTGAAATACATCGGTGAACATGTCACCATTTGCATAATTTTCAAAGATTGGAGTCTGAGGATTCCGAATACCCACTTTATCTTTGGGATGAGTTTTCGCATAATCAATCCTTTTCCGTTTTATGAATGAAATGACTTCTGTCGATTTTGGCAGTTTTTTTAGAATTTGTTGAATATCATCACACACTTTCTTAGATTGTTTCGGTTTCTTGATTAGTACTCTATTATTTTTATCCAACTTAAGATCACTTATTATTCTTGGTTTAGTACGAGCAATCGGTGCAGATACTATGTCTATCACAATATTTTTTCCATCATTTATGCATAGATTTTCTGTAGCTTTGATTGCTTCTCTTAATGTGCCAAAAGTTTGAGAAGTAGAATGAGAGTTAATGCCATCAAAGGGTACATTACCTACTACTCTCTCTACCTTGCTGATCATGGTGATTTTTCTATCACCTCCAACATCAATAGTATTAGCAATCGTGTCTACGAACGATGGCTTTTCACACACAATATTTGAGGGCGATTCTTCCTCATTGATGGTGATTATTTCAACTGGTACAGGCATAGGAACACTTTGATCACAGGGCACACTCTTTTCACCTGGACGAATATTTTTATTATCCAAGTCGTAAATAATATACGACGGATCGGTTGCGATACAGTCGATCCACGCTAGATCTTCATCCGTCATTGGACCAGCTTTAAGCCCCTCCTCAATATCCTCTTCACTGAGTAGCGGAAGAGGACTTACGCAAAAAAGTGAATTCTCCATGGTTCTGGTGTCTTCGAAGAGCGTGAAGGAACTGATGATACGAGTTACCAATTTTTGGACGATACTCCATTTCGAAGTCCCTCATATCTCTTGAGCCTCTGATAAGAACGTCAATAGTCCCTTTTTCGATTGTAGAGAGGGATAGAAAAGCTGAGACCTCCGAGGAAATGGCCTCATTATTATTCATACGTGGAACAGTTGTGTAAGGGAAGCAAAATATAGCCGTGTAGATTTGGGGACCTATGATAAACCGTTTGATACAGTACACAAAAGGAGTGAGATAGCCACTAATTGAATTTTACGTAAATATGATTGTAGCCATTTTAGCGAGCAGGGAGTTCATTTATGACTGTAGTACAATCTGTGTAAATAAGGGTGGTGCTACGTTTGGGCAACAATATCATAATTCATTTGCATAAATGTACAGATCAGAACGCTGTACAAAACTATACCCACGATATTCTAGTCAATAGAAATGGTAATGTATCCAGATCATTGTGAGTAGTTCACTAATGCGTGGATGGCAGTAGATTCATTAAATATTCATGCTCTTTTCTCTCGTTTTGGTCGTATCTCAGTGAATAATGCCACGAGAGGTCTCGCAACCGGTGCATTTGCTTCCTCGTAGGCGCCTCTTCAATTTTGAAACTGGTTCACCATCAGTCGGTGATGCAAGTTTCCTCCCTACCAACAGTCGGCAAAGTAGATTCTCTTCCTCATCATCAAGAGTTGAGCGGAGGTGATGCAGGTATCATGACAACTACTCTCTCCAGGCCCCGATCTGCGGGACTCAAGGCCCGTAACTCAACGAATAAAACTAACTCACACGATTGAGCGTCAGCTATCGAATTCACGTCTAGTAGGCAGCCGTCCAGCGGCCAGATGCCAGCAGCCAGCAGCCAGGTGCAGGTGTCAAGTGGGGCAACTCATCCCGGTGCTCGCATCCTGATGCATGCGCTCCCCTCTAGCGGCCTGTTCTGATCATTCCCACGACGTGCCGGTACTCAGCTATACCGCACGGTATTCGATCGGTATTCGGCTATACCACGCGGTATTCGATCGGTATTCGGCTATACCGCGCGGTATTCGATCGGTATTCGGCTATACCGCGCGGTATTCGATCGGTATTCGGCTATACCGCGCGGTATTCCGTCGGTATTCGGCTATACCGCGCGGTATTCGATCGGTACTCAGCTATACCGCACGGTATTCGACCGGTACTCGGCTATACCGCGCGGTATTCCGTCGGTATTCGGCTATACCGCGCGGTATTCCGTCGGTATTCGGCTATACCGCGCGGTATTCCGCCGGTATTCGGCTATACCGCGCGGTATTCGATCGGCATCCGGCTATACCGCGCGGTATTCGATTAGTACTCGATCGGTATCCTGGTTTGAGTCATCACGAATGGTCAGGAACTCTGATATAAAAGGGATGATTCCTAGGGAGGTACTCCAGTCAATCAGAGCACGTCAAACCGCGGACATGGAGGACTATATCAATCAAAGAGATGAACTCGTCAAGCTCATGAAAGCCAAACGAGCTCTCAAACGAAAATATGTGGCGATGCAGCGCCAACAAGCTGAGTTTGAGAAAAACATGAGTGATACATTCAAGCCCATTACTGATCCACTCGAAAAAATCATAGCCCATCAAGAAAACCACCGGGATCTCCAGAAAGAATTCGGACAACTGGACGATTCGGTCAAGGCCTCGTATATAGGCGACGAGACTTTAATGAATCGGAGCGTTCCAGAGGATATCGAGAGTCAAAATTCTTCGGTTGCTTCATTCGAGACGGCTGATGATGAACTTAGCGAGCCCCAATACTACTTATCTACCCTGCGTAGGGATGATCGTAATCTTGATAGGATATATGGAGTCAGACGGAATGGGAATTCCTTGGGAATCGGTAAATCTCGAGTACAGCTAACCAATGACTATATCACAGTAGATAACCAGCGGTTCCCAACCACAACTGGTTTGCTTGAATTGATCTTCAAAAGATCCCCAGATCAAAATGTGATATCTGAGGAAGATATGAGAAACTATCGCAAAATCTTGGATGTCTCGCATGTTCACCGTAAAAGATTCGTGCACGATGGAGAACTGCGCAAGAGCAAGAGCCGAAAATTCCAGAACATAATCGCGCCACTATTTGACGTGGATAAACGAGGCGGATCACTGGCGAGTGGGTTGATCACTATATATTGGGATGATCCGAATAAGATAGTCGACAGACTTCGGGGTCTAATTGATGAAAAGTCAGCTGGTAATCGAAATAACGATGATGAGATAAGAGCTATCTTAGAATCTTTGTATCTGGCGGGCTACATAAGTACAACTTACTCTTGAATTAGTATTCTTGAGCAAGATTTAGTATAAATACAGATAAGAATGACCAGAGGAACATTACTCATTGAGCAGTTAAGCTGACGACATGGGTGAGAACTTCGAGGAAGCTCTCGAGAGAGCTGCTATGGCGGTGAAGAAGAAACTGCAGCTTCTACGCGAGGAGCCCTCATATCGAGGGGACTTGAGCAAATCGAATCAGGTCCGAGTACCGGGTGGAAATGAGGAGCCTCCACAGGCAGAAGAGATCGATGAATCGATGAAATTCATCAAGAATCGTCTTGGCAAGGATCAACTTGTAGTGAATGGGAGTCATTTTAACCGAGAGAAAGTCCATCGAGACGGTACAGTTCGATGGAAATGCCATGCATACTATAAGACCAAATGTCGAAGTACAGCAGTGACTCGGGGAACGAATCTGGTCAGCGTTGGCGATCACAACCATGCCGGGGAGTTCATTTTACGAACACAACCGTCTACGTATGAGAATGCAGAGAATAGTGGAGCTCTTGGCAATGTTGCGCCTCCAGAGAGTCGTGATCAGAACCAGTCGGTAATCGTTGAGAATTCCAAGAGTTCGGTGGAATCATCTCCTCACGAGTCATCGAATAGAGAGGGAGCTGTCGACAGTGTTACTCCTAAGGAGGGTCGCAATGAGAGTCATTCAATGTTCGATAGAAGTTCTGACAATCCGGGTCTCACCAGTTCACAGGGTAATGCGGAATCATACCCTAGCTTTGATATTTCGGACCCTAGCAGTATGCACGAAGACCTAGAGAGTATATCATGTTCACAGAATGATTCCGGAAGTACCCGAGTATCCTACCCTTTCAGTTCGAGGGACGATTCACTGTCTGACTCAGATAATCCATGCATTGATAACTGGGAGTCCAAACAAAATGAGTCCAGTGAGCAATGGCTAACTCGCGATCATTGGCAACCCCATTGTTACTCCAGAGGGTCTGCGACAGGTGACGCCACAGACGAAATATACGATAGGGGAACTTCTCCATACATGGATTTCCGAGCCCCAAAGGCCGGAGCGTGGGTCCCTTGCCTAGTCAAAGGTTATTCGGGAAAGAGTCAGCAAACTTCGAGGTCCAGGAACAGAGATTTATTGCTCACATTCGCACGTCAATCATTCAGACGATTAGGACTTCCGTCATACGAGACTCTCCCACGGACCATACAATATGTGCAGGGTATCAGGAGGCGTCATTATAATGGGAGATACTACTGGTCCAAACTGGAGCCAGAAATAGGGAGCTGAGCGACTCATGTTTACATGAACCCTTAGACAAGCGTCTCTCGGTTGATGAGGTAAACTTAGTCCAAGGACTCTAACTCTCGACCCGAGTTGCGGGATGATTTGAGGGAGAGAATAGCGATAGAGTACCGCGCGGTATAGCCGAATACCGATCGAATACCGCGCGGTATAGCCGAATACCGACGGAATACCGCGCGGTATAGCCGAATACCGATCGAATACCGCGCGGTATAGCCGAATACCGATCGAATACCGCGCGGTATAGCCGAATACCGACGGAATACCGCGCGGTATAGCCGAATACCGATCGAATACCGCACGGTATAGCCAAAACCGACGGAATACTGCGCGGTATAGCCGAATACCGATCAAATACCGCGCGGTATAGCCAAATACCGACGGAATACCGCGCGGTATAGCCGAGTACCGGTCGAATACCGTGCGGTATAGCTGAGTACCGGCACGTCGTGGGAATGATCAGAACAGGCCGCTAGAGGGGAGCGCATGCATCAGGATGCGAGCACCGGGATGAGTTGCCCCACTTGACACCTGCACCTGGCTGCTGGCTGCTGGCATCTGGCCGCTGGACGGCTGCCTACTAGACGTGAATTCGATAGCTGACGCTCAATCGTGTGAGTTAGTTTTATTCGTTGAGTTACGGGCCTTGAGTCCCGCAGATCGGGGCCTGGAGAGAGTAGTTGTCATGATACCTGCATCACCTCCGCTCAACTCTTGATGATGAGGAAGAGAATCTACTTTGCCGACTGTTGGTAGGGAGGAAACTTGCATCACCGACTGATGGTGAACCAGTTTCAAAATTGAAGAGGCGCCTACGAGGAAGCAAATGCACCGGTTGCGAGACCTCTCGTGGCATTATTCACTGAGATACGACCAAAACGAGAGAAAAGAGCATGAATATTTAATGAATCTACTGCCATCCACGCATTAGTGAACTACTCACAATGATCTGGATACATTACCATTTCTATTGACTAGAATATCGTGGGTATAGTTTTGTACAGCGTTCTGATCTGTACATTTATGCAAATGAATTATGATATTGTTGCCCAAACGTAGCACCACCCTTATTTACACAGATTGTACTACAGTCATAAATGAACTCCCTGCTCGCTAAAATGGCTACAATCATATTTACGTAAAATTCAATTAGTGGCTATCTCACTCCTTTTGTGTACTGTATCAAACGGTTTATCATAGGTCCCCAAATCTACACGGCTATATTTTGCTTCCCTTACACAACTGTTCCACGTACGAATAATAATGAGGCCATTTCCTCGGAGGTCTCAGCTTTTCTATCCCTCTCTACAATCGAAAAAGGGACTATTGACGTTCTTATCAGAGGCTCAAGAGATATGAGGGACTTCGAAATGGAGTATCGTCCAAAAATTGGTAACTCGTATCATCAGTTCCTTCACGCTCTTCGAAGACACCAGAACCATGGAGAATTCACTTTTTTGCGTAAGTCCTCTTCCGCTACTCAGTGAAGAGGATATTGAGGAGGGGCTTAAAGCTGGTCCAATGACGGATGAAGATCTGGCGTGGATCGACTGTATCGCAACCGATCCGTCGTATATTATTTACGACTTGGATAATAAAAATATTCGTCCAGGTGAAAAGAGTGTGCCCTGTGATCAAAGTGTTCCTATGCCTGTACCAGTTGAAATAATCACCATCAATGAGGAAGAATCGCCCTCAAATATTGTGTGTGAAAAGCCATCGTTCGTAGACACGATTGCTAATACTATTGATGTTGGAGGTGATAGAAAAATCACCATGATCAGCAAGGTAGAGAGAGTAGTAGGTAATGTACCCTTTGATGGCATTAACTCTCATTCTACTTCTCAAACTTTTGGCACATTAAGAGAAGCAATCAAAGCTACAGAAAATCTATGCATAAATGATGGAAAAAATATTGTGATAGACATAGTATCTGCACCGATTGCTCGTACTAAACCAAGAATAATAAGTGATCTTAAGTTGGATAAAAATAATAGAGTACTAATCAAGAAACCGAAACAATCTAAGAAAGTGTGTGATGATATTCAACAAATTCTAAAAAAACTGCCAAAATCGACAGAAGTCATTTCATTCATAAAACGGAAAAGGATTGATTATGCGAAAACTCATCCCAAAGATAAAGTGGGTATTCGGAATCCTCAGACTCCAATCTTTGAAAATTATGCAAATGGTGACATGTTCACCGATGTATTTCACCGTACGCATACCGTATCAGGTGTTGGCTTATTATGTAGTCATCTGCTACTATTAGGAGATTCCATCGAAACACAACAGCTCGGTCATGATATACGAGGAATTTTCGTAGCACGAGCTGAAACCTTGCTCGAGGCTCATAAATCACTTCTGACAGGAAATGACTTCTTAGAGAAGACGATACAGGACTTTTTTTCTACCGTAAAAATTATACCATATCCAAATTTTATCACCGCTTCCCATCTGAAGATGGGGAAGTCAACTCAGATCATTCAGGATATGCGACTGAATTTGCATACTCTTCAAGCTGTATTGTGTATATAGTGAGTATTCTCTATTTACTCATTTTCGCTTTTTCCACAATATACACCCATAATTTTTTCAGTATGCGTCGATTCATCAACCCCATGTGCGGGGCTGCCCTGATCGCGAACATCGAGGTGTCCGCGTATCGTGGCTCAGAGCTACAATATCCGTATGGGAACGAAGCGTTCCTGAAACATATAACACCAGCTCAATTCAGAGCCATTATAAGAGAACGCCTGAATTTTCCTGATGAATAAAAGTTTTTTCATTTTTGAATAAGTTTCTTTTTTTCCAAATCCCCTCTCCCTATTTGGGCGGATTAGGCCTCTTGGGGACACCGCCTTTACCTTGGTGAAAAACAAAAACACACCAATGTACCTACCTCCGGCGTGGTGTGGAAATGGTACAGGACTGCATACTTGGAACTATTCCCCCGATGCCCTGCATCCCTAGTGTAATTCCCAGACACTTGGTACAACACGGCTCTCGGTGCTCTGTATCCCGGGGCCCTCCCCCGGGATACAGAGCACCGGACCGGAGCGACCTAGTGCCTTCAAACCTGGGGCCCTCACAGCTACTGCCCTCAGGGCCCTCACAGCTGCTACCCTGACACCTAAAGCCCTCACACCTACTGCCCTCACACCTGGTGCCCTGACACCTGGTGCCCTGACACCTGGTGCCACCTGGCACCTGGCGCCCTGACACCTGGTGCCACCTGCTACCCCTCCTGGCGCGGCGTCTCTCCATACCTGTCTACACACTACTTCACACCGATTCATATATCTATCCGTCATCTCATCCATCTCACCCGCTGATCAATCCACTCACCCATCGATCCCACCCATTCACTCATTCATCCATCCTCCCATCCTTACAAACATCCATCTAACACGGAATATCATCACTTGGTTGAAATGTTGGTTGAAAATTCAATAAATTTTTATTCGCTTTCATTGAACTCGACCGCGGCCGGGCGGAATCTTCTCACCGAATTCTTTGTGTCAGCGCGTCAATGATTTCTTATCGCGTGCATTCGTGTGAGTTTCGAGCTCTGCGCGTTTCAACATTGTGTCAACGCAAAGTGGGTTACTGCGCAGCGTCGGACCTCTCTCTCTTTCTTATTGCTACCGCAAGGGGGACCTCATTTCCCGGGGTGTGACGACCCCTCGGCCCCAGTTACTGGGACACCGTACGTGGGCTTAGGCCCGAAGCCGGTAGGGAAAAGACTGGCCCCGAGACTGGCGCTCGACACTTTGACTTCTCCCGGAAACCGCAAGGGGGGTTGGGGCATGGCGCCTCATCCCTGGAGTCTGACGAGCTCCTGGTCCCAGTCATCGCCCGCCGGAGCGAGGAGACCGCACATCTCCATCCGGCACCACGGGAGTGGGTGAGTCTAGGGACTCGAATTGGAATCGTCCTCGGGCGATAAGAATGCGAGCCCGAGCGAGCCCGAAAGACTCATCCATCATCCCGAGGAACTCCCTGGGGTCTCAGGAAGCCTAGAAGAGTCCTAAAACCCCCCACCGAGGGGTGGGCATCGGCCTTGTGCTGGAGGCCGTGCCCGAAATTCGGAGTCTAGCTCGGTGTTGGCCATCCTCCAAACCGACGCTCTGGCAGGGCGTATCCCTGCCCCGCGCCCATGGGGGCAACCGGGGTTGAGCCGAAAGGCAGGGACCCGGTATATGAAAGACAATATTCCTTCTTTCTCATTGCATATTTATCCGCGCGATCAGCAAGAGCCTCTCGCTTCAGAATATCACAGCAGTCGACGCAACTTGTCGATTCTTCCAGATTCTTCGCAAACCCTAGAAATTTCACTCTTTCTAGTTTTTATTAATCGAAACATAATAATTATCAACAAATAGAAATGTTCTCTCTGAGATATGCCTATAACAAGTATATAACAACTGCCTGTAAGACCCATAACCTCCTCGAAGTCTGCCACTGCCACGCGATACTGTCCCGTCATTCATGAGCCTGGCTGCTGCTGGCTGTCAGGGTGTTGCTGCTTTCAGTGTCGTTATTGTGATGATTCGATGTTTCTCAGTTCGCTCGCTACTCTTCGCAACCTGCAATTACTCACAATTTTCAGTATCTGCGGAAAAGTCTTGTGGTAGCGAAGAGTGGTGCAAGGGTATTTCACTAAGGTGCCCCTCAGAAATTTGACTCATAAAAAAATGTTTTCCCGTGAAGAAAAAACTGCGATTCTATAGATTTAGTGAAATTTTCAGCCTCATGAGGTCAACTGATGGTCCACGAAACGTCGTCAATGTACCAACATTTAAACATCTCATAAGAGTGTTTTCACTCTTGTTACCTTGTCCTCTCAGATCAAGAAGTATCGGTCATAATTGTCAATTGTCGGGGACGAGAAACTCATCTAAGATTTATATCAAAGTCAAGTGCAGATTACGTCGATACATGCGTGCGCCATGCTGTAAAAATCCATCACAGTGATTAGATATGGTGCTTATTGTGCCAAGCTTTCAACTATCTGTGGCAGAGAAGACTCATCGTCGAGCCTCTTCAGACTGTTATCCAGGTGAGGTGAGTTAGTCCAATTTTGTCTACCTCTTGATCTCGAGCCTACACTGAGGAGAAATTTGGCCGTTTGAAAAGAAATTCTCCGGATTAAATAAATATACTTCCATAATTTTCTGGACTGCTATCTCAACTGCGGTTTCATTCACACTGTGACTAGATAAATCATTCAAGGCACAAATGTCTCATTCTTGCCAGAATTCTGACAGATTTTGTCGAAGTAGGTGCCTTTTCAAAGATTCAGAGATTGGCGGTTCCAAGACTGCGTGATCCCCAAGTCCCAGAAATATGTGAGTCAAAACTTGCGCTGTATTTATTCTCAAAGGTGAGCGAAATTGGTCGAGATAAATTGAGTTCAATCCGAAGACCCTAAAATTTTGCGAGAGATATGAATAGTTGCAGTCGCCGTCAGATGGAGAACTAGTTTTTTTATCTGATGTGGTGAATCATGAGATTCAAAACGTTAATACGCCGAGTCAATCTGGTCACCGTCACCCATTCCAATTCCTTCGGATTCGACAAAATTCTGAAGTCAAGACGTACCGTGAAGGTGCTTCTGTTAGTGTTTATAGTTACAAGGTGAGAATCTGCACAAGATATGGTCATACTGTTGAGAATAGAAGCTGATCGATACTCTAAGATTTAGGGAGGATCTTTCGCTGGAATAGCGTTTCTTTGGCATAAGATACAGCGCAAACACCACCCAATGACCTCATCTTGGCTATGGATCAATCGTCTTTGTCATCAGAATTCGTATCGGTGAATTTTTTATTCGATTATTATCAAAATAATCAAATATTCTCCATCAAGGCAAAAACTTGACCTGTCAGTTCCAACAATTTATTCCTCTCCCTGATGGTCCCAACAACTGACTGCTGGAACTGATTCGATTTCGATTTATTTTGAGATTCCTTGTAACGTTAGCAATCTTGAGAAAAAAATGTTTAGAGTATTGTGAATGAATATTCGAATTAAGTATTAGTGCCTATAAACTTCCAATAAATATTTCATAAAATTGATGGCAATTGCAACTAGTTCATTGAAACTTTTTTTTCGTGGGTACATCACTTTTTCTGTTGGATTGAATAATCTATCCGTGGATTTGAATGGAGACTTATACAAATCTGTGAATAACGTCAGTGTCCCCGATTTCTTCACCAATCAAACACACGTACAGTCAAACCGATAGAATGGAAATAAATTACTGTCTCATACTCATTGGATTTCGTATCTTGGTCTCGAAAGAGCTTGATACGGATAGATTATCAGATATACTGATCCAGTTCCGGCAATTCCCATTCTCAGTGTACTTGCGCTGCTCTCAAGCAGGTAGTTTTTATCTCAAATTTCCCTCGAATTATCCCTCTTTATCGAGTCAGGGTGAGAAACGGATCAGAACTTCAACACTAGAAATTTTCTTCGCAATCGACCTCATAAATATTTATCACCTATTCTCTAGTCTTGAGTCCTCACGCTGTACAGTACGATCGTACCAGCCTTTTTGATGAAATTGATAGTGCCTGTTGGAACTTTGATGATTTTTCACTTTCTGATCATCACCGACTGCTACTGGCTGGGAAAAATTTATCATAATGGAATCAAGATGGCAATCTACTCCGCTAAGGGGATGAATCATAATGAGCTCACTTTGATATGAATATGTTTGTCAAAACACAAGAATTTAATCCATGACCGAAATAGAGTTACGAAAAATTGGCCCTGCCGTGAACGTCTTGAGTTAAAATACATAAGAAATAACAATGAGAAATTCAAATGAATAAGTTTAGTTTTCATATCATTTTTTTAGTTCATCAATACCGCCACGTTTCCAAGGACTGCCGAAGATTGAAGAATGGAATTTCGTGCATCCAGCTCTTGATCCACGTGAACTCATCCAACGAATGATTCCTCGATGTATAATCAAGTTGAATCGGAGTGCTTCAACTACCAGATTCGTCATATCATACATCCAGGACCACTGGATCGGTTCCACTTCACATTTGCCGGATCATCAGAAAATTTTGAGCAACTCACAATTTTATCCTTGAGATTCGGCTCGTGTCGAAAAATCTCTCCAAGTATATGCTCTACCGATTAGACAATCCATGATTCGGTCATGACTGAAAATCACATGTCTCGATGCGAGAGATGAAGAGTGGATTTTTACAAAGTTCATCAAATGTGAGAAAGGGAGCTTGTTGAAGCGTTCGGATCTGGCATTTCCCAACATCGCTTTCAAGGTCGGCAGTTCTGTCCCTTGGACTAGACGAACCAGTTCGGTTGTGCCTTGAGCTGAGCTTCTTCCCCACACCAAAATCCGTTGCGAGTTTAAATCTTGAACGCCATGAGCGGTGCTGGTAAATCACTTTTTATCAACTGTTAGAAGCATTTGGCTTCGTCGATTTGACATTTACCGGTAAAGAGAGGAGAGACTCCGCACAAAAAGCAACCAATCGAGAATTTCCTCGGTACAACTGGATGAGAATTTCAAGTCCGATCGCACTCTTCGAAATCTACGATGAATTCTGGAAACGGAAAGATGTTACCACGCCATGGTTCTTGGGCTGAATATAAAAATAGTTCGCATAAACCAGTGGTATTGTCAATGAAATTTCAACGAAAGAGGCCCATCTCGACTGTTCAGCAGGGTGATCAGAGCTCTTTGAGACCTGAGTCGGGCCCCAGTGCTAAGACACGCTCCCCAAGCAGTCCGAGTGATCCAGTGCATGATGACAACATTTCCCGCCCAGAAAATATAGAAGCATTGAGAAGAACTCTCGAAAACTCACCTCAAGGAGAGAGTAAAAGCAAAACTACAACACATAGCGAAGCTTCGAGTACTGGCACTGTTGACGGAGTATGTGATCTGGAAGCTCGTGTGCGAGCTATTGTTGGATCTCCCCTTAACGTTCAGAACCAGCATTCTCTGCCAGTAGAAGCAGTTCTGATGCAACAACCAAAACCCTATCCCCCTAATGAATATATACTTGCCTTCCACTTTGATACAGTAAAGAAACTCTGGTGCGATAAAATTTTTTCAGATGTTACGTTGATCAGCTCAAGTGGCCAGGAATTTCGCGCGCACAAGTTTGTTTTAGCTGCAAGAAGCCAGACCTTCCTGGAGATGATGAGAGAACCTGATGCCAAGGAAATTCCAGTACGAGACATGACTGATGATGTTCTAGGAGGGATTCTAATGCATATATATTTTGGATGCATTCCAAAAATCATCAGTGACAATGTTGTGAAGTTTTTCAGAGCTTCAGAAAAGTTCAAACTCCAAGGTTTGAAAGACCAATGCATCAAAGTTTGTCAAAAAACTGAGCTCAAATTGGACAATGCATTAGATATCCTTGTGATTTCCATTGATAATAATTTAACCGAATTGAAAGACCAGGCTACTGCTTTTTTGCATCAAAATATTGAAAACGTGATGGAAACAGACAGCTACACAAATATGAAAGAATCACATGCTACTTTGATGTTGAAGCTATTGGAATCTTATATCAAACAGAAGCCGTCACGTGGATGAAGTTGTCATTCATAAAATGTTAATGTGAAAAGTTTATTGCTATTTTCTTTCTTTCAGACAGCCACTGATCCAAGTAGAAACCAAATAGATATACGGATAAATTCAGTCTTTGCTGCTGTAATAGTGATTATCAATTTTTGCTCATTCTGCTCCATTATAATCCCTCAGTAGTAATGATCTCAAAATTATCACTCGAAAATTGAGTATACCAATAAAAAATCGGCATTTCTTTTCCTACGAGCATGTAAGTAGCTTTGTTGTCATTTCCTTCTTCCATTTCGGTGAGTCTTGGCTTTTTCTACGCTTTTTTCTCGACTTCTCCGAACTCAGAACTCAATGCCGGCCAATCTCCCTAAACATGTCATGGGGCTCGTAGGAGTTTATATGTAGGAAATGAAGATTTTATATACGTTTTCAACATGTATGGTGGAATAAAAAATCTTTGATTTGCATTTTGTATTTTTTCTTCTACATTGTATCACAACTACTCTAATAACATGATCACTCCATACAGTGGTATAATTCCATGTCCAGTTCCATTTTTATCAAAAATCTGGCTCACATTCTTCTCATGTTTCATGTGTGGGTGTATTAAAAAAACTTATAGATCGACTGATGCGTTCTATATTTAAGAAAAGTATTTCGTGGGATTGAAACATTACATACATCTGATGAGACTGTGAGAGTTCACAGGTATTATTGCGCGTAGCGGCTGAACTAATTCATTTTCTGAAAATTGCATCCAACCAATTGGAATTAGCCTCAGAATTCACGTGGAATCGCTCCAAAAGGCTTGAATAAAATTCTCTCTAATTCGAATGATTGCCAAGGTTCATGCATTCTCTAATATCCGTTGAACTGAAACTTACTTTCCCGTAGTATATATATATATATAACATTTTGAAAAAGAAACTAAAGTACTCAACTTTGTTGAATACCTTGATTTTGAAATTGCGCCGAAAAATTTAGATCTACGATCCATGCAAAATTCTGTATCGAGTGCTATATGATAAAAGCAATTTCAGAAATTTTTGGAGATTGAATTAGATTCTGGCGGCATACAACTGTTGACATCCTATGACAGCTGATGTTTGTCAGCAGTTTTCAGAGTGCGGTCGATCTCGCCCAACAATTCGATTTTTACAAATTTTCTGCATGCGGCCTCGCTATACCATGGTCTTATCAAAAGTTTCTCTCCACCACGTGTGACCAATAAGTTTGTGATGAGTGTTAGCAGATAAAAAATAATAGGTACCTCTAAGAGTTGAATGGTTTCATCTTTTTGCAAGCTCAGAGAGGAAGTTGAAGCCTCGGTGTGCAATCAACCCTAGTAAAAATAAGTGCCTCATGATCATATATGAACATGTTCCCGACCGGAATGTGGTCATACATGACCACCTATGACCATGAGGCCGGAGTCATAGGTCGTTATTGGTCTCCATACTTGATCCTAGGAATTCATGTTGCAAATGAAGCACTTCATTGACAACTCGAAATGTTTCTCAATCCGAAGCTTCGAAATAAGCGCGCTTGGGACTCCAACTGCTAGGCCTCCATCCGATATTGAAAATGTCATGTACAACCACTTCATTACGATACCCTACGGCCATGTACGAGTTGGCTTTGTGTACCTATGACTAACCATGGAGACATAATATTTTCTGAAATCATAGATGGTCATAGATGACCACAGTTCGGCTGGGAGCATGTTCATATATGATCATGAGGCAATTATTTTTACTAGGGAAGTTTTGTGGTGTATGTACAGTAAGCGCACTGAGCCAAAGTCCTGGTCTTCAAATCATGAAGCACAATCAAGGTGATGAATGATATTTCATGAGACACTGTATGCTTCTTGATTTGTCATTGAAATGAGACTTTCTCCTCACTGTTAGTATTGTATGCTCCAAGAAACTTCAGATGAATGGCGGAATGGACTACATCCAAAAGTGAAATAGTCACAGTGGCTCTACGCGTTATAAACTTGTTTATTTGAACCATTGAGGATGCTTCCTGTCACTTCTTGATGCATCACAGAGATTCAACAGTCTCTTTCGGTTAAATCTTCATGGGTCCAGCCATTAAAGTGTAGCATACCATGTTATTGGGCTCAAGACTCATTCCATTTCTAATAAATTTCACTCTACTGATTTAGGAATATGATCATCCATGTTCGAGCTTTGGCATGTGATGTGTCATATGATCTTAACGGATGGAGATGTCCTGATGATAAATTAATATATCATTGGATGTCTTCATATTCTAGTAGTTAGGGTAACACAACCTCTTGAATGTGATTTGACTATAGCTTGTGAATCAATTCAGAATTATCGGTATGCTCAACATGAGATGAGGGATTATTTCTGATCAATCATAGCTGACTGATTTATTCCACTTTTTATCAGTTTGCACTCTGAAGCGCTCGAGCAAAAATGAATACCCAAGGAATCTTAACAATAATATCTCAACATCCTGGCTGATATTAATATCCATCATTCATGTTCTATATTCCAAGCGATTAGGATAAAACTAAAATTGAGAAAATAAAATAATTAAGAAAAAACATTTTAAAAATTCGCTTTTATGTGAACCGTTAAGTATAATAGCATGTCACAATTTGAAGAAAATGAAAACTGTTATCTACGTTTCTGTCATCATAAACAAAGAGTAAGTCAGTTGACGTCCATCTCCACGAATTCCATGATTTCGAGATATCAAAATGGTAAAAGCGTGGGCTGTTAACTTGACACATCAAAAGTAGTTTTCACCAATCAACCCACGCTCTTACCATTTTGATATCTCGAAATCATGGAATTCGTGGAGATGGACGTCAACTGACTTACTCTTTGTTTATGACAGAAACGTAGATAACGGTTTTCATTTCCTCCGAATTTCGACATGCTATTATACTTATCGGTTCACATAAAAGCGAACTTTTAAAATGTGTAGATTTCAAGAAATCACCACCCGGATCCCACAAATCAAATTGCGTACTAGAAAAATAATTTTCAGACGACTGCAACCAAGTGGTTGGATTGGTAGTTCAAATCTCCGTATAAGATGCGCAAGTGCCAACGAGCTGTTTGGAGTCCTATCTAATTTTCCCACTGTACAGCACTCTCCTATCGTGTAGTTCCTCAGCCTCACTGACCCATGTGACTAGTCTTGGCACACTATGTATCAGTTAACACGTTCGCTGCGAAGGCGAAAATCGCGTTTCCGCCCCATATTGCGAGAGCGTTCAAAAGTGCATTTTTGCATTTGAAACAGCCAAACCTAGTGCAAAGTCATATATTTGACATCTATTTACATATTTACTATGAATTTTTCTGGGACCCACCGGTGGGTCCCACCGCACACAAAAGAGTCTGACTCTCTCCTGTGCGGCGGGATCCACGGGTGGGTCCCAAAATTTTTTCTCTAGTGTATAGGACAATGATATGGATGATCAAAACTATGTATTATACGTTATAGCATTAGTATGTTACTGTATCGTACTAATTTTTCATTTATTTTTGAATGAAATTCATTAGAACAATCCACACAATAATGAAGTTAGTTCCTATAACTTTGGAGACCATATTCCAACTTTCTGATATACTTGTAAAATTCTCCTATACCGATTGGAGTAGTATGGTTTCCCTCGAGTCCTGAGTATACGACGTATCGTTGCACTCAGGACTTGAAGATATCCTTCGCCTATGAAGAAGTTTACTGTCTATTCAAGTCAGCGAGGCCAACGGACATGTTATTCTCTAAGATCTTGGATCGATACCATTACTGACATGTTCCTAATACATATGCACACATTCACGAGAGCTCGTCTCATCAAGATCTCAACTGTTGGCTTCCAATAATATTTCTGGCTTTCTAATAACGGGTGGTAAGAAGATGTTTGATCATAAACATTTACTCCTTTTGTGACTTCATTCAAGTCTAAAAGTCACTGGGTACCGACTTGATTATCTCTCCACTAACATTATACCTTAGTTCATGAGTATGAGGTGGAAGATGCATAGCATGTTTACCAACACTGAGAGATATCTCTTATCATGCAAACCAGTGGTAATCCAAGTTGGAGTAGCTAAAATCGTGCGTATCTGAGCTCAACTTGTAATTCTTGAAGTAAGCTTCAAAATGAGCCAAGTTACGTTGAAAAATTTGGAGTACAAGTAGAGTTATGCATCCATCTACCCTCAATTTCGTGTTTCTAACGAAAATTATGATTAAAACGGGAATTCTGGTCTAGCTCGTCAAAATCAAGCTCTATACCGAAACTGGCTGTACATATGTTATTGGTATCATACTCAACGATGAAAAACTGCTACATAAGCCATTGGACATGTCTGCAACGTTGGCTGCACACTAAAACCTAATAAAACTCGGGACCCACCCGTGGGTCGCGCCGCACACAAAGAAGGACGCCCGGGACCCACGGGTGGGTCCCGCCGCAGCGAACGTGTTAATGATAGCTGTACTAGCCACCTTCTCTAGAGAGAAGTGTATGCAATTCAGTAAAAATTCTAGTCGAGAGCCTTGTCAATTCACGTGAGAGTTCATGCACAGTTCCTCTCAGAGGATTTCAGCTGCCTGTATAGATCGTCACGAAATTCTCCCCCGCAGAATTCCTTCATAAATCATATTCCGTGAAGTAGACCACGGATGATACAGTAGATAATTTCCGGATATAAGAACCAACCACTTATTAGAATTAGGTTTTCTCAGTCTGATATGGTCATATTAAACAGGACCTACTGTATCGATATGCCTCACCAAAGGCGAGCCAGCTCATTTGGCAGATATAATAATTGGGATCACGAGAGTTTTGTTTTTATTATTAAAGCAATTTCAATCTCACAAAAAAATGACTTTGCATCACAAGAGTTGACGCCCGCAGGCATGCGTCTCTCTCATGATTTTCTTCATGAAAAAGTAGTTTGCAGAACCGGGTTGCAATGTAAGATTTTTGGAATTGCACGATGCAGCATTCCAGGACAGTTTGGAAGAGCAGAATGCTGAAAAGTTTTAAATGCTGACGGCTAAAGTTCTGCGACGGTATTCAAACTGAAGCCACAAACGGGGATAAAATCTATATTATTGTTATGACACAAGGGGACGTAAAAACTTAGAGGCGCGAGAGTTTGGTAGACAACTGTCTGGCTAAGAGTCCGCCCCAATGAGGACTGCGGAGTGTACGGAAGTAGATAAATGCCGAGTTTGGCAAGACTTGCGGCGCTTATGTAGCTCAGAGTCGGATCTGGCGAATCCATCTCCCGTCTCAACGCGCTATTATAATGGACGGGCAACTCGTATTTTTGTACATTTTCCATTGATTCTTCTGCCTTGAGCGACAGAGTTTTGGAAAACTTGAGATCATCTCGCTTTATTCGACACTCCGACGGCAACGAGAAAGTTTCGAGATACTCAAACCAGTTTCTTTGCGCTGATAATTTTACTTGGACTGTTCTGCTGTTGCCCTTCGTACGGTAGAGTTTCCGGAATCACAAAGTCCATTCATCAAATTACTTACGACACAAACTTGGTATTGATAGGATTATGAGTTTTACATTGGAGCACCTTATCTATCTCATAAAATGGTAGATATCTCAAACTGGTTCCTCAGAAACCTTGTCCAACTAGAGTTAAAATTCCAATGATAATAATTTGTGCCCTTGAAGCACTTGTAAAGATTTTCTGGTGATGGAAAGTCCTCAATGGGTTAAGAAATCGGCCTTAGAGTGGAGGATCTCTTTCCGTATTCTCTTTCCCATTTTTGAGATATTAATGGGTGAATAGGTAACTTTGAACTCGGCGTGAATCGAATTTGATTCTGTTTCTTCCGCGTATCTTGACCTTCTCAAGACGATCCCGATAATCTCGAGGCTCGAGAATGCATTGGCTGCAAAGTATTAACTGGTTGATGCAGTATTCCTCAATGAAATCAGAGAGCGAGATCTAGTTTCATTGGCAAATATTCCACTTTCGACGCCTCATCCAGTTTCAAAACCATCGCTATTGGCTTCAGCTGGCCAGAGTACGCGATAGAACATGACTATATTTGATTTGCGCCCAATTTAAGGTGGTACTAGTGGTACTCGAGTTGGCTATCAGGAAATTACCAAATTTAGCACATGAGTAGATAAGTGTCTCAAACAGACACATTTGGAATTCCGAGGTCTCCAGGAGTCGGGAAGAGAAGTCCTGGTCCCTTATTTGAAAGCCGGCATCTTATAGGGAATGATCGCTACGCTCATTTCTATCCATCACATTCACCGGAGAGTGAGCACATGGATGTAACAGTGTACGAAAAACGCATAGAAACAAACCGGCCAACGATTGAGAGCCCACAAAGGGAGATTTGAATCAATATGTCACTTTTTTCGGCAGTTTTGGGGTTATAGGCTGCCATCTGTTCTGTACATTATTATACCTGTATAGGCGGGTGGTAACGAGTCAAAGCTCATCAGTACCAATCAGTACCACTAGTACGATCTTGAACCTGCCCTACAAATCCATCTATCTTGGAGATGTGGAATGAGGCTGGAAATGTTCCTTCACTCTTGAGTCGGTTTCTTGAGTCTTACGAAAAGTCTCGAAGGTAAAGGACAAAATTGACTCGGATTTGGTTTTTTGGTCAAAAATATACAAGGATCTATCGTCACCTCCGATGAATTTAACATGTCAATGTCCACGCAAAGACTGTAGCACATTCCGCCGATGTTTCAATGTTGAAAAATTCGGATGTTGAGATTCACCTCGAGGGTGACGACATATCCACGTATAGAAAGACTGCGACTCAAAATGCACGTTATTCAGGTCCACTGATGAAGCCACGCACTCACAGACTCGGTACCTTTGGCACTATGGGTTCGTCAACCACAATCGGTTTTGAGATGATTGGCACCTCGAGAAGTTTTTCCATCACGGATCGGAAGAAGCTGTAATTCTTGTAACTTGAAATACATTGATGGACATCTAGCTGAGACCATTTGAAGTTTTTTTGAGGTCGATCTGATGAATAGAGTGGCGGTAGCTGTTACCAGGGTGTAAGGAAACCCTGGTATCAGGCCTATTTCAGAGTTTGCTCGAGTTTTGTAATCTGCAGCTCTGCTAAAGAGGATTCCAATGCTCTTCTGAATATGTACGTGATAGATATACGATTTGTCAATGACATGCCACGAGAATCAACCGGATAAGTTCATAACTTTTCGAGATTATCCAACTTTTGTTATCTCGAGATCCGCTTGAGTAAGAAACTTGATACGGAAACAGAAGAATCATAAGGAGAATTTGGATACCAAAGATGATAAAACAATATCAGTCTTCAAAAAACCAAACGAGCGATATGGTCACATAGTTTCCAAAGAATGGAGTCTGCGCGTATCGTGAGACATTCATTGTCCTTCATGAGATCCTCACCGCGCATTATAAGAGTCATGAGATTGCGGTCTGAAAGCCTATTGACCATTATTCTGCCACAAGAATTAGTCTGATTGTTCGACAAAGGGAGTAATGAGAGTATATTCCGAGCGTGAGTAGGACCTGGCGCTGCTGGAAAATATCTTTGGATGAATTTTATAATGAACATCATGAACATGGACGTATCTCCGTTTCATAGGCGCTCTTTCGACAATCAATGAAGATCAGTCATCGATCAAACAAGATAATAGATCAATCATGAAACTATCGATTGTTATCTCATCTATCTGAATGATATACAACTGTTACAAATTGAAATGATGAGGAAAATGGATTGATCGTATATTATCAATCATTTGAAGAATCTTCCAAAGAAAAATACTCGCATATAAAAATCGTGAAACTCTGAAATGAGGAAGATATTTGTATGTTAACAGATATTTCAGCCGATTCATCATTGACAACCCTAGAATATCCACCGGTTGTCGGCTTATTAACGACCGAGATGAAACATATAAAAAATCATATGAGAATTGCAGGGGTTAAAAAGACCTTTCTCGCAACGGCCGAGTCTACAAAAAAGCGCGAGTGAGGGCCGAGAGCGCTCTGGCGAGGTGTATTCGCTATCGCCGCTCAACGGTGCAGGTTTTTCCATGTTTTAAAGAATTTTGCAAAGACTTACGGGGTAGTCTTGCACTACAGAATCACGATTCGAACATTAAAGCTTATCACGAGGGGAGGAATCAACCTCAAAACTCAAGAAGCCTCGAAACCGCAAACACTCGGAAACGCAGCCTGAGCTATTCAAGAGAGGATCATCCCCAAAACCTAAGAAACCAACCAAAACTTGCGAACATCTGGATGCTTCGATCAGGAATCCTGATGCTGGAAACCGGAAGCCTATCAAAACTCATTAAGGTGATCAAACTTGTAAATACTCAGATACTAGAACCGAAAATTCTGTCCGTGAAAAAAATCAATATCAAAACCCAGAACAACGAATAAACCTGCAATAAACCCTGATGGATGAGTGTCAAAATTTTCCGCTTGGAAGGAAAATTGATCGCATTCGAAGAGAATTAATGAACTTAAAATTCGATTGGGGGAATAATCGATCCCCGAATCCTAGAGGAGCTCCCAACAGATATTTTCAGGCCGAGCTTTCACATCTTTGCGGTTTTAGGGGCTCCTTGAGTTTCGGGATCAATCCCTTTCCGCGATAATTCTCAATTGAAATGTCAGCACCATGTTTATGAAGTGCAAGATTATGGTGTCAGGTCACCGCAATGTTCCGAAACACGAATGATATAAACATGCCATACTCCATGGGTGGCGAGAGCGGTTGCTCACCAGGAGAGCGCTCTCGCCACGCACTCGCTCTCTTATGTAGACTCGGCCAAGTGGTTGCGCATGAGCGACTTTCTTATATAAGAGGAAGATCAAAATTTCCGATCACCAAGCCACTTAGGCCAGGTGTCGTCGGGTATTAATCTGACAGATCCCTTCAGTCTTTCTGAAGAGCCGGATCGGTCGAGGAAAGGCGAAACGTACCAACACCAAGCGTAGAATCAAATTTCTTCGTATATTCTCATTTCAAATTATTCCTTTCCACCGAAATCCTTCAAGTTGCAACCTCGCATCAGAGGTGCCTTGAAGGTACATGGTTCGAATCGGAGTATCCGACATCGAGCTATGTGAAATCAGCAGATCTGCTCATTAATTAGCTTGCAAAGGCCAAATTACAGATATTCACATCATTCGAGTCATAGACATTTCCCAGGTCCAACTCACGCTCGAAATACTTTTATTACTCCGTTCAAATGTCTTGGAGTGCATTGAAACTTTTATAGACAGAGCTACAGCGTCCGAAACTCAAGCAACCCCTGAAGTATGCCTTATACCTGCGTTTTCTCATATTTTCATGAGAGCTATAACAGCGGTCATCATCCGATCGACCTCAAAACAATTTCAAAATGACCGCAGATGAATGTGCATTTATGTTATCCGAGATACAAAAATCACAAATTTTTTGTCGAGGTGTTAATTATCTCTGAACCAAAGCGGTTGCTCGGAAAGATTAAAGTGAGAAAGAGTTTCATACCTGAAGATGGTATGTTTTGATCGAGCAGGCGATCTTAATCAATGAAATAGAGTACATTTTATCGTCGCATATCTTGTTAGTAATCAACTGATGATAGTGAATAATACTTGTTATGCTATTTAAGCGACCAGAGTTATCGATTACGACAGTACCATAATTCTGTGCAACTCGGCACAATGGCAAAGATGCGAATCATCATTCTCTTATTATTCACTATATTTGCTCACGTTTCTACTTCCGATGAGAGTAAGTTGAACCACATAGAGTTTATGATTCCATCAGGAAATGGTCAGTGCTCGGTAAGACTTGAATTGTTGCTTCTTAACATGGAGCAGATCGACAGTTTGATGATGGACCTGTTCGAGGATTTTGATTGATTATATTAAGTCCGTAGTGCTCTGTTTCATCGACACGGCGCGAATTTAACAATTTCTAATTTTTGAGTATTTGCAGACGCTTTTCTTATCAAATCGTTGAGTTAGTGCGCTTCGCAGTAAAATTTCCAACATTTTCAGCTCAATTCACTGAACCTTTTGAAAAACTGCAATCTTGAATTATCCTGCTGCATCAAAGAACCGCGCGGTGATCCATGTTTGCCATTTGTCGAATCATTCAAAAAATATTGTGAGTTTTGAGACGCGGCAAAGCTTAAATGATTGCGAATTTCATCACAAAGTGCGCTAACTCAATGATTTGATCCGAAAAGTGTTTGCAATTATTCAAAAACTAAAAACCGTTTGTAGTAAGTCATGTGGATTACCATGGCGCTATCTATGGGGTAGGAAGCAGTACGGACTGGCCTCAAGTTATTCCGTCATAGAATCTACTTGTGCCAAAATTGTGCAGTGAGCCAACCGTTAACATAGTTGATAATGAACTCATGTGATATACCTGATCGCTTCGAAATCAAAGACAAGGACAGATGACATGTAAGAAGAAGCTGATACCATAGTGAAAAGTGCTCTCTGCTACTAGATTACATCGCTCACTTTATTAATAAATATGTCACTATTG
This sequence comes from Eretmocerus hayati, assembly GCA_029851415.1. Classification (NCBI taxonomy): domain Eukaryota; kingdom Metazoa; phylum Arthropoda; class Insecta; order Hymenoptera; family Aphelinidae; genus Eretmocerus; species Eretmocerus hayati. Next base: position 11,030,906 of record CM056741.1, read on the forward strand.
GATCTTTGAAGATTCTCCTTGAAAAATTTTGTAAGGAATTACCATGTGGTAGGGGTAGTTATGAAAATAGTGGATGTAGACTCCCTTTGGATATTCAGGAGAATCGTTTCAAAGAATCAATCTAGTTCCACAGAAATATTTGTGAGGAGTCTACTCTGACCTTTCCATATGTGAATGAAATCAACACCAATTTGCCTGCTATGACATGACTCCTGTACCTTTGTGTTGAAGTGAGAGGTGAAACAAGATAGTCCAAGGTTGAATGTCAAGTACACGACTCATGGATAGCATTTACTTGGGCTCGCACTAGTCTCTGAAAGCCAAACTCATACTTCGGAACTTCACTCTTTTTCCTCTACCGAATTCAAAATTTTCTATTATATTAGACCCACATATACTTCTACTTCAATCACTACTCTCCTTCTGTTAGAAAAGATCGTCTGCTACTTTGGAAGCTGGGCAGTCTACCGCGAGGGCAACGGTAAAATTTCCATCCCCGATATCGACCCAACACTCTGCACACACCTCGTTTATACGTTTGTCGGTCTGACGAACGACGGCCAAGTCAGAGTTATCGATCCATATGCTGACCTATCCAAAAACGAGCCGGGAGGTTACATGGATGGCTTCAATGTGTTCAACCACCTCCGTAGACGCAGTCCCTATACCAAAACTCTATTGGCCGTTGGTGACTGGAATGGGGGCTCCAACAATTTTTCCAGTGTTGCTGGGAATCCGTTGAAGAGACGTGCTTTTGCTGACAACTTACTAGGTTTTGTCAGGAGTTATGGTTTCGACGGACTCGACTTGGACTGGGAGTATCCCAATCAAAGGGGTGGTATCGGAGCTGATCGTGACAATTTCGTGCTGCTTCTGCGTGAGCTCAGATTGAGATTTTCAAAGGCAGGGCTCCTCCTCACTGCAGCCGTTGGTGCATCAAGACATTTAGCAAGCCTGTCTTACAGAATCAAAGACGTGATGGAAAATTTGGACTTTGTCAGTTTGATGGCCTACGATTACCACGGACCGTGGGAGACAAAAACTGGACTAAACGCACCACTCTATGCAGCATCTCGGGAGAAAGGCGATGACAGGCTGCTCAATATTGTAAGTTTATGCAATGATTCCATGTTATAAACCATGTGAGACATCAAAAATCACTCCATATCCATGTCTGCGAATTATACAGCAATATATTTGAAGCAGAATGTCACAGAAAAAAGATTCCGCTTTGGAGTTCATCTCATCGACTTCGAATTCTCATCTGAAATGCCAAAACTTACATTGATGGAAGTATTCAAGAAATAATGATGGAGTATGAATTTAATGCTTTTTTTGGACTATCTTGTTCTATCATTCAATAGGGCACAAACGACGTTTCAGACCTCTGATTAGGTCGTTCTCCAGGTTGAATATATCTTATAACTAAAAGGAGAAAATTGCAAGGATCTGATAGGAAAAAGAAAAAAGAGGCTTAAAATCTAGGACTTGTCGGCGCAATGGTACTTTGTGATCCCCTCGGCGATGGAACCTCGCGGATGTCGACGCTCATGGGTCTGCAGCGACTTTTTTGTGAGTCAGCTGTTAGACCAACAGGCTGGCTGATTTCCGAACGTACTGATCCCCTCACACAGTCACAAGGATCACTAGACACTAACACGCACTCGGCTAATAATTAATATTACTAATGAATTGTTTTTCTGTTGATATGAATCTTTTTCTGAAAAATCCTTCTACATATCAACAGAAAAACAGTTCATTAGTGATATTAATTATTAGCCGAATGCGTGTTAGTGCCTAGTGATCCTTGTAACTGTGTGAGTGGATCAGTACATTCGGAAATCAGCCAGCCTGTTGGTCTAAGAGCTGACTCACAAAAAAGTCGCTGCAGACCCATGATCATGGGTCGAGCGCCGACATCCGCGAGGTTCCATCGCCGAGGGGATCACAAAGCACCATACCTGCGCTGATAAGTCCTAGATTTTAAGCCTCTTTTTCTTTTTTCTATCAGATTCTTGCAATTCTCTCCCCTTAGTTATAAGATATAGTCAACCTGAAGAAGGACCTGATGAGAGGCCCGAAACGTCGTTTGTTCCCTATTAACTGATAGAACAAAAAAGTCCAAAAAAAGCATTAATTTCATACTCCATCATTGATGATTGCTGGACATTAGAGCCGGAAAAGAATCTCAATTCAAGAATAGTATATTATGATACAAGGGTGCAAACAATGGTTTTCGGACTTCGAGTGACTTTTTTAGGCCCGAGCCGCAGGCGAGGGTCTAAATAGTCACGAGAAAGCGAAAATCATTGCGCCCGAGTTTCACACTATGTTTTTTGATCTTTTGTGAGCAAATGAAAAGCGAAAAACAGTGTGCAAATGACTCATCTGCGCACAGACGATCAAAAGTAAGTTTATTTAATCAAAAGCACACGCCATCAGAATTGCCTGTGATTCTCAGTGCTTACGGCAAGAGATGATGCCTCATGATGGTAAATCGTTTTCTCTGAAAGGTCTCATCGCTAAATAGAACGGAATACATGAAGATTATATCGCGTCATTCTTCAAAGTGTGTACTTTTCTAGAATGCGTCGGTACACTACTGGTTGAAAGAGGGTGCTCCTGCCCATAAACTTGTGCTAGGAATGCCATTTTACGCAATAACCTTCACCCTTGGCGATCTAAATAGCAACATAATCGGCGCACGTACAATAGGTCCAGGGAAAGCTGGGCCCTACACCAAGAAGGATGGCAGCATGGGTTACAACGAACTGTGCGAGAAGATGAGCAAAGAAACCTGGCAAATAAAGTTTGATGATGAGCAGAGGGTTCCCTACGCTGTCAAAGTCAATCAGTGGATTAGCTTCGATAATGCCAAGTTAGTTATCGATCAATCAGTTTGCGAAGAGCGTTGATTTTTTTCCTAGATTCCCACTTGAAATTCTCAAATTGTTGAAATTCAAAGGAATCCTACTTCACCGAACACCAATCTTGACGAAATCTGTCAATCATCTTCTTTTTATGGGAATTGGAGGTATTCTGAGGGGATCGATCGCATGGGCTTTGTATCCGGAGCTACAGCGATGGAAATGACCATTGTTCTTTTATCTACATGAATGACTTTTTTCATGGGCCTATACAGTTCATGCTAATGTCCATAGCTGTATCTCAGGCTAGAAGGTCCATGGGATCGAACCCTCCGATATACCTTCATTTCTCACAAAAACAGGATGATTCTCAGAGTTTGGTCAAGATCCGTGTTCCGCAAGGTTGGGCTTGTGAGTGACTCTTCCAGGATTATGTATGATAGATGATAATATCATCTCTCGGCCTCCAGAAAGAGTACCAGTGACGTAATATTCTCTCATTATTCACAGATCTATCAGAGAGAAAGCTAAGCTAGTGAATGCGCTGGGTCTGGGCGGAGCTATGCTTCGGAGCATTGAGACTGACGACTTCCGTGGAATCTGTGGGACTCAATACGTGTTACTCAAAACTCTCAATTATGAGCTGCGCGATGGCAAACCACCCGAAAACGGCGAACATACAGAACCTTGTTGGCTTGAGTGCACCATGCCAGGCTTCATGCGCAATCCAGACAACTGCGCCATATACTATCTATGCGTCGCCAGCGCTGAACAGTGGTATCTGAAAATCCCGCTAAAGTGCCCAGACGGCCAGGTTTTTGATCTTCTCAACAAGTCTTGCGATTGGCCAGACAATGTTGACTGTACCAAGTGCAAATAAGTTCACTCGGATCCAGTTCATGCGATGTGTATCATTATTCTTCCAATAAATGTCCCCAAATTCAGTTTCAATACAGCATTCAGTTGTGAGCGACCACGATATTCGATGCAGCATGACACCCACTATCACAGTAGATCGAACCATCAGAAAGCATCCACATTTATGGATCCATGGGATATTTTGGAGATATTGTTATCCTTTATATTCATGGTAGTTGTCTCTTGATGCCTTGATTTTCGAGCGGCATCTCATGGGAAGAATAGAACCATGCTCTAATTTCCTCACACCATCACTTCATGAAAGGAGATGATGAGTCTCGTCGATGATTCCTAGGACTTAATGAATCCTTCCAGAGCTGAGAATCCGAAGAATTTGTATATTTATATCATCACCAATCAAGCATGATGAACTGATCCCACTAATCTATATATTATATTTTCCTCGATCACTTATCGCATCAATTCAAGTGAAAGTGCCCATCGCCAAAGTTGCTCCTCACCAACTCCAAGACATTAAATTCAGTAGCAGCTGCCAGTTCCATGAGGTACCACCCACATTCTCTCGAATTTACTCCCCAAACTGCTCGGCACAACCCACCCGCGAGTTGCATACGAGTAATTTCGCGCAGAAGCGGAGCAGGAATTGCAGATATGTCTCAGATTGTTTTCCACTGTTCTTAATCGATTCTATGGTCCAAAAAATGAGCTTTCCACACACTGTGGGGTCCAAAAAAATTGTTTGTTTCCGTGGGGAATATCTTTGTGATAGTGTTTTGAGGAAGAAATATCAATATTATTTCAGTAAAATGGGTGTAGTTCCTGCTAGCGGTGAAATACAATCACGCGAATGGTAGCATTCGAAAGGTCTTTGAAAAATCTATCGAAATATGCTCCGAGAGATTTTTCTTGAGGATACGGACGCCCCCTATGATCAGGAAACCAGAGTAAATTCAATTCCTCAAAAATCCAGTATTTTAAAAATCTGAAAATTTAGATTTTGATGTGATATTGCGTGTTCTTCTAGAGAAAAGAAGTCCTGATCAGTGTTTTTGGATCTTACGCTATTTTTCTTAAATTTTATCAATATTCTCAGCTTCTTGACTTTTTCTGCGCATGCGCAGAAATTTAGTCTGCTGAAACTGATTCCATCCAAGAGCCAAGAAAATTTTCTTCACAATGGCTACTTAACGAAGTCAATTTGATGTATTTGGCCCAAAGTTACGTCACATTAATCAGGAAGCATGCTCATGAGGGGTAAATGTGGATCTTGCGAGAATTTCCCATTAGTATTGTGGCTCGAGTAGAGGTGTAGTCATTTTTTAGACCTTGTAAATTGGATCCCAGTGCATCGAATTGACTTCGCCAGGTAATTATTCACAAGAAAATTTTCTCGGCTTTTCAATAAAATTGGTTTCAGCGGCCTAAATTTTTCCAGATTTGAAATAGTATATTACTGTACTAGGCAGGGAAGTTGGATTTCCGTGACTGTGTGATGATAATGCCGAGGCGAAGCCGAGGCATTGATATCACACAGTCACGGGCATCTCACTTCTCTGCCGTGTGCTGTATACTATTTTTCTTACTCGCGGCCCGAAAGTACGTCGAAATTTAATTAATATGATAATATAAAAGTACGCATTTAACCTCACTTCTGCAGTTGCTCGCGATTTTAAAGGGGTGGCTCTCTAGAGCAGACGCTCTCTAGAGCAGACGCTCTCGCAGCTCTTCTACATACTGCCGCTGTTCTTCATACAAATATGTTTACTTTACATATGTATGTGATTGTAGATCAGCTATAGCTGCATACTTGCAATGCAATTGTAATGTTCTGTGCTCGTCCGCCCGACTTTTGCGAAAGCGAGGCGTTAGCCGAGCTTTTGCTGGTCGGGGCGGACGCAAGCAGAAAAATGACGAAGTAAAATGTATCGTGAAAAATTTGGATGGATATGATGAATGCTATTATCAATGCTCAGCCTGTGAGTCTTGAAATAGAGTTGTGTTGGTATTTCCTAGCTTGGCATGGCCCAAAATTCTTGTCGCTGCGTATTTATTAAATTTCATTCATGTCGTGTAACGTGAGAAAACCGGCCCTACAAACATCCCATGATAAATTTTTTTCTCAGCCGCGGTATATCTGCATCAGAGAGATACCGTCCGTCCAATTATATTATCATCACAAACAAACACTGGTAAACATAACCTCTATAGGTTATGTCTCTCGTGTATGTTTTGCATGCATTCCCGTTGCATCGCACGCACGTGGGGAGCAGCGGCAGCCCAAGAGGCAGCAAAAATCGACAGACGATCAGAGCGCTGCGCCGGCAGCAAAAGTCGCTCTTTCGTGACCGAAATGAGGCACGGAAGGACGTACTTTCGTGCCGGGAGGAAGAAAAAAATTTTCATTACTCTAACCTAAAAATCCCGCGTTTAAATAGGATTTTAGGGTTCTCGTAATGAAAAAATATATCCGCACCTCGCTTGCAAGCCCATTTTGGGCACTGGAGGACATGTCTGTCTCGCTTCGCTCGACAGACAAACTGTCCTAGTGCCCAAAATGGGCTACCGCGCTCAGTACGGAAATATACTATTAATATTGCAGAAATTGAATTTTTTCTGTTTTTACTTAAAAAAGTTTTTCGAGGTATATTTCAATGGATCCTTTGAGGATCTTCCGAATCCCACTATTTGCGCGGTCGTATCTTGCGTCAACTACATCAATTTTACTGAAGAAAGATTGATGTTCATTTCATAAACACACTATCAAAAAAAATTATTTGCGTCCGTAAAACGCGCAATTGATGGCGAAGTCATGAAGGTTTGCTGGGAAATACTACTATTTAATTGAATTTTCTGTAAATCGTTTGCCACGTGATATATCTTTCCATCAATTTTGAAGGTAGATAATGATTGAGTTGTACAGATTCGAGGTGTAATCGACGAGGGTCATTTTCTCGTTATTACACGTACACTGCTGTTCTTGTTTCTTATGTTTACATCTGCTCTGATTGAATACTCTTATCTCTCAACTCATAACATCTATTTTGATGAAAAACCCTTCTACAATCAAATTAGAAAGTTTCAAAGAACAAAATTTTGATATTTGACACCAATGTGCCAACTACGAATTTCGTTTCTAAAGGTTCTATAACATGCATATTACAACTCTTTGGAGCATATAAAGTATGAATTCACTCGCACATGTATGTACATTTTCCCACTCACCGGTGCGATGAGAACAACATGGTCACCCTGGTATCAGAAAACAAAACAATGCATTTTCGAGAGTACACGGAACTTCACATTTGTCACTACAATTGATCTCGATTAATAGCCCAAGCTAGAGCCTTGGGGTTTTGATTCGTCCATCAGATAACTGGCAAGATGAAAGCCCAGATCTCTGTAATGGGTTGCACTAGTAAGGCAGGGAACTGGCATGAAAATTTAGCAAAAGTAGATTTTCTTGAAAAAGTACTCACAAGGGGAGTCCGGAGTCTCCGGGTCCTGAAATCTCCCCAAAATTTTTTTACAGTTTCGTACCACCTAGAATATGAAGAATCCAAAGCAACTCTGTCGAATGGGCTTCCCGCTCAGAGCTACAGCCTATGACATTAGCATTGCCCATATAGGCCCATGTTAAGTAGCTCAAAACAGAAGGCCCATTTGACAGAGTTGCTTTGGGTTCTTCATATTCTATCATATTCTAGGTGGTACGAAACTGTGAAAAAATTTTGGTGAGATTTCAGGACCCGGAGACTCCGGACTCCCCTTGTCAGCGAAGTGTGGAAATCAGTTTTCCTTCAATACTTGGAGCCTGGAAGAGTTACGCATCCCGATGAATTTTGGGGAGAAATTGGCGTGGAAAAGCCTGAAATGGAGCAAATTCACTCTTATCGAGGAAAGCTAAGCGAGTCAAGTTTAGGCAATATTGCGCCACGAAATGCACGAGCCCAGCAGGAACAAGAATAATAGGATTCTGGTACTTGATGCTCAATGACATTTTTTGATAAGTCTGCCCGCCAGATTTCCGAGCGAGCTCGATCGTACAAGCGATCGTGGCGCTTCGCACTCACGAAGATCGAAAAAGCAGAAACCCATAGGTCACGGAACTGACACTTAGACCCACTTCTGAATGATAATTTTTTTGGTGACCCTGAATCGAAAGGCCCATCATTGAGCCAGAAGCAGCATCAAAACATTCATCGACAACAACTAGTTGCATGATTTTTCTCTCAATCGTTGTAAGGGTTTGCACAAGGTGGCTCGCATTATTTTGAAGTTTCCACCGTACTGATCATGTTAAAATGCTCTCTCAATATGATAAGATTCCATGAAGGGACATAACTGTATTTTCAAATTTTGGAGAGCTAATACTCTTCATTAATATGCAAAATTTCATGCCTCGTGTATCATGCATTGTAACCTCATTAAGAATTGATAGTTATCATGAATGAGTGATCCACCCGTGTTTGCTGACAAAATCGATGCGCCGATGAGATAAGCGTGCGCGATATAGATATACTCAATCATGCATGTTAGGTGGATTGTTTAGTGCGGCCGCAGCAGAACTCAATGCGCGATAAGATGACTTCGTCATCAAAAATATTCCCCAGCGAAACAAAAAAAAATTTTTCGGCCCCACAGGAGGTGAAGAGTTCATTTCTCGGACCATGGAATCGATTGAGAATGGCGGAAAAAGAGTTCGGAACATGTTTGCGATTCGTGGTCCGCTTTTGATCGGAATTACTTATACACTCCTCATCTATCTGAGATGTGTGAGAGAAGGCCGAACACAATATCTCACTCTCAAGTCAGTTCTTGATTCATCTGGAAAATCTGAAAAGTGAGGAACAAAACGGACACGAGTTCCATTTTTACGTCAAAATGTACATGGGAACATATCGTTGTCTCCAACTGAGAACTCGACATATTCAATTTTGGAAATGGTTATTTGCAATCGCTTCGTGTATGTCCGTGTGAACCCTAACCCGCATCCTTGTAGAAAACCACGTTTTCCGTGCGCGTCCGTGTGTTCTCGTGAGCTGGAGATAGCAGTATTATGTAGTACGTCTGTTGGCTGCTATATGCTTGCAAGCTCTCTTTTCCATGTGTACACGTGCACGTATGATGCCCTATCCGTGATGGTCTGTGTATCAGTGCTTATCCGTTGGTAATTCTACTATCGTCGGCATATCCGTGTGACTCCGTCCATCCGTGTCTATCACAGTAAAAAATTTCTTGTCAAAAGTACCGTCCGGCTGGTGATTTGTCCCTCTGAAATACGTATTCCGTAGTGGTATATTCACACTCGCTCGGTAGAAATACCGTGCGAGCTGGTCAAGTTACTTCTACTGCAGCGGGTCGGATTATTACTCCACTGTGGAAGAGGTACATTTACAGTGCGGGATGGTACATTTGCCGATGATTTGCCTTGTCTCCAAGTTCTCAAATACCATGCGCGCAGTGGATGTATCGAGCCGACTGGTGAATCTACCACGTGGCAACGTAGTCGGGTCGACACAAGCCGCGCTGCCCGGTCGAGCGCACAGCCGATACAAATTATTTGTAAATCGCTGTCACTACTAAATTAATCGATAGATTTATCTGGGGATTTTTATACGCATCCTTCGATATCATTGCTTCCAAGCTGTGAAGGAATTGTGTTAGATAAAGGTACCAAAAAATTTAGAAAAATCATGAAGTTGTTCACGTTTTTACGGATTTTGCAATCAAAAGCATAATTTTCGCCTTGCGAGGAAGTTTCTCGATTTTGAACTGTATGAAAACTCAAAGCGAGAAAGTTGTTCAGAAGTGTCTCATTGATGTCATTGTCAAAATTCAGATTGAAACAAGCAATAGCAGGGAAGTTACGGGAGTTTTTGTATATGAATCTCAATCGGCTGCCGAGTCTCATCCTGAGTTCACGGCGTTTTTCGGAACAATGTTCATGTTATTGCTGTAACTATTCTCCTATCATATATTCTGAGATGAGCTTTGGTAATAACATCAATTAGACGATACTGAGCAACTTTCTCGCTTTGAGTTTCGATATGGTTCAAAACTGAAAAAGTTCCTCGCATGTCGAAAATTATGCTTTTGATTGCAAAATCCGTAAAAACGTGAACAACTTCATGATTTTTCTAAATTTTTTGGTACCTTTATCTAACACAATTCCTTCAAAGCTTGGAAGCAATGATATCGAAGGATGCGTATAAAAATTCCCAGATCAATCTATCGATTAATTTAGTAGTGACAGCGATTTACAAATATTTTGTATTGGCCGTGCGCCGCGCCGCGCCTTGTGTCAGCGCAATGAGAGGTGCTACCTGCAAGCTCGCGTCAGATGGCGCTGGGGTCTAGCGCAAGGGTGGCACCACTCACACAACCACACATAGAGTTGTGTAGGTAATCAGTGTGCGAATACGTGAGTTGGGCCTTATGCGCCGCCGGACTTGCGTGACCTCGTGGCTTGCCTGTAGGTAAGGCAGAGTTCTTCTTTGCGAAGAGAGCTTGTTTCAAGCGCCACTCACGCATTCGCACATGGATTCACACATGCTCTAAAATAGATTGTGTGAGTGGTGCCACCCTTGCGCTAGACCCCAGCGCCATCTGACGCGAGCTTGCAGGTAGCACCTCTCATTCTGCAGCTCAATTTACAAATCAGTGTGGTATTAGTACCATCGTGCTCTGCCAAACTACACTGCCGCGCGGTGAATTTACGCCTCGGCTGGTATGATTTCGTATGAATATCTACACAGTAAAAAATTTTGCGTCGATATTACCGTGCGCGCGGTAGAATAACGCCTTCCGTAGAGGGTCGGATTATTACCACCACTACGGAAGAAGTAGATTCACCGTTCGGAATAGTATTTCCACGCGCTGCGCGGTCCAAAGACAGCTCGGCATGGTGATTTTACAGATTCCTCCACCACGGCTAGATATTCATACGAAATCATACCAGCCGAGGCGTAAATTCACCGCGCGGCAGTGTAGTTCGGCAGAGCACGATGGTACTAATACCACACTGATTTGTAAATTGAGCTGCAGAATTGCGCTGACACAAGGCGCGGCGCGGCGCACGGCCAATACAAAATATTTGTAAATCGCTGTCACTACTAAATTAATCGATAGATTGATCTGGGAATTTTTATACGCATCCTTCGATATCATTGCTTCCAAGCTGTGAAGGAATCGTGTTAGATAAAGGTACCCAAAAATTTAGAAAAATCATGAAGTTGTTCACGTTTTTACGGATTTTGCAATCAAAAGCATAATTTTCGACATGCGAGGAACTTTTTCAGTTTTGAACCATATCGAAACTCAAAGCGAGAAAGTTGCTCAGTATCGTCTAATTGATGTTATTACCAAAGCTCATCTCAGAATATATGATAGGAGAATAGTTACAGCAATAACATGAACATTGTTCCGAAAAACGCCGTGAACTCAGGATGAGACTCGGCAGCCGATTGAGATTCATATACAAAAACTCCCGTAACTTCCCTGCTATTGCTTGTTTCAATCTGAATTTTGACAATGACATCAATGAGACACTTCTGAACAACTTTCTCGCTCTGAGTTTTCATACGGTTCAAAATTGAGAAACTTCCTCGCAAGGCGAAAATTATGCTTTTGATTGCAAAATCCGTAAAAACGTGGACAACTTCATGATTTTTCTAAATTTTTTGGTACCTTTATCTAACACAATTCCTTCACAGCTTGGAAGCAATGATATCGAAGGATGCGTATAAAAATCCCCAGATAAATCTATCGATTAATTTAGTAGTGACAGCGATTTACAAATAATTTGTATCGGCCGTGCGCTCGACCGGGCAGCGCGGCTTGTGTCGACCCGACTACGTTGCCGCGTGGTAGATTCACCAGTCGGCTCGGTACATTCACTGCGCGCATGGTATTTGAGAACTTGGAGACAAGGCAAATCATCGGCAAATGTACCATCCCGCACTGTAAATGTACCTCTTCCACAGTGGAGTAATAATCCGACCCGCTGCAGTAGAAGTAACTTGACCAGCTCGCACGGTATTTCTACCGAGCGAGTGTGAATATACCACTACGGAATACGTATTTCAGAGGGACAAATCACCAGCCGGACGGTACTTTTGACAAGAAATTTCTTACTGTGTAGCCGTGGTGGAGGAATCTGTAAAATCACCATGCCGAGCTGTCTTCGGACCGCGCAGCGCATGGAAATACTATTCCGAACGGTGAATCTACTTCTTCCGTAGTGGTGGTAATAATCCGACCCTCTACGGAAGGCGTTATTCTACCGCGCGCACGGTAATATCGACACAAAATTTTTTACTGTGTACCCGTTTGGTGATTTTATGGTTGCTTCATTCGTGAAGACTCGTGCACCCGTTCTTATCCATTCTGCGATACTCTCGTCGTCATACCCGTTCCCATCCGTGCACCCGTATCAACCCGTTTGCCGATGTCATTTCCGCTTTATCCGTGTGACTTGGTATCTGTCCTATTAGCAGCGAACGTTGCTACAACGTTGCAGCAACGTTGCTGTGCAACGTTTGCAACCAAATCTGCAACTTGCTGGGACGTTGCCACAACGTCGCTGCAACAGCTTGATGTCCGCTCACGATGGTTGCCGCAACAAAATTTGCAACTAACGGAAGGTTGCAGTTTAGTTGTGATTCGGGCGCAGAAAAGTTGCAGAATGGTTGCAAAAACGTTGCTGCAACCTTTGTTGAGCGTTTTCCCTGGTTTTGGGGCTGAGTTTGGTTGCAGTTTTGGTAGCGGTAACCTTGTTGCAACGTTTCTGCAACCACCAATGGGATTCTGCGGAAGAACGTTGGATGACGTGTTGCAAAGACGTTGCGAAAACGTTGCTGCGACTTTCTTTGCAACCAACCCTGGGAATCCGCGAAATAAAGTTGCACTGAAACGTCACAGAAACGTTTTCGCAACGAACTGCGCAACGTTGCAGGGAGGGCTTTGAGCAACGTACCATGAAATGTTGCATCAACGTTGCATCAACCTTGCTGCAACTCTTTCTGCAACCAAACCTCAAAATCCTCGGAAGAGGTTGCACAGAAACGTTGTTGCAACGTTTCTATAACCTATTATGCAATGTTGTTGAAGATTCTCCGGATCAACGTTCCACAGGAAGTTGCAAAGACGTTGCTATGACGTTGTTGCACCATTTATTGCAACCAATTTCTGAAATTCACGGAGAAGGTTGCTATAAAACGTTGCTAACACGTTGCTGCAACTTTCACTGCAACCAAATCTCAAGCTTGGGGGAAAAGAGGTTGGACTGAAACGTTGCTGCAACGATTCCACAACGTATTTTGCAACGCTGCCGAGATAAGATCGGGTCAGTGTTGCATGGAAAGTTGCAGAAACGTTGCTAACACGTTGCTGCAACTTTCACTGCAACCAAATCTCAAGCTTGGGGGGGGGGGGGAAGGTTAGACTGAAACGTTGCTGCAACGATTCCACGAAGTACTTTGCAACGTTGCCGAGATAAGATCGGGTCAGTGTTGCATGGAAAGTTGCAGAAACGTTGCTAAGACGTTGCTGCACCATTTATCGCAACCAATTTCTAAAATTCACGGAGAAGGTTGCTAAAAAAACGTTGCTAACACGTTGCTGCAACTTTCACTGCAACCAAATCTCAAGCTTGGGGGTAAGAAGGTTGGACTGAAACGTTGCTGCAACGATTCCACAAAGTACTTTGCAACGTTGCCGAGATAAGATCGGGTCAGTGTTGCATGGAAATTTTTAGAAAGGTTACTAAGACGTTGCTGCACAGATTATCGCCGTTAGCTTCAATCTCCAATTTGAGTCGAAGTGATCCGATGAGTAGTTTTTGAGCAAGAATGGTAATACGAAGATGAGTGGGACGGGGTATAATGGACACAAAAAGCGGGATGCGTTGGCTAGTTCCAACATACAGCCACAGCACACGAGCCGCCTGGCACCACCCAACCTAACCTAACCTCCGCGTCGCCTTGTGTTGTTGATTTTCTGCTCCATCAGCTGCACGAAGGATGAGATTGTTTATCGATATTATTGATAATTTTACCTCGATGTGAGTGAAAAGTGAGTGCTATCAATGCCGTGGGTTGTGAATTAGAAGCTGTATCACATAATATGATCACCAGATTCGTGCCATGCATCATAAACTCGTGTGTGCGAGCGAGTGAGATCCGAGCTGTGACATCTTTTTGTTGAATAATCGAGTTTTACCAACATTTCACGGCTCGACATAGACTTGAGGCATCAGATTAGGTATAGTCCGGTCTCCACAGGACCTTTCGTATGTCCGTTGGCCTACAGCGAGATGAATATTTCAAAAAATAGTATGAAAATTACAAGAATTTATCAAAAAAGGTGGGCACCGTGGGTGTGGGAGAAGCTGAGCAATGAATTTATTGAATAATTATTTTGTAAGCAGTACATGACTGCCGACCTACAGTGCCCACTCTATGTTTATTCGAAAGCTTATGGACCATATATTGAAAAGCAAACAAGGTGGGCACTCTGGGTATGGTCAGTATCGCCGAATCGAGGGGTCTAAGGTAGAAATTCTGACCAAAAATGATGAAAATTGCGAAATTTACCCTTTAACTCGAAACTGATGGAATTTGTCAAAACTTTAAAGGAATACTTTTTTTGCTCATTTTTTTGCGACCGTTAAATTGATACTCATGTGTTTTTTCTCAGAATCACACAATTTCTGAGATAATCACGATAGAACGTGCGGATGACATGCGTCCCAACCGCTCTCGTGCTAATAACTCGAGGGGGTTTCGTTAAATCAATATTTTGCATCGATACTTTTTGTTCGTCTTTTTCAGGTCGTCAAATAAGTACCGGCTGTTTTTCCTCAGAATCGCGCTGTTTCTGAGATATTTGCGATGGAGCGTGCGGAGGACATGCGTCCCACCCGCTATCGTGTCGAGGGGGTTTCGTTAGATCAATATTTTGCATCAATACTTCTTGGTTAGTCTTTTTCAGGCCGTCAAAGGAGTACCAGGCTGTTTTTCCTCAGAATTGCGCTGTTTCTGAGATATTCGCGATGGAGCGTGCGGAGGACATACGTTCCAGCAATACCGCTGATAACTCAAAAGGAAGTCATGCCGGATCAATATCTTAGATGAATTCTGTTTCACTCGTCGTTTTGTAATCTTATTCGTTTCTACAAAAGCATTATTACTGTGATATTGTGGACAGGAATTGTGAGGAATCTTGGTTCGGATGCAACTTCCAGATAAACCAGCGATAATTAAGACCTTGCAAAGCTTTCAGTGGGCTTGAGATTATCACTAAATAACGAAGAAAAGAAATTAGCAAACAAGTTGCAATCTGATATTCCATAGATTGAGCCAACTAAATTCTTAAAAAACCATGCAGTAATCTTAGCAAATATCTCAGAAACGGCGCGATTCTGAGGAAAAACAGCCTGGTACTTATTTGACGGCCTGAAAAAGACGAACAAAAAAGTATTGATGCAAAATATTGATTTAACGAAACCCCCTCGAGTTATTAGCACGAGAGCGGTTGGGAGTCATGTCCTCCGCACGCTCCATCGCGAATATCTCAGAAAAGGCTTGGTTCTGAGGGAAAAAAGCCTGATACTTATTTTACGGCCTGAGAAAGATGAATAAAAAAAGTATTGATGCAAAATATTGATTTAAGGAAACCCCCTCGAGTCATAAGCATGAGAGCGGGTGGGATGCATGTCATCCGCACGTTCTATCGTGATTATCTCAGAAACGGTGCGATTCTGAGAAAATGAACAAAAAAGTATTCTTGTGAAGTTTCGACAAATTCCATCAGTTTCGAGTTAAACAGTAAAATTCGCAGTTTTCATCATTTTTGGTCAGAATTTCGACCTTTAACCCCTCGATTTGGCGATACTGACCATACCCAGAGTGCCCACCTTGTTTGCTTTTCAATATATGGTCCATAAGCTTTCGAATGAACATAGGGTGGGCACTGTAGGTCGACAGTCATGTACTGCCTACAAAATAATTATTTAATAAATTCATTGCTCAGCTTCTCCCACACCTACGGTACCCACCTTTTTTGATGAATTCTTGTAATTTTTCATACTATTTTTCGAAATATTCATCTCGCTGTAGGCCAACGGACATACTAAAGGTCCTGTGGAGACCGGACTAGTAGAGAAATGTTCTAATATGCGAATAACAACAATTCTGTATGTGAAGTGTTATTATCATACTTAAAAATCGTGAGTGCTCATCATACCCTACACGACTGTCCGCTGAACCCCGCGATCACCCATCGTGCCCCAATGATTAAGGTTTGGAAAATAGCATTTCTATGAAAATGTGCGAGTGAAAAAATTTTTAAAAAAATATCCCATCATACCTGACATGTTTCTCTGTCGAAGGCCCACTCGCAGATCCGATTAGAGTAAAAATCGTAGTTGCTATGCGGGTTTTAATTAGCTATGCCCGACATACCCCGCTCTCCCCTAACATGACATCATGAAACCTTGTCATGAACATTTGTCATGAATTTTCGTCATGGTTCTCCGGATGTCCCGTGGGCTTGGTCGTGGCATGGGCAGTTGTTATGAAACTTTGTCGTGAACTTTTGTCATATATTTACAAATTTTTTACATACTTCGAGGCATGTCATGGGACCTTGTCATGGTCTTCTGTCATGAATTTACACATTTTTTACATACTTTGAGGCACTTTGAGGCATATCATGGGACCTTGTCATGATCTTTTGCCATGAATTTACGCAATTTTTACATGCTTCTCCTGCCTAAGAGAGCCGGGTTAGCTCAGGTAGTTTCAGATAGCCGACTCGGCTCCATATATAATTTTCTCAGGATTTGTGTCTAGATCGCAACTGAAAAAGCCAATTGTATGGAAAAAAGGCGATTAATGAGGGTTTACCAAGAAGAAAAGAAAAAAGAACATTTGGGTAACATGAGTAATTTTGTGGATTTTTCGTCCTTGATGTTTCATATATGAGTTGATTATTTGGTCTCATCGATCTTGAAGGACGGTGTAGGGAACTGAATAAATTCCCAAAATTTCATGAAAGAAATTTTATTGCTACGTTTCGTCCACTAGGTTTTGTGGACCTCATCAGGCTTTGGGTTTCTGTTTTGAAATATAAAAATATAAAATATGAAATTTTTTTACAAATGATGGATATATAAATATTAAAGATGCGCAACTTACGTTATTCTTTAGATCGTCATGATATTTTTGAACGATCTTGTAATGGAGCACAGACATAACGTCTGGCTCCTGTCAATACAGGTAAATAGAATGAGTCATCAGTCTCATTTTTCACTCATATTTATATTAGCGCGATCGCGGCATACAGTAGGTGACATATATATGAAAAGTAGTGCATGTGGGAGAGAGAAAGAGAGCGGGGGTCAACGAGCTTCGTTAGCCGTTGACCACAGCGGGTTATATATTCGACTGAGATTTTGAATATCGTCTTTTTTGTTGATGCAGTTTTCGTCGAATTTAATATGGATCATCTCAGAAATCAACCGTTTTTTCCAATTTTTCTCTGTGTCTAGAATTTTGGTTTGATCCCAATAGAAATCATGTTTATCTTTTAGCCTATGAACTGAAACTACGGACTTTTTATCTTTGTTTGTAACATGATCATTAATACGTGTACCTAGTTGTCTTTTTGTCTCTCCCACATACGTTGCTGGGCAATCTTTACACTGAAATTTATAAACAACACCAGTTTTGCTAAATTTATCCAGTTGGTCCTTACCTAATTTTACTATTGAACTTAGTGACTTGGAAACTTTTGGAAGAGTGTGAATATCGTTATGTTTAAACAGAGCATTACATTTTTCGAATAAACGTTCGTGGTATGGGATACAAATTTTGTTCTGGCCAGCATATAAGATTTGATTGCAACGTATTTTTTCTGCTCTGTTCATAAGATCTTTTGAACGATGTAATTTGGTTTTTATACATTTATCAATGAAATCTTCAGGATAATCGTTATCTAAAAGGAGTTGTTTTATAAGCGACAAATTAGAGGAATGAAATTTTTTATGTGAAAGTGATGTGGCTCTGTCGACTAGATTGAACACTATATTCCTCTTTTGGTTCATCGTGTGATTGGATTTGAAATTCAAAATCCTGCCCGATGACGTTGGCTTTTGATACCAATTGGTGATGATTTTTTCATCCTCTCGGATCAGGGATATGTCTAGAAAATTGATGGTGTTGTTGTTTTCAATCTCATGTGTAAACTGTAGATGCTCGTTGTAACTGTTGAAAACATTAAGGACTACATCTACATGTTCTTTCTTCACACACATTAGAGTGTCATCGACATATCTATAATAAAATAGAGGTGTGCAATCGTGTTCATTTTTCAATTTACGCAAGCATGAAGTTTCCAAGTCATCCATAACAATGTCTGCGAAAAGTGGAGAGATGGGTGATCCCATCGGACTACCAAAGATTTGTTGATAAATTTGATTATTAAATTGAAGAAATGTGTTGTCGAAAAGGAACTCAGTACATTTTCGAATTTCATCAAACGGTATGTTAGACTTATTATGTATATCTGAAAATCTGCGGTCAAGCGCCTCTAGCACTAACCAACATAGGATGTTTGTAAACAGAGAGCTAACGTCGAGAGAAAGGAGTATATGATCTTGTGGGATCGTTAAAGTCTCCAACCGTTTTTTTAATTCGAAGCTATTGTCAATTCGTGATGAAGGTGGTTTGATACATTTTTTCAGCTCTTTATATAAAACGGAAGCAAGAAAATGAGTAGGGCTATTGACTGTAGATATAATTGGTCTGAGTGGAACATTTTCTTTGTGAATTTTTGGTAAACCATAACAGCGAGATAAGTTGGTGTCCGTCTGTGTGAGAGCATTGTTGTGATATTCTCTAGATAAATAGTTCAAATCGTTCCAACTTCCTAGTATTTTATGTACTTTTGCCTGTAAATTTTTGAGTGGATTATTTTTGATCGGAACGTATACTTTTTTATCACTCAACAAAGTGTTCATTTTATTGATGTAATCCGACTTATTCAAACAGACGGTGACATTGCCCTTATCTGCACGTGTGAAAAAATATCTGAATTTTGTTTCAAGAAGTGCTTAGTGAAGCTCAATTTTTTTGCGAATATCCTATCTTCAGGAGAAATGTGCCTTTGTTTATTATTTTCAGTGTAAAGGATATTCGTGATTTTGTGACGGATGTTATCTTTCTCCCTATTATTCAAATCGAGGTTCTCTATGCACTTTTCGACATTCTTTACCGTATCTATGACATTCTTTAAACTGAGGTTGTCTTTCTGACTGAAATTAGGGCCCAATGAGGATACGTCAATAACATCTGAAGGCAGAGGAATATTGCTGAAATTTTTTACCCAATTATTTCTATCTATCGTGCGAGGTGTTGAAGACGGTTTGATTTTTTCGAATTTTTTCTTATGTGTAGAATCACATTTTTTACGTAATTTGATAGATTTTTCATTCGTGAAATTTTGGAATTGGCTCAAAGTGTTTGGATCAATATTCTCGTTTGTTAATGATTGTGAAGTTACTGATAAATTCTTTTGAAGTCAAAAAATTTGATTATGGACGTCCTTAATTTCATTATTTAAAAGTCTTCGAAAGAAAACAGAGTTTTGACGGCGAAAGTTTTTTGAACATGACTCACTCGAGAAACTGATGCTTTGTAGGCGCTTGTTGATGTTTTGGATGTGTGGTGGTAATACATCGTTGCTTCTGCATCTCAAGAGGAAGACTCGGCGCGACGATGCCTCGGCTATGCGATGTTGTAATTTCGTAGAGGCTTTCATTAGATGTGCTGTTCGATGTCCGAACTCCTCTCTTAAATGTTGGAAGAAACCCATGGTTTTTCACCACCACATTCTATGAAAAACCATGGGTTTCTTCCAACATATAAGAGAGGAGTTCGGACATCGAACAGCACATCTAATGAAAGCCTCTACGAAATTACAACATCGCATAGCCGAGGCATCGTCGCGCCGAGTCTTCCTCTTGAGATGCAGAAGCAACGATGTATTACCACCATACATCCAAAACATCAACAAGCGCCTACAAAGCATCAGTTCCTCGAGTGAGTCATGTTCAAAAAACTTTCGCCGTCAAAACTCTGTTTTCTTTCGAAGACTTTTAAATAATGAAATTAGGGACGTCCATAATCAAATTCTTCGACTTCAAAAGAATTTATCAGTAACTTCACAATCATTAACAAACGAGAATATTGATCCAAACACTTTGAGCCAATTCCAAAATTTCACGAATGAAAAATCTATCAAATTACGTAAAAAAAATGATTCTACACATAAGAAAAAATTCGAAAAAATCAAACCGTCTTCAACACCTCGCACGATAGATAGAAATAATTGGGTAAAAAATTTCAGCAATATTCCTCTGCCTTCAGATGTTATTGACGTATCCTCATTGGGCCCTTATTTCAGTCAGAAAGACAACCTCAGTTTAAAGAATGTCATAGATACGGTAAAGAATGTCGAAAAGTGCATAGAGAACCTCGATTTGAATAATAGGGAGAAAGATAACATCCGTCACAAAATCACGAATATCCTTTACACTGAAAATAATAAACAAAGGCACATTTCTCCTGAAGATAGGATATTCGCAAAAAAATTGAGCTTCACTAAGCACTCCTTGAAACAAAATTCAGATATTTTTTCACACGTGCAGATAAGGGCAATGTCACCGTCTGTTTGAATAAGTCGGATTACATCAATAAAATGAACACTTTGTTGAGTGATAAAAAAGTATACGTTCCGATCAAAAATAATCCACTCAAAAATTTACAGGCAAAAGTACATAAAATACTAGGAAGTTGGAACGATTTGAACTATTTATCTAGAAAATATCACAACAATGCTCTCACACAGACGGACACCAACTTATCTCGCTGTTGTGGTTTACCAAAAATCACAAAGAAAATGTTCCACTCAGACCAATTATATCTACAGTCAATAGCCCTACTCATTTTCTTGCTTCCGTTTTATATAAAGAGCTGAAAAAATGTATCGAACCACCTTCATCACGAATTGACAATAGCTTCGAATTAAAAAAACGGTTGGAGACTTTAACGATCCCACAAGATCATATACTCCTTTCTCTCGACGTTAGCTCTCTGTTTACAAACATCCTATGTTGGTTAGTGCTAGAGGCGCTTGACCGCAGATTTTCAGATATACATAATAAGTCTAACATACCGTTTGATGAAATTCGAAAATGTACTGAGTTCCTTTTTGACAACACATTTTTTCAATTTAATAATCAAATTTATCAACAAATCTTTGGTAGTCCGATGGGATCACCCATCTCTCCACTTTTCGCAGACATTGTTATGGATGACTTGGAAACTTCATGCTTGCGTAAATTGAAAAAACGATTGCACACCTCTATTTTATTATAGATATGTCGATGACACTCTAATGTGTGTGAAGAAAGAACATGTAGATGTAGTCCTTAATGTTTTCAACAGTTACAATGAGCATCTACAGTTTACACATGAGATTGAAAACAACAACACCATCAATTTTCTAGACATATCTCTGATCCGAGAGGATGAAAAAATCATCACCAATTGGTATCAAAAGCCAACGTCATCAGGCAGGATTTTGAATTTCAAATCCAATCACACGATGAACCAAAAGAGGAATATAGTGTTCAATCTAGTCGACAGAGCCACATCACTTTCACATAAAAAATTTCATTCCTCTAATTTGTCGCTTATAAAACAACTCCTTTTAGATAACGATTATCCTGAAGATTTCATTGATAAATGTATAAAAACCAGATTACATCGTTCAAAAGATCTTATGAACAGAGCAGAAAAAATACGTTGCAATCAAATCTTATATGCTGGCCAGAACAAAATTTGTATCCCATACCACGAACGTTTATTCAAAAAATGTAATGCTCTGTTTAAACATAACGATATTCACACTCTTCCAAAAGTTTCCAAGTCACTAAGTTCAATAGTAAAATTAGGTAAGGACCAACTGGATAAATTTAGCAAAACTGGTGTTGTTTATAAATTTCAGTGTAAAGATTGCCCAGCAACGTATGTGGGAGAGACAAAAAGACAACTAGGTACACGTATTAATGATCATGTTACAAACAAAGATAAAAAGTCCGTAGTTTCAGTTTATAGGCTAAAAGATAAACATGATTTCTATTGGGATCAAACCAAAATTCTAGACACAGAGAAAAATTGGAAAAAACGGTTGATTTCTGAGATGATCCATATTAAATTCGACGAAAACTGCATCAACAAAAAAGACGATATTCAAAATCTCAGTCGAATATATAACCCGCTGTGGTCAACGGCTAACGAAGCTCGTTGACCCCCGCTCTCTTTCTCTCTCCCACATGCACTACTTTTCATATATATGTCACCTACTGTATGCCGCGATCGCGCTAATATAAATATGAGTGAAAAATGAGACTGATGACTCATTCTATTTACCTGTATTGACAGGAGCCAGACGTTATGTCTGTGCTCCATTACAAGATCGTTCAAAAATATCATGACGATCTAAAGAATAACGTGAGTTGCGCATCTTTAATATTTATATATCCATCATTTGTAAAAAAATTTCATATTTTATATTTTTATATTTCAAAACAGAAACCTAAAGCCTGATGAGGTCCACAAAACCTAGTGGACGAAACGTAGCAATAAAATTTCTTTCATGAAATTTTAGGAATTTATTTAGTTCCCTACACCGTCCTTCAAGATCGATGAGACCAAATAATCAACTCATATATAACATTTGGGTAAAGTTTATCCGGATTTGGAAATTTCGGCCGGGACTGGGTCACGAACCCACGAACTTTAAATAGTTCCGATCCGAAGTCCGGCACCTTACCTCGGGGCAGCATGGAAGGTTAGGTGGCAAGCGTTTAAAAGCTTACTTGGAGTGTGGGTCGCTATAGCTATACCTGAAGCACAATAGAAAGTCCCATGACAACTGCCCATGACATGATTCAGGTGGCGGAAAATTATGACGAAAATTTATGACAAAACTTCACGACAAATGTTCATGGCAAGATTCCATGATGTCATGTTACTCTTTCGGACTCATGCCACGAACTGACAAGTTTATCACTCATGTTTCCTAGAAAATGTGACATCGTGATTTTATGTCCCGCGCATTTCATGATTCTTCCCAATAGGGAGTTGCTGCAACTTCCACTGCAACCAAATCTCAAGCTTAGAGGGAAATGTTTGCGACGTTTTACTTTGCGACGCTACTCGACAACGTTGCTGAGTGGATTCAGAGTTAACGTTCCAGGAACAGTTGCACAACGTTGCTGTGACGTGGCTGTAACTTTTATTGCAATCGATTTCCGGACCCAGTTGTACTGAAACAGTGCTACAACGTTCCTCCAACCAACTCTGGAACCTTGCTGAGAGGATTCCAGGTCAACGTCGCATAGATAGTTGCCAAATCACTGCTTATTCGTTGCTGCAACTCTTATTGCAACCAATTTCCGAAATCCACGGAAGAAGTTTCACTGTAACGTTACTGCAACATTTCTACACCCAACTCTGCAACCTTGCTTAGAGAATTTCGGCTCAACGTCGCATAGATGGTTGCCCAAACGTTGCTTATTCGTTGCTGCAACTCTTATCGCAACCAGCTCCCGGAATCCACGGAAGAAGTTTCACTGTAACGTTGCTGCAACGTTTCTACACGCAACTCTGCAACCTTGCTGAGAGAAGTTCGGGTCAACGTCGCGTAGATAGTTGCCCAAACGTCGCTTATCCTTCGCTGCAACTCTTATCGCAATCAGCTCCCGGAATCCACGGAAGGAGGGTGTTCTGGATCTTCGCTGCAACGTTTCTACAACCCACTTTGGAATGTTGCTCGGATCAGTTCCGGTCGATGTTTCAGCGAACTTTGCACAGACGTCGCTGACATGTTGCTGCAACTTCTACTCTAACCGAATCTCAAGCTTCAGGCGTGAAGGTTGCTCTGAAACGTTCCTGCAACGATTCTACAACGTACTTGGCAACGCTGCCGAGAGCAGGTCGGGCCAGTGTTGCATGAAAAGTTGCACAGATATTACTAACGCTACGCTGCAACTTTTATTGCGACCAAATCTCGAACTGCGTATGATGGCAAAGTCCCATGGAAGTATCGACAACGTTGCAGCAACGTCTTCACAAATTTCCGTGATTGCTATGAATGCGTCCTCGGTACTTCTCAAAGTTAACCCCCCCCCCCCTGCGCATAAAGCCGAGTGTACTTGTCCTAACTGAGCGTATTGATTTTGTGCTAGGGCCCTAACCTTATTTTTGAACAATAATCGACTCTTCTAGACACGTTCGATAGCGCAAATTGAAACTGAGATGATTTTTTTGAGGGTGGGATGAATTAAATTATCTGAAATGTATTGCTATGATGATGGAAAAGCGATTGAAAACTGAAAATCCATGAGATTCACGCATATCGTAGGTCAACCATTCCATGTACAATCGAAATTGAACACGCTTATGAGTAATTCCACGCGAAACAGACCGACGAAACAGGGTCATGTCTCGAATCTTTTCCTAAGTATTTTCAGTCGATTCTATGGTCCAAAACGTGGACTTTCAACTTACTATGAGGTCCAAAAAAAAATTTTTTTGTTTTTCATGGCAAATTTCCATGGCGAGAATCTTTGAAAATGATGTAAAATCCTTTTTTCTCCAAAATTCCAGCACCTTTTTTTCATCAAAATGCAAATAAGTCGAGTTTGCTCGCAGGAAGAGACACGCGGTTCACGGGATTCGAAAGGTCTTCAAAAAATCTATCGAAACGCATTCCTAAAACTCGGTTTTGAGGTTGAGTACACTATTGTCGAGCAGAAAGTCGAAAAACACAAAAGCATTGATTTCTCGGAAAGCCATGCTTTTTTATTTCTGAAAATTTGATATTTGATGTAGAATTTTGTGCTCTTTCTGGAAAAAATGGTCCCAAACATTTTTTGAGTCCCAGAGCCTATTTTTGCTATTTTTCGCAAATCAGTTTTTCAAGCGATAGGAAATCGTCTGTTTTCTGCGCATGCGCAGGAATTTGGGTTCTTGAAACCAATTGCATCAGAAAGCCAAAAGAATTTCCTTCAAAATGACCACTTGACAAAGTCAATTCCATCAATTGAGACCAAAGCTACAACGTACAGAAGACCACTGAATGTCGGCAACGCCCAAGAGTTGGTCGGAGACAGCAGTGACTGAGATCCGCGCAATTGAGATCAGTGACCTTTGCCTATCGATGCACTCGGGCTGAAGCTTCATCTTTCATACGTAGTAGCTCCGAGCTAAATTGATGGAATTGACTTCGCCAAGTGGTGATTTCCACGGAAATTTTCTCGGCTCTCTAATGGTATTGGTTTTGAGAACCCAAATTCCTGCGCATGCGCAGAAAACAGACGATTTCCCATCGCTTGAAAAATTGATTAGCGAAAAATAGCGAAAATAGGATTTAGGACTCAAAAAAAATGTTTGGGACCATTTTTTTCTGGAAGAACACAAAATTTTACATCAAATATCAAATTTTCAGATATAAAATAAATGGCTTTTGGAGACAACAATGTTTTTGTGTTTTTCGACTTTTTGCTCGACAATAGTGTACGTAATCTCAAAACCAAGTTCTAGGAATGCATTTCGATAGATTTTTCAAAGACCTTCCGAATGCCGTAAACCGCGTGTCTCTATCTGCAAGCTAACTCGACCTATTTGCATTTTAGTGAAAAAGAGTTGCTGAAATTTTGAAAAAAAGGATTTTACATCATTTTCAAAGATTCTCGCCATGGAAATTCGCCATGAAAAACCAAAAAATTTTTTTTTGGACCTCATAGTAAGTTGAAAGTCCATGCTTTGGACCATAGAATTGATTAAAAATACTTAGAAAAAGATCCGAGACATGACACTTTTTCGTCGGTCTGTTTCGCGTGGAATTACTCTTATATGATGCCGGTATACGTTAGTCGGGGTTCCTGGGGGTCGATAACATCCGAACCCACCCTCAAAAAATCGAATTTGGTTCTCTCAAGTAACCCGAATTGGAGAGAGTTCCAGTCCTTGACACTTCCACGAAAGCATGGGAAAGGATTTCGTTATCCACCCTCAGTTGTCTAAAGCTACGTCTACATGCTGTCCACGTAGAGCACCCAGAATCCAATGTATTTTGGTGCACTTGGGGAATCATCTTATTCCAAGAATCGAGATCGCATCTTGAGTTATTCCTGAAAATGTATATTATGTAAAAGTATATAAAGCAAGGGCATCGATACTTTACGCACTAGTCGGAAATTTCCACACACGAGTGTAACAACTCTACGCGACGTAGTCGTTGCGTATCCCAATTTTTGTAAACAATGTGCGCAAAGTTAGGGCTCTATTCGAAGACGTCCGGATCAACTTCTCGTGGATTTTTAGAAATTGTCCAAGGGAAGTTCTCTCAGTTTTTCTCAAGGAAGTTGTACACTAAAATGCAAAATATATCAGAATGTCACCAAAGTTGGCGAGAATTCAGTTCAAGTGTTAATGAACACCTGTGCAAAATTTCAAAATGATTGACCGTTTTGTTTCAGAGTGGTGGTCATCAAAATTCGGCACTTTTAGCAATGCGCTCATGTGGGATCGTCGACTCCCATACGTATTCATCCCATACATGTATAAACGCAATGTTAAAAGTGACGGATTTTTGATGGCTACCATTCCGAAACAAAACGGTCAATCATTCTGAAATTTTGCACAGGTGTTCATTAACACTTGAACTAAATACTCCCCAACTTTGGTGATTTTCTGGTACATAGTGGAATCTCCCTTAACGAATACCTCCTATTAGCGGGCACCTCTCAATAACGGACAATTTTTTGCGACCAGCAGAAGTATAATCACAGAGATGAACCTCTGATTAGCGGACACCTCCAGATAGCGAACAGTTTTGATGCGACCAGAGGTGTCCGTGCGATCGGAGATTTCACTGTATCTTTAGCTTTAGTGTACAACTACCTTAAGCGTGGGAGTTATTCAAGGATTTTCCATGAGAAATGTATTCTCCAAATTTACTAGAGCTTCATAACTCTTATGGAAGATGTTGTATCACAAAATGTGTATATCAATCGTTTGTACGTCTATGAAGAACAGACAATGGAAGGTTCAGTGACTTGTTATAGAACGCTTCCTGTTCTCGTTATACGAGAATTCTCCGTCGAGATTTTATATTTCGATCATTATTTTCCTATCGGGAGAGAAAATAAGACAGACAAATGATATTTTTCTATTTGTGAATAAACAAAGCATCTAGACAAAAATCCTCAAGTAACGCAAACAGGATAGGTACTACGAGAAAAAGTACTTAACCTTTCTTACCTTTGTTTGACTTATTACAAAAACAACTCAGAATGCGATTTTGATTCTTGTCAGAGACTGATCCTATGTGTGCTCAGGAACACATCGCACAGGAGTTTTGGGTGCTCTATTTTGACCAAATATGAACGAAATCCAAGTCCACAGTGCACCTTATCGGCTCACTCTGTCCAGCTCGAGATATTTGATTTCAAACACTTTTGAGTTTGAGTTTGGGTGATGCCATGAGTAATGCCATGGAAAGTTGTGGAGACGTTACTGCAACGTTTTCGAAACTTCCATGGGACTTTGCCACCATACGCAGTTCGAGATTTGGTCACAATAAAAGTTGCAGCCAAGTGTTAGTAATATCTCTGCAACTTTTCACGCAACACTGGCCCGACCTTCTTTGGGCAACGTTGCCAAGTACGTTGTAGTATCGTTGCATGAACGTTTCACTACAACCTTACGCCTGAAGCTTGAGATTTGGTTACAGTAGATGGTGCAGCAACATATCAGCAACGTCTGTGCAAAGTTCGCTGGAACGTTGACCCGATCTGATCGGAGCAACATTCCAAAGTGGGTTGTAGAAACGTTGCAGCGAAGTTCCAGAACACCCTCCTTCCGTGGATTCCGGGAACTGATTAGAGTTTCAGCGAAGAATAAGTGACGTTTGGGCAACTATCTACGCGATGTTGACCCGAACTTTTCTCAGCAAGGTTGCAGAGTTGGGTGTAGAAGCGTTGTAGCAACGTTACAGTGAAACTTCTTCCGAGGATTTCGGAAATTGGTTGCAATAAGAGTTGCAGCAACGAATAAGCAGTGATTGGGCAACTATCTATGCGACGTTGATCTGGAACCTCTCAGCAAGGTTGCAGAGTTGGTTGGAGGAACGTTGTAGCACTGTTTCAGTACAACCTCCCTCAACCGAATCCGGGAATTGGTTGCAATAAAAGTTACAGCAACGTAAAAGCAACGTTTGTGCAACTGTTCCTGGAACGTTAACTCTGAATCCTCTCAGCAACGTTGTCGAGTAGCGGCGCAAAGTACGTTATGGAAACGTTGCACCAACGTTTCAGTCCAAACTCCCCCCCCCCCCCAGCTTGAGATTTGGTTGCAGTGAGAGTTGCAGCACCGCCCTATTGAGAAAAATCATGTAATGCGCATGACATGAAATCATAATGTCACATTTTCTAGAAAACATGGGTAATAAACTCTTCAATTCGTGACATGAGTCCGAAGAAGTAACATGACATCATGAAACCTTGTCATGAACATTTCTCATGAAGTTTTGTCATGAATTTCCGTCATAATTTTCTGCGGCCTGAGTCATGTCACGGGCAGTTGTCATGGGACTTTCTATTGTGCTTCAGGTATAGCTATAGCGACCCACACTTCAAGTAAGCTTTTTAACGCTCGCCACCTAACCTTCCTTGCTGGCCCCAAGGTAAGGTGTCGGACTTCGGATCGGAACTACTTAATGTTCGTGGATTCGTGATCCAGTCCCGGCCGAAATTCGCAAATTCGGATAAACTTGACCCAATTGTTCTTTTCGAAGGTGAAACCTTCTTCACCGGCGCCTGGCGCTTTCGACCCGAGGAAAAATTTTGATCGATGCGAACTCCGGTATCCGTGTGATTCCTACGGCGCGTAACTCATTTACCGCGTAAACGCCGTATTTACCGTGTGATCGCCGTGGGTTGCTTGTCAGTGCGGTTCCCGGTATCTAGCTGGGTGTAACAGCGTGAGCTGTGGTAGTGTCAGGCAGTGTTTAGGCTATTAGCAGGCCATTGGGCCTGATGTAGCGTTGTGATTGTGCTGCATGTAGCTATATTTTATTGTCATGTCAATTCATAAAATTGAGTGATCATGAGTGTTTGAATGATCAGCCTTACTCTTGATACATCAACAACTATGTGTGAGAAAATATGTGTTCATGAGTGAATTGAAAACAGATTGGGTCAAATCTTAACCAAAAGTGTCAGATCACTCATGAGTGTGCACATCAGTTAACATCAACTCTGAACTGAATTGTCCAGTTCATGAGTTGAATGTTGGAATTTCTCATAGTCTTATCAAAAGTCTCACTCTAAATATTGCAAATAGTCTACATGAGTGCGTAGCCAAAAGTTGCAAACTAGTAACCGTAACCTCACATCCAAAAGGAGAAAACTGAGACCTGCGGCAACTCAATTGTCTTGAACCAGTTTTTGGGTTTGGATGAGGGGTTACGGTAATTAGTTTGCCACTGTTATCTGCATACTTATGTGTGATGAGTTGAGTGTTGGAATTCAGCATAGTCTTATTGAAAGTGTCATCATGATGAATGTATTCTAACTATTGAAAATCGTCTACTAGAGTACGCAGCAAAAAATTGCAAACTAGTAACCGTTGCCTCTCATCCAAAAAGAGGAAACCAAGACCCGGCTACTTGATTGCCTTAACCAGTTTTTTGGTTTGGAAGAGGGGTTACGGTTATTAGTTTGCCACTTTTGACTACGTTCTTGTGTATGAGTTGAATGTTGGAATTCCTAGTATTGGTCTTTTCAAAAGTGTCATTAAAATGAATGTCATCTGAATGTTCAGAATAGTCTACATAAGTACATAGCCAAATGTTGCGTACTAGTGACTGTATTCTTAGATCCAAGAGAAGAAAACTGAGACTCGACTTCTCAATTGACTTGAACCAGTTTCTTGTTTTGGATGAGGGATTACGGTGATAAGTCTACCAATTTTGGCTGCGTACTCATGTAAACTGTACTCGACAATTATATTACCTTTATCAAGATGAGAAATTTGCCAATATTCTACGAATAAAATTCAGAACATTTCAAACTTGGACGATACATTCAACTTTACAATCTAAGAACTATTTTATAATCTTCAGTCATCTTTCGGCAATGGAAATATAGCAAGATCAATCACCCAACCAGACTATCAGCCAACGGAGGCATCCCTTTCACTTGAGATTGTGGAACCTCCTATCACATAGTTACTGGACACATTTTATTAGAAAATGTGAGAGATCTCAACCCGCGGTCTGGTGGTTTCACCTTCCTACGTACGCGGTCGCCATGCACATCATTTTTTCCCCTTTTTTCATGATTTACCCTCATTAACCGACTTTTTGTCCATACAATTGGCTTCTTCAGTTGCGATCTAGACATAAACTTCGAGAGAATTATATATGGAGCCGAGTCGGCTATCTGAAACAACCTGAGCTAACCCAGCTCCCTTAGGCAGCGAGAACATGTAATAAATTCGTGAATTCATGGTAAAAGATTATGTCAAGGTCCCATGACATGCCTCGAAGTATGTAAATAATGTGTAAATCTATGACAAGATTTCACGACAAAGTCTCATGACAACTGCCCATGCCACGATCAAGGCCACGGAAAATCCGAAAAATCATGACGAAAATTCATGATAAATGTTCATGACAAGATTCATGATGTCATGTTACTCCTTCCGACTCATGTGACGAATTGACAAGTTTATTACGCATGTTTTCTAGAAGACGTGACATCATGATTCTATGTCATGCACATTACATGATTTTTCCCAAAAGGGCTCGTTAGCAACGTTTTATAGCAACATTCTCCCCGGATGTTAGAAATTGGTTGCGATGAATGGTGCAGCAACGTCTTAGCAACGTTTCTGCAACTTCCCATGCAACACTGACCTGATCTTCTCTCGGCAGCGTTGCAAAGTACGTTGTAGAATCGTTGCAGCAACGTTTCAGTCTAACCTTATCTCCCCCAAGCTTGAGATTTGGTTGCAGTGAAAGTTGCAGCAATGTGTTAGCAACGTTCTATGGCAACCTCCTCCGTGAATTTTAGAAATTGGTTGCGATAAACTGTGCAGCAACGTCTTAGCAACGTTTCTGAAACTTCCCATGCAACACTGACCCGATCTTATTTCGGCAACGTTGCAAAGTACGTTGTGGAATCGTTGCAGCAACGTTTCAGTCGAACTTTTTTCCTCCAAGCTTGAGATTTGGTTGCAGTGAAAGTTGCAGCAATGTGTTAGCAACGTTTTATAGCAACCTTCTCCGTGAATTGAAGAAATTGGTTGCGATAAATGGTGCAGCAACGTCTTAGCAACGTTTCTGAAACTTCCCATGCAACACTGACCCGATCTTATCTCGGCAACGTTGCAAAGGACGTTGTGGAATCGTTGCAGCAACGTTTCAGTCGAACTTTTTTCCTCCAAGCTTGAGATTTGGTTGCAGTGAAAGTTGCAGCAATGTGTTAGCAACGTTTTATAGCAACCTTCTCCGTGAATTGAAGAAATTGGTTGCGATAAATGGTGCAGCAACGTCTTAGCAACGTTTCTGCAACTTTCCATGCAACACTGACCCGATCTTATCTCGGCAGCGTTGCAAAGTACTTCGTGGAATCGTTGCAGCAACGTTTCAGTCCAAACTTTTTTCCCCCAAGCTTGAGATTTGGTTGCAGTGAAAGTTGCAGCAACGTGTTAGCAACGTTCTATAGCAACCTTCTCCGTGAATTTGGGAAATTGGTTGCGATAAACTGTGCAGCAACGTCTTAGCAACGTTTCTGCAACTTTCCATGCAACACTGACCCGATCTTATCTCGGCAACAATGCAAAGTACTTCGTGGAATCGTTGCAGCAACGTTTCAGTCCAAACTTTTTTCCCCCAAGCTTGAGATTTGGTTGCAGTGAAAGTTGCAGCAACGTGTTAGCAACGTTCTATAGCCACCTTCTCCGTGAATTTGGGAAATTGGTTGCGATAAACTGTGCAGCAACGTCTTAGCAACGTTTCTGCAACTTTCCATGCAACACTGACCCGATCTTATCTCGGCAACAATGCAAAGTACTTCGTGGAATCGTTGCGGCAACGTTTCAGTCCAAACTTTTTTCCCCCAAGCTTGAGATTTGGTTGCAGTGAAAGTTGCAGCAACGTGTTAGCAACGTTTTATAGCAACCTTCTCCGTGAATTTGGAAAATTGGTTGCGATAAACTGTGCAGCAACGTCTTAGCAACGTTTCTGCAACTTTCCATGCAACACTGACCCGATCTTATCTCGGCAGCGTTGCAAAGTACGTTGTGGAATTGTTGCAGCAACGTTTCAGTCCAACCTTTTTTCCCCCAGGCTTGAGATTTGGTTGCAGTGAAAGTTGCAGCAACGTGTTAGCAACGTTTTATAGCAACCTCCTCCGTGAATTTCAGAAATTGGTTGCAATAAACGGTGCAACAACGTCATAGCAACGTCTTTGCAACTTCCTGTGGAACGTTGATCCGGAGAATCTTCAACAACATTGCATAATAGGTTATAGAAACGTTGCAACAACGTTTCTGTGCAACCTCTTTCGAGAATTTTGAGGTTTGGTTGCAGGAAAAATTGCAGCAAGGTCGATGCAACGTTCATGCAACATTTCATGGTACGTTGCTCGAAGCCCTCCCTGCAACGTTGCGCAGTTCGTTGCGAAAACGTTTCTCTGACGTTTCAGTGCAACTTTATTCCGCCGATTCCCAGGGTTGGTTGCAAAGAAAGTCGCAGCAACGTTTCCGCAACGTCTTTGCAACACGTCATCCAACGTTCTTCCGCAGAATCCCATTGGTGGTTGCAGAAACGTTGCAACAAGGTTGCCGCAACCAAAACTGCAACCAAACTCAGCCCCAAAACCAGGAAAAACGCCCAACAAAGGTTGCAGCAACGTTTTTGCAACCATTCTGCAACTTTTCTGCGCCCGAATCACAACAAACCTGCAACCTTCCGTTAGTTGCAAATTTTGTTGCGGCAACCATCGTGGGCGGACATCAACCTGTTGCAGCAACGTTGTGGCAACGTCCCAGCAAGTTGCAGATTTGGTTGCAAACGTTGCACAGCAACGTTGCTGCAACGTTGTAGCAACGTTCACTGCTAATAGGGTGTCTACCCGTTTGGTGATCTTATCCCTCCTATTAATCCGCAGGTCAATCGAGAACTTAGCGTATCTCGAAATTTTCGATACCTCATCTTTGTGTGCGTTGTGTCGGGCTGTATGTTTTGATTTTGAATTCTGTTGTTTTTGTTGTGGTTGTGATTAAAAGAATTTGAGGTTTGGTGCGGAAAATTTTCAAGAAATCCAAGAGAGATGACCGACCAGTCCTTGAATGAAATTCTAAAGCCTGTAGATATGAAGAAAAACGAAGCAAGTGAGCCAAAGAATGGTTAGTCCAATTTGGTATCATACTGAAGAAAGAGTGAAATCGTGGAAACAACACAGATGTAGTACATCAAAAACATCTTTCGATTCAATGAAATTTTATGTGCTGCGTCTGGACGAGGTCAAAATGTAGAAGACAAGACAACTTTCGATGATTGTGGCAGTCATGATGGAAGTCTGTCTCGAAGGGCTTTACCCGAATTTCCTCGGAAATTGAAAGTTGATGATAGTGAAAAATCAAACCGTCTTTTCAAATATTGTTTTGAGCTTTCAGCTCTGCATCTTCATTTTCTCATTTGAATGAGAATGTGACGCATTTCAACGCTACATTTTCAGGACCAGATGAAATTGTATATCTATCAATGAACGTGTAAGGTATTTCACCCTGGATATCTTTAAGCTATAACGCGAAAGTAAAGAAATTTCAGTGAAAATGTAGCACTGAACCACGCTTATACGTTCTTCTCCCTGATCCTTGCCCTGATCACATTCACATTCACCACAAGACACCTGCGAGACACCAGACTGCAGCCTCTAAACAGCCTATGATTTTACTCAATTTCAGAATTGGGGTAGAAAGGGCAAGAACTCAATCCCTTACAGTTCATCATAACTGCGTAAGATTTGCGCAAAAATACCTGTAAGAAATTTTCTCTCTCTTTTCGTATGAGTATGAAGAGTCTGATGGAAGTTACATATCAGGCTGATTGTCAAATCGGAAAGACTCCAAATTTCCCTTGAATGTACGAAATCATTCAGGGATCTTGAGTCAAAACGGATGATGACATTTCAAATCATATGAAATAACGATAATGATTTTTTCCTGTGATAGATTTAGTTACTCTCCTCAAGACAATCCTGAACGTGAACGGGCTTGCACGCGTGAAGTGTTTCTAGTGATTGCTTCATCCGTGTTATTCCGTATTCGTGTTTACCCGTGCGCCCGTGCCTATCCGTTGAGAGTTCTATCATCAGCAAATCCGTGTGACTCAGTGCATCTATGTCTACCTGTTTCCTATTGCCATGGCCGCCTCATTCGCGTGGTTCCCCTAGATGTAATGGCCTCTCCGCGATACAGCTCCGTCACGGATATGCTGACGAAAGAAGAATCACCAACGAATAAGACACGGGTGCACGGACTAAGACAGATACGGAGTCACACGGATGAAGCGGCAATGACATCTGAAAACAGGTAGATACAGGTGCACGGAAAGGAATGGGTGTGAAGACGATAGTCCCTCAAACCGGATAAGCACGGGCGCACGGATTAAGGAGGTTCAGCTGCTATAGTCCGTCCGAGACGACAAAAGACGAGTCTCTCTGCGCTATCAATGGCCGCAAGCCGTTAGCGGTCCGTCTCTATGTTCTACGTTCGCCGTGTATTGCTATAGCGTGCTATTGACACGTGCCAGTCGACACTAGAATTTGTCGTAAACTTTACAATATTCCAACACTCACAAGTAACCAACTCAACTTTTTGTTTGCTTGAGCGTTTCCTTCGTGTTTTATCTATCACTTGTTAATTTCTCATCAAAAATTCTCTGTTAAGTCAACCCGAAAATGATGAAGCAAGCTCAGAGAGCACGCCTTTCCCATAAGACGCCGTGTTAAATTTGCGAAAAATCAAACGTTGATTTCTCGGCTCACAGGTAACCCCATGTCTCAAAAATTCAGTATAAGTCTCATATCAGGTTTATAAACGAGTACTTTGAATTTCATCAAAATCTCTCTGTTAATTCTCTACCAACTGAACCTCCTTAAAACGGATACAGAGCAACACGGACGAAGCGGTCATAACATCACAAAAAGTGTGGACACGTGTGAACGGAGTCGCACGGATATGCTCACGATAGTAGAATCACCAACGGATGGGCACGGATGCACGGACTCACACGGATACGGTGTCACACGTGCACGGGTACACACGCACAAGAGAGCTTGCAAGCACACGGCAGCTCACGGACGTACAGCATAACATTACTATCCCCATTCCACGGAGAGACATGGGTGCTTACGGATAGAGGGGTTTTCTACACGGGTGCGGGTTAACTTTACACCCAGATATTCACAAAGCGAATGCGAATAACCACTGCCCTTTGATAACTCAAGCGGTCGCTCAAAAGTATTGAGATGAGAAAGAGTTCCATCCTCAAATACGATGTGTTTGAATCGGGCAGAGGATCTCAATAAGTGAATTAAACTACCATCAAACGGGCTTTGCCAAAGGTGGGGGGGGGGCGTGACGGGAGGGGGGTACCTCTGCCACACGCCAAGAAAAAGATTCCAAAGACTGCTGTCGGCGGAGCAGGGAATCATATCGCTCTGATCACAAGTTCCTCCAATGGAGGCATGCGTTAAGTATGTTTTGGGCCCACAGAAAGCGACTCCTGATGCCCTATAGTTGCTCATAACCTATTCTCGTGCGTCGATGTGTGTCAAGCAGAAAACGTTAGTCCCAAGAAATTGACCCAGTCCGAACGATTTCTCGTCGAATGACAGGTGAATGCTGCTTGTTCTCGTCGGCACATACCGTTGGCTTGATTATACAATAATTGTTACAGAGCAGTATTTTTGCATTTCACAAATTTCACTATGAGAAAGTGAAAAATAGCTTATTCTTTCGGCCATGGTAGGGTAACTTTGCCACAGTTTTGAGCAGCTGGGACGCTGAAAGCAGCGCGTATTTGTCTAATTCCCGCAGCATGATTCTCGATCTCATCACATTCTCCATCATCCCAACCCACTTTTTACTTTGTATGTGCATAGCACTTTGCAGAGCAGGAGAGCAAACAAAAGTACAAGAACTATTTTGGTGAAAACTCCCCCAAGTTTTTTCTCATTGTGATGGATTTTTATACGAACTTGAATGACTCGGTTATGCATTGAATGGAATTTGATATCATAAGGATGGGTTCTATTGAAATTCGAGATCGTCAATGACTGTTCCGGGCTGAGCTCTGTTAAGAGTACTCACGTTGCATGGGTAACTTGAAGAAGCAACGCGCAGTTCCAAGTTCTTCTTTACGTTTACGTATATGTCATAAAAAGAGTCTAGAATTCAATTCAAGAGATAAATTGACCGCTGGTCATCAATCCCGATTCTGTGAATGTAAATACGTGATGACTAAAGCATCATCTTCCCACGGTCTTGTGTGACGTCCCAAAGATGCCTATCTAGCAAAACTTGTTGAAAATTCCTGAGAGTGAGAATCCAGAAGCCATGCAAGCTGAATTCCGTCCCCATTCCCTTCTTTGGATTTGGGATGAATGACAAGCTGTCAGACTCTCGGGATTGTGTAACTTGTATGAGGCAACTTGTCATTTAGCTTGAATTCAGAGAGAATTCTGGTGAGTTATGATGAATAATGTACCACATCACAGATAAGTGAGTACCCGAGAAGTACCAACGGTAAAATCATTCCTCATATTCCTTCAAAACTTTTGATTTGGGCTAAAGAGCAAGTTGTTGAGTAGAAGTTGAATAATGACGATAATTCAACGATCCATCTGAAGGAAAATCATCAGGATTTCTGCTTCTCACGTAAATAAAAGTTCATTGAGGGATGACAGGCGACTGGACGCCCTTAAAATCAATATTTGGAAGTAGGTTGAAGCTCTATAAGGCTTCAAATGTTGAAGAAATTTTTGTCGTGGTAGCAACATCGATCAAAGCCGATAACAGACGAGGTGTGCTCGTATTTTCACACGGATTTCAGTCACTATACTGCAATTCCAGTAGAGGTATTGAATTGTGGCAGAGTTGCTACATTCCGAGTTTTGTAAAAAAAATCTTGCTTCTCATAACCATATTTTTGAACAGGATCCTCCGAAGGAGTTCTATCTCACTTCAATCGAGAGCTAAGACTTGAAGCTTTCGATTGGCCATTGGTTCAGATGGATTCTGTCGTAATATTTTCGAGCTTTACGAAAAATAACGACAAGAAAAATCAAATATGTGGTGAAGTTACCTCAGTTGGCGGTGCATCTTATAGTCCCATATCTTATCATTGATCAATTGATGATAACGGATAATACTTGTCATACCTAGTATCTGAGCGATCCGAGTTATCGATTGCGACAGTACCAAGATTCTCCGCAGCTCTGCACGATGGCAAAGATGAGAATCGCGTTTCTTACAATTTTCACCATATTCGCTCACGCCATTGCTTCCGATGAGAGTAAGTCGATTAACATCAAGTTTGAAATTCCATCAAAAAGTGACCAGTGCTTGAAAAATGAGGATTGAGTTATTCCGAAGTAGGCCACTTGATAATTGGGGAGCTATTCGAGGATCTTGATTGATTTCTATTACGTTATGTATTCACCATGAAATCTACCGTTGGATCTAATTTGTGGAGAAACCAAACTCATGACAAAGTTGAAAGTAAGCTGATGAGATATATCTAATCCCTTCAGAGTGAAATACAAGTTTGCAATTCATACTGGAAGGGATTATAACTAAAGTAAAGTGTGCTCTGTGTTAGTTCATTGCATTCCTTACAAATGTGTCTGAGGTTTTTCTACAATTAACCTCGAGAATCTCGTGGTTGGTTACCATGCTGTACTGGTGATTGTTGGGTTAGTGGACGGATGTTTCTATTCAATTTTCAAAAGAACTTTCATCGAGAATCGATCCAAACTCACAAAAATTAATTTGTAAGAATTTCATTTTGATTCTTTCATGTCGAAGTGGAATTGACAACGATTTGCATGCAGTTATACGTTGTTCTTATTTTGTCTACCTATTTCTGTCTCGAAGATTTCCTATTGCATTCGACTTAAACATATTACCACTTTAATTTTGATTTTTTGCTTGCCAGAGAAAATTGTATGCTACTTTGGAAGCTGGGCAGTCTACCGCGAGGGCAACGGTAGAATTTCCATCCCCGATATCGACCCAACACTCTGCACTCACCTCGTTTATACGTTTGTCGGTCTGACGAATGACGGTCAAGTACGAGTTATTGATCCGTGGGGCGACCTGTCTCCAAGTGAACCTGGAGGTTCCAAGGATGGCTTCAATCTATTCAACCGACTCCGTAGACGCAGTCCTAATACCAAAACTCTATTGGCCATTGGTGGCTGGAATGAGGGCTCGGGAAAATTTTCCAGTGTTGCTGGGGATCC
The DNA here is from genome assembly GCA_029851415.1 of Eretmocerus hayati. Classification (NCBI taxonomy): domain Eukaryota; kingdom Metazoa; phylum Arthropoda; class Insecta; order Hymenoptera; family Aphelinidae; genus Eretmocerus; species Eretmocerus hayati. Next base: position 11,069,321 of record CM056741.1, read on the forward strand.
GTTGAAGAGACGTGCTTTTGCTGACAACTTACTAGGTTTTGTCAGGAGTTATGGTTTCGACGGACTCGACTTGGACTGGGAGTATCCCAATCAAAGGGGTGGTATCGAAGCTGATCGTGACAATTTCGTGCTGCTTCTACGTGAGCTCAGATTGAGATTTTCAAAGGCAGGGCTCCTCCTCACTGCAGCCGTTGGTGCATCGAAACATTTAGCAAGCCTGTCTTACAGAATCAAAGACGTGATGGAAAATTTGGACTTTGTCAGTCTGATGGCCTATGATTTCCACGGACCGTGGGAGGCGAAGACTGGACTAAACGCACCACTCTATGCATCATCTTGGGAGAAAGGTGATGACAGGCTGCTTAATGTTGTAAGTTCATGCAACGATGATTTCTATCAGGAAACATCCATACGCCCGTTGGCTTGCAACTGCCGTAGATGTGGAACGAGTGATACTCCTCATAGGTTCAGTTGGAACAATCATCAATTTTGATAGAATTTCTATCTACACTTTTTCCACAAAATCATTGCAAGATTGGCTATCTCGACAGAACGTGATTAGTCAGGTCACGATAGATTGCTCATTCTTTGTCTATTGGGGATATTATCATCAAAATGAGCCGATGAGTTATCGGGTATTCACAACAGAGAGAGTATGATGATACAATTTCATTTCTATACATTTTCGTAAATTGTACGAGCTATGTCTGCTTTACGAGACCAATATAAAACTTGGCTGAAGTTCGAACGAGGACGTAGCTGATAACATCTGATGAGCAGATACTTCAAACTTTAGATAATGCAGTGACTGTCCGTGAGCTATTAAGAACTCCAAAACATAATGATGAAGTGAGATGAACATCGATTGAAATAAGCTCATGTATTTTGCTGAGGCCGGAGACGATACTTGATTGGAATGAGGAATGATATTTTGCTTTTTTCACTTTTCATTTCTCAGAGTTCACGTTTGGTTTCAATCGGAGAGAATTACCAAGCTTGAACCAAATGAGCATGGGCCTTGCTTTTTGAGTCATGGTGATGCAGAAAATCATATTCGGAAATTTTTTTTGTAGATTTCAGCATTCCGGAATAGAATTCGAACTTTCCATTCTCTACTTTGTCAGGAGACAAGAAATTTGCATCTATTGATGGTTTCGTGAGAGGCTCCAAGATGGTTATTAGGATCAAAATGTGATGGACAAAAGATTCTTATATGAGGTCTATTCAGCCGAGTTTAACTTCACTTCCAAACACCAGAACTTGACAACAAATGTAGGGCTACGTTTTTGACTCCTCAATTTCATGTCATCAACACGTTATATCACTTACATGGGATGACATGAGTAAGTTTTTATATCTCACGTTGGTTTCAGAACGCATCGGTGCACTACTGGTTGGAAGAAGGCGCTCCTGCTCACAAACTTGTACTGGGGGTACCGTTTTACGCAAGAACCTTCACTCTCGCCGATCCAAATGACAACAAAATTGGTGCATCTATTTCTGGTCCAGGAAAAGCTGGTCCCTACACCAAACAGGATGGCAGCATGGGCTACAACGAGCTGTGCGAGAAGATGAGTAAAGAGACCTGGCGAATAGAGTTTGATGATGAGCAGAGGGTTCCCTATGCTGTCAAAGGCAATCAGTGGATCGGCTTTGATAATCCAAGGTTAGTTATCGGTCGGTCAGCATGCAAAGAGGGTTCATCGATTTTTTCTAGATCTGTACTTACATTTTTCCAAATTTGTCGGAATTCAGGGAACTATTCATATTTACAATTCTTCCGCAATTTTCAGTACTCACAAGGGGAGGTCCAGGCCTTTGGATCACCAATCCTTCCCAAAATTTTTTTACAGTTTGGTACTACCTAGAATCTGAAAAATCCAGAGTTACTCCGTCAAATGGTCCTCCTGCCCAAAGATGCAGCCTATGTGATTAACATTGACCATATAGGCTCATTTTAAAAAGTGATGTATATAGATATACGGGCAATGCTAACGTTTTTGCTTGTAGCTTCGAACAGAAGGCCGATTTGACCGAGTAACTCTGGATTCTTCATATTCTAGGTGACACAAAACTATGAAAAATTTTTGGAAAGGGTTGGTGATCCCAAGGCCTGGTCCTCCCCTTGTTAGTGACTTTGTAATATAGATTACATATTGGATTATATGCTCCCTCGGATTTCTGGAAGAGTATCAATGACGTAATATTCTCTGATTATTCACAGATCTATCAGAGAGAAAGCTGAACTAGTGAATGCGCTGGGCCTGGGCGGTGCTATGCTTTGGAGCATTGAGACTGACGACTTCCGTGGAATTTGTGGGAGCCAATACGTGTTACTCAAGACTCTGAATCATGAGCTACGTGGCGGTGAACCACCTGAAAACGGTGAACATACTGATGCTTGCGAGCTTGAGTGCACCGAGCCAGGCTTCATGCGCAATCCGGACAACTGCGCTATATACTATCTATGTATCGCCAGCGCTGAACAGGGGTATCAAAAAATCCCGCTAAAGTGCCCAGAAGGCCAGGTTTTTGATCTCCTCAGTAAGTCTTGCGATTGGCCCGTTAATGTCAACTGTACCAATTGCAAATAAATTTACTCTGATACAACTTATGTTCTTCACTATGTCAATAAATGTGATCACGTGTCGTTACAGCGTTTGATTTTGAATGACTATTATGTGTGATGCAGCATGAAGTACCAGCAACAACCATTGCAAGGAATTGAACCATCAGCATCCACGACACGTTTGAGAATGACGGTAGGACTAGTCTCACCAATCAGAGCTCTAGTATTTCGAAATCATAATAACTGAGTGCCCAGCCAATATTTGCGCATTCGAATCCCCCGTATCGGGTTGCCTACGTGGAAGGGACTAACAAGGAGAGCATCAGGTCTGCGGAACACGGATCTTGATGAATTTCTGGGAATCATCTTGTTTTGCTGAAAAATGAAGGTATCTCCAAGGGTTAAGTCCAATGGGCCTCCTATCCCAAGATACAGCCATGAAGATTAGCATTGTCCATATAGGCCCATGTTAAAAAGACACATATATATAGGCATACTGACAATGCTAACCTTCATGCTAACCTGTATCTCGGGACAGGAGGCCCATTGAACTTAACCCTTGGAGATACCTTCATTTCTCACCAAAACAAGATGATTCCCAGAGTTTCATCAAGATCCGTGTTCCGCAGACCTGATGCTCTCCTTGTAAGTATGATTTTTGCCCATATGAGTCCTGGATGGATCGGTGGTTGGATAGATTGGTGAGTGGATGGATGGTTGTACGAATGGTCTGGTACATTCAGTGTGGTACGGTCTATTTCGTTGCTAGTATGGTTCTGGAACTAGGACTACACTACTAACTCCAAGGATGCTATTACCACACTAGTACCGCTGAGACTGAATTAGGACCACACTAGTGTCTTCAAGGGCGCTAGTACTACTAGGGCCACTAGGGCCGCTAAGACCGCACTGGTTCCGTTGGGACCATGCAAGTACCGTACTAGTACCGTTAGGAGCACATTAGTACCGCACTTGTACCGGTAGAATTGCACTAATATCGTACGAGTACCGTTAGGACCGCAGCAGTACAGCACTAGTACAGCACTAGTACCGCACTAGTACCGCATTAGTACCGTACTCGTACCGTCCTAAGGTTACCGTCCAAGAATTTTCGTACTAGTACCATACTACGATTGCCGTGCTAGTATAGACCGATTGCGGTCTAGTTAGGTCAAATTCGGTCTAATTTGGTCTAGTTTAGTCTGAACGGGTCGTGTCTGGCTGAAGCGACGTGGTCATCGAGGTTGTAGCTGGTACTGACTGATTGATTCTCTGACTGACAATAAACTATTTTCTCGAACTTCAATAGAAATCTCTCCCCCATACAATCAATCGATCAATACCCATCACTCTGCAAATATGATTTTTGAGCTGCGAGAACATTCCAAGAACCTCTGACTCCCGAAGGACATTTACAAGCCGAACGAGCGGTAGCGAGGAGGGCAACAACATCATCGCAATATCATTTGAGAGGAGAATTCGGGTATCAAGTTGAGAAAAACGAGCTCTGTGGAACAAGAGAGATTTGGACCAACTGTAAGAGAATTCGCCTTGGAATAATCGCTTTCCCAAGAAATCAATCTTATGGAAATATCTGATGGACGTGGTATTGAGGCAGATGAGTTTTTGTCAGAATTGCCATTGAAAAGAGGGAAGTGGGAAGGATTCCTCCATGTCCCGTGATTTTCTCTTAGGTACTCAACATCCACTCATGATCTAAAGACTATGAAGAGATACCTTCTGGTTATCTCATGTATATGTTGTCGTATTATTATATCCCGATTTGCCTCTCTAGCTGCATCCTACGTGACCCAAGAATTTAACTAAACCCTCATTTTTCCCCATTATCATTTTACAATTGATGATCGTGGATGTTGATGCAAATGATCAATGATTCCCAGGATTCGAAAATATCTTCTAGAGCTGAGAACTCGGGGATTTTCGGGGATCAGATCTTCACCAACCAATCATAACGAACTCTCCACACTTATTTAGCAAACTCATACATCCCATCACCACTATCACTCATCGCACTAATTCAAGTGAGAGTGCCCATCTCCAAAGTTGCTCTTCACCAAGTCTAAGTCATTCAACCCAGTAGTGTAGGCAGCTGCCAATTGCACAAGGTACCGCCCACACCCTCTCACACTTGCTCTCCAAACTATCCTGCACAACTCAACCGCAAGTTGCAATATAGCACAGAGGGCGACTACTACCTGCCGGAATACATCGGGATATCCAAGAGGGAACGTCTCTCTCTTGCGGTCACCAAAGTGGGCCAAAGTCCCGCGTTACACGTCCACTCTCCCAAGACTAGCTGAGATCTCCCGCCAATTACCAACTTTGTAAAGGCGTCAGATTTCGGCTAGTTTCAACTCCTTACAGTCCGCAATCCTTATCGAAAGCGGATGCAAAGGAGAAGGGTGGACCGAGGGGTGTAAGGTCTATGAGGAATCGTCAATTTTGGAGGTTAGGATTATTTGTGAGGAGTGAGATAGGACTGCTGCAGTTGGCGTCGATCAATTACTCGACCGCATAGATTCTGTGGGACACATTGTAGAGCGCATATCCCGCAGCTTCCTTGTCGTCCTTGGTCTTGGCATAACGCATTGCTATCTCTGAGATGCACGTGGGATGATTGTTTGATGGACGTTCTGGAGAGCCCACTAGTTGTCTCATATTTTTGCAACACGTCATTCTAGATAAGGGATAGTGGTTCGTTGCTCAGACTTGTGAGATTTTTCTGCGGAAAATTGCAAAAATCTGTGCATGAAACATACAATGCGTGAGATAGGAAAGATACAACGACTGGTCATTGCAAGGTCTAAGATGATTCTATTCAGCTGGCTCAACACCTCAGTCTCCCTGATCAATACCTGCCATATCTAACAATGTGTGAAACCCTCCAATCTATGAAACGAGACTTTGCTCAACGTTTTCCACCATGGAATAGACAGTGTAGATGAATTCTTTATTGAAATGTTCACTCGTGGTGAAACCTCCAGGGAAAACGATTGTCTCTGGTGAGATGCATTATCATAATAGAATCTATGCTCCCAATTACAGCATCTCATTCATCCCAGGAATATCGAGGTGTTTGGGGTAATCATTTTTCTCCGAATCTCATTCACCAGGATATTCAACCAATATTGGTGGAAACCCTGAACTAGATTCATATTTTTCCAGTACTCGTAAGTTCAAATGACGTATCAACTATGTGCAGATATATTGTTCTATCGTTAGGACTCTGGAACAGACTTAGGAATGACGAATCACTGATTTATGGATGAACAAGATTTATTCTCCTGAGATAATCAGATCATCTCGATCACTGAGAGATTTTACTTTCAAGCAGACTGGAAGAATCAGGTCCTCTTTGCCTAAAATGACAGCATGACTGAGGTTCGTCATTCATCCGGCATAAGAATAAGAATGACAAATTTGCTGATTTTTATAAGAAATGTTGAACTACTATCTCGACTTTGAATGGTCAAAATCCCAGATAGATACGTTGAACGAAAGAGATGGATACTTTGCAAATGTCAGATTACGGTGCGCTCCTGGAGAAGAAGAGTTTGACAAGAGTGACACCAAACACTAAAAAAGGGTTATTCCTGTACGAATCGTTACGGAATCAACCTGATTCCGAGCGAAACCGTATTAGCTCACCGTTTCGAGTGATTTTCAAACCAAGAATTTTCCATACATTGCTCACGGAGGAAATCTGTGACTCTTCGTTCTCTTCGCTTCTTTGTGGTTTCCTCGCAAAAACTCAGAAGAGGCGAGTCATAGCAAAAAATGTCACAGATACGGTAAGATCTATAAGATGATGTAGGTAGATTCATCGAGGAACTTAAGAGGATTGCGGTATCATGTGAAAAAACCCAAGTTTTCCGCAAAAAACCTCGTGCTCTCTGCTAATTTTCTACTACAGTAGAACCTCGCAATAGCGGACACCTTGTGTGCCTCGAAAAGTGTCCGCTATTGCAAGGTGTCCGCTATTCCAAGGGTCTTGGTAATTGTGAGTCAATCATGTCAATTGTCATAAGTCTTATTCAATTAAAACTCATCAAACCTTCGCGAACATGTTTCATTCTCAATAGAGTCATCTGGAGTTCTTCAACATAGAAGCATGCGTATCAAAAAAATGAAATTATAGACACACCTATGATTGTTCTTTAGATAGGTACTCAGATATAGATCTTTGCTCCGTTCGTTTACATATTATGTCATTTTCATACTACATTCCAATTTCTGACATTTTTGACAGACAAGACAATGAATCATTTTTGGCAAAAAACGTTTTCAAAGTAGATAAACATTTTTGTACATCAGCATAGGAAAAAGGGACATCATCATAAATTTCTTGCGTTTTTCCATCCTTTGACTCATTGTCGTTCTCGCGACAGCTTCTCTTCAGTCATCTCTTGTATATTTATTGATGTAATTTCAATTGGCAAAACGCTGTCAATATTCACATACCGGTCAGCTGGACATCCGAATCCAGTCAATAGCTCATTCAACTCGCTCATATCATTATGAATTTGCTCAGTTATACATTGTCGAATGCATTTGGATCATTGGATATTTGAAGAGGAAATCCTAATGATCTCGATGTTCGAGAATAACTCGAATTTTGGATGGAAAAGTTGGGTGTCCGCTATTGCAAGGTAAAATTACACAGGATTGAAACATTTTGCCAGCAAAAATCGTCCGCTATTGCGGGGTGTCCGCTATTCCAAGGTGTCCGCTATTCAAGGTTCTACTGTATTTCCTCCTGGATCATCAAGATTGCCTGAGTTTCTTGATCAATTCAACTACGTCATCTCGTAGATCCTTGTAGAATCTAAATAAATTAGTATCCGCACCATCTTCTACTATGACCCACCTCTTGTGAGTATTTGCGAGAAAACCGCTAGGATACGAAGGAAACGGAGAGTCACCAAATTCCTCGATGAGCGATGTATAGGGAATTGAAACGGTGAGCTTATACGATTTTGCTCGTAATCAGGTGGGATTCGTGAAGATTCCTACAAAAACACCCCTTTTTCAGATCTTGTTGTCATTTTTGTTGAACTCATCCCCGCCAGGGGCGCACCGTGAGAAATTAGTAGCATTTACTCCAAAGACGGGTCTACCAAAGTTGTATTGCGTTCCTGACTCGTGTATTTTCTCATTTATGGGGATTTTCTTCCTTCATCCAATCTCCATCTTGCAATCAAGATTCTGAGAAGTTTATACTACAAGCTTGATTAATCACGAAGATCCACATACAGAAGAAACGAACATCAGCATCGTGATTTGCTGCCCAACGGCTCTGTGCCAAGCGAACCCGTAAATATTCCGAAGACGTCACACAGAAATTAATCTACAGTTGCCAAAACTTGGAACTCATCCCCCCATCTTGACCAAGTTGCATCGACTAATCTTCCTTCCTTCCTTTCATTCCCAACTCTCTTCACCTCTTTCATCTCGAAACAAACTTGGATCGCGGTCAAAGTTGTCCACCTCATCGAAAATCAAGAAGCTTCGATGCTCAACAAGAAGTGTAGGTATATCTGAGCTACACAAACAGCAGCTTGTGCCTCAAACTCTTAAAATTTCAACCGCAATCCCCACAAACCTCTCAATATCTCTGAATTTACCAAGTGGCCCCCAACAGACTTCAATCCTTCCTCCACCATGCAAAACTAACTCTCCATCCACGTCCGCACAAGTTCAAGTTTGCAATTCAATCGGCAGGTGGTAAAGTCCCTCTCTTCCTATAGTGATTGCGGCACTTCTACCCACTCACTTACGAATACACAGATATGCACATTCCCAGACGTATACAGTATGAAGTGGTTGAGGGTGTAAATTTGCTCGCGAGACTCTTGTATTATGCATCTTTACCACACCATACAGTATTTGGCGTGACGCACTTGAGTGAAATATATGTATGTGTGCATGGATGTGGTGACTCCAGTTGCAGACGTTTAATGGCACTTGCTTGTTGAGTGCAAGAGTAAGTATATATGCGTGCCACTCGCAATTTCAGGATATAGAAACTCTCTTCTCTAATAGTTGTGCTCTTTGGTGAGTTTTGCTGTGACTGCATTTTATGGATGTGTGTATGTGTAAGTGTATAGTTGAGGTGGTGGCACTCGTGGATGACGGACAATGTTGGTATTCTATGCATATAGTGGAAAGCTTCACGGAAGATGTGCAAGCTTTCCTAGTAATTGATGGTGCGGCACGTGGTTGTGAGTGTCTGGCCGAGGTGAGATGTTGAAATGGCTCTGTTGAGATGTGAGAGGCGAGGTCTGGGTTACTACTCTGGTGGTTTCAGTTTGCCATGAGTGATTATTGGGGTGGTTGGTGACCGTGAATTTCGAGACTATGATGAGGGATGTGGGTAAAAAGTTCTTCTCTTGAGTAAAATATCCAATGTAATGGTATTGCTTTGGCAGAACTAGGAAGAGATTGAGATATTGGTGGTCTGATGACTTCCTGTTGGAGGTGGTTTTGCGATTTTGGTTGGAGATGTTCATGAGGAGTTGGGGCTAGACAATTATTGATTAGTGATGTGAGCTATCACTTGGAAACGTGAAAATGATATCTCCATGACTGAGAGTAAACGTGGAGAATTGGAGAGGGCTCCGGATCATTTTCATGACCTTACATCAGGTAAAAAGTCGGTAAACAGATGTCAATGCTGAGTTTCCACAAAAAACTCCAGAGTTCTAAGAAGCACGAATGGTATCGGCCTTTACAGGTGTGGAGGTGAGAGAAGTATGGTAGATTCAGTATGTCTAGTTTATGGGAAATTTTCCAACCTTCTTGAAAAATTTGTACGTAAAAACTCACTTCACGTTTCTCCATGGAACCTGCCAAGCAAATCATTCAAAATTCCATTGTGGTTTCTCACTGAAAATCCTGGCCCTTATGCATAACAAAATTAAAGGAAATGGAAATAATGACGAAGGATGTTAACATTACAGACCTTGTCGCGATCACTAGTGTCCTGGTTACCTCTTAGGTTTACTATAACTTCACTCGAGAACGTTCAAATTCGAAGGTGTTGAAATTAATCCCTAATACCTACCTATAGGGCAGGAATAGAACTGAAGAATCCTGAATTCGAGTTATTATGATCCAGTAGAGAGGTAGCAAATTCTTATGTGTGATAGAAGATTTCGGTAAGTCACTCAAAGCCCAGATTGATTCTCGCATTTTCACGTAACAAAGAATTTGTGTTTCACTCGAGGGAGTTTGAACATCAATTAGATTTATATAAAATATGAACTGAAAAGGACAACATTCCAGATTCGATTTGTTATCTCGAGCATGCTCCGATGGAATGGGGATTCTGAGTTAGGAAATCTAGCGAAGCGTCGAGATGATATATTCGGAAATTTTTTTCCTTAGCACAAGAACCAAGAAATCATAACTGTTGAGAGAGACCTTTTTCCACATTTGCTCTCACACAATTATTTTGATTCGCCAATAAATCACTCTCATGAACGAATATTGATGAATCACCTTGTCATCCGGCCAACACGTAATTGGAAGTACATAAGAAATGATTTGACAACAAAGACATTTTACAGCTTACTGAGAGGTTTTCATATCACCAGCTCACGACTCTCGGGAATCCTCAGAAGCATGTATCATATTTCATGTTCAAACTCCAGTTTACTCGTATTCGATAGAGAAACACTCGTTATCCTCAGAGACCAGTACACATATCGATATTGTAGACAATGAAAAATGATGTACCACATACTTAGGATGGGTTGACCTCCGTGTCACCTATGCCCATTGTAGTGGCTTGTTAGACGGACCAAATGGCCAAGCTACTCGATAAAAGAGGAAGAAAAGAAGAAAATTCTTACACCAAAGAATATTTCCCAAGGCGCCTGGTATAGCACAAGAAATTCTCTCTACAGAGGCAATGGTTTTTCCCTGAGATGGTGTGCTCAAGCCATAAGACCAAGTCGGATGAAATTTGAATGGCCCCTTTTGTTATTAAAATATGGAAGATGAAGGCGTGCGAATGCTCTTTGTTAAAAATTCACATTGTGTATACCTAGACGATCTAACCTGGGCTCTTCTGGGCGTTAAGTGCGTTCTTTTTGTTCGCAAAATTTGCACGTTTAGCGTGGCTTTCCGCTTCCCTTTCATCCTTACGCATCTCATTCTTATCATTCATGCATGAGAATGGAAATGACGGGGAGGGACTTGATAAGAGTTAACGTTCAGCCATATCTTGGAGATGATTTTCAACGAGTATTTTGCTTTTAGGGAGTCGTTTTGAGATCATTTTGATCTTTCCAGAGAAATTTTCACACCACCTCATTGATATACTGTGGATAATAATCTTGGGGACAAGAGTTATTTATAGTTTATATCCATGTACGTGGTCCAATGAGTACAGTTGGCATGTTTTTTGATTTGATGAATTTCTCCCGTCATTTGAACATTCAGTCGTAGAAATATGCTGTTGAATGAGTTACTGTTGAGAGAGATGTGAGGTCGAGTGTTGGACTCTTAGATTTGTTGATTGCAAGGGTGGATACTATGACGAAATTTGGGAGATGGATTTACTTGATCAGATTTCGGAGGTATATCAGATTCGCCCACATTCCAACGATTGCGAATAATGTTGGTCTTGAAATATACCATTCTCAAATTTGGAAGAAGTCCATACAATGAGGTATCCATCAGATAAATTCCTCACAAAATGAGTGGATGGAAAAATGATGTTTGCAATGGAAAACCCCTGTAATACGAAAATTCAAGACTGCTGAGAATTGGGGGAGCCTACCTCCAAACCTGAGACTAGTGAAACACATGTGTTATCTTCAATTTACAAGGGAATTTCGTTGAGGAATCTGAATTTCTGTTCAAGAATTCCCCATCAGTCTAAAGTATTACTCAAAACAACCCATGACTGTCATGGCATTTCATCTGATCCCACATCCAATGTTTATCTAGCTAAACTCCAACAGACCGCCGCCCTTCAACTCATGGCACTCGAATCATAAATCGAAAATTTCCTCTGAGCACTTTCCATTCTGATGGATTTATTCCAAATTCTCAATGTATCACATTCCAACTCGCCAAGTTCACAGAAACATAATAATTCAAACGAAAATCAGAGCCTTCCAAGATGAAATTAGTTCCAACTACGAAAGATAACGCGTGTCGTACACGGGAAAGTAAACCCACTAGTTCAAGAGACGCACTGTACAAAGTACAGAAACATCTACGCGTCAGTCAATATTTGGTCTAGAAGCGGGGAAACTGCCGCTAAGCTCCAAAAATCGATGAAAGCGTCTCTTCGTACTTCGCATAGCACCCAACCTCACATCAAGGAATAAATACGCTGGAAGCTTCTCAAAATGCGCGCGAGGAAGCTCAATTTCGTTGGATTCTCGTACCTAGGAACCGCGAGAATCGCATAAATTGTCCCGGGTACACTTCAAGAGCCAATAAAGCCACCTTCGTCGTCTAAGGAAACTTGTCTACGACGCGAGAAACAATATTGCTCTCACTGCAGAGTACTAGAATCTTCCTCATTCCAACCATTCACTTGAATGTAGACTTTGAAGATGTCTAGATTTGTGGAAATTGTCAAATCTACTAGGTTACCAAGTTCTCAGTAATAATTGACGCAAATTTCTCAAAGATAATCAGGTGAAAACGCGTTACGATGACGTCACTAACGACCAAAAGCATACATCGAATATCTGCACACGTTTCTGCCATATACCAGTCTTGATTAAGGTTCCGTCTCATTTAGTGCTAAGCCGCAGTTAATCGCATCCAGGACTACTACTACTACTACTTCCTTTCCCTGATGCACGTGTCAAGTGCGAATCAGCACACCAAGATGTCGTCGTCGTCGTCGAGGCCTTAATCAAGTACGCTGAAACTGCGCGTCGCAGCTATGAGAGACGTGTACGATGACGAGGGATTCGGAAACTCTGCAAGCTCCAATTCCTTATCCTTCTCATCTTCATCGTCGTTAACACATTGCTCGAATGGAATCCGAATCGCGTGGGTGTTATTGGCTTCAAATTTACTGAGCATCCACGACTTATATGAGGTGATTTGACTCGGGAGAATTCAGGTAAGGTGAGAGGATGGGAGATGTGGTGAATTATTTGGGGTATGAAATTTTTTGATGGTTCAATGTGGAATTCTGCAAATTAATGAGTGAGTTATGTGAGATTTTAGTTCACAATCTTGTTTCCTCGAAGGTTCTTCATCGATAGAAAATTGATGGATTTTGAAGCGAACGATGCTAATCCGTAATTTGGCCAATTCAATTAAGGGCGTCGCACAGGAGCTGAGTAAGAAAAGCGCAGCCTTGGCGACGGATCATTATTCATTCTACGTCTAGACGGACTAATCACTTCATGGAGGAGCGAATTGGGAGGTCTTGGATTTAGTTTGAATGTGTCATTCCTGTATGGATCCAATACGTATCTATCACAACTCTCAAAAATATCTGTCACATCTGGAAATCCTTGACTGATTTTTGGGTGAAATCTAAATCGAGATGGAATAGAGTAACCTGTCGCGGTCAGATATTCTATCGATTATGACGAAGTTAATGGAATCTTTCAAATAATACATCTGAATATAAAAAAAAGGGATGAATCTCCAAGGAAGCTGCGTGTCAGCGTTTTTATTCGAGATCTTTGTACGAGACGGTTGGAAAATTAATCTTCGTCCAGTACGATCGTTAGACGAAGGAAAGCCGTCCAAAGTTGGAAGGCTCCTCCGTCCATCTATCTGACACAATGAGAAAGGAGTATGTATAGTAAGCAGTAGAACTTGAAGTGTGAGCGAGCACTGCTGCAAGCAGTCTACGAGTAGAGCCCCTTTACAGTCTCGACGATTGTCTTGCTTGTCTGCGCGGTCGTCATTTGCAGGCGCATCTCTTCTATATATTCGAGTAGGATAATGGCCATGGGGATCTGCTCAATGGAAAATCCTTTTTTTTCATGAAATCCATCAATCATAATCGTGATCGACATTGGAGCTCGGTTGGGCATGAAATTTAAATATTTGTGTTGAGCGGGTTCAAGAGATATTAATATGACAGGGGTGAGGTTTCAATACACAGTTTTGCACAAACAATCAATTTATAATGGACAAAATAGGATCCCAATGAGAAATGGATTTCTTGGAAAAATATATCCTTGAAGATTCAGGGACGAGGTATTCGGGTTCCTTCGGGAAAAAAGAAGATTTTACACGATGTATTTTCCTTAATTTTAGATGTACAAAATACACATTCATGGCAGTAATGTACTCTGGACTGTCATGATCACCAGGGTAGAGTAATAATCACGCGGGCTTTTTGTACACATCATCCATGATATATCCATTTCTATCTAGATTCTACAGTTTCACTCACGGTTTTTGTGTCATAACCTCACAAAGATTATAGGAGTACCATGACCAACATTATGAATGATTCCAAACTTGAACAGTACAAGTCTATTTGAATACTCCGTAGAATCTACTGATTGTGAGTGAGGAGTAAATTAACGATCTAGTATAACAGTGGGCTAAAAAAAATTCCTACAGCCTTGTAGGGCCTGAATTATGACAATTCTAGGGCATCTTATCTGTCAAATGAGCCTCATTTCTAACCGAAGAGTTAGAAACCTGAACATCGCCGATAATGGGCTCATGTTAAAGAGTCACAAAAACCAATACTGCGGCCACAAATTTGTAGTATTAATTAATCAGACAGTCCACAACATCCAACTAAACTTGATGATCTTCGTTACTATTGTCCATATGTGTTATCACAAAGGCTCAAGCTCGCTTCATGACAGTATCATCCTAGCAATCGTTCAAGATTTCTCCTTGTGACCTACATCTTCTTTTTATAGATTATGAATAGTACGTGGTGTTTATCTGACACTCGGTGATTTAATTCTAAGATATAATGCTGGAAATTCGTGGAGAGATTGACTTTCACGAACAAGAAATAACGGTAACAAGGTGGGCAAGGACATCCACCGAGTCATGTTTCTCCATATATGGCACTACTCGCATTCCGAAATGAAAAATATAACGTCTGAGACTTCCGAAATCTCTTTCAAAATCTCATTAAGAATCTACAAATTAACATAGATATTCAACTTCCACATCTCAGATTTGAACAAAATTAAACAATCGAGACAGAAATTGAGGCATTCTGAGGTTTAACTTCACGAAGGCTCTTTGTAGAATACAATTTATGCAATCATGGAGGCTGATAAAAATTTCCGTATTCCTTTGATGATTCTTCCAGAGCCAAATATGAAGTTGAATTGATCCCGAGGTATACTCAATGCCGGTGGTCCTCAATCACACCATCATACACAGGGTGTCGACCCGAGGCCGTCATCCACCCATCATCCCGATATTCAGCCGGGCCAATCTAATCTCACCACCACTACACCGTCGTCGTCTCTTCCATTTCGTGGGCAGGCCAATTAATTGCAATACGTTCGTACAGCGCAGTGAACACCAGCCTTCGTCGTGCAAATGCAAGAGCCGCCCAGCTCACAGGTACAAATTATAGGTATACAGCTCTTTGCAAAGGTGTGTATCGCGTCTTCGCGTGCGAACGTTAATTGGGACCCGGTTAGTTTTCAATGATTGGCTTGGCTTTCTCGTGCTTCTCTTTGCTCGTCGACGCGTGCCACGTCCATAACTAGTTTGCTCGTCATGGATATGCGTCATATTATAGCTCAGACGGGTATGTGATGATACACGCGAATTCGGGGGCTGTTCAGTCTGTCTAAAACTGAACGAAATTGTGTTGGTAGAGGGGCTACTTTCGTTCATTGTTCAACGTGATTGCGAGTTTTCCAATAATTGACGAGCAAGTGTTTGCTCGTTGAGAGCACAAAAATTCCTGTCGATGAGAGATTACAGGGATTTGACTGAATTGAGGAATGATTGCTCTAGAAAGTATAGATTTTATTTTGTCGACGATTTCGTGGGGAGAAATGAACAATTCCTTTCACGAATACCTAGTGATACTCATCATTCACCCATAGTTTTTCACGTCAATGAGATAATCATGGGGATTTGTTGAAATTTTTATGCCACGTCATCCTCACTGCTCAATTAGTCGTACCTCCTAATCATATAACGAGGTTCAGTACGTAATCGCGGTTTTCCACGACGTTACGCACTTTAAATGCAAAATCCACTAGTAAGTCTATGTAGTTGATTGTTGACACTCGATCGATATGATCGGATATCATATTTATCACTCACGGTAGTTTCAAATTATGGAGATATATTTGATCGGTCTTCGCGAGTTAAAGTCGGCTGATATGGATGAACTTTTTGATATCAATCAAGAATGGATTTTACTCCACTCTCGATCTTTCAAAGTAGTGTAAAGTGAGTAAAATCCATTCTACATTAATGCCAAAAAGTTCAGCAATATCAGCTGACTTTAACTTGCGAAGATCGATCAAATATATCACCATAATTAAAATTTAAGTTGATTACGAGGTCATTCACTGACCTTACCGGGATAACTGAGTAATTCAGTAGGGCTCCCGCGATAAGAGGAAAAATGAGGATGGGCTCCTTCCGCTATCGTATAGGAAATTTTTACCGCGTCTCGATCTCGATCTCGATCTCATTCTTGGCAAGATTCTCATTCTGATCTTGTTCCCATTTCAATGTATCCACGTTCTCGCCCAGAAATCTCACCGATATCACGTTGAATAATTCGATGACACAAAGAATTAGCTAGATACGGCTGCTGCTCTTTTTTGGGTATGAGTAAGAGTAAAAAGAATCTCTAAGAAACGCTTTTATGAACTATACCAAGAAACTTTGTCAACCTTGGCATGATATTAAGGGGATGAAAATTGGTAGAACGATGAAAATCATCGAGAAAAAAGTACAATGTCAGAGTACGCGGTGCTTGGAGAAGAATGATCTATGGGTGTCGTATAATATCGTATTCGAATTTCAGCGCCAATGAGACAGGTGATGAGCGCCTGCTCCCTTCAGAAGTCCCATCGATATCGATCTCCCCATATCCTCCCCAGCTTACGGTCTGGCTCACGCGCGCCCGAGCCCCGAGCCTGCACGAACACCTGTTCACAAATATATGATCGAGTGTACGGAAATTTGTGGAACAATAGACGAGCTAAGTCCGGAGAAAAACTATGTGAGCTCCGTGAAGCGTAATAAAAGCGTTTATTGATGAGCTCCAGTAGATGACACTTTCCCCAGAACTTATAAATTCATGACTGTGATTGGCTGATTTGAAATGCCGCTCATGATCATGATTGGCTGTTGGCGGTGGGCCGGATGCTTAAAATCATGCAGTACTAGTTATAATTACAAAGCGCTAGGCCGAAGTGAAGTTAAATAAAATCGTTTAAAAATGGAAGTACGCTGAAAGACATTCGATTTTGAAACAATGATCAGGCAAAGTGATAATATTGAGCTTCTCATTTCTATACATCTCCTATGTGCTTAAGAACTGGAATGAACAGAACTTTTTGTCCAGAAAATTCCACCCCAATGCTCTTACATTGACCGACACATCTATAGCCAGAGCCTACGGCTTACCAAAAATTCACAAAATCGACAATCCATTGAGACCTATCATTAGCACTGTCAATATTCCAACTTACCCACTCTCTGTTACTCTTTACAACGAGCTGAAAAAATGTTTAAAACTTCCTAAGTCTCATATCAATAACAGTTCAGAACTGAAGAGAAAATTGAAAGGCATACATATACCTGATGGCTATATCCTTCTTTCATTAAATGTGATATCTCTTTTCACCAATGTTCTCCTCAGGTTAGTTCTCATCAGTTTGGATCGACGTTACAATGATATACACTTGAAAAGTAAAATTCCATTCGATGAAGTGTGTAATAGCGTAAAATTATTGTTTCAAAACACTTTCTTTAAATTTAATGATCAGTACTTCCAACAAGTCTCAGGTAGTCCGATGGGTTCCCCCATATCGCCTCTGTTTGCAAACATGGTAATGGAAGACCTCGAAACAGATTGTCTAGCAACTTTAGAAAATCAGTATGACTGCGTGCCATTATTTTACTTTCGTTACGTCGATGACACAGTTTTATGTATCAAAGAAAATCAAGTTGATATTGTACTCAATGTCTTTAATCAATATGATTCTAGTCTGAAATTCACTCATGAACTAGAGAGAAATAACAGCATCAATTTTCTAGATCTAAAATTGATCCGGAAGAATAATAAGATCACTACTGACTGGTATCACAAGCCCACAACTTCAGATAGAATTTTAAATTTTCAGTCCAACCATCCGACGCAGTTGAAAGAAAATATCATATACAATTTAGTTGACCGTGCAATTACGTTATCTGACTCTAAATTTCACAATAGAAACATCAAATTTGTAAAGAAATTACTGCTGAAAAATGATTATCCCATAGAATTTATTGAAAAATGTTTAAAAAATAGATTTCAAAAGTTGAAAAATCTCCAAAACAAGAATCCTCGTAACAATGATTTGAGAAAACGCACAATTTCAGCCTCACAAAAAGTGAGCATACCATATCGACCTAGTTTTTTCCAAAAATGTACTCATGTTTTTAAAAAACATAACATAATAACAGTACCAAAAATGAATCAAGGTCTCGAAAAAGTGATAAAATTAGGCAAAGATCCACTAAAGAAGTTTGAAAATCCTAACGTAGTTTACAAGATCAATTGCAAAAATTGTCAAGCAAGTTACGTTGGTGAGACAAAAAGGGCCTTAGATGTCAGAATTGGTGAACACATGAGTTTCAAGACGCCCAATTCAGTAGTATCATTGCACCGAAAGAATTTAGGCCATGAATTTGACTGGAAAAATACGGTGATTTTAGATAGAGAACCTAACTTTCATAAAAGAACACTCTCAGAGATGATTTTTATAAATTCTGATAAAAACAATATCAACTTGAAGGATGACACTTGTCATTTGAATCAAGTGTATAGATCGATCTTACAATAATATATTGTTCTATCTTATACATATATATACTATCAGCTGTATTCGCTTGGTCTTTCTCACTCCTCATCCCTCCCTTCCCTCTATTACCACATGATACCTTCTCCTCTCCTCTCTATCTACATTTCCCATCATAACAAACAGTTTGCTCGCAATACTCGAAAGATTGACGTAAAACTCGAGATATATCCAATTTTGTAAAAAAAGATCATGATTTTGATGCTCTAGTGGAATCGAAAAGCCAAACAGAAATAGCTCCGACGGGTGACTCCGAAATTTTTTTGGGACATCCCAGTGGGTGGAAACTTCATATTTTGGACTACAGAATCGAATCGAAACTACGAGAAACCGATCCGAGACATCACTATTTTTCATGTGTCGTTTTTAAATGGAATTCATCTTATAGCTAGAGTAAAATCTGGGACGAGATCAATCTCTAGTGTGAACAATCGGAGTTACTCTTCAAAAACAGCAATTCTCAGCGTTCAATCTTTCCACGTTGACAAACGTGAATGGTTTGAAAATGTCCCAGATTTGATCAAATCATAATGGATCCACCATTTGTACCCTTGCATCCAATATATCCACGCTCACAATTGCGAATGGTTTGGAAATGAGACAGCATTTCCCCCAAAGTGAGATGAATTCAAAGATTTATGTTGATGAAGAGGGTATACTCATTTTTCAACAAAAATGGGATTCCTTATCAGTGATTCAGGATTCCTGATCAAAAGCAGAATAGCCAACTCCTTGAAATTTGCCATCCACGAGTTCCAAAATTCATGTTCAGAAACAAGAATGGATCCAGTGCTTCCTTCGGAAGCAGGTTGATTTACCCAAACAGATCCTCTTCGAGATTCACCATTCGTCAATTCCAGAATTCATGTTCAGGACCAGAATGGATACAGAGCTCGCTTGGAAAGCAGGTTGATTTTCCCGAGGAGATCCTCCTTGGTTGTACCATCCATCAATTCCAAAATTTATCTCCAAATACAAGAATGCGCCCTGAGCTTCCTTGGAAATCAGGCTGATCCTCCCAGATAGAAAGTCATCTCCATTCGTATCCATCAGCGTCAATTCAATTCACACATTGGGAAATATACATAAAAGCATGCAAATTTACATGCATAAAAAGATATCCAAGTTCGCACACCAAGTACTTACATGAGCCATTATTGAGAGGAAATCGATTATTCCTCGAAAAGCAGGTTGACCCTCTCTTATACATAGTCATCTGCATTCATGTTCATCAACATGAATTAAATTGTCTTATTTGATAACTCTTACATTTATTAAAAAGCATTCAAATTCACATGCATAGAAAGACATCCAAGTTCGCACCCCAAGGACTTACATAAACTATTATTCAGAGGAAATCAATTATTCTATGAAACAGCTTCTAGAGGGTTATTAGTCCTATTCATGTACTCGAATTATCTTGCCTGATTCAAGAATTTGGATTTGAAATTAACTATAGTCATCAAGAATCTGGGCAATTGAGTTGACAGATATTCAATTGACCCATGGTCTTTTCCAACAATGTATAACGTGTCGCTGCAATTGTCTGATTATAGGGAAGCAAGCATTCATAAATAGTTTTGTATCCATGATATTACAATACAAATGATAATTCAGCTTATTTTTGAAAGTCAAAGGAACTGCTGCTCATAATTAAAAATCTAACTCTATGACTCCTCGCCATGAATGCATGCTAATCATCCATCTTTGGAAGCTGTGAAAATGAGAAATGGAGTTCCCTAAGAGTTCTAGGTGGCTCAGAGGTGATGATTGAATAACAAGAGACCAATAATAAGGTCAGAGGCAATGTTCGAGGTTGATGCCACTTGCGGATTCTGAACCACGATTTTCAGCAACTCAACTGAAATAACTTCGAGACAACTATTCTACTCTGTTTCGTTTGCATACAATATTCCATATTCATCGCATCATTTTGAACCCAAAAACTCCCTCAAAATTTCTCTCAATGAATATTTGAGTGGAAATCTAAGAACTGGAAAAAGCAAATGCATGCACTTAGATGGGAAAAACATGCTCTAATGAACCATAACTCACGCTGCAAATACACAAATAGCAGGTTTTCTCTTGGACTCGCGAGTTTCCAGAAGGTCTTGCACTCCTCCGCCACTACATTTTTTTAGTGGTGACAGACTGAATTTTTGTTATTCCGGAGAATAACGAAGCCATAACGAAGCCGTGTCAGAGAAGGTGGCCGCGGTAGATAAGCCCAGGTGCATCCTACCCCACCCGCAGCATGCGAGCTTTTGCGGTTGTACATACACTGGCACACTCAGCACAGCACAAAACACTCGCTGCTGTTACACTTTCACACGACCTGGACACTCTCATCTCCACCAGAAAGCCACGATTCTCACGCAAAACGCCGGCTACGAGGATTCGTGGTATACCGAAAATTTTTCGGCGAAAATTGCGATGTCGGCACTCGATCGACTCGATACGTCTGCTAGCAGCCGACATCAGCCAAACGGGTAAACAGAGACCACGGCAGTGCTGCCAACTTGTAGTATGCAGTTCTCGACTTCGCAACACAGAATACTTACTCGTATCACCCCAAACCCGTATTTATAGAACTACGGCTCCAAAACTCATCGAATCAGTCCCGAATTTTTCACAGAGTTAGATGATACCCGTAGGATTGGTGGAAAGTCCCTCATGGAGCAATCCAGCTCACAGGAATCCTACACTGTGAGTATAACAGTAGCCTAACCCCAAAGAGTTTCTTCTTTCGAGACAGTTTGCGACTGACACAGATCTTTTCCAAGGAAATCACTGACTTTCCACCATTTCCACGAGGATCTCCTAACTCTGTGGAAAATTTGAGATCGATTCGATAAGTTTTAGAGCCGTAGTTCTTTAAATACGGTTTTGGGGTAATTGAGCAGACGAATTTCAGCCGGTATACGTCATCCTCTCAAAGGAGTGCTCTTTGTTGGTACAAATTCAGACTTAGATACGTATGGTACCCATGACCACAGGAATACAGAGTAGCCATAGCAGTTTTTGACTTTTTCCGGAAATAGCTCATTCTGACTGTCGAATATCTCAGATTCCAAAGTATTCGTGGATGGATTGAAGTTGTGCATGTATGCATGATAACTTGAGTTTTCTATCGAATGGATACCAACACTATCGAAGTAATTTTCTGGAGTCCTTTCAATAACTGCAAGATCGAGGAATTCCATGGACCAAGCCAGTTGAAAGAAAAGTTTCAAATCAATGCTCCGCTCCGTGATAAGGTGGATCAGATAATTACCTCGTATGAGTGGATTATACGCATTCAAGTAGTTCAGCATGTTTTTCATCTTTCGCACTACATTTGAATCATTTTTGAGCACCACTATACTCATCAACAGACTAACTCGCTCAGGCATGCGTTTGGGATAATAATCCGTTTTAGAATAATCTATAGGGTGCTTTCGTGTCACATTCGTTTTGTATTCTCGCAAAATATCTTCAGCAAGAATAATATTCGATGCAAAGTCTTGATTAATCCTCTGGATTATCCTCGTACACTGAAAACAAAACAAAGCAGAAAGAGCTGGATGAGCCAAGCAGAATCTGCTTGGCTTGTCAGGTAGACGTCAACCGCGGTACACGCCCTGTGCAAATCATACGATTGCTGTGAAACGACTGGATAGAATGACCTGGAATTCGGAATACACATAGTTGGAAAGCTTTGCTTCCGCACTGTGAAAGATTTGTGCCAGAAGATGGTTCCAGAAAAATTAGAAAAATCATAAGGTTTCTCATCATTTTCGTGTGTTTCTCGCCATGATCGATAGCGGGAGGCATGATTTTCGACATGCGAGGAACTTTTTCAGTTTTCACCCATGACAAAACTCAAAGCGAGAAAGTTGTTCGAAATTGTGTAAATAATGTTAGCCTCCAAGATTTAGATCAAATGATGCAATAGAGAAAAAGTTGTGGGAATTTCTTTGAGATTGTTTAGCGAGGCGTCTTGATTTTGTACTCGGCAGCCGCCGGGAGCCGTGTACGAAAACTACTGAAATTCTTTTTCATTAGCACTATTCGATCTAGACATTAGTGGTCAACATTATTTACACAATTCTGAATAACTTTCTCGCTTTGAGTTTTGTCATGGTTGAAAACTGAAAAACTTTCTCGCATGTCGAAAATTATGCTCCCGCGACCGAGCATGGCGAGAAACACCCGAAAATGATGAGAAATCTCATGATTTTTCTAATTTTTATGGAAGCATTTTTCGGGTTAAATCTTCCACAGCACGAAAGCAAAGCTTTCTAACTATGTGTACAAAAAATTTCAGATCATTTCATCGAATCGTTCCACAGCAATCGTATGATTTGCACAGGACGTATACCGCACCTGACGTCTACCCGACGAGCCAAACAGATTCTGCTTGGCTCTCAAGCAGAAACTGCCCGGGTCTCCAGCTCTTTCTGTTTTATTTTTTTCTCAGTGTTGCGAGTGGTGACAGCTGATTGATATTGTGACGTACACGGGACTCGTGTACGTGTGCATAGTTGAGCATGTGTGAGTCTCGGGCATCGCGCGCCAAGTATAAACGTTTTTCCCACGCGAGTAGATCAATACTCATTACAGTATAACTCGAGATAGAATCAAGATTGAGGTTTCACTCTTTGAGCGCTATAGCAAGGAACATTTCAGAAACACAGCAGTAGAAGCATCTTACACATGTGATAACATCCTAATTGTTTAACGACAGTTTACGCTTGAGACCTAACTAATCAAACCCCGCGCTCATACTATTATAACCATCCAAAAACATGTATGCAGGTTGGCTACAAGGGCGATTTGATATGGCGAATCCCAATATGACTTCAACTCATTGGCTAAATAAGATCAGAGTCAAAGATCAATAATTTATCTTATTATAACCGAATTTCATATCTGACCTTGTACGTTCAATGTAACATACAATACACACGGTTATACGGAAAGTACAGGAACAATTGCTCATACCCCACATGTTTTGGAACAGCAAACCTCAATAAACTATAAAGTCATTAGCCATCAAGTTACAAGAATCTAGAATCATTATTCAGCTCATAAACAACAATTCGAGTTACATGGAATCCACTGCACGCTTTTCTCTTGAGAGAAAAGCCTATAAATACGGCCACTTTCCGGGCGACAGGCGCACTCCGGAACACACACTTGTCTCGACTTCTTAACGGACGACTTCCATACTCACTGTAGCCACAGTATCTCTTATTGCGAATATTTACCATAACTCTACGTGAACATTACCTCATTGTACTACCTCAAGTCTTGTATATCGTCAAAGGTGACGAAGATAATATAACAACTATTGTATCAAAGGAAGAATACACCTCCAGTTCTATTTACTTGCCGACTACAGTTCCTGGATTCGAAACCTACCGCCAAATTGGCACAACAACGCCATCTAATAGACCTCTGGGTCGTAACAACTGGTGACAGCGGTGTCTGGGAACTGGTGGAGTGAATACGAAAAGAAACTGGAGGAGGACATTGGCACACAAATATTCAAAGAAGCAGTCAAGTCATTACACCGCCGACTAGAGAAGATCGTCAAGTGGGCTGCAATAAACGGCTTCCACGTCAACACCAACATCTGCCACTCGGCGAGGGAACTACCTGCGATCCACGCACGCAGCAATCGCACCACAGGGGTCTGAATAGACACACCCCCAACGACGCCAACCATTCCACGCAACGAGAAATTTCAAACATCGACAGCAACAAGTATCATCAGTCTCCAAGCAACAGCAACCTCCAAGCAGCAACAGCCTCCAAGCAGCGACAATCTTCAAGCATCGAATATCTTCAAGCATCGACATCGAGGGATCGAATTCCAAGGGAAGACTAGCTTAAGCACTATTTGAATCATATAGAATCGATACGGGTAGATATAAGGGTCTCAATTGTGAGGCAAAAATCTGGCAATTGGTATGGTTAGTAAGAGATTTTTGAAAAGGAACATTCGTAAAGAAATCAAAGAGATTAGAAACGCGCTGGAATTAATTAAAATAGACGGTGAAAAAACACAAAAAGATATAGATTTGGCAGTTTTTCTAATCCACGAGTTAACAGAGGTGAACGAAAAATTATTGCGAGTCGTTGAGGAAATTATAAAAGATTGAGAGATCAAATTATGTCAAGAATCGAGATCGGAAATCAGGAATCGAATGGAAAATTATTAGAACAAATATAATCAACCGTGAATAGCCAAGCGAACATTTTACAGGAAACGGCAAAAGACGTCGAAGATCTCAAACATTTAGTGACAGAACAGGAGGGAATAAACGAGGAGTGTAGATCGCGTTCAGAGGCACAATTCACCGAGATCGAAAATTTTCCGAGACAACTCGAGGAGATTTTGAATTTATTCAGAAATAGCGTAACTGCCATTGATGAGCAAATTACACGGTTAGAAAGTAAAGTAGAAACCCTGCAAAACATTTTGGATTTAGAGAGAAGCGATTGATTTGTATGACCTTGTAATATAATGAACAATACTGAAATTCGAGGGAAATTGGAAAAAATCGTTCGAGACCTCCAGAGTCAGCGACAACATACTAAGCAAATCCGTATTGAACTCAAAAAGGTCAACGCGTTTTTTAGAGAACAATCTGACGAAAACGAAATCTGCGTACTGAGATCGGTAGACAAATTCAGACAAATCGATAGAGTGAAGGCCAAATTCTTAGCTGCAGGAAAAATCTTGAAGGAAGAAACAAAACGCATAAACTGTCGGTATTGGTCTGTGTTGAAAAAGTTTGATAAAGTCCGCGAAACATATATAATTTGGGAAATGAGGTTTGAATAAAATATGCCACCATTAGACCTTCCGTCGGAAAGAATCGTCCACCAATCGAGAGAACCGGATTTTAATCAATATTTTGAGATTGTTAGCCGACTTGTTACAACATATTGCATGTCACAGAGAATAGCAATATCGGAATTTTACATTGGCAACCTAAGCAGAACACACTCATGCTTGGATTGCTTCGAGGAGGAAGTTTTTGAACCAAACGAAAGGATTATCGTTTATACGGATTTCCACCTAAACGTAAATAGGGATCAAGATATACTTTCGTGCGATATGTGTGGAGTTCCTCTGGTATATAAACGTTTAGCGATCGATTGCAGAGAGTGCATACGTATCACGTCGAATCAAATCTGCAATTAAGTAATTAGGGCCCTGCATTCCGGGGTATGGAGCTGAGAGTCGTGAACGGGAGAGAAAATAACGCTCGGTCTAATCGCTTCATAAGTTCATTCCTATCACAAAAACTGTACGAATATTTATTGAACAATAACCGATACATTCGACCCCACGCGGACGACTGCATCGCTCAAATCCCACAGAATAGAATCAGAAACAACGGGGGTTAAAACCTCCCACGTTTGCGAGATTAGATGTGTTACAGAAGCCTGTCACCCGATCTATACATGGGAGAGTCAAGACCTAATCAATTGAATTCACTTCTTTTGGAATTGGAAAATTTCATCTGTCTGTCCACGGATAAGATCTTTGTTACTATTCTGGGAACCCCAGATAAATCGTACGTGTGCGAAAAGTGTTTCATAGAAAACGAGTCAATGATAAAGAGAACAACCTTCTTTATTGATAGCAGCTTTCATAGCATCAGAGAAAGATTCAGTAACGTGACATACACGTGCCGATTTTGCAAGGAAAGCTTGACTTTCGAGAGGGAAACGATCGGATGTGAGATTTGTTTGAGAATAATTTGTAACAACTTCACGTAATCAGATAAAATGTCGAGAACACGAGGAACGGGTAGGGTGCGGAAGTCACCGAGACTCAACCCCGGACTCAGAGTTATAAACGAAATTGAGACGGTACAAAACGAGACAGCAATGGAGGGCGTTCCACGGGCAACAGAGCTAGCGATCGCAATCCCCATAAATCAGAGAAACCCAAGTAGCTCGGGATCGTCGGCCACGGATAACCCCGAGACAAGGAGCACCGTGTCAAATCTGAGTGTGAACTACACACAAGAAAATCAAAATAGGAGAATGCTTTCGATCTCTGAAGCTATAAAGCTGTTACCAAATTTTGATGGGAAAAATATCTCAGTATCAACCTTCATACACAATTGCACAGACATAGAGACATTGATCAACCCTTGCGATAGATTTGTTTTCACAAGAATAGTGGAATCAAAGGTAACAGGTCAAGCAGAAAAATACGTAGAAGCGAAAAATTACGACGACCTACAATCTCTTTTCTCAGACCTAAAGCGAGCTTTTGATCCTTTCAAAAATGTTTTTGGATTGCAACTTGAACTATCAAAGACAACGAAGAAACCAGGAGAGTCAGTGACCGGTTATGGACTCAGAATTTCACAAATACAAAATAGACTAATTGCAGCTACTTGTGACACCGGGCCAGACAAGGATTCAGGCGGAATGAGAGAGTCGACAATAAGAAACGCGATTTCATGTTTTATCAGGGGTCTGGGTAAAAATTATTGGTACAAGCTTAGAATCGAAGATTTTGGGAATCTCGATAGTGCTATTGACGCCGCAGTCAAAGTGGAAGAGGAAATGAGAGATATCGATATAATGCACAAACAAAACGAGAACCCAACGGTCACAGTGAATGCGATAATGAATAAGGATCAGCAAAGTCAAGACCCTAGACATTGCTATAATTGTGGTAGACCGGGACACTTGGCGAGGGCCTGCAGAGACACGTCGTTAAAAACTCGCCCAAATAATATAACCTCGAACCGGAATCACCCATATGAGAAGAAGTGCAACTGCTGCGGGGGTATAGGTCATGTTCGTTGGGAGTGTCGATATAAGGACGCAATCTGTAATAATTGCAAGACGAAGGGACATCTACAGCGGGCATGCGGAAGATCATCTCGTAATGATTATAGAATAGACACGCGTAATATGAATAAACGAGAGCCAAACTCACGCGGAACATTGAACAATGATTTAAACTCAAACCCAACTCATTGGAAGAGTGCACCAATGAGGAGGTCTTAGAATCATTGCACTCAAATGAACAAGAAACACGCATAATTTTAACATGTTCCCTGAACCAGAGACAATGTCCCACTATCATCCTAAGGAGTAAGGAACTTAAAGGAGAGGTGAAATTTTTGGTAGATACAGGCGCTGAGGTGAACCTGTTGAAAATAAATTTCCTGAAGGATCACGTTTGGTACAACCCATCAGTAACAGTGAAATTAACGGGCATTGAGAATAAAATCGTTGACACCCTGGGTCACGTTAAAATATTTTTCGATAATTGCTCACCATGCAAATTCTTCCTCGTACCAGAGAATTTTAAAATTAATTACGACGGTTTGATCGGTATACGATTTTTGAGGAAACACGAGGCAAATTTATCTTTCAAAACAAATATCATGAAAATTGAAGAACGTGAAATCGACCTTGCACCAATCCATATAACTAACTGATTGTTGCCCGCAAGATCAAAGAAAATGATTGACGTAAATCTTGAAAAAACAAATCTATCCGAAGGTTACGTTAGGAAATTACAAGCAGGCCCCGGAATTTTCATAGGTGAAACGGTGATTAAAAATGTTAACGGTAGGGGAAAACTCTGTGCATATAACACAAACAACAATGATATCTCCTTATCTATTCCGCCATTAAAATTAGAATAATTTGAAGCTCTGCCGAAGAACATCAGACACATTGATTGTAAAGACAAATCGAAAATTGAGCAACGAATCGCAGAACTCACGAAATCACTGAACTTGGACGATTTGAATCAGGAGGAGAGGGATAGTATGATGAGGATCATCAGAGAGTTTCCGTTTCAATTTTTCTTACCTGGCGACAAACTAGGATACATGAAGGGAGTGAAACATAGAATCATTACAACAACTAAGGTACCAATAAATATAAAACAATATAGAAATCCGGTACATCTTAGAGACAAGATTGAGAGACAGGTGGAGAAATTATTAGAACAGGATATCATAGAGAAATCAACTAGTGGATGGAATGCGCCACTTTGGATTGTACCAAAGAAAGACAACGATAAGGGTGAAAAACAGTGGAGGTTAGTCATAGACTTCAGGGAACTGAACAAAGTGACAGTTTCAGAGGTACACCCTCTTGCGAATATAACAGACATTTTAGACCAACTGGGGGGGGGGGGCTAAATATTTCTCAGTTATGGACTTAGCTTCAGGATTTTACCAGGCATTAATTGACGAGAGAGATAATGACGTCACGAGCTTCTCAAGTAATAACAATCACTGGAAATTCAAAAGACTTGCTATGGGCCTCAAGAACTCACCAATTTGCTTTTCTCGAGCTCTCTCAAACGTTCTAACAGGAATAAACAACATAGATTGTTTTATTTACGTCGATGATCTGATTGTTGATGCTTCTTCAATAGCTGATCACCATAGGAAAATGAAAAAACTATTAGCAAGGTTCAAGGAGCATGGTCTCATGTTCCAACCCGGAAAATGCAGATTTCTACAAAAAGAAATCACTTATCTCGGGCATAAAGTAGGTCAAGACGGAGTGAAACCCGACCCAAAAAAGGTATCGGCTGTTCGAGATTTCCCAAAACCCCGAAACGAGAAGAACATCAAACAATTCCTCGGACTAGCCGGTTATTATAGGCGTTTCATCAGAGATTTCGCGAGAATATCGAGACCACTATCGATGTTAACGAAAAAGGGCGTAAAATTCACATGGGGAGATGAACAACAGGTAGCTTTCGAGGAGCTGAAACAAATACTGTGCTCCGATGTCATTTTACGCTACCCAAAATTCGACGAATTATTTCTAATCACCTGTGACAGTTCATCTTTTGCTGCGGGATGCGTGCTCAGCCAGATCGAAAACCGCGCAGATTTACCAGTCGCATACGCGTCACGAGTACTTAATTCCGCAGAAATAAGGTATTCTACAATTGAGAAGGAGATGGTAGCCATTTTGTTCGCCGTAAAACAGTTTAGACCATATATTTACGGACGGAAATTTACCCTTATTACGGATCATAGACCACTAGTTTGGATGAACAACTGTAAAGATCCTTCATCACGATTAGTCCGCTGGAGAGTGACACTAAATTCGTATAATTTCGACGTGAAATACAAAAGGGGAAGCAAGAATTTGAACGCAGATGCTTTATCTAGGAACCCAGTAGAGTCAGCCAAAAATGACAATGAGCAAGAATATGATATCGATGATTACATGGTAAATGTCGTGGACGAATTCCAAAATAAGATAAACTGCGACTGCCCTTACTGCACGGAGACCTCGTCCTCAAAAGGAGACGACCTAGACACGACTGAAGACAGACAGAGACAGAAGGACTTACGAGAAGTTAGGACGATCAGTGGCTTGGAAACAAGCACTGGAATCATAAAAAACCGCTGTGACTCAAGAGTGAGCACGGGAATCATTGAAAAAGGCAGTCGCTTGGAAACAAGCACTGGAATCATAAAAAACTGCTGTGACTCAAGAGTGAGCACGGGAATCATTGAAAAAGGCAGTCGCTTGGGAACAAGCACTGGAATCATAAAAAACTGCTGTGACTCAAGAGTGAGCACGGGAATCATTGAAAAAGGCAGTCGCTTGGAAACAAGCACTGGAATCATAAAAAACCGCTGTGACTCAAGAGTGAGCACGGGAATCATTGAAACAGGCAGTCGCTTGGAAGCAAGCACTGGAATCATAAAAAACCGCTGTGACTCAAGAGTGAGCACGGGAATCATTGAAAACGGCAGTCGCTTGGAAACAAGCACTGGAATCATAGGAAACAACAATGACTCAAAAGAAAATACTGGATTCAAACGCCCACGAGAACACGGCGATGAAGAAAGTATAAATGAAGTTAACCTCAAACGGCCACGAGACATCGGCCAAGAGGGAAAACTAGATAGGGGAAATACCCTAAGTCCAAACAGAGGTCTAGACGAGTCAGCAGAGGAGAGTGTCGGGGTAGCTTACATCCAAAATAACACTAACATGTCTATAAGCCAAACCCAAATCGCAAACCCAACCAAGATAACAGATAACACCTCAATACCTCAACATGATGACCCAAATTCTGCGACAGAGACTAGTATCAAAAGTGCGGACGAAGGGTGTAGTGAGAATAACGACAGAGAACGAGGTCACGGCAGTGGGATAGTCGAAACATGCATGGATATGTTACCGATCAGCTCAAACACTTTAAATTACAGCAGAGATCCATTATGGTTGAGGAAAGGCACTTTGATCCATCTGTTCACAACAAATTGCGCGGTAAGATCAAGAGTTACGAAGAATTTACTCGAACTTGGACTTTTCAATGTACATGAAGTGAAAGCAAAATCACCTGATTTGAAGGAAATTGTAGTAACGAAATCTAGTAGGAGGAGAATAATCCACTTGTTTGTAAAAAGGAGCGTTGAATGTCGAACGTCACAGCTTGACATACTGGACACCTTAATTTTGTTACAGAACTTAATAGAAAGAAGGGGTATCAAATCAATCAGTATAGAGAAGACATACGATATTGTGGAGGAAAATTTTTGGCCCACGATAACAGAATTCTTCAAATCGATCACAAATGACAATCTCGAAATAACGATTTGCACGGGTGAAGTCGTAATACCGGAACCGAATATCAGGGCACAGATACTTAAGGAAAATCATGAGGCACTGATAGGTGGACATAGAGGTATCACAAAAACATACTCCAGAATAAGGGCAAATTTCTATTGGAAAAATTTAAAGAGAGAAGTGAGAGAATTCATAGAATTTTGCGGGAGTTGTCAGAGGTCAAAGCTAGTGAGGAAGAGAACGAAACAACCTATGGTCATAACTGACACCCCAGAGAGAGGCCTTCAAAAAATTCAAATTGATTTAGTAGGGCCCTTACCTGTTGCAGAAACAGGAGAAAGATACATCCTAACATGGCAATGCGTTCTGACCAAATATGCGGGAGCAATTCCTCTCATGAATATCGACTCAGTTACCATAGCAAGAGCCTTCGCGTATGATTTTATTTGTCGGTTTGGGTGCCCAGAAACAATCCAGTCAGATCAAGGCTCAAATCTAATAGCAGGAATAATGGACGAGTTTGCGAAATTATTCAAAATATCGCGTAGAAAGTCGACAGCATGGAGACCCCAGAGTCAAGGGAGTATAGAACGAGCCCATCACTCACTGGTTGAATATCTGAAACTTTATGCACAAAAGAGAGATTGGAATTCATACTTGAAACCCTGCCTCCTTTCTTTCAATTCGAGTGTCTCGGAATCTACGGGATATTCTCCACATGAACTTGTGTTTGGCTATAAGGCCAGAATTCCATCAGAATTTGCATCAGGAAAGGTACCTCGTACCTATGACTCGATGATGAATGAATTATTAGAACGAATCAGTGAAAGTCAATCGAAGGCGGTTGAAAGACTGAACTTGAGCAAAGAGAAAAGCAAAGAGTACTTCGATAGATACAAAAACCCAGTCGAATTCGAAGAAAACACGTTTGTGTACCTTCTTAATGAGCCAAGAACAAATAAATTTGACGACCAATATAGAGGTCCGTATAAGATCGCAAGGAAACTGGATAGAGAGAACATAGAAATCGAGATGGAAAGAGGGAAGGAACGGATCGTACACGCAAACAAACTCAAATTAGCCTGCATACCTTTAGTTTAATAGTTTTGATTCAATCTTACATCGAATATAGGTAGAGAGGAAGGAATTCTCTATTTTTCGTTAAATAACAGAAACAAATCGGAGTAGACGTATATTCTGGATTATAAATCTAGGTGGTTGCCATAGGGAAACGAGATGACGATAGATAATATAGAACGAAATATGAATTATACCTCTGACAAAGGCGTACACAGGAGATAACCAAGGATAATTTATAAATCTCACTCGATTCAAATAAGTACATGTTACCAAACTACATCATATAAAGATAGCGTGAGAAAAAGAAGAGAGAGAAAGAGAATGAAAATTACAAATGTTCACGAGATATATGGTCTCGTAATAGCGACTTAGATAGGAAAGATTGTTTACAGTAATCACATTCGAGTCTGGGATGATCACGGGTTACATGCTTTTTCCGATGATAATCTGTAGTGTAACGCTTAAAGCAATGATCGCACTTGAAGGGTTTAGATGGGCATATCTGTTGATGTGTAGTGATATGTCCGGATAGGAAGGATTGCTTACAAAAGCGACAGTTTGGTGTGTGTTCTCTATCCGAAACAGCTCCCTGTACGGTTGAGGACGAAGGACCGGGCGTCTGACACGCACCACAATGCTGTTCATGTCTGTTCAGATCATCCTGGTTAGGACACAATAGGTCGGAAAAACGACACGCAAAAATGGGAGCAACGTCGAGCTTAGCGTTTCCACCTTGCGAAATTCGAGCAGCGACGGCATCTAGTGGAACAAATAAGGAATTCATCAATAAGACTTGAAATAAATTAGAGATATATTATGGGAAACAACTGGAGATAAACAAATCACCTTTATGTTTTTGCGAGGGTCTTCGGAGGTGGTCGTCGAGGCGTCGCGTGAAAGTTCCGCAGTCCGGACATTTCTTAACTAGACGTATACGTGGCGTAACGATGTTCTTTGAGTGCTCCTCTTCACAATGCTGAACAAGAGCGGCTTTGTTTAAAGCCATGAACTCACAATCATCACAATGATGTTTAATATGACGTTGCGTGATATTCACGCGAGCAGCAGGATTCTTCGCAATACAAGCAACTGCTTGTTCCTCACACCCGCAGAACGAGACATGGTCTGCAATGACTTGCCACTCGGCATCCCCAAAGTTAGATGCCTCGAGACAATTGGGGACAATCTGGATTACCTCATGAGGCATACCGGGACGTAGATATACTACGTCATTCTCGTACTGGCGAAAGGTGACATAAGGAATCCCGTGGCGATCCATAAAATCGGTGTTAGCATATATGTTTTTATGATCCAATGCCCGGGAACACCGCCTCCTTTTGATCGTCTTGGCAGAACGGCGCTTCTTCGCACGCTTTGTCTTCGCTGGCTCAGATGAAGACTCGTCTGACGATGGCACGGAACGAACGACTGCGCGGATGGCATCCTCCAATTTACGTGGGTCCAAAGGAACCATCCACACCTTGCACGGAACCTTCGTCGGAACGGGTGCAGTTGCATCCATAAATTGCACAGAAGACTCGTCCGGCGTAGACTCGGAGAGACTTGCCGAGTGTAAATCTGGCAATTCATCTGCAGAAGTCCCTTCTGGTCCTGATAAAGGAACCCCTTCTGGAAGTGGGTCAAGCCGAGCAAGTAATGCAGCGACGGCCGCAAGTAATCCATCCTCACGGTGGAGTTCGCTACATGAGTTATGGCCACCGATATAGAACATGCTGGTGTTTATGCCGGGCATTTCCTTAACATCGGGATTGGTGGACGGATGGACATTGCTGGTACGCACGGTTGCGTTGGTCTCTAAAACACCCGCAACAAAATGCCGGGACTCCAATCCAGTGACATAGATACCTGGTGGGCGAGTAGGGACACCATCAATAATTTCTTTGTCCGTCTTCATATGGAAGGATGGATCTGGTTGTTCAGCAAGATGTGCAAGCAGCTCCTGGTTGTTCTGGAACTCGTGGGAACAATCCTCTTTATGGATCGTGTATAAACCAGGATCAGGAAAATCAGGAGATAGCGTTATACGCGAACATAACAATTTACTGCTATTCCTGATAAACCCCTCATGGATTAGACGGGTCTTGAAGCCTGGTAATATAGGTTTGGTATTCCTACATATGATGATTCGAGCACCGTCTATTTCCGGAATTCCACTTGATTGGACACATTTCGCGAGGAAGTCATCAAGCGACAAGTCGGTGAGTTCGCACAAAGGTTCGACAGCCATTTGATATCCAACCAAGGAATACCTAGGAAATTCAAACCTACTTTAGAAAGAGTTATATAATACGAATAGATTGGAAATGTAAATAATGATAGACAAGTTAGAAGCCATTTCGCCAATATCCAAACCGAATACTTGATTCAATACAAAATGTTTTAAATTCTCAATAGATTTTAATCAGATCCAATCAAAAATTATGCTTTGGGAACAATAATGGATAAATTCAGAAGGAATTGTTCTGAGAATCTAACCAACTCGACCCTCATTCAACTCGTTGACGTTAGAAGTGACTTTCGGGACTCGCAAACCCTATCTCATGGTCAAAACATCAAATACTAGTGTCAGAAACCACGGAAAATACCAAAATTAGGAAGTTGGAGAATTTTCATCCTTATCGAAAATGATGATTCGCGAGTAAAAAGCCGAGGCTGGCAAAATATAATACTCATCAGGTGTAGAGACAATGTATTGAATCGAACCTGTTCGATGAAGATGTTTCACAAATGCTTCAAGAGTTAAACCTCATACTTGCCGTTATACGCGATAAAAGTATCATTTTTCTTTCTTCCTTTGCTTCTCATTGGAATTAAAATTATGATTCCAAAAAAAAAAAAACCCTCACCACGATGGAATAGAACGGGAACGAACAGTGGTAGAAAAATCAGATACTAAATCAGCTAATACAAATCAATCCTGTAAAAATTCATTATCATCAGCAATAAACCCAAGGGTAAGAAGTTCATAATTATAACATGACGAGAGGATCGGTAACGCAAAGACTTGAATTAGGGACATTGCGAAAACTAGCCGCACGAATTAGATAGTACAAACGGAATAATACTGGAAGTCACAACATAAACTCAAGGACACTAATACGAACGGATCTTCAACAACAAAAAGGAAAAGGGAGGAACGAGGAAAAAGGCCCTCGTTCAAGTGAATCTCCCGCGATTTTCGATCTACGGCACAATGTTCGTTCGTATTTTGTGGCTGAGTTTTGGCGATGTACTCTTGCAATTACGCGGTATGCCACTCGAAAATAAAGTTGTAAAAATTATATACATTGAATATTCATGATACTTCAGGGGGAAAAATACATCGAAATATTCTCGATTTTTATTTTCTCAGATATCTAACGGCTGTCAATTAGACCCCGAGCCAAAAGAAATCGGACACTGGTAAAGGAAAAGATTCAAATTCACAGACATCAAGTTCAGAATAGGTATGTAGAGACATAGATGTAATTGTGGACATAAAGTGTATATATACGTGATATGGTACTCACCAATAATTTAACGACGGTAGTCGCACAGCAGCAAAATGATGACGATGGGAAGTGCAGCGAAAAGATATAAGCGTTTGACCAAGTTGATAACGCCTCGAAGCAATTTGAGACAAATACGCATGGAATCAGCAGTTGAATGCAGGTTTTAACCCAAATAGACATATACGTGTATATATGTATACACATACAAGTATAGACACACGAAACAGACATACACACATACATACATGTATATGTATGTACATAAAAATTATCGGCTACTCAAAAATCACACCAAACGAGCATCATTGATGTAGGCGGGTCATTTTGTGAAACAATAGGGCATACGGTACTTACCAAGAGTACAGCAGAGGAAGATCAACCATTCAACAAGGCGATGACATTGATAAACGCAACAAGTGAAATCTAAACGCTCTCCGTCAAAGTATCAACGCACCAAATCACAATTTCGGAGCAAGCACATATGAGAATAGCAGCCGACTAATAAGACAAGGATTGTCGCGGACACAATCGTACAATGGCTCAGCGGGATGCCGGGAAACCTGGAAGTAGGGGAGAGCACGGCATGGGCAGCCGTATCCGTCACACTGGCGCCTCGACGAGTTCAAGTATTTCAAATAATACACTCATGGAATCCAGGGCACGGTGATTTTCGAAAAATGTACAGAAATTCTGTGGGTGAAAGCAAATGACACAATATCCGGGGCTCAATTACCTATCATATGGTAGATGGAAACCATATGATTAAAAAGTAGTTCGATCATATTATAGGGCAATAGATATTCTTTAATGACAAATGATTCAAAAGGGTACATTGATTAATCGAGATATAACACAAGCCTGACAGTCAAAAGGAAGCGAAATGCATCTAACCCCCGCGCTGCATAGCTGCAGCGGGGGCGCCGAAACAGAGAAATTAATCGAGCGCCCGCGCTGCATGGCTGCAGCGGGGGCGCCGAAACAGAAAACTGATAGAACGCCCGCGCTGCATAGCTGCAGCGGGGGCGCCGGAACGGAGAAAGTAATCGAGCGCCCGCGCTGCATGGCTGCAGCGGGGGCGCCGAAACAGAAAACTGATAGAACGCCCGCGCTGCATAGCTGCAGCGAGGGCGCCGAAACGGAGAAAGTAATCGAGCGCCCGCGCTGCATGGCTGCAGCGGGGGCGCCGAAACAGAAAACTGATAACGCCCGCGCTGCATAGCTGCAGCGAGGGCGCCGAAACGGAGAAAGTAATCGAGCGCCCGCGCTGCATGGCTGCAGCGGGGGCGCCGAAACAGAAAACTGATAGAACGCCCGCGCTGCATAGCGGCAGCGGGGGCGCCGGAACGGAGAACTGATAGAGCACCCGCGCTGCATGCCTGCAGCAAGGCCGCCGAAGGCAAAATGGACCAGAGCGCCCGCGCTGCATGGCTGCAGCGGGGGCGCCAACGAAATTAAGATCAAATATCCGTGATGCATTCGTGCAAAGGGGCTATAATTCAGTCACACTTGCATCCGACAACACGGTTTCTCCATGTCGCATCTATGAGTATATAATTGGATAGAATCAGGTTTAGATGAATTAATACGAAATGCTCGCTAAATTAGGGCTAGACAAGGAGTGTGCAGTGAAAAATATCAACTGGTCCTTGTTGTTGTTGATTGGAATACAAGCTAGGATGCCTCGTTTTTTTCTACTTACTTGCTAGGTTTTGTGCAACCAGCACTTCGTATTACTCGTTCCAGAGACACTAGAAACGCCGGCATACCCTGCATTATAGATAATCGGTCTAATCTCGTGAATAACTAACATTCACTCTTCATTTAGGTATCGTTCCAAGCGAAATTTTACGGCTCTCCTGATAGAATAATCATGATGTGACTGTGACCCCGCGGGATAGCAAGTATTTGCAATCCATAGGTTATTGTTAGCTATTTTGGCAGAGTTATTAGAGACGAAATCATCCCGATGGCTTGTCATAATAACAGAATTGGTATTGCTCTCCTGGCTATGCAGCCTTACAGTTCCATGGCAAATCATTTTTGCCGTGCGACCAAGAATTGTTCTCATTAAATAACTAGGAGTGTCGAAATGACTAGAGCAAAGTGTGTAGGTTCAAAGGTAAAAAACGTAGATTATCACATGAAATCATATATTATACAGAGGTAGAAAACCATAATCCAGAGTCAAAATTTTCTAAATGGGACGAATCTACGACGCAAAAATCGAGATTTTATAATTTGCCGGGAGATTGAGATCTCGATCAAGGGTAGGCTCCTTTTTGTAGACTGACGAGCCGGGGTGATGCGAGAAATCGATTCGCACTCGGTGACGACTCGTGCCTTGAACACCCATGACCCTGGAACAGAAAGCGAGATAACGATTACATATAGGGCCAAGAAAAAAAAAGAAGGGGAAGCTCGTGAGCACACGAAAATATGAATAGAATTAATTTCGTCATGAGACAGCCAAGATCGCGCGCAAAAGATACATCAACAACTTAAAAGTCTCAGAAGTAAACGCGTCAATTCGCGGAAGTAGAAGCGCAGGCAGAAACACGCCGCCACGAGCAGATCCATGCGACAAATAGAAATAACATAATCAGCCCTCGGTGCATGTATATAAATGTATGGAAAGGAACCCCGATGAGTCATCATCGATTGTGCACTCGGTGAACTAAGATATGAAGGATCAAATTCTTGTTCTTTCTGCTTCATCGTTCTGAATCTTTCTCTCTCTCTCTCTCTTTCGTAAAATATCGATGGCTCAAAATAATGGTCGCGAAGGGCATTAAATATTCTGCTCTCTTTCTTTCGTGAAATATCGATGGCTCAAAATAATGGTCGCGAAGGGCATTAAAAATTCTGCTCTCTCTCTCGTTCATAGAAACTCAAGCCATTTCTTTTCTCTGCTCTTGCAGGAAAATCGCGTATGCAAAAACAAATTTGGGAAAGTTAACACACTCGGAGCCACTTGGGACATGAACAACAGGAATAAATCGCGCACGAAAGAAGACTGCCATTTCATCATGCCTCTGATAATCGAGACCTCTAAATTAATTCGATCACACGGGGACAAGATCGAACACTTATACGATAATAACTTACACAGAGGGAAGCGGGACATTTTGCTCCTGACAGGCGTCAGAAATAACGAGAAAGCAATTCCTCTTGGGTTCATGAGTATATGTAGTAAAATTACAACTTACCTCCACGGATTAGCGCCGAAAACATAAAAGACAGCATCGCGAGCAAATCTGTTAAGGCAATTGGACCACAAACACGAAGGAACGACACACGTGGTCCCACTTATGACGCTGGTGCCGGTCGCAATAAGAGTGTCAACAATAGCACGCGACGGAGCCAAAATCAGAGCATGCGCAAGCATAATCGCAAGCGGATGAAGAGCCAGAGGGCGTTGGGCGGGCGAGAACAAACGCCAGACATGATGCGAACATACTACTTATGATAATTGATATTGGACATGGGTTCATGAAGCGATTTTAAGGATAATAGTTGATATCTTATGCAACTTACCGTAGCTCAAATCTGACGTTCAACGAAGAATGTGCGAATACCGCAATACACACGTGTTGCGGCAGCCACCTGTTGCGAAAAACGATAAACCACCGGTGACCGCGGGAGTTTTAAGCGATCACGGGAGTTTCAAGTGATGGAAGAACGTTAGCAAATTAATTACGCTTGATTCAGTGGTATAGCTCGTTAGTTACTTTAGGAAAAGTATTGATTCAGTAGGGAAATCCTTGAATATAAAGATCACTACGTGTTGATAGAACACCGATTGCCAGATCCAGCCGTATATAGTATGTAAACGCATTAGATATGCCTATACATCGAGAGATTTCTTCAAAATCTTGAGAGGGGATAGAAATATATAGATGCACAACCGTACGATTATTAGCGAGTCTCAAAAAAATTGTAAACTGCATTGGGGACTAGTATCTTTATATATAGAACTTAAGTGGCAGGACACATCAACATCAAATTGAACCAGAGGCTTGCAGCGGGAGTCAGATGCATACACTACGGAAGCTGTCGAGTACAGGATTTTACGACCTGACTCGCACACATACTCACATATATAAATACAAGTTCGCCTGAAAATTTCTGTGGGAAATTGGCGTCGTAATGAAATCTCAAAGCAGATAATAGAACCAAAGGGCATCACCATGACAGATCATCAGTCGGGCCTGGTCTTCCTTGACAAACAGAGCTCTAGCGGAATCAATCATGGATCGCGATCAAAGCGGGAAACGAGTTTGCAAAAATCTCAATGTAGTGACAAAAGCGCAACTGTTGGACGACATAAGTAAGGATGAATGGGAATTCATCCAACAAATTTGTGCGCTACCGGAATTGGACATTACTATGAGTGACCAGCGCGAAGAAGAATGTGAGACGCAAAATCTGGAAGTGAACGAAGTCGAATTTGGTGATGGAAGTGTAACAAATTCATCAAGTGCTATCATTGCAAATAGCGAGACGCCAAACATTTTTAACCCCGCAGTGAATAATCGAGAGTCGAGAGTACAAAGCATAGTCTTGGATCTTATGGAATGTGAAAAATCGAGATCTGCCCAGGGTCCCGGTGAAATACTAATGGAGATAGGACTGGTCCCAAGTAACATGAACATTGTGAGCACCACGACCTTCAGTGATAACACGTATACAGCAACCGGAGATTCTGTTACAACAGACTTTCCCAAATACAATGAATCAAGTGCGGTTGCAGCTAATGACATTCCAATGGATGATCATGATTACGGTGCTAACTTGCCGGTGTACGCTGAAATCAACTCCACGGAATCAATGAGTCTCCAGGAAGTGAATTACGATCCAATCAATACACCGGTACAAGAATATGGTGAAGTGATCGACAATCATGATGACAACAAGGAGGAAAATGATGCCCATAGAATTATATCGCTAACCGAGGAAAATAGAAACAATGAGGCTCAGATGGAGTTTCTACAGTGGTACGCACCCGATCCATGCAAAAATACCCTGGTAACCGAACCGGTGGAGACTATACAATCATCAACGGAGCAATTCTCCCAACTCGGAACCAATAAAGCAATCGTCACCGTTGAAGTACATGCAATTGAAGTGGAAAATGAACTCGTGCTAAGCCAAGAATCGGACGCACCGAACACCAATTCTCGATCAGACCAACCCATTACCGACACATCTACGAATAGCTGCAATCTAACTGAAGCTTCAAGGGATACAGCATCGGATACGACCAACATAGACGCAGCAGAACGTATACAAACGAGATCATCAGTCAAGAGCCAGCAGAACTGGAACCACGTCAATACGCAAGAAGAAATAGCAAAAATCAGGTACCCCGATCTAGAAGACGTAAGGTATCAAGCAGATAATAATTGCCCCGACTTAGAAAACCCCTCCTGGGAAAATATTAAGAATTTTAGTTGTAAGCGATCGGTATTTTATCGCAAGGATAAGTTAGGAACAATATGTCCCCTCTCATATTTTAAAGAAAAGCACGAAGCCATGGGCTTCAAAGCAGACTCGAGACATATCTTGATTAAATCGAACAAAAACCCGAAAATGCCCATCTGCATGTTATGCCACTGCTGTCGATATGAGGTAAAAGATGCAATCAAGTGCGAATTTTGCGTAAAAGCATATTTCGAACTCATGATTTCAGAAATGGGAGATCAAAGAGAAATCATTGATAAGTGGGAATAATGTTGATAGAAATCGAGTTCTAGTTCTACTATAACCTCAACGTTGAAATATTACGGTGTAAATTGTAAAGAAAAAACCCAGGGAAAAAGGGGAAAGTGAGGAAGGAATGTGGAAGAAACACCCCTTTGGAATAGAACTTGAGCCATTGGAAGACTCAGAACACTCTATATGATAGAATTTGCAATTTCAATCTCACAGCAAAATATTTATTTACCCTGAGTATTTTTGAATGTCGATTCATATCTGTACTATGAGTATTTTGAATTAATAATGTTGAACTATATCTATGAATATTTGGAACTATATCTCTGAGTACCTATACTCTGAATATTTTTTGGAACCATATCTCTGAGGACCTATACTCTGAATATTTTTGAAATGATGTGTGAAAAAAAAAAAAAAATTTTGAAATAATGATGTCGATTGATATCTACACTCTGAATAATTTCGAATTTGACATGTGAAAAATTTGGAAGTAATAATGTCGATTTATATCTATACCCGCAATATTTTAAATCACGATTTATATTTATACTATGAATATTTTGAATTTGATAATATTGGACTATATCTTTTAAATCACGATTTATATTCATACTATGAATATTTTGAATTTGATAATATTGGACTATATCTTTTGAACTACGATTTATATTTATACTATGAATATTTTGAATTTGATAATATTGGACTATATCTTTTGGACTACGATTTATATTTATACTATGAATATTTTGAATTTGATGATATTGAACTATATCTTTTGAACTACGATTCATATTTATACTATGAATATTCGAATTTGATAATATTGGACTATATCTTTTGAACTACGATTTATATTTATATTGAACTATATC
This sequence comes from Eretmocerus hayati, assembly GCA_029851415.1. Classification (NCBI taxonomy): domain Eukaryota; kingdom Metazoa; phylum Arthropoda; class Insecta; order Hymenoptera; family Aphelinidae; genus Eretmocerus; species Eretmocerus hayati. Next base: position 11,111,685 of record CM056741.1, read on the forward strand.
TATATCTCTGAGTACCTATACTCGGAATATTTCTGAAATGATGTGTGAAAAAATTCTGGAAGTAATAATGTCGATTTATGTTTATACTCTGAATAATTTGAATTTGACATGTGAAAAATTTTGGAAGTAATGATGTCAATTTATATCTATATTCTGAATGATTTTGTGTGGAAAAATTTCGGAAGTAATGATATTTGGCTATTCAGGAAGTTCGAACTGAGGATGATGAACTATATGTATGAATATAGACCGAACAACCCAGATAGATAATAAGAATATGTAGAAACTGATTTTACGCAATGAGAGATACACAAGTTTCATCTTTGTAGGGGCGTTCGCCCTTCCGGAATAAGGAGGGAGGTGTGACGTACACGGGACTCGTGTACGTGTGCATAGTTGAGCATGTGTGAGTCTCGGGCATCGCGCGCCAAGTATAAACGTTTTTCGCACGCGAGTAGATCAATACTCATTACAGTATAACTTGAGATAGAATCAAGATTGAGGTTTCACTCTTTGAGCGCTATAGCAAGGAACATTTCAGAAACACAGCAGTAGAAGCATCTTACACATGTGATAACATCCTAATTGTTTAACGACAGTTTACGCTTGAGACCTAACTAATCAAACCCCGCGCTCATACTATTATAACCATCCAAAAACATGTATGCAGGTTGGCTACAAGGGCGATTTGATATGGCGAATCCCAATATGACTTCAACTCATTGGCCAAATAAGATCAGAGTCAAAGATCAATAATTTATCTTATTATAACCGAATTTCATATCTGACCTTGTACGTTCAATGTAACATACAATACACACGGTTATACGGAAGGTACAGGAACAATTGCTCATACCCCACATGTTTTGGAACAGCAAACCTCAATAAACTATAAAGTCATTAGCCATCAAGTTACAACAATCTAGAATCATTATTCAGCTCATAAACAACAATTCGAGTTACATGGAATCCACTGCACGCTTTTCTCTTGAGAGAAAAGCCTATAAATACGGCCACTTTCCGGGCGACAGGCGCACTCCGGAACACACACTTGTCTCGACTTCTTAACGGACGACTTCCATACTCACTGTAGCCACAGTATCTCTTATTGCGAATATTTACCATAACTCTACGTGAACATTACCTCATTGTACTACCTCAAGTCTTGTATATCGTCAAAGGTGACGAAGATAATATAACAACTATTGTATCAAAGGAAGAATAAACCTCCAGTTCTATTTACTCGCCGACTACAGTTCCTGGATTCGAAACCTACCGCCAAATTGGCACAACAACGCCATCTAATAGACCTCTGGGTCGTAACAATATTGTCAATGATCATATTCACTTTGCACGGTGAGACATCCCTTTTGATGTTGACGAGAAGACTGTTCAGAATAAAATATTGATTCGCACTCATCTGGATGAATAACCACGCAAAGGGTGAGATATAGCTGAGCATTTCAGAATCGTCACAGGTCTGGGTGCCAAAAATGATGAAGATATCGTATAATGATTACAAGACCACAATTAGTCCGTTGACTTAAGGGAAGACTTCTGGCACTAAAGCCCTCTTTCTGATGGTAAAAAAATCGAATGCTAGTGTCAAAATCGATAAACTTGACAAAATTCGCAAGTTGAAAATTCTTCGGTTCTTACTCTTTCCCCCTGAGATGGTAGAATGTTGAGAATCAGTGTTTGTGCTAACATAATTCTACAATATTCTATACATTTTTTGATATTTTACAGATGTTTTCGGTGCTTTTATCAAGCGTTATCACAAATTATCCAAAATAGCGCTTGTTCAGTATACTGGACATCAAAAGTCCACGGGTCGAGAAACTGTACTGATAGATAGGAGTGGCACTGTTTACGAGTCTTCGATGGCTAATACTCACTACACCTCACGAAGGATCCACCACCTAGGAATTATATGAGGCGTCAGTAGCTAAGACGATGCGATCGATAATCATTGGATCGAATATATAAGTAATATTCAGCAGTTTATTTGAACAGAACACCCATTTTGATAGTTACACAAATTGAGTAAAGCAAACTTCCCACGTGAGCGCATTAATGATTATGAGACTCCCACAAACTTCCTCGAGAGAAAAATCGATATCAATCGAGGCAAGAGCAAATAAATATTCAGCGGAGTTTTCCAGTTGAGTGAGATACTTTTAATTGATGAATTTTGATGCTCCCCTAAAACTGCGCACTACAAGTTGAAAATACAGAGAATTTCGGATAGCGAGTATGGAAACATGTGAAGATGAATAAACTACCTCAAAACTTCTCGATCTTGAGTATCGTAAGACTAGACGAATCGAGTTGATGAATATTCATATGTGTACAGTTGAATACCTATTATGACTGAGAATTCCGAGTCCCGGATGAACTGTAGCAGGGCTTCGTTCTGTTCCTACTCTGATGAATTGCAGAGAGCTTTCAAATTGGGTAAGCTTGAAGCTGACACTTTGCTCTGTTACATCAGGTCGCGGAAAATCATTATCTACACTTTTCTCAAATTTTGTTCCCTGCACTCTAAATCCCTTAAAGGTAATGCGTTTCTCGAAGCTTGGAGTGAAATCGTCTTCGAGCTAAAGTTACCTCGACTTAGAGAGAATATTACCTCTAAGGAGCTTTTACTCTAACTAGGGATAGCGCTCATCTCTTGTTAGAGATAAGTCGTGGCTCTTCTCCAACGCTCTCACGAATTCACTCGAATCTCGAGATAAGTATTTGAAGAAGGCGCGCGCGCGCGCGCATCTACCTAACCTCGCGTGGCTTTGTATTTGGTTAGTGTTCAGTCCGCGAGTGCTGGCGAGTGCCTGCACGTGCCTGCCTGATGTTGTTTGTTGCTGCGTTTTCACGCACGTGAAGGATTTTCATTTGGTGACATACTGAAAAGTGGAAAACATGGTACAGGAGGTAGAGCCGATCGTGATTGTGTCAGAGCCAATCTTAATAATACCTGAGGTGAGTGAAGATTGATCCCTACTTCAGTAGCACAAGGCTCAAAAAAGCCCGTACTAATCTGGAGTCTTGTATGCTATTTTGCAGAAAGCTTTCAAAAATGAAGCAGATTTTGGAAAATTTCTTGTTGAACAAGGGATTAGCAAGAAAAGTGTGGATATCTTGATAGGTAAGGGACAAGTTTGAGCTAGCGTAGAAAAAGGGTTATGGAGGTGATCGTATATATTGAGCAATGGAGATGCTGTCAAAATTTTCTTATTCTGCACACTACCCTACAGATGTTTCATGTGTGAATGGCTTGATCTTCTTTCTATCATTATATAGTCCCAAAAGGTTAAGGCTTACAGAGGTAATCGTATACACTTCATGTTGATCTGCAAAATTCTGAGCGATTCCTTCGACGAAAAAGGTCTGGAAGACTTATGATTGCTGTTGTTTGTACTGGAGTTATACATTTGCAGATTTCAAGGATAGGAAAGCCTGTTATGTGGATTATTTTCAAAATATGTTCTCATTGTTAATCTAGACCGCATTTACTGCTTGTGTAGATTTATGTTATATTTTCAACTTACATTTCATCTAAATGACTAATGAGGAGCTCTGTTGATCAATCATTGTCTTTCAGATTTGATTATTGAGTACGCCAAATTTTTATGGAAAAGAAATGTTGCAATCTGTTACTTTGACAAGACTGAAACAGATTGATAAATGTTTGAGAAATTAAGATTTGAATGCATATATTTCAGCATAGTCTTCAGATTCATATTGGCGTTGAAAGATAATTTCAACGCCAATATAAAATATATTCGTGTACTTATATGTAGAAGGTGTTAGCTCCAAAACTCTTAGCCAGAACACATTTGAGAATGTGATTCTTATTCAAAACAAACATTTTGAGAATAGATGTTGAACCTTGCTCATGAATTCTTCCCTTTATCTTTCAATATATTGGGTAGGAGGTTTATAACGAGGGGGATGATAGAGCTGATTTCCTCCTTTTGGTGTTAAGATTTATTTGTATTGGTATCTCCAATATGTGAAATCTCTTCCGCCATTGACTTTTGCCTGAGGTATTTGTGTGAAATGAACCTTCAAAACCTTGAACACATGAAGGAGATGAGCTTGGCCAGAATCCTCTTTTGAGATTTGAGAACATATTATCCATAGAATGATAATCATTAATCTCACATACTTTATCGCAATGGACCATGTGGGTAAAAAATCATCTCTTCATTAGAAAATTAGAAAGTACTGCTAGATCATTGACAAACAGCTCAAGTCTTGACCCTTCATCAAATCAACTGAGTAAAGTGCCACAGGGAAGAGCTAGTATGCGGGTCACCAATCTCACCCACACTCATTTCAGTTTTACGCTACCTGTAATTTAAAGAATCTGCTCTGAATCTCATGTATATCATTATTTTCATCTAGATCCATGTATGATTCTTTGACCTGAGCTTGATTGGAGAATAACTTGAGCAATGTGCAAGTTATTGCCTACATCTCTGAACAGAAGGTTAATGTAGAACATTCATCCCGTAGGAAGTACACCATATCTGCAATTAGGAAAAATTGGAACACCTTGACATTTTGGTCTCCTCTTCAAAGCACCACTAATTGTTCACTAACTGCTTACATGATTGAGTATCTTGCTCTACATCAGTGTAAGAATGAACTACTTTTAATGAAGATGAATTCATATGCATTTATTTCAGATACTAACTTGACCGTGTCTGGTTTCTATTATCAAACACAATGAAAGGAACCTTGTATAATGTACTTGGGCTGCAGTGGACAACAAAATACTGATTTTTCCATATAAGACTTTAATATCAACATAACTGATCCACAATCAAATGGAATGAAACGGTGCCACTGTAACCATGATTTCATTCCCGCTATTACTGACAATGTGATTCTTTATATTTTTCTATGCATTCAATGTTATAGAGTTTGTCCTCAGCAGGCGTCGTGGATCGTTCTGGACTACAAAATTTATTCTGTAAATTATATTATACAGTATCCAGCAAAAATGGAACGTGGAAACCTTTACTAAACAATGTCGACGTAAAATCTGCATTTTATGAAATCCCAGTCAGGTTTAATCTAAGAAGATTGCTCATAAGGACTTTCACCCGCTTCAACCGCCGTTATCCCCTAAAGATATTTTTAATACACTGTGCGTAAAAATGTGCTTTGCGCACAATTCGTCGACTTTTACTCGCAATTCATCAAAAAGTACAGTTCTACATACGGGAGTGAAACCTATTTTTCGCATCTTCGTGATGATTCAGACTCTCCCTTGCGGCTCAGGCCAGAAACCTTCCACATAAACGCGAAAAAAGGTTTTACACCGTTGCATTAAAATGTACCATTCCGTAACTCAGATGTGAAAGGGTCGTAGAGCAATCTTTGAAATGAAAATTTGGAGGTCTTAGGAAGAACCAGAACGTCCCACATATCAATTTTCACGGTAGCATGTTTGCATGAAGATTAAGGGTGAGTGATTCTTTTCGAGTTTTGAGTGCCGATAATAGGCAAGAAATGCCGATCAAAGTAATTCCCCAAATACGCACATAGATGTTTTTTTTCCTCACCTCTCGAATGATTTTTGGAAAATTGCCGTACATCCAAGGGCTTCAGACTCATCGCTGTTATTTTGGTAAAGGTTTCTACATTTTCGTTTCTTGCAGGGTACTGCACATCCTGAGACATAGATTTGCGAATCAAAATTGATAAAATACACGGTTTGAATCCAGTGGCTTCATATAGTTCCTAACTGCAGAATTGATCAATGAGTACGAATGGAATCACGTCAAATTATTTATCTAGTGAGCTATTGGTTTCAAATGATCAACAAAAAAATTATGATCATCAAACTGATTTCGAGCTCGTAAGTTTTTGGTGAGATTGGTGGATCTGTTCTTTTTTCTTTACTATTCAATCCGATACTTCACAACTATTTAGTCAGATTGGCATATGTCGCTATAATTACCCAGGTGGTGGTATACATAGCAACACTTTGAGTATATGGGCAAATCTCACGAAGTATGCGGTTTGGCCGAACAGGCCTATTTTCACGTTGTCAGAACAACAGTCGCGTTATTTCCGCCGCTCGCATTAGATCATTTTGAAGATCTACTCATATTTAATAGTTCTGCATCATTCAGAAGTCTAAAAATTGCTATAGAAAGGTACTGGGAGACGCTTCTTCGTGACAAAATCACAATTTTCGACCGAACAGGGCCATAGTTCTCTCACGCCTTAGCTCGCCACAGGCGGGGCGGTTCACCGATCGGTCTGAAAATTGGATATGTGATGGATTATAATACATAGAAACATATAATTTTCGCCCGAGGCTGTGCCTATCAATGCGTCGGAGTGCCGATGATTCGTTGGAGCGAACTCCGATTCTACATTTTCTCCTGTATCGCTCTTCTAATGGATGCAGCACTCGGGGCGGTGAATATTTCGTATCTGTAGAAACGACATATTATTCTACATCCAAAAACCTACAAATCTAGCCCAAGAACGATAGTGTGCTCGATTCCGCACGACGATGCGGCTTGAAATGAGGAAAGTTATTTTCGCGTAAATGGGGTCAAAAAAATCGTTTTTCGTGTAGCACACGAAAATTTCGATTCCGTTGGGATGGAAACCACGTGTAAACTGATATTTGTACCTCAAGAAATGCCTATGAGAATCGCCCCTACTACAGCCTCATATCGGTCGCGATGCGAGGCTTGTGAGGATCGACAAATGACGAAAATGAGCGTTTCGACGGTTGAGGCACATCTACATTTTGTACCACAGACCTTCAGAAAACACTGTAAACCATTGAACTCATCTCTCTTCTTCTATTCCAACACCAAGGATGCCATGTATTCACATACACACGAGCCAATTAGAATTACGAAAATATGAGGGTCCCACGCAAATACATGGGAAAAACTTCTACACCCTCACAAATCCACGGCGGGGCTCCAAAATGATTTACGCAAGTATTTCATCATTGTTTGAGCATTACTTGGACCAAACAAAAGTTTATCGGAGATGTGCTGCCATTCTGGAAATTTTCGAAATTTCAAAGTCGAAACCGCATAGTTCCTGAGATTTGCCCATATCTATGCGCCTATTCAGACGTGCTAAAGGCGATGCGGTTGCCATGCACGTTGAACTTTGTTCACAAAAATTTCAAAACCTTTTCCAATTAGGCTAAACGACGAGTTATCCAGACTTGATTATCATCTAACTCGGCCTGGATAACTCTTCATTTAGGCCAAATTAAAAAAAACAGTTTGAGATTTTTGTGAACGAAAGTGTGTCTGTTATATGGGTTAGGTAGTGCTCGCGGGAAAATTATTCTCGCTCACCTCCGATACTCCTGTGAATGTTGACAAACAACGAGTTGTCCACCACGATCCAGATGATAATAAGTTGTAAACAATTAGTTCCAAATTTCACATCGTGCAAATTTTGAGTTACATGTAAATGGAATATAATTCCCGGGTTGCACGGCGACCGCATGACCTTAACGTTGGCCGCTGTCCTGTTTAGTAGTATCCCCCTCTTCTGAGTGTCATGATTTAGGATATAATTTTCGAATGATAACATTAGAGAGATTTTCCAGATTAATAAGTGCTGTGTCATTTTCAGGTTCGTTACTGTGAAAAGATTTTGGCAACGTTTCTTGTGACTGTCTCGATTGTAACAAAAATGGATCGTGTTCATTGTTCCATATGCTCGAAAAAGTGTGATGATCTATTAGATTCCAAAAATCATTTCCACAGCATCCATTCCAACACTTTGAAAACCTCATCGAATTCTCTATGCAGGCAGGAAAATTGCCACGTTTCTCGCAACAGTTTCAATAACTTATTAAAACACATCAGACAATCTCATCTTGTATTACCTCCTAAACGATCTAATGTGAAATCAGATCAATCAAAGTATGCAGAAAAGCGAGCATCCGCTGACTCTAGCGATAGTCTTAGTAAAAATTTGCCTCTGATGACCAATAGTGTGAGTCGTGCTCAGAATTTGAAGAGGAAAGCCCCGACAGCGTCTTGTAACGAATCTGATCCCGCTGAACCACATTATTGGAATGAAATCAAACACTTGCGTAAGTCTGTAGAGGATGGCGCAACTAAAATGATGACTGGACTCAAAGTTTCATCCAAGTTCACTTCAGCTAACTTGACTAGAGTAGCGGAAAGTACTGAGACACTACTTTCGGAAATCTCAGAAGTCTCGAAAATAACTCTCACCAATTTTCTCAAGTCTATCGATGTTGATTTTACCCCCGAGATAAATACTTTCGTAAATAATTTCAGGTTTGATAACTCTGTTGGAAAATTGAGAACTAAAAAAAGCTTCGAACAAGCTGTTAAGAGGTCTTTTAAACGCGTCGAGCCCGTACCATATCCCCTTGGTATCCGCTTTGAGAGACGTTTTAATTACAAAAGACATCGCCCCGAATACACCAGAGTCTATGAAACATTTCTGTTTCTATCATCGAAATATTGACGCTGATTATTTCTCACAAGTCCGTGCGAAAGTACATTGAATCGGAAGAAAAATCTACCGATGGGTTCATGCGCGGTTTCATAGATGGATTGTCTTTTAAATTGAATGAATTCTTTCAGAAATTTCCCAAAGCTCTCCGACTTAATATTTACTTTGACGAAGTTGTAGTAAATAACAAACTAGGGAATAAAGTATCACCGCACAAACTAGAAATGTTTTACTTTACTATCCAGAATCTTCCAAAATTTTTCAACTCTTTGTTGGGAGGTATACATGTTTTTGGAATAGCTTACGCTGCGGATATCACTAAATATGGTTTCCATAAAGTTCTGCAACCTTTCTTGAATGATTTAGAGAAATTTGAGAGCGATGAAGGAGTCTCGATCAAGATCGGTTCAGAAGACTACGTCCTTAGAGCAGGTCTGGCTTCGTTTAGTGGCGATGGGCTAGCAGCTCACCAAGTTTTTGAACTTCTCGCGCCTGGAGCTTTACATTTTTGTCGGATGTGTATGATCAGCCGTGATGATTTTCATAAAGATATCAACAGTTCTGCAGTTTTGCGGACTAAGGAACAACATGCAGAACAACTTAAGATCTTGAATCAGCAAAAGACCCAAAAAGATTATTTGGAGAAACGAACAGAGTTTGGAATCAACGGAGACAGCGCTTTGCATAAGAGTAGGTCATGGCATTTTACTAACAATTGGGTATTCGATCCAATGCACGATATCTTCGAAGGCAACGGTCCTTTGGCCCTCAAGCTAGTGTTCTTACACTTTATCAGCCATCCAAAGTATCAATTGACAGTAGAAAAACTCAACAACAGAATTGATCAATTTGATTATGGATCAAGTGATATCAAAGATAAGCCATCTGGCAATTTCAACAGGAAACAACTTTCCAATCTAAGTGACCATAAAATCAGGCAAACATCCGCTCAAACGTGGTGTCTGATGCGAATATTCCCTTTCTTAGTCTCTGATCTGGTCGACAGTGATGATGAACATCTACAGTTGATTATACTCTTGAATAAAATAACAGAAATTGTTCTTTGTCCGGTAACCTGCCTTTCGATTCTACCTTACTCTAGAATTTTGATACAGGATTTCAATTCTCTATTCGAAAAACTCTTTCCCGAGGTGAATCCCATCAACAAACTCCATCATTGGCTACACTATTGGGACTGCATTCGATTCTCAGGTCCTATGAGACCGTTCTGCTGTTTCAGATTCGAAGCAAAACATCGCGAGTTCACGAAATATGGTTGCATTGGTCAGAATTTCAAGAACCTTTCAAAATCGATGATAGATTTGGCTCAAACAAAACAAGCAGCTGTTTGGGGAGGAAAGGAAGTCGCTCTCGGGGCTTTCGATTATTCTCATGCAAAGGAGGTTTGCGTTGTGCAAACTTTGAGCAAAGAAAAATTGATGCATGATATTAGTCTCCGAGAAAATGACAAAGTCGAGATTGTGTCGAAAATCTCCATTCATGGGGCTGAATTCTTGAGAAATTCTTTCGTTGCCCTCGAAAACTGGATTGATGCGGAGAAGCATAACGGAACTATGATCTTTGGTCGTATCTTAGAGATAGTTATTTATAAAAAAGATCAAGTCTATCTGTATTGCGAGGAGTGGCCTGTCCAATACTTGGAGGAATCTTTGAATGCTTACGCGGTTATTAAGGGAGGTAAAACAAGGCTGATTGCTTCTGATAAACTCTATGAACACAAACCGCTCTCCGTATGGAGAGATTATCGAAGCAATCATCAATACATTTGCTTGAGACATTTAATTTTCTGATGAATGAGTCTGAAAAGTACATTATTGTCCTGGGTGCTCAATTCGGACATTAGGGCAGTCAATTTCCCGAGCAAAGCAAAGGAAATAAGTTCTTCGTGCCCGGAATGAGCTTGCAAGCACAGGGTGATAATGATTTTTCATCATGGGAATCCTAAAATTGCGTTTAAGAGCGGCATTTTCACTTCAGAATGATGGAAATGAAATTTTCAGCACTCTCTCATCAAACTTTGAATGGCCAAAATTGGCTATAACTCGAATATCTGACATGCACTCATCGATATTCAAAAATATCCTGCCTAGTTTACTTCTGAATAACTAGATCATAAAGCCGAAAAGTTACACACAGGCGGTGTTCAAATTCATTTTGTTAATTAATTTTCTAAAATCTATACGAACTAGTCACTAGAATCAATCACAGATCAGGATGAAATCTACCCCAGGTTATGTACCAAGGTGAGTGAGTAACGATTTTGGCACAGTCCTCAACGCTTGATAAGCTGGAAGAGTTACCTGGGAAAATGAAAGAGCTGTGAGAATGTGTATGCGGCATGTACGCTGTAAGCATATCCCCCGACCCAAATGAATAATAACACTGCTTCGTAGAATGCACACGCTATAAAAATTGATTGAATGATCAACCAGTAAGTTTAATCAATTTATTAAAATTGAATCAGGTGATTGAAGACTTAAGCAACTGGTTGACACAAGTAGCTCCTATTATAATAGGATTTCAACTACTTTGTCGATATTTGAACCACTGCATCCAATTATTCATCCAATCACTATAGTTGAACATCACTGCGCTTTTTCAAGTTTTCTCGATCAAGTATTGCACATTGCAGAATCTGCTTCCTTTTTTCGAAGCATTGGAGCGATTGATCACCAGGTCATGATGCGGCTTTCTGTATGAGTCAATATCTCAATCTCACGGCGATCTCTGTTGTGTGACTCTCATCGTGGTCGAAACTTCAATAAATGTTGTCATTTTCTGGAGGATAAGTTCTCATTCTTTATAGGTTCCAAAGCAGCAATATTTTATCGCCATGATATTTTGATTCTTTCATTTACATAATTTCCGGTCGGTTCGTAAGACATTTTGCGATATTGTTGATGTCTTCCGAGCCTGGCGAGGGGCATGCTGCGCGAATGAGCATTTGCAATTGATTGGCATTAGGCCGAATCCATGTAAGATCAGGCAGCGAAAAAAGTTGGGGTCACGGATATTTCTGACGATGAAGTATATCATTCTTGAGACGAGATGATGAGACAAGTATTTTTTTGTTTCGTCTAAATCGATTTCCTGTCAGAGCTACGCGAATTTGGAGATCGGGAGCTGCAAAATCAATTTTAAAAAAACTGACACTTTGAAATCAGTAAAGATGCAATAATTCCTATGCGACTTTGAATATTCAGCTGAATCTTGTTGGATATAGTTACTAGGTAGATGTTGCATGCAAATTTATTTTAATTAGGTTGGAATTGCCATTCGGATCCGGAAAAACTCGTTTTTTACGAGAAATTAAAAAAAATTAATTACTCAAAAATACCATCGTGAATTTCTTTGGTGGTTTTCTGGGGGTATTTGATGACATGATGATTCAGAGGGTACTCTCAGAGTCGGCGCTAAAAGCTCCAGATGACCAAAAAAAAAATATTTTTTGGAAAAAAAAATTTTTCTTGTCTCAAATAGGTTCTGGCATCCTTCAAATAATGAATATTGGCTGAATAGTAGTACCTACAGAGTACAGGACCTGCAAATATCTACAGAGACTCATTTCCTCCAACTTATCTTGCACAGGAAGTAAGCACGGTGCCCAAGCTTGTTGAAAGTGCTATATGAGCAAAAATGCTTTCAGTCTCATATCACTGCCAGTGGTGGATAACACTTACTGGAAAAACGTAGACGTAGAGAAAATCAGACTGAAAGCATTTTTGCTCATATAGCCTTTTCAACAAGCTTGACCACTGTGCTTACTTCCTGTGCAAGATAAGTTGGAGGAAATGAGTCTCTGTAGATATTTGCAGGTCCTGTACTCTGTAGGTACTACTATTCAGCCAATATTCATTATTTGAAGGATGCCAGAACCTATTTGAGACAATAAAAAAATTTTTTCCCGAAAAATATTTTTTTTGGTCATTTCGAGCTTTTAGCGCCGACTCGGAGAGTACCCTCCGAAACATCATGTCATCAAATACCCCCAGAAAAATCACCAAAGTAATTCACGATGGTGTTTTTGAGTAATTGATTCTTTTTAATTTCTTGTAAAAAACGAGTTTTTTCGGATCCGAATGGCAATTCCAACCTAATTAGTGTAAATTTGCATGCAACATCTACCTAGTAAGTATATCCAACAAGATTCAGCTGAATATTCAAAGTCGCATAGGAATTATTGCATCTCTACTGATTTTAAAGTGTCAGTTTTTCTAAAATTGATTTTGCAGCTCCCGATCTCCAAATTCGCGTAGCTCTGACAGGAAATCGATTTAGGCCAAACAAAAAAATACGTGTCTCCTCATTTTGTCTCAAGAATGATATACTTCATCGGCAGGAATATCCGTGACCTCAACTTTTTTCGCTGCGTGATCTTACATGGATTCGGCCATTAATAATCACCAGACATAAGATTAGTACGTAAGAATCGATTATCTCCTAATAACATGTTTCTTCAAAATTCCAGATCAAGAAATCGATGGCCACGCATTTTCTAAAATGACAGAGGAAAAGTATGAAAAGATTGGGGTCACGGCAGGTTCAATAATAAAACTTATCGAATTGAGAGATCGGATAAGTGGTTTCTCTGTCGTCGGTTCTAATAATTTGCCTGAGAGATCTGTACAGGATCCAAGCCCCTTAAATGACGTCACACACGCTACACAGAATACTTCCAATTGTAGTGAGAATTCTTCTCACTCTTCGTTAGATTTAGACTCTACCGGTGACGAAGTGCCCCATGGAGATGTTACTCCAAGTAGCAATGATGAGGTAAGATCACAAATTTTCGCATGAAATCAATCTTCACGATCTTATACCATCCACCCCATGTGATTATTACACTTCTGCAGAACTCGCATCAGTATTCTCAAGTATATCCTGTCAGAGAGTGGGCATCAAAAACATTAGTTGGTAAAAAGTTGGTAAACTTCGTTGGAATATTGGAAAGTGGTGTATTCTCAAGATCTGATCGCAGTAATGCATTGCTCGGTATTGTCCGCAACTTTATAAAGATCCATCCCAATGGATAGTGAGTTAATCTTCTTCTCGTTGAATTTCTCGATAATGTACTGCCTATCCCAGTCGCAAACAGAATTCAGATCGAGTATATTTTTACGATACTTCACTTTTCAATCAACCTTGCTTGCAATTCTGGGATCATATATTGCAAAGTGGCCTGAAGCTTGAGCCTTGAGCTCTTGAAGATGATAGTTATGTGAATGACGTTTCAGAAAATTATTCCTACGTTCAAAACACTAAATGCAATCAAAATATCTGCCGGTTTTTCAAGATGATTTGAATATGAATATTATCGAGCTAACTTGTTGGGTGAAATGTCCCGCTTCGAAAGTTTCTGCTCCGTTTTTTATTGTAGTCCATTGTAAAAACCAAGAGATTCCAATTCAAATCAATATTTGCAGTTATCCCGATGCTTCCGACAAGATACAACTCGCTGTAGATATTATCAACCAATTTCCCAAATTGCGAGACTCAACAACCACGCTTGGATGTGTAAGCATTACGAAAAATTACATTCACGTAGTGTATCCAAATATCGGGCAATCTTGACGACATTTCATTCTCTTTTATCAGGAATACCTTTACGATCCTATTTCATGCTCGGGGCTTATACAAGAGAAATTCAAGGCACTGAAAGTGGGATTACCCAAAGAAGAGAAGAAAAGGGTCCGTGCGTCTAAACCTGCGCGTAAGAAAGGATCCCAAACTCCCTCAGAACCATCAACTGTCCAATGTGAAGTCCCGCTCGAAGCATCTAATAGTCAACCTGAAGCTCCCTTGGGAGCATGCACTTCTGGATCAGATACGGTCGAAGAGAGACGAACGTCGCCTACCAAGGAAGAATACGAAGCTTATGTAAAGAATTTTTCAATAATAATCGACCTTCCATCGCTGCCAGTTTTGGGTTCTCAGAACTGATTATTGGTTTTCAAAACTATCGACCATTGCATTTTTTGCCATAAGTATATAGAAATTTTCCGTTATGAAATGTACGTAATAACATTGAATAGCAATCGATGTTTCTTCTCTTCCAGTTGTAAAACATAGCCCAATCTTCTAGGGCAACAATCATGAGATAATATACCGATGATGGTTACTATCATTGCTTTTCGGGACTAGACCATGTTATACAACTGAAAGCAAAGAGGGATTGATTGTTATGAAATATTGTTACGTACATGTTATCACTGAAATCATCAATCTACTTAGTGCAAAAACTGCAAAAATTAGCAGTTCTGAGAACCAATACATCCTAATTTTTATTCCCATCTCGGTTGTTCAAACTCTGAAAAATCGTTACAGATTAAGGAGTTACAAGCGATTACGCCCACTGACCAGACTAAACAGGATATCTTTGAACTCATGGATATAACTCGAGAACAACGCCAGATTGAGATAAAAATGCCGACAAAAGAACCTGTACCAAATCAAGAACCAGCACCAGATCAAGAACCCACACCAGATCAGCAACCAGTATCACATCAAGAGAAGATTCTTGATAGATTCCCTAGATTTTTAGACTTTGATGGCGAAGTGGTTAGTACAAACATCGCTTTTCTCTCGTCGAAGAGTTTCTGGGAGACATGAAGAATCCAACTTTTATATGCAATAATATTGGAAGATGGATAAGTCGTGTCCCTTCTAGCACTTTTTATTGACGCTCAATTCAGTAATGGATCATTTGATGTTAATTTGAGTTGTGTTCCAGCTTTTCAGGGAGTATGCAGCATGCTACAAATGCGCGGATTTCAAGGAACAAGTCAAAATTCATACTCCAAAAATTTTAAAGTACTGTCAAAAAGTGTATCCTGAGAAATTAGCAAGAATTTCGAGCTTCTCTCAAGAAGGTAACAACGAAATCATTATCCCACCAAGCCACGATAAGCTTACCATTTATTCTTTTATAGATTATTTAAGTGCTATTGTAGCGTTGTCAGAAATCATACCCTTATCAAAAATCAAGAGGAGCTCAGTGAGTTGATATCATCTTCAGTAATAGTACTAGCAATATCTGATAATGATCATCTAGTTCATTGCATATTTTTTTCCATTTGCAGAAAACCCCAAAACTCGAAAAGCCATGTCCAAATCCAAATTTATTACAGATCGACCACGTGAGTATCTGAGTGTCAAGTCTTGGTCATAACTTTGATCTCACGGGTTCATTTGAGGCCCTTCAGATGTACTTTGAGAGAAAATGAGATGACAAACCGTTTTCTCATCAATGAACAGTATGGGAGCTATGAAATGCGTAGAGTTTATAAAACGACGACCGGATGATTTTGGAATGCTTCTTGTTCTCCTTTCTCCATTTTTTATCTCGCGTACACTATTTTACATTTTTGATTCTTCGAATATTGCATCCTTTTATTCGAGCTCTCGCTTCTTCAGAGTCTTCCATATTTCCTCATGTCAAAATCTGAGAACTATCAACATTCGACTCTTTTGAATTACAGGAATCCGACGACTCTCTGGTCGTAAACTTGCTGCATCAAAATACAGAGGGGATAGGAAAACAGCCATTTATGAAATGCAATTTACGTGACGGAAAACCTTTGAATTTCCGGATTCTCATGGATGGCAAGACGATATTAATCGGAGAGGGCACTCTTTCCACCTTCGAGTTACTCGTCAAGATCCACTACATTTTCCATATTGAATTTTGTGAACAGCTTGAGGATTTTTTTAACTTTGTAACAAGTTTTTTCATGGAAGTAGGAAAACCAACCACGACCAATGCTTCCTTAAATATCAGTTTGAACAATGTTGAGATTTAGGTGGACTGTAATTGTTACTGTACAGAAAATTGTATTATCTGTAGATGGAACCTTCAATTTTAAGCATATTCTCATATTACGTACCAGCAAGGATTTTCAAAAAGTCTTAATGATAAAGTCAAATACGGATTATTATGATATAAAGTGAAGATGTAACTTCAGTTTCAACATATTCTACCATATTGTGTCAACAAGGTATTTTCACACTCCATTTGAATCACATTCATAGAGACAATTCAACTATAAGAGTATACTGTGATACGACAGTGAAATGTTTGTGATATCTCAAGGAATTGTACTTCTAGAAGTCTAGTGAGTTTTGTAAAAAAGTATATGAAGTTACCTGTAGACACTTTCATATTTTTGTAATGTAATAAATTGAAAAAGTTTAACTCTTCGTTCCTGAATTCTACATTCATATCGATCAGTCGAATAAATTCAAATGTAATAGAGATGGTATGCAACTCGCTTGTCATGTACGGGTTACAATATCTATTCATGATTGCTTGGATTGATGGCACCTCAACCAAAGTACTCATAGAAGAGTCAAGTTCTCATAGAGAAATATTTCCTCTATTTACCTGTGTATATTTGGTCCAGAAGTAATGTGTAGCGCATGTCAATCCTACTTCATCTACAAAAAAGCAATATGTGGAAACATGTTCCGACTTTTACATACTTTGATCTCAATCTCTTCTGAGCCAAAATTATTACATAGGGATAAAATGTGGTCAAATATGGGGAATCGTTAGGGTTCTTCTTGCCTACCTTATATTTTATCAGAGAAAATTGATGAAAAGTGGTGAAATACGTATAGAAGATTCTTAGAGTCCTTTTCGCCTGCATCATATTCTATCAAAGGAGACTGAAAAACAGTGGGGAAATATAGGATACTGTTAGAATTTTTCTTGCCTAAATCAAATTCTTTGAGTGGAGATTGCACTAGATTATGACATATCCCTCACAAATATTTTAGCTAATGGGTGGTGGCAAAATATGAGAGGCTGTTAGGATTCTTCTTGCCTAAATCAAATTCTATTAGTGGAGATTGCACTAGATTATGACATATCCCTCGCAAATATTTGAGCTAATGGGTGGTGGCAAAATATGAGAGACTGTTAGAATTCTTCTTGGCTAAATCAAATTCTATTAGTAGAGACTGCACTGGATTATGACAAATCCTTCTCAAACGTTTTAGCTAATGGGCGGTGGTTATGGCTGTATGCCGTGGCACAAAGGTAGATTTTCTCACGCCAAAAAATCACTTTTTCAGGAAAATTCGGTCTAATGTAGGTACACTTCTGGCAATTATTGAAGAATAATTTCTCATGACCACAACTAATGGTGAGTTTTGAGACTCCGGAGTAGACTCATTGAGGTTATGAACCCGCTTTTTTAGCATTGACGGGTGACTTCACTCTAACGTCGAGGTAAGCAACACGGCTATGGCGATTCATCTCCAGTTAGAGGTCGATCTGTACAGACTTGTCGATCCTAACTCTAGTTAGAGGTATTTTTCTCTTTACTTGGAGATATTCTTCCTAACTCTACCCTTCGAGTTAAATTTTACTCTACTTAAAGGGAAATTTACCTCTAAGGGATTTAGAGTGCTCAGAAATGATGACTTTTGAAGAAAAATGACGGAAGAGAGATATTCTGCTCTAAGTGGGCAAAATGACATCAAAATTGAGGCCAAAGTCAGAGAACTTTGTCCAATAAAATTACCATACGGTTGTATTTTTTGTATTTTCTCTGCTAATTAAGATATTTCCCCGCTCATTCTGTGATTGGAGAATTGAGTTGTTCAGAGTGCAGATGAAAAGAATGAAAGAGATGTTTCCCTTCTTTCATCGTTGATAGGCGTACACTGCGATCATTGTCACCAGTGGGGCCCACATTTCTTCAATTTTTACCGACTCATATTTATCCGAAAAATGTTTCTTGTGACCATCTTCGATGTTGACTCACTCTGCTAAGAAGGCAGATGGAGAAGAATTTGCCCCCATACACTATGGAAATGGTGCTGAAGCCACTCTCATCGCATTCATCAGGTCAAAATACGTAGAAAATCGTAGTTTAGGTACGCTTTAAACTCGCTCCAAGGGTGCATCATCAGAATCATGTGTTCACAAAATCATCAAAAGAAGCTGAAAACGCAGTTTTTAAGAAGCTCAGTATTTCGCGATTCGAAGTTATCCCCGAAGTCCAGTCACAAAACTGGTTTCGGATTCGGTTTCTACGTCGAAAGTACACAAAGAAGTCGTTGTTTGGTCAATACGCTACTTCTGGCCCAATATTTTGGTGTCCATCATAATAAGTGCCCCTCCGGAAACGAACAATTCAGCGCCATTTTTACGATCGTGCTACTCATTGTTATTATGGTGGTCAAAACCACCATCAGCCTAACTTTTGCTGAACGGTTTTTGACGTAAAATTTGGTGAGGAGTCCGATGAGAATGTCAGATTCGAGATAATATGGGGCCTTGCGCTCAAAACCTGGGTTTTTCTGGAAGAAACTACATTTCAGAGGTTATGTTCGGCTTTAACGAATCTCAGAATATTTTTTTCCGTGTAATTCAGCTTTTTTCGTTCAGAAATATGTATCTTGGATGATTTTTTAATTGAGATCTATACTGGTGAGATTTGAATCAAAAAGTTGAAAATTCGAATTTCTTACGAACTATTCAAACAGAAGTAGGGTGCCAACCAATCACGAATGGCTTCCGGGGCCTAATATTGTGCTTCCCATCTTCACTCATATCATATGCACAATGTACCTAAAGTTATAGGAAAATCACTGACCCGCGACACAAAAGCTGGCGGTATTGAGAGGGTTCGATTGTTAGATTTTTCGGACAGGGGGCTGGGGCTGATAGAATTGATAGATTGGAAGCTCTCGATCGTTTGCCGTTGATAAAAGCATGGGTTGACGATGAAATTTTTGGAATAAACTCATTTGAGAATTGGATGTTTAACCCGTCGTCTTATGATGGGTGTACCGAGTTCAATAGCAGGAAGTGACGGGATATTCTTCTGTACTTATCGGCCACAATGATGAAAAATTAGGCGTAGGAAGCTTGAATTCTGTACTCCTTGGCAAATTCATGAAAATAGAGGGTTGACGGACGATTCGGAGAGAGTTCTTGAATGAAAACTGATAACGCGGTTATACATGTATAACCCCCGTGCTCGTTGTGACGAGGTTACGGTAGTCAAGCGATGCACCAAAAATTATAATTCTTGATTTCACGGATTCTATCATCGTGAAAATGATTTCTGGCCTCATCTGAATTCATATTTTGAATTCACAGATAGAAATCAATGAAGTCAGGAAGGCGAATATGGATTTTTGGGTTCATTGCTACTATCGGTTTTCACCTTGATTCGCGAGTCGCTATCGAAAGGCGAGTTCGTCCACACTCAATGCGTCGTCTGCTACAACAGCAGCCCCTTGGAGAAAAATCTCTTGTCATGAATACCAACAAGATGTTTTAATTCTCGTGCTATAAAATATCGTATGGAGCCGCATCCAGATGGGTGGTTGTGCTACGGGGGACTTATAGCACTCACTTCGCTCAAGCCATAAATAGTACTCCATGCTGTACAATTGCCCATCTACGTGTAGTGCCATAAACTGATATCCAAGCCTCTATTAGGAATAGTAGAATCTTCAATGGACAAGAAACGTCCCATGTGATGCATTTTTCCTTCCGTTACTCGAGCTCCCCCTCGTCTGAATTTTACGACTTTTCAGAAACTGTACTCGCACAGGCTCAACTTGAGTCCGCGATTCCCAAGATCTCAAGCCAGAGGTTGTCCTCCAAGCCCTGGAAGAGCCAAAGATCGGATGTGCCTGTTCAAGCTTGCGCTCAGAAGCGTTAGCCGACGTCGAGAGTCGTCAAGGAATCATTGCCAAAATCTTGGCTCTCTTGCTAGTAACTTTTGTCTTTGATTTCAATAAAAGATGTGGGACATTACGAATCGACTGGTGGTGTCAGCAAACATCATTCATACATCGTTTGAAATATTCGAGTGAGTCGAATTAACAGCAGAGTAAAATCATTCAAAATTCCGAGGCACTTAGCGCGTGGGTGTCATCACTCCAGATTCAAGGCTACCTAGCTTTCCCGTGTTTCGATCACTCATGCACCACTGTATCAGTATAAAAGTTTTCTTGATGAAATATTCAGGAATGTATCTTGTAAAAAGTTGTTCAGGCACTGAACAACTGTCAGAATGAATCTGTTCCCTCTAAATTATGTCCACGCAACACTTTACCTCCAAGTTATTCTTTCAGAGCCATTCATAATAAGAGCGAGAGTGGTGGAAAATTAATCAAAACTTTTTTAATACGCCCGACAAACAACTCTGTTATTTCCGTTGACAAGGCCAAAACCACTTTCGCCACGGCCACCACCACAACCACCACCACCACCATCACAAAGAAGAAGACAGCAATCGAGGATGAACGACAAAGTTATGAATGAGCTTGCGGTATATCTGCAAAAAAGGCAGTATCAGACAGTAGCAGAGCAAGAGACAGTGTGAAAGCAAATTAGACGACGTAGCAGCAAAAACTTTAGTAGCTTTAGAGACGTGAACAAATTGAGCGGTCATCCGGTTCACGCATACGTCCGATGTCTATGCTAAAAAGCTCACTTGCAAGCTCTAAACGTGGAACAAGAAGGAATTACCTCAACTTACTCTCGTCATTCCAACAAACTGAGATAGTTCAAGCTCTACTCATACCTCCAGGCTACGTATTTCAAACCAGACACTCTAACCTTTGTCCGAGCAATTCATCGCAGAAAGTGATCAAGCTTCATCCACCTGAGCTTTTTGTTGCCATTACCACAGATATGTTGTTACACCCTTTGATGTCGGCAAACTTTTATGCTTCCTACCCTATCCCCACCATATATACCTTCATAACTATAATAAGAAACGTGAGTTGGTCTGGTGGATGCAGCAGACCCGCGGGAGCAGTTGCTCTTCCTCAAGTGACGAGGCGTAACTACGCCAAGTATATATCATATATGGAGCTTTACACGTAGCACATCAACCTCGCGTCACCCCGGGAAACTCACAGCATTCATGGAACCACCACCTCCACCACCTCCACCACCACCACCACTGTCAGCATCACTAACCATAGTGGAAGGTAAAAAGTTGAAAAAGGAATATGATGGATCATCGTTGAGAGCGATATCAGTCCGAAGAGTATATAGTCGGACAACCTTTATACAGTTTGAGAATAAGGTGTGGGTAGAGGGATGTTGGTGGTGGTAGATGGGGAGGCTGGTAAGAGATTAAACTCTTTTAACCCTTGTTCTTTTATGCGGCTGGTGAGGTAGAGTGGTAGGATGATCCGCGGAGCCTTTTCATCGGTATGGTAATTTATTTACAGAGAAAATTTGATGAGCTCGAGGCCAAAGTGTTGCGGAAGGAAAGAAAAAAGTCTCTATAGTAGATCTAATCCATCAAGGATGATATCTTTTGAGTGATACTACCGCGTGGGGAATGGCTTAGCAGATGGTTTGAGCTTAAGCTATCCCGCTAAGCAAAAATTTTGATGATGAAAGTGTACATATGTCTCAGGAAAGTGAGGGACTAGGAACTTCCATCAAGAGGAATTGCTTTGCTGTAAATGACTCGTCTTTATTCTTGCTTTGGATATGGAGTTTGTACTATGCCTCAGGCGCAAGTATTTTACTGTAATTTGTTGGTGTCACTACGATTAGGAGAGATTGTTTCAAACGTTGTGATTCAATTCTGTGATGGATATGACCCCTATTTCCACAAATGGAATATTCGTTGTTCAGCGAAATGATGTTGAGACGACGAGAAGTGACTCACATAGAATCAACATTGTACGCGGATTGGGTTCTTGCTTAAATGATGCAAGATCACATGGATTGATTCATGGTTTGATGATTGTTTCCTGCAACAGTAGTTTTCAGTCAGGTGACAGATATTCTAGGACGTGAATAGCTAATGGGAGTATATTCGATGAATAGAAGCACATTCCCTTGTTCCATCATTTTTATTCTCCGAATATCAAAAATATTGTTCGATCAAAGATAAAAAATGATTATTGAACCCAAATGATTCTTCAAGGTAGACTATCACCTATCATAGTTATCATTTTCATCAAAGCTATTTTTACGATAATGATGATGAAATCACTCGTGGGGAACACATAGAAATTACCATCCCGAGTCTAGGATGTTTTGTATATGCTATGTCGACCACATATGCAATCACATCATCATACATCACATATCTTGATCTACTATTTTCCATCTCACTTTTGTACGTTTGGAATATATCCCTCTAGTGAGCATGTCTGTCAAATCATGGACATATGAACAAAAAAGTCACCATTTTCAATTTCCTACCCAATTCCAGGACCCTACCAAATTTCATCTCATTTATCTTGTCATGGACTTTTAAGGAATTGGATTGAGAGCATCTGAGCCTGGGCTCTTGGAAGCACGAAAATTCATGGTAGGGACGTGATTGCTCGGAATACTGGAGATAGCCTGACTCCCATATTTCAGCTGAAAAAACAATGAGCGTGTTCCTATTCAGAGGATCCGCGTCAACTCTGTACTTCGTTCCGGAGATAAAAACGGAATGTGTTCTCTCTGATGAGGTAATTCCTCCTTCCGTTGACTCCACTGTATGCAAAATTGATAAGTATTTAGAATTTTCGTTCCATTTTTTTTCACCTGTAAACATTATCTGCAATCGTAAGAGCACGATACATTTTGAGATTGATTGATCAAACCTCTGTTCATAATCACTCATGATAGAAAATTGAGGTATACATCTTGAAAAATCAGTGACCATACTGTGATAAAACAAACAATCTTGTTCAAATAATTGCGTAACATGAATCTATATTGACATTTTTTCATTCTATCGATAAAATTGATCTATCAGGCAAACAACTTTCGATGAAACTGTTCTCCGAAACAGTCTTTCACAAAATATGTGAAATTCCTCAAAGCCCTTTTCCACACACGATTTCGAAATAATTCAGCGAAACCATTGGCAAAACACAGTTGTAAACGAGTTTCAGCAAGTGGCTTCCCGAACGCAAACTCTTTGCATCGCCAAACTTATTTTCAAAGCCGAAGCGAAGCGCTGAAACTCGGGGAAACAAACTCGGCGCTTCGCGCGAATTGGCTAATATCTTGGAAAATTCATGCAGCTGTGAGTATTTACGAGTCCGTGTACCCCCTATTCAGTGCTGCATACGGGAATACAACCAAATTCACTAGGTAACATACAACTCGTTGCTGCTGAACTTTGCCGCAGTGCCATCGAACGTGCGTTACAAGTCGTCAAATAAATTTTCGAATATAGGGTAAGGGTGAGTGTAATGGACCACTGCTCTTGGTGACATTGTTATTATCGATATCGTCGTAGAATTTTATGTGGTAAAAGTTTTAGTGAGGTCATATGTGAGAGGGCGTTTCCAGACACTGCTGGATGAATTGTCTGACACTATCCAGACTTGTATCACTTGACACATTGATTAACACAAGTATTTTATTTTGTTGAGCTCGTCACTATCACATGATACGAATTTGACCAGGGTATGATCATTTCGACCGATTGGTCTTCTGAGTGAAGGATTTTGCTGGTTTGAAACGGGAAAATATCCTACGCACTCAATGTTTTTCCCGGAATCGGCTCAACATTGTATACGAAATGGGCTTTGTGATATAGCACGTCAGAAAAGTATTGATATTGCCAATTCTGCTTTCGACAGTTTCTTTCTCCGAGGTTATAATGTTCTAGATCATCTTCTTGCCATAAAGAATCCTCCTAATTTTCCTCTGTTTTGGAGGCTATTGAATTTTACCGCACAACTTGTTATTGTGGCCATGGAGAACCAGTGAATCAAAATTCTCCAAACATTTTCATTTTTTCGAGGAAAAAATTTCTGGAGCAACCTGATGAGGATAGAGGACGGAGATTTCAGCGGATCAGAACTAGATATCAGATGGAAATTTTCAGCAGTACTTTTCGAAAACTATTGCATCTGATTTGTTGGAGTTGTTCCCTGCCTTCGTTGGTTTTGCGAATACTTCGTCACTGGAGCCTGGATTAGCATGAAAATCGTCTCATGTATTGCATAATTGGAATTAATGCATCATATGCTATTCAGAGAAATATGACTGGTCGGTTCTTTTATGCGTTCATCAAAGAGTAGTGGAGAGACAGCAAAATTCATTAGGTAATGAATAATACTTTCATCCATACAGAAAATGTTGCAAATTTATAATGAAAACTACGCACTCTGGGACGATTTCTCTCGCATTTCACACCCTTTCCCCTCTTCATAATGAGGTTGACAGTATTCTTCGAAAGGTTATGAAGAGTTGATTATTTGAAAATCCATGGCATTTCTGCGAAAATGAAGCAAATGTGAATAGTTTTCATGCGAACAAAGGATAACGAGCCGTCAAGCTGCAAATATCAAACAAAACGGGATGCGTTTAAACTCGTCTCCAAAATCATATCATCACAGCATTCACAATCTCAACAATGAGCTCAATGGCCGGTAATGCGTTTTGCCCGCGGATAATTTCAATAGTGACGGTTTAATTTCACGAGCTGCGTCCATATCACGAGCACTCTCATTTCTCATATCACGTGTGCTGGATGGTATAATGAATATGAGTTTGCTGAACGGATAAACGGGCTATGGCCGTCAAGTTCTCATATAACTTTTGATGATTCCATGCAGTTTCATTGCGTTGTGAATGGCTCATGAAACTGGACTTCGATGATTATTTTCAATGGAGTGTCCATCAAACAACCAGCTTCGCATTACGAATATTCTCTCAAATACTGGGATGGATATGATTCCTTGTTTGTCTACCACATGGGAATTATTGCAGCTTGATTCGGGCAGCTGATATTTCCGGATAGATATGTGAGAGTTGCATATAATGTCAGGGATTGGAATACTAACTATGGTAACAAGTCTTCCATGTGGTTGGATTATTTTATTTTCTCAATCCATCCTCAACCATTGTCCCCCATGATCCTGTATACATCAGCTGTAGAAGGGTTGCGAACCACTGGAGCCACAAAAACAAGCTTTTACCAGAATTCACATCGTCACAACCCAAAATTCAAACCTGGCCTTCTGTGTTCAAGATCAAGACCTAATTCACGAGGCTGCAGGGTCTTTCAACTATTCAATTGTCAGCAGTGCGTTGAAAATCAGTGAAACGGGAATCATTTTTCCACAGAAAATATCACTATATTCCTCATGGATCCTCTATTGATGAAGAACCTTGATCGGTCTAGTTGACTGACCTCAATTGATTTCTCAAATCAATGTCAAATACCAACCGGGATTGGTAGAACCTGCATCTATGTCTCTGCATGGACAAATTAGCCAGATCGAACTTATCAGGCTGGTATACGCATCAAAAGCCTTGTGTCAGCCTTTGAAGTCCACAGGAAGCGTTTGGTGTACAGCCATGGCAAAATGTGAAACCAAAGCTTCTCAACCCGTATTTCTCTTTCTTCCTTTTGCTTTCTCTCTCTTTCGAATGCGTTACTTTGACGTCGTCGTCGCGTTCCTGAGGTTCACCCAACGAAATGTGCGCCCGTTATCTTTGAGGAACAAACGCTCCCGTGCAATCTCCTCTCACATGCTTGGATGCATTTTAATTCGCTTGCAGGGATTTTATCCTCATGAGTACGTACTTTGCTTCTGTGGTATTTCATTGGCTGCTCTATACAATTGAATCTCATTGCCATAGGCGAATGTGGCTTAGATATTTCAACCTTTCTCATGTCTCAAACAGAATAATCTTTGAGAAGTTCAAAGGTGAACTTTTCAGTGGGGAATGGTCCATTCTTGTCCAGATTCGGGCCAAATTTCATCCCTTGGAGAAGAGATATTTTGCTACATCATCGCTAAATTCCTGGAACTGGTGTTCACAGTTGTGTGAATATTCAAGAAACTGACAACCTCAAATCCCACTGTATTAATTGAATGAATTTTGAACTAGTCCATTCAAATGGTTTGTTGAAAACTTGATCAGGTGGTGGTAAGAAATGGAGTTCAGTCAGCTGGTGGATATTTTTTTGCAAAGTTTCTCGCACAGAGTGAGACCATGTTATTTGATGATTAGACCGAGCGAATCAAATGTCAAAGATATATCTTGCTTGGCTCGATACAAATGCATCTTCTCGTGAATATGATGATTCTGTCGACATAGACACTGGTATCAATATGATACTTCTTCCTCAAGAAAAGTCTCAAGGTCTTCATGATAGAAGGGGAACGATCGGCATTCCTAAAGTCCCTCAGAGTCAAGAATATTGAACAGGGACACCACTACCTTCAATTAGAGACGGGATTGCTAAGGTATGATTTTTCGGTCTTTTGTCTCAAATTTTGTGATTGGAGATGGTTGACACCCCCAAGACTCGAGGTCTGTTTTGGAATCATAATCGATTCCCAGAAAAATTCTGAGTTTGCCGGGTTTTTTCGATTCTCTCCATAGTCATTATTTGGTGATCATTATATTTCAATCTCCTCCTGGAATCATCCCAAATTCATGGACTCGAGCGTATTAATTCAACTAATTCGAATACAGTCCTGGTTATGTGGTGTTAGAAAGAGACGAGGGGAAATGCCTACTAGTTAACACCATTCAATACGGGTCAATGAATAGTGAATGATCGATCCCAATACCACCCAATCATGAAATGATTATATTATCCTACATAACCTGTATGGAATTTACTTGATGCCTCACAAATTCGATCGATTCGAATTCTGATGAGCGATTTACAAGATACCGATTATGTTGAAGGGCACTACGACGGGGCTTAGAAGGGCTCGAATCTACAAGCCTATTGAGTTTTCGACATTCCAATGGTCGCAGACCGCATTTACATATATGCTATCCTAGCTCTACAGCTCACTAATGCTTGGCTCAAAGCACGCATGTAATTCGCATCACGTGTGTACTTGCATAGGGGGGGGGGAGCTCGTGTATATTACGTTGCCTGGCTGCTTTGAATTTGGGCGTGGATTTGCCACGTCATCAGTGCGAAATACTAAATGGGCAAGCATTCAGCCATGTTATGTGTCTACTATCCCCTGTCTGATATTCATCGGTTCATGGATCAATTGAGCGTGTGGTTTATACTTCGCAAACGATTGTGTTTGAGAGGAGATTATATCATATCCCCGGGAGAGCATCTCGGATCCCAGAATTGATCAAGTACACGAAGAATATCGAACTACGATTGAAAAATTTTCGGAAAGTACTAGAACCATGCCCGTCAATATGGTGCAAAGTAGTATCTGTGAGTTGATCAGATAATAATTGTCGGCTGAAGATCAAATTTCGAAACACAAGTTGTCTTCTTCCAGCAATACTGAGAAGTTATTCAACGCATTCCTTGACGACGAACAGTGAACTTATGATGTAGTTGAACTGCGTGGATCATCGATTACAGTAACTTTTTGACTTAAGGCCAGGCCGTAGTCCGCCGCCATATTGAATGTAGTCCTGAATCCGTTTGGAGGATAAGTCAAATTTTACTCGACCAAATGATTTGAAATTTTACATAAATCTATAGAATGCATGTCTCAATCGCGATACGAAGCCAAATATGTCAATTTGACTCAAAAAAGTATCCAAACGAGATGTACACAAACGTCGTCTGCTAGAGAGCGGCAACCTACGACGTCTCGAGTAAACCTCATCTGGACACTTTCTTTCAGTGAAATTAACATATTTGGCTTCGTAGCGCGATTTAGATTCGCATTCTATACATGCATGTGAAATCCCGAGTCATTTGGTCAAGTAAAATTCGACTTATCCTCCGAACGGATTCACGTCTATTCAGCGGACTACGGCCTCACCTTAAGGGAATATTACTACAGATGTATTTGATTTGCTGACAATGGAATAAAACTAGATGCCACATGGTCCTCTAAATTATGAGCAAATCATACTTCTCCTTTATGGAAAAAAATTGGTCAAGTCCAGTGATTGGTGTACATTTTCTAAGTCTTCGTGTGTAGAATTCCATATAGTTTCATGGGCTGATCGACCGGGAGCAATCGGAAATTAATGTTTCAAGAATTTTGAGCAAGTCACATTACAAGAAACTATTGAAATCAAAAATACATCACCAAGATCACACAGAGAAAATTGGTGAGGACTATTGAGGGAATTGGCTCCATCATTCTAGAGAACCGACAGTCACACATGGTCAGGAAAAAACTTGAATATTCAGTCTGGAATACCTGACAATGAGGTTCAATTATTGTTTCTTTACGAATTCAGATACTCTTTGTGCTCGAAATGTCGAAAGATTTTCCATAGTGTACTCTCTTCTCGTCAATCAGTAGGAAATCACTGAACCACAGTGCATTTCGGATCAACTTTGATTGATGACTCCAATCTGTTTGGACTGGAGTTACAGTGTGTGAACATTGAAATCATCGGTGGGAAGGCTGAGACCTTGGCGACCTTGGGTGTCGGACAGGTCCTCGTCTTTGAAGTTTCAGTGAGCATCACTATGATGGTACAGTGAGACAATTCTCCAAGGTCCTCGCAAATCATATTCACTGAAATTTCAGTGTGCCTCACCATCAAATCAGTGGGCACCCTTCAAACATCATCGTGATGCTCACAGATATCTGAGTGAGCATGGTCTACCAGAATTTTTGGAGCACTGAAACTTTGGTGAATTGTCACATTGATTCATCAGTGATACTTACTGAAATTTCAGTGATAGAGACCCGTCCGATTTCCACGGTCACTGAATTTTCAGCTCAATCACTGATGATTTAGTGTATACATACTGAAGACCACGGTCGGAGTTGATCCGGAGTACACTGAAGTTCAGTGACTTCCCACTGATAGACACAGAGAGAGTACTTCCGGTGAATTTTTTTTCCCCTCAGATTTCTTCAATGATATGCAGTTCTTTAGCGCATCAAATTCAGATATGAGAATCAAGAGTCATTTATTTCGGAACTTTGAATTACCGCATAGAATTACCCCAGAAGAGGAATTTATCAAAATAACGAAATCGCCCTGCTGCGAATCTTGCTTAGGTCCTAATACACTTGCCGCTTGTGCATAGTGCACGAATTTTCAATGCACTTCATGCATATCTCACGCATCACAAATACCGAGACGCACAAAGTCTGCACAACCACAAGCCTGAATCTCGCCGACGATTTCTCTGCACAAACCTTGCAAATTGTGCCCACGATATGCACTTCCTATGCGACGCTGCTCACTTGTCGAATAACCCATGGAATCGTAGCCGTAAAACGGACAGACAAAAAAAAACAACTGCAGCAAGCGAAGCAAAAGAAAATACAAAATATCGTCTGTAGCCCTGTCTCTTCCTTCTATGTTATAATTGTAGACCATAAAAAGTGCAACAACGAGTGCTCGCGGTTGGTGCAAATCATTTTCAACTCGTCGGCTACGCGCATCAGAAAGAGTAAACTCATGGCGCAAGCATAGCGCAACTACCGCATCGCTAAGTCTATAGAGATGCTATATCTAGTAGTGTATACGGTTATAGGTCGTGAGACCGTTGCAGCAGAATCGTGGCTTTTACGCAGACCCTCAATTTGGCATTGCAATGCATCGATCGATTTTACACCAAGTTGCTCCCCCTTTTGGTACGTGATGCGCTCAGCTTCAAATGGGTTGTCTGACGCGTGCATACACACATCTAATTTTTCCGTCGATCACATTGTTTTCCGTGTGTATCAATCAAAATCATACTCATACCATTTCCAAACATTTGTAACGCAAATTCCACATGTAACGACTCTTAGCGTTACGTAACGCACCGGACCATTACGTAACGTTCCCTTTCGATACGTAACGTAGTTCTTTGTTACGTAACGTAACCTCGCATTACGTAACGCTACCTACCATTACGTAACGGCGCTTGCCATTATATTACACGAGTAACGCTGCTTATCGTTACCACTGACACCGCCTATATAAACCCGATCTGTCCAAGCTTTAGACACAGTCCAAATTCGAACCGCCGTCGCGACGCATACTCCACGACACTTGGCCCAGCCGTGGCCATGCTGCTCCGTTACTCCGACGTATCCTGGTGCCGTCAGGAACGTCATCACCGCGACCTAGTGAACATTCCATAATTGTTTCACGCACTTTGGTTCCTGTGTCAGAATTGTGTGAAAATATTGTGTGCGAATTCACTCAACCTCAACTTCATCAACCTCATCCGCACCACGAACCTCAACATCCTCATCGTCCGAGTTGTGCCGAACGTGACCAGTGACAAAGGATCCCTAGGGGGCACCATCCACGCTCCGACTCTTCATCAACACTAGCCCCCACCTTTGTCAATTTGGCGCCCAACGAGTGGGCCACAGGAGCAGCTCTGCTCCCGAGTTCCATTGGAGGATGGACGTACCAACGACCCTGTGAAAAGCCGGCAACAATCATGGTCACCGCAACCCGGGACGAAGAGGAGGATTCATCAAGTCTCTTGACTTCTGACGAAGATCACCAGCGATGCTGTGCCATGTGGACCCAAATCCTACGCTGTGGCCATTCCGACCAGCTCAGCAATTCTGGGAGTGCTCATCAACACCCAGTGGCGCCCATTTCTACGTAGAGACAATGCTCTTTTGACACACGGCTCCTTACAACTCGGTGAAGCACGAAAGCCCGGTTCTTCCGAGCCAATGGCCAAGAGGAGCATTTCAATCAACTCAAAATCTCAGACGAGGTTCATCATCGCCCAGTGAACTCATCAACAACCAGTGGTGTTCACGTCTACATGAAAATACGCGTCTGTTACCTCATCGATCGTAGCCCGGCAAAGCATCAAAGCCCGGTTCGCGCATGTCAACGACAAACTCACTCAGGACCTCGGACGAGGTTCAAATTCATCAAATACTTCGTTGAAAAACAAACATAGATGGTCCCCAATCGGCTGAGTACCCTGGCTACTCCTCAAGGTCGAGATCATCACACTGCGAGGTCGCACTCTGGAACTAGCTACTCAAGGTTGCCTCACGACCCTCATTCGCAAAAAATGTCTACATTTCCTTCATTATCGACACGCACAGCTGACCAAGACGGATGTCTGGAGATCAACAGCTGCTGCTTTCTTAGTTTGCTGCGGACGCAACAGACTTGGATCCTCATCATGCCGTACGAACTTCAATGGTCCGACCCAACCAATCCTGGAAGCCAGGATGGCCAATGTCAACACCCTGGAACTCAGGCGAGTGTGAATTATGCCAAGAAGTTTCGTACCTCAGCTTTGCCTACCCTGGAAACCAGGAAGGCCAATTCCACTCGGACGAGTGGCATGCTCAAGCCCATCTTCAAATCAATCGGATGACCACGAGGTCGCCCCCCGGACGCCCTACTCTGCAGACTGGATTGTCTGCCGTCAACTGCGAATGCACTTGCTGTGAACCACCACTTCGACAATTTTCTTTATGCCACACATGGGTCGACTTTCATCCAAAATGGAGTTACAACTATTGCTACTCTCATCCCGCTCCAACGCATCCACTTTGAGGGAGATTCACCAGACTTCAGCCGAGCTCACATCAAGATCAAGCATCAACGCAACACATTCTCCGGTTTCGTCCATCGTGGTCTGGAAGACCACACATCAAATCATCTCACACGTTTGTTTACCGAATCATACTGACTATCTTACCTCAGACCGTCACGTCATTTTTAACTCAAGACATTGACAAGGGAACTGCTTACTTTGATATTGCGCAATTGTACTTTTATTTTTTACCATTGTACTTCGATTCCTTATTTACTCTTTTTGAACCATATAACAATATTCACTTGTATTCAATCGACCATTCTACGATCATATAAAGTTATGTATCATATCGCTATTCATTGTCGAATAAAAATCGACAAGGAACCAAGTGCTGAGAAAAACCGATAAACACACAAAACAATGTATTCGCCTACCCCGGACGCTTGACGCGTGCATACACACATCTAATTTTTCCGTCGATCACATTGTTTTCCGTGTGTATCAATCAAAATCATACTCATACCATTTCCAAACATTTGTAACGCAAATTCCACATGTAACGACTCTTAGCGTTACGTAACGCACCGGACCATTACGTAACGTTCCCTTTCGATACGTAACGTAGTTCTTTGTTACGTAACGTAACCTCGCATTACGTAACGCTACCTACCATTACGTAACGGCGCTTGCCATTATATTACACGAGTAACGCTGCTTATCGTTACCACTGACACCGCCTATATAAACCCGATCTGTCCAAGCTTTAGACACAGTCCAAATTCGAACCGCCGTCGCGACGCATACTCCACGACACTTGGCCCAGCCGTGGCCATGCTGCTCCGTTACTCCGACGTATCCTGGTGCCGTCAGGAACGTCATCACCGCGACCTAGTGAACATTCCATAATTGTTTCACGCACTTTGGTTCCTGTGTCAGAATTGTGTGAAAATATTGTGTGCGAATTCACTCAACCTCAACTTCATCAACCTCATCCGCACCACGAACCTCAACATCCTCATCGTCCGAGTTGTGCCGAACGTGACCAGTGACAAAGGATCCCTAGGGGGCACCATCCACGCTCCGACTCTTCATCAACACTAGCCCCCACCTTTGTCATGTCTATAACTAGTAATGCTTTTGGTGGTGGTGGTGGTGGTGTTAGTGTTAGTGGTGAGCTTTGAGAGGATAGGAAAGGAGGGAATATCCATGGGAAGAAGTCGATCGGGAGCCACGATGCGGGTGTGCAAGAGACTCTGCTGCTAGTCCTCATTTTAAATGGAAATACATTCGGGAAGATGCTCGAGAGTGCACCAAAGCCAGCTGATTGGCCCGTTGAGATGAAGACGTGCTGAATAATGAATCAGCCTGCGGATCGTTTTCGTGAATTTTGAGAAGACTCACAGAGTCCTGGCTTCCAGGAATTTATTACAAGTAAGAGTGAGGCTCTGGCGATGAAAATATTGATGACGTCAAATTTATCCTCTATCAAACGGATCAAAATGATCTATAATTCATTCATTTTCAATATTTTATTCTGGGGTCCCCACGATCTATGAGCTCAGGGGTTCCCTAGACAATTCATTTTGAATAAGATTATAGAAACCTCGATATATTGAGGGTAAGTGTTCCCTCTGTGGGCCCTCTGCAGGCCCTCAACTGTGCTTTTTAACTTCCTACACATCGTTGCTAAGGAACATCTCTTCGTCGGCCATGAAGATGAGGTCAGTTTCTCTAATAATTCAGTTTCGGTTGTGTCCTTCCCTACATGACCATCCGGAACATGTCAAACTCAATGATAGCATTTGGAGACTTTTTACGGAAGTCGTGGTTCTTATCCGCATGGTTTGCATCAATTCTCTAGCGAAGTTCTGGAGAATTTTCACAGACATCATATTGAACTGGTCGGACAATTTCTGATCGTATCTATCAATGACGTAATACAGGAGGAAGACCTGAGACAGTGGATTCTCCCAAAAAAAAACCATACTGACAACCTGCCCAACATGCTGAGGGAATCTCAGCCAATGAACTTGCAAAGATGTAGATGACAATGGAAAAATGTTTCGATCTCATCTAGAATTTTCAAATACTGAATGAAACTTTGCTCAGGGATAAGACTGAATATTTGGAGTTGAACCGATTCCGGTAACATCGAAAGTAGATCCTCAAAAGTCAATGAATAACTCTTTAAGTCTTCAGAATGGAAGTTGCCGAGTTCACAAATGGTTGTTAGATCGTTAGACAAAATTTATCGTGCGCACTTCTCAATTCCAGAATCTGACATCTTTTTCTGGGATCCTGTTTCACGCTTGTCCATGCAGTCTTCATTCTCGATCTGGCCATCCTAAAAACAAAACTAATGAAACCCAGTGCACCGACGAACTTTCTTACACCCAGATCCAGTCTTGGAGTGAAACTACGTTATCTCATTCTCAATCTGTCACAGACAGAGAACCTCCGACAAAAGAACCAAATAGAATGAACGAACGCCCAAGGGTAGAATAGTACACAATTCGAGTGACAAATACGGCTAGGATGCATTCAAGCTAAAGGTACTATATAGCCGACGGGTACCAAGACGAATGGGAATCGAGCATAGAAGACTGAGAGGCCAGCAGCAGCAGCTGCAGTGTACTGTGGCAGCAGGACGTGGTTAATTTACCCTCAGTGGGTGGTGCAAGAGAGAGTCTACGTATTTGCCCAGCTGAGGAAGATAGGACTTATCACCCAAGTCGATCGTTGGATGGGCGCTGCGCTTTAAAGCAATATATAGGTCCACTAGGTACTGCGATGTCTATAGGACCTTTGTCTTGATAGTGACAAAAGCTATTAATGCACCAATTTGTTCATCGAACCAATCGCAATCTAATTCCAATGTCAACGTTATTATCTCACCCATGATTCAATCTAACTTTGTCGATCTCGTCCAAGAGTCTGTCTAATGTGATTTTGTGCCATGAGATTGTCTTCTGTGCTATCTAAGCTTGAGGTAGTTTCTGTGGAATTCGATACCAGGTACTTCACAAGTAAAAAATTTTTATAACCGTCTCACAGATACCCGACTGATCATGAGTTTTTTGGAACATTTTGCCTCCTTTGATTAACCCGCTTACTGCGGATGTCCAGTATACTGGACAGATGCGATTTCCAATATATTTGTGATAACTTTTGAAGAGCCCGGTGAAAAAATCTGAAAAAATTCAGGAAAGTTCCTGAGCGTCTAACAGTGATATTAGCACGCAAATTACCCTTCAGGAAAGGTTCATTTCCGAGAAAAAATATAAGAATCGAAACATTTTCGACTTTCTAATTTTTGTGTTTTTCACCATTTTGAGACTAGTACTCAATGTTCCAAGCATTGAAATGCCCTTCTGGAGCCTGGGAGCTGTTCTGCAGTGAGCGGGTTGAGTAAATTCTTGAAACCTCAAAAGAGTCATATGTACGTCGTGCTTCAATGATTCATAACTATTGTAGTTACAAGGATTTGGTACCAAGAATGAATTCGGACTCCCTGTCTTTTCTTGTGAAGAGACAGGCATGAATCAAGGTTGGTATTGGTATGGGTGACCCTCTCCGGAGAAGAATTTGCATGGGGAACATATGCAAACAAGCGCACGCCCAGGAATCTCCACGAACTAACCCTCCCCGCCACTCTCGACCTAATCGCCCAACCTCCAAAAACGGTCCCTGAATGCGTCCCTGTCCGAAGGTCAAACTTTTGTGACTTTTTTGGACAGAAATTCCATTTGTCGAAAATACCTAAGTATCAGCTGCCCGAACACATTTCCACAAATGATCCAAAAATATTCAGCTCCCGTATCCAAAATTATAGTTTCGTTTCGTGCTAAATCTTTGTCAATAGTTTCAAACATCTTGATGCAACACTATGTAGAGGTTTTCATGTTTTTTCTTCAGATATGAAACTTCATACGGTGTGCACAAGGGATATCGGATATTTCCAAATTCATCCAGTGCACGCAGGCAAGGAGCTGTTCTTGATTGACTTCATTCAGGATTCTTCCACAGAAAGTCTAGATGAGCCTATGGATTTCCAAGAGAGTCTAGGGAGTTCAGATGAGTTTCAGACTCAGTCGATTTGGATATCACTCTTCAATGCTGGATGCAGACTATTTTCAAATCACAACCTTTCATTCGAATCTGTGGCTTGCAATGGCTGGACTCTCCTTGTCAGTCATTTCATCAGCGACTCACTGGAATGGTCAAAAAATTCACGAGAAAGCATGAGATTCTTTCGAACTACCATTGAAGTTCATATAAATTCTTTCTGATGTCATAACAGGACAGCATTCATAACTATCAAGGCAAATTTGACGTTTATACTAGACCATTTTGAAATCAAAATATAGTAAAAATACCTACCACAAACCTGTCACTGATTCTAGTCAATCCCAACAACAGGCACACGAAGCCACCCGTCATTTAACTAGTTCACATGTATGCGTACACATATCTACCCAGATATGGAAGCTCAACATAACGTTTACATCACTCAGTACACTCATGACTCTGATGAACGAGAACGCCACGATAGGTAAAAGGGGAACGTACGAGTGATTTCCCAAAGCGAGTTACATGGTGTGGCCAACTCGTGTGAAATTCAAGATTAGCCTCGTCAGCAGCGTGACATTAATGGTTCATTTTTCATGAACGATAGCACATTTGAATGCAACAGTATATATAGGTAATAATGCTAGTGTATGCGTCGTGTATAATTAGGTTGCGAATAGCCACATGCAAGATTGATTCGTAACGATACACAATTAAGTATTTATGCGGGCTCGCGGGGAACAGAAATATCAAGCCACAGAAACGGATTACGAGATATGAAATGGTCACAGTAGGTACTTTGACGTCTCATTACGTATTCTGCAGCTTATCTGACTATGTTTGTGCTTAAAAATACTGTGTCCGAGTTAGGTACACGCAACATAATTTTTTAATGGCTCACAGCAATGCATTATCAACTCATGGAATCCGTAATGAGTTAGGAATATGAATGATGTTATTTCCAACTTGTCACTTTCTATTCAAGTATAATTCTGGAAAATCAGACCAAATTGATTTGGCATGAGATTGAATCCATTTGTGAAGGAATCAGAACCTAGATCGATATTATTCAGCCTCTTAGTTGTAGAGTTCATAACCGATGACAATATTCTATTTCAGTATTTCATGTCTTATCAGACTCATGTTATTGTGGAAGAAGATGAACTTGGTAGAAATTTTTAGATATTGGAATCTGCACCACGGAGAATTCAAGGCTAGATCATCATAGTTATGATCATGAAAGTGGGATCATCTTTCACAGCAGGGAAACCAATTGTCAATGAAAACATGGAATTGTACGGGATCGTATTCCATCTTTGATGAATTCGAAGATTGTGATGTAATAAACACTGTAAGAACTTGATTGAATTTTCAACCAACATTTCAATCATCTGATTGGATTCTCAGCCAGATGGTTGATTTTTTGACCAAGTGATTGAATTCAGAGTCACGTTGGTCGGAAATCCAGGTTAATCAGCGTTTCGGCAATGATATTGTCTGGATTGGTGACTGGTCTGAGTTCACCACACTTAGGTCACGTCTTGGATTTGCCAACTCCTTTGTTATGGGTATCATATGGGACCCGTTGAATTGGTCATCGGTTAGTCTCTGGACGATATCTTCGAATCAGGATATCGAGTTTTTTCGTGTTCTTTGGTAAACAAATGCATAAAACGTCGGTGGCAAGCTTTTTCGGTCAGGAATCCAGGTTGAGCGACGTTCTTGCGATTCGTACTCGACTGGGTGACCGCCATCTTGGTTTGCGAAGTCAATAGCATGATCAGGATCAGAAATTTGACAAACCTGAGATGAGCGGTCACCCATATGGATCCGATCACCACCGAAACGTTGCTCAACCTTGATTGTAGACCATACAGGCTCGCGTAACTACCGCCGATCAATTCTTTTCTACTCGTTTACAACACTGTCAGAAGAAAGTCTTACTCAACTCCTTGGTTGAATTTTCAACCATTGTGGTTGAAGTATTGATCTAACCAGCTGATTGGAGTTTTGATTCAACCACTGATTGAGTTTTCTGTCCAACCACCGGTAGAATCAAGACGTCGGCCAGTTACTAGAAATTTCTTTGAATCAATTGTTTACAGTGCAGTAATGTGTCAATAGGTATTCAAGGAACATTGGGGAAGAAAATGCCTTAGCCCAAGCAATCCTGGGAGAAAAACCCAGAAGACTGTTCAAGAAACCTAGGCTAGTTATGGATGGTGGAACATCAAGACGGTCATTAGTCAAATCGTCACGTGTGAGCTTTAGCAAGATGATCCCAATATTTTCATTGTATTTCACTTTTTGAAAAAACACGTCATCAGTTCAAGACAAAATTCTACAATCATTCACTGTCATGAATGATTATCCGCATTGTACCTCCCATGATACGAAGAATATTGAGGTTTCACCTCATACCAATAAGATGCATTATTACTTCCAATGCCAACATCCAAACGTATAACCTTTTCCCACGCGCCTATTCATCGATCATTTCATGCACAGACAGGCACACGATCCACCATCCCCACTTAACGTATCGCTTACCAAAGGTACGATACATATAATGGTTGTACATTTTGTGTGCATACGATACAGTGGCCCCCAATTACCTCCCACAAGCACAGCCTCTACTGAACCGCTACCGGGAGAAAGTATACTCAATGTTCTGAGCGCGTTTAACGCCGATACTTACACGTGTATCTATTCACGTAGAAACTGATGCTCAGGCGCGTGCCATCCAATATATTCACATATAGGTATAGGTATATGTTCATCTTTCGATTTACTGCTGGTACATAGACAGATTTATACCTGTACGAGCTACTGCCTATTACAATTAGCTTCACTCTTCTCACATTCGATCATGATGTATGAGTCGAGATTTTCGAATGGTCAATTTGTATGTTAGACTCGATTGGTACTCAGATCTATTGACTATGTTACGAATTCTGCGTGAAATTGATTTCACAGGTTGCGAATTCATTCTGGTGTGGGGGTTTCTATTTCGGCATGGAATATTGGTTTGATGGAAAACTGTACTGTTAAGTGGAAAAAATGTTTAAAATCGAAATTCATAATCAACTATGATATGGGAGTACATTGCGTCATGGGACACATTAGCATAGCATGAGATATACATTCGGTTTTTCATGAATCTAATCTTTGGACGAAATTGAAGTAATTAATAAAGACAGCCATATTGAGTGAAACCCCAGCATAGTTCTCCATATAGCTTGCAAAGCTCACGCACATGATCAAAACTTGATCACTACTTCTTAGACCATCGACTGTCGGCTGAAAACGATCGAGGTTCGGAATTTGTAGTTCCAAATTTTCTGTTTCTTTCAAGAATCTCAACAGTACAATTTCGTATCATTGTGTGGTGAAAAGATCCCACGATGAATGCAATCATTATGATTCTTGCATAGAGGTGATATGAATTCGTTTCTGTAAAAGTGGTGAGATTCGGATTGAGGGGAAATGATTTGTAGTCTACTAGATAACGTGCACGTATACTTGGATGTGCATAAAATTGGAAATCTCCATGATTTGGGATTATTTTAGAATTGTTTGAGGGGCACCCAGCGACTATTCGATTGAAATCCCACGATGATCATCACAATATCAGCATTTGTTTTTTGCTGATATCCGGAAAACTCTCGAGTTTTGCTTCCTCTACAACATCAATATAACAGAAAATCATTTCATGTGTGAGGGGTTTCTTCCTTGAAGTAAGAAAATGAATAGATGAAATGGCTCGAATGCGCATAGAGGATCTTTGTACGAATTACTTTCATACGGAATGTCGATAGGCTTACAGTGTATGACAAATTCTTTCATTGATCCTGAAGTTAAATTGGTATTTCACATGCATCCAATCGATGAATAATTGTCATCTCTCAAATATTCTTGCGTCACTTGAGGCGTTAAATAGACCACAGTATTAAAAATGATAGTGATATGAATAATATGACACAAAAACCCACTTCTCAAGATTGTTGAGTGGCAACAAGCCCAAATACTGGGGATGAAGGGAAAAACACGGGTAAGTGCGTATTTTTGTACAAAATATATTGCGGTACAAAATCATAACTCTTATCAATACTCCTAAAAGCCAAAGAATTATATCAACATTATGCTCATAACTTGATAAAGAATCGATACAAATATGAATACCTCCTGGCAAAGCTGACAAACTCACGTGTCAAGTATTTTTTGAGAGAATGATATAGACCAATCGCTTCAATATTCATAAAATGACTCTTCAATACTTGATTGCGGTGATTAGCCAGCTACCGAAAGAGTGACGCATTCCCCATGCAAACTTTTTCATCACTATGTGAGAAAAGATCTGCGGAGTACTAGACTTACTAACTATGTACATGACCTTATCGTCTGTTGAAATCACTTGAAAAAACAGACTTCAACCTTTTTATAAAAAAAAATGTTCACTCCCGAAGCGTCGGAATCATTGGAACCCTATCCATATCGAATTAAATTCAAATTCCAAAGATCAGGCTATGAAAATGCCCATAAGTGATATACCTTAGATCTTCGGTATGGTTCACAAAATTCATTTGTTAATCCTATAACCAATGGTTCGGGAAAAAATAGTCTATTGAGAAGCAAGAATGTAGAGTGACATGCAGAGTCGAGAAAAAATTCCAATGGATGCCGATGAACTCAATGTCGAAGAGTTTCAGTCATGATGAATCAATTTGATTTCAATCACGGTGACCGAATGACAGAGATACGATTAAAATGTGA
The DNA here is from genome assembly GCA_029851415.1 of Eretmocerus hayati. Classification (NCBI taxonomy): domain Eukaryota; kingdom Metazoa; phylum Arthropoda; class Insecta; order Hymenoptera; family Aphelinidae; genus Eretmocerus; species Eretmocerus hayati. The sequence goes on from CM056741.1 coordinate 11,152,412, forward strand.
AATGCTTCAGAAAATTGAAAACTACAGGAGTATCCTATAAGAAATGCTAGACAATCCAGGAAAGCGATCTCAATTCACAGCTAAATGATGATGATGATGAAAATGATGATGATGATACTTCAGATGAGAGTAGTACACTTAGTGGAAAGGTACTCCGTAACTTTGCTGCGGGGGTGGAGTGAGCGATTGTCCAAAGGATCCACCGTAGCCACCGTTACTACCACCGCCATGGCCACCATCTCCGGAATTCGAGCCGAACTGGTAATTATTGTAACTTGGCGAGTTGTAGTTGTTGCCAGCACCTTGGTAATTATTGAAGCCACCTTGATTACCTGAAACCAAAGATATAATAGATATAGTTCTGTTGTTCCTCGTGCGATTCGTGCGAAGGAAATTGTTTGAAGCGATCGTTCCCGAGCGATTGTCTCGACAATTACTGAAGGGTCTATTGAATCTGTCTTTCTGTTATGGATTGAGGAGAGTTTTCGACTTTGCTGGGGATTGGGATCCGATTGGAAGATGAAGCTGACGTGTTTTCCTTAATCTATACATGAATCAGAGCGGGTTGCGGACGGATTTTCACTGAAAATCAGCTATTTGAACTGATTTTCAGCTACCATACAGCTGGCCCATTTTGAGAGAGTAGATCGAGCTATTCCAGAACACGGGCAGAGCGTGGCTTTTTTAACGGTATGATATCTATCATCGAATGCACGTAAAATCCTATGGGATATCACTGAAAATTTCTAGCTAGAGTCAAAAATTTTGAATGATGAAACAAGATCTATTATGGTATAAGCTAATCATCTGAAGTAAAGCAGAGTCAGGTACTGGGAAATTTTCATCATAAACATTAGATCTCCAACCTTTGACATTGAATAATCAAATTCCGGGGCGAGTCATTCCAAGTTTCCGTATGAAACTGAAGACTACACTACCAACGAGATCCAAGGTAATTGATACTTTGAAGAGTCTGAAAGTTGTGGTCTCCTGCACTGAGCAGTGGCTGCGGATCGACTTGCAAAAATCTGTCAAATAAGGTGAGTGTGCCTAATTTTCCCCACTACTCTCATTTTGCTCGCTATTTCAACTCATTTCTATATTTTTCAACGTAGTTCAACGCACTTTGAAGCTTGTTTCAAGATCTTTGAAATGAGCTGAAGTACGGTCGATTTCAACGAATTGGAGCCTAGATATCTTGATTTTTGCCGAAGAAAATTTTTTGCGACTTTTTGACAGTGTGTTCCTAATTTGCCCCCACGTGGAAAAGAGGCCTTTCTCATGAGATTATACGGGTTTTTCGTATCGGGATATTTCGGCTCCCAGACCTCCAAATAAGACGTGCTTCAGCTTTTTTTGTACTTTTTTTCCACCCCCTTTTGAATTTTTTCAGTGAGATTGATATATTTGAATCGAGTGAAAAATGAGCTTTGAAAAAGACCATGGGGGCGGATTAGGAACAATGCACTATACCTAGTAGTATGGGCGTAGAATCGGCTAAAAATCGAATTTCACAATTCTGCAAGAAGCAATCTAATGTTGGGACAAAGACAAAGAGAATGAGTTGGAGTACGTTGGAATTCATCACATCAATTTTGTTTGGCATAGGTTTTAGTAACGAACACAAAAGAAGTCAAAAGTACCGAAAACAACTTTTTTGTTGTGAGAAATGCGCGGGTCATTGAGGTCCGCACCAGAACGTTTGATTTCTCATATTTTAACGTAACAAACATGGAAAAAATGCGCGGCAAGGTCTGCGGGTGCGTACACTTGGCGGTAGTTGATTCTTTCCGACGTCCGACCGAGTATGCCGATCACAACAATAAGCTGTGAGTGAGGTTTTCGGCGCGTGAGCGCAGCAATCCAACTCTGACGATTTTCGACGACGAAGCACGCCAAGAATGATCAGAGTTGAATTGCTGCGCACGCGCACCGAAAACCTCACTCACAACTTATTGTTGTGATCGGCATACTCGGTCGGACGTCGGAAAGAATCAACTACCGCCGAGTGTACATTCGAGAACTTGAGTGGGGGCAAATTAGGGAATGGGGGCGAATTAGTCACAGTTACCTCAGTTAGGATTCTGTACCACAGAATCAATTCTCAGAGATCATACATCAATGATCTATTCTAAGTTTAAATCGCTAGAGCTCAGACCGAGCGCACAAGGTATTCATTGATTGGATTAATAAACAAAGGTTGAAGTTATTCATGCTCGTCGGACGAGTCTGTTATTCTTAGTTCATTTCCAAGAACCGCATTCTCTCTGTGATAATTTTGAATTTCCGTTCAAGTGGCATACCGCGGATGCATTCACAATTCATTCTTCGAATCAGTCGTTCTGAATGCATACAAATTGCGATATTGATATCCTATTCAATGTAATTTTGCGAGCGAGCGACGTAAGACGTGACGATTCTGATATCATCAACTGACAGGCAGTCTAAGCTACTGCGCTATCCTGACAAATTTGATTCAATCACTCTCAACGAATCGTAGAATTCCCAAGACTATTTCCAAGACCAAAACTATCGAATTTCCTATTCACCGGTCTCGGTTAATCTGTAATTGATGGAGTATCTGATACGAAATTGTCAGAAAGATTTCTCCATGAAACTAATACCATCAGGTGAACCAGATTCACACCAAGAAGTCTCACCGTGATATCCGCTATCGATATTGTTGCTAGGTGGCGCGTAGTCGTAGCCTCCATTTCCCGAACCTCCTGAGCCAATCGCCGCTGGATAACCCTGTTCCGGATACTGGGCAACACCTTCGTATCTGACGTCAGCGTGAAAACCGGTACGCCAGTCGGCCGTGTACGTAACGATCTGTGTTCTGCCATCGGGAAGTTGTACTCGGTACTCGCCCCGTACCGTCTCACCGTCACTGGCTTCTCGTCTGCCGAAATCATTCCCACTGGCTGCGTCTTTTACAGCGTATCCAAACTCGTACGATTTTGGCTGGAAATTGAGGAGAATTCTGGATTACATCTGTGAAAATAGTTGTCGGTTTGAAAATGGGCCAAAGTAATAACATCTGATGCTAGCTCGTTATCAATTGAAATTTTGTCAGTGACTACATTTGTAAGGCATACATCACGATGTTCGGAATAATTTGGGGAACTCTCGGGTCAAAGAATCTTTTCAAGTCGAAGCTGAACTTGTTGCGGAATCAATCACAAGTACTAACTATGTTCATATCTGGTAGATGCTTGAACCATGTGGGACCTCATATTTATCACACAGGAGACGTTTTTTTGAAGATCCGTCGCGTTCACGAGCAAAAGGTCGGGAAGTATAGGAAATATTCCAGGTATCGTAAGATTCTTCAAATGACTGCTGTTACTTGAGTAATATCAAACGTTTGTTGCCCGTGCACGCTGGCACTAATAATGCCAAGGGCTTCTGTCAATTATTGGAGTATTTTCAACGTGATCTTCGTAGAACCAGAGTTTTGTACGACCCAATATCCTGAGAAATTTCGATGTGAAAGATATCAACTTGTCAACAATAAAAATGCATTGGAGTAGTCTAGGGGATTTATCTACTCAAATGATTGAATATTCAGTGATCATCATGAGGTATACACAGAGAATGGAGAGGATTATAGTACAGAGTAAGATGGTGCATGCCGATGCTGCACAAAAACTGGCGCAAGCTGTAGAGTTTTTTTTTATTAACGCATCTTTGAGGTTATTCTGCTGAACCTACAGTTAAAGGTGGGTTCCGAACCACCGGAACCACCGAAAAGCACATATGAAAATTCACATTGGCGCCGGCCGAGATTCGAACCCCAGCCTTCTGCGTTGTAGGCAAGGACCTTATCCACGAGGCCGCGGTGGCTTCTAAGCTGCGGAGTTGGACGAGAATGACAAGCGAGTGAAGAATGGTGCTGGCGCGCCAAAAATGTGGAATAATGTTCGGAGTGAACACAATACTGAACAGAAACTTAAAATCTTCTTCAAAGAATAGGGAATCACCGGTCAGATGACCTTGAATTGAATTCTTCTAGAATGATGTTTTCGTGGAGTACGAATCATTTGCTCTCAGTTTTTCCTGCATATATTCATCTTGAAGGCACGTCCACCTCATATGATCCGATGTTGCGGCACTCTTGTGAATGATTTTCCCACGTAAATCCACAAATGAGTTTTTTTTGTTAAAGATCACGTGGCGCGCGGTCAGGCCGCTATGCGATCCGACCGCGTGCCGCGCGTTTCGATTGTATCGCAGCGAGTGCGAGGGGTGAGCCACCTCGGCTTCCGTATTATTGAGTCTATTTTGAACATTCCCGTTTGGAGCTATGAGCGCTCGAGGGAGAATTCCAAAGTTAATCCTCCATTGGAGTGGCGTTGGAATGAGAAACATTGTTTATCAGGTATCTGATATCTCATTCGTAAACGGAGTCATGCATTTGATATCTGCCATCATGGATCGAAAACTTGGTGTCCCAGCTTCCCATGAAACTGTTTTCAAAGTCCATTTTGTCAAATCTCAATTCTTCAATCAAGTATAGCCACCTGCAGGATAGCATAGAGTCTGTACTATAGCTATCTCCAGAAGAGGAGAATATCTCCGAAGTTAGTTTATGGAGAAAGTCACTATGAGTCGGATCCCGTGGATCAGAATAAGAGGTGCCTTAGCTCACTTTGGAGATTTCTCCCACAGTGAGCTGGAGAATTTGGGTCCAACGACGTTATACATATTGAGGAGTAATTGAAAGCCAACAAAAATGAGTTACCCAAAGTTACCCTGATTTCTGGAGTAGGAAAAACAAGTTCATCGGCACAGCTAAGTTGAAGCAAGTCGGAAGTAAACCAATACAGTGAAACCTCTCTATTTGGACACCTCTAAAACGCGGACGTCTCCATATCGTGGGCATTTCACCCGCGACATGCCAAGCTCCTATGGTTTCCCATAAATTAGCTTCTCCTCAAATTGGACACTGTATAATCCGGACGCGAATAGGAATTTTGATTACATTCGCCCACGAGTGTATACGTATGAATTTTCAATTCCTCCTTCTCTCAGGGTATTTTTCCGGAAGCTTGGAAGACGGCGCAGCTAATCGCGCTGAAGAAGACAGCAGCCCCATCAGCAGTCTCGGACTTCCGTCCAATTGCTCTGCTGTGCTTTCTTTCCAAGGTTTTGGAGAAAATAGCTCATGACCAACTCATAAAATACCTCAAACAAAAGAAGTTACTAGACTCCCTTCAGACTGCTTTCCAGCATAACAACAGTACACAGACGGCCTTACTGAAACTGACTGATGATATTCGCATGTAATGCGATAAGAAGAAAATTACATTGCCACTGCTTTTCGATTTTAGTGAGGCATTTGATACGATCTCTCCATCGAAACTGTTACAAAAGCTACGGTTACTAGGGTTCTCTAGGACGGCTCTCATGGGGGTTAAATCATATTTGGAAGGACGCTCCCATCTAGTTACCTCAAAGAATAGTGGAGATTCTGATTAGCTAACCACCAATCTGAGAGTCCCACAGGGGTCCGTACTTGGTCCACTCTTGTTTAGCCTCTATGTGAACGACCTACCAGACTTGCTACGCGGACATTCCGTCAACCACATATTTTATGCAGACGATCTGCAGATTTATATTCACATCGAAAAGGATCAGGTGCTGGAGGGAGTGGCTCGCCTAGAAGAAGCGGCGCAACTTGTTGCTGGATGGGCTCAGGCCTCTGGCCTGCATCTTAATGCTAGTAAGACCAATGCCATCTACTTTGGATCGAGAGACAACGTCATAGATCTAAGGGATATGGGCCTCGCTGGCATAGGGATGCAGGGCGGAGTGGTCATCCCATTCAGCGAAACGGTTGTGAATCTCGATGTGATACTAGACAGTCAACTCGTTTGGACCTCGCAGATCGATCAAGTTACCAAAAAAGTTAATAGAGCCCTTTATGGTCTGCGGTTTATCAGGGCGTGCACCACCGAGACACTCCGCCGAAAACTGGTCAAGACTCTCGCCCTGCCTTACCTAGATTACTGTACTGTGGTATGTCTTGACGCCCCAGACAAAGAACGGTCACGACTGCAAAGACTACAAAATTCATGTGTGAGATATATTCTTGGATTAGAGAAGAGGAAGCATATCACCCTATTTGGGGAAAATCTGAACTGGTTGGTTCGGACTCGATTGGGTCATACTTTGCAGCTATCCTCATGTATAAAATTTTAAAGATGAAAGAGCCCGGTTACTTAGCCGCAATGTTCACTGAAAATCAGCGCAGACCGACGAGTCGGGATGATGCTAGAGAATTGAAGATCCCCAGAGTCCTACTCAAGTCAACCGAGGACTCATTTCAAACCCAGTGCGCCAGACTCTGGAACTTTCTCCCGCTTCTTATACGCCATCTGTCGTCACTATCATCATTCAAGTTCTCACTAAAACTCCATCTGCTGAAGCTTGATTCGCAAGATCTCCCAATCATCCCACAAACGTCACAATGAGCCCCTTTTCATGAAATTCTATGAATTTTCTGATTTATATTCCATGTTTCCTTGAATTATTGAGATTACTAAGTTTTATACTGTGTAATACTGTGTATTACTTAAATTGTGTACATGACGTATCATATCTGTGATAAAATGTAAGACTGAATATGGCCTTGACCAAATTCTTACCAAATGACACAAAGAAATATTTGTAATGTATATACAAATGAGGAGACAATGACTGTCCCCTCCAGCTTCATTTATTTGTAATTTTATTTGTACTTTTGTTATTTTGCCTCTGAGCAAATAAAGGCTATCTATCTATCTATCTATAAGCACCCCTATTAGCCGGACAGCTGAAGCTTGATTCTGATATTGGTTTCCAACTATAAAGCACTAGTCATGCTGCAGAGAGCAACCACAACGATTTTGTTCCTGTTAGGAAAGATTACAAGAGTTGAATTGATCTCAATCACTCACACTCAATTTTGATCCAATTAACACCATTCATTTTTGTAGAATCATTGAATAATGACTTGACATTTTCACGTAGCCTTTCTATAAAACGAACAACTCCTTGAGTTAGAAACTTTTTTGAAACCCAAGGTGTCCGCCTCATAGAGGTTCCACTGTATAACGATGAGTGTGACAAGGCATTGGTATGGACAACTGAAAGGGGTTTCTGTGCCGATGAAGGATGTTGCACACACATGGTATCAACAAGCAGAATCAAAGCGGAAACTCTGGAGCTAACTGATTCACCACCCGTGAAGATACAAAATTACATTCGTGTCTCCCAAAATTATCTCGGCTGTTCATAATTAGCCCAGGTGACGTTCATACGACATCTCGATGTCAAGACAGATAATTCAAGATATTCCTTCCGGATTTGTTCGGGGAACACTCAGATATTCATCTTTACGCGTCAATTCCCGTAGAAAGCGCAGTTGATAACGTTTCACCTACAATTGTATCATGTGAGTGCACCAAGCGCGTTGCTGAGAATCAGATCTTGGAAGAGATTCCAACATTCCAAGCTGCCAATCATTTCGAACATCTATTGAAATCCCGCCCAAATCCAAAATTTTAGCACGAACCACTGTTGCGATATCATTAGCCATATCTCAAACTCACCCTCTGTTCTCCATGCCTCCCATTAACCACGCCACACACCCAACACACAGGTATCAACGTCACATTTCGAATACCATCACACTCACTCAACGACCAAAATCTCCAAACGACGCAAGTTTCAGACGAGCCTCCATCGTCGTCCTCCTCCCCCCCTCCTCAAAATCTCCCAACAGAACCAACCCAAAAGCTCAAGCAATCATTTGCTCCGAAGTGAAACTCGTACTTATAATACAAGTTGGTAAAGGGCGTAATGTTTACCCTGCACTTTTCGACTTCTCGTGCTCACCTATATACCACCCAAATTGTTTCAGACCTCGCATTAAATCTCAAAAACCCTCAACTCGTAATAGCGCACTACCATATACCCGGTTAAATAACACCAGACTCTTGCCCTCCGTCATCGTCGTCGTCGTCGTCTCCACTGTTGTTTGCCTCGCCCATTAATCCTGACTTTGTGTTTAGTACAATATAATACGTTTATATGTATACAGGAGCATACTATACTGTCACACCGATACTGAATTCATTCAGTAGTATATAACGGAGATTTTGGAGGAGTGAAATTCTACTTAATGATTCACGAGATTGAAGAAGAGCAGAAGGTGGAAAGTTGATGAGAGCTGGTTTTAGGGTAGTGCTTGCGACGACGCTGACGTGACGATGCGGGAAGTGAATGTAACTTGAGAAAGAGGATAATGGATTCTCAATTTAGAGCTGCGGAAGGGTGGAATTTGAGAGGTCGGGAAGGGTGCGTCTGTCTTGGATTTTTTTTGAAGGAGTATTTTCTAATTAAAAAATACCTGATAGGATGTCTGGGTAAGCAGCACCTTCTTCAACATATTGGTTAACTTTTTTGGTGATTGGGTTTCACCCTGAATCAAGACAATTTTAGTTCCTTTGGAGCATAGTACATATCGAATAATTTGACATCATTTTGACTGAAAATTTCGAGGTAACAGTACCTTGACAAATTCATAACATCATCGAAATCTTCGGCTTCCAATTTTGAATTCACAGACAATATCGTCAGGAGGAAACAAAACAAGTAAATGGAATATCCGAAATCTCATCATGACAGGAGAACGCTTCAACTCATTAGACCAATTTGAAGGTCGTAATCGTTATGCGAATGATGCATTCGACTCCCGACCCTGGAATCTAACAAGTAAAAGTTTGACCCTCGATTGAACCAGGTCTTTCACCTGACAGTCAATGAGATAGGCAAAATCATCCACGGAAGACATGGTAGGTAATTTTTTGAAATGAGGGAATCTTTCCTACAGCTTCGTTGCTCCGCCCAATAAACCTGACCAAATTCTATTTTTGAAAAAAAGTATGAAAATTAATTTACATATACTGAAAGACTTCCTCACAGAGCTTGCCAAGTTAACCTCTAAACAACTACGTGAAATAGAAAACCAAATTTTAGCGCAACAAAAATGCCTGCAACCAGGGTGAGATTACTCCAGATCAAAGATCTCATCGTCCGAGTTTTCCAGTGTGCAGTTCTCATTCATCACGATTGCGTCGTTTCTACAATTAGAGGCTCTTCGCGCGTACACTTACGAAGCCTATATACTAACCAAAAGCAGAACAGATTTCGGCTATGAGGAAACTTACACTCGCAATGTCGGAGTATAGTGGCGGTGGCGGCATAATGCAAAGAGCTCGCGTACTTTCACCTCTTTGCCGCGGTCAGTATCTCTACATATGTACTTCGGTATCTATCTACCTATAACGTCTGCTCACGAGCTTACACGTGAGTATAGTACGAAAAGTATAACAAACCACGCTGTGTGGGTTCTTTTTTTTTTTTTTTTGAGAACTTCGTATCTCATGCCATCAGCTCGGTGCGAAAAGTGAACAAACGAGCTGCTCGACTATTTCCCAAGCATCCGTCGTCGTCTGCATCGCACATGTGCAAAAAGAATCTTTCTTTTCAGCTCGACACGTTACAATTAAGGTCGTGTGCTCTAGACTAATACCTAAGGTGGTTTCTGCAATGGAATTCTTGATGAGCTTTTGTGCGTTTGATTCCTTAATAGACATTCTAAAACACATGTGAAAAACACCAGAAGAGGTTAGGAAGTCTGTTCACGATTATTGTCACAGAATTACGTAGACGCACTTGCATATCCGCAATTGTATCATTATAGAATCACCCTAAAACCACGTGATGCCATTCCTAGCACCTTTTTTCAGCCATTCTTAACTCATAAAGTTCCATGACTCGGGATGTTGTACCAGAAATTTGAGTATATAAGGCGCGATTGAGCATCAACAAGTGGTCGTAAAGCCGAATTGAGCGCTCACGACTCGTTATTTTGTGGGACTTATGCCACACACGGTAAGCTCGAGCGCGATTATGATTTTTGTAGGAGCAAAGTGTATATGATGGTCGGTGTAAGTATAACACCGTAGAAAAGCCAGTATGTCGACATGACAACACCCGCTGCGACGCATTTGCCACTATATACAGCAAAGTGAGCTTGAGTAATGTGTAATAGCTTTGTTGAGACCCGCGTCGTCATCGTGTGAGACAATACGATGGTTATGAGAACACTCGTTATAAGTAATGTGGTTCCAAATTAATCACTAGATTGTTGTTTTGTTAGAATAAGGGGACTCTTGAACGGATCGTTGCTGATGCAAGACAGGTTGTTCAATATCAAAATTTTGTTGGAAACAACTTCCTTTAAAATTATGAACAAAATCAGAGACCGGTTCACCACTAGAATGGTACAGAAGAAATTTGGATGATTTCATTGAGAAGAACTCTTTAATGTTCTCCACGCTTCCCATCAATAAAATTGATAGTGGCAGGGCATCCCATTAAAAAATGAATGTAGATTTTAGAGCTATCTATCGGTCCACTTTTACTGATTGATTTGTTTGACAAGTGGATACGTTCCATCTCAGATGAAAAATGGCAACTTTGTGGCTGATTTATTCAAAATCGCGATTACTGTTGTGTGGTTCTAGGAATGAAATGCATTTTTGGGGTGTTCATCGAAGAATAGGCCAAAAAATGTTTAACATTGATTCCCGTTGACAAATTTATCTGGATCAGAGTGTCTGGAGATTCATCCCGGAGTGCAAATTTCACATCTGAGACTTCGACTGTAGAATCTAGGCCAAAGTGTGCATCAGAATTCCTGGGATGAAGCATCCGATGCGATGGTGTAATAGAGTACTTTACGAGCTTTTGTTTTGACTATGAGTGGTGCACATAAATTCATATCTAGCTTCCCAACCATTGTAACTATTCCCTGCACAATCATCATCCCATTATTCAATATTCATATAGGTGGAATCATGGATGATCATCACCAGGAAAACTCATTCACTGATTTCAAAAGGACTGCAAGAGCATCGTGGATAAATCATCATCACTATTGAAATACACAATTTGAGTGAATTCAACCTCGTATCAATCGTGTCAATTAGTTCAATGTAGATGGGCATCTTTTTGGATGAATAAACCTGAAAGACATACAGCCTTTTATTTATCACATCATCTCGTTTCCGGGATCTCGTTGATGCTCTACATTCTAAAATCTAAGCCATGGCCTCGTATCTGACCAACAAATAATGCTAAATGGAACTAGTATCTTGCAAGACACCTTAGAGCCAATATTAATAAAATGACCTGGTACAAAAAGGTTATTAAGCAAAGTGGATTCCTTAAGAAATGTGCAAGCGAACACACATAACGATAACTGTGTACTCTTGCAAGTGATTTTCGTGCAACTAATTACTTCCATCATAATTGGTAATTCAAAAAATTTGAAATGTCATAAGCCAGTTGTAAAACCATGAACCAAATCGATATAATTATGGCATGACTAGAGAACATTCATTACCGACACCCGCGCATTTATACGGCCATAGATTGAGTAGTTATATATATATATATATCGGTACCAATCTGACATCCGCAGAGATGCTTATGACCGAGATCTAATTATCTGCTCTCAGAGGCAGCTTGTAATGCAGGATGATCGAGCTGTACAATCGGTATCCATAGCACTTCGACTGGGAGTAAGTATAGCTTTTATGAGCTGCATTTCGACAGATCTGCAACTCAATGTGCAATGTCATAAGTTTCAACAGGGAGTAGGAGATGAAAAGGTAGAACAAAGATTCGCGAGATTCTATATGTGTAAGCTATGCCATGTCATTCAAAATGTGATTTTTATCAATATAACCTGCATATTACACACTGTGTTTCATTTTGTGGTCGCAACACGATTATCGGCTAATCGCGCTTTGGATAACCCACTATCCAAACCACCCGGTACTCGGATGTATATACATATATTTATACGTATACCTGACATTTCGCTCGACCATCGTCATTTGGATTCGTGTTTACATGTGCTTGCACGTCTGTGTCTATATCTGTATTCGCGTGCATGACCATCAAGTGCAAAGGTTATATATTTGGTTGAATTTGTGTACGTATGTATGTCCGTGTCCATGTATTAGTTTTGGTATATTTGGGTGCTGCATGCGGTTGAGAGGCAAGCTCGAGACCTGAATTTACAAATCGTGAATTCGTGACTCGAAAATTCCATAGCCAGTCATCCTTCTCAACCGGCTTGCTCAATTTATGTTCATGTACTCACTGCTACGCCGCGCATCCGATATTGCAGATGCACTTAACGACCTCATAAAGTATGACAAACAAAGTGATCAGTTTTCATGATCATGAAAAGCTATTTTGACCAAGATTTGACGCCTCATCTCAATTTTTCAACTTATTGGAAATTTGGGACACAAGCTTGAATTTAAATTATGGACGGGTCGGACTTATCATCGATAGTGGCCAGATTGATAGATAATTTGAGCTGGAAATGTGATTAGTTAGGTTCCAGGTTTCTGGAACAATGGCGTTGAAAATTAGATTGGAGCATTTGAGATTTGAATTCACTTGATGCATAATGCAGCAGTGGAAACTCGATCGAAGGACTCTTTGAAATAACGAGCGGATATGGATGGTCGAAGAGCTTCTCGAAAGAAATTTCTGAGTGATTAGATTTCAAAATATCGGAATCCGAGATCCGCCGGAAGATCAGCGTCAAATCAAAGATATTTATTCAATTTCGGTTTGTGGATCTCTCAGGATATCTGCTATTTTCATCATCGAAAATAGCAAACGGATATGGTTGATTGGAGAATTTACTCTCTAGATACTCTGATTTGTTAGACTTGAATTATCAAAGTTTTTGATTCACTGAAGGCTCTTTGCTAATTCAACGATGTTTGCTGCTACTTTATTTCATACATCTTATAAGGGATGTGGTCTGTTCCTCTAGGAATTGACCAACAGCTATCACATCTCGATGATCTTACGAATTCCTCTCGATTCCGAGCGATTATGTCGACCCTCGTCTGCGGGTTGGGACGAAAGCCAATCGCTCAGAAGCGAACTACAACCTCATAGACTCGTCGCAGAATCTACTGTTTGTGATTAGAAGTTCGATGCTCTTTCCGAGGAAGAATGTTCTGAAGAGTATTATCATGTCCCGTCCCGAGTGAGTTCAGCGTCCGAGTGAATCTCGTCATCGAGACACAAAAAAATACCAGCTTGTAGCTGGAATCACAATTGATCGTATTCTATTCTTCAAAAAGTATGTTGCCGACCTCATTTTTGAGGGAAGAATTCTCGAAAAATCGAAAATCAGCATGGCGTCTTATGGGCGTGAACCCTCAAGCGACCCTTGTTTATGCTAGAAGCCGCTAATTCCCCGTCGTTGCTACATGAAAAACTAGAGCAGTGTAAACTCAAGTATTGCTGATGAGATTCAGGTACAGTAATTGATAGGTTGCCGACCAAATATGTGCAAAAAGTTGAGTGAAAGTAAAAAAATGTAGCATTTCGACACGCTGCATCATAGAGCAGCGATGCGACGCACGATGGCTTGCATTGTATACCTATATCTAGTTTCAGGTGTGTAGTGGTAGGAAAAAGGGCCTGCTACCTGCACACGGGGCCCCACGCTTGGTACGGTACCCAATGCTGGAGCCTCCGTCAGTTTTCTGCGCATGCACGTGTATTTACGGAATTTGAGCCTTGTATAATTAATAGCCCATAAAATTCCCTCCAAAATGACCTCTGTCCGTTGGGAGATGGTTTCTAACAGGGCTGAACCTGAACCACTGTTAACAGCTCTACATTTAAGGCTATTTTTTCTATTGATAAGCTGGGAAGGGGAAATCATAGACACCCACAAGAGTGTGGGTAGTGTCGCATTTAACCGTGAAAACTAGGGCACCTACCGACTGGAACCCGTCTTCGGAAGGAGCCAACGCGAAGGTTATAGTCCCAAAAGAAAGAAGGAAGAAATAGACAGTAGAGAAAAGATGAAAGGTACAGGGGGCTTGCGAGGAAGCGGGAGCCCTGAAGTGGTCCAAGATGCCACGCAGGACTCATACGCACTGAGGCGGACGAGGTGATGAAAGCACACATGGGTGCTGGGGCTGAAGACTGGAGGCGGGGGAGTTGTCGTGTGCTCCCGAGATACTAAGATCTCCCTTGCCGGAGGACTGGGGCCGGAGAGTGCGTCTGTCTCCCAGGATCAACTAGGGGTCCTCCTTGCGGTTAACTGGGGCCGGGGAGTCATTGCTCTCCCAAGATCCGAAAAGAGCACGAATAATTGAAAGACCCTGGAATTTCTTGCACTAAATCTCCATGGATAATGATACGGGATATGTAGTGAAACGATTACCCGGCAGTTAGTGACATGACCTCCTGTCAAGAGTACTGATGTTCATATGATGCAATACCTTGGTCCTGCATTAGTGTGATCAGATTCTATGAACGATTGGAAGACAAGTGTTTTCAACACACTCCCAAATTAAACAGTCAACAGTAATGGTCTGCAACTATTTTTCGTGATTCCTCTGGAATAATTTGGAGTAGCGTATAAGGAATCTTCAGGATTTCAATTCGATACAACGAACAGATAATTGTGAGATTTGGTGTCCAAAATTGTGAATGAGCAAGAAGAAAATGAAGAACAGAATCTTTCTGAAATTGCCGTGTCGACTCTTCTCATCTTTCTCCATCCAGAAAACATATCTCAGTGCTAAGAAATCTTCTGGTGACTTCGGAATGAAATTTGTATTGAGCGTGGTCATTTCGTGGAGCATAAATCGACTTACAGGTCGCAATAAGGTGCCGAATGTTAGAGATCAGTATATTCATCGTGTGCTGCCTCAACATCATAAACTCTACATGGTGCAGTTAGTATTCCATCAATAAGCGACCAAAACATCATACAACAAATTTATGTCTGTACTTTATCTCAGTCATGAGACAACCCATTCTTGCATAATCAGGGATGTTAATACGTATGAACAAGTTCCGTTTTGTGAAACCAAGTCACACAGAGACAGTTGTTACCTGAACTAATACGTTCCGTTTGAAGCATATCACGTGCATGGCACAATTAATTCAAGGGGTCTGCACCAAGAGAATAGCAGCACTTTGCAAGAGAGCGAAAATAGCTGCAAACAGACAGTTAGACCTTGAAAGCGGCGTAAAACAAAGAGGAAGCTGTCCATTATCAATGCGAATTATGTACAGATCTCGAGAACAAACGTAGAAAATTCAAGCTCATTTAGCGGCACAACTTTGATCCAAAATTATGAAATAACAACAATGGCATTGAATGTACGAATATTTCACTCACGACCTTGACTCGCATCTAATTACTCCAATTTTTAACACTGTCCACCAAAAATTCTGCTTCATTTCCGCATTTCTATACAAAATACTTTCATGACAATCAAATACACAAAAATGATTATGACAAGGTTATAGATACAGATCACGTACAGTAATCTCAGTGAAGCCTTCATCAGTAATAATAATCGACGTCAATTTGAGGGATGATAAGAGCCGGCTTCGAGTCAATGCCGAAATAGCCGCGGGAGATTTTGAATTGGGTCTCGAATGATTGAGAGATTCGTGAACGGTACGTGCAATCGAGCATTGGAGAGCTTTACGATTGTCCGGTTGCATTGTCCCCCCCCCCCCATTCAAACTGTGTATGCATGTATGGATGGATGGATGGATGGATGGACTTTGAGATCTCCCTCCTGTTTGATTCATGAGATATGTACTCGAGGTTCGACTGATTCGAAAGCCAATGATGATGGAGAGGAATTGCAATTCGATCGATCTTGGTCTTTGCTTCCCAAATTTGAAATGCTTCTGTTGTATTATTTTGCATTCAAGGTCAGTAAGTCAGTACCCAATGGAATTCGACAATCCTATAGAACTTACTTTCTCTGAAGGAATGAAAAAAAAAAAAAAAAAAAAAAAAAATTCGAATTCGACCTACCGATTGCGATTTATTTTAACACAGTAGCGGAAGTAGTCCACACCAAAGTTTAGTACCCCAAAAGAAATAATGAATTGAATTCCTTCTCCTGCACCGTCAGTTGAATATCACATCGAATCGAATACTTTCCCAAAATATCACCTCTCATGAGCATATATATCGATCTGAATATCCCAAGTGTACCATGTCGTGTACTCAGTTTGAATTTCAAGTTTGCGTATCTGTTATAGACGGTAGGAGTAGTTGTAGAACAGATCGGACGTATAGAGAGGAAGCTCTGTAGAGTAGAAGCCAACGTTGAAATTCTCAATCAAAACTGGGAGAGTGACGTATGTTCTTGGAGATTCGATCATGCGTCGATGACGACGGTCGTGTATTTCATAGTAGTAGTAGTAGTAGTAGTAGTAATACTGACAGAGAGTATGCACAGATTGATGTCCGTTTGCTCAATCGAAGCTGACGAGGGCAGAACCGTACTTAAAGGAGGAGAAGGAGGAGAAGGAGAATGTCCATCAGAGATATGAGAAGCATATCTCATTGAGATCATCGATGAGCTATGCAAGAGATTGGGTACTGGACGTGGGTGGACTGATATAATGCATCGTGAGATTGCAGTTTTGAGCGACATTAAATTTATTGCGTTGATTTGATTTCGAGTCATTGATGATTGCACAAGATTTGGAGTGAATGTTCAGATGTACGTTTAAAACCTCATTAGACGCGTGACTTTACCTAGTTAGATAGGTAGATCTAGGATCGGAAATACGTGCGCTAGAACGTACATTGCATTTACATTCATGCTGTTAAATATGACATAAGACGTGTCAAATGATGTAAAATGATCATGTTCAAAATTTCATGAATTCCTTTGGAGCAATCCAATTTGTGAGATTTGGGAGGGGGTAGTAGATCTTTTCATGAAGACTCAATCATGTTCAATGCTGTGAGGGATGATCATGTCCTTCGGAACACTCGAATTCGTGTTTTCGGGAACGTTATACGAGACGTGTTCAGTGAGGAGGGAATTATGTTCATGAACATTTATCTTTGGGATTCCCGAATTTCTGTACTCTCAAACGTGATCTTGAGAGTAATTATAACGTGCAGGACTAGAGTCCAAAGTTGTGACGTGCAATAAAGTCTCTTTTAGAACAGTCAAAGTCATGTTCTTCTGAACGTGATACAGAACGTATTTAATGCGGAAGGAAGCATGTTCCAAATCATGTGTAATAAAAAATCCTTTGGATTCCTCAAATTTATGTTTTCCTCAATATGGTACCAGATGTGTTTCATGATTCAGAATCATAATCAAAATTATCTACATTTGTTAAAACGTGTACTCTGGAGTATCTCAGCTTCTTTATTCTCTAACACACTGTGGAACGTGTGATGAGAAGTTTACAAGAACGACTCGTCAACTTCGATTGGTTATTGATAATTCAATCGAAGAATAAAAATGGCATACCTGACTGTCGACGTAGTCCTGGTGTTCGTCGTGTCCACCGTGGTGTCCACCTCCACCACCACCATAGTCATTGAGGGGTGCACCATAGCTGTTTGTTAATCCTGACGAAGGATAGCCACCTCCGGAACCTCCAAAATTATTTGGTGTTCCATACTGATTGCTGAGTACTGGAGGCTCTGCTCTCGCTATCGTTGAGGTTAGGATCAGACCCAATATCGTTCTTATCGTCATCTGTTAGTAATGAATTAACAAAATCAGTTCAGTAGGTAGATAGATTTTGCGGCATCATCTAGATTTGTAATATAAGGAGTATTTATGAGGATAATTTGGGATTCGAAAATATCAGGGAGAATGCGATGGACTCGAGGCTTCGGAATTCTCGTCATCCGTTCAATGTAAAACGAATTTCCAGGCCCAGAAAATGTCATTCTGGGATCTAAAAGATTCCTACTGTAACAATAGTGAGAAGAATCAAAATTAGGCAGTCAATAATTCTTTGAGCTTTGTCTTCTATCAGAGATAACAACTTTTCGAATTCTAATCGCTCTCCTCAATAGTGAGCTAGTCGAGAATTGTCCAAATTGCCATGTTTTTTCTCAAAAATAAGCCTCTTCTACATGATAATTGAGCCGATAGGATTCTCAGATGTTGAAAGAATTTCCGGGATTTTTTAGATTTCTCTATGCTAACCAGGAGAGTGTTCCAGATTCGGGTCACAGATTCGGCTGAAACTCTGTGAATAGTTTTCTTCCAGCACAAAAATATGAAACCCGAAATTCTCGACCCTAACACACAAGCATTCCTGAGCTGCAGCAAAAAATATTAGCATTGTCCATATAGGTCCATGTTGAAAATTGTACATATAGGTGTATACCTGCAGTGCTAATGTCCATGACTATAGCTCGGCAACGTTTGAGAGTTAGAATTTATAATTTTGGTTCTCATCATTTGGTGCTAAATGGAGACTATTCCTAAAGTTCCACCCAAATCCGTGATCCGGATCTGAAACACTCTCCTGGTAAGTACAAAGATTATCAAGAGATTTATTTTGGAAATCTTGCTTGTCCAATATGTTGAAAAAGTCGAGTAGAGAAATCAATCCATCCATTGATCCTCAGTTCATAGACAGTGATTAAACTGACTCTTCAGAGGGCGCACTTGAGAAATCCTACTACATCCGTCTCAAAACGTTCCCGTTATGCATTCTGCAAACAGATTCATCAGGAATCTCGTATTCAGAGCCATTTTAGTGAGTGCTAGTTTCAGTCATATTCATAGTCATAACCATGTGCACCCGATGACTATTTCATCCGTCAACTGTTGCGACTATAGGTACCATCCACTCTCCATTTGCGAGAAGAGCATCCCTCATATCTTTTGTTACGAGCCTGGCTAATGTGCATCATTAATTATCATATTATGCCTTGCAGCTCGTAAATTTCTACTGAAAGTCACGAGTCCCCACATCTGAAATTCTCTAATCACTGTACATCCTCACACTCGCAAAGTTCGTTTACTGAAGCTGAGGTATCTCAAAAAGATGAAAGTGAACAGGACAAAATAAATAAAATTCAGCCATTGAACAAGATTTTAATATCGTTGTATAGGCGATGCATTCACTATAAACTCATGATTTATATGACAATCAATCCTGTTTAGTACATACGCCACCGCACTTGCGACATCGTTTCACCAACAAACCATCAATGGAGATCACATTTTTTTCCTCTCTACTCCCTCATCATACACCTCTCTTGTCTATATGACAACTGTGTTAACCATATTCGTTAAGAAAACGCTTGCAAGATGTTCCTTTATATCTGACTATTCGTTTTACATAGCTCTAATTACACCTAGGACAATGTCTATCCAACTAGTGAGAGTGAAATTATTACTCAATGCGCTTGATGGTAAAAAAAGTTGGCACAGTTATTACAATCTACGCAGAGCCACTATTTCAGATTTCACACCTGGCCTATGCCACTCCATCCCTACTCTTCCTTCTCACTCATCTCTGAGCATAAATCGCTCATTTTTAAATGAACCACTCTGAAATAATGTCTATTGGTATCAAAAGACTCTATGACATTCATGTATGTACATGTCATTGCAATAGGTGTGAATTCGAAAGAAAACTTACTTACGACTCGATTTCAAAATCTTCAATTCTCAATCATACGTTCAATTCAAAGTGAGTAGACGCAACACTACAGGCGTTAAAAGGTAATAACTAAAGAAAAATCGAGAACGAGAGTGAATCCATCCATGTAATATATATCGTGGAATGCAGAACATCAAAATCAGTAGAGTCAGATGCTCGGCGAGCATTTCAAAATTCTTTGCTTGGAATAAAAAAAAAAACATTCTATACAGGCCTCATAAACTCGAGCGAGCATCAAAGAGTTAGTAGTATGGAGTATGAAAGCCTGTGAGAATGAATCTCAGTTATATACTCTATGACTACGTTTGGCAACCGCAGACAAGCTATATTGCATAGATTGGTATATATAACCACCATACACAGATAGACAGACAGATGTTCTGGTATGTGAAAGAGTTTGAAAAATTGAGAGCAAATGGTCGGTTCATCTCTCTTGGACTATCTTTCTAAATACACTTTTCTACCAGTCACTCTAGTCCATCATCTATGTATTATAGGTGACCTTTATCATTGCACCACACTTTAAATGTGCATTGGGGTATTTCTACTCTAAATAGTAAGAAATTGCTTGAATGAATGAGAAATTAGTACAGAGGTATAGGTTAGGTAGGTATATTAGTAATATCGAGGCTATATAGTACAGTGAGGTTAGAGTGAGTGTGAGTGAGTGGCTAATTAGAAAATAAATTGTAGCTCACGCGCGACGTGTGTGGTTAAAGCTAAATAATAGACAAATGGCTAACCATACATGACTCCTAGGATAGTACACATGGTTAGAGGATCTACCACGAGTCCCATAACCCATACCATTCTACACTCACACATACACATACACACTAGGATATTTGTGATTGTATGTGAATGTGGTTAGAAATGAGATATATACATCGCGTGAGAAATTAACGAGACAGCTTTGAAGCCTTTGTACCCATCCACAGGTTCATATCACCGATGATGGCTCTCTTTTGCTCAACGGTTTTTACAATTCCTTTTTCTTCCTTTTGTATGCAGTGCATGATTATGTGTCGCGTGAGCAATTTTCCAATGGGGGGTCCATGGATATATATATATATAAAACTGTCTATATCTATTGATGCAATCGCTCATTTTGATCGCAACCGCGAAAATCGGAGCAATCTTAAGATTGAGTCATGCTATTTTAACCATCAGAGCTCACTCGAGGCCATGAGAATTTTAACTTGGTTAGAGATGAAGGTACAGTAAGTGAGAAAGTGAAGAGATGGGGGGAGGGGGAGGGGAGTGGGGAAGTATCGCGTGCAAGAAACATGACAGTGAGATGCAACCAAGAGATGGATGCTGAGAGATTGAGATGCAGTGTGTATAATTGAGGAGACAGTTTTACCGCTCTTGACAATGAAGGATGCGCGGATTCGTCACAGCCGGAATTGAGAGACCCGAGACTCCCTCAAGGATCTTTTTCTCAAGAAATAAAGAGTTGGACGCGAGAGATGAGATATACGTAATGTGTTATGGTTTTTCATCCACTGTGAGATTGCGTCATTGTGAGTGGATATTTTTAGAAGATTCAGAGGAATTTTTAAGGGGAAGATTGACCCGACTATGTTAGCTACAAAAAGAGGAAAATGGACTTTGCATTGTGTAGGATGTCCATTTTTGGCACTAGGTCAGATTCTGATGCTACTCTTTCAGACGGTATCATATTCATGATGTATCGTGACACAATTTCTAAACATAGTTGGAGTGTTTGGGAAAAGATTCTTTCCTATCATAATCATCCTGTGTCTATGCAGATAACCTATAATGAACTCTTTATCTGAACTGAGGGACTCTGAAGAGGTCTGGAAGGAATAGAATCCATTACGTGGAATCCATGATTGACAATCGCTGATCATTTTCACGATTCTCCACCAAGAGGCAATAGAAATTTCCATGACTATCTGAGAGACTATCCATGATAGAACATTTACAAATTGAATCATGATTCCTATAGGAATCGATTCCAGAAGCCCAAAAAAATTTCCACGTAGTACGTATTGATTTTGTCTTTTGTCATGAACAAATACATCCTGATGGGACAGACTCAAGTGGTTCAGAAAACGCGAGCTACGAGCCTGGCTAATACTTTGAGACTAGTCTTATGTCGAATCGAAACATGATTATCGAAGCGGCAGAACTTGACGCTCGAGAATTTCCGAGCAAACGCAGGCCTACGGAAACATTTCTCATGTCATTCTGTGTAGCCCAGTAATGCTTGAGTGCAAGACTTTGCAGTTTCAAATATTATCTTCTGCCGTAAGTAAAGGATTATTTTCCAAAATTTCAATCAAATTGGAATTTCAGTCATCCCGAATGGCTCCTTCACTCTCTCCGAATCCTCTCAGCCAATGCTGAGATTTCATCGTGGATATGCGATGTACAAAATTCTTGAGTCGTACGTGGGACACCACAGCCCGGAATGACATAGAATTCTATGGGAGAATTTCATCGGAAGTCAATATATTTGAAGTTCTGAGTTTGAAAAAGAGTTCAAGCGGAAGAAATGTGAGCTACTCCAACCAATCGGTATGGTGGAAACTGGTGGAATAGACACGAATGTGTCTACAAATCCAAATGCTGATATGAAAAATTCCGTAGTAAATGAATGATTGATTCTTTTGATGGAAAACCTAATAGTACTCTTGTGAGGATCTATTGGTGACTCACCAGGACAAAGTATTAGGATATTCTGTGAATTTCTGATAGAAATTTACGAGGAATCTGTAAATCTGTGATCATCCGCGATACATTCACGAGTCCTGAGAAAATTCAATGTGCACAGAGCCACAATGCGGTATTTTCGAGGTATATTCAAATTTAACCGTGGAATCATTGTGGTATTTAGCCGTAGAGGATACCAACAGAGTCACAATGGGGTAGTTTTCGGGGTATTCTCCGGTTCTATCATAAAATTTTCGTGGTATTCAGCCGTAAATTCCCCGGTTTGAAGATAACAATAAATTTCTCATAGCCTTTCTGATGTACAAAGAATCTAACTCTCCAATTATATCTCGAAAAGATTCTCAAATCAAGAATAGGTACCAAGGATAAAATTGATCATTCTGACCGTCGAATCGCAAGAATATGACGGTTCACGGAAGTAACATGGATTTCCGAGCAATCTATCAGGCATGACAGAATTTTCTCTGATACAATCTTGTTCATTTCGGTACTCTGTTAAGCTGTCACTCGTCAATTCGGTGCCTCAATGCTTTCAGCCAAGAGCATACAAGATTCTTCTTTCATACCTTATTCCACCCTCAGAAGCGTAACTTTACTCAGCAAACGTTTCACGGAGATAAAACCACGCCTGTCACAATCGTGTTCAATCAATCGCACCATCAAATACCAAGACTCTTCCACCGCACGTCTACACTCGTTATCCTTCATCCTCTAAAAGTTCACGCATCGATTTTCCATACCTTTGTAAAACCATCACCATCACTAACCATCATTCATCCCTCTTACCAAATGAAAACGGAAGTCTCTCAACACGACTCCCCCATAAACCCACAAAAACATTCCCCATAATCCTCTCCCCCAAACAAGTCTCTCACTTTCCCCATACTCAACCGTATAGTACATATTAAGTACACCCAAAGTGGAAGCTTTCGCGGATATGGATTAATTGTGAAAAATGAAAAAGCCACCCACGACAATGAGGCCCGACGCTCTTTAAAAAACAGCAATAAACATCTCCTTCCCTCTATTCTAAGTATCGTACAGACCCTCTTGAGAATATAATGTGGTATTCAGCGACGCAGGAAACACCATGAGGGTTGGACTAAAAGCTACCCCACACACACACTCTGAAGGTTTATGATGCGATTAACGGTACTGATGCGATGAGATCGATGAATGCATTCGTAAGGGTGAAACTGCATGCCAAATCGACCTAACGAGCAGTTTAATGCACCACGAAATACCTTATGGTGTAGATAGTATGAGATTGCATATTGTATCCCATGAGAATTACGAATTGCATCTCCTCGCCCCCGTTATAATGAGTGTGGATCTGAATGCAAAATAATTTTGAACAGACTGTGAGCTTGGGGTGTGTGATGCACCCGAGTCCCTTCCATTCCCTCAAGAGGATTTTTTATGCGAGAGTGGATATTTGGAGGGCTGACTTTTTTTGGCATTGTATTCTGAATCGTGCAAAGGGGATGATAATTGTGGGATGTAACTTATAGATCCGTGGCTTTGTCGAGAGAGCAGTTTACAGGTTATCATGCGAGATTTAATCCTATTTTAATTGGTGAACGGGTGCTATTAAGGGGATCATCATCGGTATTGACAATTTTGAGAAGTAAGGATGATGAGATTCAATTCTGATGAATTTGATTAGAATATCGTTTAATCATTTGAGAACCAATGCTGATATGAAATTGAGTGTAGAAAACTTGGCTACGGTTGGTTGAACTCGTCAATGTGTTCTAATAGGCATCTTGCATTTTTTTGAAGAGAGGTTTGGCAAATTCGAGCTAATCGAGATAGATAGGGTGCAATTGGAGAAAAAATCCCCAAAAATTTTTTTCATCTTGCGCAAATTGTTTGAAAGTCTGATGACTTGCGCTCCGTGACGTCACTCCGACAAAGTAGTCGACTGCCGCTATTGTATGGTGTCTTGCAATTCCTTTGATCCCTCCAGGAAAAGGTTGGGCAAATTCGAGCAAATCGAGACAAGTATTGGGCAATTCAAGAAAAAATCCCAAAAATTTTTTTCGTCTTGCGCAAATTGTTTGACAGTAGGATGACTTGCGCCGTGTGACACAGTCGTCTGACTTTCAAACAATTTGCGCAAGTTGTAAACAATTTTTGGGAATTTCTTCCTAATTGCACCTTACTCATCTCGATTTGCTCGAATTTGCCAAACCTTTTTATTGGGGGGTCAAAAAAAATGCAAGATGCCTATTGTTCGCAGAAACTATAATTGAGATATTAATCTCCTCAAAATTATCTCCAAGTGAGATCGTAGCTCACTATAGCATGATAATCCTTGAATCATTTCCTTGAGTCTGGATGAGAGATCAAATCGTATCCGATCAACTTTCTCACAGATGAACGATATTGAGGTGTGAAAAGAATCAAGCTATGGCTTATAATGTCATCGTTCCTGTATTCATTCTAAGTAATCCGTGCGAGCATGACTTGGTTCATCAGGAAAAGTCTCTCAAGAACAAGATCATGAAATATTAATATGACATTAGATGAGAATAACAGGAAATTTTTCTTCCGTCACCGGCTTTTCTCAGGCTCCAAGGTCTGAACAACTTTTGATCTTCTTCTAGGAGCGAATCTATGATGAATATTTGAATCAATTCAACGCAAAGGCATTAGTTCCCTCCCTTTCGAAAAGGTAGAAATCACTTATGACTCATTCCGAGCTTCTGGGCATGGATTCAGACTCAGGAAAGTACCCTCTCCTAGCCGTTCGTGAGTTACGGACATATACAAGGGTTACAAAAATACTTACGAATCAATTTTCGCGGTTTATATGCAAATAAAGACCTTATAGATCAAAATAAGAGCGAGATCGATCTGAAATCTAATTATACGTACAAGAAGTTCATCTCAAAACTTTCTGTAGCTCCTGAATAACTAGGAAAACTTCTAGATGTGCTGGAATTCCCTAGATGGGGTATTTTTGTCCTAGACTAGGATAACGATTGAATGGACCAAAAGTGAGGCCGGAATCACATTTAACGTCAACTTTTATGACGAAATCTCTCTTTCGGAAATTCTCAGCGATGCTAGATAGCTGAAAGGAATTCTAAGGAAAATTCTCACATATCGAGCTTCATATCAGCGCATATTGGCTGTAATTCTTGAGTGATTTTCATCCTGTTCCTCATCTTTGGCTCCTGGCATCGCTAGAAATTACCTCTAAACATCTATCTTTGACATGAAACTTGACGTAGAATTTGAGCTCGTCTCTAGTTCGGACCCATGTAGTTTCAATTCTGGTCTAGGATTAGAATACCACGCTCGAGAATTTCAACACATTGAGCATTTTATGTAGTTCCTCAGAAGGTACGAAAATTCTCGAAAGATACCATCTCGACGTCAAACTTGTGGTGAAATTCATCCCACCCATACTTTTGCTGGTCAAGGTTTTAATTCTCTTTTAAAAGCCACAACTCATACTTGGGTATTTCGGTAACCCATAGATATGGTCATAACTCGAAAATGGCCAAAAGAGGGTGATATTTTGAATTCAAAATCATATCCACACAGTTAGAAACGATTTCCATCTCTCCTGCGGGCCTGTATAATATCGAATGATACTAGACACAATAGGAAGCTCGAACTAATTTTTTTGAACTTTATCAGCATCGTATCGCTGATGATTCATGAATGAACTCGATCGAAAATGGGGAACTATTCGGGTTATGGGGAAAAATGTTGCGATCCGAAAGATCAACTTCATTCTAGGGAATTTTCAAGCGATGAGATGATCAGTTCAGTTTCCCAGTAGCACGTTTTCTGCTTTGGTGATCGTTAATCTATCATAATTTGAATGCACTATCATAATTTGAATGTACGTTGGGAATGGAACTTTTCAGAAGTTGGATACAATCCAAACATCGATTGAGGAATGAATCACGAACTTTGCATGGTTCTGTGACTGATATAGAACTGCAAGGTTCAGGGAACTGTAAAGATGCCGATCCATCTATGAACCCATCGATCAAGACTAGATATCGAGCTATTTGAACATGGTGATCTTAAGAATGTTTCAAGTTCATGTGTCGAAAACTCCAATTCGAGTTTCAAGTATTCCCAGTTCAAAAATTTCACAACGTGGATCGCAATTCTAGAGTATAAAGCGTCTATACACTGATCGGAATCGAATTGTATTAATGAGTTCGGGATGATAGAAATTTACTGATGGTTCAAGAATGACGTGCAACACTCAAATACTGATCAAAACCATCTATTAAAACATGAATCATCATCTACCTATGGGAATAGGAATAAACCAAACCAACACAAATCTCAAACTTTCCTTCATCCCAAAATCACACTAAACACCACTCCTAACCTCAATGAATGATCACCTAAACCTTTATCACTGCCACCAAACCCCAATATCAGTCTTTGTCGATTCACTTCACCCCAAAATTCTCTTTATCACATTCCACCGAACCAGAATTCAGATAACCCAACATTGTCGTACAAAACACACGCGAGTATTACATTACACATATATATATAAATATATATATATATATCGATCAACTCTCGAATCGACCAATCGATTAATCGATCGATCGATTTTTCGATAATCACAGAAAACGATTCAGGCATTGTTATGTTTACCTTCCGCACGAGAGAATCCATGATCTGTGTGATTGTGTGTGTCGATAGTAAGCAGGCACGTATATTGACGGAGCGCGTTGAACTGTATAGGTCGAACTGGTCAGGGCGATACTGCCAAAGTGCGGAGGTGCCTCAGGCGCCGGTAGGCTTATATATGCACCTCTCTCTACTACAAGGGAGCACGCGGTTTATACTTTTTTCTCGTCTTATTCTATATAGTATACACGTGAGAGTGAGAGCTATATAGACTTCCTGTGCTACGGATACATATATATATATATCTGCACTCTTACTCTTACTCTTTTCTCTCTTGAAGCCATCAGAAGCACGTGTAGCTGGTGGAGGTGATGGTGGAGGAGGAAACCTGGCGCGCGCCAGGAACGAGCAAATTTACCCCTTCCTCATCCTTATTTCAGAGCATCTCTCACTTTCGTCACCTGTAGGTACACTTACCCACACCAACTATGATCGAGTTTTTTTTTGTTGGTAGGGGATATATCTCTCTGGTTGTAAATACTATCCCTTCTTTTACTTCTTTCCTAGATGATGGTGGTGGTTAACGAGCTTAAATTGCGATGCGCAATGTTAACGAGATGTACAAAGGTGTATATCTCAAAACGCAACTGAGGTACTTGAATTATCGGAATGGGCTATTGGAATTTAGAGCGTGGCGAGAGCCTCAATTTGACATAAATTTTTTCGCATTCTTTACTGAAGAAGTGGCTCAATCTGACTAGTATTCACAAAGAGTAAGAGTGATGCAGTGAGTGGCATTCGGGGTCATGTTATACAGGAAGGTATTAGAAGCTAATCGAGATGTTGAGGATTGTGTAACGTCTAAATGTTCGCGTAATGCTTGGTCAGGAACGATTTGTCTTTGCTTTTATGTACAACATGCATTCATGATCAATTGCTAAGCCAAGGTTGGGTTGTTACTAGACAATGATCCTTTTGATGCATTGGAATATAGGTCACGTGAAGCTGGTCTGATTGTACTCCAACTTTTGTAGATACACATCTTTCATTTGGAGAGTATGATGAGGGGATTCTTACATGATTGGAGTTTTGACAGCTAAAATTTTTTATCAAATTGGGTCACCATCCGAGCTGGTGGACGCAACCCTCTTCGTCGATGACATAAACTTGAACTTTGGGTATGGGAATAAAGATATTCTGAACTAATATCAGTTTTATGGACTCATCTAAATCGATTTATAGGACCTATGTGGTTGACTCGATCAAATACTGGAGTATTTGAATCTCTTTTAGAAAAATATCTGGCTCAGTTCCATAGTAGATGCCAGGAATTTCTTGGAGAAAATGTGAATCCATTTCTAGCTGGAAAATTTGCAGGAAAGTGGGTGAATATCATGCGGTATGAATATTCCTCTCGATTCTATCATAAATATCCCTTGTTGAACATCCGGATGAAGAGAAAGGATCAAATGTGATTCCACGTAAAGGTATTCAGTTGAATTGTACGTCTGGTTTTGTACCCCAACCTGAAATGTTTCCATGAGATATCATCTATAGAATTTTGGTCTGGATCCCTACGAATATAATTTGTACAATTATTATTCGAATATTTCAAGTCAGACCCACCAAAAAATGTTGATAATATTCTTGAAGATAGAGGGTACATCAATGAACTGATTCGAACTTCTGAACCAGAATTGTCAAGCAGACGAAGTGAGACATGGCTTTAAATCGATTATGTCGATGAAAATTCACTTGGATTTCTGGACTTGTCTTATAACGAGATGTTCCACGTAAATTCCTTAGGTATTCCTTCATTCAATCTTCACGTAGACTCGTGTTCATCTCATTTGATCATTAGTGAGAGATTTCACTGCACAATGAGCCTGATCCAAGATTGTCTAACTTCATGATCTGAAGTTTCACAATTTGAGACATCGGTTGAATTAGAATCTCGCGGGGCCGCACAGATCTTTAGAAATGTGAGTTATGGATACAATGGCAGAGAAGAGAGCTGTTCTTTAAATAAAACGTTTAGTCTTTTAAGAGAATAACCAGTGACTTGTGGGTGCCAAGCTGAGAGCCCAGTATAATAGTTTTCCAAGCGCCTAAGTTATGTATTCTTTGCAAGAATTTAGATTTGGACATTCAGGACGTTCACGAGCTAGAGTCTATGTTCTTAGCTCGTAACTGTGATATTTTCTCAAAAGGGTTCATATCGAAGTTGGCGAATTCCAGAATTGAATCAACTCTTCTGCGCCATTTTGATCATTAATTTAAAATTGACAATTTTGTATGATCTTGTATAGACGGAAGCAGAAAAAAATAGTCCGAGAGAAGCAGTTATGGAAGTGACATAATCTTGATGGAACTCTGCTAATTATCAAAATGACATCATACAGAGAAAATCACTAGCTAGGGTATCCATCTATTAGTCCCTCATTTCCCGGAACTCTTACAGATGGATGAGTATCGCGGAAAGAAAAAATTCAAGGACTACTCTCTGGGCCTTTGTATTATCTGCGCAAAAAGTATGTATTTGCTCTGTCATATGATAAATTGCAAACAAATCAAGGCCGAGACCATGCGATCTTGATGAGATTTATAATCACCACCCTAGTGATATTTCATCCTCTAATTCAGAATTTCTTGAAGATAAATGACCAAAAAGACAAACTGATTATCATTTTGAACATTAAGCCAAGCTCTTCAGTCTCCTCAATTGATGATATGCTTCTCAAAACTTGAGTGAGTGATTACACCTATTAGAAATACAGAATGAATTCTGCGGATCATAAAAATTCCTTGATGTCTCAGCCCAAGATTCGTAGACCATAGGCTTTGATCAGTTAACGAATTCAGAGTGTAATGGATTTGAATAAAAGATGGTGTCAATGGTCATGATGATAGCTGAATGAAAGTTTCGCGCGAGTTTCTCCCACGCAATTTGTCTTTCACTGAACCTTGAAACAATGTGCTCCTTGAATAGAATCGTTGATCAAGTGAATGTGGAATCGGAATGAATTACGCTTCCTCTAATTTTGTTTGATCATTACGCGAATGCAATGATCGAGGTGGATAAGCTACTTGTAATGTCTTCTGTTGACTATTTGACACCGGATCTAATACTTTCTTGTTTTTTGCAGGAGTAGACTTCCGGATCTGAACATTCTTCCGATTGGAGTGCAGAGAAATTCAGTAAACACTATATCACTGAGACAGCGAAGCATCTGGATATCCTTTGAATCACGGGTTTTTGGAGACTTTCCAAAATTGTTAATCCACTCGGTGCTATTAAAACTAGAAAATGAATTGCATCACGTTCGACACAATCTCCATTCTATTTTGGGGTCATAATACTAAAAATGTGTTCATTCCTTGATTCTTCAGTACAGGACGATTCAAGATTCGGATCATTGTAAGAAAATAGCTGGAAGAAGGAGTGATGGGTCAAAAATGATGAGTCCATCTCACCAAGGATTTTGAACTGCACATAATATTCATCAATTCATGAGGGAATCAAAGATTGCAGAGCTAATTAGAAAAGTTCCTGCTAATTAGTGGAGTTGAAGACTTTTACATCAATACTTTCTGTCTGTTCCCATCATTTTGGCTGATTCCGACACCACCAAAAATCATCCTCTATACTCCTGGTAATGTCACCTTCAGTCGCATCTCTTCCTTGTGATATGAAATCCAGCTCCTGAATGCACGAAGACATTCGAGAGTACAGTGGCTCATTTTCATCTCAAATTTGATTCATCCATAACACAAATTAGTGATCTACAATGGAAATTTGGACCCGATCGTAGCGATGAGCTGGGAATGATTATTGAATCAGGATATTCTGAATCGAGTAGACAGAATCACAGCTCCACATCCGAGGAATAGGAGTTCATCCTTGTCAAATGATTATAAAAATTCCTTCTTCAGGTTTCTTGGGTAAATTCATCCAATTCTCATGCATGAGAATGCAGTAATAAATACTAGAGTAATAAATACTCTTTCACTATCCATTTTTTATCGACTAGAAATTTCAAAAAGCTTCCTTCAGGTTACACCAGTATACGTGCTCATAATCACAGTCTCAGTCTCAGATGGGGAGAAACTGACCAGGAAGTTTGTGAATAAACATTTATTGTTGGGGTGTCATACGTGGGCTTGTACTCAGGAAATGCCTACCAATGCCAACTCGACTAAGAAAGTAATTTTTCTCATTGATCAGTCGATCTGTGGACTCCAGGGTAGAAATTGAAAGTGGAGTATTCCATGGGAAATGTCCGTTGGTGTTCCTTGTATTCACTCTTGGTCACTCTTGGCACACGTTATGAAAAATACATAGACATTTGCTGACTCACAATTGTAGTATGCACAAGAATACCTGTATAACTGTTTTACCAAAAATTTTCTCATTGATTCCATAAAAGGATTCCATGAGAAATTCCTAAACTCGCTCATCTTTAATACACGCGTCAGAAGTTTTAGGGAGTTTGTCATAGATAATGTAAAATTCTACATGCAATCTCATTATAACCTCCACAGCGTTGTCCCTACTTCATTATCCCCAGCTCCTTAAATGCTAACGATAATCTCCATCGCAGGCCTTGAAACCAGATTTTTGCAAAATCTCACATCACCGATTCAAACCGTTGCTCCCATCTCTTCGCACTCACTCATAACCTCACATCAGTCAAAGAAACTCCCAGTCAGAATTTTTCCCTCCAGTAGTAACAAACAGCATCAGTCAGACATACTGCTCTGATTACACAAGTTCATCTCTGTCAAAAATTCCTCATGGTCAAAGGCAACAAAGCAAGATCCTGCCGATATCCTTGCTATCCCTTTGTCTCAAGATGCAGAAACCCATCAAAGGCTTATATCTCGGTTACAATCATCTAAGATAAAGTAGCACACAGTGTTGTTAACGATCACTCAAAAAATATCCTCTCGGGAGCATCGTTCGTCGTTCCGCGAGGCCAAACATCTACAAAAACATCCAACCCTACCATATAACCTAAGAAACCTTCCATCATCGTCTTTCAAAACGTCTCAATCAACAGAGGCCTCTTCTTCATCGACAGCCCCCCCCCCCATTCATGAACAGTAGACTGTAGAATATCGAGATCGGAGATCAACCTTCCTTATCATAAAATACAACACAATGCATTTGAGTACAGAAGAAGAAGATGAAGACGACGACCTTGCCCGAGTCTCAATCTCGCAATTTTCTCTTGCATATATCGACGTTCATACTTCCTTCTCATCTCATATTTTAAAGTGCATCTAAGAGGGGATATTCTCTTGGGATAAGTATCTCGGCCTCAAGGCGTCCTTCGAACAACCGCAGTCTCCAAAAATGAAAAAAAAAAAAAAAAAAAAAATCACACCGTAGAATATTCCAATTTGAGATTGTAGAGATTTATTCGTTGAGGAGGTAAGCATTGCAGTAGAGCGGAAAGGCGCGATATTATTCGGGAATAGAGTGAAAGCAGAGCGCGTACAGCAGTGAGTTGAGCCAAGCGGAGTTACTTCATCTCGTGGGATAATCCACAGTACCTTATAGCTCAGATGCGCCTGCATGCCTACGACTAACGCTGCTTCTCTGCGACTACGATGATGCGCGCGCTCTCGGCTAATTAGGTAATTAAGACTTTGTTCTTCGCGTCTACTCAGACGTTCGAGTCTATCCCACTCATGAATAGTAGACTTCTATATATATATATATATATATATTATAACATGCGGGTGGCATCTTGCCTCTACTATTCACGCACATAACCATATAGTTGACGAAATACTGCATGCACGTCTATCTATGTGTGTGTGTGTGTGTGGGTGCTTCAGGATGTTAAATACCTCGCGTGCACGCACGACTGAATTCACCATCAAGAATTTGTACTGTTTAAGACTACCTCAAAAGCAATATCTCTCTCACAAGCTATACCTAACCTTCTTTTTTTTCAGGATACATAGATTACGTAAGTGTAGCATCGTTCTGTAATAATCTAGAGTAAGATGAGTTTTTGAGAGAGGGAATTTTTTGGTGCTCGTAAAGATTCTTCACTGGTCGATCGAGAGAGTTACTTTCTTGGATATGTTGGGGGGGTTTTTCATGATTGATGAGTCTGGCTATAATTTTTGTTGCCGACGGTTTACTGGTTCGACGTGTACGATAAATAAGTAGTTGCAACAGGAAAAGAGAGCACAACTACTACTACTACTACTACTGATTTTACCGAAGATGATGATGACGACGATGAATGATGATCGATTTTGAAAGCCCTCCCGCGCGTTTTTATGATGTTGATGGTGATTTTTTCTTTCTTTTTGGATGTGAGGTTTGGAGAAATTTGCAGAGCAATGTAGAATTTTGATGAATAGCCAAGTGAAGAATATTTATTCAATTTATTTTGATGGGGTATGGGTTGTGGGTAAGAATAAGTGGGGTAAGACCGTGACTTGTAAAATTTTGTTGTGACGGGGGAGTGAATTATTTGAACGTGCGTAAGAATGTGTGGTGTACAGGTATAGATATATTGGTTGATGTTTTGTTGGGAGTGAACTAGATAGTTTGTTGGAGATTCGAGACGTAATGATTACGTATGTGAAACATAATGGGCTATTCATCAGACAAGTTGTAATGAATTTGTGAATCGAGTCGAAGTAGGTCGTACTCTGGCTTGGCTAATTTGAATACACTTCTCATTTGAAATTTGGCTGAATACATCTGAATCCTTTGAGTGCTTATAAATAGAGACGAGATCATCATTTGTCGAATTCCATTCAAGTCTCAGAATATGAATTCGAATGCCTCAAAATTCTTCTTAATCAACATTGCCATTATTTATGCCATCTTGTAAGATCCACAGTGCAAGGATCCCATCAACAGTTTACACCAATGACTACCTTATCAATCAAGAGTCTTTTCACGGAATAGGATGATGAGAGATCCATTAAATATGTAATATCTGTTAGGAGAGCTCTTCATTTTGCATGAATGATTTTGGTAATATGTCTGATTCTTTATTTGAATTTGGGGAATGGACAAAGATGGAAGGGCTAGTTGACACTCACATCCATAAGGTAATGAATTGTCTGAGATATATGATGTTACGATCTTTCTCCGAAACAATGGGATGACTAGGAATACATGGGAAGTTTCTCGACCCACGCGTGGAATATTTCTGAAGTGATTTGAAAATTTTGAGATAAATTCCATTCTCATGTCCCATAGAGGGATCCGTTTTCATCTCCTACGATATTCCATGAGGCATCCAAATTTCCTCTCAGTTTTCATATAGGATAACACCGAAACTGTGACATCCAAACTTCTCATTTGCGGACTACTGTACGTCTCTGTCTACTGGTTCGTCCAAGGATATTCCATTCTCCGCCAAAGTACTTTCCTTTGAGTCATTGAAACTTAACAAATACCAACTCTTCATCTCGTACCGTTAGGGATATCGATCTATAATATGTATGAAAAATCTCGCGAAAATTTCGATATTTGGGGGTCGAATATGTGCCGGCCCCTAATCTCACTTCCGGAGGTTCTGAGATTTATTTTTCAAGTTTTCGAATCATTTAGAATACAAATCAACTCGTGCACAGATAATAATATATTCATTCATCTGTACTATGAGATCAACACGGATAATTGCTGTGTCAAGGCCTGGAACTTGACATTCACCACTAAAATTGATCTCACGGCTAAACGGTTTGGGGTATAGCTATGGGGTTTTCGAATTCATATCCCACCATTAGGTACTTTCGAAGACTATCTACTAGGACCTCTGTAGCCTCGTGTCTAGGGATGTCACCAGTGAGGCGCGGTCCTGATCAAAAGATTCAGCAAAAGTAGATTTTCCCGGAGAATAAACTCCTCTAAGTTCAAAAAAGTACATCATTGCTCTGGGTGTGTACGCTCAGCTCGGACGCTATGGCAGTTCATTCCCCGAATGAAGCGAGGGAAATAAGTCCTCCACACTTGGAATGAGCCTGCAAGTGCATGACAGTCGTAAATTTTTATCAGGACAACGCTGAGACCGCGTTTGAAAGTGGCGTTCTTAGATTAGAATGATGAAAATCAATTTTATCTGGTACTCTCCGGTATAGAAGAGTTGCACCTGACAATGAACGTTATTGGAAGAAAAGAACTGGCGTACATGGCCTGGAATGAGGTTGGCCCATTCCGAACGAAGAGAACCGAGTGAGTCGAATTTTAGGCAACATTGCCCCACAAAATATACGAATAGCTCACTGTGCTGCCAAAAAGTGGTATTTTGGTTCTCAAACTTGTGGGATTTGATGTTCCGTACCATGATATCTGAAGATTTTGCCAGCCTGAATCTCGAACAAGACCTATCACAGTGCTTTATACTCACAAAGTTCGAGAGGAAAAAAAACTTCTAGGCACGGAAGTGATATCCTGACCCTTAGCCTGATGGTAATTTTTCTGGGCAGCACTAGAGCAAGATTATGAGAACCGCATTGAAAGGAACGCCAAAAATACATCGCAAATGACTTGTATGATTTCTGTCCAAGACTTTTGATAATTTGGACAATCAGGCCACATTATCTTCAAGTTTGCACGGAACTACTCATATATATGCAGCTGATACGATTACTTCCCTTATCATCATAAAAACCACAAAAGCTAGAATCATTGTCGTTGTCCTCCTATACCTCGAAAACATTGAACATTAGAGGAGCTCTCGATTGTTTCGGGAACATGAAGAATACCTCAAAATGATACGTAGTATACCAAGAGTCCAGTAGATTGATTCAAAATAAACGTTACCTAGCATTACAGTCCTAGGTATTCCATGCCATAGAAAACGATCAAGATCCGAGTAATTCTGCATCCGGAAGTAACGACAAAGTCATAGACAACATTAGTAACGCTCACATAATGATAGCTTTGGTGCACATTGCAAAGAATTGCAGAGCTGAGCGCTCGAAACCTGTACCCCACGGCCTCTAAATGAGAATCCAATTGATGCAACGGTGGCAAGCAAAAAAAAACGGCTTCACTCGGCTATACCGCAGATGCTCATCGCGAAATACGCAAATCGGGCGATAGAACTAACCGCATAATCGTTGCGTGCTCGTTCTCGATCACCCTTTTGCTATAGCATATATAACGCACGTGTGCAAAGTGCTTCCACTATCCTATACTTAAACATTCTATGAAGCAAAGTTTTTCACGGAGAAATGCCTGTTGCGAAGTGCCCCCACACGTGTGCAATGTAATCTGCTTTGAAAAGCAAGACTACTAGATGGATATACTATCTATATATACCCAATGAGTCTTCTTGATTTTCTTCTTCCTTAGTGCAGACGCATTTTTTACTGCACGAATGTATGAACTTTGTATGTATGTGTAATATGTGTGCTGTAAAGGAAGAGAGTAGTATGTATTTGATGGTAAAAGTGAGAGTGGGGGTGGTTGGGGGTACATGTAACGTATGGTTTCTGGATTGTGTGCAAGCTCCCGCTGAGTTTTTTGCGAAATGCGCGTGCGCAAAGTCGTTGCTTGGGCAAGCGGGAGGTGTAATTATCAGGCAAATAGAGTCAAATTTAAATTAGATCGTATATCTGATGCAGAACCACCGTGTGTGAGTGAAACTCGAGCAGTGGTGCAACCTATTTGTGTCTTTCTTTCTTTTGGTTGTGCTCTGTGACCTGCAGTACTCACCTCAAGGTGCGTCTACAAATATGCATATTAGGATGGTCCTTGTTCCCCAAAATCTCTTTTTCGACTTCTTCCACGGTTTTCTGGCATCCTTATGACTAGAAAATAGTGATCTGGCCGCGAGGAAGCCGAAAAAATCTCTAACCGATCCGCCAGAGCTATTTTTTAATCAAATTCCTCATGCAGTTATTGGCCTTTCCCTTGCATGCGCGTAATTGTATGCTCGTGGAAGTATCTTTAAGCGATAGCTGGCAAGATTTTCTTCAAAATGACCCCTTGATGAAGTCGATTCGATGTATCTCGACCAGAGTTGTAAATGTTTTTAGAAAGTGGGAGAGTCCAATGTGTCAAATCTATGATTCGAACAGTGGTCGTCTGTGAAAGCTTGGACTCTTTGACTTCTCAAGAACATCCACAACTCTGGTCGAGATACATCAAATCGACTTCATCAAGAGGTCATTTTGACGGAAATTTTGCCAGCTATCGTTTGAAGATACTCACACAAGCATACAATCACGCGCATGCGCAGGAAAGGCCAATAACTGGGTAAGGACTTCGATTCAAAAATCGCTCTGGCGGGTTGGTTAGAGATTTTTTTCGGCTTCCTTGCGGTTAGAACACAATTTTCTAGTCATAAAGATGCAAGAAAACCGTGGAAGAAGTCAAAAAAGAGAGTTTGGGAAATAAGGACCACCCTAATGCATATGCATACGTATGCAGTGGGCACTGAACGTGTGCACAAGTGCAGCTCATCAAATTTCAGCCAAAACCAGACAGAAATCATCGTGTTCTACTCTGGATTGACTGGCAACGGAGCAAAGACAGAATCCGATTCGAATCAGAAATTCTCTGATGTGAGCCCTTCAATCTTTGATCAACTCCGATCAGGTGCAAATGTACACGTGTGCTGTGCATATGCATCATTTGTGGACACACCCTTATGCGTGTGTAGAGGAGCGATTGCTGTCGATGTCACAAATTTAGAAACCTGTCAGATCGCAATGACTTGGAATGATAAATACAATGATAAATATGATGTTACCATGTTCCAACACAGCTTGGCTTTTGCTGTGGCGGGGCCCACCAGTGGGTCCCGCGTGTCTTTCTCTCCCCCAGTGCTAAAAGTTGTGACCTAATGAGAAATAACATTGAGCAGGGACGACCAGTGGGCCCCACCACATCTGAGGAAGCATCGCCGAATTCTGCCTCCGCAGCGAACGAGTTAAAGATAACTGAGGGAGCCTAATTTAACGACAATTCTATCAAAGGTTACGTGGAATTCATTCACTTCTCGTTGAATACTTGTTTCTACTCAAAAACTCAAAGTAAACTTGGATCCCCTTGGAATTTCCCGTGTCCTGTGGCCTGAGCCCAATATTTGGATACCTTGACAGCGAAGTATCAGAAGGAATCACTGGTGTGGAACTTCGTCACTTTTATGTATCATTTCTCAGGATTGTTGCACTGTCATCAATTCATTCTAGTGAGATGAGGAGGAATTCTCCTCTAGGAATCATCGTTCAGACATTTGTGAGCTCGTTGTTAACTATTTCATAACGTCATCACTCACAATTGGAGCCTGTCAGGCAGCTTAGGCGTTTTGGGAGGAACGAGCATGTGGTTTTATCTAGAGAACCATCATGGTGAAGGAATTCATTTGCATAGAATAGTCCCAAACTGTAGCAAGTGATGAATTTTCCGCGCGAGTTTTTTATATGCTAGCCATCAATACAGAGACATAACTGAAAGAAATGTGGGCGTCAGTTCTCATATTGTCATCGGAATGCAACATTCAATCGATCCCACAAAAATCTAGAAACAATCTCAAAGGCGTCGGGAAGTACTCTTCTAGAAAGTGTCAGCATAGATAGATTCTGAAGTATACTAGTCGATGAGAACAAGGAGTTGAAAGTTCGTTTCATTGAACTATGAAATTGTGATGGTGAGAGTATCTGCATTGAAGGTCCTTGGATGCAAATTCATGGGTTATCAGGGTTCCAGAATTTTCAAATCAGTAATCTTGCAAAGGATTGTACTAATTCTGCATGATTTCATGAATATCTCATGAGCTATGTTGAGGAGATCGGATTCTTCGATATTTTTCGGGACGAGAGAATCCTATCCATTGGGATGTTCAAACTTTAATCAACTTTCTCAATCAATCCCCAATACAAAGTAGTTCATAAGTTTTGTTCATTCATTGTGACGCAGATCCTCTATTTAGAAACAGTTGTTGGGGATTCAACAAAAACCCGAATGCAAACTGAACAAGATCCAGCATTTACTGTAACAATCTATCAGGAGCTCAAAATTGCGACTGCGGTTCTTCGTTTGACATCTCAGAAATTGCACAAGTTCAGTCCAGAAAGGATGATTGTACCTCGATAGAAGCCACATTGGTAGCTCGATACGTCTGACAAGACTCGGCTAACAATAATCTAGTTTCGCATCAAAGTTTCGATTAATCTTGCCAGGGTCCCACCCGATGATGTCAATTACGAGATAAACCCATCGCTTAGAGTCAACATTGATTAAAGTTTTCCTTGTTTCCTCGTTAGTTTCACTTTCTCCAGGCTCCAGCCTTAGCTGTGGGGATGAATGGCTTGCTGCATACTAATGATGACGATCGACCCTTGAATTTATAACGTTTAGAATTGAAAGGATGGCTAATTGGTATTCTATTGAAGCGTCAATCAGGTGATATTATATTATCAAAGCTAACGGCAGACCGAGCTTAGGGATGATATATGGTAAAACTCGTATATGGAGACCTAATGATGCATTTTTTTGGTTTGGAGTCTAGCATTCGAGACTCTATCTCGCGTAGAGTATTTGAATTTCCAATGTATATCATACGAAGGGCAACTATTCAAACAGAGAGAATTGGTGGAGTGGTTTCCGATATTTTAGAGTTGTTGTCATCATCTTCGACTGTTTCTGTGAATTCATATCGTTCTTCCCAAATATACTCATGGATCTGAAAAACCGATGCATTAGGATAACGGTCTTGATGCGCTGATATTTTATCAAGAGACTCGTGAGAACGAGACATGATTAACGTCTAATTGAAGATCTGATCCTCAATCAATGTCGGATCAAAATCAACTCTTTGTGAACATATATACTCTCAATTAATACCTATCGTCGTACTTTTCAGACACATTTCGTTTGGATTCAAAATTTACCGTGCAATATTCACACACGAATAAGCAATCTTTCATTGTCTTGATCCAAGTAGGAGACGTCCGCGTGGAAACCTTGCTGATCCACATGATATTGACCATCTGCATTCGGCCATTCGGAAGTAACACGTGATATTTCACCGGTCGTTTTTATATCCTCATGGTTTTCTCGGTGTCCAAAATCATTATTGGCTTTATTATTGATTACCCTGTATCCATACTCGTGAATGTGTTTCTCTCGATCCTGGAATCAGTTTGAATGATCAATTAACATGATGTTTCGACAATTATTTGATTGATTCATTCATGACTCGTGGACGACCATCAGTGTGTTGTGTAGCCTCTATTATTGATCATCTTTGAGTATTATTTAATTTTACGTTGGCTTATATATTCATTCATTCCGACGATCCCGCGTGCTCACACACTTACGCATTATATGTAAACTCACACATCTGGCAAGAGTCTCGTTGGTCTGCAAGATATTTCAAACTTTCCGTTGATGACGGTATTGGAGATTTTCCTCAATGTAGTAAAGTAGCCTTGGATGCCAGTTGCGCCTATAGTGCATTTGAGCCCTAGAGTAGGATGCAGAACTTGATTACTTTATTAGCGTTCCCTTCCTGTATATGTACCCCCTACTAAAAAACCACCCAGGACAAGCCTGGCTTGCTACATCTGCAGCAACAGTTATGTAGCGTCTCTCGCAAAGTTTAGATGAGAGCTCCGCAATCTTTTTCTTTGTCACTTATTCGACATCAAATATCCATTATATACAAATTTGGTAGTTGAGTTATTACATTTCAACCTTTCAATAGCTGATTCGGGACAAGAGCTCGGCCCAGCAGTGCGTATATCGCATAAATTTGGCGACGCACATTTCACAGTGAACAATTTACCCTACAAGTGTGATGAATGGAAAGAGAGATTGAAGTTGGTTCGTGTGGCATTGTAATAAAATCTTTCATGATAAGGTGACACGATGATTACCAGCCTTCAATGCTAGGATATGAATCCCCCCCGGCTGTTCAGGTCAGCATCCTCAAATATCGTAAGTGGATAAGTTCGTAGAGTCTGACATGCTTGCCTGAGAGTCAAGGTTGATTAGTGAGTGCGTTCGACATATCAGACGGCACTGGTCTCCAAATAAAAAATTTAATTCGAAAAGCGACAGAGAGAGGCAAACGTTTCCTCCTAGACAAGATTTGAACTCGCTGTCGCCAGTTCTCTGGACTGGCGCCTTGACAACTATAGACACCGAGGTGATTGCGAATTCACTCTTAGGAAAGTCTTTTCTCTGTCTCTGTGTCGTTTTTCAAGGGTGGTGAGGCCAGTTTACGAACCATGGCCAATTTGGATAAATATCAGGCACATAGACCTTCATGGTACCACTTTTTCCTATGGTCTCCAAGTGGAGGATTTAATTCAAAAAGCGATAAAGAGAGGAAATACGCTGCTAAAAGAGATTAGCAGAATGCTTTCTCTTAGCGAAATAGTCTCAGATGATCACTCAAACTAACGATAAATTTGGAAAACTGATCAAATTCCAGAATCATGATTGGAATTCCCACAAAATAGTTTCATTTTCGCTGTGGTCCAATCCATTTCATTCTCACCTCATATTATACACATATATAACATACAAGAACAATCGTTTGGTTGAGGTGGAGTTTTGATACTGTTGGTTCATAGATGATGAAAATGGAGTTCTTCAAGGAAATTTTGATTTTTGGAAGGAAAATTAGATTTTGGCCGGGTTCAAAAGTAGTCGGATCAAATTCGATTTCAACCAATTGATGTAGAATGCTTGAAAATCATCTCTGTAGTTTATAAAAAGTTGGATAGATTAGTTGTAGAGGATGATATGAAGTGGGAATTGATTTCAGTTGAAACTTTTTCATTATCTTTAAAGTTATTTCGACGATATTCCCTTTTAGAGGAATTCAGATGACCTACACTAGGGTTTTTTGTGCAGGATATATCGTCTGGTTGAGGCGAAATTTCGATATAGTTGGTATAAAGTTGATAAAAATGGAGTCTTTTGCGGGGCGAAATTTCGATATAGTTGGTATAAAGTTGATAAAAATGGAGTCTTTTGAAAATTTTTGGATTTTTTGAGAATAAATTCAATTTTGACTGTATTAAAACGGATTTTGAGAAAATTCGGTATCAACCAATCGATTTAGAATGGCGGAAAAGTATCAACTCAGTTTATTAAAATTTTAATGGATTAGTTTGAGGGGGGGAGATATGAAGACAGTATAAATATTGAAAAAAATATTTTTATATATTTTGAGTTATTTTTTTGAGGAATCTAGTTAGGGAGGTTTTGACTATCTAAACTGGGCTTTTTTAGCAGAGCCTGTAATTTGGGTGAAAGGGATTTTCGATACAATTGGTTTCAATATGGTCAAAATGGAGTTTTTGTTGGAAATTTTTGTTTTTTCGAAAAAATTGGGGTTAATCGAGATTAAATGGAATTTCGGTATTAACCAATCAATAGATCAAGAGAAAAAAAGCATAGCCTAGGTACCCCAAATTGCCGAAAGATAAATTTGGAAAAAGATATTTTAGTATGATAGTAAACAATTCTAGTAATTTTACCTCAAAAAACGTCTGAATCAATTTGGATTACGAGAGGAAAGCAGTCAAATAAATGGTCTCATCTTTGAGTGATTCTACACAACTCATAGAAAAGCAAAAATCATTAAAGTGGATCGGAGGAGAGAAAACGTGTCGGAAAAAAGACAACATACATACACACATACACACATACACAGGCAAAGGGACAGAGAAATGAGTCAATGGAAGGTTTTGGAGGATATGAGCAGAAAAAGTGTTACTTACAATCGTTAGATTTTAGCAAGAGGAACAAAATGGTGAAAGCATTTTTGTGATGAGAAGAAATTTGTTGAAGAAAATATTGGATTGAACAGAAAAATTGATCAAAAATTTGCTGGACCGAAAACAAAGCTTTCTCTTTAGAGAAAGCAAAAATGTCTCCTCCAGGGGAGATTTGAACTGATATAGCAATTGGCCATGGTTTGTAAACTGACCTCCCCTCCCTTGAAAAGTGACACAGAGACAGAGAGAAGACTTCCCTAAAGCGTATGAGTTCGCAATTGCCCCCCGTGGTCTAGTGGTTAAGGCCAGTTCGGTGCGGAATCAAAAGTAAGTCGGGTTTTCGCCGTTGAGGGCGCATGTGTCAAAATACGAATGAGAAAGTGGAAAAATAAAAGTAGTTGAAACACCTTTCTACGGAATCAGGATATTGGCTGTTTATTATGGATCTGAGCTCTCCGTGGTTCCCTGACAGATTATATGTTGTCGCCATGATAGATTGATCACCATTGTTTCTGTGTAATTCGCCAGGTTGCTCAAATATTTCAGAAATAATACCTTCGAGGTAAATGACGTTTTGAGGTATGATTTCCGGCCTTTGGTATTCTGCAAGCAGTTCATCAGCCAGTTCAAAATTCGATTGAGTATAGAATGGGATCTGCTTTACACCACTATGTAATCAATTTCTGAAATCCAAAATTGTCATTAGTTAGAGAGTACGGATAAACATATGATTTTCGAATGATCAGTCCATGGTTTGAAGGTTGAATCTATTTTTGGCTCTTCCACTACTACACATTATGCGTAAGATACGATCAAATCCTCGGATCTCAAAATTAAGACAACTTGATACGAACTTGTACTGACTAGAATCTAATTTTAGCAAGTGATCGAACATTTTCCTACAAAATTGTCATATTGCACGAATATCTATGTAGAATTTGCGACCATGGTAACACGGTAATAGAGTGTTAAGAATAAACACAGATAGTGAGTTACAAATGTCCT
Source organism: Eretmocerus hayati (assembly GCA_029851415.1). Lineage (NCBI taxonomy): Eukaryota > Metazoa > Arthropoda > Insecta > Hymenoptera > Aphelinidae > Eretmocerus > Eretmocerus hayati. The sequence goes on from CM056741.1 coordinate 11,196,026, forward strand.
AACACTAATTATCAGATTGCTAGTAGAGAAGACCACTTACCTAATGATCAGATCCGAATCTTGCTTGCGAGCTACATGTTGAGGGTTATCAGGTTGCAGGTCACGCCCAACCAGGGTATTGCCATGGCTCAACCCTTGCATTTTGTAATTCAAACTGTGTGCTTCCGCTGAAATTCCCTCACCCCAAAATTGATCAGCTTGGAGAGTATTTCGACCTAATCGTGGAGAAGTATCGAAAGAAGAAGGCTGCCAGTCAAAGATGTTCAATTTGTTGTTGGGAATGCCATTCACTTGAAGTACCACTCACGATCACTTGAGCGAGTAACGACAGCAATACTCGTTGATGTCCAAGTAATTTAGGCTGCAGAAGTGGATAGGGCATGTGGTTAATCTCATAGTTGATTCAAGATTTTTGATCGGAGTTTAGTCGTGGTGCCTCAAGAATGAAGAAGCTCTTAGTACAGGCTGGAGGGAATCTCTCTCCGCTCATCTACTTTTTTGGTGTTTATGTTTTAAAGCTGTAGAATCTACCCGAACTTCTTGGAAAAGTCCAGAAAATTTTTGATGTAAGGGATAACAGACAAATACATGAGGATCGCATAGGTCTAACAAAAAGTTGATTCGTTCAATTTCCCATGGGTTAGTCTGCTAGATTCGCTTCCAAAGTCACATTCGATCCCGCGCGGGGTCTCTTAGCAATTCATTGATAGTTTGATGGTGGATGAGTCCATTCTTCCACATTAGGATGCACTCGCACCCTGATAATATCCATGCACAGATCGGAGGAAGGAGAGAAATAAAATCACGAGAAGTATGATCCCGTGTGAGATTTATATACACAGAAGAAGAACAATCCATTCATCTCTTGTCTCAACGAATTGAAAAAATCAATTTCAGATGATCAAGATTCTCGTGGATGATCTTTAAGGTCGAATGTTATCAAGAATCCACAACATATATTCAGTAACTCGAGTGAAAATACTCGGGAAATCTTTCGCATCACAACTTCTTGGCCCCATAGATGTGATTCCAACAATGTGATAGCGCTTAAACTTCATGTCCCACCACATCAGTGGCCCACCAGAGTCTCCGGAACAAGGGCTCCTCCCTCGACCACTGCTGACACATATTTGGCCTCGTCTCAATAGAATTGAGCAGCGTCTCTTTGGTAGCACACGCATGTCCAGTTTCTGGAGCGTTTTGCTAGCTTCTTCTGTCTCTATGTAAGTACAAGAGTCTTCATTATGAAGTGTATGGGTCATCACAAAATCTATTAAATATGCACGTCCGCAATTTATGAAGTTCACAAAGATAGACAAGAAATTTCTGTATTTTCTCAATTTCCATAACATGATGTATGGCTGTATAGAAGAAAAAAGTCTGTCCAATATATTCACACGCATCATTTCATTCAAATCCAACATTTTCGATCCTCTCAGACAGATGAAGTTCCTATAACAGATTCTTTGCGTGTTCTTGAAATTCTCAATGAAACTAAAAGTATGACAATGAGTGGCACTGCTCAATCTTGGCGTGATTATTCATCTTCTCGAGAGATGTTAAATGTCTCGAGATCCTTGTCAAGGACACATTGTAGTCAATTGAAGGTTTTGGATTTCTTTCGTGGTAGGTATTGAAAAATCATGTAATCGATCACATGATCTTTCGATACAAAAATGATTTGACATCATCAATGTTCCATTATCCTTATAACCAAACATTACTTCATCCTCTAACCAGGAGGGTGTTTCAGATCCGGGTCACGGATTTGGCTGAAACTCTGGGAATAGTCTTCTTTTAGTACCAAAAGACGATACCCAAAATTATAAACCCTAACGCTTAAGCGTTTTCAAGCTACAGCCAATAACCTATGCATTACAGTATACCTATATATACTATCTTTTAACTTAGGCCCATATGGGCAATGCTAAAGTTTTTTGCTGCAGCTCGGAAATGCTTGAGCGTTAGGGTCTATAATTTTGGATATCTTCTTTTGGTACTAAAAGAAGACTATTTCCAGAGTTTCAGCCGAATCCGTGACCCAGATCTGAAACACTCTCCTTGTAAGTCAGTTTCGGAGGACGAGAACAACCTCAAGTCGATGATTCTATTTCCAAAGAATTGGGGATGATGTTGCGTTTCTTATAAAGTCATGGTCTCACCCGAGAAAAAAAATTAGTCTGGGAAAAAGTCTGGCAGAATTAGTCTGGCATTTAGTCAATCTTAGCGGACGGAGCGAGACTTTTTAGTCTTGGAGAATAAGGTCTGGTTGACAATGTCAGATCAATGCGGGGACTGTTGCCGAGACCGAATAAGATGCTGTGCATTTGGGAGGAATTTGAATGATTTTCGGACATTCTATCGAACGACCAGTGGTCTGGCTCATTAGACAACATTTGTAGTTAGTCTTGTGACGAGTCTGGTTGATTTTCCCAGATTCGATTCCAGACTATTTATCCAATCAAGGTCTTTTTAAAAAGTCTCGTAAAATGTCTGGGAAATTTTTCCAGACTAAACGCGAGAGCTTTCATTCTTGGAAAGGATCTGTCTATTCCCTCCAGACTGCACCGTAGACAAACGAAAGCGATAGTTTGCCTGTCACGAGTCCGGTAAGAAGTTTGGCAAATTTTCCCAGACAAAAACCGAGAGCAATTTTTGAATATTTTTCTCAGCGAATAATATGTAGTGTGTATAGAAAAATTCCTCAGAATGAGGCAGAGATGGACGGAGTTCATGATGGAAGATCTGAAATTCATCAATCGATATAATGCATATTATTCTGGGAATCTCAGGACGTTCCCTAAAGCAGCATATCAATCGGCGTGATGCGTGTGACGATCGATTGATACATTTTTGTTAGCACCGCGGCGCCCAGTTGATTGAGTATGAATTCAGATGTTTCAACGCTGCCCGAGCCGATGCAGCCTTACCCTCGCTGAGGCTTGAGGAAATCAGACAAACATCATCATTTTGTACGTACTCCACCTGCAACAAAGAAAGATAACACACGAAAAGAATCACTCCAAATTTTCAAAAGAGCTGCCACGACGCGTCATGTTAGCGTATGCAAAAAGACATGAGCAAGTTTTTATACTTCTTAAGTGCTGACATGCCAAGCCATGACAATCTGATACAAAGTAAGAAGAAAAAAAATAGTTGCACTACACCAAAACATGATTGAGGTTATTGAAAAATTCCTCGCTGATATTGAACATAGATTCTATCCAAAACTATTAAAAATTTAAAGAACTTATCTGATCATTAGAGTTCAATACTGCACCGGATATCATCTCAGTCTTCTCTGCTCTGCCTGCGGAACATCATCATTGCGCATATTTGAAGAATAAGAGCTTCCTATGCTCTCAGTAAGTACTCGTTGTATAAACATGCCTGTTTCAATCCATCTCTATATATCACGCCGCATACTTCACTCGATGAATGCACTACACTATACTAGTGTTGGAATGAGAAAAAAATCAACTCGATTTTCTCCTAGATATTTCATGATTCTGAACATAACTTTGAGTACCGAATGTTGCCACGAGCTGGTACAAGACCGAAATCCTGCGATCAGATAAGTTCTTTAAATTTTTAATAGTTTCGGATAGAATCTATGTTCAATATCAGCGAGAAATTTTTCAATAACCTCAATCTTAGTTTTGGTGTAGTGCAACTATTTTTTTTCTTCTTACTTTGTATCAGATTGTCATGGCTTGGCATGTCAGCACTTAAGAAGTATAAAAACTTGCTCATGTCTTCTTGCATACGCTAACATGACGCGTCGTGGCAGCTCTTTTGAAAATTTGGAGTGATTCTTTTCGTGTGTTATCTTTCTTTGTTGCAGGTGGAGTACGTACAAAATGATGATGTTTGTCTGATTTCCTCAAGCCTCAGCGAAGGTAAGGCTGCGTCAGCTCGGGCAGCGTTGAAAAATCTGAATCCATACTCAATCAACTGGGCGCTGCGGTGCTAACAAAAATGTATCAATCGATCGTCACACGCATCGCGCCGATTGATATGCTGCTTTAGGGAACGTCCTGAGATTCCCAAAATAATATGCATTATATCGATTGATGAATTTCAGATCTTCCATCATGAACTCCGTCCATCTCTGCCTCATTCTGAGGAATTTTTCTATACACACTACATATTATTCGCTGAGAAAAATATTCAAAAATTGCTCTCGGTTTTTGTCTGGGAAAATTTGCCAAACTTCTTACCGGACTCGTGACAGGCAAACTATCGCTTTCGTTTGTCTACGGTGCAGTCTGGAGGGAATAGACAGATCCTTTCCAAGAATGAAAGCTCTCGCGTTTAGTCTGGAAAAATTTCCCAGACATTTTACGAGACTTTTTAAAAAGACCTTGATTGGATAAATAGTCTGGAATCGAATCTGGGAAAATCAACCAGACTCGTCACAAGACTAACTACAAATGTTGTCTAATGAGCCAGACCACTGGTCGTTCGATAGAATGTCCGAAAATCATTCAAATTCCTCCCAAACGCACAGCATCTTATTCGGTCTCGGCAACAGTCCCCGCATTGATCTGACATTGTCAACCAGACCTTATTCTCCAAGACTAAAAAGTCTCGCTCCGTCCGCTAAGACTGACTAAATGCCAGACCAATTCTGCCAGACTTTTTTCCAGACTAATTTTTTTTCTCGGGCACTCACTGTGCAACCATTGTGAAATAAGTAGTAAGGTATGAAACTGTGCATGCTCACCAACATTAATCATGCCCCACCCAGCAGCTACCACACTTGATCCCACCAAATTCATATTGAATAGATCCCCCTTTGGAAGACATATCGGTCTTACAAATTCTATGGAAGACAAATGGAAACTTGATTCGCGAGTCACTCAAATTTTCATCTTCAACATGCACTCACCAGTGAAGTTTATTTTATTTCGTAATCTCAACAAGGCTATATCGTGGAAAGCGAGAAAGCCTGAGTACTTTCCATGAATTCGATACGAAGATATTTTATCATCAATATGAGGATGGTTACAGGTCGAGTTTTCACAATCAGGATCAGTATCTGAGTTGTGGTCACCAAGACGTACTGCAACAAGTTTCCTGATAGATTTGAAATGCATTTTCCATCAAAATCATCCAAAGGAATGTAATTTCAATTGAAATATTTTATTTGTTCAATAATGTTCTAAGATACTTGGAACTCAAACGAATCCAAAGCAAACGTGAGCATTAAAAATATCGAAAAGCGATGATTTTTATTTCTCATACCATTGACGTGGCATATCCACACAGTGGGCTGCCGTGAGAACGTACAACTCATTAATGATAGATCCACCACATCCAAAGACAAATTTCTTGCTTGAAATCATTGATCTATTCTGATAGCCAAGTCTGGCCATCCATGGGAATGATCCGATGGTTGCATTTGTGCCTCCAACAATTCGGGGAGTCGACGAAATTCCACATTGACTGTAGTTCAAATATTTCCATGCTCGATGTTGATTTACTCGACCTACGTTATCGAAGAATAGATATCCATTCGACAGAGTCACGAAGTACCATCTTCATCTTGGTTCAAGCTCATATTCTTCAAGTCTCACCGTAATTTCTATCTCTGAGAATGAAAAGTGGATAGCATGAGAGCGAAAAGTGCAAGTTCACGAAAAAATATAAAACTGTCGTCGAACTTTTCAATCCTTTCATAGCCGATCGTTCCCTGTTCTCAGTAAATATTTTCACGCGATCTTCTGACAAAGAAGAGTTTGCACCACACAAGTGATTGTATTGCTCCTTTGATTACTAAGATGAAAATCTCCACTCCTGCATTGATGAATGTTGCTGTGCGAAAGTGAATTACCTCATCCTACTTGATACTCAAATTAGTCGTAAAGTTCTAGTAATTGGCAATTGAGTCGAGGCTGGTTGTAAGAACAAGATGAATTCCATGACTCGTGCATTTTACTGTGAAACTCCTTAGTGGTTATAAGAATTTCATGGTAGTCCTCCAGAGAAGTACTTCAACCCTCATATTTTTATAGCTAGGTAACGTTTTATTTACAGACTAGCGGAATAGGCAGAATTCTTTCAACAACTGAAAAATGCTAATTCATGGACGACATAAGCATTTGATGATCTTAGGTAGTCGATAGGATGACTTTGAAATGAAAGAGATTCCAATCAGTGAGAACGATCACTCCAGTACGATCAAACTCGAATTATTTTCAACCGATGATGGCCAGCTAGAATAGCCTTCGAAGCACAATTGGATGTCTTGAAAAGTCGTCACAATGTTTTACCATTTTCTGAATCTAGATTCATATCCATTTTGTCTGGATATCGTCAATAAGTCAATCAATGTGGGTACGTCTAGTCTTGTGTCATGTCGATGGAAGTTTGAAGCATCGTGCGGTATCAGTTCTTTTGACTAGAATATTCTGAGATGATTAACAGAACTATACCGTGACTGCGATCAATATGTTATGTTTGAATCTCACAGATTTGATAAGTATGGGTAAATTACTACGAAAATCATCTCAGGAAGCGATGAACTGAGGTTCATGATCTGAAAGAGCATGATTTCACTTAGAATCAATCAAGGAATTTGAGGTTTGAATTTAAGCTTCAATCTTTGAAACCTTCTCTTGAAAACGTAAGTCTCCAAGAATTAGATCGTTATCACACAAAATCATCGGGATCAGAATATCCCTGGAGATTGTCAGAGATGAATTAATCTCCAATGTAACAACTCAAACCTTTGTATACAGAGAATCTACACACGAGTGATTCCTTCGAAAGTGTGATTTCCTGGGGTTGAAGTCATTGTAGGCGATGATTCTGGCGAGAAATTTATTCCGACCTCAAACGAAATCTCAAACACATTCCCGCAGCAACTTGAAATTAATGTAGATTTACGACCTCGGAACATGGAGAATGACACTTTGAGTGGAATTGGATGCATATCTTCAGGATCAAGTTTGGGAAAATTAATGTATCTACCACCGCGAAGAAAAATTCTTTGCCATCAATCCCCATGCAGATGACCATTGTAATCTAGGAAACTCCTTCGTCTATTCAATATTGCTTGAACAAAGAAATGATACCTGCTTTTGAAGGACTGCCAGTGACAATTCATTGATTTCTGTGTAACCAATAATGGGCCCATGATTAATCCCTTCTGAAAGGATCAATTTCACAAATATTTTGATCCATCACATCCAGAAAATTGAATAATCTCCTCTCCTTTGGCGCAACTAACCTCTTTTTTCAGTGCAATCCCATTCTGTACCAAAAACATTCATCAACGGCGAAATGTACCAAATAAAATCAGCAGCAATAACACAAATAATCCACGATATCCAACAGATCAAACAGAGTATGTTATACTTCGCAGTACCGGATTCAGTTGAAGGTATGACACACTGTGCTCGACCACGCAAAAAAAAAATTGCGCGAATGTTATACATCACCCAAGCTGTTTCATACCTCTGACTCCATAATCACGTTATCGCGTGGAATAACAAGTTGCATCCCTTTGCCATTCATCAATTGTCTGAATTCAAACGGAACATCCGCAATACACTCTCTCACACCACCACCATACAATATAATACCCAACGTCAACATCGTCGAGTTTACCTATATAAAATATAGTCAACCGGTCATTTTTAACTGTTGCAAAAATTTTACCATAGCCAAAGCACATTTTCCAATCACTCGAACATCCGACTATTTATCCAGAATACAACTTCACTGCAATACTCAATAGGACTATAGTAGATTTATTTTGGCTACCTGCAATTTGATGCTAGGTTCGTTTAGCTTTTCACCGAGGTACAATATATATTGTCGCTTGGCTTTTTTTTTTCTTTACTGTCATCGCAAATCAGCGATGTACCGTGGATTTTACAATTTAGCACATACGCAACGACTCACTCAAAACTATAGTTTCCTGTCTATGTGTGGAATATATATTGTGTGAGGGATATATGTACAGATGGAAGTACAGTCAGTTATCGTATTCGTGTTCAGAACTCTTTGTACGTGCGAGCATATAATCTATTTATCGTTGACTGCCGTTGGCGTATGGCTTTGCCCTGGTACAATATTGCATGCCCATATAGATCTATGTATGTGTGAATTTCAAATGTGTGTGTAGTATGGAGGTTTGGAGGTTATATAGGGGTGAGGCATTTCATGTCAGCCAAGAACGGCCGTACTATGTCGGCATTATGAAATATTACTCGGCCAATTTTGCTGTTTCTCTATTTCGCTCACCTGTCTAGACTCTCATGGAATGTGTCTTTTGGGATCTGTATGTATGTATGTATGGGTGTGTGTAATTCTCGTCATGTGCAGGTACACCGAGGTATTTTCATTGGCTGAATGTGAGGGGTGAATTTTGTAAAATTGCAAAGCTTGGAAATTCTATGGACGTCCAAAATTTGTGCAAGCTCGAGTGAGCTTTTGGTGCTTGCAATAACTGCCCAAAACCATCTTGACTGTGGAACAATGTGAGCTTCATCAAAAGATTTCTCGCTCCTGTTCTACCTCTCTTATGTCTATGTTTGCTGGCATAGGAAAATCTCATTCTAATTATGACTATGTGAAGATGAAATGCGTGCAAGCTTGCAGAATTAACTCAATTACTACTAGAATACGTCGCTCTGGGTTTTGTGAGATTTATTCATAATATACGCGACTATTTGACGCACGAGTTTTGTGTGATTCAAATTATTCCTGTGAATTCTGCGATATTGGGATGAAATCATGTGGCTTTGAAGTGGTTTTCTGTGATTGATGAGTCAAATTAATGTCGGTTCGTATGACATACGATTGATACGGGTAGTTAAGAGCTTGGATGTTGGGTCAATTCATATCGTGAGCTGACATATTGATGTATCGGTTTGGTTCATTATTGAACATTTTTGGATAGCAACAAATCAAAATTGGTAATATGCCAGCGGGAAAGTTATTGTGAGGTTCATTGACAACCGATTTTACAAATTGAGTAATTCGTGTATCGGAATCTAATTAAACGGGACAATATCAGATGTACGGGATCTATTGGAATGATTCTCCCAAAGATGATGGATCATTTCGAATGATCCTTCACTTAGAATATCTTGAATCGAAGAACTCAGATTTTGAAATTTATTCACGTGGCTCTTAATACAACACGTTGTTTTTCCTCTTGATTTTCGCATTTCCTTTGAGGCAACATAACGAGAATACCAAGAGAACTAATGAAGGTTATATTTCTAGTTATCCTAGGGAAAAAATCACTCAGGATTCTTCTGAATTTCAATTTCCATGTCCAACGGGTGGCAGGAACCAAGGTATTCTTTCCTTCTATTGTCAAATTATCGGTTCCTGTATTCAATTTTAGAGCTTAATCTCTGAGTCAATGCAAACAGAACTCTTCCCGATAATTGAATGCTCTGGAGTCGATAGGGTTTATCGAGATCATCAAACAAACATTGATGATCTCTTTGTGTGCCCAAATACACAACCAGGGTTCATTGTCCCGGGTTAATGACGATGAAACAATCAAAACTCATTCGATGAGGAACCTCGCCCATGGAAGATTAATCAATTGCTTTTGAAACCAATAATTGTCCAGCTATCTGATTCTACTACTAAGCCATCAAAACAAATCCTCTTCTACCCTGTTGGGATCAAAGCCTGTTTTTGATGTGAGTATCCTGTGTGATACAATCGAACTATTCCAAATTCAACAATTGATATGAGCATATTAGATTACCTGCATGTTCTTTCGTGGAATTTTCTATTTCATCATGAAGAAACAATTTTCTCATAAAATTCTGATCTGTGATGGAGATGAAGTTTGTAAACAAGTATGGTAAGTAGATTAGCTTCTGGTACGTCCCACACTTGACTAGATATGATATCAATCAGATGCTCGAGAATAGAAATCTTAAATCTTAATTCAAGTCAGATCTGTTGAACGTAAACCTCTCGAGATGCCAATCACCTACTCTATCTTTGATGGCATCGACTCAAATGTTCAACACGTTCGCTGTGACGAGTCCCACCGATGGGACCCGCGATTTTTCATTCTTCAGTCTTTGACGACTCAGACTTGCTCCAAAGAATCTCCCCAGGAAATCTATTGAGGTGGGTTACTTCACTGAGGACGTTTAACAGTGAGCCAAAAACGAGTCTAGCTCCATACGAGCGTTTCTCCCCAATCGCGATGGTCCAATTCATGACCGAAATAGAATTCCAAAAAGCAGGGTTGCAGCGAACGTATTAAATCACTTTTTCATCTCACACTGACGAGGAAATATCATGTCAATATCCTACACGTGCTTCGTGATCCCAACTCACATTGCATTTCCGATTGTAGTGATCCCACAATCGGCACGGTAGTCAAGAACAGTTGGATTGTGAGACAAAAATGATACTCAAAGCGGTGCACAGAGTGGTTTTCAGTGACATAATTTCCATCACGCTTTTGAAGTGAGTTTTCACGGTACATTGAAAAATACTGAGATGCACTAGAGCTGGCTTCCGCAAGCCTTGGTGATCCCTGATAATTTTTATCGCTAGAAAAACTCAAAACCGTTATTCTACTCGCATTTTTGAATCGCATCAGCTTTCATTTTGATTCAAACGGCATTTTTCTCGTCTAGGCATACCAAAAATCAGTCCGTGCACAATTTTGGATCGTATTTTTGTCTCACGAGAGGCCTTTCTCACCACTGTGTAACGGATCAATGCCACCGTGGACCAATATTTCGGAAATCATTCATGCTCAAATAAATTGCCATGGATGCATCCTCATCAATTTTCCGAAAGAAATAAACAAGTCACCCATATTTCAATCACTCTGAACGCCACACGTAGGAATAAAATTCCTCCGAAGCAATTTGTTTCGACACTCATTAGCAATAATACCCCAACATGTCACACTCACACATATCGAAGTAGTATCCATTCGTATAAATGAAATACACATCGAAGGATTTTCGAATTGATTTCCAATCAATCGAAAAAGTCCCTGTCTCTTGTCCAATGTTTGCGTGATTGAAAAACAATGACATAAATCCCGAAGCGAGAGCGAGAGATCCCAACCATGCACAACTCGGATATATCAACGAAAGCTCTTTTCTCTTGGTTTCAAGCTTGCAATGGCTTTGATTGCAGTAGTACCCAATCGACAGCATCGGTTAATTCGAACACCCTCTGCACGCGCAATTAGAGCTCAAAGTGCTGCGTATGCTTCTATACACATACGTACATACATACTCACAATTCAGAATCTCTACATAGGTTGTACCATACATATATGTATGTGTGGTAGGTGATAGGAGAAGGAAAAGTGGGAGTTGAGCCCGGAAACTCGCGCTTCAAACGAAGCAACAGCGCTGACAGGCGAGTTGGACGGGTTGGCGTGTTTCACGGGTTGCAAGCGGGAAAAACAACACGATGGAAAGATATAGTGCTTTCTAGACCGTATGAACTAGTAATTGAAGGAAATGGCTTCGATTCCCTTGGTGGATTGACGTTTCCTTTTCATCTTTGGGCGTAGGTTCAGTTGGTTCATGTACTCGTCTTGCCCTTAGTCAAAGGTAGATTTCTGACTTTTTGGAGAACTGAAGGTTAATAGAGTCTCAAAGTTGTCTCTTGGTGAGGAAAAGAGGGTAGTGAAAAAGAGAAAGAGCGAAAGAATCATCCGAGAGCTTGCGCCACCCTAACTTTCGACACTTGAAAAACTTCCGGCAGCGTATGGAGTCAAAGGCAGAGTTCACTTTATTCTTCGCCCTTTTGGTTGGAGTGACGTTTACATCAATGAGCACATGGTTTGCCACTTCATTCACGTCGTCGGGAGAAAAGAAAAATAAATTCGATATTCTTCTCGCAGAAAAATCAGATGTTGAAGGTCAGCTAATGGACCGTGTCGATTCTTGTAGGAAACAATTTGATCTTGATGGTTTTTTGATGGAATCGGATGTCAATGAGACTATGGTTGCTGACGCATCATCTTTTGATCGGAAATTTTCAAAGAGAATTTTTGGGTATTGATTCATTTGTCGGTCTTTGTGACTCACTTGCTGTTAAGTTCGATTATGTACATTGCTGTTCGAGTGATGACAGAATGTGATCTGTGAAACTCATGACCCGCATTCACATATGACGATGATACTCATTCATGCAGATTGTATTGATCCGTGGTGGTAGTGAATTGGGAGTAGAATGGGTGGAGATACAAAATTCATTCATCTACAGGATGAATTTCATACGCGTGAAAAAAATTGAGCTCCCTTCCCATGAACGACTTGGACTCTTAAGGTGTGAGTGATATTCGGGCGAGCTCTTTCGAACGTTGACGTCTCCAAAGTTTTGCATTCATTATTCGTCCCGAAAATTGAACAAATGAAATGCTCTAATACTGGACTTCGAGGATGACAAAATTCCCTCTCCTAACCCTATTCTTTCGTATCAAGTCCTTGTCACCTATCCCATACATATCTATTGGATATTTATCATAACAGAATCACTTTGGAGATTGATTATGCAAGGTTTGATATGGACTTTTCGGAATTGTTCCCTCTTTCGATATTCCAGACTCACGAAATGATTTTGGATAAATTTTCCAGGAAAATGTTATCTACGGGAAAGTTAAAGGGAGCGCTCACTCACCACTTCTTGGAATATACTGATACTCATTTTTGAATAAGGTTAGTGTACTCAACTTGCATCTGTACCCAACTCGCCTACATATGACGATCTAAGGAATGGGAACTGGTTGACCACCCCGCAATTTTCTTTCACGCTTGTCGAGTCGAAACATGAGAAAATACGGTTTGAACTGACTCCAAATGATGTCTGTGTATCCTAAAGAATTTGACATGATTTTTCTACTTTTCGTGTTTGCACAGCTAAGAAATCGCTTGAAATTGGTACCGAAACTTTTGGGCTCAACCAATCTTAGTGCACTCTAGCGCACTCGATTACTTCTCCAAGACCTCCGAAATCGTTTTCCCAGAGCTGCAAAATTCGAATCTGGAACGATTTCATAGGCTAAATACGCAGACCGATTGTGAAATGTGGAGTGCACCCAACTTGCCCTCATATGGTTATTTCGAGAGGGCGTCCGGTACGACTTCTTTCACCATCCAGAACATGCTTATCACGTCAAAATAGGTCGGAATAGTGTTTTGGATTAGCAGAGGCTTCAAGTGTGGTAACATGGCGAGAAAAACTGATGAAAACGATATCATGTACTCTATCGCCTATTTACATTGTTCCAAATGATGGCGTCAAGTTGGGTGCATACTCTCGTGAGCTCTCAAAGATCATTTTCTGAGAGAATTGAGACAGCTGAGCTCCAAATGGTTGGAATGAGATGAATTCCGGCTCATCTCAAAGGTCTTGAGATGAGCTTCAAAATGAGCTGAAGTACGTTGGAAGAAATTAAGTGGGCTAGAGTTGTTGAGAAAATGGCTCAATAGGAGCAAGTTTTTACACTTACCTCAGTTGAGCTCTAAGAGGATAGTTTTTGCGTCTCATTGATCTCATCCACTGCACACATTCTCGAAAATTGAATGATGACCAAGATCCGTCAACGGTGTTCTGCATCAGATGAAGCAGAACTCTTTTTCATGTTAGTAATTAAAGGTTTAGCTTGATTGAGAAAATTCACGCAGGAAATGAGTTCTATACAATAGGGACGAAACCGAATGACAGGAACGCGAATTCGTATTATACGCACTCTTCCATGTGGAATCCAGGCAGAACAGAAAACAGACTACAAATACTCATGGCTGAATGGATTCTGGAATCGATTGGAGATTGAATTTGTGGAGATCTGAAGTTGAAGGGATAGATTGAGGCTGTATTTGAATGTGAATTCGCCTCCGGCGGAATCTGGCGTCCACAATGTAATCTATTCCCTGTTTCGATTCCCAATTTTTCTGAACCTTTCCATAAATTCCTCTTTTCAAAATGGTGAAAAAATTTGACTTTTGGGAGTATTTGTAAAATTCGGGAAAACACAATCGATCGACATACTAGGACGCTCTAAAGCAAGCAGAGTAACGCTGCACGTAATATAATTCCAGATAAGGTAGCAAGAGACTGTAGGTAACATGAGCTACCAATCAAAATCCTCTAATCTTTTGCCAAATCTTTCCACAAAGCACCCTGTACATCATTCCTCTCACTCAAGTTTCTTGAGAAAACTGTCACATTTCCAATTTCACCATCACCAAAAATCCTCAAACTTCAAACAAGCTTCTGAGAGTGTGCAATCAGTGGTCTCCAGTGTACCGAGTAATCTTCAACGTGGAAAGGAAAGAGACAGAGAGAGAGAGAGAGAGAAACCCAGTAGAAGCAAGTGGTGGTGCATCGACATTCTGTCACTCGATACTCACGCCCAGTGATACCATTGCAGTATGTACACTACTCCACTTTGCCGTCACTGTCAGCTGCAATCTTCCGTGTCCCTCGTTGCACCTCGTACCTCAACTGACGGCAAATTTGTCGACAAGATATCTACTGCTTGGTACGAATTTAGACGATAAACTGCGACGCCTAGAGGTGAAACCCTTGATTTTTGAATTTTTGGACGAAACCAAAAAGAAAATAGCTGGAATTCGATTTGAGTACAAGAGTGGCTAGTCAAATAAATAAGATTCTCAATCTTCCGTAATCCGAACAATGATCCCACCGTGCGTACATAATCTCGAATTATTGCCGATTTCGCTACATCTCGTTCTGCATAATGTTCGGATTTGAAGATGTAATGGATGGATTTTATGGGGAGTTGACGTCTTTAGGTCTGATACTTTCTTTGGCTAGACGCATTTCATCGTATTGAGCGGTATTGCTGAAAGGACGAAATCGAAAGTAACTTTCATCTATTTGTAAGTGATGATCAGATCTCCAGTACGCGATTTAGTGTCTGAGTTAAAGGGACCGCTGTGGATCATTTTGTAAGATTAGTGATAAGCAGAGTAAATTCAACTCACCTATATTTACGCAATTTCATCGATTCTTTTGATTCATTCCAATATTTTCCAGCGTGCTTTCGATTTTTCCAAAGCTGATGTAAAACAGTATGATACATGTTAATTGGAATGAAATCAACCATATCAGATCTCATCCAAAACGAGCTGTTTCAAATCCATGAAACAGTACATGTTTGCAGACTGTCCACAATGTGACCTGAACTATCCCTTATTGCTACCCGTAGATCACCGTTTCCGAGTATCACAACTATGAAATCAGCCCTGAGTCGAAATCTTGAGATCTCACAAACATATTTTTTAGCAGTGATAACTTTTGGCGAGGCATTGGATACATGGGGTATTAACAAATTGGTTCACGTAAGGAATTCCCGGAATGCTTTGCAATCCTTAGATTACAGGAATATTTCGAGATTCCCAAAGTCAAAATGATTGATAACCGACTTGACCTCGCAGAATTTCAATAGCTATTTTGATAACAGAGATAAGAGCCTTGAGAAACAGCCGAATTGGCGTTTTTTACAACTTTGACATTGATTTTCTCAGAAACGTGACGTGATAGAGCAATTCTGAAAACGGTTCCGAATTCAGCGGCCCAAACTGCGTTAGAAACGATTCTAAGAGTCTATGTAACAGTGAATGTTGCAAATTTTGTAGACCAGTGTAATTGAACGCAAATCCGGGTCCGTCCGGGTCACGCGTATCGGGTTGCCTCTGGGGGAGAGATAGAGAACAATGGCTGGCCATATGAGTCATGGATGGGTCGATAGGTGAATAGGTTCAAGAATCGATGGGGAAGTGGTCGAGTGAATAGATGGTTTCCGGTCCAGTCTGGAACGGTCTCGAATCATCCGAGAAGGTCTAGAATCGTCTGAAACGATTAGGGACATTCAGGTACATTCTGCCGCGGTCTGGAATCGCTTGAAATGGTCCAGTACGATCTTGGACGCTTCGGGGCAGTTTGGTTAAATTCGGGACTTACTGGTACGGCCGGGAACCGTTTGGAACAATCCAAAACAATGTGTAGACCGATCCGGGAGGTCCTGACGCGGTCCGGTACTACCTAGGACATTTTGGTGCGGTCTGGGACGGTATGGAATGATTTGAAACGTTCTGGTACGGCCTGGTACAATCTGAAATATTCTGGCAAGGTCTGGCATGGTCTGGGACCATCTGGGGTGCTTTGAAAAGATCTAGTCAATATAATCCGTGGCCGTATGGGTTACGGGTGGGGGCGTGGGAGATTCAATAGTTGAGAAGGTTGATGATCGGGCGGGTGGGTGGACACTGAACAGGTTGATGAATGAGTGACTAGCAGAGCTTGTGGGTGGTTACGACTATCACCGGCACCAATTCATCAGAATGTCATCTTTACGAATTCCAACACGAGCCTCTTTTTAACATCATCAATTAATCATTAATTACCATTTTACAAGTATCATCGTTGCTACAAAAGCATTTCAGGGACCTCCGACTTATTTGGAGTATTCACAAACTAAATTAGCGTTACCGAGAGAGGCAATAATGCCAGTACGAGTTCAAATGAGCTAATATCTGCGAAGGCTGGTCACATCGAGTTCTTTTGATATCAAATACACGCAAGAGTTGGATCAATTCTCAAGACGCACTCGACAGAAAGTCTGGATAGAAGATTCATCAACTTTGGAAATTCAATAATCTGGACGAATAACCCTTGCAACCTACGACATCCACGGTATTCATAGCCAGACTCATCTCGCTTCGCCTTTGAGAAATGAATTCCAACTATTTAAAATTCTCGTGGTCAGTTTTCTCTTAGACAATGACTACGTGCGAGAGAGTGTCTCGGTGACAAAGCACCTGTGTAAAGCGAGCAGAATATCTAAGGCGAAGGAAACTCTATCTCGAAACCCCAACTGAAGACGAGCTCCTTTTCTCGCTTCGTAGCATCAGGTATAGAGGAGCAAACTTGAGAAGGAGCGAGAAACTCAAGAGAGGGTTGAGAAGGGTACCTTGGAAAGGAAACAGACCTTCATTAATATTTATGCCCCCACCATTGCTTATTCCATTTGCAATGCTAATATTCTTGCTGTACAGCAATACCATCACTGTACTCGTAATAATACATGTATACAATGTTGTGAACGCGTTGACATCACAGACAGATTCTTTTACTACCTCATTAATGTTGTTAATTTGTGGAACGAGGGCGTATCCGCCTCATTTGTACTGATGGGGCGTGCTAAAGTAATTTGGAAACTTGGTCAGAATTTGCGATCATATTGTTGCGACTACAAGCTGCTTGGATTGATTGCTCAGTTTGATAGTTCTCATCATCTCGAGGAGAAATTTCTCCTTTCTGATCAGTAAGACTGGAACCATCTATTGAGATATTTTTCGTATTGAATAACTCTATTCAGCTTCTCTTTAATAGCTCGTTCCTATATGAAATTTCTGGGTGAGTTATAGAATTATCAGAGTTGGTAGGAAAATGAGAGGCTTGGATCATCTCGAGCAGCAGAGGGATTTCCCAAAAACCTCCCTTCAAATATTCATAATCACATCAAAAATCCCTGCATCTCAAATAACGAGTTGCTCTGTGCAAATCAGAATAGGAAAATATTCTGTCATTGAATCTCACTCTCCCATGCTACAATTTGGGTTCATAATTCCATCATTCTAGAACTGAATATGACAGAACAAACCGATTTTCCTCGAAATTCCATTAGTGATCTTGACTTTCGACATCGAGAGCCTCGAAGGATTACACCATTCCTGTCGAAAGTGGGCCCCTCATGTGGCAATGCGGGTAGGAATGTTGTGCTAAGACATTTTTATCATGAGCCGACAGTGATCATTCCAAATATTACAACTGTATCTCTAGACAGGAAGATTATGAGAGAGAATTCCTCATTTTTCATATCTTTGAAACAAGATTCAAAAATCTTCTACCCATATTTCCGATTCAGAGCATGAGGATTGATGTTTTTGGAAGATAAGCTTGCAATCAAGGTAAAGACCAGAGGGCCAGGGTCGTCACAAGAATGTAAGATAAAGATTCTACGAATACGCATTGGAACTTCTTCATTCCAGTTCCAGAGTCTACAATAAACGGAACTTGATATCAAATATTGGTACTAGCACACACGGAGATCAAGAATTCTATATCGTAGGGGCCTATATCGTATGCGGATTAAGGATTGAAAAATTGAGGCGAAATTTTTGAATTCAAGATTTGGATTAAATTTCTCATTCGAGAACGTTGAGTAATCCACACCTGGTATAATCATTGTAACATAACCAATTTTTACCATCCTCAAACATAATTAAGAAAGTGATCAAGTGAACTGCCATCAAAATTCATGAGAGGGTTTTAGTACTCCAGAGGATCGTTATCGAAACTATTGATTGAGGCTTTAACTTCCAGAGAGGGTCAATGGTGTGAGAGTTTCATAGAGTACTTGAAGATTGTCTGAGATTGAATAAATCAAAACGCTGACTTGAGTCTACCAAATCAATCGACTCTTCTCAACTCCTCTTCATGGGATATCTTCAAACCATTCCATTCATTTTCCACTCTCATCTCTCTCAATTTCAGTTTCATATAAGATGGATAGTCGACGAAATGCAGCAGAGTTCTTGGGTATGAAAACGGTGGAAAGGATGAAGACGTGGCTTAATTTCAAGAGGAGAGCTTTAGACAAAATTATCATAAATTCCGCATTAACTTACTCTCAGATTCTCTCCCTCTTGCGCTTACTCACTTGGTTCGCCTCCCACTACTATTACAGGCTACAAAGCTCAGATATAAATTCCATTGGACTTTGATTGCAGTCTTACAATAGTCTCTCGGACCTATGGCTTCCTCACTTTCCTACACTTCACACTTTCTTCCCCCCAAGGCAATTCCAATCATATTTTTCTCCCACCAGTTTCTTCCTTCTGACCTCCATTTATCACTTCACTTTCTTCCGGCACTTGGCCTTTTGATTCTCTGCAGCATTCCAGAGATGGAATATAATATTGAGCGGATTCTTTGAAAGCTATCGAGATTCAGCCATATCATGACGGAGATGAAAAAACGTGAGCAATTTCACTTGATCAGATAGAACTGGAATGAATTCTCATTCTCTTGGAAAGTGTATCATGAAATAATGAGCCAATCCTAATAAATGACTCAGTGATC
Source organism: Eretmocerus hayati (assembly GCA_029851415.1). Taxonomy (NCBI): domain Eukaryota; kingdom Metazoa; phylum Arthropoda; class Insecta; order Hymenoptera; family Aphelinidae; genus Eretmocerus; species Eretmocerus hayati. Next base: position 11,215,160 of record CM056741.1, read on the forward strand.
ATAAGATTTTGTGGTCATTGGAGGAAGTTAGACTATTAGGAATTTGGATGCTGAGATCTGAAGATGAAATAGTTGTAAATCTGAAATCTTTTCGGATAGTTTTATATCACCTGGAAAATACAAAGGAAAGTTCAAGAGGATGTCGGATACTGACATTGTCGATTGTCGAGTTCACAAACCATCCGATGAACTTTTGAGAAATCGCAATTCTGATAAGTAACACCGATTCTGTTTGGTCTGTAGAATCGGCGTTATTTACTGGATTTGCGATATTGCAAGAATTCGTCGAGTGGTTCGTGAAATCAACAATGTCGATAAGTATGCAAATAAAATAGGACTCCGACATCCCCTTAACGGAAAACGTTTCGTTCATTCTAACCGGGAATTCAACAGTGACACAGGAATTATCTCATCAAATGTTCATTACAGTTTAATCATCCTGGTCCTTCAATTGTTCATATATTTTTTCAGTCTGAACTCAACATTCTGATTTTAAAACAACGATTATACAGAATTCGTCTGTCGGCGACCCCTCAGTCTGAGCTGAAAATCCATATATCTTGATGAGGATATCCAATATATTTGAGTAGTATCTTAGTATTCAGTTCAATGCTTTTTGCGGAATTTTCAGAAAAAATTCACCGAGAATCTAATTTCATATATCAGTTGAGGATATTACTATGAATCTATTATAGATATTATATTGATGAATGACACTCAGAAAATGGCTGTCAATTTGTAACTGCATGGAATTGCAACGAAATATCTCAATATAAGGTAAGTGTGCCTAATATGCATCCACTACTTTTGTTTTGCTCATAGTTTTGGCTCATCTCAATATCACCAAACGTTTCTTAGCTCGTTTTAAAGATAGTTTCAAGACCTTCAAAATGAGCTGAAGCGCGTTCAATCTCATTGAATTGAAGTTGAAGCTATCTTGATTTTGTCAGAAGAAGATTTTTTACAAGTTTTCGACAATGAGTTCCTAATATGCCCCTCTAGACATTTCGTGATTCCAGAGCTCAGGAAGAGCGATATCGGTTCCGGAGAATGACGGTAATGCATTGAATGGATGAATCGTCATGATTTGAGGTATTATCGATGATTTAGAGTGCACATAACCTCAAAATTATCATGAAAATTGATTTTTAGCATATTTTGCGTGATTTGATGCGTTTGGAAGCCTTCATGCAGCTGGATATCTTCAAATACACCTAAAACTGATGTTATCTCGACAAAAAAGTACTAAAAGCTAAAAGTACTTGCGGCATTGCGCAACGCTCTCTATATGAGGGGAAAAAGGTGGGGGCATATTAGGAACACTGCATTTTTTAGTAATGTGGGCGTAGAATCGGCTAGAAATCGAATATCGCAATTTTGTAAAGAGCATCTTGAAGTCGAAACAAAACTGAAGAAAATGAGCTAAGGAACGTTGGAATTGTTAGCACCAGATTTGTTTGGCATAGCTTTTAGTAACTAACACAATGAGTCGAAGGCACCGAAAACCACTTTTCTTGTTCAAAAAAATGCGCGTGTCGAATAGGACCGGTCCAAAACGTTGATCTTCTCATATTTTTATATAACAAACATGAAAAAAATGCGCGGCAAGGTGTGCGGGTTCATACATTTGAGAACTTGAGTGGGGGCATATTAAGGAATGGTGGCATATTAGGCACACTTATCTTACATAATTATACATTACTGTAAGACTTCAGTTGTAAGATACGAGGCTATTTTTGAAAAAAGCGATCGATCATGGAGTGTCCTAGTTCGGATTTGATTCCATCAGTGACATGAACATACTCGTATGACCTCAGATCATACGATGAGATTCTATCTTACTATCCTGAAATTTCTAGCGTTCTATCAGAAATTTGAAAATATAAACATATTCGAACTCAGGTCCTAGGTGAGACGAATGATCGGTGGAGAATCGTCAATAGTAATATAATCCTTTGTATGATCTAAAGTCACTCGGTTGTGATTATCTTTCTGATAAAATCTGATTCGCGAGAGATCATAATCATTTGTTCCGGAGCCGGCCTCACAACTGACGACAAAGTTCTTTTTTACCAGGTTTCCTCGAATGTATTGAAAGATTGCGTAAAATTTCGAAAGTCATTCCTAGTCTCGTTGGAAGTTAGTTCAGTTCACTATGATGAGTCAGATTATTTCATGATTCATGAAGTGATTTTTAGAATATTACCCTTAGACTGAATTCACAGGCTTAGTGCATCCCTCAAATCAGATCATTTTACGAATATAATCTATTGGGAGCTAACATGCAATGAAAGCTCTCATCTTTCCTCCATGTTACTCTTACGAGAAAGTTTTTAGATCCGGCCATATTGCTTTTTTCTGCCATCTAAAATAACACAGAGGTTAGGTCCCAATATGGCCCCAATAGCCAATGCGTCTCTTCATCCATACCAATATTTTTTATTGATAATACAGATCATCATACAATTTGCTCTGAATCTACATTCTTACGATCGATTTTTTGGAGTTGTTCCACCGGAGTTGAGTAGAAAATGTTATGAAGACCTTCAAGCTAAGAAATAATAACAGCGACGAAAGAACAACCTCGAGTAAGCAAGGCATGTTTGAGGCGGGCGGTAAAAGGCTGAAGAAAGACAATGACAGTTTTTCCCTGGCACGTGACGTTAATTGTGTGCCGAGAGGGCGAGAAAAAATGGAGAGAGGGGCGAAGAAAGAACCAACTCATGCTTAGGCACAGGCTGCGTGGTTGGCGTTACCCTTTGCGATTTGCATAGAGAGCCGCACCTCCGTGCCCGCAGAAAATAAAGCAGTTTGCAATTTCAGCGGCACTTAAATTCTCTTTTGCCTTCGTGAAACCTCCCTATGTTTTCTCTCTTCATTTTTTTAAGAGCTTGCGGACCCAGGTATGCTCTTCCAGACACTAACCATTGTGTGCGTGTGCATTTTCGCGCGATATTTTCACTTGTATACAACTTTTTCATGGTTCAACACAAAATGAACTCAGGGGAAGCTCTCAAGAAGAATTCGGATGAATTTAAGATTCCTTGGGTCTCAGAGTACTTTTAGAGATAATCACTGTAAGATTCTGACCACGCTCTCATCAGCACATTCAAATAAATGGTATCCAAGAGAATTTCATGACCGCGATATTGGCCCATTCTCAAACTATCAGAAAGGAATCAATCCTAACACATACCTGAGCTCCGTCACAGTTCCTTGAGTTTTGAGACAGGCTCAAAAATCGCACGATTCATGCTTCAGTAGCCTCTTGGAACGGAACTATACATGAACGGAGATGAGCTGGGGCGTAACTAGGAGTATGAATCGGAAGATTTTGAGTATAGCGAATTCAAACAAGAGAATTTCTGAATCTTGAAGACTTTTCACATGAATTTCCCAGAATCTTTGGATACCCATGCGAATATTGGAGAGACCAGGACGATTCGTTCATCATTCATCATATTTAGATTGGAATACAAACCATATTTATTACAAAATGAATTCTTGACAAATATATTCATCAAAGATCCTCATACTCATCATCGACTGAGTACATAATCAATCAGTGTACGCGAATAAAGCTCAAAAACCATACAAAATTAGTCTAGTAAAGTCTTGATATCTTACAAGATACTAGTTATCCAGATAAATAGACGTACATTAATATCATCACTTGTTGAAGCTCGACTTTGACTATACGCTGGATAAAATGGATATGATTTTCCAATGAATGCAGACCCACACGACTTCGACTATTGATGTGACCCAGTAGGCTTATGCAAAATTTCGGGCATATCGGAGTTCTGGAACTCAGTTGTCAAGTCATCTTCATACAGTCCATGGGGAATCTCGATCAATACATCAAATCCGAATGGTGTAAGGAATTTTTCTGTCCCTCCCTTGAAGATAAGACGAATCCACGAAATCGCATCTCAATATGAGAAAACGTCACGTACTAACTCGCTTGAAGGACCAGTTCCAATGATCTTTCAACTCTCAACTTTCGAAGCAGTATCTTCATCATACTGGACAGATGGTACTAATGGTGGTTTGAAACCATATTCTACTTTAGATTGCCTAAAGTTACCCTTTGGAGGATACTTAGCTAGTTCATGACTTCGACCTCTTCTCGGATTATGCCTCCTTTCCACAACATGAGGAGGAACAGGACCTAAAATTTTCGATGGAAAACCATTTTGCCTATGAACGTGTTGAAGGTTCGGTATTTGTCCGAGAGAAGCAGTCCGTTCAGGTTCATTTGTTCTGAATATAGGTGAATGCCTCCTATCAAGGTAGACATTGGGCAGATGATGACTATGTGTCAAATGGTTATCGTGAACTAGTTTCGGTATATTGGTTTTCCCGTAACTCAAACTATGAACAGGCCAGTCATGTGCTGAACCTCGGAGTGATTGAGTATGATTCAATTTACGATTCAATTCATTTTGCTTGGTGATGAGGGCGTCATTACTACTACTGAAACCATGTATTAAAGGTGCAGGTAAGGCATAAGTATGTGTTGATCGCTTGGGCCATTGAGAATAGAGTCCAGAATTTTGGGGTTTCATGATTTGCTGATAACTGACACCGTAGTGAACTCCATACGGTGCATGAATTGTAGAGGGTTTCTCGACAAATTTAGGAGCTCCATTGAGGTGTGGCACTTTTCGGTCAATAGATTTTTCAGATTCCAGGGGATAGGGTTGGGGTATCGGTGGAACTGCTCCAGCTGCAATGGGGATGTACAAATGCTTGTCTGGGATTCCATGGAGTAGGTGAGGATTCTGCTTCCTGTCCAAGAAAGAGGGTGGAATATGTATCCTTTTTGTATGAACTTTCTGTAGGTGAGGTAGAACTGAATGTGGGGCTGGTACTCCCAATGTATAGGGATATGAAGGTGGGACAGGCAACCGACTTTCAACAATGTGTTCTATCGAAAGTGGGGCTTTTTTCTGAGCCACATCTTGCGATGGGTGATTGTTTGAATTCTCGGCATACACAATGCCAGGAACTGTTTTTGAATTGTCCTGGGGAATCTGATATGCTTGGTTTTTGGATGAATTCTCCAGTTCTTCTGCTTTGATCAAAGGACTGTTCTGATTTTCATTCGATGATGATTGTGGAATTTTATCTTGTTCATGATCGCTGCTGGTCGAAGAAGAGCCTTCAAGAATGTACGTTGCTGGAGGAACAACATAAACTGGTTGAATGGTGACTGAATCTTTGGGCTGACTGTCGTTGTCTCCATGCGGGTTTGCATCATTGTCTCTCAATTGTAAAGAATTCAATCCATTGTTCACAGTTATCAAGAGACTGTCACCTTGGGTTTGGACTGCTTGTTCCGGATAGTGAATCTCATGAACTGGCGAACTATGGAAAAGTTCAACTGATTTCTGAATTTCAACAGATTCATCTCTTTGAGCCTGTTCTTTCAACAAGTCCTTCTTTCCATGGAATACAGGTCTCACTGGGACGTACTTGTTTCTCTGCATTCCCAACATATTTGATAGTTGAACGGGTGAATTGTCAATTTGGTAAGCTTCTTCTACCTCTTCTTTCACAGGAGCTGGCTGGATTTCATTCGTACTGGCTATGAGGTGAGCTTCTCCAGCGTTGACTAGAGATACTCCAGCTTGGATTGAATTCAATACGTGTGAAGATGTTTTGTCAAGAGTCTTCTCAGCTGATCCAAACAGATCGGGGGTATTTGTGGTGACATCATCTTCGCATTCAAAAGTTGTACTGTACTGGAAGGGTCTATCTTCTGTTGTATCTGCCACTACAATAGGCTTCAAGAACCCGTACTCTCTTCTTCCATGATCCTCGACAGAAGTGCTTGACTTTCTAGAAATATTCAATGGAACTCCTCGGGAGACGTAATTTACTAGAAAAGGATTGTTTGTCGCAAAGATCGGACTGGTAGATGGAGTGTAGCTTTGAAGTCCCAGAGAGTCAGGAATACCATTATTTTGATACTTTTGTGATCTGTCACTCTCAAAATCGATTGAATTCGGGGTAAAACTGGTGTCCAATGACGTAGAGGGAGTCGATGAGTAGGCGCTCAATCCTGGTATTATGTCTGGCAAGTATGGTTTATTCGCTTTTTGTTGTTGCTTCATGCGGAAGTAACGCCCACTCCGTGTTGCGCTGGTTGAAAATTCGCTCTGGATTGTGACAGGATTTGGAGTTGTTGTGTATTGGACGAATTGATTGTTGCCTTGGAGTCGTTGACCGAAACTGCCATCGTTCTCTACCACTGGTTGATCTTCTTCAGATCCTAATCAGAAAATCATGATTCAAGTATGAGTTTACGATTGAGGAAAATGATTTGGAACTGGAGAATGAAGATGCGATTGAGCATACCTGATTTGAAGCTACTCTCATCGCTTTGTTTCTCATTCGTAATGGTTGAGGAACTGATGATCAAGCCTAAGGATGAAGGGGTGAGTCTAGGTTCTTGTTTAGATCCAACATCTCGCAAAAATGGAGGGAGGTCAGAAGTCTGCTCGGTTGTCTGGTACTGTTCCACTGCTTGTATGAGCCTCCTCTCGATCACGGGCGATGGTGAATCACTCTGTTGGACAATTGAAGGATTACGTTAATACAAACCCGTAGTTGAGACATTACGCAATCGCTATAGTCTACATAGACGCGCTCACTCGGGGCGCGCGCGCCCTCTCCGCTGGCACTCTCCAACCAAACACCGGAGTAGGTACCGGAAATGGGATCTGAAAATTTTTTGACGAGTGTTTCCTCTCAATCGGAGTATCAGCACGGGTTTGTGAGATAAAAAAGGGCCAGTTCATCGTTCAAATTGATCCAAAAAACTCATTTGCATTTAATAGAGAACGGAAAGTGAGCGACTTGGATATCGATCCATGTGCCTCCTATCACCACCCCCAACTTCTTAGGTTCCTAACTCGTGGCTCATTCAACAATATTCAACATTATTTTGGTTTACATTGCGACTTTCTCCAAAGACTGTGAAATGAGCAAAGGTGTGCGGAATTCTGGTTGAGAAAAATCGAGCTACTCCATGTACACCAAAGATCAAATTTGTGTTACAAGAGTCACTCCTCCGTAAACTTGGGACATCTCGGGTGTTCTTAAGCAGGATTTCATACACTTGAGCTCATCATTCAGCTTCTTGAATAAGTACCGAGATAAATACCAATGTATAACCAAGATGATGCTGAATATTGCTGAATGTTTTACAAATTGGAGACCTGATGAAAAGTTGGGAGATGCTTATACGAGACACAACCACGCCTCTCATTTTTTGATCTCTATTCGATGCAAATTAATTTTTTGATCAATTTACGCAATAGAATGGCCGTTTTTTATCTCAAAAACTCGCGCTGATACTCAAGTTGAGGGGGAACACTCGTCAAAAGATTTTCAAATCCCATTTTTGGTACCTACTCCGGTGTTTGAGTGGAGAGTGCAAGCGGAGTGAGCGCGCGCGCCTCGAGTGAGCGCGTCTATGTAGACTTGGCCTATCCATAATGACCGAGCTACGGTAACAGATTTCTTGATCAAAAATGGATACATTCAAAATTTGATCCCGGGTCAAAGTTTTTCCATTCTATGAATCAAAATATAAGAGCTCATCACCGTGTGAGATAACCCTGGTAGAAATGTCAAACATTCTTGCCCATTATTTGTCCGTTTCCAATGGAGTACCGGACATTTAATGCCCCTTTGAAACGGGCTACAAACGGACTTGATGTAACGGTTTCTAAGACATTTTATGGGCATTTCCAAGTTACTGAACATGCTTTCTACATTTTTTGAGCAATTAATGGAATACTCAAATGCTGTCTGATTCATGTTACTGAGAATGATAAGTGATTACTCGGCATCAAAATATCATCAGAAAAAAAATTATCTGCCCAATGTTGATTGGTGCAAATTATTTTGAATGGAATTAACGATATAATTTATTGGAGAAAATTCGTAGGTACTTCTTGGATTAATGATTAATTAAATTTCGCCTTGAGTGAGGACCGAACCGGAACCTTCCGCGTGAGAGTCCGATCGGCAACATGTTTTAGGGCAATGGACAACAGCTCGAACTGTTGTCCATTGCCCTAAAACATGTTGCTAGGAGTAAGCTCAAATCAGTAACTTGAGGTGTATCCCCGGAAAAGATAAAGCTGATGGCATTTAGCTCGTCTTTTGTACAGTTGACGGAATTGAGAAATTCTAATATCTATCGATTTTCAGTGATTACATATCACTGTGAAAAATTTCTGCTTAAATATTCAAGTGAGTGTTCTTGGAGCTATTTCCAAGTCGGTGCTTGAATTTTTTTCTTGTACATTTGGTTGAAAATTCAACTTTTTTCTTGAATTTTCAATTGAATGTCCTTGAATTAAGTTTCGATGGTATTAGTAAATTTTCAAGAAAATATTCTTGAATATCAAGGCAAATATTCTTGAAATTCAAGAATGTGTTTGAATGTGTTTGAATTCACAAGACTGCTTGGGCATTCAGCTTCATCAAAACTCAAGAGAGAATATCATTCTAATTCGAAATTCAATCTCAGAATAATAAAACTCACCATGAAAAAGGATCTCGCTAATATTCTAGGTTATGAGACCACTAAAACAAAAATTAATCCATCAAATGTCCATTAAATGCCCGAGAAATGTTTTGGATTGCTCACCTTCCAACGACATTTATCACGGGCAATTAATGGCTCAATAATGTCCTTGGATATTTGAGGTTGAGTCGAATATTGTCATATTTTACACACTAATACTCGTATAATGCCCGATTCTTGGCCGAACATCACCACAGCATTTTTAGTCCGTGAAAAATGTACATCAAATGCCACGGAGAACATTTCCAATGTTGAACATTTCTACCAGCGAACTGTGAATATTTTTAATGAATACACTTTGTCCATTGTTTGTCACCTTTGACTCATAGATTACCAGGAAAGATATTTTGATACACGAAAGTGGGAGTCATTTTCTATGTCTCATGATGATTCCAGCCATCACTTCCGAAATCCATTACTCGGGTACAAGAAAAGGTTTCACAGTTTCGTATCAAAATGTACTGTTTTGCAATTTTCCAATGTTCGGGTGCTGACGAAATTGCAGAAAAATATGTTTGCACTTTGTTGATGGAGTTTTTGAGCGATCATTTCGATCTGTGACTGCGGCTCAGAAGCAAGTTACGACCTGATTAGCTCGGTTCAAAATATACTATATCGTCCTGTCACAAAGATGGAGAATTATTTTTTCAACAGCGCATGCAGAATTTTTGGAGTTTCTCAGCTCTGAGTTCCCAGCGGTTTCTCAAAATAGAACAAGTGGAGCAAAATCCGATCTACGGGAGTGGCTATTTCAAAATCGACCAAAAATTATTCCTATGATATTATATCCGTAAATCGGCATTAAATTGAAAATTAAAATTAAAAATTATTCCTAAACTCTTACTAATTCACGTCAAGATCATTTAGATGATGTGAGGATGGTAAACTCTGGAATCACTCACTTTCTCAGTTTTCGTGATCTCCTCTGCTACTTTGCCGAAAGTCAAGGTAGCGGATGCTCTGCTGTGATCATCTGAATGATTGTACTCAACTGAGGGGTGATAACCTGATTGATCCGCAACATATCTCACGTTGACTGATGACTGCGGAGAGTGAATATTGTAGTGACCACTAGCTCGATCATGCTCATGTATTTCCGTTTTGAAATGTCGACCGCCGTGGTCGCTTCCTTCAGTAAGTTTCTGGTTGACCAGAATACTCTGGAAAGAGATGAAATTCTTTATGAGTTTTAGATTCTCATATATTCCAGGCGAGGATTTGTGACAATCGGATCTGATAAGTAATCGATTTGGAGACCGACTGGACCAGTTTCCAACTGAGTTTCAATCAAGATAGCAGGATGAAAATATTCTCCATATGCTACCAGCGTGATGAACCACCAAAGAAAAATTTGAAAATGTAGAGTCTCGATTTTTGACTCTCGGATTTTTCTCCTCATCCATGACTATACGTGAAGAGTTTCAACTTCTGAATGATTCTATTGAGAAACCCGAGAGTTTTTCAGAATTCCTCAGATCTTATGATTAGTTGATTGCAAATGGTTGTAAAAATCGAACTCGGTTTGTATTGTCTCTAAATGACGTGGGAAGCGAGGGGTTATGAATTCTTGACTCCCAAGATGTGAAAACAATCTTGAGTTAGCCATTCAAGTTTTCAATGATAGACTCCTAAGAAACAGCCTAGAAAATTCCAAAATATATTTCGATCACATCAATCACAACTCTGACGTATGTAAACGACAGTAGTTTTTCAAACTTGCATCTCAACGACTTTGCAGAATTGGAATGGGATAAACAACACCCGATTATATCAATCTTGAACTATTCCTCCTAAAAGCAAAAGAAATCGTAGTTCCGTGATTGAGTATCGAATAAAAAGTAGAAACACCAAACGAGTGCCGAATCCTCCGATTCCGCAATACATATCAATCCGTATTGGTCTATAGGTCCAACCCATATATCAGGCTCTCCGAGTAAAAAAAGTCCAGCTGAATTCTAACGCACATCAAACGTGTGAGCTTACACTAAAAAAATTGTCCACAGAAACACGCCCAATCCGCATTGAACATCAATCGTATCAGGCATCTACCGCATGAGCTAACTCGTACAGTTTCAGAGAAGAGAATGCCGTTTGAGGAACGCGTGTAAAATTATCATCGGTGAAAACGGAGTCTGATCGTCGATTTTTGTGCACCGGCAATACAGCCAACATACTCTCATAAACTTGAGAAAGAAATAAATAGAAAGACACGTGTCGAAAAGAAGAAAAGTGAGAGAGTGAGATGGGCCGGGGCTAGCTCTTGTGAAAGTGTAACTGGACGCTACGAGAGAACAGTCTATGGATACATGCAGTGCAAATCTACGCACTGGTACGTGAACGACAAGTACGACGATGCGACAACGACGATGTTTGGTGCCTGCAGAGAGTGGTTCAGCAGCTTGCCGGGCACTTATTTCTAGGGCACGTCTCACTACGAGATGAATGGAAAGCCAAGAGACTTGCGTGAATGCGTGGGTCCAAGATCATCAGACGATGTTACTGTATTAGCTTAGGGACTTTGCTTGCGGAACGATTCGCGGTTTGTTGTCAAATAGATCTTATTTTGACTATGAGGAGTTTCTATAATGAGTTCTGACAGCATTTGCTTTCTCGAACTGTGTCTGATTCATCATCTTGTGATGGAGATGTCAAATTAAATGCTATCTCCCGACACACTTGCCAGATCGATTACGAATCAAGACGTACACTTGATTAGAAACGAATTTTTCGAGCTCAAACCCATACCCTCAAATTCGAGTCACGTGTATACCTCAGAGACACGATGAATGCTAATATCACTACCCCCAACTTCTTATAAGATTTCTATCTTGCCAACCATTCAACAGTATTCAGCATCATCTTGCGTTTACATTGAGGTTCTTTTCGGGAGTTATGGAATGAGCTAAGGTGTATGGAACTTGGGTTAAGAAGACTCGAGATGTCTCAAATTTATGGAGGGATGATTTTTGTAACACAAACTTTACATTTTGTGAATTTGGAATAGATTGGTCCTCCTCAAGAGGATGTCAAAGTTCTATCCCGTTTAAATACTTATCGACATTGTCGAATCTACGGACGATTCGATGAAATTCTGAGATACCGCACTACCAATAAGCAACGTCGATTCTATGGACCGGACCGAATTGGCGTTACTCATTAGAATTGCGATATCTGAAAAATCCATCGAATGGTTCATGAAGTCAACAATGTCGGTATCTGACACCCTCACTAAAATTCCATACACCATAGCTCATTCGACAGCCTCTGAAATCAGTTCCAATGTTAACTCAAGATAGTGCTGAATATTGTTGAATTGTATGCGAGTTAGAAACCTGATGAGTTGGAGGAGGTGGTGATATTAGGCACATGGATCGACGTCCACGCCTCTGAATCCCTAAAACTTGCCTTGGGTACTCAAGTTGTGAGTAACTCTTTGATAGATTGAAATTTTTTCGATACCTATTCTCGTGTCTAGGCAGAGAATGCAAGCGTAGAGAGCGCGCGTGCTCACGGTAGGCGCATCTATATAGACTCGGCCACTACGTCTCATCGGGCGATGGGAGGGCCCACTTTCTGATGAGCAGTTTACGGCATACTCCACTCGCTGCTCGGACGACGAGGCAATCGTCCAGTGTCGGAATATCCACCGACCACTACAAGGTACTGGGGTGATTTCTTGAGACATTTGCTGTTATCTCAAGAACGTGTTGATCTTTCTGAATAATCCAAAATGGTAATTATAGTTGGGAGTCTCTAAAATTCAGATCAAACAATAACGTTCTGTTGTCAATAAAGTTACAATGAATTTACAATGAAGTTACAAGGGATTCGGTTATGAAAATATGAGCAAAAAATACGCAATGCTAATTTTGGCAGTGAAATTCTGTAGACTGTGCATTGAAAATTCCTGAATAACACACTTCCATTATTTGATCTCAATTCCAGAGGGTCCAAGCTATAATTACCACTTTTGATCATCAAAAAGATCAACCCGCTCTTGAGATAAAAGTTTTGGCTTTTATCCTAAAGCAAACCCAGGTCCAAACAACAACTCCAATCTAGCGCTTTCAGATCGAGCAAAGACGCCGACGAGGGCCATCCGCGAATTCGAGGACGTAGAGGGCGAGCGGTTATCGAAGTGCGATTACTACCCAGAGTCCCACTGGCACCGCAACTGCTTAGTAGGCAGTGGCTACAATGTACACAGAAGATGACACTAGCGAAAAACTTGCGCTGAGATACACGGGACACCAATGCGCCCGCTTCCTGCAACCAAATGCCGCAAAGAGAGTCGTTTCAGCTGGCTCACTGTTCATCTCATCACATCAGTATGTATCGAACTCAGGAACAGGTGAGCGGACGCTCTGGAGCCACGGACAACTTCACCGCACCCTGTTTTATGCCTCCGGTCGCTGTGATCCGACCTGCCCCACACAGCAGGCGCACAGTGGGGCTAAGAACCGATTTCGGGACAAGATTTAGCGCCACGCGAATTTTAAACCGATCAAACCAATTCAAACGGGTTTTTTTTTCGTTCTCCCTTACTCTACAAGATACCTGCCCGGAGAATTTAATTCGGGAAGCTCTGGAGGCCCAGGATCGTGTTGAAGGGTGATCAAGACAAAAAGCAAGAAGTACTAGTTTGTACTGATGAGTGAGGAATAGTTCCTCCTTACTGCAGGCATTCCCAAATCCAGGTGGGAGTGTTCGAAAAGCATTTGAGGTCGAGTTGACACCTGGGAGAAACATTTTGTGAGGCTGCATCGACGTATACTCCAAGAGGTCATGGATATCGATGATATTCGAGTACTAAGTGAGTGGGGGAGATATTGCAGAGTTCTGAAGCCCTTAGATCAAGCTCGGGCATTCCTGTGACATGGGCTCACACATTGTGTATCTCTAACTCATGATTTGAGCCCGCCTAGAACCCCGTACATTACCGCCAGGATCGAAGAAAGTCGATTTTTGATGATTGGAGTTTATTTCCAAGATAGTTGAGCCTGAAATCCTGATTTAAACTTGGGTTGTCGGAGTTCTGCGATGATGAGAGTATTTCCCTTATCAAGTGGGACCAGAAACATGTATTTTGGGCCCAACCAGAAAATCGTATATTGTCGCCAGGATCGAGGAGACTCAATTTTCGACGATTTTTGGTTGATCGACCAACACGATTCTGTGACTCCGCAGCTTCCCAAATCAAATTCTCCGGGAAGGAATCTTGTAGAGTGTCAAAAGACGGAAAAGATATCGTTCGAATCATTTTGATTTGTTGAGGATCCGCGTGGCGCTGAATCTTGTCCCAAAATCGATTTTTAGCCCCACTGTGATCCGGGTGAAGGATTCCGTCGTCACTGCGACATCTTGTATTGCAGAGCGCTTGCGATCAGACGCGATCTTGATCCGACGCAGACTTGTGGAGCTGAAGGGGATCCACAATCATGAGTTCGACTGCCTGTCGAACGAAATTCATTCGCATCTTCTTTACTCAGCCGAAATTCGAGTTATCTTCACAACCAAATCCGGTCATCCAAGAGCTCCTCAAGGAAACCGGCAACGCATGGTACTCGACCATCAACCTGCGCAAGCACTACTGACAGATTCCATTGCCGGAAAGGTCGAAGAGATACATGGCATTCGCCAACCCCGGTAGTGGGCAGTACGTGGTTAACGTGGCTGGTTCTGAACTCAGAAATCCCGGTAAGAGGTAAGTCATCCCTGGCTTAATCGGAGTATGCTTGTCCAACTTCGCCGTCGACATGGTCATCTTCTCCGACACGTGGGAGGATCGCCTGGTTCACTTATGCCTGGTGTTGGAGCGACTATCTATTGATGGTCTGGCCCATGCCATCGAGGAGTGCTACTTTGGCAAGGATCACCTTCCATTCCTGGGGCACATGGTCATAATTGAGTACCACAAGGCCAAGCCGGACACACGTCAAAGACATCCAAGGGGCTGCGCCGCCACGAAACAAAATGGACCTCCAAGAGTCCGTTGGAATCTGTCAATCGCTGAGAGAGTACGTACCGGACTTCACGACTATCTCTGTCCCACTTGCATCCCTCCTCAGGGAACGAAAGGCCTAGTGATGGACGCTGGAGGCTCAGATGGCTATAGATCGTATCAAGTCCGAGTTTTGAAAGCCACTCCAGCTACAACCCCCGCGTCCGAGCGAGACTTTTCACCTCCAGATGTATGCGAGTGACAGCGGCATGGGGGCGGTGGTCTACCAGGTGGAACCTGATGGGGAGCGCCAACTCGCCTCCTATGTCTTCGGTGAGTCCACCTGACCGAGGCCAGTTACCACTCCAATGAAAAGGTATGCCAGGCCGTCATCGGACCGATTTGTGAGTACCGCCATCTCTACGAGGATAACAATTTCATCTCATGCACAGACAAAAGCGCCCTCAACTGACTCGATCACGTCAACGACAAGCGAGGCGAGTGGACCTGACCGGCCATGCTCCTCAAATTGTTCAAAAACAGAGTCCAGCGAGTTTTAGGACGCAAGAACCAGCTACCAGACGCCCGGTTTGGGCATCGGAGCAGAGGAGGATACCCTGAGTTGGCCCGCGAGGACGAAGCTCTGTCGACTCCAAACATCGGTGAACCGAACGAGCCCATGCTCCTAGCCGATGTGGACCTCGTCAGCCTGGAACATATCGTCAGCCGAGCACAAGATCACACTGGCACACGAAAAGTGACCTCATATCCCAAGGAGTGAAGGACTCCAAACCTGTAACAACATCGAGCTTTTTGGGCTGATCACTCCCTCCTCTTCAAATTGGAGGAAGCAGACCAATCTTCCATCCATGGAAACTCATGGACCTCTTCATCCTGTCGAATGAATGAAGCTTTTACTTGCTCTTTCAAGCAACATCCTTTGTGCCTCCCTCCCTCATACTGATTACAATTGCGACATGACACGTCTGACTGGTCTTGATAAGACCCAAAAGGTAAAACTGCAAAAATACATTAACAATCGTGTCAAGTGTGCCCATATCAACGTACTGTGACGTGTGCATATGACACTACCAAATTCCTCTGGTATATTTCCGTCTGCCATAAAACGAAGAGAGTATTGGTTCAGTGATCTCATTCAGTGATTCTTGGTTCAACATGATCTTTTATCCTTTCTGAGATAGTGCTCCGAGCTATTTTTGAATACTCCATTCTGACTTGAATCAGAGCGTGTCAGCAAATACCTTAGGATAGACCAAATACTTCGTACCGAAGCCTCGGTTAGTCTTTCACCCACGTTGAGTCTTCATGACGACTGAGAATCATCCCATACCTCCACTACATCAAGCTCCTCGGCGCGACCATCTGAGCCTCTCTGGAGTTGAGTTCTCAAATCAATATCATATTCAAGGTAGTACATTGTGTCCTGCACACTCCACGGGCGTTACGTCCTGCACTATCGCTTGTGTCGATAAAACACCTCACTCCAAGCCTGGTCCTCCGACACTTGGATTCCGGTGCAACTCCTTTTACAGGACTCGATAAAATACAAACCAAGAAATTTCACACATTCATGATCATTAGTGGAATGTTTGCTCAAGGAAACCTATCCAAATTTGTTAAGTCACACCCTACCAGATCTTTACGGCTGACTCTCAGTGCTCGACGGAGAGAATATCTTCTCACACCACTAACATATTTGATCATTTACTATTTTCTCTCCTTTTTTCCATTCTTGAGACTACTTTCCTAACTTGTCAACGAAGTGTCATCCCTTCGATTTCTTGGGGGCAACAGAAAACATAACATGATGTGCAAAGATATCCGCGCTCAAGCTCTGAACCAGTGCTCCACGTCCGTGACTTTCAAAGTCTTTATCAATCTTCATGGAATTGATTTCATAGTTCACAATCTGGATACCTCCAAACAATGTCTCTGCGGAGTTTTTACGTACCATGCACAACGCAACGGATGGGGCCTTGAAAGCTCAAAATAAACAACTGATCACGATTCCCGAGGCGCTAGTAGGATAACTATTTCTTCCGGTACATGTATGGCAGAACCATTCACTCCCAGTTCACTCAAGTTTTTTCTATGAGTATTATGTTGTTATTCTACCCTGCCCTGGATGAAATTTAATCAGTCAATCATCTTACTCTCAAATATATTCATATCTTTTGGGTTCTATCGTATGCTGTTTAGTTTTTGCAAAGACGTCTTATGGGATTCTATTTTTCTTGTCTGATCCCTCGCGTGCTTGGGGAAGCGAATCGCCATGATAAGTTGTCATCTGGAATATTTTATGAGGAAATTGAATCACTGAAGACAGTGGGATTAAAAATCGTGGAACCAATGTGAGCCATCCCAGTGAAAGCGTTCATATGTATCAGTCGATCGTTACGATTTGATACTACTTAATTATTTTGAATCTTACGGAAAGAAATTCTCATTCAAGGGTTATTGAAAACCTGAATTCAAGACTGCACATCTCGGACTAATTATCATCAAAAGTAACAGCATAAGATGGAGCCCATTAAGACGTAGTCTAACATATCGTGAAGGATGTAGAAGAAGTATACAGAGGTTAGAACCGACACAGTAGTAAAGGAACAGCAGCAGGCAGTAAACGACCGTTAATAATACCTTTTAAGTGCACTATTAATCCATCGTCGTTGTCACTATAAATCTACAAGGTGCTACGATGCTTCATAATGTGGTGGCGTGGTCGACGGTAGCCGAGCGAAGTCTCTTTGCCTCCCTTTATAGCGCCTCGTACTGGTGGCCTCCTTCTTCCCTTTTTTTTTCTTTCCATTCTTCCCTCTCTGTCCCATTCTCCCTAGCTCTTCTCTACTTTGTCTCTGATTCAATTTTTATTTCACTACTAGCTCTGTACATTTCTCAGACATCACTCTTCCAGAGATTCGTCGGTATTGCACACCTCGATATCTCATTCAAATCAATGCTTTACATTTTGGATAGATGAATTCAATATATGAGTTCTCAGGAGAGTGAGAGCTCGCTCATTCATCACATCATAATGAATTTCGCATATCAAAGTTATTCCACAATTTGTGTCTTGGTATGAGCAAGATCAGATGATATCGGAGTAGAATGTGATGTATTCTCTTTTCCTTTTTCATAAGGAGGGGTAATTCGATGAGTGAGATTGGAATCTCCGGATGCACACTTATCGATATCTTGTTGTGAAGAATTTTTCGAAATTTCCGAGAATAAATGCAATAAGCAAGTTACGGAAAAAGTAAGAGTACGCTTATTCATTTCACAAGAGCATTCACTCCATTCTTGGAATTTCATGACTTGTGTTTTGGTGTACTCGCACCGTATTAAGCAGAATCAAGAGATCCTAAGAAGTGGAATCTTATCAATTTCCCATATGGAGGAAGGGTGACTTCAAGAATGAGGGAGGAGCATCCATACCGTAACAAAGAATAGGCCCTAAACAGTTCATCGTATTTTGCACGTGAGCTCAGACTTCTTCATCTCTGTGAATGGGTAAGTGTTGTAGAGTCAGTCTTTGTAAAGATCTATCGAAGAGAATAATCACGGTAATTCTCACAGAACATTCGTAATCAATTAGATCAATCATATGGTACCTAGATCGTATCGTTCTTAATCCATGAGGTTCTAGAAATATCTTCAATCGATCTTGGAGGACTTGGATTTAAAATGGAATAACACGATATTTTGCTCATCTCTTCATGTATTTACGATGTTCCATACAGCAAAATTCACTGATCTCTTCCAGCATCAGGGCCAATTTTCGAAATTCTACATGTTTGATATTCGATGGATAGAACATTTTTTTCCATCCGTCGAATATCAAATGAGTAGAATTTTGAAAATTGGCGCTGATGCCTGAGTAGGTCAGTGAATTTTACCGTGCAGAACGCCGAAAATGCACGAGAAAATTGGCAAAATATTGTATTCTTCCATCTATTCAATCCTGGTCCTCCAAGATCGATTGAAGAGACCGATATGATGTTCGTGATCGATATTTCATAATGTCATGGACTAATTCCTGTACTGAGATGTCATATTCTGGCTTCTACTACTCCCGAAGTACTACTAAGGCAAAGAGGCTTCGAATGGTGGAATAGCGCTTGAGTGTCATTTTGAGAATACCTCGCTGATAAGTTAGACATTTATTTACATTTTCTCCATGGAATGAAGTACACGCGGTTGAACGAGATCAAATCCCAGCTGGTATCTCTCATGAATTATTATCTTCATGGTTGTATCGAGGGTCAATTTCTGTTCCAATATAGGCCTCAATATTGCGGATGGCTCCTCAAATAGAACATCCTTCAAAAGAGTGTTGTAGGCTCATAATCTCCATGATTTTTTCCACTCGTGGGTCATGAATAGAGACCAAATTTTCATGAAGTAGGAAGTCCAGAATATACCATATAATATGCGGTCAAAATTCTCCAAATAAACAGTCTGACTGACCAAAATAGGCAAAGATTATTTTCTCAAAAATACTCCCAAAAGAAACGAATTACGCTCATTGATTCCATTAAAAGCCGTCATTAGATACATTTTCACGATCTCTCCAAATGAATTGTGTCTTCTATTACTCAGATTATGTTTGCATGGAAACAATGATCTTAATCTTGACCGATGTTAGTGGAGGCGTATTCATAATTTCGGATCATTGGATCATTACAGATGCCAATAATCGCCTCATTCTCAACTTCCTCGTCACTCTGCATCAATATCCCGAGGACATTCCAGTTTTCCATTATAAGCTCTCATCAGATCTGTAATTTTCCTTGTAGTACATCGCCTTCCTTTCCATGACTTCTATTGATTTTTTCTACAACCGAGTTCAGAATGCCGAAATGATTGTGCAACATTCAAATGGTCTCAATCAAATCATCCATAGTTGTGGGTCAAAATGACATAAGTAAATAGATAGCAGGCAGGTCTAGGAAGAAATGTACAACAACATGAAGCATGCAATCACGCGAAATATGCAAAGCACATAAAAATATGCAATAACCTAGGAATCCGGTCGTTGAGTCTGAATCTCTCCTGGGTATTGAATCACATAGATCTGGGAGATATGATATTCAAAGAAGCACCGGAATAGTATATTTCGATACGGAAGGCCTTTCGATACAAGGGCGTGAAAATTGGTTTTGAATCCCGTGTATTGGGGTATACTTCTCAATAAACTGTGAGTGAAAGTCGACAAACTGCGGAAAGTACACTTTTACGCACAGTGTATCGAAAAATTCTTTCATTGATGATGGATCAATTTTTCAATGACAAAGGTCTACATCAACAAGATTTTCGACTATAGGTATAAGACCAGCCGTGTTCCACTACTGCTTTTGCGGATCAATGTATCTACAGACTCGAATTCAAATCTTGCTCAAGTTGAAACAACTATAGTGTTTCAGGAGACTCGTACAAGACTAATTCATAACAGATAATATTGCACGGCGACGAATTTCAGATATTCTGCTGTTTCAGTCTCATTTCTATCACAGCACTATCGTGAGACGCATTTTCTATTCCCAAAGAAACCCCAACGCAACATTCACCATTGCCTCAAATAGCGTCACAAAAACCAGCAAATAGCTTCTCGAATGCATATCGTGTACCCATAATACTAGATATTGCGATGGAGCAACGCATGGATCGTTCCTTCACATTCATTCAGTTGAAAATTTGATCTGAGGAAATCCTTGCCATCTGCATGCACGCGCGCATCGAAGAAAATATGAGAAGGCGTGCCCGGTTCGCCTGCATTTTGCCCCCCGTGCTAGTATGGCATGGTGCAATAGTATTATAGCCAAGTCAGCTCGCGCGAATTCCGCTTTAGGAACTAGTTGCCTCCACGCGAATAAGAATGAGAAGAGTATAGTGGTTCTCGGCATGACTGAAAAAGAGAAGAGCAAGTACCGAAATAGGACGCGCGGAGGTGGATAAAAATCAAGGAAAGGAAGGAAGGAGGTTAGCAAGTGCACAACTTTGTATAGCAGGTGGACGCTCTATGCTTGCTTCAACTTTTGCCGAGAGCGTATGCTTCGCTAGGCGAGTTTTGCAGTCAGTTGTACGAGAATTTGAACTTTTTGCTCCATCCGTTCACTACTTGATATTTGGTTCAATTCTTTTTGTATATTGACTGGCTGGTGTAGCGCTGACACACCTTGTATGACATTCTATCTGAGTTTTTTTTTTTTGCTTCAGTTTACTCTCGTCTTTCACGAATTAATTTGAATTCCTCCCCCCTTATCCATTGACCAACGAAGATTTTATGGATAAAATTTGAACTCGTTCGAAAAGGGTTGCCTGGTATGTGATCCTGCTAGTCTGTTGATCAGGACTTCACGAGTTTCCTGGCGGGACTATCATTGAGTGGGTCAGGGACAAAAGGGTGTGGACTCATTTTAAATTTCCAAATGGTTGGCTGGCAGCGGAAATGATTCTTAAATCAGTCAGTGTACTGCACTGTTTTCTTATTTTGAGATATTCGAACATAAATTTTTTGCAGTTTGACTAGACCGATATTGGTCCGTTTCAGATTCAGGAATTGCTTGGATATTTTGAGGGCTGTTTCTATCTGTGTTTTTTATTCCTGTATCGTGGAATGGGCTCCAATTTTAGATGTGATCTTCCGGATATTCCTGCACAAAATGGTCATGAATGAATGAGCGATTTCTACTCAATGAACGATATTTCAAGAACTTGCAATCAACATACACCATTGGGGTCCACACTCGTTCACATTTTGACAAGGTATAATGTATGGGGTTGAATTGAGGGATATTGAGTTGACATGACTCCAAAAATCTTCGCTATGGATGGTGATATGATATAATCAAGAAGATCTGGCGTTGGTATGACTTCGGAAGAATTATTCTAAAAAATCACTCCTTTTGACAGATTTAAGTTTCGTGCCACATAATCTAATACTTGGCTTTCGTCAATTTCATAGGTATATCTCGAAAATTTTCTATGGATTGGGAATACCGAATGAATAAATTTCCATCTGGCGAAGGTCGAATTCGGTGAGAACACATCTCTTTACAGTCAATTGAATCACTCTGCACTCACGTCTAGAACTGATTACTACTTTTAGATAGCGTGAGATGCTGCAGCGTCAATGTCGTACACCTAAAAAGTTTTCATCAGCACGACATTGACGATTCATCTATTTGTTTGCACGAAATTGACATCGCAATTTCTTTCCCATGAGTTCTGTGTGCATTGCAATTTCTTCAAGAAATACTCTCTCGTCGATTGAAGTAAATTGAACTGCGCGAGAAGATCGATTGAATCTACTTCAGTGACAACAAATATACTTAGATTTACGCACACACGTATCGGAGTAAATAGTTTGTAAAGCTTTCTTCTGATGTTATCTCCGAAGACGGTCTGGATACAGATTGAAACACGTTCAAAGAAAGAAGACGCAGTTGACAGAGATAAGAGAATCTATCTTTCTTTGGTGAGCTTTCAACAAAAACGGGAAGATTTTACGTGTGATCTGATTTGAATTTGAGAAATGTTCGTCCATGCTGGTCATCGCATGGAATGATTTGATGAATGCGACTTGTCAAAATTTGGTGCTGTCTAGGCAGCAGACGAATAGAGCTCCTACATTTTTGAAATCAACTCAAGTTTGCACACATATTCAGTAGTGAATGAGTTGATATTGAAGGAATGAACACATATAATAATCAAAAATAACCTGTATATTCACCTTTTCACCATCCAACTGATTCACATGATGGTAAGACTGGACCGCGCTTGTTGGTGTCCCCAATATGGTCAAAATTGCCTGAAAAAAGAATACCAATGTGAGCTCATTGACATTCCATCTAGATTTTGTGTGATTCGGATGATAAGGAATACTATCATATAACAATTTCCTAGGTGGATTTCCTCATTCTGTGTGGTTTAACAAAATGAAATGATCGTCAGGGAAATTTATGGGAATATTTTATGAGTACCTCAGCATCATCCCGATTCACACTGATTCATAGCTACCAGAATTTAGTCACGAAGGATATGATATTTATAGGTAAACATTCTATCAGTATTTCGCTTACTCTCTGCTCCTACTAGTTGGTACAGAAGTGATAGCGGTCAACAACAATTCAATGCTTAACCACATGATTTTGATTACTGATGATATTTCATACCCAAATGAGAAAGATATGTTCGGGGACATTCTATTATCCAACGGTAATTCAGAATGTTGGTCGAAGGGTCTATTCAGAGTTTTAATCAAATGATGAGGTGGTCTTGGGTATAACAAATATTATTCAAGTACACTGCTATCAGTATACACACCCCATCAGTATTTAAACTATCCATGTCCAAGGTTGACAAAGGATATTCTTGGATTTTCCGTGAGTTTTACCAGTGAAAAGAGAATATCCTGCACAATAATCATTCCAATATCTGGGCCTGATTTGAACCTTGGATTTCGGAAGATTGGTTATTTTCATGTCGAATGTGGGTACTCTGATACTTTTGTACAACCAAGTTCAAAGCGAAAGATTAGAGTGAGTAATGAAGGAGATCGACTATTTCGAGGAAGTAGCTGGAAAATCGACTTCATTTCTAGAACTTTCTTAGTTAGAACTTAGTTGGAAAATTTTCTACTAATGACCCCGAAACATACCCCACAGACGGAACTCACGTTTACGCAACTCGACCTTTCTTGCTTAGATATAACTCACCGTGATTCACGAATACATGCAAGTCCTCAATTGATCCGCCCAAGTATACTCTGATGTGCCAAGTCGTCGAATATAGTAAATAGGCTTGAAGGTTTCGAGATTATTGCTCACGAAGCTAGGGCTTATCATAAAAATTACGGAAAGCAGTAGTAATCCTGCCAAACAGATGTCCGTTATAGGTTCGAGATCCCTTATAGAATGAAGAGAGGTGATAGTCACAGAAATGGCCAAATATAAACACTTCAACGAATATGCATTATTAAAGAGCATGTTCAGTCTTCCCATTACTCATTGGAATTTCATGTTCCACATCAAGTTTTCAAGATCCATCCCTCGTGGAACTTGTATTGAAGACATCATCCAATATTGTGCCCGATTGTGCACCGTATTGAATAGCACCTAGAAGTGACCTGAGGTATAATTGGAGGTACCATCAAATTGGGTAATTTTGGTACGGTTTCGGTACTTTTTATTTTGGTTGGCTTGGCATTCCTATATACATTGACGAAACCTACTCGCATTAGTAGTCAATTGAAAGCTCACAGTCTCAGCTCTCGATTGACGGGTTACAAAGTTCAATTTGGTATATCTAAGCAGGAGCTGTTAGCAGTTTTGTAAGTGTACTAAAGTTAGACCCCGATGGGGCAACTCTGATACGCTTACAAATTATTTCAATTCCAACCACACCATGCAAGTTGATCAGTTCTAATCATTCATTTTGCGTGTTCTAAGCTGTTTGAAACATTTCAAAACCGCCGTATAGACCATTACTTGACTCGAGATGAGTTGAGAAAAAGCTGCCATACAGAATTGAACCAAAGTTACCCTGCCGTAATGCTTCTTACGGAGAGTAGGGTAACTTTGGTATGATGTTTCATGGTTTTTTCTCCTGTTTTCCATTCGTTAAAATTCCAAATGCTGTAAATATCTTAATGTAACGATGGTTTTGACGTGGGCATACCCCCGCGTTTAATTTTGATCGCCGCGAATATATAATTTTTCCATTACTACGATCGTACGCTCTTCCAGCGTACGCACGGCATAGATCTTGCATCTACGGTTCCTAGAAATTTGACATGAAAACTTTGTAACCGACATGACCCATTACTTTACCGTGAAAGTAACGCTTCTCCAACGTACGCCCCAGGTCGTAAAGTTTTCCGAGAAAAAGTCATTCAAAATATTTTGTAACTCGACAGTCACATTACATTAACAGAGAAGTAACGCTTATCCACCGTACCGATCAGGCCATAAAGTTTTCCAGGAAAAATACTAAAAACCCTTGTAACTGGACAGCCCTATTACGACAACGGAAAAGTAGCGCTCCCCCAACGTACGCGGCAGATCATAAATTCACTCTCATAAATCTTCGAATTAGTAAAACCCAGCAAATGTACGTCGCTCCGTACGGTTCTCACGCATTACATTCCCGCTAATGTAATGCGCCGCTCCCATTACGCGTACGCTTCTCAAGCGTACGAACATGGGTATATAAGGCCGCGCTTCCCAAGCTCGGCAGCTCAGTCTTCTCCAGCTCGCCGTCGCGACGCTGTCTCCACGACACTTGGCCCAGCCGTGGCCCGACGCACCCGACTCAACGTGCCCCGCCGCGACCGTTCCAAGTTGCCCCGGTGGCATGAGTGACCAAGTGTGCGTAGTGTTTGTGTTTCGCACCTCGAGTACCGAGTCGCAATTGTGTCTTGAAACTGTGAGAATTATTCGAGTGCCTAACCCCGTTCCTACCCCGACGACGGCGTGAGCACGCCCACGCACCTGGACCGGACGGATGGACCGTCCCAGCCAACGGCACAGACGTCCCAAGACCTACGTACCCCGCTCCGAAGAGGAGCACCGACGAGACCTCTACGGACTTCAACAGGCCAAACGCTTGGTGCTGCTCGGAGCGTTGAAAGCTGAGGCCTCAACTCAACAAAACAAGACTGCTCAACCCTCAACTATCTCGTCTCCGGCCAGCGAGACGCGGGAGTGAAATTATTTTCATCCCCATTGACGAGGTTTCCCGTAAGCGGAATTCCGAGCCCCGTCAATTTGGCGCCCAACGTGGGGCCAACGAGGGACTTTTTGGACTTCGTCGGCATCAGGAGATGCTAGGACCTGCGACCTGATGAGCAGTCTTCCCCGGACGCCGCCTGCAACCCGGACGACCCGGCAGACAGCGGCAAGCACTTCTGGGAGTGTGGAAACACCCAGTGGCGCCCAACTGGATCAACAACGCACCGTCTCGCTTGAGCGCACCGCTCGCGTGACACGCCACCAACGTCAGCGGTCCCTTGGCTCGGAGCAGGAGCTCGAGTCCCTCCTGGACGGAGCACAGCTGCCTATACGCCGGAGGACATCCCGCAAGGACCTTGCTCCGACCGGACCATCGCCTGCTGTGCCATACGACGACCCTGCAGATCCCCAAGCCGGAGCTCAGCAGCAGCAGCCGGCGGATCCCGCCTCCGTCAACCAGGTACCTACTCATCCGAATTCACTTGTTGCTCCAGAAGCTGCAGCGGACGTTTCGGCGGCCAATCCGGAGCCACCTGCGATCACCATGGACGACCTCCGGCTGATGTTCCGTCAACTCGCTGGCACGCCCCTCAACCCTCCGGACTTCACTGGTGCGGAGCACGAGGACCCAGCGAAGTTCATCACGAAGTGTACGGAGCACTTCCGGCGCCTCGGGACCGAGGAGGCCTTCAAGGTGCAAGTGGCCGAACGCGCACTCAAGGGTGACGCCGAGAAGTGGTGGTCCTGCTACAAGAACCTGGCTGTCGACTGGACCCGTTTCACCGAGCTGTTCCTGTCCCGCTTTGACTCATCGCAGCTTCGACTCCGACTCAAGGCCAAACTCTACGGACAGGCCCAAGGCGAAAAGGAGGATGTGAGTACTTTCATTGAAAAACGTAACCTCCTAGCTCGTCGTCTGCTTCCTGAGGCCACCGAGGAGGAGCTGGTGACCTTGATCACGGAGTCACTGAACGCGACTATCCGCTGCCACCTGCGAGGCAACCCGCCGACCACTGTGGGCGAGCTGCTGACCAGAGCCACGGAGGTCGAACACGACGAGCAGGCCAAGCAGGCCGGCGCCCGCAAGTTCAACCCAGCCAACAACAACCAGGGCAAGGGCAATGCTGCCACTCCAGCGCAGCCATCGAAGGCTGTGCGAGACTTCAAGCAGGTCAATGGTGAGAGATTGCCTAAATGTGATTATTGCCCTGAATATCATTGGCACAGGGATTGCCCCAAACGACCCCAGTACCCGAAGGCCACGACTCCGGGAAACTGGCGGGAAGCGGGGAATGCTGCGGGCACACCCGCTTCGACACCTGCAGCCCCGCAATAAGCGCTGCAGCCGCAGACGCCACCGGACTCCACCCCGCCAACCTGGACATCTGGATTGGAGGGAAGCTCGTCGCAGCGCTCGTCGACTCGGCAGCATCCGACAACTTCATCTCGCCACGGTGCATCCCGGACGGAGCCATCGTGCAGAGAATCCAGCCACGCGGAGCCAAGCTGGCAAGCAGTGGAACCGAGATGCGCGTCCAAGCAACCTGCACACTCGCCGTGCGGATCCAAAACTTCGAATGTGACGTCAAGTTCTTCGTCGCCGAGGAGCTTCGACCTGCCGCCATCCTCGGACGACGATGGCTTAAGGAGGTGAAGGCCGTCCACGACCACGACCTCGACTGCCTCTACCTAGGAACCAGCAAAAGGATCCGAGTATTCCTGGGACGCGCCCCTGACGGGCCATCGACCCACTTGCAAGAGCAAGTATGGAGCAAGGTAAACCATGGATTCCCTAATGAATATGTTGATCAATTCAAGGAAGTCATGATGCGACACGTGAGGATCTTCGATGATTCGGCGCCCCTGGCCAGGACACCCTTCATCATGCACGAGATCAGAGTCACGGACCGTCGCCCCTTCAAGATTCCACCTTATCGCTACTCTGCTGAGAAGAAGCGAGCGATAAGCGACATGGTCAAACAAATGCTGGCAGATGGAGTCGTCGAGGCAGCCTCATCCCCATACAGCTCACCCATCGTACTGGTGGACAAACACGATGGTGCCTTCCGCTTCTGCGTCGACTTCCGGAGGATCAACAGCGTCACGGAGGATGCAGGTCAACCGAACCCGGTCATCCATGAGGTCCTCAAGGAAATCGGCGGAGCCACCATCTTCACGACGATTGACCTTCGAAAATGCTATTGGCAGATCCCGCTGACCGAGGACTCCAAGCAATTCACTGCCTTCTGCACACCAGACGGCGGACAATACGTATTCAACGTTGCAGCTTTCGGATTAAAGAACTCCGGGAGGACTTGCAACCAACTCATCGGGATGGAAGTGCTACTCGGACTACTTGGTGAGTTCTGTCTGAATTTCCAGGACGATATTGTCATTTTTTCACACAGCTGGTCAGACCACCTCGTCCACGTCGCCAAAGTCTTGGAACGACTGTCGATGTACGGACTGGCCTGTGCCATTGACAAATGCCACTTCGGAAAGGACCGCCTGGAGTTCCTGGGCCATGTGGTATCCACGGACCACAACGAGGCCAAGATGGAGCACATTCGCGCTGTCTTGGAGTTCGCCCCACCACGCAACAAGAAGGACTTACAGAGGTTCCTGGGCATCGCCAACTGGCTCCGGGAGTATATTCCCAACTTCTCCGAGATTGCAGCACCTATGACGGAACTCCTCAAGGGCAAATCTTGGAAATGGACCCAGGCTGCGCAGGCTTCGATGGACCTCGTCAAAGAAGCCTTCAAGAAGCCGTTGAAGCTCCATCGACCTCGATTGGACCAGCGCTTCTACTTGCAGACCGATGCCAGCGACGCCGGCATGGGAGCCGTGCTTTTCCAACTGGGACCAGAAGGAGAGCGGCACGTCATCTCCTATGCATCGGCTAAATTCACGACGACTGAGAGAGGCTATCACTCTAACGAACGAGAGTGCTTGGCCGTCATTTGGGCACTTCGCAAGTACAAACACTTGCTTGAAGATGCCCCATTCACCCTTCGCACGGACAACCAAGCCCTGAAATGGCTGGACCGTGTGAAAGACGAGCGGGGTAAGTTGACACGATGGGCAATGTTTTTGAGTCGTTTTAGTTTCAGTGTGGAACACGTCCCTGGACGAGAGAACCAGCTGCCAGACGCACTGTCTCGTGCCCCAGGAGATGAGGACTTCGAGGACCAGGAGCACGACTACGACGCCCTGACGCCTCCAGTCAGTTCACCACCCTCAGACGAGCTCATTACTGCCTGCGTGGAATGCAACTGGTTGGATGACTACCTCCGCCAGGCTCAAGACGACACCAGGGAACTACCTCAAGGACCGGAATGGAGCACGCACGACGGTTTGCTGTCATACTGCCGAGATCCGGCCAACCCGAGGATCTACGTTCCTGAGTCCGCACGCGACGTCGTCCTGCACCATTTCCACAACGACCCGCTCGCCGGCCATCCTGGTGCTGCGGAGACACTCCGCCAGATACGCGGAGAGTACTACTGGCCCGGACTTCGCAACGACGTCCGACAACATGTGCGAGCATGCGGACCCTGCAACCTCACCAAGGCTGCACGACCAGCGGATGCCGGAGCCAACATCGCCAGGAAGCCGAAACGACCTGGGAACAAGTGGCCTTGGATCTGATGGGCCCTTATCCCCGGACGCCCCGGGGGAAGCGGTTCATTCTGGTCGTCACGGACTTGTTCTCCCGATGGACGGAAGCCTTCCCCATCTCATCATCGACGACCGAGGTCATCGCCAACGTCCTGGAGACGGAAGTGTTCCAACGATGGGGATACCCGGGAGCCGTACTCTCCGACAACGCACCACAGTTCAAAGGTGCAAAATGGCTTCGCCTCTCCGACAAGTGGCAAGTCGAAGTATGGACTACGCCTGCATACCATCCCCAGGCGAATCCTACGGAACGTCGGAACCAAGAGATCAAGAAGGGACTACGCCTGGCCTTACTTCCGTACCAACACCAAACCAACTGGGACCTGGAGGTCCCAAGAATCCTGTTCGCCATGCGCCGCCGATGCAACGCCGCCACTGGATTCTCACCTAGTGAGCTGCTCCTGGGACACAACATCGCTCGCCCAGGGGAACGAGTCTCGCCACGATCGGACGATCTCGAGACCCGCATCGCTGCAGCCAAACAGGCACAGGATCACTTCACCAGCAGCTGGAGACCTTCGGATGAAGTCTTCACGGAGGGCGACATGGTGTTCATCAAGACGCACCCCCTTTCCAAAGCTGCCGATAACTTCAACGCTGGCCTCGCCCCGAAATGGGAAGGCCCATACGAGATCGTCCACCGTCATTCAGCGCAGGTGTTCACCGTCGACCGTCCCGGAAACACCGCCCTGAAGGTGCACATCTCGCAGGTCAAGCGAGACCACACAGCTCCAGCCCCTCCTGCGGCTGAACCTGGGTCACCATCCCCCGCAACCAGCGGCGCCAAGGATGCAGACGGACCCCGAATCGAGCGGCCACATCCGCCGACCACACCTGCCGGTGGGGACGCCCACTTGTCCGAGGACCAAGGTCAGAATGGATCCGCAACCGTCCCCATTGCCACGACCCACTGTGCGCAGGACGACATCGCAAACCACGTCGAGGAGGACTCCCCGACAAACGTTGCCGAGGTGGACATCTTGGCAGAACCATACCCAGGGGTAGCGGATGCGCCCCAAGTCCTGAGCAACCAGCAATGGAAGCGACGTAGAGGGCGACCTACCTTAGCAGAAGCAGCACGGAGAAAAGCCGAGCGCAAGCTCGCCTACCCACCGCCTAGCCACCGCTACAACTTGAGGAGTAGGAGGAATCCCCCAGCTCCGGAACAATAATTAAGTATGACTATCTGGCCAGAATATATAATCAATTATGTATAACCGAATTATGTACCTTAGAATTAGTTTTGTCGAATAAAAAGTCGACAAGGTACCGAATGCGATGCACACTCGCGGCACTTTTCATGCAAAAATAATATCCGCGTCGATCCCCCGGACGATTTGACGTGGGCATACCCCCGCATTTAATTTTGATCGCCGCGAATATATAATTTTTCCATTACTACGATCGTACGCTCTTCCAGCGTACGCACGGCATAGATCTTGCATCTACGGTTCCTAGAAATTTGACATGAAAACTTTGTAACCGACATGACCCATTACTTTACCGTGAAAGTAACGCTTCTCCAACGTACGCCCCAGGTCGTAAAGTTTTCCGAGAAAAAGTCATTCAAAATATTTTGTAACTCGACAGTCACATTACATTAACAGAGAAGTAACGCTTATCCACCGTACCGATCAGGCCATAAAGTTTTCCAGGAAAAATACTAAAAACCCTTGTAACTGGACAGCCCTATTACGACAACGGAAAAGTAGCGCTCCCCCAACGTACGCGGCAGATCATAAATTCACTCTCATAAATCTTCGAATTAGTAAAACCCAGCAAATGTACGTCGCTCCGTACGGTTCTCACGCATTACATTCCCGCTAATGTAATGCGCCGCTCCCATTACGCGTACGCTTCTCAAGCGTACGAACATGGGTATATAAGGCCGCGCTTCCCAAGCTCGGCAGCTCAGTCTTCTCCAGCTCGCCGTCGCGACGCTGTCTCCACGACACTTGGCCCAGCCGTGGCCCGACGCACCCGACTCAACGTGCCCCGCCGCGACCGTTCCAAGTTGCCCCGGTGGCATGAGTGACCAAGTGTGCGTAGTGTTTGTGTTTCGCACCTCGAGTACCGAGTCGCAATTGTGTCTTGAAACTGTGAGAATTATTCGAGTGCCTAACCCCGTTCCTACCCCGACGACGGCGTGAGCACGCCCACGCACCTGGACCGGACGGATGGACCGTCCCAGCCAACGGCACAGACGTCCCAAGACCTACGTACCCCGCTCCGAAGAGGAGCACCGACGAGACCTCTACGGACTTCAACAGGCCAAACGCTTGGTGCTGCTCGGAGCGTTGAAAGCTGAGGCCTCAACTCAACAAAACAAGACTGCTCAACCCTCAACTATCTCGTCTCCGGCCAGCGAGACGCGGGAGTGAAATTATTTTCATCCCCATTGACGAGGTTTCCCGTAAGCGGAATTCCGAGCCCCGTCAGTTTCTCCAATATGGTACTGAATGTGGTCGAAATGTACCGTTATTAACCCGTAGTTCGTTCTGGAACAGTTCTTGCCAGGTACACTAACTGGACCACTCGCTTATCGCTGCTAAATCAGCCTCTTTGGAAAAGCTTCAATAAACGACCACAATCATCCACGCGGGATCTGCGGTGGTTCAACACATGGTTTATGTGTGTGTCGAGGGAGGAGAATAGGTTTCAGAGCGATAGAATCATTTACCTAGGCGAAAGCATCGTTGAGGGTCATTTTTCAGGTGTGTACTTTTGGCGTCAACAGATACTTTCCGAAGGTGCAGGGGATCTTTTCCTGCGGCCATCAAAATATAACCTGTCTCTATGTGGTGAAGATATCAGAAGCTCGCTCGCAGGAAAGGATCCCCTGCACCTCCGGAAAGTATCTGTTGACGCCGAGTGTACCAAAGTTGCACCCACTGTACCAAAGTTACCCAATCTGATGGTATGCTGCCGCTCTTCCACGGGAATGATTCCGGCTGTAAACAGTTTCTCCTATGACTTCTCTACAAAGGACCAATATCAGTGCGATCATCACTTTTTCGTTTGCCTCGGGCTTATTTGACCATTCGTCCGATTCTGACATTCTCTACCACGAGGGAAATTCTAAGTCCCGGGATGTGACGACCCTCCAGTCCCAGTTAAAAGGACATCACACCTCAATTTCAGCCGGAATTCGGTGGGGAAAGATCTGGCCCCGAGTGCTCGACATGCCTTGGCCCCTCCCGAAAACTCGCAAGGGGGGTTGTGACACGCCGGTGTCTGACCCTTGGGGTCTGACGAACCTCCGGCTCCAGGCAGCTTCCCCCGGAGCGTGGAGACCACACATCAGATCACTATCCGGTGGCTACGGCGGTGATGATGCACAGGGCTGTATAAACTCAGGGATGACTAATCCAGCCACCCGCAAGTCTCCCTGAGCTCCGAGGGAATCTAGAGGAGCCCCTGACCCCTCCCCGAGGGGTTGGTTTCAGTCTTGTGTTGGAGGCTGAGCCCGAAAGATCGTAGTCCGCGAGGATGAGCGGGTCATTGCTGGGTTACTCGGGGCTTGTAAATGACCCCTTTCCAAACCGATACGCTGGCAGGGCGTATCCCTGCTCCATAGCCATGGGGGAGACCGGGATCAAGATGGAAGTATGAGAGTCAGGGACCCGGTATATAGAAGTCAATATTCCTCTGAGTTTGCGAACTCTATGAATTGTCTGGGTTCAGAAATTGGCAGCCCCAGTCGAGCATACTCCAATGCGGATACTGGAAACCTTGGATTTTCTTCCGAAAAAAGCTCGCGAGGCCGCCACTGATCCCTTTCTCTATTTGTTCACGAGAAAACATGAGAAGATGAGCTCCTCTGACCCAAACGTCTTGTCCGGAGACCAGCATCTACTAATCTCATAGGTTCCGTATTGAACCCGTAAAAATGGAGTCGGACAATTTTTCGCGCGAGCTAACCGTAGCAGCCCCGGTCGAGTTGTCACCAATCCAGATACTGAATTGAGAAAACTCGGCCTCACTTGGATTCTTCCTCGGAAAAACTCGTACGGCCACTGCTGATGTTTTTCTACATTTATTAAAAAGGAACTTGAAGAGATTCGTTCTCCTGACTCAAAAATGTCGTACGGAGACCTCTTAATCTCATTAGTTGCATATTCATAAACTTGCTCACGTCAGTCGAACACTGAACCAGCTGGTTGAGTATTCAACCGATTGGCTGGATTTTTTAAAATGAATTTTTTACAGTGGATGCTTAAAATATTCCTCTCGAAGCTTATTCAATTGATCTTGATTGAACAGTTCTGTTCAAAGAGTTTTTTCGAGAGATCATCATTGAAATTCACGAGCCTGGTCAGGGTGAATTCAACTATTTCAAGAATTCTGACAGTTGTATTCACCCATCTTCCAGGAGCATCTATAACCCTGTATTACTCAGAATATGAAGAATTTGAATATACATTTCAAGTTTTACAGGACACCTAAAGTTTTCTAATTGTATAGAAAAATTAATGAAGATTGGTGACCCAAACAACTCGGCCTTCATTTATACGTTGAAATTCCCTCAAATCATGGCTCATTGAGCGATTAGACAAGCCTTGAAAGTAGTTCAGTACCAAGATAAGTTCAAGATTCATATCCATTTCAATCGTCCTCATTCCGTCAAATTCTCAAAGAATTAAAATTCTGATTGAATTCTAAGTAGAAGGTGATAGTAGCTCCAACAAACCATCAATTTCTTACCCACGTATGAACGCATTTATCGAAACCGGTGTTTGATAAGTATATGATTCATAGACCAACCACCAGGTATCAGAATCGGTGCAAAGATGAATGAGATGATAACATAGCGAAAACACCGTGAAGCGCCGCGGCTACCACGCCGTATAGCCGAACATTCACGGTCACGTACGCCCGAGACATTCACCTTCACAAATCGTCCAGACCACTGCCGTTCTGTACCGATCTCCGCACATAACACATACTGACATTCTCAAATTTATAAGTATACCTATACATATTGCAATGCAATATACTCTCTCGTCTCGCGTCGCATAACTGTTTCTGCATGGTTCAGAGTCGGACACTCGTGCCGCTGCAACACCCATCATCTGTATATCTATCTCACTTGTAAGTTGGGTCCAGTTATCGGTCACGCTTCAAACGTTCGATTTTGCCGCTCGCGTATATACCAACTTCCGCCCGCGCGTTATCCGCTTTAGAATATCTATGAGTTTGCTCCGCTTTATTAATGGGCCAATCGTATCTGAGATGCTGATCGATGTTCTCAATATCGTTGTGGTTATAATGTGATGAATTGGATTTTGTTGCTTTGTATTGAATCGTTTCGTGTGAGTGCTTGAATCTGGGTGGTCATCCTAATCATATGATATTTAAAACTTTTTGGGGGAGTGAATATCATTCTTAGATATCTCATTGAGTTGAAGCGTAAGCACACAATCACAATGATTTTTCGTCACGATTTTACGGATAAACTTGAAAAAATTGCAGTCCTGTAAGAAATCTTCAGAATGACCGCGCGTTCATTCGTGTTTTGCAGACGCATAAGCAACTTGGAACACGCTTAGCTCTAGATCAGAACAGTATGAACTAATTTTAGACTAATCAACGAACGCCTTTATATCTCGAAAGTTAATCGTGGTGATCATTGGTTGAAAAAAATTTGAATGACTTCCATCCACAGCAGTATTTTTTTCGTGTAGTTTCAAAATGATTAGTCCAAAAAGTGATAGCCCGTTGATAACGATCTGTTAAAGACCAATGCTGTTTTTTTGAATGTCTGAAATTGATCTTCGCCAGAAAATAATCTGCGTTCTTGCCTCTAGAACGACAATGTCGACTGGAACTCATCTTCAGTTCTGGGCTATCTAGAGACTAGAGAATTCTATTCCTCTCAGCTTACACTGAAATTCTACTCAACGAGCCTCCTGGACGAATTCGTAGCAGAAAATTTTACGATTGCCTATACGTCGGCTCTTTCAAAAAGGGAGAAGGACTCGCAAGAATGGCTATTCATGGTGCCTGAATCAAAAACTTGCATGGAAAAGTTTTTGGGACACTTGATAGGAATTCAAGGGAAAATACCATAGGACAAAAATGCTATCCAAATCATATCTCCTAGATGGTACAATTTTTCCAAAGAAATGTAACTCAACTTCTGGAACTTTCAGTTTTCTTGTTACACCCTTGTATCCTCAAGCGGTCTCCATCTCTTGCAGGAAGTGGTTCGAAGAACTTCGAACTCCAGCAAGTTATGTTCGTTGATGTTTATCTCTTTTGTTGAGTTTCTCAACTGACTAGAATGATAATTGGTTATCCCAAAGACGCGACAAGGAACTAGACTAGCTCCATTGAGAGAGATGCATCTGAATTGCGACATAGCTGCTCAAGATTCTGCTGAATTCACTCGAAAAAGTTTATGCGAATGATATTCTGTTGCCGGATGAAATTTGAATTTGGAATGGCTATCCGAACAATCTACATATCAAAAATTTTCCATGCTCACTGTACTGACCACCCATGAATGAAAACGAAAGTGATTCAGGAATACATAGATTGGAAATCAGTAAGTTTTTACCCAAGATCCCAGCGAAACGCGGCTTCTAGAGAGCGCAAGATTTGAAATCTCGAATAATTGGGTTCTTGTACCATTCGGAAATCTACGATATTCAGCACATTTTAGGAAAGCCATGATAAGTGCTGAATACTGGTTTCCGAGATACGAGTCAACATTACATTGGACGAGCTTTCATACTCGGAGTATCGCCCATCTCTCTTTACAGCTTCAAACACTAATTGGAACGAGTGAGCCACTCTCTCGCTGCGAATAATTTCGAATGCACAAATCTCGTTCTGCAAAATTTTCTGTCTTTTTTCATGATGAAAGATTTCTACTACAGCATCCCGATACCTCCATATATATATATGAGTACGCACATGCGTAAAAACACATGTATACAGGTTTTCCTACAAAATTGGTCACTGGGTCAGTGAAAATGCTATCGGCCTCAATAATACCAGCTTCACCCGCGGGCGGGTGGCGATGAAAGTACCCGCATACATGACTTTATGCACGGGGACTGCCTCACGGGCAGAATTGCGCAATCGAGTAATCGGTAAAAAAGTCTTTTCCGTCATAACGCTTACGCGTGCGCGCGCAAGTTACGCGAATTGTTTCGTATCTACAAGTGACTGGTGCGACTTTCAGGCTTAATATCGTGTGGCTTAGAGATTAGTCTGGCGACTTTGATGAATTTTAATTAATTTGAGGTACATGACGTTTAGCTTGACATGCCTGTAACACATGATGAAAGGTTGTGTCAGAAAAATTCTGCATTGCGTATGGGATCAGATGCTGTAATTTTTCAAGTTCCGGCAACTTGTAAGAGACATATGCGCAGCTCGAAGCGAGAGTAACAAGGATTCAAAATTGATAGGATTTGTAGGTTTTCACCTTAATAGGGATTTTTTCCCCATTTTCACCTAATACTAACCGTTGTTGGGTCTTTGAAACCAGTGATCGAAAATCAGACCACTCCATGGCTAATGTTCATTTAAAGTAGAAAGGCATCATCCTAAAGATATTCCTACAATTCAACCAAGCAGTCAGATGTTGGAAACCACTCAGGACCGTAAATGGAGACTTTTCATACTCAAGAATCTTAAAAAATATCATACTTTTCAGGAGCACGAATAAAATTGCTTCTCGATACTCGAATTCCCCGCCACTTGTTCCATATCTCTCCCGAAACTTCTTTTTCCACCAAAGTCCATCCCTTTTTCTATGCTCATCATCTAATGAAGTCAATGTTTGAGACGATATTTGCGTCGGAATGTATGTAACTTGGAAGGGCGTGATTGAATAATAAAGACAAGGTTGAAAGAAACTCGCAATATGAATGAGTCTACTCTTCACAAAAAAGCAATATTGGAAAAATATCATCCCACCACTGCCCTTTCAATCTATTTTCTCAATTTTCTCCTCCACAAAAGAGGACCAGTATGTGCTATTGAGTCACTTAGGACTCCCTGGGCTATCTGACTTTGTCTCGCTGACTCTTCCTTTCTTCTTTTGTACAAGATTTGATCTACACATCTCTGCAGATGGTCTCAACGAAAAAAAAGTCACGTCCGAGTCGAAACCATGTTTCGCTGGTGGAAAGTGTTCCGCGTCGAATAATAGAGCAGTCTTGCAACTGGAGAGCTGTGTGAGAGCTTCAGATGACTTCTCGTTCAATCTTACTGTCTCCAACTGCCCTGCTGCCCATGCCATTGAAGAAAGTTGAAATAGTTCTCATTTCTGACATACTTTCCAGAACGTTTGAAAACCTATTTTGGATTCCTTGCATGTAAGAAGTTTATCTTTCTGACCAATAATATATAAATCTGATGAAGCTGAAGTAGAGATTTTGTGGCACTATCTACATTCCAGTAAGTAATTGAGAATAAGAAAAACCTGAAGTGGTACGAGTGGGTATGTTGGATGTCAAGTGGTTGGAAGACATTGATTTAAAGAGAAGGTAAGAAGGTATAAATACCCCTCTAATGCTTGTACTTTCACTCTTGAGACAAAACAACATGGTCTTCATTGGGTTTCTCGGCAAGGTATCCTACTAATTCTCTCCAAGAGTTACAATTACCTCATTCCGAGAAACTCACACATCGATGGTAAATCCGAGCTATGCAGAGGTATCATACCTTCCATCATCATCATTGTGTTTTTCATTTCGGTCTACAAGAAAACACGCTATTTGGTACACCCAGAATTTTCCTGATCCACCGTTACTAATGGACAAGAAGGCTTCCGCAGTATCACATGCTCTGCGATAGAATGATCACTTAGAGACTCCAGAAAAATTGGGAGTGGACGGAAATATTCCGCACGAGATGCCTCAAAAACTCCACCATTCCTCGTTATTTTGTTGTCAAATTTCCGCCAAGAATGCCCGCGATCGGATTCTCTCTGCGGATTCCATGATCTTGTCGACTGATTTGACTCAAGAAAAGAATGAAGTCTTCATTCCAATAAGGGAGATAATCTTCGATCCGCACAAGAAGAGCGTCCGCAGCCCATTTAGCGAGAGGTTTAGAGTGACTTCTAGTCGATTGAAACTCGTCGCTGGGAGGAGTCTGGGTTCAAACCTCGATCGGGTCAGCATCGGGCTTTTATGTGGAGGGAACTTCTCGGGAATGCTCCGGTCGGTATAAGAACCCTGCTTTTCGAGTCATACGACAAATAACACATACAAAAATTACACCAAAAAATCCTGATAACCCGGAGAAATTTCCAAAATACTCAAGCGCGCACTATTCCCACGAAAACTCCTTTGGTGGCCGTAACCAAAAGGGGCCCAAGTTCACTCACCGAGATACTGATGAAAATACACACACACACACACACACAAAATTTGCTGAATGAAATGTTGTGAATTTTTATATAAATCTCTCCGTCGGTTCATGTGAAATTCTGAAGGGATTTTCATCATTATATCCAACATCAGAGGAAAGGTCAATGTAAATTCACATGCCACCTGTACTGTTCGGAAACCCAACCTAACTCACGTACTACAGCGTTCATCGACGTAGTTTGACCCATTGTTGGCATAATGTTGTTCACTTGCATGTTGTACGGAAGCCATGCTAAGTGCACCCAAAACACGAGGACTTCGTGAATTTACAGTGAGCTTTTTTCTGTTCCAGTGCTCAGCAGAGGAAATTATTGAGGTACAGAGCGCGTCTCCCGTCTGTAGATCTACCAAAATTCCCGAGTTTCAGCCTTATGCAGCACTGTCAATTTGCAGTGCTCAGCGGAGAAAATTTCGTGACCGATGATGGGCAGTGTGAAGTAAGGGATAGAAGATTTTCTCCAGTTTCATTGTCCAGGTCACGGTTTGCGGTAGACGTACAGAACATCCCACAAACAAACAAACGTGACAATATTCCAGATTCTTATGTACAATCTGTTCCAAATGATCAAATTCCGCGGCGGAATTTGAGAATATGTACGTTGAATCTCGGAATAATCGTGAAGATTCCCCGGTTACTTTCTGTAAAAATCATGGAACTCCAGCGAGATTTTACGTGAATCTTCTCAGATCACGCCCGTAAATTGAACATGTAGGGTGTACATCTTATCGAGAACAGATAAAATCCAATAATGATATTATCATCCCCTGAAAATAAAAAGAGCCGATTGGGTTTAGACAGCTTAAATCTGAATGGTTCGTTATGAAGGACGATAAGAATACACCGCTTTGACTGAATTCGTATTGGAATCGTTTGAGCATAAAATCCTCTCATTGCAATCTCCTGTCTCAAAACGATTCTGATGGATTAGGGAAATCTTTCTCCCACCATGACAGAAAGAGAAAATCAAACACAGTGAAATAGGATGCGATCAGGGCATCAAAACAATTGAAGGTTACTCGAATTAACATCAAGTACTAGGCCCAATTGATCTAACTTACATGCAAATTGGATCTCTACAAGCTAGAAATCCATCGCTCCCCTTACTTCCCTCGACTTTTTCCTAGCTCGCACATGAGTTGGCATCTCATCACGGACATCATTGACCTATCAAATGTATGATGATTAAAGCTGGAGGATTGAAGGAATCATCACTCCTGAGCAATCATTTTGTATCTCAGCAGAGCGTATATTAGCTTGGAAGGGATTTTTCTCGGCAACTTTGATTCTGAAATACAAGTTGAATAGACCAA
This sequence comes from Eretmocerus hayati, assembly GCA_029851415.1. Classification (NCBI taxonomy): domain Eukaryota; kingdom Metazoa; phylum Arthropoda; class Insecta; order Hymenoptera; family Aphelinidae; genus Eretmocerus; species Eretmocerus hayati. The sequence continues at coordinate 11,254,838 of CM056741.1, forward strand.
ATAGAGACTGTGGTGAGATGAGTAGAAGAATATCTCTGAGGGGCAAGTTTTCAAGATCGAAAGCGCGAACGACAGGTTTGGCGTAGAACAAGATAAGCGGAACGACGATGAAGACTTTCTCCCAAAGACGCAAGTAGAAGATGCTCTATGTGATGGTCCTGTCTTTTAGACAAGACTTATTACTGAGCCATATGAGTAAGCTGCCCCAAAGAAAGTATTGCGAGAGCGACCGGGGCTCAATTTGAGTTTCCAGACTGACGCCATTCGAGAGTTAGAGGGAAAAAAGTACATCTCGTTCAGTCTCTAACGATTGCCAACACATAAAAAGTACTTTCTACATTGAAACAGTTTTTTATGAATATCAAGCTTTTTGTGGATTTGCGGGAACCAGATATCACCGAGTCTGTTTTACTTTAATGTTGTGTAAAAGAATTGCAAGACTTTCAAGTGAATGTAGAAATGGGCGAGACTTCGAGAAATGCAGAGTTATCACGCCTATAAGCGCGAAGTAGATAACGAATGCTCTCTGCCATGATGATTATTGAAAGTAATCCATTGGCTCCGCTACATATGTTTTCTGCAAACTAGATTGATCGTTCACTCTGAACAGGACTAATTCTCATAATTTCATACTTCTATCAGACTATCTTGGGTCCCTAAGATGGAATTGATTTGTTAACTGCGATGAAAGCTATCATATCCGACAATCCAGGGAGTAGCAAAAAAAGTTGACTGATAGGCGAAACTATCTTCTCAAAATCCTCTAGTGCGAAGTAAAAGGTAGTATTGAACGCTAGGGATAGAATCCATCCAATCCTGACAACGACACTCATAACGACGAAGACTAATCTGTCCAAGAATAATCCAATCTCTACCGTAAAATTTTTTGATTGCGCGGGAATTAAAGTTGAGTTTTTCTATTTTCTGAGACTGCTGTTCTACTGAATTCCTCACCATTTTCCTAAGATTGGAATAGATTTGGATAATAATTAGATTCAGACAATATTATTAAATCTCAGGTCATGTGAGCCTTCAATAACAACGGATGTTCCCAAGTCTCAATAGATTGATACATTGTGAACTGGTATTGGTCAAACTGACAAGGAGAGTCCAAGGGGTTCGGGAGCTGGATCTGGCTGAAACTCTGGGAATCATCTCCTTCTGGCACCAGAAGATGATACCCAAAGCCGCAGAGTCTAACGCTCAAGCGTTCCCGAGCTACAGGCTACAATCCATGCATTACAGTATATCTATATATATCGGGAAACGGTATATATAGATATACTGTAATGCATGGGTAATAGACTGTAGCTCGGAAACGCTTGAGCATTAGACTCTGCGGTTTCGGGCATCACTTTTTGGTGCCAAAAGGAGATGGTTTCCAGAGTTTCAGCCAGATCCAGCTCTCGAACCCCTTGGACTCTCTTTGTGAGCTACGAAAGGCAAAAATTGAGCTGTTAGATACAAGGAATCAAAACCCCGTTAGGGGGATGGATGAGATTTTCGATGCTCAAAAAGTGTGCACTGCATCATCATGCCAATTGTTATCCCCTTCTTCAGTTCTATTATATTTCAAAGCATCCCGTTGAATCATGCCAATGTGTGCGACCCTATCTCTATCCATTGAGTAGCTGAACCCAATTTCTCGCATCCAGGAAGACAAAAGTCCGGAATGAGCCTAAATTCAGACTAAATCCAAGCATATCATAGCGAATTCCGTGGGTTTCGGAATAATCCGAAGAACAAGGTCAGTGTCTACGGAAATCGCCGATACATGCAACTCATGAGCGGGAAATCTCTAAAGGTAGTCAAAACTGAATCACTCACCTAATTATTCAAACAATCTATCGCGAATGCTTGACTCATTTCACCCCACTTGTTTCGTCCACTCTCTTATTATTTCTCAATTGCTTCAGAGTATCAATTCATTCTCTGTAGTCTTATATTGTAAGAAATCTATGTGGAAAATCCCAATGACAAAGCCCTCATTCATTTGTTTGTCATTTGAGCCGTCTTTTTATCCATAGAGAACACAAAAAGATTCATTTTACTTAGCTACGGCTCTGATCGGATTAGAATTCTTCTGGCCATGGTTGAGTACGAATTGAGATACTTCCATCATTACCCTCCATATATGAAAAACTTGTGAAGATATGAATGATCCTCTCTTTGAATCTGATGAAGTACCATCTTAGTGGCAATTTTGGACCTCTCATTCGACATCTACTGTAGGAGCCAGTATAGGGCACGAGACCTCATTCAACACCATTATTTTTGGTATTTCAATGAGAATGTCGTTTTTGAAGAATAGGGGAGGGATCTTCTATGGATTGTTTTTGAGGAAGTCTAGGTGAGAAGCTCCATATTCAGAGGGTGCGAACTCCACATATGACACTTGTTGGTGGATCACTTGAAACTGTTCAGTCACATTACAGCTATTCATGAAAATTGATATCCAGCGTGAATGACTTTTGATCAAAATTAAAGTTCTTGGAATCTGCTACAATCTCCTAGTCCGCCTCATGCAAACAAGTGTTTTTCCGAAATTTGGTAAAGGAAAAACAGGAAAGGGTTAGGTGGTATGGATGGGAAGTTGTCGAGGTCTACTCATGAAGGCGCAAACTCAAACCTAACCGATCCTCAATGGCAATCCGGTAGTACCGCAATGACACCTTGATATTGGGACTGGGAACGAATGCTCCGGTGAGGGCATGCAAGAAATTCTCCTTGCAAATTCGATTATTTTTGGGCTTCATAATAACTTGTTCACTCGTTTATCAATTGTGGGTGTCCTCAATCATCAACCTTCATAAATAGAGTAACAATTCAAGGAATGTCATTTTACGGTCATTCGATATCATTCTATTTGAGGCGGAGGGTTGACTGAGGTTAAAGATCTCCTCAAAAATCATAGAATGGCCAAGGTCCGACTGATGCGTCTCTTAAAGGTGGCCGAAAATCTGAAGATCGTACAAATTATTCTCGAAGTGCTCTGCAGTTCATCAATGGAATGCGAAAACATAACATGTTTCTCGAAATCATTTTCACACATCCCAGGTGCAAGGAATTATGATGAATCTACTGGATATCAACGTGATCTCATTGAAGTCTGTAGAAAATCAGTGTGATATTTTGGAATCGAAGACTAATTACTACTGAACCTGTGAAGAGAGGTTACGACTTTTGCATCTCAGCCAAATGGTTTTAATATTTATCATACGGATTTTGTAAGTTGCAGTAACAGAATCAATGCCAGGTTGCTCATTTTTGGAATAGAAATTCTAGGGAAATTAGTTCTATCCAGGTTGGTTTGAAGCAAAATTATCTTTTTGAAATATTCATGAAGCTGCTCATTTCCTACTATGAATTACACGAGGGTACTGATGAGAGTTTGGGATGATGTTCATGAATCTCAATGATCATCAGCTTAGAGGTTCAAGAAACCTGCACTATAGTAACCTCAGTCGAGAAAACAATAATCTCGTTCTAAAGGAACAACACGTTCCAGAGAAATTACGTGTCCCGAAGGAACAACCTGTTCAAAATTAATATTGTGTTTCCTTCCTAGTTATGGTAGAGTGGCCTTGAGGAGAATGCAAAGTTCCCACATGTAATAATAGTTTCAGGCAAAAGAAATCATACTGCATGTAGCTGATGAAAGTTATCACATCAAAAGCCTGACAGATCTGACCGCAAACATCTTGAGACAATCGATCGGGAAATTCAAGTCATATCTCGGAACACATCACTATGTGTTACGAAATTCAATTCACCAAAATGTGAAAGAACATTGAAAAACTACGTCTCAAACGAGTGAAATGTTATCTCAATTTATTGTGAGCCCATTATAATTTGTCGTGATCCTCAATGACACGATAAAATGATCTCTAATGAGACTCGTGAGTTGTCGACAATTTTGAGAGGAAAAACTAGCCCGCTAATGGTGCCAATTTGGTATAAAATAATAATGTACAAGAGCCACGTATGACCAATTTCATCCCTCAATTGGTCATGATCACACACTCCACCATCTCACAAACAAGTTCCTACATCATCATTCAAGAATCACTAATGAATTATATGCTTACAAATATAAGAAAAAAAATGAAATGTCATTACCACCACGACGAGGTGCAGCTTCATGTCCCGTTACAAGTGTCACATCTACCGGCGTCTAAATTTCAGACAGGGGTTGTCTCGTTCCAATTCCAGGCTATCTCGTTCTCCACCTTATTCCAATATCTTCTTTTGTTCTACAACCCCTCACTTCTTCACCAATGCAAGGTAATCACCCACCACTCGAGTCAAATGCCAATAATTATCACTTGGACCTACACTAATCCAAGATCCAACCACCAAAAAATTTTTTCGATCCTCAACCGATTACGAAGCTTTCAAAGTAACAGATAAGGCGAGTCTCTGTACACTGGCACAACTTGACTCGCTCCGCTCGACTTAACCCAGTCTGTCGGTAATTCTTCGTCAGTACTCTCTGTACAATCCCCACCCCTAACACCTTAAGATGTACCGCAAGTTTCAGTATGTATGTACGATATATATCTAGCATATATGTTCTTGAGACGACTTGTCTCCAGACTCCAAAGAGACACACTCTAAGTATACGTTGTACACGTTACGAGAAGAGTTGAACGAGTGTCCCCTTAAGCAGTCTCGCGAATCAGAGTAGGGCCTTTTCCAACTTTACTCTCTCTGGAACGACGGAGAAAGCGATCTCCTGTGTATAGAGAGAACTGGACATAGAGTGCGTGTACATACAATTTTTTTTTTTTTTTTTTTTCAAACATCAGGCTACATACAGATGGAGAAAGGGCTCGAAAAGTAGGAGAAAGGGACCGTCATGCCACCCGCCAACACCACCTCACCTGAAATATCCAATATATCTATATATATATATATATATGTTGAATAATTGAGCTAAAAGAGAAGTCTGGTGTACGTATAAGCGGTACCGCTGTCTTTACATTTTATGTATAGGTATATATTTGAGTACGTGATGAATGGGGTTTGTGTAGGGTCATTATACGGGTGTGAGAAGGTGAAATTTTGAAGTGTACGGGGAAAGCTTTCGATTATATTGGGCCTCCTTGCGTGTTGCAATTTTTTGAGAGCTACGCGTACGTTGAACGTGATTCGGAACTGCAAGGAGTCGAAATGAGATTTTCGAGTCTGATCTCTGATTCATGCAGTTCCGAGTGCATATAGGCAAATGAGTAATCATTCGCGAGATTGAATTCAGTCAAGGAAAGGAATTAGGCATGACTGAGCTCATTTAATGGGCCGAGCTCGATTACTCTTTTGAATCTAACTGGAAAGTTTGATGATCGCCGCGATCGTTGCGAAGAATGGGCTATTTATTTCATCCCATCATACCAAATTTTGATTTCCATTGTTTGCTTTGGAAGAAATCTTGATGTGTATTCACGTACATGGAAGGTATCTGCAATTTATTGCATATGAAGTCACGAGCTACGAAGTTCTGTCAGTCCCTCCATAAAGTTCGTTGAGATTAAATTCAAAACTCACTAAGGCAACACAAAGCCGTGTCGATCAAACTTGCTGAAATTATAGATTTATCTCTCATATCCTTACTCAGTGAATGCAGCAAATCATCAAGTAGCTTTGTGTGATAAAAATTGATGCAATAGGTCTACACAGTTTTAAATATGGATCAGGTACCTTTCGGATTCACATTAAGCATTCCTGTGGGAAATTCCATCATGGGTTCAGTACTGACATTGATGAGAAAATTCGTACAATTATTATAAGACCACAGATAAAAATATCTGTTATTCAGAATCTCTAGATCCTGTCAGCATAATTACCCTGTAAGTAATACACGGATATGTTGAATACGAAGCCAGGAGCCTACACAAGAGCGTTTGTGGACTCCTTTAAAGACTCTCGCAAGATGATCGAAAGATGTCATTGTACAGAAATCTTGGACACGTTTCCACACATGCGTTCTACGAAGGAAATAAGGAAGCGCCAATGAGAAAATCCACAGGAAGATTCTTGGGAATTTCTTCATGGTGAATTTGAAAATTGCCATGTATGATTCCGTGAATGATGGTTCCTCAAAGAAATCAGTGATAATGTCATGACAATCGGGCAGACGATTATGGAATGCAGGTAGAAACTCTGCCTCTTGAAGAACACCCGAGTGAATTCCAAAAATTCCATGGGAATATCTATCTCGAAGTCTTCCGAAACCTGGAAGCCTCTAGGATCTGTGTATGATTCCACGTTGATTTTCACGAGAATGATTCCATGGACTGCTTAGATTATGGCATGAATGAAACTCCGTGCTCAATCTCACCAGAGTGTCAGAAATCGAATATTTGAGTCGAAGTTGACTCACATTCGTCCGATCATAGAATTATAGACGAAGATCTTTGGAGTCACTGTTCCAAAGTGGAACCTGGGTAGGAAACTCGTCAAGGGATCTTCTGTGTTTTGTGCACAAAACTATCATACAATCTTTGCGAGACAGTGTTTCATGGAATTCATGAGAATTACTAGGATTGACCATACCAATATCGTGCGGGTTCATTTATTAATCCGCAAGACATCCATCATAAATCTGTGAGAAAATTACGGATGAAACATCTGAGTCAAGTTTTGCTTTATTCATGCAAAAATTGGGTGGGCGGAAGTATGGATTCGGTTTGGAATAAGGCTGAACTCAGCATGGACGTGCACGGACGGCTACATGGAAGCTGTCTCAATCGAGTCCTCCGATGGAAAAATTTTACAAAAACGGAGGAATTTCCATGACATTTGATGATGATTGTTAGCCCAATAATATTCTCAAATTTAGAGTTCAGTCTGAATGATGATTTGATGACTCAATAATCCAGTACTCGGAATGGAAAATGGAATTCATGACGAATTTACTTTTTTTGATCGTCATATCTGGCAATGATACTAGTGATGGTGACTTCTGAGACCCAAACCGAGTGAAAATTGATCCCAGTTTTATAAATGCAGAAGGATGCATTAAGTGAGAGCGAGGTGCAGTACAAACAACATAAAACGATTGCACAGCTCATCCGGTAATGCATGGGTAAGTATTATTTGTCCAACGTTGATGGAAATAATTGAGTGAACCAATTGACAGAAATTTCTTATAAACGACGTACAAAGACAAGATAAAAACACACAATTCCCGTGAAAAAATTCTACAGATAATATGACAGTGATGAGATTGCTCGTCTACAGAGTAGAACATCAATCGTTGAAAGACGCAATGAGCTCTATGGATGTCTTCGAAATAATCTTTTGAATTTCCCATGGTAGATGGATTGAATACTCAATTCGAATGGCACAAAAGATGCCACGCAGAAGCGAATAATCAGTTTGCCAGTAACTCGCTCGGCACGACGCGGGCGGCTTTAGTCGAAAGAAACAGGTTGACGTGACGGCTTCACTGAATGAGATCCCATTGACGAAGATGCAACAATCTTCGGTAGGAGCCTTTGCTTCGTCGTTGTCGTCTTCGTCGTCGTCGACACTCAGGTAAAAGAGAGCGACGCGGATGGTAAATGAGCGAGTGGAACATGCGAAGAATATAAGAGACGAGCCGATAAGAGGGCAGAAACGAGTAGAGAACGAATGAACCAATTCTAAGGTTTGATATAAGAGGTGGCGCTCATCTCGGGATAGAGCTGGCGAAGCGTGAGTCGAATCAGTGAATGAAAATGGAACGAGAGTGGCATCTCGTTGCCTCCAGAATAGTTCTATAGACGATCGCACGCGCGCGTTCAAGATGAAAGAAAGAGAGCCACGTCTATTGAGTAGAGCGAATCTTTGCAACAGAAAGAGGACCCTGCCACTTTTGAAAATCCCGCCAACCGTAACGTTACGTCTTAACAGATAAACGACCTTCTCTTCTTTCCACAAACTAAAAAGCTACGGAAGATTTCTTTGTAGTGACACCGATACTCGGCACTTCTTATTATTACGGTAATTGGATCCATTGTCAGGCATGCAAACTGGAGGAAAAGGGAAATGCAAATTTCCCGATTTTCTTGAGCTTGCGTCTAATGGCCATTGCTTTGAAGGGAATGTTTTATCAAAAGGGATTTGTGAAGCTCTCCATGCCACTCGAGTCCTTGTACCGGGGATCTCAATGCAATCAATGGGATGCTATACTGAAAAGATGAATTGAGATTCGCGTCTTGTGCCATAACGATGCTCCCAAGCAACGATTCGGAGTCCAATTTTCAGAAATGGTACGAATCCTGGGCCATCGGCCATTGCAATGGTACTTATGTAGAAGTTAGGTAGAGAATCGTTGGCGCGCAAATGGGTCGATATCTAACATCGGTCAGATATATATATATATATATCCAAATGGCTTGCAAACTTGGCCTACACACAGCTAGCAACGGATTTCCGAATGCATGCTTGAGAGAGAGAGAGAGAGATATCTCAACGAGCCGATCTCGATGCTCTCTTTGACCACGCGCCGTTTAAGAGCTTCCAGCATTGCCAAGATAAGACCGGAGCTTTCTTTACCGATTCGATCGGGCCGCGAAATGTGGAGGATTTTGTGCTGCGGTGGTCCAAGTCGAGCAGAGATAAGCGCCTGCGTGGCTTCTTTGAATGGACGCTGAGGTGATCCGCTTCCCTTAATTAGACGTGATCTGAGTGGTGTAGTGAGGCGGACGTGGTGTTTTCAGCTGACTTTTTGAAAAGTTCTCTTCGTACGGGTTGAATAGTGGGTACTTTCGATGGACCGTTCAGATTGGTGAATAAGTTCATTCTGTAGAAAGGTGGGCTCTCACTAGCCAATACTGGATTTTGTCTCGAGCAATTTGGTGGAGTAATTCATAGAATGTCTCAAAGTTAGATTTAAGTCGCTGAATTGGACGTCGAATGAGTACCAAAAGCTATTGAATAACTAGGAATTGGAGTGAGATAAGATTCTGGACCACTTCTGATTGTGGAATACACTTACAATCAAGAGAGTTCGGTGGTTGCCGTGCAAAGTAGAGATCGTGAATATTTTAGGCAATATCCTGGCTCAAAAAATGACCATGAATATTTCTAATATCTTTCGACAAAATACTCGTTGCCAGCAGGGAGAACATAATTTTTTCCGATGGAAGTTGTGAAATGCTGTACTATGCATTATGTGTGTGAGACGCGTCGCGTAAAGAAATGCATTTTTACCCTATATGAATGATGTACTGTTTCCAAGACCCACGCCAGGAAACCGCGGATATCGAAAAGATGAACCCGACTAAACCGAGGCTAATATCTTCTCGTAAGGGCGAATTCGAGTATCGCGAAAAACGAAACCTAGATATCCAAAACTATGTTAAACTAGAGGTCCTGTACACCGAGTCAGACCGACGACATTGAACTATACCAAACTGATCAGACCCAACCCTAACATTCCTCATGACTCAAATCCCTATAACTCAACTCCTAATGACTCATGTCCTCATAACTCTTCTCATAACCTAACTCCTCGTGACGTAACTCCTCATAAGGTAACTCCTCATACCGCAACTTCTCATACCGAAAATCCTCATACCGTAATTCCTCATGAATCAATTATTGGTAAACAAATTTCCCATGACTCAATTACGCATAACACATTCCCACCACATCACCTACCCATGTCCTATACGGCCATTCATTCGCCTACCCATGACTGATACGATCATCCAACTCCAGACCCACTAACCGACACATGAACCACGGACTCACCAACCTGTCCATAACCCATATGGGCGCCCAATTACAGACCTACTCACCCACTACACTTTGACCCTTTAACATAGGCAACCTGATACGCGAGATTCTGATGGCCAAATTTTGGCTGAGCGTTTAATTGTTACAAAATTTCACTGAAAAATTGAGCGTGCATCAACATAGAGAAGAATGATTACACATACACACCTACACCCACGTATTTCATCAAGCAGCATGAATGCCATCCTCACTGTGAACTCAAACTGAACCCGCAGTCAAGGTAATAATCTTTCATGTTGATCTGTGAGGATGCGTACTCGGGTGTCAACTCGTTCTGACTGTACATCATCTTGACAATGCTAGCATCTTCAGATCGCATACATTCTGATAATATTGGAAAATGAGTATGACCACTCCACTTCTTGAAAATTTCTATGTACATTCAAACAAGCCCTGATAGAGTTTGGGAGAAGAACACTAATACACCAATACAAAATAGTTGTGAAAGGCATGAGCACTTTTGAGAACATAGCATTGATCTCTTGGGCTTTAAGTCTGGAACAAACTTGATGGGATCAACTCTGTTGACCTAATCCCAGATCCAATGCTTCATACTCGCGCACGCTCACTGATATCGTAATGCAGCGGTCATCGCTTAGAGTATCGCGCACACATATGTCCACATGAGGAAGCACCGGTGGTTGGCGCGTGTTTCTCGTTTTACCCGCGGATTCAGCTGTGCACGCATTAGCATAAACTCGCTCTTGGCTATCTTGATATTATGCGGGTCAATACTCGACCCCGTGCACGTGGCCAACCTCCCGAGAGATAGAGTATTATAGGGCTGTAGGGTGGATGTTATAGGCATCTGCACTACTACTGCAGTCGCTGCTATTTCTGTGGTCGCATTTTGCACGGCAAAGTCCACCCCTGTGCGCGACTCTTTTCCGAGCGTGGACTCTGTGAAAAAAAAAAATATATATATGTGTATATGTCAAAGTGTTGGCTTTTACGGGCTGCTTGGTGCACGCGCTACATGTTTGTTTCGGACAAATGTTTGCCTTCCAATTGAAAATTTCACTCGGCTTCAATTGCCCGCCATTCTTTTGAACGCGAAACGTAGACTACTAGGGGATATAGGAAAGAGGAAAAGTAAAATGTGCACAGCACTGCACGACCAGAGCGAGTTTGACGTTTCCTCTGCAAGCTATATATTTCTACGCGCTGCGGTGAGATTGACGCGGGTGGAGTAGAGTGACATCGTAACGTACCGCAGTGCGCTTTGACCTGCAAAAGGACATTGTGCGATTCATTCACTGCTATGTGGGACAAATATTGCTGTGATTTCTTGAGACGGTTGTATAGTATTTCCACCCCAGAAGAGTAAGTTTGCTGCAAAAGTTTTGGAGGAGAACTAAATTTCTATCATCTGACGAACAATCATCAACCATTTTCATTTCGTGAATGAGGGGAATTATTCCATGAAGGAAAGAAATGGTATGAAGACGGCTACTTTTTCTGTCCGGTGGAACGTTGAGATGGGTTTCTACCAAGATCTTAGCCTGGTATAAGCTTATCCAAAATGGAATCGATGTCTGTATCTGAGATTTGAATACTCGGGCTCAATCCGAACCGGTGGTTCTAAATTGATTGAATGAGAGAATCTCTTTTGGATTCCTTGGAGTGGATTGGAGCAAAACAAACAGTATCTCTTTTTGACTATCGCGTCCTGATGACTATCTTTCGATGAACCACTAATACATTTTGACCTCAACTAGTGCACAATCAGATCAAGGTGATCAAGGTTATTGCAAAGAGTAATGCCTACCAGATTTCCAGGATCCAGATCTTCCGTGAAAATTTCATTTTTCAATCAATTCAGGAGAAATCATTGAAATTGAGGAATGTGTAAGAACAGGGAAATAGTTCACCGAAAATCGCGATCGATACGTTTAAGCGCTTGCCGCCAAAATGCGACTTAAAATAAGTCTTTCCTCCGGTCTTATGCGTGCATCATGGAATCCTAATCATTTTTTTTCTATATTCATGGGACACTCAATACTTTCGGATGAAATATAAAAATTGATATTCCATTTTTCATGCAAGATCCAGATCAATTCAATGAGCAGGAGCTTACAATATAATCATTATAAAACTTATGGACGAATATCGATCTGAGGTCTCAAGAGCTGTCAATTTCGCATAATATTCGGGATCAGGGAAATGATCTGTTATCTGTAATGCTATCACTCAGGATAGAGAGTTACACCTAATAGGTTATTGATTGAAGTGAACCGGAAGGAGTAAATTGAGCGATCGAGAAGTAAGAGACCATTCTCCAAATTCACCAGGACATCTCAAAACAGATGAGAAAGGTTCGGTTTTTCCGCAATCAATCACTCGAAGTGAGTTTTCTTCCAATTTTATGTTTCCGTTTCAACTACCAGAAATTTTTCAATGGATCGAATTGACTGACGAAGACGAAAAAAACTCATCTCAGCCACCACAAATGTGAGGGGCGAGATAGTTCTCCCCAAATGATGCAGTGATTTACATGTCTAGTGAAGACTTCGGAGTAAACGATCCAAGTCGTTTCAGGAAAATCTGGCAAATATCACGTGGAGTATCAGGAAACTTCCAACCAAGATCAATTTGATCGGCAAAATGCGCAGTCAGCGTTTTCCTTTTACACGTTCCCATTCAATCCGAGAGTTTATCAAGGTTGGGAAACTTCTCCGGCGGAGAATTCCACTTCACTATCGATTCCAGCAAATGCAAGAAGGAGATTCAATCGAATCGTAAAGTTGACAGCAGCAGTATCACTGAAATTAGGTCAACTACTGCGATGCCCGAACTATTTCAGAAAGTCAATAACACAAATGTGACGAGCCACCATTAGAATATTCTTCATTTACTTTGTGCAATATTCAAAGATATACTTGAAACTATCTTCATCATCGACGATGACTGCACGGGTGAAATTCTTCAATCGATGTTTTTGAGAAGGAATTTGTCAGGGAAGTGTTTGAATTTCACCTGCGTCATACCGAATTATATTCTCCACTCACCAACTATCTTGGAATGTCAAACGATTATTCCAAATTCCCATTTGATTAATCACATCGTGCAACAATGTCGAATAATAATCATTATTCACCACTCGATCCACAAATCTCGACACAACCTGTGTGTCACCATAACTTCCAACCACATATACCATCATATCACGAAATTCTCACCCGAATTCATGCGACAAAAAGAAACCCATTACCCTTAATCGTATCTCACCGTGTGCCATACCTCCATAACAATTTGCTCGCGTCACCCACTACTTATACGTCCGTCGCATTGCGGCCACCTGCTCCCAGCCCATTAATCAGTTTCGCGGCGCGTTCAACCGATAATTGCGTGACGATTTCAATGGGTAACTCCTCTCCCCCCCCCTCCACCTTCCTCTCTTCCCACTATAATCAGCATGCAAACCGAGCAGTCCGTATTCGAACGAGTCATTTGCCTAAAACGTTATCCAGCGTAATAAAGTCCTCTCTGATGCAGAGTGCAATGTTGGTCGACCAACTATGCCCGTCCACTAGTCTGTCCGCAAGAGCGATCGAATTTTGCAACCCGAGCAAATTCACCAAAGAGAGGTCTTCTGAATTCCGGGTATAGGTACTAGTTACTATAGATATATGCCTGAGGATATGCGCGCAACGATTTGGCTCTCGGCAGCGGCGGGTGTGTATAATCCGCGAGATCGATTTGCCCGAAGTCATGATATGCCCACAGAGGAACTTCTGTGGACACATGCTTTAGGAAATATGTATGCCCCAGAGGTTTTGTGAGAGGTGAAGGAGTTTTGGATATGGTTTATGGGTGAAAGTGTCGACGGTGCACTGAGAGTTGAATTTTTTGTAAGGAAGGGGTGGCAAGAATAATGCGAGGAATAATGATATGTAGGCCCTCGAGTTTTACCTGGTAAGGGACGTGACGCCAGACGATGCCAGATATAATTGAAAGTAATGTATGTTTCAGGTATCTCATGTGTCGAACTGAATTTTTTTGCCAATATTCGTGGTTAACCCTTCCGCATTGTTGGGAACTTTCCCAACGAGGGGCCACAATTTTGGCCCCAATATTATGGCAAGGGACTGAGGCTTCAAATTTTTAGAGGATATCAGAGGTAGAGAAAGACCAGTATTTGGCTGCATTCCGCGTTGAAATTGTCCCAATTCAGCAGGACCCTCAAAAATAATAGAATGTGTTCTTAAGGCCACGTCAAAGTCTCGCGCAAAACGGGGTTATATTTTTCGTAATGGTTGCTCCATCACTGGAGACGGTGTTGGTTGATAATGCCTTGGAATTGCTTCAAGAATGTGCCTCTGCTACGATCAGTGAGAACATACGTCTCTATCCCCCTCAAGACTCGATGTAAGGTGCAACGTTACGCTCTCTGCAAATCAGAATTGGAATATCTCGCGATTCATGGATTCCTCCTGAAGAGTGGAAGACGCTTATCCTCACATGTTGTAACAGAGGCACATTTCTGAAGCTATTCCGAGTCGTTTGCAACCGTCCCCGTCTCAATTGGTATGAAAACTATCACGTTAGTTGTAACCCCGTTGTTGCCGCGAGACTCCGACATGGCCTTACTCGGAACAGGGAAGACACTATTATATGCAAAATACCAAAAGATATCTCATCCGATTCCTACAACAACAGTTGAACACATAATAAAAGTCAATCAAAATGATGAAAATGATCGTGGAACTGTCCTCGAGAATCGAGGAGAGACCCTTCCAGAATCACAAGTCCTCATGCTGACCATCATTGGTGATTGATTGACACCTAGGCAAAAGATAGTCACTTATGCTCTGGATCTTTGATGATGAACTGTTGTGATTAGAAACTTTCATCATGTTCCCTTATTGACATGACTATTGCAGCAAATGATTACAATGGAATTTTAGATACACATTTCTTGTTAGTATCTCAAGATCAGAATCAGGAAAGAAGAATCCAGCAAACTACACGGCAGACAAACGAAGCCATTTAACCATTTACTTACACAGCCAATGGGGGAAAAATATAGGGAATCAAATAAACTTATGTAAGTAACCATAAGATGTCAACGCATGGAACTATTCTGGGCAAATTGATTGCTCATGAGCATTGTCCATTATCTATATATCTTTCAAATCAAGATTTGTGAGAATTTTCAACAGAAACGATAGGTGAATTTCATTCCTCAGCTCACAGTTTTTCAATCACTCAAATGTCTTTGGGCCGTGAAATCATGAATCCAAACATACTCTTTGGACTGATCATGAACAAGTTGCTCGTGTACCGGTTTGCTAATGATGAGCCATTCTGTTTTGTACATCTGCGCCAGTTTTCACTTCACCGCATAGTTTCGCTCATCTTGAGCACTTTTGATTCTGTCACCAGTTCTCACGGAACTTCTGATTTTGTATAAAGACCTTGAGAGCGGTGAAAGCATAAAACTTGAAATGGAATATCTTGGCTGTTTAGATTTTACGAGAATATGATTGAGCCATGACTGTACGGTCTTGGGTACCAAAAAAATGAGCCTATTCGAAAGCTGAAAGTGCAAATATCAGGACTGACATACCAATGCATCGATATATTCTTCAATTGCTCGGTTTGTACGTAAATTTTGAAAGTCTTACTCTTTTCGAAGAAATATATGATGAGACCGTGCTACATATGCACTTGTATTTGATTTTATCAGAAACACAAATATATTAAGGTAGTTGTACACCAACTACGTGAGTCAATTGCTACCTGACCTCACATTTTTGCGGACATCGAATTTTCGAAATCAGTATTATTGTTGATACCTGCACTTTTTCTATCAAACAACGGTTATCTAAGCCATCCCTCACTGAAACAGACATGGTTTTCAAAGTTATCTACCTTGAAATCGTAATCACCGATGGCCTGTTTTACATTTTGCGCTGTGTATAGACAACTACTCAAAAACTACGTGGTCAATCATCTTCAGGCTTATCCATATGATTCATCGGTACATAAACTTGAATATCTCGCAGTCCCACCGTATTCTCTTGATCAGATTTTGCGCTGGACCTATTTCAGGGCTCTTTTTGAGGCCCGCTCCCATAAGCGCAATGTTAAAAATGTGCGAAACACGTCAATTTTTGACGATCAGTACTCCTCAACGAGATGGTCAATCGATCTGGAATTTTGCACACATACTCTTTGATACTAGAACTATCTTCCTGCACAATCTCGAGGAATTCTGTTGATGAACAATTTTGGTGTACAACTACCTTAAATCGAAGTGTATCACAAAATCAGAAAAAATGATTGTATACATACCTTGGAATGAAATCTAAAAATAAACTACGAATATATTGTCTCATTTTTCCAAACCAAATTGTGATAAGATGAAATTTAAGTCAGAATTTGTTCTCGCAGTCTCACATATTGCATGCTTAACTAGGGAGATCATTCAAGCTCAAACGCGTATACGGATCCAAAACATTAAAATGGAAAGAAATTCCATGTACATAGATCCTCTGGCCACCCCCAATCTACCGATTACTTTCACAATGAAGTAATGCATGCAGAATAATCCAATTCGATCATTCACTTTTGAAGTGATTCATTCGTCCAGATGTGTTTTATACTCTAAGAAATCGAAGAAATTTATATTTAATTTCTCGATGTTGTATTAATTAAGGGAGAGACCGAGGAGGTTGCTCATAAAAGATACCAATAACTGAGAAAGAAAAAAAAATGAGCAAAAAATCAAATACCTTATACAAGATTGAGTTGTTATCATTGGTCATTATTGAAACTCAGAGCGCATTTTGTTTTCACTTTACTGCTAATTAAGGAGGAGCTAAGTGGAACGGAGAAAATGCGGAGTTCCGAGTTTCCACCAGAATTGAGTGAAAGATGTTGGCCTGGTATACAAGAGCTGGAAAATCGATGTTTATACTCGTACGTCTGCAATGTACGTTTCAATAATACATCGGCAACCGTCAATCGTTCTTGATGGAATGAAAGTGGTATCAATCAGTTATGAATTACTAGTCAATTCCATCAATCTCAATCACATTTGATAAACGCGATTGAATCTGAAGTTCAATAACTCGTAGATTGTATCCCAGTAGTCATATATTAATAATTGTATCATTCAATCTCTCGTGATTGATAGAATTTGAAATAACAATTCGGAAGAAGTTTGGATTCCATAACTTCAGGTAATTTCAAGACGTTTTCGTTATTAATGTCTCTTGGTATTTCGAAAGTGCTTTAATTTTTGCGTAATGGTTCCTGATCGTCAAGAGTGGTTGACACCGGTGAAAATTCATCACACCGAGTATAGAACGAAAATGTACGGTGGAACGATTAAATATGAATTATGGATTGAGATGTAACAAGCTAATTACGATCAACAACATTCTGGATCATTCATGATCTTGAAGCACGGGGTCACCTATATCCAAGATTATCTGTCACTCCTGATTGACATAGTAGATGAATAGGTATCCATGACTGGTATGGACCCTGATGAACATTTTTGACAGGAATGACGATGCCTGATTAGAACTACCAGGGTACTTCCTGTGACTTTACAACCGCAGGGTATCAAGGATGTATCCCTCTGTCTTCCCGAGGGTATGGAATTCACAAATTAGGATGAGATGTTCTTGTATTCCAACAAAATCTGAAAGTATTTCGAAATTTCTCTTGACTGCGTTTTTCATAAAATTTTCTGATTCCACCACATTTTCAACGTAATGGAGTAAATGCAATAATTATGATCTGATCGTGGATTTAGGATGGGTGCCTTCAGTTTTGCATCTAGAATCGATTTTCCAACTTTATCCATCCTGGAAGAGGCTTGCTATACCGTAAAATCAAAGTCAGCCCAATATTATCGAAACTTGACTAAAACTCTGCAGAGAATCCAGAACTCATGATTATATTCTTGACTGGATTCACAGACACTCAACTCTCTGGTTCTAGTATACCATCAATATCTCAATTACTGAAGTATTTTTTATTAACATTACAAACCAATGCCAAGTTGATCGAACAAATTCATACCCTTATAGGAGTATCCGATGCACTGAAAATATTCATTTACAATCAGCACTCTCACATCTTCTTACATTCATTTATTTCGTTTGCTATAATGCTACTTCTGAACTTCCTCATCATCTTCCTTCTATTTGGCAAACGAAATTTGTTGGCTGGGACAATGCCTTCTCTCTTGGAGTATCTCAGATCAGGAGAGAAAACCTGCAAGTGTTGCCTCCCTCCAAGATTTGACCCCCAGCACTGTTATATACTTCTTCTGCAGTACTCTAGTTGAAAAGCTCTCAGACTCACTCAAGCGCGAGAACTTTGGGTAAAGTTATGAGAAACAACTACAGAAGTTAGGACTAAGTATTTAGAATTGACCAGCACTTTCTTCCATATTGTTCTCTTCTATACCACTACCCCGGTACACCATATCACCATCCGTCATCTCCAGGGATTTTACTTTCTGTCGTTGATTCTCAAAGTGAGAGTCGGGTACTGGAACTCGTCACCCCATTTCTTAAGTATTCTTCTGATAAATTCTCCAAACTAACCAAGAACTTGTGAGCTTCTTATCGTGTTCATGATTTGCTAGACACAAGCAAAAGTTTGTCAATGATTTGTGTCGGTTCACCGAAAAGTGAAGAGTTATCTTCATCAATTTTCGGGGGTTCGCTTGCGTTATTTCGCACAAGAATAGCTACAGGACGCAGAAATTGACTAGCTCATTAGGAAATCAAGAGACATATCAAGTTTTTACTCTGAGATTGAAACTATAATAGTGGCACTCGCACCATGGTTGGCTTACTGACCACCAGAATTGAGAAACTGATGGTGTGAGTGCATGATAAAATGTCAGAATCTCAGAATGTTGATAGATAAGTGTGATAACAACTTTGACATGATTCATGCATGATCTCGATCCTAAACAAGATACTGAGGATCAAGACAGGGGACTCGATCCTACTCTTGTCAAATGAAGTCGATCTTCGGATGACATGAATTTAATACTCCACCGGGTGGTTAAAAGTTGCGTTATATCACAAGATTTGTCGGATCAATTGATAGAAACATCGAATCTTGACGAGCCATATTTCTCTGTCATCAATCGAAGTATCGTCCACCACTTATATGCCAAGATAGATCAGTTAACACCATGCAACTCACTTTCCACGCCCAAGGCGCTCTACTAGAACTCGCGGAAGTGACTGCAAATTGGAGCGCTGTCAAGCATTTTGTAATAAAATTCTTGCATACCTTTGCAATTCTGATGATTTCTTTCTAAAAACTTGGCTTGAGAATTGAGAAAAATAAGTAGGAAGTCTGAGAAATTCATAACGATGATTACGCAAAAGTGCCAGCGTCATTAGATACAAAACTCAACACATCTATTACACCCTTTCGCTTTTTTCAAGGTATGAGCTTTGTATTTATGAACTAATGCATTAAACAACACTAATCCCACAATTGTGCCCAGTCATGTACAACTTCGGAATGAGCATGACGCGATTTAGCTTTTTTCAGTAGGAAATTGGGTATCATGATTGAGGATCATCGAGTACCTGGTGTTTCACCTGTATCTATTGTGAATGAGACATCACTCAAGACAACCCGATTTTATGAGCTTCATTCATAAAGATTGGAATGCTTATGAAGAACCATAGTTCTATACCGAGCAGAATGATGAAGTAATTATTCCAAAAATGTCGAATTATGAGTGTCGCGAACGCATTTCTCCCGTAAGTTTTCCATGTTCGCCCCATCAAGTTTCCAGAACAGAGCATAAATACTACTGTTGGAGAACAGTAGATCTTACAGATCTGAGAAATCGATATGAAATCCTGATTAATTCAGGAGTTTCTATCGATCCTGGGTGGGATAGTACCATTATGATGGCACAGTTTCTCCTGAATCCTGTTCCGTCAATATTTCATTGTGCACAGTCGGGTCAACTCATTTGTGTTTCGGCAATCACTCGTACATTTTCTCAAGAGGAAATGCGTTATCTTTGCGCAAATTTTGCCGAACTTCTCTGGTCCTCAGTTTTCCGGAGTGAGACCTGATTGAAAGTGGACTTGATCATATTTTACTTCAGGAGTCCTTCCATATTTTACTAGAAACGCTCAGCTACTCTCATATATATATATATGCTAGCGTCAAAGTCCGAAATGCAGACGAACTGTGGGGATTACCTGTTCTCGCGCAGACAATGCGCGGATTGCTCGCGGAGCCCGCAGGCAAAGTTGAATGTATGACTCTGCGTGCAGAGGGTTTCGAGTTATGACTTCTTATGCGTTCTGACGAGGGTGAATAATGGATGCGAGTAATATTTCGTTGTATTCTGCATCAACATTATTGAGAGATAAACATGTAGCAGAAAAGGTGTGAGAATAGCCCTCGGACTATTCAGCCTGTTTTTCAGTCATCGTAATGATTTTCAACCCATGGCTGCCTGGTGGATCCTCCAGGACTCATGGACAGTATATTGAATTCCGTACACCTGATACAATATTTCATGCCTCTCAAGGTTCAATCATCTCGTCTTAAGGGCATGCCAAAGTCAACTTTTACCGACACTCCGAATCTCTACTTACTCAATTTTTCCCACAAAATCTAGGAGATATGTGGAAAAAGTAAATCCGAGAAGCCCTGCTTCGACATCAGATCTGTCATTTAGGGAAAAAAGATTCGAATGGATTGAGTTGATATTGCTTCCAGAATCAACTTTCAAAGATCACAATTACATTGAAAAATATGCACACCCCTGGTTCAAAAGTTGCTAGCGGCGACAGTAGTCATCCGATCAACTCCATTCTTTTCTTAAACGATAGATCTGATGTCGAAGCAGAGCTTCTTTGGGGCACTTTTTTCGAATTGTACCTCAGAAAATTCGAAAAATCACCAGAAACATATGGAATTTTTGGAACCCTTACGAGCTGTGATTTTGGCTGAGTCGTAAGGTTGGGTTAGGCCTTCGCGACAGTTAGCGACAGCCCACTCACAGCTGTTGTTGGTTGTTGTCGCTTGGCAGTGTAAATAATACCACGCATCGTTTTGGATTCGTTGGTTTTGGTGTGTGCGAGCGAAAGTGAGCGATAGATAATATATCAGATTGGTTCATACATGTGAGGAGACGTTAGGAGGAAAAGCCAAGTGGTGTCCACAATCCTGTTTTTCAGAATTATTGCTCGTTCCTTGAGAAGTAATTGATGTGTATATGGATCCCAGTGATGATCATTTTCAGCCCCGAATAAACACAATACTTCAAACTTGGAATAGTATTTTACGAGGTGACATCCAAAGATGAACTCTTGTAGGTATGAATCTGTCTGTTCTATACACCAGGTAGAGAATATGAGGTTCGCGTAACCTTAGATTTTAGACACATATCCATGGAAACAGATCAGGAAGACAAGAATCAATTATTGATCGAAGAATTGAGAATATAGATATATCAAGAGGCGCGGTAGCGCCTCGCTGGCGAGTATGAGCAGACGAAAAAATGAGCGAGGCGCTGTGCCTATCTATACTTTAAATTTGGGGTTTTTAACCTCACTCTTTTTTTCTACTTGAATTATTTACCTCTTAACGTTGCTCATAGAGCTCTGCAATACTTCAGCAAAGTCTTTCCAAAGCGATTTAGAGTTCTGTACAATTATTTTTTCAATCCGAGCACTGGACGCGTTTTATTCAGCACCGCAAAATTCATGCCTTCGTTTTACATCTCAGTTCGATTTCTTCAGCCCCGTGCTTCGACTCGAGAAATATCGAAACGTTTCTACTAACATGTGTTGGGTATGTAAGATATATGGTCGAGGATTATGCAGAGAGAGACTAGAGAGAGATAGAAGCGCATGCGCAAGATCTTCCTGTTAGTCTGCAATGAGGCTGTCTGGTGCGTAGCGGGCAACGCGGGCAGCGATCAGCTGGTTTGTTATCGCGGATAAATCAATTTTCGAATTATCTGAATTTCTCGATTCCATAATTATTGCATCAGATGTGGATACTCGAAACTAACCACGACTAAAGGTGACGTAAAGATCAAAGCGCCATGCGAGAAGGACAGGGAGGAGAGATTCGTCTGCTTTGTTGTGTTTTGTGTTTTCGTCGCGGCTCCGCAATATTGCTCTTGCCTCATGTAGCTGCATGGCTCTCCAGATTGAACTGAACAAAATATACACTGATAGTAGTGTGTTTTTATGGTAAAATGACGGAGCCGTGTATAAGCAATTCTCAAGTGCGGTGGGGACAAGTGCTTGGAAAATTTGTGGTTACCCTTGGATTTTTATAACCAAGGAGTGAGATCCCCCCCTCCCTCATTCACTTTTCTTCAAAAGTAAAACTAGGCGAGTATGAGGTTTAGAAAAGAACCATTCATCTCCAGTACATCAAAACTTCAAATTTTATACGACATGGTTTAAACTCTTGGAAGGAATGAGATCTAAAAAAACCATGTCGAGTATTTTTTGAGCCGATTTGTCACGATCAACATATCATCGCTGGTACAGACTAGAGCCACTTTCCTCCAATCAAATCTTTCTTTCAATTCATCCTAATGCTGGTGGTTTGACAATTTCTTACCAGCTAATTGTCGCTGAAATGACCCGAAGTTTAGGTGAGTAGAAGAGGTACAGGGGAATATCGAAATAGAGAAAATATAACTGATTGTGAGTATGATATGAGATTTTAGTGAATCATCATGAAAACCAGACTAAACTCAGTCATATTTTCTCTATTTCCATATTCCCCTGTACCTCTTCTACTCACCTAAACATCGGGTCATTTCAGCGACAATTAGCTAGTAAGAAATTGTCAAATCACCACCATTAGGATGAATCGAAAGAAAGATTTGATTGGAGGAAAGTGGCTCTAGTCTCTATCAGTGATGATATGTTGATCGTGACAAATCGGCTCAAAAAATACTCGACATGGTTTTTTTAGATCTCATTCCTTCCAAGAGTTTAAACCATGTCGTATAAAATTTGAAGTTTTGACGTACTGGGGATGGATGGTTCTTTTCTAAACCTCATACTCGCCTAGTTTTACTTTTGAAAAAAAGTGAATGAGGGAAGGGGGATATCTGCTATACTCTATAGAATGTTATCTCCACAAACTGATTATGTTATAGTTTTTGATGAAATGATCTCAAAGCGCATAGTCAAAAAAGCGAGGCTGGGTGAGCTGTACAGCAAAAGTGAATGATTTGATATCGCAATGAACTTCAAACTGTGTCTGTCAGAATCTCTATATTTTCCAGGGCTGATTCCGAGAGTTTTTGTTGGAATCGCTTGAGATCAGCCTCAATCGTGGAGTTTCTTGGAACCAAGAATTAGAAGGTTACACAGTTAATGTTATGATTCCAGGTATGTTTCAATAGAACTCAGAACCTTATTGTTATGTATTAGCCTCTGAATCATATATTATCTGCAATGAATGGATCGATTTTTGGATGATTTTTTTGAATCATCAGAGACGAATTGAGGCAACAATTATCGCGCATCCATTCAAAATATTCGCCGTGAGTTAATCCTTGGTGTTTGTTATACAACAAAAAAGAGAATCGGATGTGTTCGAAGATCCATTCAAATTTTCCTTTTGGTACATTGTCAATAGTTATTCATCATCATCAAAGAATATATCTGACTGATGCGAGATACAGTGATCACTTGCACCCATTATTCGACCTCGTCAGGACGCATAAAAGTTATAACTCAAAACCCTCGGCAAGCAGGGCCATCCATTCGACTTTGGATGCGAGCTCTGCGTGCAATTCGCGCATAACTTGCGCAGGAGCAGGCAATCCGCGCATTGCCTAAGCAAAGTTTGGAATAAGGCCACCATTTCGGACTTTACCTGAGACGCTGCCGGCAATTCTCGGTTTGCCTGCTCACATGTACGTGCACATGTATAGGAAGGCTAGTGCACTAACTCAACTCAGGGATCTTCAACTTGGCAAGGGTGTTTCTCCAACATCTTCCCCTTAAATCTCACTACTATTTGATGTGAATAACTTCTTTGTAGGATTCTGCGCCATGAGGATCTCCACTATCAGTTCACCGAGCAGTTGACACTAATTTCATTGATTGATGCTCATATCACACCTTGGTGGGCTCACAGATTCCTGCACAGCGAATAACAGTCCATAGATACACACATAGTCATTCCTCATTATATTTCATACTCATGGAAATATGCTAATGCCATGAGCTGATATGGTGCGATGCTGACTGTTGCTCAACTTTTTGGTAGGCAAGTTACTGAAACTTGCGCTTCTGAATTTTTTCAAACCATGAATGCATCATAGAGATGGCCCTAGTAATTTCTACTCTGCATATACTGCTCCCACTTGATGCAATGGATCCATTTCCCTCAAATTTGAATTCAAAGTTGTTGAACTTCACAGATTTTTGGAAGATCTGACTGAACTTACAAGATCATCCAAAAATCTGTTTCTAACACCAAGCCCTGATCCATCAATAACACTTTCTCCAACTAGTCCAAGAATGTACACGTTTGGATAACAATCTTCTCAGTTCAAAGACTTTCGAGAGCTCTACCATCGGTATAATTGTGCATGAGAAAATTATGAGAAATTGAATCACTGTGGAACAATTGGATGATTATGAATAGGACTTCTCACTACAAATGATTCTACTGTCGATTCGGGCTATTGGATAATATGTGGCTGCTAGGCCTCGTGCATCAAATTTGGAGTTTATTCGGCTGATAAAAGAGTCATCTGTCAAATGGCGGAATCAAAATAATGTAAAGGTGACTCTGCAATTGCATTGCATTGCGAGAGTGAGAGATTATTTACAACAGGGCGTGCGGAACGCGGAACGGACAAAATTCTGAATCCGAAACATCTGAATTTGCTAACTAGCTAGTTCTGCGTAATGAGTGCAAAGCTTCATTGTAGATTTGAGGGCGAAACGTTATGTTGGTTCAAGTCTGAATTGACCCATTACAGGCTAGTCAATGAGTCAGGGATAACTTCAGCGTTTGGAAGTGCCGCCGAGCGAGGGGACGAAACGTAATTTTCATGCAAAAAATCCGCGGTTACCTCTACAAAATCGACCATCTGGCAAAAATTCAATTGAATTATAATTTTGTGAAACGAGTTTGGATCATTGGTGCCTGTAAACCGTCCAACTACTACATGGAGCAAGCTACAGAGGCCGTGTCGTCATGAATACAATTTACAAGATCCCATATCTTAATCTCCATCAGTCTCATGTATCGAATCGAAGTCGAATGCGATCACCTGTTGTCTCGAATCGTGTTCGTGGCCGTCTTTGCATTGGTCGTCAAGGACGTTTTTAGGGTTCGTTCACAAAATCGTTTCGGTATTGTAGAAAAAATGATAAATCTGGAAGATGATAATCACGCTCACTGTGATAAATCATTGAAATTTCGTGAAAAGCAAATGAAGACAATTTCCGTTGAGTTAAGACGGCATGAAAGTTCCAAATGTAGGGTGAAAATCGTGGACGTAATCGATGGATCGCCCCTACCGAAAGAGTTAATCGACGCGTAAAAAAGTGGATCAGCATGCGCGCTCGTGTAGACCACGCCCACTGCAACTCCGCTTTGGGCGCGCACATTCAAAACTCTCCTAGAGAGACCTCATGTATCGGTAATTGTCGCACTGATTTTTGGTCGCATTCGTCACAACGATCAATATTTGAGAACAGTTTTTCCTGGGCTCTGATTGTTTTTATACTGACCAATAGGACATTTTCCTACAAATTGTGACTGAGAGTATGTGTTGAATTGCGGTATTGTGTCATTTTGACCGACATATCCAGTTTTCAGTACGAAAAGTTGGCTAGGGAAAAAAAGCGCTCCCTCAAGAATATGCATAGAATATTTCATTCGTTGTGCCACGAAAAATTGGATAAGATTCTCATCTTGAATGGAATGAAGGTTGATGGTTGACATCAAGATCGAAATTATGGTACAGCAAACCAGATACCCATAATCTCGATACCGGTTAGATTTTGATTTCCTAAATCGAAAAAACATGATGTCCCGCGCGCGGAGAATACGCCCTAGGACTTTCTGATGGAAGAAACAGTTTTTTTCAAAGTAGCTTTCTGACCATCATATCTATTTCCGGAAGTGATACCACTCACTCCGAACGTTCATAAAATTTTTTGTTCCAAGTTCAGAGTCTAATTGATCAAGATTTTCGGTAAAGAGAAGTTCATCAAAATTTCGAACTTTAACCAAAATTGGACCATGCACCCTCAAAAAATTAAGAACGCGCACTGGAATGAAAAGCAAGCAAGTGAGTGTTATAGAAGATGATTGTGAATTTGTACGCGTATTCAGTAAAGAAGTGAATAATGTCTCTAACTCCTCTCAGTGCTCTACCATAATTTTCGAACATTCATGCCACAAAATTCCTGTTCATCAGTAGAGATTTCCGGGTGGATAACAATAAATGGACGTACTTAGGAACTTGGAAGTATTTTGGTCAGTTTCACAGAAGATGGCCCGATATTTGCCTCGGCATCGACTTTCTCTAACCAAGACAGTGGTCAGAGTTATTGAATTTCGTGTAAGAGACTGCAAGATCGCTAGTAAAGTGCGCATTATCAAACATATAACGTGAGAAACTATGTTTCAATGGAGTGGATTTTTCATGACGATACCGAAGTTACTGATAGATCATCTACAGTTGAAGCTTAGGTAGAGATTACCGGAGTAGACAATGCTCAATCTTCTCGCTATGTGGACAACAGTGCAACACAACAGGCGATATCTTTTTTGCAAGTGGCGAGTTCTGATTCCTATACAAGAGTGTTCAAAATCCTCAGTGCAACAATGAAGCGTGCGATGCGACCCTGCGGATGTCCGACTATTGTGTACTTACAAGGGGATTTTGGAAGGTCCGGGTCACTAAATCTCACCAAACTTTTTTCACAATCACGTACCATCCAGAATATGGGAAATCCAGAGTAGGTCCGTTTAATGGACACCCTGTTCAAAGCTACAGCCTCTGACATTAGCACAGCCCATATAAGCCCACGTCAAAGAGTGGTATATACAAGTATGTATAGAATGGATAGATAGATAGATATCAATTTATAGGAGTCGTGGGGTAGGACCCGGTCAGGCATTGAAAGGAATGACAATTGTGAGTTACAAAACGTATTAAAATAAAACAAATTCCATTAGATATTTGTTGATTGTGGCGCAATCAGTTGGTAAACTGAAGTGACTTGGATACATCGTTCAAAATTATAAAGAAGTGAAAAAAAGGAAAAAGCACGGGCAGCGATGTAAGCCAAAGGAAAATAAATGCTCAGATTCTTGAGAATGGGTCTGAACATATGGCCCATTCGATGGACTTACTTTGGATTCTCCATATTCCAGGTGGTTCAAGACTTTGCAAGAACTTTGGTGAGATTTGGTGGCCCGGACGCTTCGGACTCCGCTTGTTAGTGTAGCGTTAGTTTGTTAGGTGTAATATATAATATTTCTACTGGATAATTCACTGTGATAAATCGTAAAATTGTCAATAATGCAACGTGTAATCTCCTGCGGACCGTTCCGAGCTATGAGATTGATATAAATAGAGTTGAAGATGAAAATTCACAACATGTCAAAGGCTTCACAGGTAGATGCGCTTTCAATCAAATTCCTGGCCACCATGCTCAAGACCGTCGACTCTGCGATATAATGCATACTGATTTTGAGGGGATGGAGAGCTCGGGAATGAAAAAAATCGTACTGATACTCATTCAAGGAGGCCATCTCACAATCAAAATGATCAACGATGTACTTGAGAATTTTGATTTTTGGATTCGAGTCTACAAATTCTCCGGCACCTCTACGTTGGGAGTACATCAGTGAGGAAGGATAATTGAAGATGAATGCTAGTGAGTCATTGTCCTCCATACGTTATTTTGGGATTATGTTTGGTGACCGAGTTCCACCAGAGAACAAACATTGGTCCCTCTATGAAATGTTGAGAGGCATTGTAAACACTCTAGAAAGTTCTGAGAATACTGAAGGTGATATATGTTCGCTAGATTATCTAGTACCTGATCACCATGCATTACACGCCATTCTCTATGGCTCTCTGATATATAAGCTGTACGACGTTCTACATTACAAGAGGCTCATACGAAAGAATGGCCTTATGTCAAAAATTTGTGCCCTCAAATTTGAATCAAAGAATCGTGGAATAAAAGCAACGCTTGCGGCAAATTCTTCACGTGTGAATATTTTGCAAACTGCTGCAACTGGACTGCAGCAGCAACTTGTGTATCATCAGTTCACTAAATATCAAGAACAGTACATCACTTTGGGTTAAGTAATTTTTCACGTGAGAACTTGTGGAAAGTCGATAAACTCGTGAAAAAGTAAGCGATCGATTTTTACATGGTAACCGCGGAGATTCGAACCCAGGACCTTCGACTTCACGATATCCATGTGTCCCGGATAGCAAGCATCCGAACCACTGGACCACGACCGCCTATTCTTCCGCCGTCTCATCGACTTACACCTCCAGAGACGGAATCCGAAGATGCCCGCGTTGCACTCATTCGAGGCTCAGCGCGTAGTGGTATACGTTACAAATTGAAGATGACGAGTCAAGTATTCATTTTCCAGTGTCTAAATCGAAGAAATCTCTCGAATACGTTCAGATTGATGATCTACGCATTCTTCTGTCACGTGTATCGTAACTGAACTCTGCGATAGTGAGATGGAATTTGACGCAATCGAAAAAACTTTTTCTATATTGATGGTCATATCTACTCTATGTACGTGCCACATAGAACGGTTGGCTTTAATCAGCACTACTCTGCGTATGTCGAATGTGAGCTTTCGATTGAGCGTGAGATCATCAAGTACAAGTGACTCCCTCAAAAGTGCTTGTTTTCCTAGAAAGGTGAACAGCTTTCATTGCATCGCGGAATCGCTTGTGATTAGTGGACACTGCATGATAGCTATCAAGTAAAACGTAGGACCCGAATCGTACAATTATCGTATTTCTATAATTTCACATCTTGATTCTGAAACGGTTCTTGCCGACTTCTTCCACAATTTGAACTAAGATCAAATCAGTTCTGCTGTATTGTGATGGATTTTAAGCTCACGTGAAAGTTATCGCAGTATTCATAATGTAGCTAGAAGAAACTCTTTTCTTTGTGAGAATGAGAAAAGAATGTGGAGACTACTCTGCGATAAACGCACTCAGGAGTACTTCCTCCGATTCCCCTGGGTTCTTGAGTAAGATAAGCTGCGATTGTAACTATTGACTATTCATAATGAATTCCATGTTTGTACCATTCGCGAAGTTACTCTATGGTTTTCAAGGTCATTCCCTCTCTCATGACACCTTTTTTTATAAATTTTCGCACGTAAGTATCACACACGAACTAGTCGAATAGTACATGGAAAATGCCATGTGTATCGAAAAGGAAGCAATGTGCGTTGGATAACGAATCGTTCCTCAAACGAAATCTAAGATACTACGAGTACCAGCTTAGCCAATCTGTTTTTCCACTACGTACGGCATCAGTTTTCCATTCAAGTTCTATCTTGATCGTTAACTCGAATCTTGTTCCTAAAAAATACGAAATGACAGATTACGCGCCAGCGGAGGTCATTTAAGTGAACTAAAACGAAAGACGTCTGCAAGGAGAGAAGGCATACTTCATCTTGTCGAACCACCCTGAGTCACTATCGTTGCTCATGGAAGTATCTGGGCTGTTCAGTTCCCGTCGGCCCTCTGACAATACCGAACTTCAGATCATTCGGGAAGAGGAGATTGCGGCTCACTAGGAGAGGTCATCACATCTGGATCACGGATTCGGCTGAAACTTTGGAAATAGTCTTCTTTCCGTGCCAAAAGATAAAACCCGGAATCATAGACCCTAACACTCAAGCGATCCCGAACTACAGCCAACGACATTAGTATTGCAGCTATACCTGAATGTAAATTTTCTAACATGGGCCTATATGGACAATGCTATTTCCTGAAGATGTCGCTCGGAAACGCTTGAGCGTTAGGGTCTATAATTTCGGATATCTTTTTTTTTGTGTTAAAAGAAGACTATCCCCAGAGTTTCAGCCAAATCCGTGATCCGGATGTGATAAACTCTCCTGGGGGCCGATTTTAAACTCTGGTCGTGGCCACTCGACCTCGGACACTGGCCGCGTGACTAGCGCGGACAGGTATATATGCGCGGAGAGACGCTCCGCGCTCCGCGATTTCGCGTTCCTTGCATCCTGCGCCGTGGTTAGGTTGGATAAACTGTAAAAGTCATTAGTGGCAGACGATGAAATGATGAATATCTAAGGAACGATCATGATTTTGTTATCGCTATTGCAAATTTTTCCAATTTATTGGTCTTCCCAAAGGTGGTGATTTGAATTATTGCCCGTGCCGTGTATGATTGTTTTAAGCTTATCTCGGAAACGTGTACTGTTTTGCTGCAAAATCTGTTTATATTACAAGTTTTGTAGTAACTCCAGAGTCCATTGTGGAATTTATTGAGTAAAGTTTTGTAGTAATCCAGAGTTCACTGTGGAATTTATTTAGTAAAAGAATACTTTTAGCTAATTTTTCCACATTCTCTCACATCTGCTAGAATCAAGTACTCTGCCCGCTGAAATGCAATCCAGGTGGTGATGACTATCAAATTTGCTTGGTTCAAGCACTCTGAACTGGTGAAATGTAATGTAGGTAGAAAAAAACCAGAACATCTTGGTATGTGTAAATAAGCGAAACAAGAATGGTTTGATATGGAATACTAGAACGACAATCACATCAATTTTCTATTCTTGATAGAAATTGCACTGCTGTATTGGTAAGTTGTTTTGGTGAGTATGAGGTAATCTCAAGTTGTGCCAATAAAATAGCCATATGATCTTGGTTGTTACCCTGGACCCAAGAACTTATGTTTCGTATTTTTCTCTTAGTGAATGGGTTTTATGTGTGACTGAACTGCTGCTATGTACATTTTCCTTGTGGTTTATCCAAAGCCTTTTTTGATCTATTCCCATTTGATAGGAATAGATCAATCTATTTAAAAGGAATCTACTCAGTCCGCTGAAATGTAATCCAGGTGGTGGTGTAAATCAATTTTGCATGATTCAAGTGCTCAGAGCGCTGAACTGTAAGGTAGGTAGAAACCAGCAAGATAATCTTGGTATGTCTAAAAAACAGGAGGAAGCAGCATGGTGAGACTAAATATTTGAATGACAATTGTCGTAATTTTATATTCTTGGTCGACATTGCACTGCAGTATAGGTGAGTTGTTTTGGTGAGTATGAGGTAATCTTGACTTGTGCTAAGAATGCATCACAAGTTTTAATAGTTCTATGCCTTTGGTTGTGACACCGGAACCAAGAATTTAGTGCTCGTCTTTTACTGTAAGTGGATGGATATTAAGGTTGACTGAATCGTTGCACTCTGACATTGTTCCTGTTTTGATCCTAAGGCTTTTCTTGATTTATTTGCATTTCAAAATAGGTGGACCACTGACAAGGGGAGTCCGGAGTCTCCGGGTCCTGAAATCTCACCAAAATTTTTTTACAGTTCCGTACCACCTAGAATATGAAGAATCCATAGTAACTCCGTCAAATGGGCCTCCCGTTTAGAGTTACAGCCTATGACATTAACATTGCCCATATAGGCCCATGTTCAAAAGTGATATATATAGATATACTGGCAACGCAAACATTTTTGCTTGTAGCTCTGGACAGAAGGCCCATTTGACGGAGTTGCTTCAGATTCTTCATATTCTAGGTGGTACGAAACTGTGAAAAAATTTTGGTGAGATTTCAGGACCCGGAGACTCCGGACTCCCCTTGTGAGTCTGCAATACATTTGTTATGAGTAGATTTGATGAAACCTTTCCTATAAAATATCAGAGGTCATTGGATCTTTCAGGGCTCTGCCGTACAGATTTCTATAATAGTGGTCTACCAAAGTATTCGTCAGGTATTGATTTGTCATGGCAATTTCAGCTACAAAATTTTGCTGTGTCATCATTGTGATTAACAGTGTTTCTGTCAAAGATCACACATCCAAACATCACGTATTAAATCAGTTTGCAATAGTCTAGTTCTACAAGAACGACAAGTCGATAATCATGGAATGGTTTTATTAAACCAAATTTTCCATGCATTCCATCCTAAATCTATGTAAATAATCTGAGTCACAGGATATAATACATTCCATGCGCGACGTACACAGCTATCCAATGTCTAATATACTCTAGTGTACAGCTCAACCACGCTGCGTACCAGCATCAAAAGC
Source organism: Eretmocerus hayati (assembly GCA_029851415.1). Classification (NCBI taxonomy): domain Eukaryota; kingdom Metazoa; phylum Arthropoda; class Insecta; order Hymenoptera; family Aphelinidae; genus Eretmocerus; species Eretmocerus hayati. The sequence continues at coordinate 11,286,915 of CM056741.1, forward strand.
GTTTCAATTCGGAATGTTCCGTATGTATCTTGCGCTTTGACGTTCTCAGCCTGCCCGAATAGAGGCGTATGTATAGGCCACCAACGCCACGCGAACGCCACCGAGAAGAACGATTACCGTGTAGTCAGCCATCTTACTCCAAGAAAACAACCTCGTGTGCCAACGGAAGTGTTTTGCTCCGAAAACTCCACTGTGTTTTTACAAATATTAAAAGCAGACAGCGGTAAGTAGAATTGAAACGCAGCATGCATATCTTAGCTACTTGAAATCATACCATTTTACAGCTCAAAATTTTCATTTGCCCAAAATAGCTGCACATGTAATATATTCCTTCTAAATTCGATGCTACAGACGCTGGATTAGTATATTATGTACCGAGTTGCGGAAAAGCGTCAGTTTTCCCGAACGAGGTGCATACAGTATTTTCCTGCTGGAAACGGAGGAAATGGCGTTTTCTCCGTTGGAAGCAAGAAAATAACTTAAACCTATAACTTTCAGCACACTAACAATATAAAATGCGTTTCTTCTTCACGATTATCTGCAATATTTTTAACATTGCACATACAATCGTTAGTTAACAGGAGCGTTTGTTTAAATACAGGTTGACAATTTTCATGAGAGAATGCTATTGTTGCTATATTACAAATGACCATTTTAAGGGTGTGTCGTGTGCTATAATCAAAAACGTTACCGTTTTTTCTCCCTTACTTGGTTTCTAAAGAGTAAGATTCGTGAGATAAACTTTCAATACTTTCACCAAATTCACATCTCTTACAATGAGCTGTTTACTGTCATTTTCACCATAAATTTGAAAGTTGAAACTAATTTAGAAAGAATCCTCCATCCTTGTCAGCGCTAGTGACGTGGCTGCTGCCAATCGGCGACTTTGTGCATTATATGTTGAGCTGCTTTGGCCACGTTTTTTCCGGATTCCAGATTTCTTGTATTTTTCTGATAGAACCTCTATCTCCTTTGTCCATCCCCCTACGCTGACTCCAGTCAATTACCCAATATTCACTGCATCTGAAATCAATGAAATATTTTATATTTCCGGGATTTGACGACTCGCTTCCGAAGAACCAAAACACATCGAGGGTGTACAAATTGCAGCGGCAAACCGACTTGCATATATAAAACAATGGTTAATTGATATTTTGTCGCAATTTTCTATCATGACTTAACGCCCTCGCAAAATCGGAAAATCTTCTAGAGCATATTTTGAGATTTCATTGAACCATCTTTGTGATAGCGAATAATCAATGAAAAATCCCAAAAGCTTCATTAAATTCAGATCTTGCATAAACAATATACCTCATTTAGCTAACCGCAACATAGTTATTCCTGTCTCCTATCACGTGTCCTCGTTAAAAGACACCATAGCCCTTGCTGAAAGTTCTACGAAATCTATCGCCACTCCTTACCCCAACATACACATGCACACACCCACTCGTATCTTGTGATTTGAGGGAAAGCTCACCCAAACGAACACACTACTATTATCGTGTAAATTAATTCATAAACATTTATTACGCTTCGAAAAAGTCATGTTTCCACGACTACTTGCACAAGATTGATTGCAATCGAGAGCCAATTCCGGCCCCTATTCTTTACGGAATTCTTAAAAAGCCAAGCCCTCAAACACTTTCTTGCCATACTGAATTTTTGAGTAGCTTTCAACAGGCACGATTTCTGACTTTGTCGCTCCTAGAATACTCTTTGTAATTTTTCTTTGAGCATATAAAAAAATATTCAGTGCACAAAATTGAGCAACCATCTCACCGGTAATATTCTTGGTGGGCTGGTCAAGGCTCAAAATTTACCTTAGTCATGCCCTATTCAGCATATGTACCGAAATCATGTAATATTGCACCACAGCCGAGGTTTCGTTTGTGCGATCAGAAATGGCTCTTCCTGAAATCGAAAATGAAAATGAAATTTTCCTCTAAGTTGTGTCCAAGTCGGAAAAGACATTTCCCATACCTGCTCCATGTGCAATAAGTATATAAGTCCTATGCGAGACAGGAAGACCGATGCTCAACTATAACCTCACTCTTTCCATTACGAGCTCAGCAAGCACCATCAAATTGTGTGTAAAAAATTCGAATTTAGCCACTGATCCTTAACTATGATCATAGCGGCAAGAGACAACGCTAATTCACCTTGCAAGAGTGTCATCATTGAATGACTCGAGAATTGTTTAAGTCAATGATCTACAACTGAGGCGGGTACCGAGGATAATCTCTTCCTTGTCGATCTCTTGCGAAACATATTGGATCTAGAATCAGAAAAAAAGGAAATTTTATGAAGGATGCGTCACAAATAGTCGACTATTGAGTTTTGATAATAAGACAAAGAAGGTCCTCTCACCAAAGTTGACGATTTATTCGATTTTTCTCCGAATGAGATCTTCACCATTTTTTTGCTGGTTTTCTATCTATTTCTAATTTTTCAATTGGTAAAATTGTAATACGATGGTTCATGACCTTGACCAGAGCAAGCAGTCTCTAATCTCATCCTGTACCAACAAACATTAGCTATATTGTTCAGCATCGTCCGCCTAATATTATCCAAAACCATTTCTATCTCACGTACCTTCTTCTTGGCGATACATTTTGATTGCAGAGGTTCATATAAATGATCTCCTAATATTTGCAATTTCTAACAATTCAGCTGCCCCTCTAACTTTTGCACAGCTCTCCAGCTCAATTTGTCACCTTCCACAATGAATGTTGGTTAATCAGGTTTTTTGGCAATATTAGACTCATCGAACCGTCCAATCACATGGACATCACTGCTCTATATTCCAACAAACAGTGTCCTATTGCTACAGAAAGACATCTTCCAAATATAGTTTCCTCTAAAGCGTCACTCATGCGACAACCAATTTCTTTTTCAAATTGTTGATAAATATTCCAGTCTCCAGGTGGTGTTGCCCATAAGACTTAATCATCACAGCACTTGGTACGTCCTGTTGCATGGGCAAAATTCTAGGATGTTACCTCCATTATTCTTTGCAATAATCCCGGCAAACGGGAAAAGTCTCTCATAACCGATTGCTAGCTATCCAACTGTTTCAAACTATTCCTTTTCCTGTTTGTTGATGGATACTGGTTGCCAGCTTTAACTCATTTTTCTGCCAGCTCTACAACCTTGGGAGCTCTTGTTTTCTGTAGTAGATACGTGAACACCCCAAAGTAGTAGCCAAGTCGTGCAGTGATTTAGTTATCTCTTCATTCATTACATTATTCGCAGCTTCAAATCCTTTTTCTCCTGCAGCGGGTTCAGCCAGGTCTCTGTAATTGAGCTGATTGTCAAAAGCTTCATTGATTCGATGTCTCGCAAGCCTTTCGTCATTTTCACACCTGTCACTCGTAATATCTTCTCATGACCAAGCTCAATATGTTTCAATACACGAAGTGGTATACAAAGCATTTTTCTACACGAAATTCGTGGAAAATCTTGAAGCAGCACCTGATGACTGAAGACAACAGTACTTCATTCAAACTTGATCCAGTACGAGTCTGCGATAGCAAATCACTTGGTCATTGCGGAATTCAAGATATACGTAACAACCCTGACAACTACACTATTTCATGTGAGCCTAAAATGTGAATCTCCATCATCCTGATGCGCAGAAAATTCGATTCAAAACGAACGTCCTCCGTGTGTGGCCTTTCATTGACTGAGAGAGAACAGTGGACACATCAACCACAAACGTACTCCATGATATACACATCCATAAGAATTCACTTTTCTTTATAGAGCTATGCTCCTCCCCTGATACAATCGGTTTTCCGCAGTACCGAAGAATTTTCCTATCTACCAAAAAGATTGCAAAAATACTGTTACTTACAGCCTACAATGAAAATTTAGAAAAATCAATGCAATAATTGGTAAACAAATGGAAGTGGGCAACTTGATATAACTCACCGTTCTTAGTTTCAACATAGGGACGTCGCAAATATTGCACCATTAATAAATACGTATAAAATACTCCGTATGTCCCTTCTTCAAATTTATCTCGTTCAGTGCCGACTGATACCAAAAATGTTCCGGCATAACAGTTCAATATTTTCAAGAGTGATTGAAGTTAATATGCTCGTGTCTCTAAAATCGAATCCTGTGTATTTCATTCCGCCCCATCACCTAGAAAAAATGAAAAAGGTGTACATATCAGAAACCTTAGGTGCTCAAGATTCTTACTCAGAATCACGGTTAATTTTGATACAGCTTTGGAAGAATCAGTTGATATCATATATTATGAAAATGCTTCAACAACAACAATTTTACCTTTCAACTTGCCTAACAACTGTCACACAAGTCCCAAGTCCACACCACTCATTGGAATCTCGACTACCTCATCTCTTGGTTAAGTTTTGTTTGTGAATTTCTCATGCTCCTTGTAAAGCACGAAACTATTTGATGGCATAATCCCTCAAGATCGACCGATAGCCACTCCTTGGTCATGTTCATATTCTACAACATGTGCTGTGCATCACACCAACTATGATAGCCTCCATATTCACAGTCCATCATGTCTCACTTACTTGTCATCTTTCTTCTGCAACCCTTCAGCTGGCTAAATTCTGCCTCCGGGAAAAAAACCAATTGTAAACATTGCACACCATCACGAGTCACTCTCCTTATATCTGAACACTAACATTTTTGTAGCGTTCATGTATTCCTCACATAGTGTTACAATCTGTCACAAAATAAAATTTAGTTATCATGGTGACAAGTCTTTCCCCCATTTTAGATTGCAATCGTTTCAACATTGATCGGAATAGGTCAGCCCTAGGAACAATTGATGGCAATGTACTGCACGCAAACAATTTGAGGCCAAGGCTTTCTAATGGAGTTGCACCAAAGGAGCAATCTTGTTTTGGCTCTAACCCCAAGAGTGAGATACTTCTTTTATTATCAAATGAAATTGAAAATTGCATTAGTGACATTTTGGAGGAGATAAATGGCAAACTCCAAAGGATGGAATCCTTCATCTTAACAAGATTCTCTTCGTCTGTGATAGAAGAAGTGCATAATGGACTGATATTAGTGCAAAGCGCTATCACTGACAATGGTAAGTCAGTGCATAGGAGATATGACTTGATGATTGAAAGTCTAAGTAAGGATGATCATGACTGCGACGCTGACTTGACACCCCTAGAAGTAGCCGAGTTGCATGAAATTTCAAGTAGAGCAGCTATTAAGGCATCAAAATCACATCCCTTTTAGTAACTTCAACAAATTTTGTTCTGTGTTTTCAAGATTTTTCAGATTATTTTACAACATTTTTCAAGATTATCAAATGTTACTCACGATTGTGATGATTTACAAGCCTCTTTTTTAATTACTTCCTCATCAATGAAAAATATTGGAAAAATTCTCAATATTACAATCCATTCCTTCGAATTCACATGTTTATGCCCAGACAGGATTCCTGAACCTCCTTATTAGTAGTTTTACTGTATTCGCTGTAAAGACCAATTAAATTTATCAGTTCTAATCCTCTTTAATAATTCACAGAAACAGCAAATCAATAGATTCTTACGTGTCATTGTGTAAGGATAGGTGTAAGTTCTCATTAGTGTGCAAACTCTATTGGACACCACCAAGCAAATTTGCCATTGTTCTGAGCAGTCGGTTGGATGATTACCCAACTGTCTCATGATATAATCATACTGTCTCAACACATCTGTTAGTATTTGGAGTCTTTGCCTTGTCGAGAGACCACTGAAACCTCCCATGAGTTCTGGAACTGAATCGATAAGGTTTAATCAATCTCTTGAGTTTCTTGCATACTATTATTGACACTCTAAATCTTATTCATACCTGTGGCAATATTGAACTGATTGGCCATCCTCGATAGCTGAAACCACAAAAATAAGGTCACATGTACCCAAAGCCAATTGCACCATCTATGCACACAGATTTTTCAGTCGAAAACATATGATATAAATGCTTTGTAACAGGTAGCTGTACGAGATAAGGGTGGAAGGTTGAGGGTGGGATGAGGTGGATTGGGGTGTGTGTGGTCATGTGTGTATGCGTGTGGCCGTTTGTGTGTGTGTAAGCGGAGTGTATGTGTTCTTTTTGCAGGATCGTCCTTTTGCACTTTATCAAAATTAGGCGTAATATGAATTAGGAGACCAAAGTAATACTTACAAGATTGCAATTTCCTATCCTAAAGCAGATGCACCGGCGAGTGGCGCTCCAGCTGATGACCGGAAGTTGTGAATTCGTCCCTTGCAGTCACCGCGTAGATATGAATTATGGCGGATGAGAACATATCTTCATATCTCATTATAACCTCCCGTATAATTATTATATTAAGAGACACAAGGTGCCTATTCCCCCACGGAATCCCTATATCAGGGTTGCCAACATAAAATCGAATCAGTGTTGCCAACTTGACGGCACGAAAAGTCCCTAGACCAGGTCAAATGTCCCTAGATTTTTCCGCGATGTATAGAACACGTGTTTGAGTGTCGTTTACGTATTTTTGACGTATTTTCGAGTTTTTTATATGTATTTCCGATCTCGTTTATATGTATTTATACGTTGATATTATATATTCGATTTGCTGCTAATTCTTGCCGTGAAGACGGTCGCTGATCGGTCTCACGGAGCCCTTTCGAACACTGCCCAAGCTTCCGAATCCGTTGGCGAAGGTTAGGAGCAATCGATTTTTATGTGTTTCGTTTATCTATTTTCGTATTAAGTGCATGCTGGGAGTCATTTTATGGCGTATTTTAGTGAAGCGTATTAGAAAATTCGAGACACCGCCATTTTCAACATCGAAGGTAGCCGAGTAACTTTTTACAGTTGACAAGGCCGCCTCACTTTCAGATGTGAATTAATTTTGGTGTTCGAGTTAGCTTTATTTAATGGTTTTCATTTTAATTTTTCGTTAGAGATAGATCGATCCGCATGAGTATTGGTTGATTTCGAATGAAATAAGTGATAGAGTGACGATGAAGTCGAATCGTACTGACAAAGTGATGGAATGTTGAAGATCGAGAGGTTGTTATTTCGTTGATTTTGAATATATGATACATACGAATGGATTTCAAATTTTTGAAACTTTTTTGAATAAATTCGAGGAATTTTTTATTTGACTTTGAAGATGACGATTTTCGTATTTCTACTCATACCGAGTGTGAACCTACGTAATACTTTGGAGTTTTTAAATTTATTTCTATTTGGAGGAGAAATTAAACGTTCTTTTGAAATTCGAACTTATGAAAATATGAAAAGAGAAGCGGTTCACGTCTATCTCGCATGCTGATATTAGAGGACGTCATTTCATATGGGGGAGTGGTTGAGAGAATTCTCTGGACCAGTTTAAGATTTAAGTAATTTTCATAAGATTTAGGGATAGATAATTGACATTGCGGAACGGTATCGTATAGAGTATTAAAAATGACTTTTATAGATGAATCCAATATCACTCGCTTGATGCAATCGTGAGGGAAGAATTGAATTGATGCATTGTGATGGTTTTAGCTACGCGGTCATTAAGATTGATTATTGGGGTTCATTGATCAGGAAAGTTCTTTGTTTTCATATTGAGCATTTACGTCGCAAGATTTGAATTTTTGAGAAGTCTTTGATTGGATGGAATGACCTCGATATTCATCATCCTCGTTTTGTGTTTATGATGTGAAATTGAGTTGAAACTGGGGAGTGTTTTATGTTCAGAGTGAAAATGTAACTCTTCATCACAGAGGTTGAAGGAGACATGATCTGTTGAGACTCACCCGTCGATTTGGTTTACCAGTGTCGGGACCAAAGCGGCGCTCAGATCAGAGGAAATCCAGCAACATGCTTCCGAAGAGTGGCGTTAGTATTGTGTTGTTGTTTTACAATAGCTGGGCAACAGGGAGTCACACTCTGTCGCACTCGGGAATGAGAAACCCAACTCCCATATGAGCCAAGGCATCATGTGCTGTTGCAACTCGTAAAAGTGTGGTGTGGTATTTTCGAGTGAGTATAACGAGGATGAGTTGAATATATTTCTCATCAGAAAAACTTTGAATTGGATCCTGTTGATAAAAATCACGTGAATGTATGTACTTTTTGATGAAATTGGGACAATGACTTTATTTTGTCAAGTGATAGTGGATTCATATTCATTTCTCTAAATGATTCGTAATTCGATTCAATCTGAGTTGAAATCGGTTTTTAAAATTTCCCAATCTATTCAAAAATTCAGTTATGCTTTTTCTGGAAATTCGTAGAAATTTAATGATGATTAGAATATTTTCTGACTTGAGATTGAAAGAATACTCAATTAAAGATTGTAAGTTTACATTAGAGGGCGTCATTCTTATTGGGGAGTGGTTGAGAGAATTCTCTGGACCAGTTTAAGATTTAAGTAATTTTCATAAGATTTAGGGATAGATAATTGACATTGCGGAACGGTATCGTATAGAGTATTAAAAATGACTCTTATAGATGAATCCAATATCACTCGCTTGATGCAATCGTGAGGGAAGAATTGAATTGATGCATTGTGATGGTTTTAGCAACGCGGTCATTAAGATTGATTATTGGTGTTCATTGATCAGGAAAGTTCTTTGTTTTCATATTGAGCATTTACGTCGCAAGATTTGAATTTTTGAGAAGTCTTTGATTGGATGGAATGACCTCGATATCCATCATCCTCGTTTTGTGTTTATGATGTGAAATTGAGTTGAAACTGGGGAGTGTTTTATGTTCAGAGTGAAAATGTAACTCTTCATCACAGAGGTTGAAGGAGACATGATCTGTTGAGACTCACCCGTCGATTTGGTTTACCAGTGTCGGGACCAAAGCGGCGCTCAGATCAGAGGAAATCCAGCAACATGCTTCCGAAGAGTGGCGTTAGTATTGTGTTGTTGTTTTACAATAGCTGGGCAACAGGGAGTCACACTCTGTCGCACTCGGGAATGAGAAACCCAACTCCCATATGAGCCAAGGCATCATGTGCTGTTGCAACTCGTAAAAGTGTGGTGTGGTATTTTCGAGTGAGTATAACGAGGATGAGTTGAATATATTTCTCATCAGAAAAACTTTGAATTGGATTCTGTTGATAAAAATCACGTGAATGTATGTACTTTTTGATGAAATTGGGACAATGACTTTATTTTGTCAAGTGATAGTGGATTCATGTTCATTCCTCTAAATGATTCGTAATTCGATTCAATCTGAGTTGAAATCGGTTTTTAAAATTTCCCAATCTATTCAAAAATTCAGTTATGCTTTTTCTGGAAATTTGTAGAAATTTAATGATGATTAGAATATTTTCTGACTTGAGATTGAAAGAATACTCAATTAAAGATTGTAAGTTTACATTAGAGGGCGTCATTCTTATTGGGGAGTGGTTGAGAGAATTCTCTGGACCAGTTTAAGATTTAGGTAATTTTCATAAGATTTAGGGATAGATAATTGACATTGCGGAACGGTATCGTATAGAGTATTAAAAATGACTCTTATAGATGAATCCAATATCACTCGCTTGATGCAATCGTGAGGGAAGAATTGAATTGATGCATTGTGATGGTTTTAGCAACGCGGTCATTAAGATTGATTATTGGGGTTCATTGATCAGGAAAGTTCTTTGTTTTCATATTGAGCATTTACGTCGCAAGATTTGAATTTTTGAGAAGTCTTTGATTGGATGGAATGACCTCGATATCCATTATCCTCGTTTTGTGTTTATGATGTGAAATTGAGTTGAAACTGGGGAGTGTTTTATGTTCAGAGTGAAAATGTAACTCTTCATCACAGAGGTTGAAGGAGACATGACCTGTTGAGACTCACCCGTCGATTTGGTTTACCAGTGTCGGGACCAAAGCGGCGCTCAGATCAGAGGAAATCCAGCAACATGCTTCCGAAGAGTGGCGTTAGTATTGTGTTGTTGTTTTACAATAGCTGGGCAACAGGGAGTCACACTCTGTCGCACTCGGGAATGAGAAACCCAACTCCCATATGAGCCAAGGCATCATGTGCTGTTGCAACTCGTAAAAGTGTGGTGTGGTAGTTTTGAGTAAGTATGACGAGGATGAGTTGAATCGATATGTAATTAGCAAAGTTTTGAATTGGATCCTGTTAATGAAGGTTACTTGAATGCATTTACTCTTTGATGAAATTGGGACGATGATTTCATCTTGTTAAGTGATAGTGGATTCATATATGTTTCTCTCAATGATTTGAAATTGATTCAAGATGAGCAGGAATTAGTACTCAAAATTCTTCAATATATTAAAAAAGTCAGTCATGCTCTCTTTGAAAATTCGTATGAATTTCATAATGAATAGCATATGTTTTAACTCGAGATTGAAAGAATGTACAATTGAAGATTGTACGAAAATATCGCTTAATGAGTTGTACTTCTTTCGAATGCTTATTCTATAGTAAATGAATCGACACGGGGATGGTTGGGGCAATTTCCCCAACCATTTGATTTTATTTATCGAGTTTCAGGAGATTCAGATATTGATACAATCCATATTGAACATATTCACATATAGAGTATGGAACGTGATATTCTAAACAAAAGTTTCATCATACATTATTACAATTATATGCTTACATCCTGATTACTTATAATAGAGAGATATACAATCGTATGGGAATCGTTTGTTGCCGTTTGTTGATAAAATTGAGTCATCGTACAAATTGAATGAGAATTGTCATAACAAAAGATTGAATATTGAGAAACGCATATGGGAGTCACTACATTGATCAATGATAATCCTCAATCATATTCGATAACAAACGAATATATAAATGAAATTATGGATATTTGATATACGATTCTAGGAACGCACTAATTTTAACAATACCTTGATCTATATTTTTATAACCACTGGTGATATTTGCGGAAGATTTTATTGAAATGAACAAAAATATCGATCTATCATCGTCGTTGTGTGATATGGAGTGAAATTGAGTGTGAATCGGTCCGTGTATATCGTTTCAGTGTAAATGTAACTCTCCATCACAGAGGTTGAAGGAGACATGATCATATGAGACTCACCCGTCGATTTGGTTTACCAGTGTCGGGACCAAAGCGGCGCTCAGATCAGAGGAAATCCAACAACATGTTTCCGAAGAGTGGTGTAAGTGTGTTGTGTTGTTTTTTTGGAAGAATACCCTACATTTACAGCAGCTTGGCAACAGGAGATTGTAGTATGTCGATCTCAGAGATGATAGTCTCGATCTCTATGTGAGCCATGGCATCATACAGTCCTGTTACAACTTGTAAATGTATTCGATTGCACTTGGATATGTAAGTGATGTGTATTGTTGGGAATCATTTGTTGAGATGTGTGACGAAGATGATTTGATTTTTTTTGTAATCAAAATTAGCCTCAAATGAAATTGTAAGATCAAGGATACATTTGTGAGATACCATGCATACCAATTTAGTAAAGAAATAAAGGCTATTATGTGCTTACGTTCTTTGAAAAACTAATGAATCTAATGTTCCGACGACGATTTCATAGAATCATGATATTCGAAAAATTTCCATAGATCTATATCTAATTAAAATTCTATACATATTTTACAATAAGGAGTCACACGGGTTGATACATGAAACTCACATTTGATGTCTTCGGAAGTTGATTCGATTCCAGAGGTGTTATGGATTCCCTCGTTTTATTTGATTTTTGTCATTCTCTTGTGCTTGGATCCATGCCATCTGACTGTAATTTTGATTTTGTTGATCTTTCTGGAACGGTTGTAACACGTTGAGTTGAAAACTTTTTGTAAATCCTCCACTGGGTGATTCTCACATTTGATATCTGGATGCCTGTGGGATGATAGACCTTGATATGAAACTGAACTCCTCATTGGGGTCAATTTAATGAATGAGTTGTCAATTCAACTGAATTTCGTGATATTACAAGATATCTCTATTGTGGAAAAACTTAATAATTGGAATCGTAGAGCCCGGAAATTCTGTCTTTGGAGGTAACTCATCAGTTTCGATTGGGACTATGGAAATCTAATTCACTTCTCGATTTTATTTCGGAAAAAAATTGAATTTTTATCTATCATGTACATGATTTTATAAAATTACGGAAAAGGTTTGTATTTTGATGTTTGGTTCTATTATCAATTTTAGAGAACACGGGAAATGATGTTTTGATAGATATTACTTACCTTTTCATTATTGTGTAGTAGAGGTCAATGTTAACGATGGTATTTTATAAGTTCTTCTTATATATCCACATAGGATTTTCTTGGATTTGATTTTCTCTTTGGCGTACGAATGTTCGTGACCGTGCAAAGGGCTATACTGTGGGCTGCTGAGAGAGCGCGTATCACTAATTGTCTTCTCTTTTTCTGTTGAAATGTTGTTTGATCTTACTCGTCGCTTATGTGTGTCTGTGCAGGCAGCGAGGGGAGAACTGCGGCTCCGGGAGAGAGCACGTATGCTTATGCGTCTTTTCCACTGGAACTGATTAGAATAAAGGCAAGTTCAGGAATTTTCTCAGAGTGGAAAATTTCGCAAATTTTTGGGAACATTTTCCGAACAAAAAACAATTTTTTATATTTTCGTTCTTTTAAAATCCCGTAAAAATTTCGAATTTTTATTTCTTTTATTTTCGTTTTCGAAGCCCTAACTATTCGAGGAAAAACGAGTAATTGAATTAATGATCGAATTACTCACCCTTCAGCCATTCAACAAATGTTGTGTGTCCACGATGATATTTTGCAAGTTCACCTCATTTTCCGTTGACTCTTCTTATGATTGCCCAACCGCATAGAGTACGTGTGTTCGCGACGGGCTCCAGAGGATGACTGCGGGCCGTTGAGAGAGCGCGCATCACTCAGTATCCCCTCTCCTCTCTTGGTGTCATGACATGATCGGCGCGCGTCTGTGTCTGTGAAGGCGGGGAGGGGGAGAATGCGGCTTCTGTAGAGAGCGCGAATGCCTGAGCGTTTCTCTAACTGAAACTGATAAGAATCAAGGCAAGTTCAGCTTATGCCTCAGAGTGGGAAATTTTGGAAATTTTTGGGAAAATTTTTGAAAAAAAAATAATTTTTTTTATTTTTGGTTTTTTAAAATCTCGTAAAAATTTCGAATTTTTATTTTTTATATTTTTGTTTTCGGAGCTTCGGACAAAACCTTGAAATTTTTTCAGTATATCTTCAATCTATTTGAATCAGTAAAAATTCTTGACGTTTATGTTTTCATAACTCTAATGATTCAACGGAAAACGAGTAATTAAATAAATGATAGAATTACTCACCCTTCAGACGTTCTATAGATGTTGATGTCCACGATGATATTCTGCAAGCTCATTCCATTTTATTCGACTCTTCTTACGATTGCCCACCTCCATAGAGTACGTGTGATCGCGACGGGCTCCAGAGGATGACTGCGGGCCGTTGAGAGAGCGCGCATCACTCAGTATCCCCTCTCCTCTTCTGGTGTCATGACATGATCAGCGCGCGTCTGTGTCTGTGAAGGCGGGGAGGGGGAGAATGCGGCGTCAGTAGAGAGCGCGAATGCCTGAGCGTTTCTCTAACTGAATTGATAAGAATTAAGGCAAGTTCAGCATATGCCTCAGAGTGGAAAATTTGGGAAATATTTGGGAAAATTTTTTGAAAAAAAAATAATTTTTTTTATTTTTGTTTTTTCAAAATCCTGTAAAAATTTCGAATTTTTATTTTTTATATCTTTGTTTTCGAAGCTTCGGACAAAATCTTAAAATTTTTTCAGTATATCTTCAATCTATTCAAATCACTAAAAATTCTTGACGTTTATGTTTTCATAACTCTAATGATTCAAGGAAAAACGGGTAATTAAATAAATGATAGAATTACTCACCCTTCAAACGTTCTATAGATGTTGATGTCCACGATGATATTCTGCAAGCTCATTCCATTTTATTCGACTCTTCTTACGATTGCCCACCTCCATAGAGTACGTGTGATCGCGACGGGCTCCAGAGGATGACTGAGCGCCGTTGAGAGAGCGCGCATCATTATGTATCCCCGCTCTTTTTCGGCGTGACGTTGTCGTTTCTCGATGCGTGTGTGTCTGTGAGGCTATTTAGGGGGAAACTGCGGCTTCGGGCGAGAGCGCCTATTTTTGAGCGTCTCTTCTGCTGAAACTAATGAGAATGAACTCAAGCTCATGATATGTCCCAGAGTGGGGAATTCCGAAAATTTTCGGGAAAATTTTTCGAAAAAAATCGATTTTTTATATTTTCATTTTTTCAAAATCCCGTAAAAATTTCCAAATTTTTATTTCTTATCTCTTTGTTTTCAAAGCCCCGGACAAAATCTTGGAATGTTTCCATTAAATCTTCAATCTATTCAGATCATCAAAACTATCGACGTTAATGTTCTCGTAACTCTAACGATTCAAGTAAAAACAAGTAACTGAATAAATGATCGAATCACTTACCCTTCAGCCATTCAATAAATGTTGTGTGTCCACGATGATATTATGCAAGTTCACCCCATTTTCCGTTGACTCTTCTTATGATTGCCCAACCGCATAGAGTACGTGTGTTCGCGACGGGCTCCAGAGGATGACTGCGGGCCGTTGAGAGAGCGCGCATCACTCAGTATCCCCTTTCCTCTTCTGGTGTCATGACATGATCGGCGCGCGTCTGTGTCTGTGAAGGCGGGGAGGGGGAGAATGCGGCTTCTGTAGAGAGCGCGAATGCCTGAGCGTTTCTCTAACTGAAACTGATAAGAATTGAGGCAAGTTCAGCTTATGCCTTAGAGTGGGAAATTTTGGAAATTTTTGGGAAATTTTTTGAAAAAAAAATAATTTTTTTCATTTTTGTTTTTTCAAAATCCTGTAAAAATTTCGAATTTTTATTTTTTATATCTTTGTTTTCGAAGCTTCGGACAAAATCTTGAAATTTTTTCAGTATATCTTCAATCTATCTAAATCACTAAAAATTTTTGACGTTTATGTTTTCATAACTCTAATGATTCAAGGAAAAACGAGTAATTAAATACATGATGGAATTACTCACCCTTCAGACGTTCTATAGATGTTGATGTCCACGATGATCTTCTGCAAGCTCATTCCATTTTATTCGACTCTTCTTATGATTGCCCACCTTCATAGAGTACGTGTGATCCCGACGGGCTCCAGAGGATGACTGCGGGCCGTTGAGAGAGCGCGCATCACTCAGTATCCCCTCTCCTCTTCTGGTGTCATGACATGATCAGCGCGCGTCTGTGTCTGTGAAGGCGGGGAGGGGGAGAATGCGGCGTCAGTAGAGAGCGCGAATGCCTGAGCGTTTCTCTAACTGAATTGATAAGAATTAAGGCAAGTTCAGCATATGCCTCAGAGTGGAAAATTTGGGAAATATTTGGGAAAATTTTTTGAAAAAAAAATAATTTTTTTTATTTTTGTTTTTTCAAAATCCTGTAAAAATTTCGAATTTTTATTTTTTATATCTTTGTTTTCGAAGCTTCGGACAAAATCTTAAAATTTTTTCAGTATATCTTCAATCTATTCAAATCACTAAAAATTCTTGACGTTTATGTTTTCATAACTCTAATGATTCAAGGAAAAACGGGTAATTAAATAAATGATAGAATTACTCACCCTTCAAACGTTCTATAGATGTTGATGTCCACGATGATATCTGCAAGCTCATTCCATTTTATTCGACTCTTCTTATGATTGCCCACCTTCATAGAGTACGTGTGATCGCGTCGGGCTCCAGAGGATGACTGAGGGCCGTTGAGAGAGCGCGCATCATTAAGTATCCCCGCTCTTTTTCGGTGTGACGTTGTCGTTTCTCGATGCGTGTGTCTGTGAGGCTATTTAGGGGAAAACTGCGGCTTCGGTCGAGAGCGCCTATGTTTGAGCATCTCTTACGCTGAAACTAATGAGAATGATCTCAAGCTCATGATGTGTCTTAGAGTGGAAAATTCCGAAAACTTTCGGGAAAATTTTTCGAAAAAAAATCGATTTTTTATATTTTTATTTTTTCAAAATCCCGTAAAAATTTCCAATTTTTTATTTCTTATCTCTTTGTTTTCGAAGCCCCGGACAAAATCTTGGAATGTTTCCATTAAATCTTTAATCTATTCAGATCATCAAAATTCTCGACGTTCACGATATTACAACTTTAACGATTTGAGGAAGAACGTGTGATTGAATTAATGATGCAATTACTCACCTTCTAGACGTTCTATGAATGTTGATGTCCACGATGGTATTCTGCAAGTGTATTCCATTTTATTCGACTCTTTTTATGATTGCCCCCCTTGATAGAGTACGTGTGATCGCGACGGGCTCTAGATGATGACTGAGGGCCGTTGAGACAGCGCGCATCATTAAGTATCCCCACTCTTTTTCGGTGTGACGTTGTCGCTTCTCGATGCCTTTGTGTCTGCGAGGGCAGCGAGGGGAAGATTGCGGCTCCGATAAGGAGCGCGTATATCTGAGCGTCTCTTTCACTGAAACTGATGAGAATGGAAGCAAGTTCAGGAATTGTCTCATGGTGGGAAATTTCGGAAATTTTTGGGGAAAATTTTCAAAAATAAATCAATTTTTTATATTTCTAATTTTTATATTTCATATCTTTGTGTTCAAAGCCCCGGACGAAATCTTGAAATTTTTTCATTGTATCTTTCATCTATTTAGATCATCAAAACTCTCGACGTTTATGTCCTCGTAACTCTAACGATTCAAGGAAAAACAAGTAATTGAATAAATGATCGAATTACT
The DNA here is from genome assembly GCA_029851415.1 of Eretmocerus hayati. Taxonomy (NCBI): domain Eukaryota; kingdom Metazoa; phylum Arthropoda; class Insecta; order Hymenoptera; family Aphelinidae; genus Eretmocerus; species Eretmocerus hayati. The sequence goes on from CM056741.1 coordinate 11,303,617, forward strand.
CACCCTTCAGCCATTCTATAAATGTTGTGTGTCCACGATGATATTTTGCAAGTTCACCTCATTTTCCGTTGACTCTTCTTATGATTGCCCAACCGCATAGAGTACGCGTGTTCGCGACGGGTTCCAGAGGATGACTGCGGGCCGTTGAGAGAGCGCGCATCATTCAGTATCCCCTCTCCCCTTCTGGTGTCATGACATGATCGGCGCGCGTCTGTGTCTGTGAAGGCGGGGAGGGGGAGAATGCGGCTTTAGTAGAGAGCGCGAATGCCTGAGCATTTCTCTAACTGAAACTGATAAGAATTGAGGCAAGTTCAGAATGTGCCTGAGAGTGGGAAATTTTGGAAATTTTTGGGAAGATTTTTTGAGAAAAAAAACCCTTTTTTTATATTTTTGTTTTCTCAAAGTCCCGAAAAATTTTCGAATATTCATTTTTCATATATTTGTTTTGTCGAAACGTCGCAAAAAATTTCATGTTTTATACATTCAGATAATTTGAACTATTGGAATTCTCGACGTTATCGTTTCCTTAGTTTTAATGATTTCGGAAAGAATGAATTTCGAGATTTAGGTTGAAATCACTTACCTTCATGATGTCCTCTATGTATGTTGATCTCTTCGATGCCATCTTGTAAGCTGACTCTGTTCCGCGTCGACTTTTGTCATACCTGCTCGACCCCATAGAAAACGCGTGTTTGCGCTGGGCACAAGAAGAAGACTGCGAACTGTTGAGAGAGCGCGCGATACTAAGTATCCCCTCTCCTCTTCTGGTGTCGTGATGCTTCTCGACGCGTGTCTGTGTCTGTGAAGGCGGGGAGGGGGAGAATGCGGCTTCAGTAGAGAGCTCCAACGCCTGAGCGTTTCTCTAACTGAAACTGATAAGAATTAAAGCAAGTTCAGCATGTGCCTCAGAGTGGGAAATTTCGAAAATTTTTGGAAATATTTTTTGAAAAAAAAAACAATTTTTTATATTTTCGTTTTTTCAAAGTCCCGAAAAATTCTCGAATTTTCATTTTTTATATATTTGTTTTGTCGAAGCCCCGGAAAAAATTTTCATTCAATTTCCAAAAAATTTTTGAATTTTCATTCTCCACATTTTCTTTCTATTGAGGGTCCGGAAAAAATTCCGGATTTCTATCCAATATATTTTCGTTCTATATTGATTTCAGAAATAACGATTAATCAAATTATCCATGGAATTACTTACCCGTACGATGTTTTTCCTATATGTCGATGTCAACGATAATATTCTGCAAGCTCACCTCATTATGTGTCAACTGTTTTTATACTCGCTCAACTTCTATGAGCACGTGTGTTCGCGACGGGCTTGAGAAGATGACTGCGGTCTGTTGAGAGAGCGCGCATCACTAAGAATTCCCTTTCCTTTTCTGGTGTCAGGTTGTTTGATGCTTCTCGCGCGCGTATGTGTTTTTGAAGGCAGCGAGGAGACGACTGTGGCTCTGTTTGAGCGTTCCTCTAAGTGAGACTAAGAAGAATGAAGGCAAGTTCAGGATGTGCTTCACGGTGGGAAATTTTGATAATTTCCGGAAAAATATTTTGGAAAATAAAATAATTTTTTATATTTTTGTTTTTTCAAAATCCCGAGAAATTTTTCAATTTTCATTTTTATATATTTGTTTTGTCGAAGCCCGGAAAAATTTCATCTCTTTTATTTTCTTTTTTCCTGAAGGCTCGGAGAAAATTCTGTTTTTCTATTCATTATGTTCCTATTCTATTCGAATCATTCGAACACCTTCGACTTTCCTGTTCCCACAATTCTATCGATTTCAGAAAAACGAGTAATCAAAATATTGATGGAATTATTTGCGCTTACGATGTTTTCTTCAGATGTGAATGTCCACGATGATATTGTGCAGCTCACCTCTTTCTGCGTCGACTGTTCTTACACTCGCTAAACTTCAAAGAGTACGAGTATCCGCGATGGGCTCAAGCAGGTGACATTGGTGATATTGATCTTAGTACGAAGTAAGGCCCAGAATGAAAATTTTGAGTGTCACTTGTATTTTTATCCCTGTAACCAACTGAGTAATTAATTCACGTCAAATCGATGTACATCTCTTTGGCCTACTAGAAATCATTTTATTTGAGCATAACGATATTTTATAACATCATATTTCTGAATTTCCAATAGAAAACTTCCGTATTCTTATAATTAAACACTAGCGTTATGTTTCGCGTTGCTCGCCCTTTAAAAGTCCCCGAGAAGCGTATCAGTTCACCAAAATGCTCTTTCAAATCAAATGAAAATATGTTCTGTACCATTTTCACATATCGAGTTATATAATGATAACTTTCATGGTCTTTATGAGTTCAGACCCATGTGAGAAACCGCCGCTTAACTAAATATATAAAATTTTTGAAAAACGTACTCTCATTTGATTTGGAAGAGCATTTTGGAAAACTAATACGCCTATCGGAAACATTTACAAGCCGAGCAACGCGAGGCATTACGCTAGTATCGTATTAATCTCTGCGGCACTTTTCGTCTAGGACGAGACATCTTTATGATGCCTCCACGAGTGAATGGTCATTAAAAAAATCGAAATTCGCCGGTATCGTGTGTCCAGCATGCAACTCTTTATGTTTGAAAAGATTAGCTGCTCGCATCCTTTCACAAAACCACTCTTTCATTTTTGAAATTGTTGAAAGCTCAATTGAGATCAATATAACACAGAGCTTGCCTGCGGAAATGTTGGTAATCTCTTCTCAAAAGTCGATAGTTTTTGCTAAGATCGTTCGGCACCTATAAAGACAGCAATAAACCCGCACAATTGTGTTGCCAATTCTCCTTATCTTCAAGCTGGAATCTTTTGAACGGCGTTCGAGAGATTCATTTAAATACATCGTTCGCTAATCATTATTGCAAAGATCTGAACGCGAATGCATCATAACCCATTAACGAGAGTATCCCAAAGTTTGGAAACATAAGAGCTTGAGGGAAGTGTAACTTTCTTCTTGCATCCGAGACATTGACTCCCTCGGTTTCAGAACAGGTTAAATTATTTCTCAAATCACCCCACTGAGCACACAAAATTGTCACCCTTATAAGAAAAATTCTCATCGATAGATAAAATAGCTCTCGATTCTAAGAGAACGACATGTATGTCTGATTCAGTTTGAGAAAACCGGTTTTGAGGATAAAATCAATTTTGATAAATACTGCCTGTAGCGTGCGCGTCTTGTGCAAAAAATTTTTTTCTCTTAGATAACCTTGCTGGACGTCGGCTTCACCAGATTACAAAGAAAGACAGTCATAAATTCGCGCATGGCACTATCCGCGAGTTATGTCTCGCCGCTATGGACAAGACCATGCATTGAAGTCATCCGCCCGGCAAATCTGAATGAACGTCGATCGCGTGGGCTGGAAGCTCTCGCAAGCTCATCCTCCTCACACCCAAATCGTAAAAAAAAATTTAATACCAGTCCAAGCACAGTAGTATAATACATCAGCGCTCGTTAACCTCAACTATCTCTGCAAGATCGCAAGCTCAATCCAGCGCAAGATATTCAATTGATACGAATGAGCCGTGGGCGTCACACCTCTCTAGCTCTCTGTATTTTCCTTGAGCTTGCACGCTCGCGACCAAATTAGAGCTTGAGCTCGGCCATTCGTCGACCTGTATCACTGCATGCACTGCATTTAACGTCATATGTCTCTTTGATATCTATATAAGAGATACAGTTATGCAATGGCGTAATACTCTCGAATTTTACAAAACTCGAAGAACTTTTCAAGAAACTTGGGGTTTTGATGACGTACTAAAGAAATCACTTTCACTCAAAGTATGGTGAAGAATGCGAAACTACTTTCTCCCATTATACAGAATTTGCAATGATTTATAAAAATTTGTTGACAATAGCTTCTGCTTCATTGGTGCAACTCAGCACTAACAAAAGAATATTGATTAAGTTACATTGCATACGATTCATGAAGTCTTACGCACGAAAACACAAGTCATCACGGCAGTCAATACACAGGGATAATACTGGCATTTCAAAAGATCACCATGTGTAAGTCCTAGTGGTACAGTGGTGCCATGCCTTTCGTTTCCCAATATACTGATCGACGGATCGATTTCCACCATGCTTGACATCACACAGATACGATTTTTCAAATATTTCAATCAATCCTGAGCGTATATGATACATGTTACGCTGATGAAAACTTATTTCAATCGAGAAAATAGCCATTTCATCATTTTGAGAAGTTGTCAGTTCATATTTTCAATTTGTGAAATTTACATGTTCAAATTGTAGATTCAGCTAATCAACTGCATACGAGAATCAACGGATTGAATCTGTTCCGGTGAACATTTTTCAATGTACTATATCCAGATTGGGGATTACAGTGCAGCATGAACGAATTTGAAATATGAAGAAGTGTTCTGGTGTTCATGGAAAATTCTTTGCAAAATCAATTGTGTACAGTACCGTGCAAAAATTCTTGAACGGTGGTATGGAATCTTCTCTTGCAAAAATGTCAATTGCTCGAGCCCACATTGATGTGGAGGAATTAGAAAAAAGCAACTTAAAGATGATGAAAAATTATAACTTCCTGTGTTTTTCGATTTTTCTCTCAGCTCTTCCTTGGTACCTCAAATCGCTGATGTAATTTCAAGGATTTCGGAAAAAAAACGTTTTTACTATATGGGCTGCCATTTTGACGCGGATAAAGATAGAACCATTTTGCCAAAAGCATTTCAAAGAGCGGAACAAATGTCATTCGCAGTGATTCTCTGATTTTTCGCCAGCTCAGCAGTTTCGGTACCTTAAATAGCTGATGTAACTTGAAGGATTTCGAGAAAAAAAGTTTTAACTCTATGGGCTGTAATTCGAACGCGGATAAAGATAGGACAATTTTGCAAAAAGCATCTTGAAGAGCGGAAAAAATGTCATCTGCAATCATTTTTCGATTATTTCTTACGTTGTCTGAATAAGAGTGTGAGAGCTCTCAAAGTAGCCAAAACCGTAGTTTTTTGCCATGTTTTTGCTGTTTTTACACTCATTCATTGGAAGTCTGAGAATATGGCTATTTTGAGAGCTCTCACACCCTTCTTCGCACGACGTAAAAAATAATCGAAAAATCATTGCAAATGGCATTTTTTCCGTTCTTTGAGATGCTTTTTGCATAATTGTTCTATATTTATCCGCGTTCAAATTACAGCCCATAGAGTGAAAACGGTTTTTTTCTCGAAATCCTTGAAATTACATAAGCTATTTGAGGTACCAAAAATGCTGAGGGAAAAATCGAAAACCATAAAAAGTAAGCATTTTTTCTCATCTTTAAGATGCTTTTTTCGAGATTCCTCTACGTTAATCTGGGCCCGAGCAATCGACGTTTTTGCAAGAGAGGATTTCGTACCCCCGTTCAGGAATTTTTGCACGGTACTGTATGTGTCACTTCTTTTATTGTCAAGTAGATGATTGATGGGTGTTTGGGGACACAAATCTGCGTTACGGATGATTCTAAAGCGATGTAAGTGATTAACTTACTCAGCTTGTGCTTCCAACCTTGCTTCGGGAGTTGTAGGAAACACAATCCATTCGTCGCGAAACGAGTTTATGGCCCGCACAACGCGGTTGATTATATAGCTGGCTCTAGCCTGGCTAACAGGGTGGTAATAATCTTGTCCGACTCCTCTTTGGAACGCACCCTCTGCTAGGAAGCGGAGTGTTATGAGCACTTGAGTGTGTACAGGAATTCTTGTTTGAGTGTTCTCTAGCAGAGTGTCTCTCAGCATGTCGACTAAGATTAGCGCTGGACGGGGCTATACATAATCTGTACATCGAAGAAAAAGGGTTGAAGATGATGCTTTCAAATACTGAAGTATGGAATGCCCTTCCGATGCAGTTATACTGTCAGAATCTCTCGGAATTACAATGCCCAGTTGAGCAAAGTAGAGACAGAAAAAGCAGTATTTCCACCGCCAAACATATAATTACAGATAATCATGCAGATAACAGCACTTGTGTCATGGCTTATTTGAATTTACCACGGAAATATGTGACTCCCGAAATTCAAAGCAACGGAGACCGTAAAATGAGGCATCTTTATGATTTAAGTGGAACTTAAGAAAATTATGAATGTAGAGTTACTCTCATTCTTACTGTTTTTAAATTTGGATCATGCTGTAAACAGACAAATCTGGGAATGGCATCCAGTTCAAGGAATTCGTTGTCCTGCATTTACCTTGAATCGAAACTTGCTGGTCTGAAATCGAACTTATTGTTTCGGGAGACCCCAGAATGAAACTCTCGGGCCTCAGGCATACCGTCTTTAGAAATTTCTCGAGAGAATTAGATGGGGATGATTGGACAAGCATTTTTAAGTATAAGATGGGTTGACGTGCGCATAAGCACTCATATTTTCAATAAATAATATCTTGCAACTTGATTCAACCTTTAGCCAAAAGTATGCACGGGAAAAATCTTTGAAATTCCAAAAATAGGATTCACGCGCAAATCTTAAACTCATAAATCCATTCGGGGTTCGCAAGTATGCGAACCTGTGAACCAATTAGCCGGTAAAACAACAACTCATTTTCACATGGTAAACAAAATAGTAAAATCACCATCTGTTCCGAGGAAAAATAAGTCATATCTTAGAGTTGAAAAGGATAGTTCGCAAAGATGCGAACTTTACGAAAAACATCATCAAGGCATACAAATCATTCCATAAAGCAACTATTTATCCCATTCACATCGAAAAACAGTTAAGGCACGTACAGTTCGCAAAGATGCGAACTTAACGAGAAACATCATCAAGGCATACAAATCATTCCATAAAGCAACTAGTTATCCCATTCAAATCAAAAAACAGTTAAGTCACGTACAGTTCGCAAAAACGCGAACTCAAGGAAAAACATCGTAAAGCTCTACAAATTAGTCCGCAATGCAATAATTCATCTCATTCACGACAATAACAGTTAGTCACGGATTTCAGAAAGATGCGAAATCCCTCAAATCATTAAGCACTTAAGTGCACCATAGATTACAAGCAATTTTACGACCAACAACGAAGTTAGCAACTTTGCGAAGTTGCGCCACCGTAATTCATTTATTTATCTCAACGTTTTCACGAATCAACGAATTCGCACAACTGCGAAATTCTTCCGCGCCTATATAAGTCCGAGCCCCCCTGGCTCATCATCAGCAGTCCACGACGGACAGTCTTTAACGCCAAAACTATAGTCGAAACTCGTCACCAGGTCGGTCGGACCTCTGCCCCGACGGCCTTCGGCCCGACGCACCTCGGACATCCTATACCGCGCCACCTCGACGACGATACCCAGCTCCAGCGACGAGCCTGTGGGAAGTTGTACACGGTCGTGCCCCCGGTCTTCGCGATGGTCGTACGGCATTCAAATCATTTCATATCAGTGTAGTGCATCATGAACGAATGTGTGTCTGTGTTCCTAGTGTTCCGAGTGTCGGCAGTCGCGGCATCATTTAAGCTGAAATCGATTCGACTTATTCGCATTCCCATGCCCGCTCCTGCTCCTACAGAATCATCCCATCAAGAATAATTGTCAAATCATTCAGTGCACAGTGTCAAATCATTCTGCGGAGTGCCTATCCGTGATTTCTCAAGATCAATCATGGAACGGAACAACCCTTCAGGTGTTCCCAAAACCCAGTGCAGTGAAAAACCGTGCGGAATGTGTGAAGCCCGGAAACTTGCGCGTTTGGGAGCTTTGATGGCTGCTCCATCTAGCCCTTCGGTCATCGAGTATTCTAGCCAATCTACGCCATTCAAAGGCACTCCGCGCCGACAATAAAATCGAACTCGTTCTCTTTATTAACATCATTCGAAAATCGCATCACGACCTAAGCACGATCCGTGGATCAACGACGAACCACCCGGTCTCGTCGTCATTGACAGGTGCATGAGAAGGATTCACCACTCGATTTCTCTCTCTGCACAAGTTGGGTACTGTCAGGGTTCCACGCAAATAAGCGACCTACGGAAAGGGGTCATCTCTCAGATTTCTTCCTAACCTTTTCCATTCGATTCTATGACCTAAAATAGGAACTTTTGACCACCTGTGCGGGGTCCAAAAAAAAATTTCATCACTCCGGTGTACGCACATCCGTGAAAAAAGCGAGAATTCATCGTGTCAAAAACAACGTTTTTTTATGTTCTTAGATAGTTATCGACTCTCGGGTTACGCCATCTAGAAGGGCATCAAAAATCCTATCGAATACGCTATTAGAAAATCATTTTTGGCAAATTTTGGGCCTCCTACGGCTAAAAACGTGTTTTTCACTAAACCTTTAATTCATCAAAAAGCCATTCTTTTATTTTCCGGAAAATCACACATTTGATGCTCAGGGAAATGTAGAAATGGCTTTTTGAGGAATTAACGTTTTAGTGAAAAACGCCTTTTTAGCCCTAGGATGCCCAAAACTTGCCAAAAATAATTTTCTAATAGTGTTTTCGATAGGCTTTTTGACGCCCTTCCAGATGCCGTAACCCGAGAGTCGATAACTATCTAAGAACTCGAGATATTCCCATTGTACTGCATAAAAAAGCGTTGTTTTTGACACGATGAATTTTCGCTTTTTTCACGGATGTGCGTGCACCCGAGTGATGAAATTTTTTTGGACCCCATAAGTAGTCGAAAGTTCCTTTATTAGGCCATAGAATCGAATATAAAAGGTTAGAAAACAATCTGAAAGATGACCCCCGTCCGTGCAGGTTGCGTTCGCGTGGAACCCATCATAAGCGAAATTTTTACAATTCGTTTTTGAAAGTTATTGTGGCTTGTTCCTGGTCTGAGCTGCACTCATTATGTAATGCAAGATTTTTAACGAAAAACAGACCGGCCGTTGAGAATTCATGAGTGTACCAAAGTTTTGTACTGGTGTTGCCACTGATCTTGGTTCCTATAGGAAAGTAGGTTCCGCGTTGTTGGTCTGCCACCAACAACAAGCAGGCATGACAACAAGAAAAAATTTGACAGAAATAAAATATTTCCTACTGTCAGCCCGATTTACCCACTTTTCGTGAGATTTGGGACTCTTTTCTGGGACAAATTCTTATTTCCAGAAATGATCACATGTCGAACCAGAAACAAGCGACCATAACTTTCAAAGATGGGTTTTGAAGTTTTTAATGTATAATTCTAGATGCCATTTGGATCATCTCGATGCATCAAGTCGTGCCTGACATGCAGAGGCCTCAGTGTCAACCACATTATCATGAATTTCACAAAAGATTCGACTTGACCTACCGAAATCTTGTTGTGCCGCGGGACAGAACCTTCAGAGATACTTCAAAGTACTTTAGAAAAGGTACAGTATGGGGCTAATCTGAATTCATTTTGGGCCAACGAGGCCTTGGAGATCGAATTCTGAATATGGACTTTTCATTATTAGGAATTCACAAACTTTTAACCGGTTGTATGTACATGAATTAGCCTCCCAAATACATGAGAGAATCATACATTCGAACGTGAATTCGCCAAGCTGTCATAATATCAGGCTGGATACTCAGCTAGATGAGAACCGGGTATCTCCATTTGAATATCTGATAATTCAAATTCATCTATACACTTGGGTTGGACAGCCAAAATCTATCGATAGAAAACTTTTACATGAATGCATGTATTGAAAATCCTGCGATCGAAGCGCCGGACTTTTCCGATATTTTGAAATATCAGTCGAACGTGGAAAAAAATATCACATTAGGTAACGTTTTTCAAATTGAAAATTCAGGTCGTTTGACATATTATATGAAGAGACCGCGAGGATAGCATATACTTGATACATTCATGACGAGTTGACCATCGAGCGGAAAATACGTGCTCTAACAGTTGCCTCGGACGGCTACTTATTGCTGTAGAATCGACATAATTGACGGTTTATTGCAGAAATGTATGACTCTATAGGCTCAGTCCTGCAGAAGTTTCAATAAAAGAATTGTTGAAGTGAGCCTGACTTTTTCTGCATCAAGTAAGACAATTTTGCCGAATCAAAAATATACATCTTACTTCTATCGTTCTGTTACGAGAGCAGGCTGTTTCAGCAGAATATCGTACGTCTTTAGTTTAGCAAGCACTTGCACGGTTATTTTACGTAGAATAACGAGTTAATGTGAGGTAATACATCTGCAATGGTAATCAAGTGCGCTATCTCACTTACCTATATAATCTCCTAAACGACTCAGGGTCCACGTCGAAAGGATCCGACGCATGACGCAGGGATCTCTGGATGAAACGCCGTTCTCTAAATCGTCTCCTCCTTGTTTCGATCTCTAATTCATTTTCAATAGCCTCATCAAAAATTCGGACGAGTTCGTCATCTTCATTATCCACATTGTATGGTCCAACCAAAGCATGGTTAAAATGATCAATGATAATTGACTCGTCATCGTCATCGTTTTCTACGTAATCATCTTGTACGTCTATCAAATCCATGCGATTGATTCCATTTGCCACACCCTCCATATTTACGCCCAAGTCATGCTCACCCTCCAAAGCTTGGGCAAAATGGAACAGCAGAGGATCATGATGGAACGCTGCCGCGACTGTAAGTTGGAACAGATTGGATGTATCATGAAAAAAACAAAAATTCCAAATGATCGTGGTTTGACTTATGAAGATTCCAATCAAAATCAACAAAAGACCTGCAATATTTCGACAAGTATCATGTTATCTGAGAAAAAGAATTCAATGCTCTTTCCATTGTAGTAAGGATTGTTTGAACATGTACAAAAACTGTATGAAGAAATGTAAAATATCACATATGTAGGGAAATGTAAGGAATGAAAGAATGTGATATTCACTTATACAGCAAAAAAACCTAGGGAGGAATATACTTCTATTTTCATAAGTAAATGTTCAAGAGGACATTTTTCTATTCAAGCAAGTTTATCTAACTGTACTTGTCATTTAACCAATCTGATGAGAAAATATAATTAAGACTACTGCTTGTACAAAGCTCCAACAACTACGCAAAGAGCCCTACTGTTGAGGTAAGTGACTAGGAAGAAGGACCGTCACTAAAAGGCCTAGGTTTTTCATGTGGCCTGAAATGCACACTAAATGTGCAACACAACACACGTTTAGGAATATCAAGCCCCTCGAATGGAAGATCAATGGTATAAGCAATCTATTTGGATATTATTATTAGATTCATACCCTCAAGTATCTGAATTTCAATGGAGAACTACATTGATGTCAATATGAATGAAAAGAGTGCTAGTAAGGCATAAACAGGCATTCTTGTGTACGAGAGGCCATAGTCTTTCGCCATGGATAATTGTTTCCCTAATCTTCATGGATTTCCCCTTCATGCCGTAATTCTGATATGCATAATGTAATTACTTTCATTAGAACTTGAATTTTCATGGGAGATTCCAGTCCACCTCTCTAGGCTATCAATACAGTAGCAGACTATATACAGTATTGGGATAACAAAGTCAATGCTGTGATGCAATAACTAAGATATCCTTAGTTCTAAAAGGAAATTAGTATCGTAGTAAATTATGCGTATACTTAGGAATATAGTTTGCAAGAGTTGACATCTGTTTGCTTTATGAAAGTCTGTGTCTGAATGAACCAGGCTCAATCAAGGTGTGCATTCAAATAACACATGAGGATCGCATGACAATACTTAGAAAATTTATCAACGAGAAGTGATAAAATGAGACTTACTTGTTGCCAAAACAAGGATGAAGAAGATGATCGGAGACTTCATGGTGATGGTGATGAAAATTAAACTGCCAAGGAGATGATTGATTCCCGATGACTCGGAATTCCACGCGCGGTGAGCTCGGTGAGGAGATAGCCGGTGCGGATTTGGAATTGGAGGCTATATCCTAGATCACGCAATAGGTATAAGTGTACCGAGCAAGGATTCCGAGGGATGGTGCAGTCACTTCACTTTACTTCACTTGACTTCACTCAACTTCACTTGCTTCTTTCACTGTACCACCATGCCTCACACGAAACAGAGATACTTTGATGAGTGTCTCATGGAAAATTTGCGGAAGGGAGTCAACGACGCAAAAAAAGAAAAGACGCAACTTTGTGAGCTCAAATTAGCACCGATTCCGATCAAAATGTTTATACAAAATTTCACAAAGTAATGCGCAGGTAGTGGTACTATCGGTTTCCTTGTTCCTTGCCCTCTCAGCTGTTTTGGAAATTGTTACCAATGCGACCGCTAGAGGCACCACGCTTCGCCTCTTGGTCCTTTTTTGTGGGTGCTGGGCATCAGCTGATTCGTTATGCAATGCAAGCGGTTGTGGTAAAAGTCGTTCCAATTACAGTATTTACAAAGTTTCGACACCTTTGTTAACTTAAAGCGGGTTCAAATAGTGACATAGTACACAGTAAACAATGGACGGGGAGAATACGTAAGTTCTCAGTATTTGATACCTATTTAGATGTATACACTTGTTTTTGCAAATATCGAGAAGCCGCTCTAGCGTACATGCCACCCGCAATTTCCGCGAAGCCTTTGTCCAGCAAATTTCGAAACACCATATGGGACATCCACGTCAATTAATTGTAGTGTCTTTTTTCTTTTACAGTGTTTCAATGAGGCAATACCGTTTACTTATTGCAATAATCGAAAGGCACCAGTTACTTGCTGCCAATACACCTGATCATGCAGGACGATTGTTGTCGGGCTATGTTGGGGATTATTTGAATAGAATAGGGCCAACCCAACTGAGTGTAGAAAGATGGAGGAAGGTGAGTTAGGTTTTGATAACTAAAAACAGATTTTTGGATTTGAAGGTCACCCATGATATTCCCTGATGACGTAATATCATTCATGTTCCAAAATTACCTTGTAAAAAATTCAAGATCAAACTCCAAAAAAGGTTCTTACATCCATGATTTAACACAGCATTAGAGAGATAACAATCGATATTTGAAAAAAAGTTCAGAGCTGTTTGGAATCCGTGTAGCATCCGTGCAGTCCATCACTAGAGCGTATGTTAATAATCTTAACTTTTTAGTATTGGTGTCAGCGCTGCCAAAAAGCAAAGAGAAGTTTGTCTAAATTCCAAAGGGCTATGCAAACCATGGGAGGTCCATGCCCAATCTTGATGCTGAGTCAAGAGGAGGAAAGGATCATCGGAATCTGCCAAAGTTGTTTTGGTGGTTATTGATCAAATTTGAGAGTTGAGATACAAGAGATGATGTGAAATATGATTCAGCATGTCCGCAGTTTTGCTTTATGTTATCTTATTGGATTTAGATTTGCAAAGGGAAAGTGCGACCTTTTCTGTAACAGTGGTTTAAAATTCAATTTTCTGTTTTTTTTTTTAATAAAGGTGTCCAATAAGACTGAAGAAGGCCAGTAATTTCAATCATGTTTTGATAATACATCGAATATTGCGACTAATACACTTGAGATGGACTGTGTTCAGATGAGAACAACTATGAATGGATGAAGAAAGATTGGGAAGCGTAGTAATTGGATCAAATGGTGGTGACGAAGCAGAGATGTGTGCGTTCTTTTTAAATGAGCAGCAAAGGTGATGATGATGGCTGAAAAGGTGGCAGGTAGTTTCTGCCATCTCTCAGGGGTTCTTCCACCAGACAAAGAGAGCAATTTACTCTCTATGTTGAAAACTCGTTCAATGAGGAGCGAATTGTAAGAGCGATGCAGGGAAAAAGTGGTGGTACAATTAAGGTGAGTGTTTAAAGGTTCTATTTTTATAAATCAATAAATTTCAATGGTGAATCACCTTGCTTGAAGCTTTCAAACTGACACATGTAATGAAGCCAAAATGTACCATGAAGCTATGTGATGAGCTTGTCTCAAAGCATTGAGTTTTCCATGGGTAAAATGGAGAATTCAATCAACTCTCAGTACCTTTTATCATGCAGCGCTCCATCTTATGTACCTGGATTGAAAAGTAAGGATGTCACAAAGAGCAAGAGCTGGTATCTTGTCAAGGCTATATTTGCATTGTAACACTTCAATGATATTTACGCATCATATTTGAATATCAGTTTTCTATAGGAAGATCATGGTATAGTTTGGGGTCATAACATCTGTGGCTTTCTTCTTCATAATATTAGCCATGAAAAACTTCTCGTCAAGTCACATTAAAAACTGGGCCTACATGTCTGTCACATGAATTGATAATGATCATTCAATGAAACTCCCACTATTTATGCATGTTACTGAGAATAATTAGGATCGGAACATGAAATTCACTATATTCATCCTTGATGAAATTTTATAGATCAATGAAGGTATCGGAGGGGCCAACTCACTTGTATTCATAAGAGAAGCTGCAGGTACGCAACAGGAAGCCAATGATATGAGATAAAATGAACTATCAGGCATCGGTATCCATGACCAGCTGAATCATTCCTCAGAGAGGAATAATGAATCATGTAACTCCCCCAAGGAAATGGACTGAAACGAAGCTGCTGAAGAATACTTGAGTGATATGATGAACAAGAATGTCAATAATGACGTAGATATGATGTTCAAGAGCTGATGCCCAAAATAGCTCAATGGTGATGAATCGCAGGATAGGTGTGAATAAGAAGAATAGTCTCAATCCAAAATGTTTGTGAAGAAAATCCTGCTGTGACGAATTGATGTCCTTAGAAAGTTGATCAAATGATGGAAGAAAACTGCGCAATATCGGTATTCCAATCTTTTGTTCCCGAGAAAGGTCATGAAACTGCGGGTCAAGAAAGATGACACCAAGTACGAAATATTTCAGTAAAACAGCCATGTTATAGCTTTGGTTCTGATGAGTCTTTATGAGGTAGGATATAGATAGATGGTCTTTTCAAAAGTTACATATGTTCCTTCGTTTTATGAAGCAACTCAGAAAAATGTGTTCGAAAATCTGTAATTCGAATTTCTGGGATGAATGTATTTACCGTATATTATTGTTCAAGATGTATCCGGGTGTATTGATGGAAAATCGCAAGCTAGGATTTACGAAGCCAAGTTCAATTCAGCGTCGGCCCAGGTAATTGTTTTGAGCGGCAAAGATATGATAAGAATCTTGCAAAGTACAACAAGTATGAGAAAATTGACTATGAGATTCAAACTCGTTTTGATAGTCAAAATAGACCCGTGCCTGATCTTTAATAATTTATTTACTGAATTGTAGGGTAAATGCTGGCATTTTTTCACCCAGCTTTGATTCAAGTTGAAAATAAAGCTACCCCACGAAACGAAAAAGGTGATCCAACTTGTTCTTTAATGGATGGTACAAGAGAACTCGCTCTACAAATTAAGAAATAAGTGAACATGATATACTGCCATTGTATCGGAGCAAGGGTGACTTATTTGAACCTTCGTCAACTCGCCCGTAACTAAGGCCAAGAGTTCCATATTTCCAGCGTGGTAGGTTAGTGTTCTTGTCGATGAGAAGGTTAGTGTGTTTGTTGTAGCTGCAATGATTGTTTAGGAGCATGAGTGTTGACAGAAAGGATGGGGCTTTGTACCTTTAAAAACTGCGACTTCAAGAGTATAGTCGCGAGCCGGACCTCTACGAGTCACTTGGTTTGGGGGATGCCTAGGAAAAGCCCCAAAATTTCCCCGCATTAAGGAATCTTTTGAAGGAATTTTAAATTTCTGGCGACGGTTGCGAAATTCACTATTTTGAAATATCCAAAAAATTCCATTCTGAGACAGGTGAAAATGAATGAAATGACTTGGAAGTTTAAAAAAGATCAACGTGTAGGAGAGTAATGGATAGAAATTAACGGAACGTAGTAAAAATGTTATTCTCTGATCCCCAAACACCTGAATTGCCAGAAATTTTATCTATTGAGGCCGGACGCGACTCCTCCTTGGTAGTGAAGCAAGTAAGCCTTAAGAAGACGCTTGCTTTTAGGTATAACTGACTCGGATAAGTCCAGTTTGAGGATCAAGTGATGGGTGGCACATCCGATATTGATCATTAATGAGAGTGATTGTTGAACCATGGGGGGGGGGGGGGGGGGAGGCATAAGTTAACGGACAAAAGTGGTTTCGACCTCTCTTGTTTTTTCATTATAAGTCGAAAAATAATTGTCTGTTCGATAAAACTTGTAGAAAATTAATTTGTCGATATTTGGACGACCTGCAAGAAATGGATCCATTATTTTTCCCAAAAATGTATTCCTCGTCAGTCATTCTCAATCGAACCTATAATCGAACTTTTTTCAATAGATTCGCAAACATTATTTATAATGGGTTAGGACCATTTCTCCGAAGATCATTCACTTCATTTGAACAAGAAAGGTCATCAAGTATGTATTTTTATTTTGTTTGATCGTTTCCCGGTGATGAAGAGAACGAATTTCGCGGCATACAGCTCCAAGTGCAGTGATGTAAGCATCGCATTTAGGGAGGGAAGTCCCAAAATCCGCTTATTGCATTACTTGAGAAAAATCGATTTTGGTATAAAATATAAAGACGGCTTTTTTCATCAGAACTTGACTCAATTGTATTGGAAAAATAGTCATGACGCGTATCAAACAATTATAGCCAATTTATGTGAACGAATTAGATCATAACGAATTTGATCAAGAATAACTTGAGACGGATGCTTTCTCCAAAGGAATGTGGTGACTTAATTCGTTAAATAGTTGCATATCAACAAATTACGGGTACCTGAAGCTAGCGAACACTAACTCACAAATCGGGCCCAAACCAATTTCACTTTTTATTACTATTTTATTACTAATTTATTACCAAAGAAAGAAATTTATTACCGGTCATGGGCCCGAAATACGAGAGTTTTCGCTAGCGGAAGCTTACGCTAGCGAACACGTGGGCGGGGAAAGATCGTACGGGAATGTGCAATGGCTCATTTTTTATTACTTTTTTATTAATCTCAGAATACGTCCTCAAAATATGCGTGTGATATGATTCAGCTGAAATATGATGGTTTTCACTAGCGTAAGCTTACGCTAGCGAACACCATATACAGGCGTGGCTTTGAGGGCACTAAGAACTACACGGGATTTTATAACTTTTTTATTACTCTCGAAAGGTATAGTCGAGATAGTCCCGAGACCGATAGGGAACCGATATTTGGGCCTGAGGCTGGACGAGAGCTGGAGCGGGGCGAGATAAGAAATATATAATAGACTGAGCTACCTCTGTACAATAACGTGCGAATGAAAAAATTCCATCGCATACGGGAACCTGTCTGACGTTGAGCAGGGTACACATAAGTCTTCAGAGGTGATACGGAATCGATAACGAATCAGCAAACTCGATCATAGGGCCCAAAACAGGGGAGACCCTGCTTAACGTTATTATAGTCGCAGTCGAGACGTCACGGGGGGATGCCAGAGAGTCCCAATGGACCCGAAACTCTGAGAAATCTCAGATCGAGTGATCAGGTACCATCGACTGAGACCAAAGAATTTATTACCAGCCAGCACCCTCGCCTATGGGGCCCAGAACGGGGCGGAATCAAGCTTTGAGCAGTTATCTGCGCAGTTATGACGCCACTGTGGGTTGTAGGATGTTCCAACGGACCCGAAATTCTACAGAACCTCAGATCAAGTAGGAACGTACTATCTCTGATGCCCAGAGAATTTATTACCAGTCAGCACCTTCGGCTATGCGGCCCAAAAGAGGGCAAAATCGAGCTTTGGGCAGTTATCCGCGCAGTTATGACGCCACTGTGGGTTGTAGGATGTTCCAATGGACCCGAAACTCTACAGAACCTTAGATCAAGTGGTTATATACCATTGATGATGCCCGGAGGATTTATTACCATTCAGCACCCTCGGCTATGGGGCCCAAAACGGGGCGAAATCGAGCTTTGGGCAGTTATCCGCGCAGTTATGACGCCACTGTGGGTTGTAGGATGTTCCAATGGACCCGAAACTCTACAGAACCTTAGATCAAGTGGTTATATGCCATTGATGATGCCCGGAGGATTTATTACCATTCAGCACCCTCGGCTATGGGGCTCAAAACAGGGAGAAATCGAGCTTTGAGCAATTATCTGCCCAGTTATGACGCCACTGTGGGTTGTAGGATGTTCCAATGGACCCGAAACTCTACAAAACCCTAGATCAAGTAGTCACATACTATCTCGGATGCCCAGAGAATTTATTACCAGTCAGCATCCTTGGTTATGGGGCCCAAAACAGGGAGAAATCGAGCTTTGAGCAATTATCTGCCCAGTTATGACGCCACTGTGGGTTGTAGGATGTTCCAATGGACCCGAAACTCTACAAAACCCTGGATCAGGTAGTCACGCACTATCTCTGATGCCCAGAGGATTTATTACCAGTCAGCACCCTCGGCTATGGGGCCCAAAACAGGGCGGAATCGAGCTTGAGCAGTTATCTGCGCAGTTATGTGGCCACTGTGTGCCCCGAAGCCATGGGTGCTGACTAGTAATAAATTCTCTGGGCATCATCAATGGTACATAACCACTTGATCTGAGGTTCTGTAGGGTTTCGGGTCCATTGGAACAGCCTACAACCCACAGTGGCTTCATCACTGCGCAGATAACTGCTCAAAGCTCGATTTCGCCCCGTTTTGGGCCCCATAGCCGAGGGTGCTGAATGGTAATAGATTCTCTGGGCATCATCAATGGTACATAACCACTTGATCTAAGGTTCTGTGGAGTTTCGGGTCCATTGGAACATCCTACAACCCACAGTGGCCACATAACTGCGCAGATAACTGCTCAAGCTTGATTTCGCCCTGTTTTGGGCCCCATAGCCGAGGAAGCTGACTGGTAATAAATTCTCTGGATATCAGAGATAGTACGGGACTACTTGATTCAGAGTTATGTTGAGTCTCGGGTCCATTGGAACATCCTACAACTCACAGTGGCGTCATAACTGAGCAGATAATTGCTCAAAGCTCGATTTCTCCCTGTTTTGGGCCCCATAGCCGAGGGTGCTGAATGGTAATAAATTCTCTGGGCATCATCAATGGTACATAACCACTTGGTCTGAGGTTCTGTAGAGTTTCGGGTCCATTCGAACATCCTACAACCTACAGTGGCCACGGAACTGCGCGGATAACTGCCCAAAGCTCGATTTTGCCCTCTTCTGGGCCCCGTAGCTGAGGGTGCTGACTGGTAATAAATTCTCTGGGCATCATCAATGGTACATAACCACTTGGTCTGAGGTTCTGTAGAGTTTCGGGTCCATTGGAACATCCTACAACCCACAGTGGCTTCATCACTGCGCAGATAACTGCTCAAAGCTCGATTTCGCCCCGTTCTGGGCCCCATAGTCGAGGGTGCTGAATGGTAATAAATTCTCTGGGTATCATCAATGGTACACAACCACTTGATCTGAGGTTCTGTAGAGTTTCGGGTCCATTGGAACATCCTGCAACTCACAGTGGCGTCATAACTGGGCAGATAATTGCTCAAACCTCGATTTCTCCCTGTTTTGGGCCCCATAGCCGAGAAAGCTGACTGGTAATGATTTCTCTGGATATCAGAGATAGTACGTGACTACTTGATTCAGGGTTATGTTGAGTTTCATGTCCATTGGAACATCCTACAACTCACAGTGGCGTCATAACTGAGCAGATAATTGCTGAAAGCTCGATTTCTCCCTGTTTTGGGCCCCATAGCCGAGGGTGCTGACTGGTAATGAATTCTCTGGGCATCATCAATGATACATAACCACTTGATCCAAGGTTCTGTAGAGTTTCGGATCCATTGGAACATCCTACAACCCACAGTGGCGTCATAACTTTGCGGATAACTGCCCAAAGCTCGATTTTGCCCCTTTTTGGGCCCCATAGCCGAGGGTTCTGAATGGTAATAAATCCTCTGGGCATCAGCAATCGTACATAACCACTTGATCTAAGGTTCTGTAGAGTTTCGGGTCCTTTGGAACATCCTACAACCTACAGTGGCCACGGAACTGCGCGGATAACTGCCCAAAGCTCGATTTCGCCCTCTTCTGGGCCCCGTAGCCGAGGGTGCTGACTGGTAATAAATTCTCTGGGCATCATCAATGGTACATAACCACTTGGTCTGAGGTTCTGTAGAGTTTCGGGTCCATTGGAACATCCTACAACCCACAGTGGCTTCATCACTGCGCAGATAACTGCTCAAAGCACGATTTCGCCCCGTTTTGGGCCCCATAGCCGAAGGTGCTGAATGGTAATAAATTCTCTGGGCATCATCAATGGTACACAACCACTTGATCTAAGGTTCTGTAGAGTTCCGGGTCCATTGGAACATCCTACAACTCACAGTGGCGTCATAACTGGGCAGATAGTTGCTCAAAGCTCGATTTCTCCCTGTTTTGGGCCCCATAGCCGAGGGTGCTGACTGGTAATAAATTCTCTGGGCATCATCAATGGTACATAACCACTTGATCGAAGGTTCTGTAGAATTTCGGGTTCTTTGGAACATCCTACAACCTACAGTGGCCACATAACTGCGCGGATAACTGCCCAAAGCTCGATTTTGCCCTCTTTTGGGCCCCGTAGCCGAGGGTGCTGACTGGTAATAAATTCTCTGGGCATTACCAATGGTACCATAACCACTTGTTCTAAGGTTCTGTAGAGTTTCGGGTCCGTTGGAACATCCTACAACCCACAGTGGCCACATAACTGCGCAGATAACTGCTCAAGCTCGATTGCGCCCTGTTTTGGGCCCCATAGCCGAGGGTGCTGACTGGTAATAAATTCTCTGGGCATCAGAAATAGTACGTGACTACTTGATTTAGGGTTATGTTGAGTTTCGGGTCCATTGGAACATCCTACAACTCACAGTGGCGTCATAACTGAGCAGATAATTGCTCAAAGCTCGATTTCTCCCTGTTTTGGGCCCCATAACCGAGGGTGCTGACTGGTAATGAATTCTCTGGGCATCAGAGATAGTACGTGACTACTTGATTCAGGGTTATTTTGAGTTTCGGGTCCATTGGAACATCCTACAACTCTTAGTGACGTCATAACTGGGCAGATAATTGCTCAAAGCTCAATTGCTCCCTGTTTTGGGCCCCATAGCCGAGGGTGCTGACTGGTAATGAATTCTCTGGGCATCATCAATGATACATGACCACTCGATCCAAGGTTCTGTACAGTTTCGGGTCCATTGGAACATCCTACAACCCACAGTGGCGTCATAACTGCGCGGATGACTGCCCAAAGCTCGATTTTGCCCTCTTTTGGGCCCCATAGCCGAGGGTGCTGACTGGTAATAAATTCTCCCGGCATCAGAGATAGTACGTTCCTACTTGATCTGAGGTTCTGTAGAATTTCGGGTCCGTTGGAACATCCTACAACCCACAGTGGCGTCATAACTGCGCAGATAACTGCTCAAAGCTCGATTCCGCCCCGTTCTGGGCCCCATAGGCGAGGGTGCTGGCTGGTAATAAATTCTTTGGTCTCAGTTGATGGTACCTGATCACTCGATCTGAGATTTCTCAGAGTTTCGGATCCATTGGGACTCTCTGGCATCCCCCCGTGACGTCTCGACTGCGACTATAATAACGTTAAGCAGGGTCTCCCCTGTTTTGGGCCCTATGATCGAGTTTGCTGATTCGTTATCGATTCCGTATTATCTCTGAAGACTTTTGTGTACCCTGCTCAACATCAGACAGGTTCCCGTATGTGATGGAATTTTTTCATTCGCACGTTATTGTACAGAGGTAGCTCAGTCTATTATATATTCTTCCCCCTCAATTCACTTTTTTCAAAAGTATAACTCGGCGAGTATGAGTTTGTTCCTCAAAATTTATTGATTTTTATCAGGTTTTCACAGTGAAAATGATGATTGATTCAATTCAGCTGTATTACATAGTTTCAACTCTTGAAAGGAACGAAATCAAAAGAACTATGTCGAGTATTTCTGTAAGTTTGAGAGACCAATTGGTTAACCATTTTCCGGGCAAAATACTTATGGCATTGTTTCAACTCGTGAAAGGAATGAAATGAATAAGAAACCATGTCAGAGTTTCTCGAATAAGTTTGATTGTATAAGGTGATAGATTTCGGAAATTTTGCACGGTCTTTCTTCTTCGTTGATTATTAAAACCAGAACTTGAATGAGGAAAATTGAAGAAGTCAAGTATAGTTGATTAAAGAATCACGCTAATTATTCTCGAAACTGTAGATTTTTCTTCGAAAATGTGGAGCGAATAATCACTCATTGCTCTCTCATGTATTATATGAACTATCATATGAGAGCGACGAGTGATTATTCGCTCCACATCTTCAAAGAAAAATCTACAGTTTCGAGAATAATTAGCGTGATTTTTTAATCAACTATACTTGACTTCTTCAATTTTCCTCATTCAAGTTCTGGTTTTAATAATCAACGAATAAGAAAGACCGTGCAAAGTTGCCGAAATCTATCACCTTATACAATCAAACTTGTTCGAAAAACTCTCGACATGGTTTCTTATTCATTTCATTCCTTTCACGAGTTGAAACAATGCCATAAGTATTTTGCCCGGAAAATGGTTAACCAATTGGTCTCTCAAACTTACAGAAATGCTCGACATAGTTCCTTGGATTCCATTCCTTTCAAGAGTTGAAACTATGTAATACAGCTGAATTGAATCAATCATCATTTTTACTGTGAAAACCTGATAAAAATCAATAAATTTTGAGGAACAAACTCATACTCGCCAAGTTATACTTTTAAAAAAAGTGAATTGAGGGGGAAGGATCTAATTTCTTTCTTATGAAAATCAAAACGAAGAAATCAACTTCCTCATCTGATCACAGCTTTTGAGAATCTGTTAATCACATATCCCTCTAGAATATGAATAATTATTTCACTCAGATCATCTTTTTGATCAAGTTGACTTGGAGCAGCTCTTGATTTACTTGAGAAATTCTTCAATATAATTCCACCCAAGAATTGATTCTATATTTTTAAACGAGACATTTCTCTTTATCTCATTCTAGATCTTACCTCATTTATAAGAAATGAGGAAATTTCCTTATTGCAATCATAACATCAATGCTTGAACAATATTAGACATTGCTCATTCTGAGAAAAAGTTGGGATGTTATGATTGTGGTTAGGAATCTCCTGATTCCTCATTGTTCAGGATATGTTCTAGAACTAGAATATTAACATATCCCTGGTTACAAACATGATATCAATATTTGGAGTGAAATAGTATTGAGGAATAATACAAGAGGAGCAAAAGCCGCTCCAAGTCAACTTTAGTGACAAGAAAATTTGAGTGACATAGGTTTTGCTACCCTGTATAAATATTTGATTCCCTGATAGTCAAAAGTTGTGAGCAGAATTTCAAGCTTCAACTCCTATAAAGTCCAGAAACCCATATTCCCATCTTATGGAGCGCTTGAATATCTTCTTTACATCACATCTCAACTCATGAATTACAACACATGATTTCAAACTTTCTTGGAGCAGCAATAACTCTGCTAGATATTTTTAGTAGTACTACATGGACCCATGAGTTGCATGTATGATTGTGACGATGAAAGAGTTATTGATCTGGATCTGAAAGATTGTGGAAGTGTGTGGTAGTTCTATCAAATGCGCTTGACCACTTGCCAATATTTATTGTCACACACCAGCTCTCAAGCTTCTTACTTGATGACACCAATGAATAAAACTCAAAATCAGCCCAGAAGCAGTCAAAATAATAAAATGTATTGTCTGGTCCTCACAGCGATATCGACTCTGGATTGTAATAGACCAAGAGTAAAGTAATGCCCGCTCAATCCCTATTCATTTAGATTATTCAGTGTATGCATGTAATCAATCACTGAAACTTCCCATCCAACTTTTGACTGAATGTTTGGAGGAAAAAACATTGAAACCAATATCACAAGTATCAACGCAGATGAAGTGACTCATTGGACTACAGAGCCATATCCTCATGTACTTTGCAAATGCTCTCTCAGTTTTCTGAAGAGATTTAGTACTGCATCACATACAAAACTTCAAAGTTGCATCTATAAACTAATCTGATGGGGCAAAGAATCCCAGCATACATCTTGCACAGGTTTTCTCAATATACCACGTTTAAGAATACCTTACTCGCAATAGCTCCTTTTGCCATGGAAAAATACACATTTTGCATCTATTTTGTCCAAACAAGATAATAATGCACGCACTAATTGAGATTGCGGCACCGCGATGCATGGCGATGTAAACAAAGCAGACGGATCTTCTCTCTCTCCTCTCTCTCTCTCACTCTCACTAGCTCGTCGACAACTCTCGAATCGAAGCTGTTCGTTCGAGGTCTAAACAAATCGAAGCTGCATTCGAGGTCTAAACAAATCGAATGGATAATTTTTTTGAGGTGGTGAAAATTGGCGAAGCGAAATAAAAGTCCCAGCGGCCAGAATCGGAAAATTGATGACACTAATAGTGAGTCCGTATTGAAACAGCGCTGAATAGAGAGGCAGGAGATGTTTGTGCACCCGGGTGGTTGAAATAAGTAAGGTGGGAAAAATGTGTGAGGTTAGAAAACCCCCAATTCAAAGTATATAAGGCACAGCGCCTCGCTCGATTTTTGTCTGCTCATACTCGCCAGCGAGGCGCTATCGCGCCTCTTGATTTCTTATCTCACCCCGCTCCAGCTCTCGTCCAGCCTCAGGCCCAAATATCGGTTCCCTCTTGGTCTCGGGACTATCTCGACTATACCTTTTGAGAGTAATAAAAAAGTAATAAAATCTCGTGTAGTTCTGAGTGCCCTCAAAGCTACGCCTGTATATGGTGTTCGCTAGCGTAAGCTTACGCTAGCGAAAACCATCATATTTCAGCTGAATCATATCACACGCATATTTTGAGGACGTATTCTGAGAGTCATAAAAAAGTTATAGAAAATGAGCTATTGCACATTCCCGTACGATCTTTCCCCGGCCACGTGTTCGCTAGCGTAAGCTTCCGCTAGCGAAAACTCTCGTATTTCGGGCCCATGACCGGTAATAAATTTTTTTCTTTGGTAATAAATTAGTAATAAAATAGTGATAAAAAGTGAAATTGGTTTGGGCCCGATTCGTGAGTTAGTGTTCGCTAGCTTCAGGTACCCACAAATTACCTCTGTACAAGTTTTACTGAAAGTAGAATATATTTAGACATGAAATGGAATAAACGAAAAAATTCGAAAAAATGCAGAATCATACTGTTTACACATTCCAGCTCGAAGTTTGTAACAATAATTTCTAGTAATGGTGATTATTGGATGTGCCACCAATTGTTCAAGCCCGAAAATGGAAGAGTTTAGTCGGTTAGTAGAAAATTTTGAATCTCGCTCGCTCCACAACAGGTCGAGTAGGGACCCTAGTGTCGGGTGCACGAAACGAACTGCCATCAGATCCGTCTGCTATACACAAACACCCACGTTAGTAGCAGTAACCTCGCGATGTTAGCGTATTTTCTCTGCTTGAGGAATTATTTTTCTGCTGTAAACTCTGAACTCAAACATAATCCAGGAATCACGAAATTGAAGTTGAAGAATTCAATGAAAAATGTCTAGAGGGTGCAGGTGAGTTTTTTCATAGCTGATCACCTTTTCGGTTGTGTTTTGTATCCCATGTTCATAAAGGTAAACGCGGTATTACTTTGTGTTATGTGTAAAATGAGTTATCCGTTCATACAGATCTTCCATATGAATCTCATTCTGGAGTATGTGGATTCAAGGCTTCCTTCTATTTTCCAGATGTAGAGTCAGTAAGGAGCAATATGAGCTTCTGATTGCACTGATGGAAAAATATAAACTCATTGCACGCAGTAGAATTGGGAAGTTTGTTCCAAGGGGCAATAAGTTTGCCCAGAATAAATGGGCTAACTTTGCTGAGGAGCTAAATGCATTGGGTCCTTGCAAAAAAAGTGGAGCAGGTTGGAAGAGGGTGAGTACTTTATAAATTATCAGGATCATTGAGTTAAGTAAATCCCATGTCGCAAATATATTTTGCAGTATTGGACTCAATGCCGGCTAAATGCCAGGACAAAGAAAGCAAAATTCTTGAAAGCTTATGGAAAGACAGGAGACAATGCACCTATTGAGGAGCTTGATAGCGATGTGGAGAAAATATGTGATATATTTGGATCTCCTGGCTTGGGATTTGCTATAACCCCAGAGTGCGGGTTCAAAGCCCAAAGAATATGGATAATGGTGAACACAGTGCAGTTTTCTCATGATACGCCAAGAAGGTCATGTACAGAGCTGGGGAAGTACTCTTGCTCTTTGTTGGCGATGTAGTTTAAATTTGTGTATATGTGAAGGTGCATGGGTATGAGAATACACTGTCAGATTATATGTGTGAATAACTTATTTGTATTTGTGCGCTGTTTACAAGTGAAAATTGGGTAAGCTGTGTTGAACCTATCACAGTTATTCATGGGAGACAGGGGCGATTTTATTTCATCAATCTAAAAGTGTCATTAATGTCAAAATTGTATTTGAAAAATGTCTGAGATTAGAGGTGCTTCCTGATAATGATTGTACAACTAAATAAGATCAGCAGGTGGATTAGAGTTGCTTCTCATTCAAAATTCATCAATTTTCATATGGTTGAAAGTCCATCAATACAAATTTGATATGCTTGCATCGATTACATGTTTTATGCAGCAAGTAGCTGTTCCACAGGCAGTCTGGTTCATCTTTCAAGACAAGTAGGCATACATGAAAATAAATATGAAAAATAAATAAAAAAATACATGAAATACAATGATTTACTTTTCTTTAGATCATTCATCAAGCTGATCCCATGCATTGATCATGTTGATTCTAAGTTGAAAAAACTTCAATCCTACTACAGTACCCGGCGAACTTCATTTTTCAAAAATCTTCCTTATAAGTCTAAAACTGAATCAAACTCTGTTCTTTGTAGCTGTCTAAAATCGTGGAATTCTTTACCTGATAATGTCCTTGAGATGAGTGATGGTACATTCAAGATCTATGATCTTACTATGATCAAGATTCTGTGATTCCTAGTTCAAAAATGATGCCGAGATTTTATGCTATATTTGAGGTATCTGACCTATACTTTAGTTCTCTTAAGTGTGATACTGTTCTCTCTACATTTTGAATTCAATTAATTCACATCTCTTCGACGTCACCGTTTTCACCATTATTTTTCAATATTAATTATGATTTTGATTGTATGTGTATATGATTATATTGGGCCAATGGGCCCGTGAATTTTCCCCAATAACTACTAAATACTAAATACTAAAAACCTCATTATTGTTGAAATTCGGTAACATGTAATCATACCTCACTCACACACCCTGGGGAGAGGGCTGACAGGTCATAAAAAACTGACAAAGGAATCTGCCTATGCGGTCATTTTTGTCTATTCTTCTCGAATGAAATCATTTTTTACTCAGAGTTCCATCTGCTTATCTACGCAATCAGACTCAAAATTTGTGATTTAGGTGGGAATTTTTCATAACGCAGTTGACTTGCGTCAAATTCTTCTGCTCTTTCGATCATTACTTCAGTACCCTCCGGAATTTTCGAGAGTGATTGAACTCATCTAGAAGTTTATCAAAATACTAGCGTAATACCTCGCGTTTCTCAGCTTGTGAATGTTCCAGAGAGGCGTATTGGACTCTGAAAATGTTCCGGTGAATCGAACAAAGACTCAATATTCATTCGAATCCAGTTGTTGGTCATGGATGTCCTTGAAATTTTCTTCATTCGCACAATACGATCTTTCGAATGTAATAATAAGTCTGCCGAGTTCTATTGAGATGTAATGTCCAATTTCGATGAGATCCGGGTTCGATCATCTGTGTAACATTATTCGAAGATTGTACATACATAGACATAGGCGTTCTGACCCCAAAATGTTGTTCCACAGTGTAATTGATCGCACGTCATCTCAATTCATCATTTCATCTGTGTTCCAAATTTTTCCATCAGCTTGAACTCATCTAACTCGTCGAAATATCATGTGATCGAAATTAGTTGAATTCTATGGGCTACTTCTTCTTCCAATGAATTTCAAACGATACGCAATTGCTAATCGTGAGGTTTAATATTCCAACTCCAAAATAACATTCAAGAATTTCTCGTCAGCAATAAATCTGAAACCATCACAGAGATGATGAATAGTCCCGATTGGAAAGTTGAGCAGGGCTCGGACCCGGTGCCCTATCCGGGTAGCCCTATCTCCTGCAGGGATCCTGTCCGGATTTCGAGGGTCTGGGCACCCATTATTGATCAGATCCCTATCCGGCCTGATCCGGCTACCCGGACTTAGGGCTATCCAATCTGTTGCCCTAGCAGTGCCCTATGTATTTTTTTAATGAATCAATTTTTTTTGTTTTTTCAAGAACTCTCATTATTCGATACAATATTAACAAAAGATTGGGGACAACTACTTAAGCAATCAGATTTAATAGCGTGTTATCGAGTATGTCATCGTTGAGCATCAATTGGTTAATTTTGATAGTGTTGGGAATAAGAAAGGGTTTGTCAATTTTTTTTTCTTTTTATTCCAAAAAAAAGAAGAAAAGATTGGGTTATGTGCTGACTTCATTCGTCAACCCATACAACCTGTGCTCGAAAAATATATATTCGGAAGAATATCCATTTCACACACATAACTCCCAACCTCTACTCTCATGTGCAAATACATAACTTGTGAGACTTTTGCTATTAGGGTATCTTCTTCAACGGTCCAAAAGTTCATTTCAGTCATGTTTTGTCATTCTTTCCGTGTCTAATTAGTTATTTAAATTGATAACATTAACGCAACTGTATTGAAAAATTTAAAGGAGGTGGTTTTTCTCTTTGGGTGATTGTAGGGCGCTGATAGGGCGATGCATCGGGCAGCCCTAAGTCCGGGTACCCGGATCAACCCGGATAGGGCGGCGGATCGAGAACGGATGCTCAGCCCTATCACACCAATACCAATTTGTAGGGCAACCCGTGCCAGATCCGGATAGGGGGCAGGAGCCGTGGTCAGGATGCCCCTATAAAATTTCCGATCGGGGTCCAGATCCCCCGAATTAAGAGTGGAGAATCTGCGAATAATATTACACGAATAATAACTGGACTCCGATCTCATCAAAGTTGGACGTTTCTTTTTCAACAGAACTGGAAAAACTCATTGTTAGATTCAAAAGATCACATTGTACGAACCAAAATGAATCCGGAAATATAATGATCAACCATTGAATCAAATTGGAAATCGGGTCGTCTTCTTGAATTATACGAACATTTTCAGGGTCCAATACGCCTCTATGGAGCATTTACAAGGCGAGTAACGCGAGGCATTACGCTAGTATCGAATTATCCGACGTGTTCGTTCATTAATTGCACAAAGAGGCAACGGCTCAACTGTCTGTCACTGCGTAGTCATCTTATCCGCATCACCAATGACTTATCAGTTAATGACCTGTCCTGGTAGGAATAACTAGCAAGAAATATCAACTTGCTTCCGGTCTATCGAGTGAGAATTTTGACGCTTCAAATATCACTGAGATCACCCAGCGCATGTAATACGTGGTTTTAGAGGTTCAAGTACAAATTTCGAAGGTGATTTCAACCACTGATGTGAAAAATATCGACAAATTGGGATTCAACACAAAAAATACGTCGGCATACATTTGGTTCATCATTCCAGACGTTCAAAATAATGTACTTTGAAGATCCCTGGAAAATTTTTCTGGGGCCCCAGAGGTGATGGAAAGTTCATATTTTGTACTACAAAATCAAATGGAAGAGTGAAAAGAAAAAACTTTGAGTCATGACCCCTTTTTGTAGGTCTGTTTTGCGCGGAACTACTCATAAATGGATCAAACTCAAACACCGATGTCACGTCATATCTGAAGTGAGGCTGCCTTGTCAAATGTAAAAAGTTACTCGGCTGTATTCGATGCTGAAGATAACGGTGTCTGACTCTTTCTAATAGAAATCATTTGAATACGCCATAAAATCACACTCAGCATGGACTTTATACAAAATATTTGGACGAAACCCATGAAAATCGATTACTTTCGATTTCCGACAACGAATCCAGTCCTTACGGGCAGTGTCCGAAACGATTTGAGGAGTGCGATCATTGGCCATTACCAAGGCAAAGAATGGAGCACGCCGAATCCATGAAATTATCAACAAAATATATACTAAAGTAAGTATACTCAACTTGCCTCTGTACCCAACTTGCCCCCATATGCTGATCTCGGGAATGGGCGCTCCTTGGCCCCCCGGCAATTTTTTTCAGGTTTGTTATGTTAAAATATGGGAAAGTGAGTACTTCGCGTCGACCCCGGATCATTCCTGTGATCTCCAGGAAATTAGAAGTGTTTTTCACATTTTTCGTAACTGCTTAGCTAAGAAAGCATGGAGGGAATTGCGTTCAGTAGAAATAGTGCCAAATTTTTTAAATTGAACCGATCTTAACGTACTTTAGCGCATTTGATTCCTTGCTCCAAAATCTTTGTAATTCGTTTTTCAAAATTGCAAAATTCGGATTTAGGGCTAATTTATGTGCAAAACACGGAGACAATTCATAAACAAGGATGCCAACATCAGAGTGTACTTGACACGCCCCATATGTTCATCTCGGAAAGGCGTGCAGTACAATCTTTCGACCACTCAGAACATGCTTATCACGTCAAAATAGGTCGAAAAGAGTGTTTCGGACCGGCGAGAAGCTCCAAATGTGCGTGCGCGGCGATAAAAACATTCTATCGCCGAATTCCATAACTTGCTGTGGAAGAATTGATTCAGTTTGGCTCCAATTCATCAAAATTGGTCGCAGACTAGTGCATCTCGGAAGGCCCAAAAACAAGCTTCATGATGAGCTGAAATATGTTGGAAAATATTGAGGTAGACCATAGCTGCTGAGGAAATGGCTTAATGGGGGCAAGTTGGGTACACCATTTTGTAAACTCTGAAAAATCACTTTTTGGAAAAATTGAGACAGCTCGGGTCCAGTTGGTTGGATTTGAATGTTCTTGAATTCATTCTGAAGGTCTTGAATCAAGCTTCAAAATGGGCTAAAGCGCGTTGAAAATTGTTGAGGTAGACCAAAGTCATTAAGGAAATGGCTTAATGAGGGAAAGTTGGGTACACTTACCGTAGACGAAAATGAAAAATGGAAATCTTCAATTCGAGAATCTCGTAGAAAACACGTGCAAAGTTCATAACCTTATCTGTAAGATCGCGAAATAAATCTAGGGACGTTTCAGCTGGTCTAGGGACTTTTTGTGACGTCAAGTTGGCAACAAAAATATAGGGATCCCGTTGGGGAATGGGCCGTAAGTTTCTCTCAATACAATGAAAATCACTGTATTTCATCGCCGATTTACATCGTTTTCTCTGGGAAAATTAAGATGTCTCAAATCCAGTTGAGATCAAAATGAGATGTACTTGAGCTCATTTAGAAGGTCTCAAGACAAGCTCTGTGAAATATTGAGGTAGACCAGACTTGTTGAGAAAATGGGTCAATAGGGGCATGTAGGGTACATCTTCTTGTAGACTCGCAAATGATCACGTTTCGGGAAAATCGTAATAGCTCAACTTCTGTTGGAGGAAATTGCACAACATAGCTTATCTTGGAGATCTTGTAACGAATTCCAAAATGCTATAGACTATGTTGAAGAATATCGTAGTTGTCCAGAACTATTGGCGAAATGGCTGAAGTCAAGGAATGTTAGATACACTCACCTCATATGAGAACTAGATACATCGATGAGTACAGTTTTGCTTCCGAAACGTACTGCCCTAGGTATTTGAGGTTGTTACACAACAGTGTTGATAATTATGGTCTTTTCCAGGCCATAATACCAGGCATCGACATCACTCTCAAGTAAATCTTTTAGAATTCAAGATAAACTGACAAGCCTCTTGAGATACTCCACAAAAGCAAGAGTCCATCATTTTTTGATATAAATGTTACTTCCTCTATGCAAGGCTCATGCTAAATGATGCCATCTTATCCTGGTTTCACATGTACATTCTATCAAGTCTACAAATTTGGCATTCTGCTCGAGAATTTTTGTTTGGAGGATTTATTGGATTCATCTGGAGTGCATCTAACACTCTGATACAAGCAAAGGAGTTCAATTGGCCGAGAATGGAGGTTTTTATATAGTCGACGATAACGAGATTTAATAAAAAGTACATGACTTCTTGATCCTATACATCTCCGTCACTTGTAAAGCATGATATTCTGAAACTAAGTGCGAGAGCAGAAATGTATCTAAGCGATGAGCGCTGAGTAAGTAATGCAACTCCTGGAGTGAATGCTGAGATCTTTGCTTACCTGGAATTGTGGCGGCCGCATAGCAGGCGCTATCCGCCCGTGCAGAAAACAGGGCTCATCAAGAGAGAGGTCGCTTCAAATAATTCGAACAGATTTCGAAAAAAGTGAAGTGAAGGGCAATATACGGTCTTCCAAGCATCAATCTTTGATTTTATCAACAATGCATGGGAAAAGCAATAGAAGGAAAATAGATCAAGATCATTTGTGCGGTTCTGATTGATTTGAGCAAGCAAATGATATCGTAACCCCGAAAAATATACAGGAAAGGGACATCAGAACTGAAATGAAGTCAAAATATCGTCTCAATCGCGGGTACAATTCGTGGAGATTGAATCGATCGGTCGAGTGAGCGTGATCTGCGAAAATTGACAGCCTCCGTTGATGATAAATCATAGTTGGTAGGCTCAAATTATCAAGATGAACATATGGAGATATATTCAGGGTAGGAGTTCAATAAATCATGATTACTTCGAGATTTCAGATGATAAATTTATTTTAGAGATCACTTTTTTGGTGATTTGTGGAATGTAGGCTCACAAAATTTCGATGGAGGCAAGTATTCGTTTCCATGTGGGGATAAAACTCTTCATAAAAAATGCATGGCAGAAGGTCATATGTATCTGTAATAGATACTTATTGGGAAGGGTACATCTTCATATATACATTGTTTTACAATGACAATAGTTTTCTAAAGATTTGATGGTGAAAGTGGAATGATGCAATCTAGGTCTTGCATTGGAATGAGAGAGTCCATTCATGAACTATCTCCTTACCCGCCATATCCTTTTTACGTGGAACATTTGACTATTTACATTGATATATACATTATACATACATACTCACATTCGAGCATAATTTCTCTAATTTGCGAAACATATACACACATATATATATCATGTTGTCATTAAGATCATCAACATCCATTTACAACACAAATTGGCAACACCTTAGAGTTTTGTTTTAGATTTTTTGTTAATATTCTTTGAAGCCAATCCGCATAACAATAAAGATTTGTCTGATTCAAATTCATATTCTCACTTATTCAGAGTTCGTCCACTTATGGATTTTCCAATATAGGCACTTGGACATATTGTTGACACATACCACACTTCACTGGTACCTTCTGACAACGAAGTAGTTGATTGTGAGTAGTAAGAGTGAAAGATGAGAAGTGTGACTGCCTGAAAAATGCAAGAAAAATATCTTCTGTATTTGATATTAGAAATTTCTTGATATTATACTCTGGGAAAAGAACTGTCGATTTGGTGATGGGTGCCGCGGAACATTTCCATGCGAGTCGTAAAACTATTTTCATCCAAAACATTGCAACTGCATTGCTTATCGTGAATATTAGTAATCTGAGTATTTTTGAATAGATCTTGAGATTGTGCTGCGGATCATTAATGAGCAAGGATTGAGGGATAGGAGTGATACGATTCCAATTTGCAGCTGCAAATCAGTTTTCAGGATGATTTTCGATTTGTCGAAACAGTTGGAGGGAGAACGTATCTTACCATTATAAATGTATTCTCGAACGGACGTATAGTTGGCTTCCGGTATCGTGACCTCACATCGGAATACTGTGGGCAACAATATTCTATCAGCCTTCAAGAATGCGACTGCCTCAGCATCGAATCGACCGTCTTCCTTTGTCCTGAATTTTTGTTCCTGTCTGTCTATGAGTCTCCTGGATCAGAAAATACCATTAAAAGATCATCAGATGTCCCTGATCATGGGAAAGTTCAGTTCTGGATGAATAGGCAAGTCATTTCAAGAATTTACTGGTGGATTCCTCTTAACGCTCTCGTAATCAAGTGAAATGAGTTCCGAAATATACTTAGGAGATAGGAGTTATTCAGTGTTATAGACATTTTGGGAGGTTCACGATACTCTGAATTTTTTATTGGGAATATCTGAAGATTAGATTGATTGTAAGGGAAGCTGTATTCTCGGGAAATTTGATGATTGGACAATTCACCTGTCTCTGTATAGGACGATCCTGGGCCTCGGATAAAGGTCCTCAGCAATGCAAATGACTGTCAGTCGATTTGTGGTCTCGTTCAACGAGGGCTGATATATTTGTAGGCTCTTTTCTGGCGCTGTAACAGATTAAATTGCTATTTTCATGGAATATTCTGTAATGATTGGATCAATCATCAAGCCCTTCAGAGAGTCAATGAGGCTCGAACCCATGCTCATTGGAAGTACTTCTGATCACTGCAATTTACATTCCATGAATTGGTCAGAATCAAAGCGGGCTAACACGGGGATTCTGCCATGTTTCGCTGTAGGCTTGCCTTATGAATTGACTCTGGAGGAGGATATCCCTTATTGAGTTCAAATTTGGTCGAAAGATTTTTAATAATGTTTCAGAATATCTGGTAAAGCTTTTCTTATGGTCTGAAACATTCCGTTCAGGTGACGATGTAACTCGATCAAGCATGTAAATCATAATATCATGACAAATCTACTTCAAGAATTCGATAAAACCCTAAAAAACTCGAAGAATTCATCCATTCCTCCCCCAAAATACATGTCTCTTTTCCATCAAACGTACCAAAATAGTTTTCACCGAAAAAGATGCGTATTCATGACTATGAGACTTACAGTAAACTAGCATCCTCCTTGAAGCTTGAACCTCATCAAACATCGTCTCTATGGAACACTTGACATCCCCACTCAATTCGTGGCCAGGTTTTACGAGTTTGACAGCCCTGAACATAGTTTTTGGATCGTTGCTTGCTTTGAATGAAACGTCAATGTACTTTCGGAACTCTTCAGAACCCACAGGTGTCTTTCCATGAATCCATTGGTAAAGAGGGTCAGCGTTCACGAACCATTTGATGACCAGTCCCGTAGCTGATGAGCTGCCCAGCTCGTAATTGCAGTCAAGAACGATCGGTTCTGGGCTTCCAGCTTTTATCAAGTATGGAATGTCCACCATCGTTATGTTGATGCCTGCCGCACCTATTGACAGACAAACATGAACATCGTGAAATTTGACAATTTCAATTAGATTTCAATGATGATTGGGCTCATCAGGAGGTTGTTTCAGATCCGGATCACGGATTTACCTGAAACTTTGGAAATAACCTTCTCCCAGCACCAAAAGGTGAAATCCAAAATCATAGACCCCAGCGCTCAAGCGATTCCGAGCTGCAGACAAGGACATGAAAATTGCGGCTATACCCATATGTATGACTTTCAACATGAGCCTATAAGGGTAATCCTAATGACCTCGGCTGCAGCTCGGGAACGCTTGAGTGCTAGGGTCTATGATTTTGAGTTTCATCTTTCGACGCTGAATTTCTGCTATTCACTACTATTCCCTAACAAGGAGAGGTCATGGTCTGTGGGTCGTGGATTCGGTTGAAACTCTGGGAATCGTCTCATTTTGGCACCAAAAGATGATATCCGAAACCGCTTACTTGAATGCTGAAACGTTTTGGAGCTACAGTCTATGACATTAGCGTTGCCCATATAGGCCCATGTTGAAAGTTGATATATATAGGTATACTAACAATGCTAATGTGATTGACCATAGCTCTGAAACGTTTTAGCATTCAAGTTAGCAGTTTTGGATATCATCTTTTTGTGCCAAAAGGAGACGATTCCCAGAGTTTCAGCCGAATTCACGACCCACAGACCATGACCTCTCCTTGTTAGTTAGAGGCGAATCAGTGATCCGAATCTGAAACACCCTCCTGGTCAGAGAGGTTGATTCCAATATTTGCTTCTGCTCACTCACTCATTCAGACAGACCACATTCAAATGAGTTGACTGAGATATCAGATTTAGGACCGTAGTCCCAATGATAATGATCCGTGCAATCTGTGCTGCACAATAATCACATCTATATTTACGAGTATGTATATTTGTCGTGACTCATCAATGATACGAGAATCGGTACTTCCTCCTGAATTGGATTAGATCATTGATTTTAGGAAGATTTTAGGCGACAATCTATCAAAGATCAAATACATGATGACTGCACCGATCTTTCGATTGGTGGGCATTTTTTCCAATCCATTTTTCACAAAAAAATTTTCCCAAAGACATTTTTCCCAGAGTTTCTCAAAGCTGTTTTTCCCACAATAATTTTTTCTCAATGACATTTTCCCCAATTGTATAATTTCCCAAACTCATATTTACGCTTGATTCAGGCATAAATATGGAATAAGACTGATGACAAACGACAAGTGAATATTATTCCTTGTATTTTTTAAATAAGATAGCTCGGATAGGATGAATTTGAAGGGTACAACCTCATATAATCCAATTATTCATACAAACGACCATTCATATATCGTTTATATATCATCACATCTTATCCATCGTGAACAATTCTCTACACATTTTGCCAAGCCATCAATCATTCCTCCCGAATAGCTGTGGAGGTGTCCAATAGATGTAAATCATTGATCAATCTCATCACTGCCCCGACTAACAAAGATTCATACCTAAACTTCCTAATGATGCAAATTATCGAATTTTGGATGCAAATGAAACAGAAGATTCACGACACAAACTGTACCACCTAACCCCATCTCAGTTCCCCTTGCTCATACACCGGATAAATAAATCTCGATCTTCTCAAGCATAACTACGTACACAGCCGTTGCAATGACTCGTGAGACGTCGCATATCCAGACAGAACAGACTAACATCGTTCCAACATACATACATCATCTCAATTAGTTCAACTCTCTCAAATCACGTATGCGCGAACTCTTGACACGTTACCGTGTCGCGCCATCACACTCTTTCCATAATACTTATTCATACGTATGCACATCCAGTCAAAAAGAGACGCGCCTCAAAGAGTTGCAAAAACAAAGACAGAGATCTACCCAGGCAACAAGGAAGGGTAACCTGCTCGTCTTTCTCACCCACTGCACCAAGTGAAATCGCTCCCTTTCACTTTTTACTTTGAACTCCTTCCCTTGTTGTATTTCCCTCTTCTTCCTCACACACTTCACGTCTCTTCAACTCTTACACGTTCTTTGAAATTTCTGAAAACGTGGAAGATTCAAAGCTGGCCTGAAAATCATTCCAAAGGAAACCTACAAAGCTACTCAAGTAATAGCCAGAGGCATGTAGTAACTGTTCACACATGAAAAAAGGAAAATTGCTCCCAATAAATTTTTGTTCATGCTCCAAATCTCGATTGCTCGGTTAACACATACTTGGGCATTTGGTCAAAGTTGAAAATCTTTTTTTTTTTAAAGGAATATACCTATACATGTACGAGACTCTTTTCTTCAAAATAGGAGTGACAAAAGCTCTTGCCAAGGGGGTTGGTTCCGAGTAAGGGGGTCCACTTGTATGTACATCAGAGCTCAAAAGGTAGGCGCAAACGGCGCCACTGGGCACAACTCTTAGAGAGATCCTCTTTCATGTGTCACGACTCTTTGATCTGCCGCCAACCAACCAACCAACCAACCATCCATCCAACCAGCCACCCACACACCAACGTACGAGATCGCGACCCGCAAGTATTACAAGAGCGTCGAGTGCAAAAACCCCTACCCCCTGTTTCCAAGATGGAACATGTTATTCGCACCCTTTTGGTTCTATGTTGCGACAAAGTAAAAGGCTCAAGTAGGTGCAACCCGTCGAACTGCACGTTTTTGCACTCGTGCATGTGTCTATACTCCTACTACTATGCCAAAGCTATGCTTTCACGATATCGTGTAAGAGAGGTTAGGATAAAGAGAGAGAAAAAAAAGTAAGTAGGGGGTGGTGGTGCCTGGGGGGTGAACCTTTGTCGGGTACCAGTCGCCGCCACTGCCACCGATGCTTGAGGCTTGAACGCGCCGCTCTATAGATGTTGTAGATGTAGAATACAGGCGTAACCCGTTATCTGCGGATGATACAGATCGGAAAGGTGCCGCAGATACCGAATCCGCAGATACGGAAGCATTGTTCTTATGGGAGAAGGGGGGATACAGACTGTGATTGGAAGAAAGTTCGTTCGAAAAAATTTTAGTGTAAAAATAATAGTGTTTATAAACGAAATAAAGTGATATAAATAACGATCTCTATTACAAAATTGATAACTGATCAACTTTTTGAGAAAAAATCGGTCATTTGGGTTTGTTTTGCTCGTCTGATAGTGTCCGCATACAGCTCGCGGTACCCCTTTAAAGCGATTTCACAATGGTGCTTGAACTGAAGACTTCGAACCATCACTGGGTCACTGTCCATAGCTTCATCCATAGCATCTTCGATCATCTTGATGATTTTTGCTATCGATTTGGCTTGGAATACGGGAGGCTGTGATTCTTGAGTTTCATCCTTGGATGCTTCGTCGGGCTCGTTGAGGATGATTTCAATTTCATCGATTGACAGAGGCTCAACTATGGGTCCCACCAATTCTAAGATCTCATTTTCCTCAACATTTGAGAAACCCTCGCCACCAACATGTCCAGCAAGACCAATAATTTCGTGCACAACATCACGTACAGGCTCAACTTGAGAAAACTGACCATCCACAAGACCTGGCAGTAATTTTTTCCAGCACCCAATCAAGGTTGACGAGTTGATTTCATCCCATGATTCTTTGACGTATCCAATAGAATGAAAGATGTTGAACTGCCTCCAAAATTTCTTTACTGCAGTTTTCGGGTCATCAGTGCTTACCTCTGATTGACTGACAACGTTCAACATCCTCCTCATCACACGCCTGAGATAGTAGGCTTTGAAGGTTGCAATGACGGTTTGATCCATTGGCTGAATGAGGAAAGTCGTGTTCGGTGGTAAAAACATGACTTCAACATCTGGGTGCAACGATTGCAAAGTTTTTGGGTGGCTACCTGCATTGTCCAGTAGCAGTAGAATTTTGAAAGCAAGATTTTCCTTCATTAGTTTCTCTCTTACTTCTGGGATGAATGAATTTTGAAACCACTCCGTGACATTCTTTTGCGTTGCCCAAGCGCTTTTATTAGATTTCCAAAAAACTGGCAGTAGAGCCTTGTTTTTGTTCCTCAATGCGACTGGCGTTTCTGATCGGTAAATGAGCATTGGTTTGCACTTAATTGTTCCCGAAGCATTTGCGCACAAAAGCAATGTATATCTGAAACACCAAACAAGAGCCGTTGATGATTTCACGAGTCAGAGTCGTAATTTATTAAGAACGTCAGAAATTCACCTGTCTTTTGCAGCTTTGAACCCAGACGCCACCTTCTCTTCCTCAGTTAGATATGTACGCTTTGGCATTTTCTTCCAATAGAGTCCCAACTCGTCACCATTAAAGATTTGAGAGAGTGAGTACCCTTTTTCAGCAATGAATTGTGCAAGAGAAGAACAAAATTCACGAGCACCTTTCTCATCTGCTGATGCTTTTTCGCCGGTGAAGCTGACATTGTGCAGTGAAAATCTTGTTTTAAAACGAGTGAACCAGCCTGGACTAGCTCCAAACTTTTCTCCAGCACAGGCCTCGTATGTCTCGGTGACGTACTTGTGGAAGATCAATGCTTGCTCCCGAATCAACAATGTTGATAGAGGCACGTTTTGTCTCACCATTCCTTGGATCCACACATAAAGCATTTGCTCCATCCGCTCTTGACCTGGACTACGGCTGATCTTGCTTACTTGAGCATGCGTGCCAAGAATCTGCGCGCTATCTCGGATTTTGGCTTCATTATCACGTATACTTCGTATTGTCGATTCTCCAACCTCAAATTTTCTTGCGACATGGGCGATTTTCTCTCCTTTCTTCAAGCTATCCAAAATTTCTAACTTTTGAGCCAGATTTAGCACTTTCCGATTTTGTTTCTTTGCCGTTGTATCTTTCTTTGAGGGGGCCATTTTAAGAGAAATGTAGAAATATTTACACTCAATTTTGAACTTGAAATTCAGCCAGCCAAAATGTCAACAAACTGAAGTTGTTGACATTCCGTTGTTCGCCAGGGAAATTTTCAAAATCGAAAACCATCCGCATTTACGGAATTTTATACCGCACATAGCGGGAAGTGGTCTCATCGAAAAAATCCGCACTTAGCGAATCCGCAGATGCGGAAGCCGCAGATAACGGGTTACGCCTGTATAGCGGTTAGGTTAAGAAACGGGGCAGTACTTTTTTTATTACATGTGCAGCAGAGAGTGTGCCGGTCGTGATGTTTGAGCCGCTTGTTTGAGCTTTGCCGACTTTGAAGATGATGGGTGGGGAAAATGGAGAGGGTTCTACTTGGGGGTGGAATTTGAGTGTTGGGGTGGAGAAAAATTCTTTGATGATGTTGAAAAGTGGCACTGATGCTCTCTCACTTTGTCTCGATGAGGCTGGTTATAGAGTTGAATGATGATGTCTGAGAAGATACTCTTGTGTTATTGGCTATATACTGAGTTTTGAGGGTGTCTGGTTGTCAATTGGAGCGTGTGAAGTATTTTTTTGAGGTGGAACGTGATACGATGAAAAGGGTAGTTTCGAGTACTCGAGGGAATGAGTCCATTTGATATGGTTCATCATGTCTCTGAATTGGGAGCTACTTTCTGGTGTGTACAGAGTTCAGAGGAGAATTCCTGGATTCTGCAGTGTATTGCCAACTAAATCCCGATTTTGAGATCATTGACATGGAGCAAGTGTACCTGTTGAATCGATGCGTACTGAAGGAATCTCGGAGCCCTTTGTAAGATGGATCAATCGTGGAGGAAGGAAAAGGGTCCAAAAACACTCACTGATTCCATGATGTGGACACTGGTTCAGATCTGCGGAAATCCCTTGCATGAAAACTTGCAAGTCGAAAAATAGTTGTTGCAAGCCGCACCCCCCCCCCCATATATGACGAATGTTTGGGTGCGACGACGCTCAAGCCACATATCAGATTTAACCGGGCAATGGACACAGCTTGACGTGAAATTCATCGGCCGTGGCTCTGGTCAGCCGATACAATTTTTGTCAATCAGGTGGCAACCATCAAATCATACGAGAATAAGGGTGGCACACCGAGCAAGTTTTGCATATCAAGACGACTGAATTTCGAATGCTGGTGCGCACACGAACAGAACCTGATCATGGAAGATAGATTTTGATGACTGATATATGATTGTTCAGAGTCACGAATGAGCTCATACTCCACTGGTGTAGGCTATGAGGATGTCTGGTAATACTTTCTAATTGAATAGGAACGAGGATGGAACCAATACTAGTGAATTTTTATTTTCTATTAAAACTCCTGGATAATTCATCATCAAAAATCGTTTCTAGAGTATTTTAGCTATCTCAGCTGAATTGTCTTGTAAACTGAAACGACAGATAGCATGTACTTTCATGCTGAATTATGTGATTCTAATCCAAGAAGACCTCATAAAGTCGTGAAATTTTCATTTTATACAGACATTTTACTTTCGTACAGCTACACTGTTCAGGACAGATGGTGATGATGAACTGATTGTGAGTTTTTCAAATCGGATAGATTCTCGCTTCTCGGTGATAAGGGAGAGTAGCTGAAGATATTCACAGGGCATTTTTCAATTTCAGCTTGTTGGTCATGATCATCCCCCCAAGATACACGAAGTTTCTACCTTGCGAAATTCTGATAATTTATGGAGCCCATAATCCATCTTGCATGTACTATATACCATACAATGCGAATCCTATGTAGTTCGGGAAAAACTGCAGTCTCTGTACGAGTTGTAATTCGAGAGAATTATGAATGTTCATCACCATTATCGAATTTCCATAATTCAATGCGAGCACCATGTGTCACGATATGAAGACTCAGACTCAGAGGATAAGACGTGCATTGAAACATTGGGTACCCTTGATTGCCTGAAGCCAACATGAGTGAGATTTAAACGACGAACAACGAGTTTTTCGAACCTTCACATCTTCCTGGATTCTGGACTCAGAGACGTATAACCTTTTCAATGACAAGCAGCTCAAAACAGACCCTCGGATACTTCTACAGAACTGCTCCTACGCAAATACCACACTTCAAGTTAGAACATCTTTATAATCAAATCAGTTCGGTCCCATTGTTTCAAATAGTTGTCAAGGTAATCAAATTTAACATCTTCAGCAAGTTCACCCGCATTCTCATGGGAATGGAATATGGGAAACCTTCATGAACGCATGCTTGATTAATGTTCAAATGCTCCAGTAATCCATAAACGGCTTCAGAATAGTACCTCGTATCATTCCAACCGCAATAGAGGCAAACTCTGCAACTCCAGAAAGCCCGAAGCAATCCCTTTGAGCTCATTCATTCATTCACGACCTCAATGCAAAGTGAGCTCGCTTATGCTCCATTCCATCATCGCCATCAAAACTTCCTACCACTCAAGCCTCCTCTTTCAAAAGACTACCTATTCAATCAAGCAACCTCAATCACCGATCGTAATAAATTCTTCAGCAATCCATCAAAATTCTCAACAAAATGCAAACTCACGACCCATTCTATGGAAATATCAACTATTAGAGCCTTCAGATTCCAAACTCTGATCAACGTGTAAGAAAATTCTACGTCACATATGATTATTATTCGCACAATAATAATCTGCATGCGAGACTCGAGTACTCAGATAAGCCCCATAGGCGCGTGAAAAAAAGGGGGGCGCTTGCAATGACGAGAAAAGAATAGGCTATACGAACACTACGAGTATTGCCAACCATCACACAATGTATGGAGCATTTAATGGCTCAATTCGATGCAGGGGCGTTGAGTATTGATCGCGGCTACCCGATATCAGGCTTCCCGTAGACTCGAACGACAACTCTATAGTATGACATCGTCATTGCCATCGTCGCAAAGTGTCGCACGTT
This sequence comes from Eretmocerus hayati, assembly GCA_029851415.1. NCBI lineage: Eukaryota > Metazoa > Arthropoda > Insecta > Hymenoptera > Aphelinidae > Eretmocerus > Eretmocerus hayati. The sequence goes on from CM056741.1 coordinate 11,346,539, forward strand.
CATTAAGTCCTCCCGTCTACTGTACCGAGGCGAGCAAAAAGCCGCATTAAAAACGTCTCGCGTGCTAGTCTGGCTATCGGCTGACTTTTTTTACCCAAACCAGTGTACACTACCAACAGGAGAGTAGACGCACTGACTTTGGATTCTTTTTCTGAGCGCGTGCCATAAGTAGATGTAATCTGGGTACGGCGCGCGATCGTCGTCACTTCGCCTAATCATGCACCTTCTGAACACATAATTGATGGTGTTTCGTATCGGTCAGTTTCGATTAGCGTTGGGAGCTCTGCTTGATGTAGTTTAGTTTTGATGTGGCTGCAGAGTAATATAATTTGCTCCAGTTCTCAATTCAACATGACACTCGGCGTGAATGCTACGTCATTTTCACTTTTTGGACCAGCTGTTCTAAGGACAAATGGCTGATGAGGGAGATGACACTGTGAATTTTTTGGAATGAGATGTGGTCCGGAAGAAATATGTTGATAGATATTACGCTGGTCACATAGGAATTACGAAGATGTAGCTCAGAACGGAGCATAGAATTGTACTTAGATGGTTGTTTTGCATTGGGACACGTCGCGTGGGCGAAAAATTTGAAGTGCCAAAAAGAATTGAAGTGCAAAGAACTGTCATTTTTTCGGGAAGGACATCAAATCTCACGTTAACTGGGGTTTCCAAAATTTTTTTGTGATACCATTTCTGAGAAAAAAAATTGAATAGTGGTTCTCACGAAATTTTCCACGTATAAGCCCAATCACTTCTAGAAGATATTTAAAAGCATGTCTCGATGATTTTTTGTTTCAGCTCTTAAATGCAGTTGTTCACCTGCGTGTTGATATCTTCCCTCGTTTTTTCAACTAGAGCTGTTTCAGAAAGAAGACTTCAGCGTTTTTTCGACCAAAAAAAAAACAAAAGTTGAATCAAATTGCTCACCAGCTGCGTAAAAAATTCTTTTGAGGTCCTCTTGACCGCTTGTTTATCATATTTTGAGGTATGAAATCAGTAGAAAATCATGCGCAGACGATCGGGAACATCATATTCTATCGACCATTTGTTTCACGTAGAACTGCTCCAAGACCATACAAAGTGAAAACTAAACTAGATCATCTAATGCATGTAACGAGCACGCAATAATCACAATTTACGCTCCCTTACGCATTTGAAACTTTTGTGGTCGATCCGAATCAATAAATAGGTCACTCAAATTACCCCCACAAAGTTTTTCAAACTCAACACCCACTTTCTATTCATATTTTCCTCCTAAAGCTCAGTCTTTACGTATATTTACAAACTGACGTTGAGCTTAGAAAGCAGCCCGTCTTGCGTGTTCTTTTTTTTCCTTCTCTCTCATTATCTCTGCTTCTCTAGAGGTGTTTGTTTCTTCTTTCTTACTCTATATCTCGGCGGTCTCTCTCATATTCTCTCACCCTCAAGAGAGTACCCGACTTAGCGTTAAAAACTGCTTATAGTACCTTCTATATCTACTGTTTTGCACTAGCACTGAGTCGTTTACTCAATAAAAACAGCTTAGGCATAATGAGATTCTTGTTTTACTATTTTTTTTCTCTACCACGCCCATGCTCTGTTCCTCAGATCTGGTCTGCATAGAATAATTTGCAATTCTCAAATTGCCTCCAGCGGGCATAATTATGATTATTCAAGCTCACTATGTGGATGTGTATATACGAATAGTTAATGCAATCCCCTCTATGTATTATTTACTCGTTTTATACGAGTATTCTCAGGCTAATTGTGCAATCTACTCTCTTGAGAGAAGTTTGTGACTATTTTGCAGCCACAGAACAAAGTCTCGGCCATGGCTTACCTCTCTGATGTTCTTCGTGATTTGATTATTTCCTCCATAATGAGTCTATTTATTTTGAATGCTGATTCTGCCAGTTTCATTGTGTCAAGTTTTTGGATTATGTCCAGAGTCGAGATAAATTTCCGTAGAAAAATAATTCAGAGATTCCAATTCCTCTGATAGTATGGAAATCTTAATCTTCTTGCAGTCCATTTTTTCCAATATCTCAAGCATTGGAATCCACTGAATTCATCATTCGAGACGAGAGTAGCACGTCGAGTAATATTTACGATGTAAACAAGCGCAATATGTGACCGTCGTAAAGATCTTGATTATAGACCAATAGTGGAAAAACGAGATATTTGCTCTCCATCATTTAGTTACAAGAGACTGAATGAATATTCAATTCCAATTCAAGCTGCTTTTTGATCAAATAGCTTACCCAAATTTATTTGTTCACAAGGATTGAAGGAGGAAGTACTCACAGTTATTTATACTCACCAAAAAAACATGATCGTGTCAACAAAGCTGATGGCTTCATGATTTGTGTTCTTCGTTTAGTTGCAGCTTATTCAGTGCGCAATTGAAGTAATTTTGCCATCACACGAATGACGAGTGAAAAGGCTTTTAGAGGAGCGCATAAAATCACATCAATTCGATTCGTCTCGAGAGTTACTCCTCCTATCTCATGCAAAGAAAAGGGCCACAAATGTCTTCAAGCTTGACATTTCACTCATACCATCATCAATTGTATAGGGGAAGAATTTTCAAATCCTACTTGTGATAAAAATTCCTCCCGCACGGGTCTCTAGAACTAGGTCTAAATCCATGGTGCAGACCACCCACGGGATTGTTGTGGGATATCATTTTAGGCCCCTGTGGGATCATTTTCCAGCTAATATGAAAATCGCCACTTGGGCCGTTTTTTAATAAAGTCCAAAAAACGTGTTTTTTTCGCGACCTTTCGACCTCTTACGCTCTATAGCTTGAACGGGACGCGTTTTTTGAAAAATGTGTAGAGACCTTTTTTGTAGATCTAAAAAAATTAACAAAGAATATGTCCTTGTCCAATTCCAAAAGACTGACCCGTTGAAGAAATTAGAGCTTTTTTCATGAAAAATTATATTCTTCCCGCTCTCTCGCTTCACAGCTCGAACGGGACGCATTTTTTCGAAAAATGTGTGGAGACCTTTTTTGTAGATCTTGAAAAATTAAGCAAAAATATGTCCTTGTCTTATCCCGTAAGACTCATTTGTTGCGCATATGAGAGGTTTTTCCACTAGAGATCGTATTTGACCCGTAATTTTCCTCTGTTTAAAGACATAATCATAGAATAATGTGTTCCATCGATATTTCTATAGGATAATTCTCTATGAGCTATGAACTTCCGATGAAACACATTATTTTATAGTTTTGTCTATAAACCAGAGGAAAATTACGAGGGAAATACGATCTCTGGTGAAAAAACCTCTCATATGCGCAACAAATGAGTCTTACGGGATAAGACAAGGACATATTTTCGCTTAATTTTTCAAGATCTACAAAAAAAGGTCTCTACAAATTTTTCAAAAAAACGCATCCCGTTCGAGTTATAGAGCGTAAGAGGTCGAAAGGTCGCGAAAAAACACGTTTTTTGGACTTTATTAAAAAACGGCCCAAGTGGCGATTTTCATATTAGCTGGAAAATGATCCCACAGGGGCCTAAAATGATATCCCACAACAATCCCGTGGGTGGTCTGCACCATAGATTTAGACCTAGTTCTAGAGACCCGTGCCCGATGGATGTAATTCCCTGTATCTCGAATAGATGAATTCAACCAAGCGAGGTTAGATTTCTGCAGATGAATGAATCGATTCAATTGGAATGATTTCTTGGATAATTCAGGTAACATTGTAAGCTTGCTGTAATATGGCCAAACTAATTCCATTTCTGGAGCTCAAATGATCGATTTTCTCCCACTTCAGATCACGGTCGAGCGAAATAAGGGGGTTCAAAAGCCAGCTCCGTGGATATTCGATGACTGTGACTCTTTTTCTTCTCACCATGATGATATGTGTTTCCCGTGTATTTCGGTCATGCAAATTACGCATTCTACTTCAAGTCTACGAGTTGATCCATATTCGAGTTAACTATGGTAATCAACATTTTCCATCGATTGCGAAATTGGAGACATTTTCAAACTTTGCAACTTCGAAACATTGATGTCATTGCGGATTGCCTCTAATAGATCTACAACAAGTAGTTCAAGAATGGAGAACTTTCATTCGAAGAACTTTGTCAACTTTAAGCAATGATATTAATCACGTGTTAAATCCACGTCGGCCGAGGGAGAAAGCTATGTGTTTACAGAGTTCTTCTTCAACTTGCAAATGAGAACAGTCAATGAAACGAATCCCATGCACCAGTTCTGTATTGACTCATAGGAATATGCCACGGTAACAAATTCATTTCAGCCAAAGGCGCAGAAATCGATGTTACACTTCTCAAATTCCAATCTTGGATTCAGTCAATCATTTTCACGATGTTAGTCATCGATGTTAGTCACATGAACTTTTTTCTCTTGCCATCTTAACGATCAAATTTTGCCGAGAATTCTTTGCTGAATTGACCTCAAATTCAAGGTTGATAGACGATCGGAGGCAAATAAGTTGATAGTGATTTCTTAACTGAATGAAATGACTGCTGATGATCGGGGTTTGGAGCTATTTTTAAAATTCCGACCAGGGCCACAAGATTTGTGTCTGCGTTGTGATGTCTTCCTTGTGAGTTTATTGACCAGAACAGATGAGACTAGTGTCATCTCATGGCAATTGAGCATTTCAGTATCATTGCTACCCATACCACAGCGATCCAACTAAATAATTGTGTTACTTGACTTCAGTCAGATCGAAGTGTTATGATAAGAATCTTTTTATTTTTTTTCAGTGATAAGAATCTATTCACTAAAACGCCTCGGGCATGAACAACCCAATCGTACTTTTATCAACCGCGTTTCCCTCAACACAGACTGATATTCATTCTCACCCATCCCTTTCATTTTAGAACATCATCTAGCACCGCTCCCTGGGTGAATTCACCATCATCACACCATAACACTACACGCAGCAACGCAGCAGCACCCAAATCGCTAATGAAGATTCGTAGTCTCTCTGTGCAAGCGTATATATGCAAAATAAAGATCTATGGCGACGCGCTCGCTTGGTTGCATGGTGGCAAGTTTCACTCAGACAGCTTCTTGTCGTGTGCCACCCACTACCACTACTCTTGGAATACAAATGCAAATCACGCATCGTCTCCGTAGTAAATAGCGTGATATATCCGTCTACTCTGTCTCTTGTACGAATGAAATGACGGCAAAGACGACGATGCGCGTGAGTTGCATACATCTCTGATGTATTTGAACTAAACTGACTCTTTCAGACGTAGTCATCGTCGTCGTCGTCGTCTTAGTACCCGTCAAACGCATCGGTAAGTTTTGCATGAGATGAGTCGGAGCCACCCAGAAGTAAGTAGTCCTTTTTTCTAGCAGATGAGTTATGGTGAAATCCCGTGAGGATGCAAGCTACTAATGAGCGGAGCACTGTTACTTTCTGCCTGTCTTCTTTAATCTTGAAACTCTAATGGAAGAGATGTTGGGGCGGGGGAGAAACTCTGGGTAGGTTGGGCTCATCTATTGTTCTTTGACGATTAAGGTTGGGAGCTGAAGTTTTTGGTGACTGTGTGAGCTAAGAAGACTTTGATCGTAAAGGTAGACGGTGAGTCACGAACCCTTTGATATTTCAATCATTAACATTATGCATCACAGATCCTATCTAACGAATCCTCCATTTTATTTTCATCTCTCCTCAAGGTCTTGTTATCCTTTTCTCACTTTCTATGCAACTACGGAGATGAAATGGTAGAGGTGACTCCGAGGATTAATCAGAGTTAAAATACGAAGTAGTCATTTTAGAGTTTCACTCAGAGATCAAAATGCTCCCTTGAACCAGGATGAATGTTAGACGATGAAAGGTCGTAACAGAGTCATTCTGCCAGCATTGTTTCATGCGAAATGTGTGATGGGTTGCTGGAAACTTCAAAACGTGATTCTTAAACTAGATTGCAATCTTGTCACAAGGAGATAAAGCGTTGGAGATTCGAAATATCATTCGTCTCTGGCTTTCAACCTCAGATTCACGGGAATCAGATCTCGCGATAAGGATCTATTTCAAATTTATTCCAATAACCAGCAAAATTTGAATTGCTGAGTTTAAGGAGCACTTACAGACCTTTTCTGTATCTCGATTACCAATAATATGAATTATTTCGTAGACTCTTGACTCAGAGTCGATTTTGTGCACAACTCATTCTGACGATATCGAGGTGACAAATTCCATTTGACAAATTGGATTTAGGTTATAGAAATAACTCTCCACGAGCATTCATCTTACATAATAAAACCTCTTCCATGAAGATCCGAAAATCAACAAAAGAATGTGTCACTTGTACCAACTCTCAAAATTCGTTAAGTTCTCATCAACTTAGCGTACCACAGCAGATTCTGTAACTTTACAAGCATGTTTGTAATAATCCTAGGCTGTGATATTTCTTTCAGAGAGAAATGCATATCAATATACTCTGTTGAATGCGTTGGACGGTCTGTCACTCCATGTACATCAACGAGTTAGTCGAGGAATTGCGTTCAACCGGGATGAAACAGTGTTATTTCTAGTATATCTTCACCAACTTCTGGGGATGTACATCTGCTGGAACTCAAAATGCTCCCTCAGAATCCTTGAACTGGATGTCGAATCTTTTTCATTCAGCAGTAACTAAAAAACGATTTGGAGCAGCTCACTCACAGATGAAGGTTATCTAGCCTCTAGATTGCCAAAAAAGCACCAAAACCTGATGGAACTGTGAATGCATTTCAAATGGGAGTTATTTAGCATTTCTTCGTCGAACCTTCACTCATAGAATTATGTTTCTCGTATCCTCGGAGATGCCTCTAACGAATCATCAGACGTGTCCATTAATCTCAGCCACTATTATTCCACTTTTGAAGGTCAGACGTTGGGAGTTTCTAGAATTTCCTCATACATACATACATATGAGTCATTCCACCGAAATTGTGATTCTCTGTATTCCGAGCTCCCTCAAGTTTTTACGACTTGGAATGGACTTTATAGCAATTTCCTAGCGTGTATTTTATTGTTGTTGCATTATATCCATAGTTCTGGAGACGATCCTAACGCTCCCAGCACTCTTGATCAACAAGTTGAGAAAAAATGAGTATGAACCTGTTTGATATCGATACAGTCCCAGGAACATTTTTTCCATGGAAACAAGATGGAGAATTATTCTGAATACAACCAAAATCAATCATAGAATGGGTATGACTCGATTTCATACTTTTTCTTGGGCAGGACATTCATTAGCTTTTCTAATCATCCATGTTGACGCTAATAACGTAATGTGGATAATACCATTGAGTTAAGAGAATATCAAAAGTGCCAGCCATTCAGAAGAGTATACTCGTTAACGAGTGAACACGATGTTTTTCACTTAAGCATCAATTCACCAATGGATGCGGCAAACTTTCCCCTTCTGAATGCAGTAAGTACATCAGCGATTACCGTGGAACACGCGAGCATCGATTCAGTCCAACCACCATTAGCGAACCTGCAACTCTTCATAGCTCCACAAAACTTTTCCCAACATCCCTTCCCCTCCCCCGATATTCCTACTTATACGATCATCAGCTATTTCCAACAGTCTAGATTCACCTTTCCCTCTCCTTTTCCCTTGCCCACGCAGCACACGCCAGACCCTTCATACATCTCTCATACACCGCGTTCACCAAACCCCAAGAGACTATTATCTTCTTAGCAGACAACACAGACGGACCCTCTGCCTCGACCACATCAATTTTTCTCGATTATCATACTCCACTAGAATATACACCCCATGCCATCGCAGTATCATACTAAATGGAAAAAGTTGCATGCCAGTAGTGTCAGTCAAGCAGTTATCGCTCTGTGAGCAAGACGGGAGAACGGAAGCGTTCCCGCGAGATGTTGGACGCCTTCAAGATCGGTACCAAAGTCTAAAGATCCCTCAGGGACTTGTACTTAACCAACACAGACTAAACCAAGCTCGCAATACTAGTTCAACGTCTTTCGCGCATCTCCCTGTTGCGCTTGGAACGGACAGACCCTCTTCTTATTCGAACGTTAGGTAGATATATACTGGATTCCCCAAGAGGGCCGGTGCCTTGGGCTGTTCTACCTCTCTCTGTGCTGTCGATTGTCGCACCCGCTTGTGAAGTTGTGCTACTGTCGTTGGGGATGGTTAGAAGCTTCTAGGCTATTAGTGCCCGCGTGCCACCGAGACAAGAGTCGACTACTACGACGAGAACAAAGTCGCGAGGGAGATAGAAGGGAAGGATGGGTAGGATGGGAAAATTATTCGCCACTTAGCGATGAGCAAGACTTCCACTGCGACACCTTGTTTCTAAAGAAGGTTCTGAGGAGTGTGATCAGAGTGAGTGAGATTCGCTTGCTTCATTGGGTTGATCGACCGATGTTGACCTAAATTTCTAATTCGGTGTGTTATGTATCTTGGAGGGCGGAATGCTGAATGTTTATCAGGAAGTTTGATAACTGAGAATCTGTGATGGTTGCTTACGAGTGATTTGTGATCAATGATTTGAAATTACAAGGCCTGTGTGACCCATGGCACATGTGCTTTCTTATCGCAAACCTCTCCTTCTTTGAGAAGTAATTTAATTCATTCTAGGTCACAATCTGAACGCCACCTTTTTCCACGCTGTGTTTCAATCAAAATTGTGAGCTCATATGTAATGATGTCCACAGGTTTCAAATTCTTGGATCCACCAGAAATATTCTACAACGCACTCGTATTCTATTTCTCACTGATCCAGAACCGTAATTTTACTCCATTCAGTCTACAGACCAGGCTAAGAAATCTGGGAGGTACCAATTCTACCGTAATTCAGGTACCACTCGAGTCAACTCTTGCCACCGTTTCATACTGGGAGTACAGGCATTCCTGTTTCTACGCGGATTGTTTTAACGTGGATTTGATTATACGCGGTTCCGCAATCAATCCCATTCCTCTTTTTACGCGGATGATTTCCTTGATTATACGCGAATCGAAAGTTGACTTTCCAAGATCGAATTCCCATGACAGCTCGAAGTTGTATGCGCACGTGTCTCAGATAATCGGTAGAGGTTTTGTTGTATGTCAAAATTCTCTCTTATTACATAAACATGGCCCCTAAGCTACGAGCTGGAGATAAAATATGTACCGTTGCACAGAAATTCCAAGTAGCACGATAATAATTGCATAACAGGCTATGAATCTCATCGAATTCGACCATAATGTGCGACTAGAACGATTTTTAGACGAATGAATCGACCATCAGAACAATCCATGATAATGAGGACCAAATTCGAGGTAGCTCCATGCAAATGGGCGCTCATACCAAGACTGTCAAGTACTCTCGACGAAGCAGTATCGAAAAAATGGAAGACATGCTTATTTCTTCTTTTTATATGAATCTATCGCAGGATGTCGTTGAATCAATGATGGAATGAGTCGATCGGTATTTCCTGCAAGTTATTTATTTTCGCAATAAGTGCGACGTTTCGGCTACCTCATGTAGCCCTCTTCGAGCTAAAAAATTTTTTACAAAAATTTACTAATACTCTCTCAAACCGTAGACATTACCAAATATGTGTAAAATACATTTTTTACCTTAAATGAGTAAGTGTAAGTGTGAGTCATATCAAGAGATCAAATGTAGAATTTCTTCAAGCTATGCTTGGGGTCACAGTGAAAACTGATGTTTTTATGACTATCCAGCCTGTTAGAATATTCGTCATTATATAATTGAAAGTATAACAACACTATTACACTGTAATTTGGCTATCGAGTATGTTGACTCACAGATGTTATCGTGGAACAGTGTTTTTTATGTACTCTCAATATTTTCCATGGGGTATGAGAAGGATATAATTCTATGTCATCAAGTTTTGATGACACCCGAGGAACGACTGAATTAGCTGATGTCGTAGCAGACAAATTGATTGATAGCTGGTTGATAAAAAGGTATCTAATAAAATCAATCCCTATTATTGCTTTTGATCTACTGGAATTCAAAGAAAGTAAGGTAGAGATGTCAGTGGTATCACATTTTTGTTGGCTGATTGAGACTTTCGTTCACGTTTTTAAAATTTTCTATGGAATTTTTATAAACATTCTTGTGTATAAATCAGAAAATCCTCGTGCTTTCAAAAGATAGAGGAAAGATCATTCGCCCGTATTTTGGTGCTCTAATAAGAAAGCCTGGGTTACGAGAAAAATATTTGGGGAATGGTTCTACGAGTCATTTATCCTCGTACAGAGAGCGTCTGGATTGGTTGTGTACTGATTCGCGGAGAATGTACATGGCAGCTCTCTTGATGCACAAGATCATGCACATGGGTAAGCCTGGCTACCTAGCTACGATGTTTACCAGGTACCAATCCGAGCGCCCTCAGCGTTGTGAGGCAGGAGCTCAGGGGCTTAAAATTCCGAGAATGCGCCTCGGTTATGGATTAAGATCTTTCCAAAGTCAATGCGCACGTTTCTGGAATTTCCTCCCTCTAGGACTCCGGCAGGTTAAGGAGGTTTCCCTGTTCAAAGGGGCAGTGAAAGAATTTCTATCAACCCCCCCCCCCTATGAGGGGTATTGTGGACATAGGGCAATTTTTCAACCTTTGAGGGCTTCAGAAAGTAATGTGTAATTCCTCTTTTCCACTGTTTTGTTTGTTCATTTCATTTCTGATTTCTCCAAATGACACAACTTTCACGTCAAATTTCATCATAATCAACTGCCAGCCTTTGTTACTGATGACATTTTTGTAAATTACTTTTCTTCCTTCTGTTTTTTTCGAATGACTAGTCACGACTGTGATGATAAATCCTTGATCAAAATGCAATTAATCAATATATATGTATATGTACATGTTATGTAAATCATTTCTATATTTTTGACTACGGGTGAATAAAAGGATATTCTATTCTATTCCCTGAGGTTAGGGAGTTCCTACAAGGAAGGAATCTTGCTTCAAAGTCCTCTTAATATTAGACAATGCTCTGGCACATCCAACGACTCTGACAATTTCTCATCCAGAAGTCGAGATTCTCTTTCTACCACCTAACACAACCCCTTTGATCGAACCAATGGATCAAACATTTATATCGAATTCCAAAAGCTACTATCTCCGGCGTCTCCTGAGAGAGATGCTGAAAGCTGCTGACCAGCATCCAACAGAAAATGAAACAGAGAATTCTTCAAATGCCTTGTTAGATGCTGTTCGATTATTTTGAAAGAAATTCGATATTGCCGACTTGGAATTCATCCAACATGTGAAAGAATCCTGGTTGGAAGACAAAGCCTCCACCATCAATGCAAGTTGGAAGAAAATTTGGCCAGAGGTTGCTCAAGGGCAAACGTCGAACGAGAGTTCCATTCTTATCCAAGATTGTGTACGGGCTGCACCACAGATTGGTGGAGAAGAGTCCGAAGACATGAATTCCTCTCACGTTGCTGAGCTCTTGAATGAGATTGAGGAACTTTCGATCGAAACTATCGAAGCAATCCTCGAACTCAACGCTGAAGACATTGCTGAAGAACCTGCCGAAGAGCAGCGAACCTTGAGATATGCAAATGCCACAAGAATCATCAACAAGTTGAAGGACCTGATCGAAGAAGTTCAAGAGCTTGATCCCTTGATGACTAGGAGAATGAAATTCAGATATGCCTGTGAAGTCGCAATCCATGCGTATGAAGAGCTGCATAGAGATCTCATGATCCGGTAGAAACAGACTCGGCTGGTCGCATTTTTTTAGCCTGGGCTATGAAAATTGTTTGATATCATTTTGGAATTTTATAGGACGATTTTGGAATATACTTTTGTTCGTTGCTCGTAAAAAATTTTGATTAATATATTCTGAAAATGAGAATTTACTTCGTTGTTAGATAAATAAATTTTGACACTTGGACGGAAATCTCCGAATTGGAACGGAACCCTCTATTTCCAATAAGGACAATGCTTTTTACGCGGATTTTTTATACGTGGCACTTTTGTGGAACGCATTGATCGCGTAAGAACAGAAATTCCTGTACACAGTTCACATTGGGAATGATTGATTCTGGAGATTATTTCTAGGACTGATAATTCAAGATCTGTCCATTGTTGGTTTCTTTGTCATTGATCTGTCGATGAATGTTCACGATCCATATCATTGAGACGGATATGAGAGAAGTCTTGCAATATGAGATCAAAAATGTTGATCCCCGACGTCTGTAGACTCACAGCAAGAACTTTCGTGATTCAACTAATGAAAGATAAGAATGGAGTCTCAACATAACTCCATTTCAAATGATTCATGGGAGGTTTCCAACTTTTTTCACAAATTTGTTCGCATTTCCACAGTTGCCTTCATGAGTAGCTTCAAGGCTCAAACATCAAAGTCATGAAAACAAGAATCTGATTTCGGAAGTTGCGACCTAGAATGTTGTATTTTTCACAAGGAGACTCTCATCTTCCCATGGCTAGCTATCTCAAAGTGAAATGAAATACCTACCACCCTAATTCTTTGGTGGAGTATCAAAAAATCTACAACAACTCATTTGAAGTGCAATGAATACAAAATATCGTAACCCTCAACGGAGGGATACACATCTCATTGTTTTCTCAATGTATTCTGAGGCGAGACCATGTTTTTTCCGTTGAGTTTGACAATACGGGGTCTGTTATTTACCGAACGCAGTGGTTCCCATCATCACTACGACTCCAATAGTATCAATCAACACAAGCAGCTGAGTTTCTCGATTCCAATATCCGGAACAATGTAGCATCTCTTCCCGAATACGATTACACCCAGAAAAAATTTCCTCAAGAGTTTCAGTACATGGCATTTTATTTCATTCCATCAGTCCATGATTTTAATGAGTGAATTGATCCAATTCGTCTCATGAGTACTCCAGAGATTGACAATTTTCATATTCGGACATGAATTGAGTATACCCAACATACTCCCAATTGGAAACCTTATCCAATGATCTATGAGATTATGAAGAAATATGCATAGTATGTTGAATGTGAATGAAAGGCAAGAGAGAAAGATTGAATCAAAAGCGTTTCCAGGTTTCCGTTGCAAACTTATTGAGACTATTGGAGATTCATTGATCAATACATTATTGACGAAGTTTCCTTTACGATAATAATCACCGTTACACGACCGATCACATCCTCGCAGGGGGTTATGTGCGTGATTCCTTGCGGAGAATGGACTAGGTAGAATCCTTAGGAACACCCCAGAGGATTCCCTGTGTTCATCTGTACGTTAAGTTTTAATTCGTGTCAATTGGACTTGGAAATTCTTTGATACGAAACAATTTTAGTCATGGAAAAGGAAATTTGAAGAACAAGTAGGAGACCAGGCGCAGCTGTGTTGAGGTCACGACTGAGTCAAGTGTAAAGTATACACGTTAATTTGTGACCTCAACACAGCTACGCTTGCTCTCCGATTTGTTTCTGAATTATGAATGGTTTTATTCCCTAACAAACATTTTCAAGTCTCATCGAAACTGATTAACGTACAATCACATGCAAGGAATCCGCGTGGTTGTCCTACAGGGGTTGTGCCTGGTCTATTTTCCGCGAGAAAACTCACATGGATCCCTCGCAAGAATGCGGCTGGTTGCATGACTGGTGATTATTTTCTTGAAAGCAAGGACCAAATGAATTTTAGAGTTCTGGAGAGTGTGATAAGCATTGGGCAACTCAATGCAAAGTAGGGATCTATGGGTCCTGCCTCTTGACCTGATAAAGCTTTACACCTGATCTTCTTGGAATTCCTAATATCAAACAAATCTTGAATATAATTCTTTAGAAACCGAATTGCATTGAACACAGAGATCCGTTACATGAACTGTGTTGGATTGCCGGGATGTGCAAATATCGTGAGGTTAGCTTCGGATATGTCAAAATTTCGCAATTCTTCAGCCTACTCAAACCAGCGTATGGTTCGAGGATTGCAAAACGAGAACTGACAAAAGTCAAGACACTTGTGAATCCAATATTTCTAACGTCTCTAACGAACTATCAAAACATTGGTATGATTATTATTCATAACAATAGTGAAGAGCATAAATATCATGGGCAGATGGTTGATCGCACAAACAAGAATGTCTGTTATGATTTACTGAAGAGCTGTTTCCACTCCCGATCAAGGTTCAGCAGCAGTTATTTGATCACAGAAACTATACCGATCCTTCCAATTTGATGGAACATATGCTTTATTGTCAGCAGTGTTATTCACTCGTGGTCTCTCCAAAAATCTTCCGAAGCCTCTGGTTATCGACAACCGAAGGTTTCTAATCTATTTTCGTATCCAAAATTATACTGAAAAGAAATTAATAATTGGTATTTAGTCCGGCTTGAGATGATTTTTTGATGGAAGAAAAGATCTAGACATACTTTGTGAAGTTCGAATTTCGCTGTTGTATTTCTGACGATCATTTGCCAAATTAATAAGTGAAGTTTTAAGCCTTGAGAATTGTCCTCCATGACATATGCAATAGTTAAGATCAGATCCAGCTATTTTTGTATGTGAGCACGAACTATCTCTATCAGGTGCATAGAATTCAGTACATTGTCGCTCAACCAAGGAATCCATTGAATTAATTGATTGTGAGAGATAATCATCCTAGATGCTGAATAGAAATAGAGTTCACATTGTAACGAATATTAAGACAGGTTCGGATTTAGGAAATCTTCAGAGCCGAAGTCGTTTTGTAACATTGAAGTAAGCTATTTAAGAGCAAGGGGTGGGGGTAAAAAATTGCCCACTGAAGCAATTTTTTCTGTGATTGCAATACAAAAACGAATAAAGAGACTCAAAACAGTAACTTACTATCATGCACAGTTGGCTTTCCCTCTAAGATTGATCTCTTTCTTCACAATTTTTTCGAGGGACACTTGTGCCACCACAAAGTTAGCTCAACTGATTTTTCAGTAGGAAATAATATCAACAAATTTCTCTTGTAATTGAAGAATTTACCTCTACTATCAACATAACGAGGAGAACACGGAAATATACTCGTAAAATGATATTCAAGTTGCCTCTAGAATCTATCTATTCGATAATAGGTCTTCTACCTCGTGCACTGAAATCCATACCATAACTAGTAGCACTACTTTGCAATTATACAAAATCACAGAACCACATGGTTGATGCTGAAATATATTCGATACTCATTACATTTATACTCGAATAACTTAGATTCCATGGAGATGGAGTTAGGTTGTCAAGCTTTTCTTCACATGTTAGCAATGCACAAACTTGATTAGGAAGCGCCTTCCATAAATCGTTTGCTTTTAAAGTGATATCGCATATTTGCGATAACATCAAGGATTGGTGATCTTGTTATGGCAAAAAAGGGTGAGTCACCAGCGAGTATTTCAATACAAACCTAGATTAACGAGTTTGTCGCACAGATCACTGTCGAATTCATTTACGTGGCCTGCCCTTTGATTCATGACGTATCTTGCTGGAGTTTGGCTACTTCTACAATTCAGTCTTTTTCGTGAAATCATTACCAGTCAAGATCGAACTCTCATGAAGGAGATAGTATAAACCGGCTTGGATGAACGCTAATGCGGCGCCTGCAATGATTCCGGAGTCATTATACATTCAAAAGTTCTCAATGTTTGATGATAAGTGCTCAGGAATGATATTAGAACAACGTGGACTTCCATTGAACCATTTGCATTGAGATGATATTTGAGACAGTTTCAGTGAGGAGTCATGCAAGTGATTTCTCAATTTGCTTCCCGTGATACATTAATCACAAGCACGAAAATTCAACCAATCAATCTGACGATCAATAACGAAACTTGGTTGCAATTATTATGAGGATCCGATGATGATCCCTCATTTCACTCATTCAACATATGCGGACAAACGAAGCTTCACGCGAGCAACATTTAGCTCTGCCAGTCACACGTGAAGCTTTTGACGGATGATTTGACAGCCGAATGTGTTCTAAGCGTGGCATTCTTATTCGAACGTGAATGATATAAAATCATTCTCGCAACAGAACAAAGTGAAGTGTGACGGGATCAATTCGTTGAGATGTTACCAATGATTTTGGAACATCGAGAAAGTATTGCGCTAATCTCACAGCCAAGTGATGTGCAATGTATTTGTTAATATTTCTACTGGTAAGAATTGATCTAGTCTCTCCCAACCGTACTTCTACTTATATGTACTTCCTGTGATATGCACACTCCATGGGTGTCCAAATTGACACCTCAACCAAGTGTTATATTCAGACCTGTGATACACCATGTCACGCGATAGACTGGTATCAGTGTTAATGCTGGTGTCCGAGAATGATTCTATGCATTCACATTTTTGTCATATGACCAATCAAGACTTCTTCTTCTATTCTACTCAAGCGAGGGCAAACTTTCACATGTGGAGTGATTCATTGGATGAAAATTTTGAAAGACATTTTGAAAAGGAACGACTGCGCCAGTTAGACTGTCATGTTATCACTCATTGGAATCTTTCTTGTCTCACAGAATGAGCAGAGATAAAACCAATTTGTTTCACAGGAGCTACCTTGTTAGATCTAGTAGTATATTGAGGGTTAATCCCTATTCACCCATTCACCCTGGTCGGGATAAATTTGATTTATCAGTCCAAAAGTTTACTCTAAATCATGGATCATCCTATTGATATTACAAGGTAGCGATTTGGAACTCGTATTATTGTGATATTCTAGATCTGGAACCGTCGAAAGGGAATACGTTATTCCCTTGTGACTTGATTAAATTGATCATCAATGAGATTGAGATTAGAACGTATAAAATTCTCAGAAGTTGATATCGATTCAATTGTGATATGCGAACTGATGAAGAAAATGTGGGTCGAGGCTGTTAGAAAATTTGAAGAGATTTGGGGCAAGTGATTCCAAAATCTTATGTCTATCAGTCTATCGTACGGATCATGATCGGATATTATTATCGGATAGATTATCGGATACTGTATCAGGCCATCAGACCGGAGTTTTCAATTAATCTTATTAATTCTTGAGTCGTCGTGGATGTTGATAGCGTTCTTAATCTTATAAGTAATTGCCACAATATCATCAGAACTGATCAAGATATTCTGAAATTTAGCGATGTTGACATTGGATATTCTCTTGATGAACCGTATGTTGTTAACATGTGAAAGAGATGACTCGTGTCAACTTCACGCAACTTGATGGGAAACGTAGATAGATTGGAGTATTTCATTTTCAATGGGCTCATTGACAATGAGACCTAAGAGTGATTCACTTCGATTAAGATCGTATATGAGGGAATTCCAGAAACTTTTGACTTTTGCTGTCACTCCTCGATCATTTGGGCTGTACGACGTCTCATAAGGCCTAACCAGTCAAATTTTCTTTGTTCAGATGTCCTGAAAGTGGAAACCGAATTTGGGATCGATTGGTGGATGCGGATAGATACTAGAGAAAGTCATGAGCGAGAAAACACCCGAAAATCGAGGAATTGACGTGTTACTCGGACCGACTCTCAAAATTTGTTGAGCTCTCACGGTTCTAGTGTGCTACAACGGGGTCTGTAACTTTGCGGGCATGTTTCTAGTGATCCAAAGTTGTGATTTTTCTTTTAGTGGGAGATGTACATCGATGTACTGAGCCGTGACAGGCATTGAACGGTCTGTCACTCCGTTTCGATAAGAAATCATTATTCCTGTTCTTAAGCTCATGAATGCGCTAAAAAGTGCATGCACTTTTTAGCGCATTCTAGAGGGACTCTGCGATGAACTCATTGTCTTACCCACGCGAAAACAAAGGAATCGACCTATTGCACATCTATGTACATCAATGGGGAAATCAAGGAATTGCGTTCATCCGGAATGGAATTAGTGTTACTCGTGGTATATTTACGCCGTTTTCGGCGGTGTACACTTGCTGTAATCAACGGACGGACTCCTAAATACCGAGAAATAGTAAGTATCAGAAAACCAAATCCACTTCGCTACGCTCAGACTCTGGCGCGTTTGAGAGTGCCATCTGTTTGAATGGGGACAATTGACAATTCTATATAGACGAAATCGCCTCGGAATGTTCTATCAAATCTTTTGGAGAGTTCAGGGACATCCGGATTGGTATAGAAATGACTAGGATCGTATTTGATGTTGGTATTTGACACTCTCCACGAAGAAAAATTTTTCCCGAGACACTTCAATATTTAGTGTATTTTTGCCACCTTTCAATAGATCACAAGCCTCCATCATTACTATTGTGCGATTCTTATCACGCATTCTGAAAGTTGAGACTTTTTCATGTCTATTCAAGTATTCTGAGAGACCCCCCAACGCTTACCCAAACAATGAAAATTCAAAAACGAATTTTCCAAAAGTACTCGCTCAAGACTTTGTGCTGTAAGTCGTTTAGCGATTTTTTCAGATGACCCACATGGAAGATCATGTTTTCGGAGCCTTCGAAGAAAGGATATGAAAAATTTCAGACATGTACACAGCTTTTGGAACGGAGTTCCTTTACGCTCGTCTGAGGAGTAAAATCGCGCGCAATCAGCTGACCGACACGGCCCCGTGGAACGAGATTCGATGCAACCCGTCATACGATGCAACGAAAAAGCGACACTTTTGCGATATAGATATACTGCTTGCGCTAAGCAACCGTACTCATTCTCATCGATCAGCATATCGCATCAGATGCCGAATGACGAAATTCGTCTGCAATGGTCTACCGTCTGAATGCATGCAGCACTATCCGATTGTTGTTGATGGTATTGCTATAGATCTACAATGATGCTGAGAATTTAAAGTCCGGACGAATAAGACATTGCTTTCATATCTCAGAGGCACGAAGTTTTATTGTGACATCTTAGATCCAAAGATTCAGTGAATCCCAATAAAATTCTCTTCTTGATATTCAATCAGCTCTGATACATTTTGTGAACCTGAATTAGGTTATAGGTAGTAAACGACCGTGGGTGGTGAGGATTCAGATTCAAATTTAGAAGCTTTTTATGTCCCCCACCATAACCTTTTAAAGAGTTCACTCAAGGCCAAGGACTCGGCATTTTATTTACATAATAGTGCATAATACTTGAAAAAATGATGCAAACTATCTCAATCACTCAGGGGCTCATTGGTGTGCATCTTTATCGGTATCGTTCACTGAAAACAAAACAAAGCAGAAAGAGCTGGATGAGCCAAGCAGAATCTGCTTGGCTTGTCAGGTAGACGTCGACCGCGGTACACGCCCTGTGCAAATCATACGATTGCTGTGGAACGACTGGATGGAATGACCTGGAATTTTGAATGCACATAGTTGGAAAGCTTTGCTTTCGCACTGTGGAAGATTTGTGCCAGAAAATGGTTCCAGAAAAATTAGAAAAATCATAAGATTTCTCATCATTTTCATGTGTTTCTCGCCATGATCGATAGCGGGAGGCAAGATTTTCGACATGCGAGGAACTTTTTCAGTTTTCAACCATGACAAAACTCAAAGCGAGAAAGTTGTTCAGAATTGTGTAAATAATGTGAGTCTCCAAGATTTAGATCAAATGATGCAAAAGAGAAAAAGTTGTGGGAATTTCTTTGAGATTGTTTAGCGAGGCGTCTTGATTTTGTACTCGGGGGCCGCCGGGAGCCGTGTACGAAAACTACTGAAACTCTTTTTCATTTGCACTATTCGATCTAGACATTAGTGGTCAAGATTATTTACACAATTCTGAACAACTTTCTCGCTTTGAGTTTTGTCATGGTTGAAAACTGAAAAACTTCCTCGCATGTCGAAAATTATGCCTCCCCCGACCGAGCATGGCGAGAAACACCCGAAAATGATGAGAAATCTCATGATTTTTCTAATTTTTATGGAAGCATTTTTCGGCACAAATCTTCCACAACACGGAAGCAAAGCTTTCTAACTATGTGTACAAAAAATTTCAGATCATTTCATCGGATCGTTCCACAGCAATCGTATGATTTGCACAGGACGTATACCGCACCTGACGTCTACCCGACAAGCCAAGCAGATTTGGCTCTCAAGCAGAAACTGTCCGGGTCTCCAGCTCTTTCTGTTTTATTTTTTTCTCAGTGTTACATGATGAGCATTTAAAAGCTTGAAACTCACGAGGGGAGCACCAACCTTGTGGAACACGGATCTTGACGAAACTCTGGGAATCATCTTGTTTTGGTGCAAAATGAAGGTATCTCCAAGGGTTTCGTCCAATGGGCCTCCTATCCTAAGATACAGTCATGGAGATTAACACTGTCAGTATATCTATATATGAGTCACTTTAACACGTGCCTATATCGCCAATGCTAATTTCCATAGCTGTATCTCGGAATAGGAGGCCCATTGGACAAAACCCTTTTGGGTACCTTCATTTCTCACCGAGACAAGAAGATTCCCAAAGTTTCGTCATAATCCAGGACCCGCAAGGTTGGTGCTCCCCTTGTCAGTTTGAAGTCGATCAAAATTTTAGACTTTATTGACATTTCCACACGTCTTATCGAGGCGAATTTTGGAACTCCGTTCCTCACGCGTTTCTCAAACGCACACGAATGTTTTCCATAATTTCACTTTTAGAGGCCAAAAGTCAAAAGTTTCTGGGATTTCCTCATATACCTCACCCTCCTAGTCAGGTATCCTTTAGTCGATTTTAGTCGATGGAATCTCATTACTCCTCTTCTGATTCTATGATGTGAATAAGTTGATTCTTGTTTTTTCAATGCTCATTTCAAATGATGAGTTTCGAGAATTGAGACCCTCACAGAGGTCCCATCGACGCAAAATTTTTCATAACTGGCTCAACCCACTTTTACAATTCGCGTTTCGTGAAGATTAGAAAGGTCCGATATGAAATGAATACCGGACTCTCAACTACCTTCAAAAAGATCGCTATCCACGTATTCAAATTCTAACCTACTTTTCAACCCTTAAGAACACACGAGTTTCCCTCATCCATCACCAAACTTTGAAAATTCCACTATCACACACGGAGTTGACCTCTGCCAGTCTAGTTCAACCTGATGAGTCAATGCAAATATATCTCGAGTGGCTTAATTAGCCTCCCGACACAAACCACAAACACACGTGCACACAAACAAACATGACTATACTTTCACAGAGTCCAAAGAGACATTTTATGGTAAACAATGATCTTCGTCCCAGATGTAAATTGAGAAAGAGGTCAGCTCTTGCGTTGGTTAATAACCAAGCGTAATTTTGCACTTCCTCCGCCTAGTTACACACACACACACACACACACTCACTCACGACTGCACTCAGAAAACGGGTTACATGTGCACACACATAATGAAGTTGACTATATATATCTTGTAACAAACTTACCCATCACCAAACCAGCGAAGATTATTTTCCAGTGAGGAGTGTAGATTTGAGGATTCCCTGTATGGACCATAATGACCGATGCTATGGCTGCGGCTATTGAAAGCCGTCACTCTATCACTATTCTATTATCTGACTTGTAAATATCCTCCATTGACCACAACTCAGATCAGATGATCACACAGATTTTGAAATCATTATTGCTTTTGTGGAAGCCATGTTGCTCGTGGAGCCACTGCTGCTTTGATGCGATGAATTTCAGCTCGATTCTCTGTATATAGAGTGAAAAAGAAAATCTGAATGAGGAATTGCTTGGAATAGGGCAGAAGGGGGCCCGCGAGGCTCGTGAATCACTCTATCCGTAGAATCTGAATTCTAATTGGAGGCGAACGCGAGCGCATAGTTAGAGATAAGATGGCTCGAGAGACCCACCTTAGCTGTATGCACCCACTCGAGAACTCGTTAATTATTCGGGAATTTTCTTTCATCACGAAATTTCCAACGGTGACTACTCATTATTCGCGTACCGCTGAGCTTTGGAACTCGAATACTTGGCGTCTAGCGATTTCGATACTTTGATTCCATTGAAATTAATCAATTCTCCGATATCCAAAGTCACATTATTCATTTAGCCCTGAGGTCGACCGAGGGGATTTTCAAATTGTCATTCGGATTTTTCATTTTTTCGATAAGAGTGTTCATCCCAATCAGAAGTATCGGATGATTGTTAGTACAGTGAATTAGCCTAGTACTATAGCTGAAATTTTTAGGTCAATGGGTTGAACTCCTGTGAAAGAACCACTAAACCGAAAGTAGAACTCTAATCAAGATCCTGGTATGCATTAAAACGAAGCTAAATCCATCATTCTACTGAATAAGCATTCAAGAATTTGTGTTTCCCGTCAATAGTATCAAACGATATGTTCTAACACGTTCGATGTGACGCCGAAAACCACAGTTCCATTTTTGTTAGGGCTGCCGCGATACGAGACGACACGACATTTTACAATTATCGATGTCGATGTCGTGATTCCAGCATGATATCGTTATCGCTATCGATGTCGTGAAATGTCGTGGCTCGATTGTCGTTGTCGTGTCGATGTCGAACGATAGTGTCGTCGACATTATCGATATCGTCTTCAATTTTTCTATTTTATTAGGCAAGTGCGACACTTACAAGGGGACGACGAGGCCTTTCGATCACCAATCCTTCCCAGAATTTTTTTACAGTTTGGTACTACCTAGAATATGAAAAATCTAGAGTAACTACGTCAAATGGGCCTCCTGCCCAAAGATACAGCCACTGAGATTAGCATTACTCATATAGGCTCATGTTAAAAAGTGATATAAATAGATATCCTGGCAACGCTAACGTTTCTGCTTGTAGCTCCGAACAGAAGGCCCATTCGACGGAGTTACTCTGGAATCTTCATATTCCGGGTGACACATAACTGTAAAAAAAATTTGGAAAGGATTGGTGATCCAAAGGCCTGGTCCTCCTCTTGTTAATCAGGGTGAAGTAAGTTGAACGTAGAAGCACGTATTGGAACATTGGAACATCACATTACTCAAAGATGATGCGGGCAAAAAATTTGATCAGATATACAGAATGAAGTACTATACATTATATTCAGTGGATAATTCATACCAAAATGATCTCATAGGGGCGCAAAATGAAGCTGATTTCTAAGGTTCAGAACCTTCTTACGTTGGCTGTGAGTCGAATGTATCAGATGATTAGAGAGCCTAATATGATTGGCACTTGGAATTTCCAAGGGCGTCTGTTATAATACCAGAATTTTAGAATGGTGGAAAATACACGTTGTAGGATATTCGATACTTGCAAGCATGGCACGAGATATGTTAGCAATAATGCCGAGTTCTGTGCTAGTAGAGAAACTATTTCTCCATGCTGGAGTTGTGACTACACCTGACTGAAGCTTCTTGAGTTATCAATCGCTGCCAGCGATGTTATTTTCTTTCTCATGTACTGAGAAAAAAATTTTGCTCGCACGGCCGTGCGGTTTGCCGTATGACCAAAATAGTATCTTGCTAGCAGGAGAATACCGATTTTGTCATCGCATCAAGCCACCAGAATGGTTCGGCAATCTGGTATTACTGACAGAATGAATAAATATAGGTAGGCCATGAATATGAGCCGTATTTTTCGAATGATTCGATACCCGACAGAGCCACAGGCACATCACGACTACCTTGCCACCACAGTCATCCAATTTCTCGCACAGAATGATGTCGGTGATGGCAGAGATTTCTTGAGGTTATCCATACAGATTGCTGCAATAACCTAATCATTTTGCAGTGGTGACAATCCCGTATTGGTCCATGGCAATACCACGTAATAATACAATCGCATTGTTCGGACGGCAATATTTTATCTTCAGTAAGGGTGACGATTGGATGCATGAATTGAAGGATTAAAGTGCTTTGCATATCAATTCTCCACTTTGTACTCTTTCAACGCTTTTGTTCAATAGAATTAATGGTATCAAAACACATCTCATTTATTCCTTGGGGACTTGGAATATCTCCACTTACAAATGGAAAAGTGACCATCGATAACGACAATATCGCAATATCTCGCGATAAATTGTCGAACGATAAAATTTATCGTCAAGTTGATGTCGATGTCGAGCTCACGATAATTGAGTCATATCGTATCGATGTCGTTGTCGAAAATATCTATATCGCGAGACGACATCGATAAAATATCGGTTATCGCGGCAGCCCTAATTTTTGTGTGCGAACCACCGGCGGGACCCATTTAATGGGATTTTGATCACCGTCGCACACAAAAGAGGACGAGCGGTTGCCACCGGGGGGACTCGTCACAGCGAAAGTGTTAAAAAAGATTGGAATCTCGAGGAATCACATCTGATCAATTTTGTGCTTAATCTAGATCAAATTTGATAAATTTCCTCCTTGAATGATGATCAAAGAACTCGCACAGTAAGTAAACTAGGGCTGAGAATATCCGCTAATTATCCGGATGCTTCTCGGATATCCGAATATCCGGATAGTAAAAAGTTGTATATGTATAAATATCAAACATCACGAATCCAGCATAATTCAAAAATATCCGGATATCCGGATATGCAAAAGTCCCAGCCCTAACGAAAACATACGAGGAAAATTCACAAAAGTTTAAATTCCGTATCTGCCGTGCTCAAAAAATATCTCGACACAACGATCGCAACTAAATTGAACTTTCGAATCGTTCGAATCAATCTGTGACTAGAAATCCAAGTTTACGTCTTCCCCGCGTAAAGCACCAACTTTTCGAATGCGACGATTGCAGCATTTTCCCGTCATTTCAGAAACGCTCAAATTCACCCGACAAAGCGATGAACGTCAATTCTCTCATTCTCTTTCTTCGTTCAATCGTATTCCCATGTTCTCTCATTGTATATCGAGTCTAACAACCGCTTCACAAAACTCGCGTGCATGGTTGAACCACCGAACCGACCATACCCGCTATACACCGACAGCCGTCATCGTTTCACTACTGTAGAAATGCATAGAACATAATGTACACGACAAAGCAAGAGAGAGAGAGAGTGTACAAAGTTCAAACTGATTATTCCGTCACGAGTCACGGAGTCCCAAGAGCAGTTGACGCAGAGACTCGGAAAAGGGTAGAGAAACTCTCGTACTCTCTCAATGTTTCTTCACCCGCAATTCTCCCGTCATACACGACCACATAACTTTACTCTCTCCTTCCCTTTACTTCTACGGAAATCAAATCGAGCGCAATCTCGTACCATTACAACAACAGCAGCAGCAGTGGGAGTCGTTTTCCCGATTCATCGAGCTTTTTAAATCTCACTCAAATTCCAATACTGATATCCAAACTTTTATCCATCAACAAAAAAACTGCACAATATCCATTTGATCTTGTTTTCGGTCACTACCAAATCCTCAAAGTACCGCACAACACTAGATTCAACCGGTTTCATTCACAAGTGAGTACATTTTCAATTGAAAGTGTTACCCTTTGGATGAAACTTAAAGAGATCACGCTCGGAATGATAAATACACGTGACGATTTTCAAGCTCGACGATACGAGAATCAAGTTGGTACAAGGCGCTTCGTCACGGCCTCACTGACGTTGACTACGCTATCGGGCAAAGCTCTGAGCGGTTTGGCCGACCGACGACCCCCCACTACTACTACTATTACAATCCGGCGCAGTCGCTTATACTACTATCCAAGTGCGGCTGCTGAGATCGAGCGCCGAGCTTGCGCACACCTGTGCGTGTGTATTTGAAACGCAAGCTCGGTGGGAACTATGTGGTTTGCAATCGTCGAATTTTTTTAAGCGAGTCCAAATATTTGATGAATCTTCGTCCGATCATTAAAGGACTAGGGTGAGCTGATTACTCATATTTCGGATACCACATGATAGATACAAATACATAACACACTGCACGTTTTTTAGCGAGTGGTAGAGAAGATTTGGGTTTTTGGTATTTGGGGATAGTGTTTTCAGTTGGAGAGACTGAGGTTATTAGGGTCGAAGTGATATATCTTAGGAATTTACATTTGTAAGCTTTCGGATTAATTTGATGAGAATGTTTAAAGACACCTTCGGGGAATATCGAAACCAATAGCAAAGTTTCATGGGGCTGGTATGACGATTTCAAAAATGTTTCTCTGATGAATCTGTAACCTGGATGGTCAATATGAGATGTAACACTTAAATGCCACTATCTCTCATGTGCTTCGGATGAAGAGATTGATTCTTCGGTGGAATTATCATTCCACCCACTATCCAATTAGCGAGGACAAAGGAAGGGGAATGTTTCACCATTCAGCTGATTCTGATCATGACATTCTATCAACTGCAAGTCTTTCATAGCAGCAGTCTGGCTCGAGAAAAGAAAACTGTGCCATTGACTAAACATAAATTACACTAATGGGAAGAGTGTTTCATCTAGATGCTAATATTCATGCTGCTTTAGTCACTTTGATTGAGAATCTAGCTTCAAATGAGCCTCTGATACGACTCCCGTACGTGCATGACCAATATAATATTCTTTATCTCAAAGTGCATGTAAATCTTACCAAATACTCACCCTTAGAAGATCCCGGATAGCCGATGACTTAGATGATGCGTACAGCTCACATGAGTTAAAACCATGGATTTCTCCGAATAATAGCTTCAATTAAATACCATACTTCATATTCGTGGTTCAGCATGAGGTTAATGATATGGAAGGATTCTACAGATTCCCAAAATTCTCATCGCTTCATCGGTTATCTCTGCGGTTCTCTACCAATGAGGATGAAAATATTCATGGAGAAATCAAGTTTTTACTAGATCGGTGTAAAAAGTATGTCGACAAAATCAAAGATACAGTCTCGAATACTGATTTTGTTTCGTGCACTGGAATTGAAGTTAATCTGGATTGAACCTGGAAGTTCCATTCGGAAGCTCAAATTTGTATCACAGAAAAGGAAAAAGTCATCACTTCCTTACCATTCAAGGCAACAAAAATATACCCTAAAGGATCTGCATTTGGCAGTTTTTGGGAACACGCGTGTTAAAAGCGATTGGTCATTATTAATGAGATACATCTGTAGAGTTATTTTTGTCATATATTTTTCTATAAAAATCGTGTTTCTTACATAACATCTGTTCAACGTAGTCCAACACATTAATACTTAGATAATGTATCATTTTTCGTATACTTCTGGGACTCAATTATTCTTTTCGGTAATTTACATCGCAGATTGTCTGCTCCATTAACCTAATAAACTGAGAATGAACTCACATCTCATCCACAAAACTTTACAATGTCTCAATTTCGCAATCTTCATACAAAATTTCTCATATGTACATAATATATTATACCCTCAACGAGTTCATCATATCCTATTGATGACATTAGATGTTTAACCTGTCATATCGGTCAGTTTTGGCGTAATTTCAACTTGTAAACTATTATTGAATCGTCCATTTACTGGTCGTCTCATCGGGTGGTGTGTGATCATGGATATCGCAGTTACAGTTGGGACATGATTCATCACTAGTTTATCCTCCAAACAACATCTCTTCAAATTCCCAAAGTCAAACAATAGTCAGTCCCGATTATAATGCGTCGATAGTACGCGATAAGCATTTTTCACCGAATGTCAGCATCCGAAATTCAAACAGAAATAGTTTTCTTATCAATGTGATCAATTTTCAAATGAAACCGTGTTGGGTGTGAACGAGAAACTAAGGCTCCTATTCCATGTAAGACTGCAACAAAAATCCCCACTAAACCCGTGTCAATGAAGTGTTTATAACGGTCTGACAAGAATTATTGAACTACGCTAAACATTTTAGTGAACAATCTTCACATGAAATGATCAAATGTATCTTATGAGGTATCCATCTCCTTCTTTGTACAGCTTTTACACTTGCTCGAACCATTTTTCCTGATGTGTAGTGTTTCGATATTGACAGCTATGACTAATGGTTAAACCTGACCTTATTGCTATGTATTTGGTATTAAATTTGTGATTAGTTGTGAGACTAGGTGATAACATTCATTATAAAATGTAATGAATGCCCGATGCTAGGATGAAAAATGGTTTTTAGAATCATCACCCCGCGTGAGAAATGAATGTATGTTCGAAAAAATCGTAGATGAATCTACAGTGTATATTCTCACGTGGCGATGCGCTCGAAATCGATTCTTGAATTTTTCTCCATCTCGCTATTCAAGGAATCCACTTGAATCCATCACCAAATTCTATCATAATCTTCTCAATTCTGATGAAACTATAGAGAGTCTGATCATTTGAGATGCGAAATGAAATACAAACTCTGATCAAATATCTGCATTGGGATCAGATTGGAACGAAATTTGAAACTTTTTTGGATTGATTCTTGATTTCGTGGGCAATGGTCAATTGAACCAAGTTGCTAGCGCATAGTTTCAACGGTCAAAATATATACAACATACAAAATGTTCAGCCATCACGGGTCTGAGATACTAGTGATTAGTCATCACTGCAATGAGTTTCGAATTCCACTGAGTGTATCCAAAGAATGTTTTTGAACAGATATGTTCGATCCAAGTACCTCATCTCGAGTGCGACGGAAACTTTTCAATTTTTATAAATTTTCCTCGTCTATGAAACTAGTTCACTACACAATTCCGAAGGGCAACCATTTTTCATGATGATTTCCATCGCATGACTTGGTTGTGGGTACGTTATTGACATCTAGTGCACAGACGATCAAACAAAAAACGCACATCAACTAATAACACAAACGCCTTATTAAATTTGATTGATTCTCCTTAGTCTTCGTGGTAAAATTTGTACAATTCTTAATTAGTTCTGGGGGTTTTGTACAGATAGACGAAGATTTCTTCCATATTTTTCATAAAGAACTATGCACGACTATACATTATCTTATGAGGGGTTCTTAGGCTTCAAAGTATCTTTTCCGGATACGATATGATTTTTGGTGGTCAATCCCAACAGCTTGATCCAGGATGGTTCAGCCAAACACCATAAATATGTACGAGTGCAATCTGAACATCTGAATCGGTGGATAGCCTAGATGTCAAAGTTCTTTCGATGGAAAGATCCTGCAAGAAATCGTGGTATTGTAGCGGGATCCAAGATTCCCGGAATAAAAATTGTCCTGGTCATTTGGCACTCTAAATTCTCGATTTCTGATCAAGATTCATCAATATTCCATGGAACGAAAAGAATTATGATCCAGTCTTGCCGTTGGCAGCGAAAATTGAGCTATGAAAATTTCCAGAGAAATATGATGAATTCCTTGATAAACCAAGCTGGGTTCATTCTTAAACACTGAGAGCAAATTGACCTTAAGAGATGATACTTGATTTTATGATAAGATTCCTATTCTGAACATCAGTGATCTTAGGAATACTGTCGACTTTGATATCTCGAGGATTCGAATTAAAACTTACCAATGAATATAGTTCAACAGAAGAGAGCGATGATAAACCCAATACTCAGGGAGATGACGAGTGAATCCAGCTTCGGCATGTTGGCAAAATTTTCTGAAACAGAAAAAGTGATATTCTTGAGCAAAGCACGATTCATAGTTTGCACTAGTATCATGACGATGTTGCGTCATTCGCGAGTGAGCTAACTTCCTCCATCAAACTTTCTCTTCTCGATAAGAATTTTGGTTTCCTCGATTTCATGGATAGTTGCTAAAAGAGGTGGGTCATCTCAAATACAGATCCGATTCGAAAAAATCAGACTTCTGAATAAATTCATGATTTGGATTCTTCAATTGGGAAGAGATTGCTCATCTCTAACTATACTCATAGAGTGTGAGTTTCACTCACATCTTTCAAAGTAGAATTCATACAAATTTTTTCTAGCCAAAACTTGACGAAACCGTCCTAATTCCGTCGAGGTTCTTCAACTTGCAAGGGAGTGTTACTGAAGCTCTTATAAACTAGAAAATCAAGAACCCTCATGAAGTGCACAGAATGAAGCTATTGTCGCATAACCAATGCAGCAAAATTTGCATCAATTTTTGCATGCGTAGGTACACGAGTTTCCAAGCGAGTTTTTCCCGTCTTTGAAGTCGCAACAAGGTTAGTACGTCTCTGAAACACATTCGCTCGCTTCGAAACTTTTGCCATCGAGAGACTAGTGAAATACGAAGGAATTAGGAGAAGTACGAGCTAGAGAGGGAAAAAAGTGGAAAAAGAGAGGGAGAGAGAGAGAGAGATTCGACACGTAAAGCATTGCTTTCGACAATCGTTCAAAAGGTGAGAAATGTGTTGAGTGTTCCTGTTCTTGTCTCGATAAATAGGTCGAGCCTCTTTTCCTTTGATCTTTAGCGATTGCGCAAAGGCAGATTGCATTTTGACCGATTCCTCGTCATTTGCACTCTTCACAGAGCGAATGCAATCTTTCGCCAATCTCACGGTATAATTTTCTCGAGCAGATTTATCACTACTGGAGCGAAGAAGTATCGCAAGGGTGTATTGGGTCAATTGACATACTCTAGTCAATCTTCGAACGTCTCAAATAGAATTCACAAGGCAACGAATCAAAATCGACAATTTTCACTGGATTTCTAATATGGGGGGTCCGAGACTCTGGATTCGTCCTCGGAAAATTGAGATTCAGAATGACGGATTTTTAGATGAATGCGGTGTGAAAACAGAGTTCACATCACATTCCAGATTATTTTTAAATTTTGAACATTTTAATAATATTAATATATGGAATTCTATAGGGTCCATTCCATCTGAAAGACTCACACGGGAGTTTTTGATGTTGCGGAATCCGAATTTGCCTTCGAAAAATTGAAATCAAGAGTGGTGGATCGAATATGGCGGATCTTCAGATCGACGAGTTGTCAAAAAAATTTTCCATCGCATAATATTGTCTTCTTAAATGCTCATCCGGGGATTTTGAGGTTGGGGGATCCGAATCTGACGTTAAAGAATCGAAATTCAGAATGTGACGTATAACGGAATGTGAGAGCGCCGGGGCAAATTACTACTGGGAGGATGCGTGAGTCGCTCCGGTAGGATTTTACGTCAATGGCGAACGCCTTTCCGAGAGATGCGATCGGTGCGTGCTTTAGTCGTGAAGCGATGAGAAATGATTTTACTCGGAGCGATGAATGACTTTATTCCTTGCGCGATGTCGCGCCTCAAATTTGGGCCTGGGGGGCCGGAGTCGCGGCTTTCATGGCTCCGAGGCGGGCGAGCTTCCTTGCTCCACACGTACCACACGGGCTATCGCGGCATTGGCCCTGGGTAAACACAGCACTGACTCGAGGTTTGGAACCAGAAGGGTTCTTACTTTTCGTCCTGATTACGAAAAATGCTTTCAACACCGCGGACACAATGACTCTAGAGCGAACTGCATTTAAACTTGGTTTGGGATGGCGGCGTTTGGATAGGAATGCGAATGAGACGAACTCACTTCAGATTAAATTGTGCCGCGTCTGCCGAGGTGCGAAACACTAATGCTACACACACATACCTCATCCATGACTATTACACTGATTTTACGTGGAATGATGCGAACGCGTTCATCGCGGTGACCGTAGCACGGCCGGGTACGACAATCTACAGGCAAGGTACAACCTGGTTGGTGACGTAGGCGTGGAGGCAGCGAGTCGATGAACTTGGGGCGAGCGGGTCGGTGACTGCCACGTCGGGAAGCCGACGGGCCTGGTGCCGAACTGACTGAGGCTTGGTGCGTTGTAACGTGCAGAGTGACTGGACTCGACTGAGCATGCTGAGCCAGAGGGGCTCGGGTTTATATAGGGAGGCTGCGTCCCTTGAATCCGCGGTATCGTGGACGATTGAAGTGTTTGAGATGTCCGGTACGCGAGGAGTCCAGGAAAGCGTGGATGTCGTCCAAGTCCCGTCTATTCAGCGGCGGGGACATCGGGGTCGTCCAGGATTTCCTGGACTTTGCTTAACGACTTCATGGTTCCGCGTAATGGGCTTGTTTTCCCAGGCTAAAGATGCCTGAAAACCGGGACAGGAGTAATGTCCCGCACACAGAGGGTACGGAACAGTTTGCGCGTCCGAGATTCTTAGGAGTGAGATTCTTAGGAGTGATTTATAAGCTTGTTTACTTGTTTCGAAGTTTCTCCGTTTTAAAATAACGACTTTCTACATTCAATTGGTAAGGCATGAATCAAGGCAGAAATTATTGTAAAATAAGAGTGCATTGCGCACGTCAAATGGCGGGTCTAATATGGCGGATTTCCAGATCGTAATAACGTATTTTCTACATCAAAAGCCTTACTTCCAAATTGTCGGTCCGCAGATGAGACGCATAAATCACTCTGAGCATCGAGTTCGTGTTCAACGACCCCGAAAATTTAATGGTAAACAAGCTTGTAAAGGAGGCATGCATTTAGGGACGGAAAATATAAAGAAATCACAGGGGGCGGCTTACTAGGGAGTAGCCGCGGTGAATGCCATCTAATACGGCTAGTTTTGCGGCAAATGCGCGCTACTGCGGGGGACCCACCACAGGTGCAAGTAGACAGAAGTAGCTCAGAGGGACCTCGCTGAGATTTGAGAGAGTAGCATTTGTGGGGCCATGTTCCACTCCGAACTACTCTACCGCCGCTGGAAGCTACTTCTGGCTACTGTACAGCTTGTGTTGCGGACCCAACAAGTGACCAGCGGTAGTCAAACAGTAGGTCGAAGTAGCCACGAGTGGTCCATACAGGGTGAGAGTAGTTGGAAGTAGCCGTAATTACCTGGCATTGGAACCCAGCGTAGGACAGCGCTACTCCCTCACACTGTACGGATCACTCGTGGCTACTTTAAGCTACTATTTGACTACTGGTGGTCGCTTGTTGGGTCCGCAACTCAAGCTCTACAGTAGCCAGAAGTAGCTTCTAGTAGCGGTGAGGTAATTTGGAGTAGAACATGGCCCCACAAATGCTACTATTCCAAATCTCAGTGAGGCCACTCTTGGCTACTTCTGTCTACTTGCACCTGTGGTGGGTCTCTCGCAGAAGCGCGCATTTGCCGCAAAACTAGCCGTATTAGCCGACATTGGCCACGACTACTCCCTGAGAAATCATATACGCTGAAGGGTTGATCCAAATCATTTGTGTTGTCTAGATGATCGTAACTGTTCACTCAATACATCGGAGTTGAAATCCAATCTCAAATTCCTAAATAACAGCTCAAGGACAAGCTTTCCCAGATTTCTTTAGATATTACTCCCAATGAGTGTATATGTTGAGAAAATTCAAAATTCAAAGAATCCATTGGGACCATTCCCAAGCCATACCTGGAGAATATCTCAAAGCAACATATCAGAACTAGCAGTGCATCAAAAGGCGCAAGTTCCGGTGCGTCCTTCACGCGATATGCAGTGTAGCTAAGAGGGAGTCCGTGCACAGGGGGAGTACGTGTATTACACGCCATAGGGATCGACCGATCATAACTCATCCTAGTTCAGCCCTCAGGCCATATACATACGTACACGTCAAGCGGAACAATATCGCGGCGTGTGAACTCATTTTCAACACCGACTTGCAGATTAATAATTCGCCTTAGAGGCTGGCCACAACTCAACCCTACTCGATATATCAAAGCCAACGCTACTGTCCTAACATCATATATATACAAAGTCTTATTTCACCGCTTCCGTCTAGACACAATCTAGTCTTGACTGCTGGACGAGGGCTAACTTTTTGAGGTGTAGAAGGATCTAAATTTGAGATGCAATGGCTAGAAGACGTGAGATTATGGTCAGGAGTATCTTGAGTTCGGTAGGTACTATGGATGGTAGAGAGTAGAGTGTCCGAGGATGGTTACATGGAGAATTCAACGTTAGTCTCCTTAAGAATTCTAAATGAGTGAAATATTCAGAAGCTACAATTTTGAGGTTATGGGTGGAGCAGAGTCAGACGTAGATGCTAGTGAGGTGTACATCTTGAATAAGTTGGAGAAGGAATGACTCGATGCGTTAGATAGATTCATCCAAATGTGTTCACGAACGTGAGTATTGCATGATTGATAATTGGTGTCAGGCATTTCAAAATATTAGAGTAGGGTATTCTGAGAAATGGGTTTCAGCAAGATCATTGTCTGATCTTATTGGAAGTTTTGCTAGACATGGTTCTCTAGAGACTGACTACAGAAGTGCGGGTCTAGAATAGAACTAACTGTGATGCTTATTATTGGAAAATTCGCCAAATTTGAACAACGTGACCGACGAGTGATGATTTATTGAGTCCGATTGGTATATAGACGGATAGGAATAAAGTGGATGAAACAGCAGTACAAGCCAAGAGAGATGCTCTCAAGGTGGCTTTCAATTTTTTAGAAGCTCCAGAAGCCACACTTCTTATCCATCTCACCATTGCACTCTCCACAGCAGGTCTCGTTTCTATTTTGTCTTTTACCTTTCTTTCTTTGTGGTTATAGTGCTCGTCGGCCATCCTACAAATGATTCAAACCGCGGGAATATGGCCAGAGAAATCATCCAGAGCTCACATCATAGATGATGCTTCTTTCACTAGATGCAAGCAGTGTTATGATCTTATTCCATTTCAATTTATGTTTATTGGATGTCCGACACGGCAAATGGATGAAGCCAACCGAATGCGAAGTCAACATCGGGCTCAGTCTTCCTAAATATTAACCCCTTAACTTTGGACTCCACTTTTCAGCTTCAGAAAAGCTTTCTGATGCGAAAAAAGTCGAGAACTCATTGTAAAATGACAAAAATGGCAAAATTATAAGATTTAAGATTTCCGGTTCTCCCATCTTTCTACAAAGTAGCAACATAGGGATATTTCGTTGTTATCGGAGTACATTCCTGGCATCGTGAGAGATTTTTGAGAATTCTTCCAGATTTCTATAACGAATACAAGGAAAATTCTACAGATATTGTTCTCCGGGCATGTCTGCATTGGTGGACACTTTCAGGAAGCTGGTTAAATTCACTTGAGGGGTTATAGTGGAGAAAGGACAAATTTCCTAAAAATTTGACCAACTATCAACATGTGGTGAACGGGTGAATGACACACTGACGGAACCTCTATTATGAATATGAACATCATTCAAATCCCATGGCTCGGGAAAATTCGCAGTCACTCTATATCACAGTCGGTTTTGCAGGGAAGAGTTGATTTTTTTCATGAAGTTCATAAAAGACCGCAATAGAATCATGAAACAATTGAAGAGTGTGGACGGTATTTTTGAATCCACTATCTATCAATGAATTGTGTATCCAAAATCTGTCACAATGAGGGAAATTCCAATAGCATGAGTTCGATGCACAAATAATTGTATCAATGTCAGATACTTTCTCGAGGCTTAATCAACAGAACAGAGTATGACTCAGATATGTCATTCGAGGATCATATTTATAACGGTTCAGCATCCAATCTCACATTAACTTGACGTGAGATATCACAGTGACATGAATTGGTACGATCGATTGGAATTCTATTGTAGGAAAATGTCAACAAGGAGCTACACTCACATAGCTTAAATCATTTCCGCCAACGACTAGATATATATTGCAAAATTGAGTCGCTTCATAGCTAGAATCCAATATCGCATTTTCTCGGTCCCTCGCAATTCTGTATTACTGCTGCTGCTTTAGCTGCTTCAAATCGATTCATTTTTTTCCATCTCACATTTTTGCATCCATCTCAATATCCCCCATCCTATCACAAATTGCGATTGTGCGATTGATCGATTAATTTCTCGAAAGCATCGAATTCGGAGTGCAACTACGTTCACGTTGATGAGATCTAATGTCCATATCTTTAGAGTCGAGAGCTATCGACCACTGCTAAGATGTCACATTCGACCATCTTGGATTGTTTCGTGTGTCGGCATGGAGACTATAAAAAGGTTACTATAGCCTCCACGTGTGTCGGTATCACAGGTCACGACCACGCGGACGTACACCAAACAAGTATGTCTGGTTGCCTGTTTTCAGGATCATTCGATAATGGTTTGAATTAGTAGTTGATAAACGATTTTATTATCTTAAGCAGTCTCATTACGAGCTGCCCCCCCCCCATTATTTGTGTTGGATATATGGGCTATTCCGCAAAAATTATTAAAATGTTTTGAGCTGACATTCTCGAACGATGTAAGATAAGTTCAATCCAAAAGTTGATTCATCAGCTCCCATCAGAAATAAAAGCTATAGAAAGGAATCTAAATGGTGAGTTGATGAAGTCTGTTGAAGTTGGCTATTGAATGTATGGGTTTTTCAGTCCAATGAAAAATCCATATCTCCCAATGTTCATGTGGAATTGAGATGGAAGTCATCAGTGTAAATTTGGTAGAAGTATGTAGTGATTCAGATGAGCTTTGATTGTCGTTAGATTTAATAAAATGACATGCTAATTCCTGAGAGTTATAATAATTGCAAATTATTCGTCATGTATTCGAGGATTGAGAATCTCATTTGTGTTCCGAGAAAAACTATATCCCATATACATGAATTCTGTAATCGAGAAATTGGCAGTGGTATTTGTATAGAGGAAGGTGATTGCGGATCGGTGTAACTCCTAAAAATACTCTTTTGTTCAGAAAATAACCGATAAACCGAAAGGAATCCGCGCGCTTGCGCGCGGTGAATGCCTAGTTACACTATATCACCAGAGCTATTATCTACGATTGACTTTTCCCCTTGTCCTGAGTGAGCCATCTTTTTTTTTCTTCCATCGTCGCCAAGCCAACTCTTTTTCCCTTCTGACCTCACTTTTCCTGTTCTTGTCTCACCATATACTCCCTAGCCCAATTTTCTCTCCGTCTCTTAAAGCATAAGTTACGAAAGAGTGAGAGGGAGATGGAAGGAAGGAATGATGATGAGGAATGGAAGGGAAGGGAAGGAAGCCTCAGCGCTATCAACAAAAGATAGGGATGAGGTCTCACGAGACCCCCAGGAGAGACGTAAAGCAAGCTTGGGACGCATCGACCCTTGCGCATTGCTAGCCATGATAGTTTCTTTTTATCATCTTGTGCAGCTTTCATTCTTCTCTTCTCTAACCTCGGACATATTGGCAGAGTACGCTGTGGAGGAAAGTGAGGTTGAATCTTGTGTCATTTGGTATCGTCATATGGCAGATTTTATGTCGTCTGCTGCATACCGGATGTACCAAAATGTACTCTGATATCTTCATGATGACTATTCACGTTTGAGGTTGGAATATACTTGTACATTTTGAGCCGTCATAGTACTGGTATATTTTCAATGGCAGAGTGAGAATTGATATGAAGAGTGAATGCTGAGGCAGAGTCTTCAGTTAGAAGTGATCTTCAAACTCCGTAATGAATTCTCAAATTTTATCACAGATGAATCAAGGAATACCTATGGCATGATATTTTTGTGGTTGATCTTCTTTTGATGAGGTCTTTGGAATTGAGCGAGTCCGCCACTTTGTAATATTGAGTTCATGAAGAGATTCCAATCTTTACGAGAGATGAAAATGCATACATCCAAAAATTCCCGAGAAAGTGAACCTATTCTCAACTCAGATTGCTTATACCAGATATTCCATCAGGGCCATCTTGATCCGGGGTTATTTGAGCTTGGATAGCTTCTGTTTTCTCAAGTTCAAAAATAAGTTATGTGATAGTGATCTTAAATATAATTCTAGGGATAATCAAGATAGGCCAAAGATATTGAGTAAATGGAATAATGGGAGTCAAAATTTCAGGGAATGAATCCGGAATCCAGGATTAGGTCAGAAGTAGATTTTGATTTGGACCGTCACGATATCTGAACGAATCTCGTCCAATTCAATACCGTAATTCTGTTTCCTCGATGAGGATGCATTTCTAAAAGCTTCAACTTTAACCAAACCCTGACTGCGAGTCGAGGTACTCTCTTCGTATCAATCGTTGGGAAGTCACTGAACTCCAGTTTATTTATCATCAACCTCCATTTACGTTCTCAGTGTATTATACACTGGAGTTACAATGTATGTACACTGAAGTCATCAGTTGGAGAGCTGAAACTTCAGTGACCTCGGAGGTCGGGTGAGTCCTCGTCACTGGTGTTTCAGAGAAAATCACCAATAAATCAGTGAGGCGTACCATTGAAATTCCAGTGTCTTCAGGGTCCTAGCAGATCATATTTGCCAAAATTCCAGTGGAAAATTCTGTCTATCATCGGTTCCCACTGTTTTGTCAACGAGACACAATAAGACTTCAATGGAAATGATCTGCCATAACCCTTAGAGGACTGAAATTTCAATGAATGGTCTTTTTGATTCATGAGTGATGCTCACTGAAACTTCAGTGATGAAAATTCATCCGACCTCGAAGGTCACTGAAGTTTTAGCCTTCCCACTAATGATCTCATTGTACATGCTCTGTAATTTCAGTGCATATGCACTAAAATCATCAGTCAAAGTTGAACCAAAATACACTGGAATTCAATGCCTTCCCACTGATTGATATGGAGAGAGTACACCATGATTCTGATCTGATTCAATGATGTTAAGTACAAAATTTTGACCTACCAGATCCACACAGTGAGCTTTCACACATCAATTTCCATCCCCAGAACAATTTTTCTCAATTCATCGAGTGAACTCTGTCTCCCCAAACGACGGATATCAACTAATTCAGGACACCATAAACAACTCTCAGCAAAACCCATTCATTCCCAGACAAACTAACAAATTGAAGCTAATTCAAACACTGCACACAAGCAGCAACAGAGTCTATTCCGTATACAGTCGAGACGAACTCAACACGATGAAAACTTTTGTAGAATGAAATTTTCCAGAGCCACCAAGCTCGAAATAGTCCACTTGCAAATTTCATAAGCTCATCATAAAAAGGCACATGCGGACGTCAACGACTAGCTACTGGCAAACTCGGTCGCATGTGTTTCTCGTCATGAAAGAATGAAGCGGGCAGTAGTACTGTAGAATAGCATCTGGTTGATCCAAAAGTACTGGAGTATAGCGTAAAGATGGTGGTAGTGTTGATAGTAGTAGTGGGTCCCATACAAACGTACGAGTACGACACGTGAAAGTTTGTCGTTGAGATTAAAAATTGTAGCTTCTATACCCCTATAGAGCTTGTGTGAGCGAGCGCAAAGTTTAATCACGTTTGGCGGTATACGCTACAGAGTATAGCAGTAGCGGCAGTGTCTCCTCTTCCTGCCTACGTGGTACAAAATTTTAGTGCCCAGCTTCATCGACATGTCTCTGTCTCTGTCTCTGTCTCTTATACACCTAACCAGTTGGATGTATAACGTGCAGAGTTTGTGGTCCCCACGTATTCATTGCTCCTTCTCTATTTCCCTCTTGAGCTGCTTCAAACTTTCTGATTTTGTTGATGGCCTCGGTTTGTTTTTGTTTCTGTTTTGAGTGTATATGCTGGTAACTTTGCAAGTGGCTGTGTGTGGATTTTCTGTGAATGAGTGGATGACTGGTTTGAGAGTCTAAATTTATTTGGTTATGGGGAGTTTTGAATTGAGAGGGGGTATTGATATTGAGCTTTGGGAAAATTTGCAAAATCGAGAACTATTGGTGTGATTTTGAGAGTAAACAACATACAAAAATTCGTGATGATTCACCTCTTCGTCCATATCATGGTCCATCTTTCGGCCCAGTAATTCTGATTGATTTTGTGTGAGAATGATTCTAACTTGGGAGACTTTCTCATTCAGATATGGAGATTTTTCAAAATTTTCGAAGAATAATAGTTTTCTTGGAAAGCATTGCACATCTATTTCAACCAGGAACTTTGACAAACAAATCTACTTGGGTCAAAAATTGTATTGCGGAATCGTGAAACATGCGGCACTGAATTGTTCAAAGAGCCCAAAGTATTCTTCCATGAAACATATATAGGTCAAATAAATATGTTACTTCCAAAAGAGGAACAAAAAGCAGAAATGAAAGGAGAGCTCAGGTGTAAGCCGGATTCCAAAATGCAATACTAAAGAGACAGAGCAAAACGTCGAATGCTTTCACCAGCATCCCATTATGCTACCGTGCCTCTGTATTTACCTCTACCTTTACGTTGTTACTTCTCCTGGGAATTTTTGCGATGTCTTTGAGGATTTTTTGAATCTCAAAAAACTCTTTACCTGAATGTTACAAATGGAGAGAGAGAGAGACATCAAATATTCGACATTCCTTTCAATATCGCTCGTTAAAATGTTTTGGAATGGCTGAATCATTACCATGATGATCGATATTGCCATTTTTCAATCCGAAGATACTTTGCTATAGGAAAGGAGCTGATGGAATAGGAGCAAAATTTTGGTCTTGGTAATGAATGCAAGGTGCTCACTCAATTCAAAATCATACGTTCGAGATATTCTTCCTCTTTTCGAAAGTTCAAGAGAAAATTTCTTTATCAAATTGACCTCAACAGGAGTGAGTTGTTCTGTCCGTTTTGACCATTCTTCATTCAGGAATCCTGAACAGATCAGAATTCCCCATGCAGAGAAGAAATTGCGAAAAAACAGAATAAGCTAGAAAAAAGCTCTCTCGCATGTAAAAACGTTTCCCGCGTAAAGTAATGAACAACTGAAAATGCACACCACATTTTGCCCTTTCCACGTAGGGCAACAATTCATTTCGTTAACAAATGTAATGCGCATACAGAAGAGTTTCATCAAAATTCACTCTTCATATTTCATTCTCGCCACTATGCATACTCATCTTCCCTGTACATATGGAATTTTTCACGATTTTTCATCTCATTCGTCGTCATCTCTTCTCACTATTACATTCACTCGATCTCGAGTTATATGGCTTTGAAAAACTTGTATCTTTTATTTTTGAATGCATCCTTGTAGTTTGAAGAAACAATGAGATGGAAACTTTTGCATATTGTATGCAACATTTGATGCATTAGTTCTGTGTTTCACGCCAAGAAAAATAAGAGCGAATAAGTGAGAGTCTTAAGAAAGAAAGAATACAAGTGCATTTTTCTGCTTACGAAGGTTTGGGAAAAGGAGGACTTTCTGAGTGCGAGAAGATATAGATAGAAAACATAAGTGTGTATAGACAGTGGAAGATGTTAAAGACAGGAGTAGATAGTGCTGAGAGATGCAGTATAGTCGTATAGGTCGTTGAGGAGAAGATGCAACGGTAAAGGCTGGGATGGACTATTATTTATTGCGGCTGATTTATAGGCTATGCTGGCACCATTGGGCTCCAGTTACGCCCTCACACGCTACATTTGAGCAGGGTATATGCCAGGATGCCTCTTCCTCCCTCTCTCGTTGTACTGTTTCCGTTTTCACCTCTACTGGCTCATCTATGCTACGTTTCCTCGCTTATACACTTTTCAAACTCTTGTTTTGACCCGGACTCCTGATTTTTATCTTCACTACACACTGTTATAGAAGCATTGAAGTATGCAAAATAGCTAGTTTCATAATTTCATCAACTTCAAAATCCGGGTGCCCATGATTAGCTCTTTTACTCAATCTAATATGATTTCTGAACCAGGGAGTTGAGAAACGTTGAATGAAATTCATTTATGATGAAGACGATAGATGCCTGAGGGGATTGAGATTCCTTAGAATCCTTCACGGAAAGAATAATCCCAACCAGGGAACTATCATCACTGACTGTTTTCGTCTGTACTAGCATTCCTCCTCATTCATGACACGAATTTCACGAGCCCAATCACATCATAATTTCTTCCTGATATTCTTCAATTGAATCACGCTTATTACTCTAGAAATGTTTTATAGGGATTTTCCACTGTTATGGAATGTATTGAGTAATATCTGAAAATTGATGATGAATCATCGAGATACACAATGATGGGGCCCCAATTTGATCATGTGAACAATGACAATCGAAATTTTCTCAGTACAGAACCCTGGTATTACAAAGATCTTAATCTTCGCACTACAGTGTCGTGTCAACTGTGTCAAGATAAGGAATACGAAAAAATTTGCCAATCCTCACTTTTTGATTACGAAATTCAAATTCAAAGACTAGATTGGTGAAGTCTCGGCGAATCCATTACTCCGTTCAAACACGGAACTTCATCAAAATAGTCGTGCAAGATCCGAAACAAGAATTTACTCCATTCTTAAACCTTTGGAAAAAAACTATCCGAATCCGTTTGGAATCAATCAAATCCACGACCGCTTCAATATCCAGATAAGTTTTGCGACTCTTTGAGATTGAAACTTCAAATTGAGAACCAGATTACAGCAAAAAATGAGAAAATCCCCCTCTATCGTCAACTTCAAACTCAATTTCAATTTCACCTCCACATCATCCTGTCGAGTTTTCCACCGAACGATCTTCATCTACAGTCGTATCTGACACTTTCAAGATCACAAAAAGAATTGATTGCAAAAAAAAAGCTATATAACACAGATTCCACCAAAACCATGCTGCAAAACTCAACACGATCAAATTTGAATTCTTTATTTCGAATGGCATGCCACTAGCATTGCCAGCAAAGCACATACGTAGTTTTTCACGTCGTCTGCAGCACACAACACGTTCGTCACCCCGTAGCACACTTTTTTTTGTACCTCCTTTTCGCCTTTTCTCTTTCTCTATACTTCCGCTCCGACTCGCAATTTCCTATTCTTCGGCGCGGCGAACCGAATCTATTCTAGCCGCGAGCACAAGGTGCAGGCTGGCAGCGCTTGTCGTTGTGTATTTTACCTCCCCCCCTCCCCCTTCTCCTTCTACCACCCTTTCTTTTTCTCCGCTTTTTCTTTTCTCACCATATCGAACCGATTGAGATGCACCTTTGGTATACCAACCTCTACAACCTCAGGGCGATACATAACATGGGGTCACAGAAAATGTCGACGTGTCGGTAGATTGCTGCCTCAAGTGTGTTCTGTCTGACGCGATCTCGACCTATACTACTGTGGCTGAATTCTGAAGCTACAGACCCCCCCAAGGGGTGAGACAGCCTTTACCAAGCTATGCGTCGTCGTTTGTGACACTGTTCTGTTCAGTGGGATTTGACGTTGTACGATGGCTCCCTTAGCGACCGTTGGCCATTTAGACGGAACGATTTTCGACGTATATATGTGAGTGTTGATGTGAGGTTATGTTGATGACGTGTGCGTGTTATTGCAGCGGGAGATGGACGTATTTCATGGGATTATGTCAGTGTGGTGGGCGGAATGGACTTGCCTTGTTTCGTTGAAAGAGGCCTGTTAGAGATCAAGATACTGATCCTGTCGATCACTTGGTACACTTTTGTTCCGTAATAGTAGTGAATGAGTCGAACTTTTGATAAAGACAATGCCTCGTATATAGAAATCTCCGAGTTTCATATGATTCTCACTACTTGAGGGCTTAACTTGGTGGTAAAATCGATACCATTTGGATATCATGGGATATGATATCCAGGATTACATGGAGCGTATAGAAATTGCTCGGAGAATCATTTCAACAATAGAATTGCTCTTTTATTTTGCGAATCTTGGGGAAACTTCTTCCTCTCCTGGAACAACTAGTGAGATGGGACCATAACTCTAATATATTAAATAAAAAGAACGAAATTTCATCAGTTCAACATCACAGGATTCATCTACCTGTACGGGTCATCCAAGTCCAATCTCATGACCATTTGGGCAATCAATGAGAAACAAATTCTTATAATGAAATAAGAATTCCCATGCCTTTGGGAAATTCACAACCATAGAATCCCCTGGAGTCATCGACTGCGGGCTAATATATTTCGAAGTTCATCCAAAATGAGCAAAAATACATCATCCACAATCATCATATCCCATGAGGATCTCAACACTAGAAGAATTGAATTTTTCTTAAAGGATTTGACGTGCCTCCACGCGCCCTCACATTCGCAGTAGAAGGAACAAAGTTCCAGCAATACAAAGCCAAATGGAAAAGGTGACCACGATACACTCACACCTTCACTTCACCCTCATTTTCATCACACACATATATGTGTATGCGGCCAGCAGGATATTGCCACTCTTGCGAAATAGAAAAGCAGAACTAGCCACAGAATGAGTAATGTCACGAAGGTATCGCAGTAGGTAGAGACGGCTCAGGGACACGCAGTCACAGAATACGAATACGTTTACAAAGGCGGCCCACTGTGTCGACGTCTGTCGCTTCGTTTCACAGCCGCTTTTCTCTACCCTCTCGCTCGGCTTTCCTTCTCTTTTGCTCACAACTACGTTTCCTTCCGTTTCTTCATTTGTTACCTCTCACTCGTTCTAGCTTGCACCACAACTGAATCCACAGAAATTTTTCTAGCTGTATTTTTCCGTGTCGTTCACTCTCCTACCTCTCGAGGGAGATTCTATTTTCATTCCGTAATACTTCTACCGGATGACCTTCTTTCTTTTCACCCATTTTTTCCGTCAACTTTTAAGAAGAGAAATCTATTGCTACCTCTCAAGACGAAATATCTCGCAAATCGTCTCAAGAAAATGTTTTCAATCAGCTGTTCCCGGCAACAGTTAGGACCTCAATTTTGCCATATCTCTCATCTTGCACATAAAATTATCCTAAATATCTAAAGATACTTTTGCTCAAATCTATGGGTCTAAGAATGAGCGAGCATAATAATTTTTCACTCATGAAAACCTTGTGCCAGTCAATGCTGAATTTTGTCTTGAAGTTTAGTCGTCTAAGGATAATTGGGTCAAGAAAGATTTGAGAGAAATCTTGTTTCTCGATTCTCGGATGTTTGAGTGCTACAAAATTGCGAGAAATACAATGTATTCGCACCGAGTTTTCCGTTTTTGAGCGATCATTTCGATCTTTCCTCGTGGATCAATCCGAAAACCAATTGCTCAGAAGCAAGGTACAACCTCATGAGCTCGATGCGAAATGCACTATTGCTATGCAGCAGTTTTGTGCAGAATCGATGTCAACTGTTAGATCATCATCGTCATCATTTTCATCAAAATTCTCAAGCAAATACTATCACGGAATATCTTGAGGCAATTCAGTTGGAACAAAGGAATTCAGCGTGCGGGTTTCTCTGTTTCTCCTACTCACAAGGGGAGGACCAGGCCTCTGGATCACCAATCCTTTCCAATTTGTTTTCACAGTCTCGTACCACCTAGAATATGAAGATTCCAGAGTAACTCCGTCAAATGGGCCTTCTGTTCGGAGCTTCATATTCTAG
Source organism: Eretmocerus hayati (assembly GCA_029851415.1). NCBI lineage: Eukaryota > Metazoa > Arthropoda > Insecta > Hymenoptera > Aphelinidae > Eretmocerus > Eretmocerus hayati. The sequence goes on from CM056741.1 coordinate 11,391,395, forward strand.
GAAATACAAAACTGGAAAAAAATTTTGGAAAAGATTGGTAATCCAAACACCTGGTTCTTCCCTTGTCAGTCTTATTTGTAATACGAGTTCAGACATCAAATGAGACCCTTCCCCAGATTTATCTTCATATATCTCCATTCGCCATCAATTTCTGTCAGAGAATCGTGATCAGGAATGAAGAGAAATATTTGAAAAAAGAAAGTCATAACATTTTCATTCCGCGAATACACTTTTATTTAGTGCCATTTGAGCGACATGAAAGTCTCACACGCCTTCGAGGAAACTACTGGAATATATCCGCGAGAGGCTCATATATTTCGAGTCTCGTACACGTGTGACATTTTGACAGTCAGGTTGAAACGAAATAAGGTAAGGCATCGCATATCGCATATTAGATTCTCGGTGTATGCACGCTGAATTCGTTGATATTTGCTGTAGCAAACATGCTCAAATCGATATAAGACGGTGACGTCGAGTTCAACTTACATGTTGCAAGAATTTTAGAATCCTTTCGAATTCATAGAATTGGAGGTAGGGCCACCATTCCTGAATTGTGGCGAAAAAATCTGTACAAATTTAAATTTGGCGTGGAGGTCTAGATTCTTGCAGAAACTCTTCTCCCCCCCCCCCATTTGGATCAGAAAGAGAAGGGCGCAAACTTTTTCCGAAATATTGAAAACAAAGCTCACAATCAATGTTCTTCAAAAAGATATCAGTCCAAAATTCAACCCGAGAATCCAGATTTAAGTCGATCACGTCTAGACGCTTCGAATATTCCAGAATATTAGATGCACTTATCCCCCAAACCTTACCAAAATTCCAAGCGTCACAAATTCAGAGCGACTGATGAGGGCAAGCAATAGAATCTAGAATCAGAATTACTCGGCAGTTCAAAGTATGTGGTTATAGGGGAAGGGTAGGAGACAATCGTCCCATCGAATATTCGTGCCGATCGAGCAAGTTGAAACCACCTCTCACACACCATATTGGCTCGCTCAAATATTCTCGACGTCGGAAATCAAGTCTGCAGACTCTGAGAAATTCATCCAGCCTCGAGGGCGTTGGCTTGAATATCATAGCAACCTCATATATAACCACTACTACTACTCAGAAGGATCTTCATCTCACCTCACAATACGCGATAATTCGAAATTCCACCCAAAGATGAGAGTATAGAACTCAAGCCTGGAGGCAAGGGTATATTTCTATACTTATATGATAGGTATATCTGAAGAAAATCGATTTCCCGTCAATTGCAGAGAAGGTGTAAGGAGAAACGGAGGTGTAAGAACGGTGATGAGCTATTTGGTAGGAGGTGATGCTTCATAAGCTTGAAGATGGAATGGGAAGAAGGAACGAGGACCGTGGTTGAGATGCGTGTCGGCGCTCGCTAAGTGCACCTGGTCGTTGTACTTTACGAGAAATGTTGAAATTCTATGTATGTATTAGAGCATTGACGTCGTCGTAGTCGTCGTCGTCGTCGTCGTCTTAGTTGAAGCCCTTGGTCTTGGTTTGGATGCATTGAAGGTTGGGATGAGGTAAGCAGCGAATGACGTCGATATTCTGAGGCGTAACGTTCATCGGATTTGAGATGGGGACGAATAGTAAGTAGCCTCGAGGTGGAAATCGAGCCTCATCCCTTGCGCATCGTAATAAGTGACTTGGATAGGGTTGGGACAGGAGGGATGGGAGAGAGTCGATTACGATTTGATATTGGCGTGAATTGGCATTGTGATTCAGATCGAGGGTGCGTGCTTGATATGCTGTCGAATTGAAATTTTTATCGCATTCTACAATTGGAAAATTCGGATTAAATAACGTATAAGCTGACGGGTGATCATGGATTCCTTCTTTGGTCATAATTATAACTCTGTGGATTAAATCATGTAAAATTGCATATCGTCGGAGGATGACTTAGGAAAGATTTCCCATACTGGGGCAGGTGGATAAAAATTATTATATGGTATAGACCCCGCAAGATCCACGTGAGTTCTTCCTTCAAATCGTTACAATCCGAAAACGGTACGAAAAAGGTTGCTGACGGAATGTAAGCCCCGGCGTCCAAAAAAACCATCGAAAACCATCAAAAATCCTCATTTACATGTAAGTGGGTTACAGGAGAAATTCTTTGGGGATTGTTGGTTTCATTACCTCAGGGCTACAGTCCTCCAGACGTTTGGAAGACATGTATACACATAAGTTGATGTGAGAACTTGTTTCCCCTCCTGTAAAAATATTCTCAATTTCTTTCTAACTCGGGTTTTATGGTTAGTTGGAGTCTACATTTTACAGGGTTTTTTGGATATTCTCTTCCAAAACGGAGCCGTAAAAATTGCAAATTCTACATTCTGTTTAGGTTACAAGATTTCGCATCAAATTACTCTACGCTTACAAAATCTGGTCATCAAGACTGCTATTATTCCCAGATTGGGACCCCTTAACCTCAATCATAAAATTTTTGACCATCCGATTTCAAAGCTTAGCTTCGATATTCAATTGCAACCCTGAGGACAGAGTAGTACCTCATTCCTATCCATCTTGCAACCACCAGTGTCTAACTACTCCTTTCAGACCCTGCTAGGATGAAAGGTTTTCGAATGAAACAGGGAGATGTACCAGAAGCAATGAATGGATAAGGCATGAATCATGATCAATGATGATGCGATGATGATGTACAAAAGCAATGTGAAATGATATCTTACCACCACCGCTGCTTGCGTCAGCTTGAGAATTGTCAAGCGCCTGGATCTCCATTTTTCGAAGCAGTTTTGTAGTGCCACCAATTGTAATTGCAGTAGCGGTAGTAGAACGCCGTCCTGCACAACAAACACCACATACCACATCCATAAAGTAAACCAGAACACACACTTTCTAACCAAAGCAAAGTTTCCAATCGACATCCCCCTTATGCTTGCATCAACACAAAACTATGCAAATCAACCATTGAACAGGTACTGACAACCGTAGAAACGCCATGAATTTTGAAAAGGAATATTTTAACTAAACTCTAGCTTTTTTTTTTCCTTCATCTATTCAATGACGCTTTTCAGCACACGGGGCGCTATTGAACGTCAAAAACTCTAGCTTCCATGATCAGAATCAGATATCGAACTCGTTATACTGCTCGCTGTAGAAAGAGATCCGTCGACGATGTCTACTCATTTGAAAATCGCAAAATATTTGGAGCCACATGTACAAGAATTTTATACTATCTGGGAAATTTTCCATTTTCAGGAAAATTTATTCAGTGGGGTTCTATGACTTCCAATTGTGTCCATACATTTTTAATTGTCAAGCATGTTTTACCATTCAAGAGAAACAGCACAAATAGAAATGTTGTCGTGACTTTATGTGTTCCAAATGATTCATGATACAATCAATGAGCTGATATAATGAGTTTTAGGATGCTAGAGACGACTGGAAGATCAAATATAATTAGTCACAACCACTATCCACCACCATGTTGTGTTTCAATATCATGTTCATGAAATTATGCCCCAAGAATGCATATGCGATGTTGTGATATATGGAAGGCAATATGAATTTCGAAAATGAAGAGTTCATTATATCCGTACCCCGGGGAAAGGATCATAAGGATGTGTAATTGCACTCACCAGGAGGATAGTGGACGAGTTTCTTCGTAACACTGTAATTTACAGATGGGATCCCAAGTACGCAGTTGATGACCGCAGAGTCGGGGAGAACACTATCTTCTAATGGGAGATATGATACAATACTATAGTGACCATCCTCTGTCTCTGTGATGATGGGCCTCGGTGACTTGATGTCTGGAAATCCACTGGAATTTGAAAAAGTGACATCAGTCGTCTTGTATTGATCATGAACTTCAATGTGGTGATGAGGAATTTGCGAGTCATGTTGTGTGATCAGTTCATGATTGCGGCTGATTTTGGAAGTCTTCTGAATGAGGTAAAAGCACCAATAGTGGAACACCCGAATTTTATACTGAAATTTGGAACAAGGATTTTCTCCGCAAAAAATGGATAAATCGTCAAACAAAAAATTTTGACATGCTCTTCATTGAAATTGAATTTGAGCTCATGCATTGCGACATGTATCAAAAGCTTTTCAACTCCACAAAAAAAAAAACATGAAGTATATGGTGCCTGAACCACCCAGAAAAATACTGAAAATTGCATTAACTGTCTGTTCCACTTTATAGGTTCCTGTTACGCGTTCCACTACTGGTCCCCAAGTTGGAAGACGGTGTTTCACTAGAGGAGCAAAATATGCTACCATAAAATACTAATTACTTCAGTTCTATAAGTTCTTCCGGAGTTCTCTTTTTAGCAAACTGTTCGCAAAGAGTTTCTCTACAATCTAAATCAATCTGATCGTACAGCTTACTCAAGTTGTTTCTTCGAGACCCAAGTGATCAAAGAGTACTCGGTTTTCTGTTCTACTATTGGTGCTCTTGCCTTAATCAGGTCCTAAGGGGACGTCCTTAAACTACGTAGGTGGCCAAGGGTGGAGGGGGGGGGGGTCAAGAATTTAATTTTAAAAAACTACGTTCGGCTACGGAGGGAGGGGGGGTCATCGGCTCTACTACGTAGCTTCATATTTTTAAAGTGCGCGCGTGAAAATGGCTCTCGGTACTACATGATTACAATATTCTTATCGGTCAGATAAATTTTGATTGGATGTAATATTAGTCTATGAAGCCACACAGCCGATGGTTGTACATGTAAAGCATGTGCGTCAGATGTTCATTCGTTCACGCCATTGTTCACATTTGCTGAGTGCTCGTGTGTAAGTATCGTTGGAGGTTCCGAACTGGTCGAGGAACTGGTAAATCGTTTTCATACTCGAGCTTGGCTCACTTGTATATCCTTTATCAAGTATTACCTATGTTTTCCAAATTTATTCCCTAAAATCTTCTGACTTCGAATTCGAATGTCCCTCCATAAGGCAGATAAACCCTCTAATACGTCTGACAAGACGAATCATGCCCATAATCAGGGAGAAGGTAAATGATCTAAATTATAATCACATAGGATATTTTAAAGCAGTCGTGCTACTCCAACTCAAGATATTTTGAAAAATAAAATAGTTCCCAGGATCTTTGGTTCTTTTCGATGGAATAGAATTTTTATTATTTTTAGAAAAGCTACGTAGTTTTTTGGGGGGAGGGGGGGCCAGATTGGCCAAAAAGCTACGATTGGCTACGAGGGGGGGGGGGGGTCAAGAATAATTAAAATCGGTCTACGTAGTTTATGGACGGCCCCTAACGGAAATTGATCGGTTCAGCAGTCATGGATGATGAAAAAATGTCACAAAGTTATGAAAATGATGATATTGATCGACTCACTCGATGGAGATCTCCAGGGTTGGCTTAGGATACAGACCAGCTGCTTGACACGTTACTTCTATGCCATCTTTGCCATCAAAATTCGTTTTCGTATGCCATAATTTGAACTCCTCCTCTGGACCCGTAGCTGAAATGAAAGAAATAATGTTTCTAGTATTGTTAGTGAAAAATTTGATGCAGCGATTTGATAGCGATGAGCATTATTTCTATCCAAACTGTAATGTTGAAAAATGTCAGAGAGAGAAATCTGAGAATAGATAACGCCTTTATTCACTTTCTTCCTATAAACTTCTCAACCACAACAGTATCCAACTCAAATGTTTTTGCAGACGAGGAATTAGATGAATCTAGGACTGCATCAGCTGTATAAAACTCAGAAACGCAGAGGAGAGATTGCATGCAAACTGCATTCGAATTCTGGCATCAGATTTCCAAATCCCTCTGAACTTTTTCTCATTCCCCGCAAGTTTGAAGAAAATTACAAAAATCTCGGCCGAAAGTAGACCAACTGGAAACATTCTGGCTACAGTAAACGCAAAGTGGGTAATTACAACTAGAGACTAAAAAAACTAACCAAGTTCTCCGACACTCTACCCCGATCTCAATTCTTACATTGATAACAGGCGAACCACACTTCCGTTCTCTCAAAATGCAGGAATCAGTTGGAATTTTTTTGTAGCAGCAATGCCCACGCTCGACTTATTGAACGAAACCAGAGTTACTTTTCCTGACAATCTCCAGAGAAGTGCCGTCTCGCATATTCTCGCTCTCGGCATTGAATTCCTAAGTGTATGCGCAAAAGAGTCTCGTCTCGTCGTAGGTTCTACAACCGCACGCCAAAGCTTTCCTCTCTCACTCTTGAACACGGTAAAACTTTCTTCGACAAATGGTCGCTCGGCAGCAAACTTTTATCTAAAATACCGCGGGTAAGTGATTTTTTTTTCATTCCCAACTCACCCCCTTTTTTCAATCCGTAGACAACTCGATTTGCTCTTTCACTCGTCTCTGACACTCTTTATATAGTTCTTGCCCAACCTCAAAATTGAACGATTCAAAGTCAGTACATAGTGAAGATACCGTCACTATTCCAGACGCTTGCATTTTTTTTCCAACTTCCTCTCAAACTAATCTACACCCTTATAACCGTGTCGCCGTTGTCGGAGTCAACTTTTGGCTCTTGGTTCTCGTCTTGTCGGCACACTCCTGAGCAGCCCAACGGAGTTGAGTTCATCCACCGCGAAGTATGCACTCTACGAGGATTCTCTCATTTACTTTTCTCTTTCTTTTTAGCACGGGGTCGTTCCCTGCAGGGGAGTAGGGAAACCGGAGAAAATGGTAGGGATGGAGGAAAGGGTGCAAGAGAATCAGAGGGGAGAAAAAAGTGGGTGAGACTAGGTGGTTGGAATCGAGTAATAAAGCTGGACGACGAGAATGAATGGAGTAACGAAATGAACTGAATATTTTCACGGATATTATAGTTTTTGTCAGAAGCTTGAGTCTCCGTCCTAGCACGCCCTGTATTCTTTGCCACTTTCATTCTCTTCCGCTTTTTCGTAGAGTCAACTGTGGAGCTGTACAGTAAGCTCTTGCAGAACTGTTAACTGTTGACAGAGCTGTTACGCGCTTTTCACTTCTTCCGACCATTGTGTGGCGTCCGTTATTTCATTTTCCGCTTGAAATGATGTTTTCTTCGTAAGCGTGTGAGTTGCAAAAAGGCTAGGAATTTCTGGAATGGAGACTGACCGGTTAGCCTTACAACTGAATTGATTGTTCAGGATCACTCGTGTTTATGCGAGTGTATCGTTCATCGATATGGTGCAAATTCTTTTGTTGCGTGTTTTTGACTGTTGATTGTTTGTCAATTTATGTGGAGATAAGATGAGTGTATTCCATTTCTGAAGTGGATTTCTGTAGAATATCGCAATTCATCACCTGCGGCTGTCCAATAGATATCGAGTGAATGATAGTCTGACCAGCCTGATGGTTATTTGCGTGAATCCAAAACCACCTCAAAGGAACGAGAGTTTGTTATCGCTAGAGCCACGAACAGTTTTGACCACACTCATCGGCAAAAAGGATACGAGGTTGGAAGTAAAATTCTCTTGATTCTCTCAGGCTTCCGGGGGGAGATGAATAGCAGAATGGAAGTCAATATCCATAACAACCCTACGTATGTCATTTTCTACGGTCATGTACTAAGGGATTTTGTTTGCTGTGTGATTTTATTTGTCGTTCTGATCTATAACTTCTTGTCTGACACTTTTAAGGCCAGGCCGTAGTCCGCCGCCATATTGAATGTAGCCCTGAATCCGTTCGGAGGATAAGTCAAATTTTACTCGACCAAATGACTTGAAATTTTACATACATCTATAGAATGCACGTCTCAATCGCGCTACGAAGCCAAATGTGTCAATTTGACTCAAAAAAGTATCCAAACGAGATGTACACAAACGTCGTCTGCTAGAGAGCGGCAACCTACGACATCTCGAGTAAACCTTATCTGGACACTTTTTTTCAGTGAAATTGACATATTTGGCTTCGTAGCGCGATTTAGACATGCATTGTATACATGCATGTGAAATCCCAAGTCATTTGGTCGAGTAAAGTTCGACTTATCCTCCGAACGGATTTACGTCTATTCAGCGGACTACGGCCTCACCTTAAGAGGACTCGTAAAATTTTGAGATTATTTCACGCTTTTCAATAATTTCCAATACCTGGGTTGAAGATGAACCAAAAGTTGTCTCTAGAGTTCTATTCCAGTTCATTCTGAACATTCTCGCACACAAATTTCCCATCTAGAATGATCATAATTATCGAGATTGACGGAATAGTGATAGTCTAGAAAAATGTAGAAAATATGAATATTGGAATGTGATTCTGCTCAAGAATCAATTTTCGGCACACCCCCGAATGAAATACTCAATTTTTTTTTCTTCTAATCGAAATTCTATCGCAGGATGATCGTTGAATCCAAGAACAATAGAGAAAATAAAGAGTTGATGAAAAAACTTGACGCCAAGCTGTGCTTGTAGGAATTTTCTAAGATCTCTCAGTCAATGAATCATGTATAAATCTCAATATTTTAAAGTGACGTGGAAGAAACAATTTCTCATGAAAATTGTACATGTGAAGAGAAAAGTATTATGAAATTGTAAATATATTTCTGCCTGAAAATGGCTGTTGCAAGTAGCCGAAACGTCGCACTAATGTGTTGATAAATGAGTGGCAGAAATACCCGAATTTCATGTAATTATTGAATTTTTAATATTTTACTCAGTGATTCATTCATCTCATTATCCATATGGTTTTGAAATAGATTTCTTGGATAAGATTTACGATCATCTAGCTAGTGGATGGGATATAACACCATTTGACAGAGTAGAGCCCAAGATTTGCAGCCAGATTCCTAATATCAAAAAAAGCCATTTCTCCCTTGTATGGTCTAATGAAAATTGAGATTAAGATTTTAGAGCCACACCACTCTCCCGAGATTGGATATGTATCATTTCCATACCAGAATCCAAGATTGGCACGGTCTAGACAAATTTTGGAACCCTACCAAAATTCCTGTATGTGCCAGAAAATAGAGAAGAAAGTCTCATTATACTGTGAAAAGCACACTGTCACTGGGTGAATTCTTCATTATCCAGATCGTAACGCCACTTTCAATTTCCAAGTAAACTACTTTCGCTCAACTAATCAACTTAACGCAAGCCAAAAGCCGTAACCATTCATAATTCCCATTCCGATGTCTGTTCAATCCTCATTCACCCTCATACTCCACACAAAAATAGATACTAACGATAATGGTCATATTTCTATCTCCCGGAGACTCGTTCTATTCCAAAAATAGCGATAAAATATTGGATCAATATGTCTACTTACAATAAACAGTCATTGGCCTCTTGGCAGATACCTCGTCTTCAAATGTCGATATGAGGCAAGTGTAGTTTCCAGTGAGATCAATATCCGGCTGTTTCAGCTTCATAGCTCGATATATCGAGCTGCTATTGTCACTAGCTTTGTAGTCGAGATCTATGTACTTTGCAACCGGATCTATTGCTTGGGGTGCTGTACCGTAGATCCATTGATATACCAAGTCGAAATTATTCAGGTACCACTTTACAACCAGTCCTTTTGACGATGTATTTTCAAAATCGTAGTCGCAATCAAGAATTACGTAGTCCTCGCCGACTCTCACCGCTGGTTGTATGTCAACATCTCTTATGACTAGTTGCTCCGTAACTGTAACATGTGAATAAGAGACGAATCCATTATTTTTACTGATTTTTGTAGAACTAGGAGGAATCTACTGACGGCGCAGAGCGAGAAATCAAAACCAAGTCTTGGTCGCTAGCAGCCATCTAGAAGCGTAGGAACTAATCGCAAGAATTTGCCTCGATTTCTCGCTGTGCAACGGGACCCCAATAATCTCGAAATGCAGCCGATTTTTTGGGGAATTCTTTTCGAAAAGGAAGATCATACGCATTCTTTTTTCGGGAGAATTGTGATGGATGATGATTACGAGAATTTGTCTGATTGTCCCCCCAAGTTGAGAAATATTCATGATGACCCCAAGAAATTCCTTAATAAGTTTGAGTATCCAATCAGCAATTTGGAGTCTGAGACCAAATTCATCCGATTCCTACCAATAAGCTCTGATTTTTTCTAAATGATCTCATTTTTGACAGGACAATCATGGAGGTGTTTCTTGACCATGATTCTGACATATTTGCAGTCTCAAGATACTGAAAACCAGAACCGTGAGACTTACAAAATCTAAAAAATATTACAATGGATACAATCAAAGGACTTCTATGGGATTCCAAGGGTCCAGATTGGACTGAACAATCCAGGAGTAATTTCCAGAAACGCCGTATAGCTTCCAAGTGATTGATGTTGCCTGGGAGTCTTTCAGGGTTATTTCTCGCTTGGAAAATGTCTCGGAGGCGTTGGCTCAGCGAGTTCATCAGGAGCGACGTCTTAATCGCCCCGCCACAAAGAGCGAACTTGCAAAATTTATTGTCCCCGTATTACAATACAAGACAGGGGGGAGAAGGGGAAGAAGTTGAAGCCCGCAGCGAGTTGCTACTACACAGATACGCGCGAATAAATTACTTGGCCCAAGGCGAGCTTGGTGTATGTATACCTACGTTCAGGACTCTTGGCGTTTTCGAACAAGGAAATTCAATAAAAGTTAAAAGCCCTCCCGCTCAAACTTCCCTTACCATTAAACACTTTCCACGCTTGTATTTGTGGTTAAGGTAGGTAACGTAGCATTGGAGTATTTTGCTTCGTATTCACTGCTCGTGTTTCTTCCATCTTTCCCTGCTTTTGGTTGCGATATAATGACAATCCAATTACCTCCTACATTGCCTCGCCATTTTTCTGCATAAAAGTCCAGTAGCAAGGGCTATTTGCGGTCCACGTGACCACTCGTTATGGTTTAGTTGCGGGTGAAATCACTGCTGCGAGCTATACTAGCTCTCTCATTCTCTTTTGCTGCATAAATGAGTCCGATCGAGAATAATACCAGAGTGGGTTATCGATGGGCGAATAATATACCCTTTTACCACAAAGTTCATATTTGCTGTAGATGATGGTATTTTCTAGGCTTTTCATTCATTCGTGCTTTCATAACATTCCATTAGCAATTTTGACGACCCAGCTGATCGATATTTGAATTGATTACATACGGATAGTTCAACGGTAAGTAGTATCAGACTAGATTTGGTCAGACGGACGAGATTTCAATTGTATCGAAATCAATTCATTCAATGTATTTTTCTAATATATTCATTCTATAGAATGAATTTCACGAGAGGGACAGAAATTATCATGACTATCGTTGATTGAAATGGTGCAGATGTGATGACAAAGTGAAACCATCTAGCATGTTACCTTCTTCGGCATTGAGAAAAATTCTCGTTTCTATTAAGAAATATCAGTCAGATCGAGATCAGGTGCAAGAAGCTGAAATTAGAGATCTTGAGATTCGTTGTTCTTCATCTCTATTAAGAGTGGAAAAGTGAAAAAATCGTTCACGCGAAATCCCAACTGTCAAAAACCTTTGAGCAGTTTTTGAATGTTTTCAGATCTTCCGTCTTACCCAGGTCACAGTTATCACCATCCCTGTACATTTATGATTGTGGGCGTCCGTGTTCAACTGTGTCCGATTGATTCTAGATCACCCCATGCTATAGGGCTATACGAAATATAAAAGAGACAGAAAAATCACCAGGAGTGTCATCCGAGTGATGTGACTATGACTATTTCATCTCCATGTATGAATCAGCATATTTCTTCTATATTAACTTTAATTCCCACCAGACTACTCATGGAACTAGTTCCTAGAACCATCGGTCTCACCATTCATGGCAAATTCTATGGATTTCTACTAAAAAGTAAAGCATACTGCTTACGAGTTGGAATTAGAAAGTCGGACAGTGGATACCAGAGCAAACTGCTCGAGACTTTGTCTAAAGAATGTCAATAATTTCAATCAGAGGGTCCAGATCGGGCTTCAGAGAAAAATCGATATTGTGGTAACCATCAAATTCTTGTTGAATTTAACTTCAGCAAGGCGAACAAAAATCTCGAGAAGACATGAGTGACAGCATAAACGCCATACTTTGATGATTAGAAACTTTCCAAACAAGAACACGTACCTACAGACGTGGAATTCAATCGGCTAAATGTTCCACATTGTTCAATGAAAACAGCAGATAGCACCTACCTGTCTTTCAATTCCCTTCAACTTCACAGCCCGTACTTCCCGAAGTCACGCGAAACTACCCAACTGTAAACTTCATGATCGCACAAACGTCAGCTTGATTCCATATTCAAAACGAAGAACGACCATAGAACTCAATGTTTCGTACACTACGCCATAATATAAGGCTAGTATGACACTTGTCGAGCGAGATGATTGAGTTCGCATTCGGTTCGTTGAAGTTTTCAAAACTTAGCGCTGCGTAAAAAATGCATTTTACGCATCGGTTCACCGAGCTCAAACTACCGAGTGTCCGACGGCCTATATTGCGACAATAGCCTCAAAGCTAAAACTGAACCGTATAACTTCTCTTGTCTCTCTATACTGTTTGCAATGCACAAACGAGAATGACAAAGTGCGCGTCGAGGCTTGTTCCATTGCACCAGCAGCCAAAATCTCTGACCGTATAAATACATACATACATACATACGTGGTAGCTAGCTAGTTGTCCGCGCATGGATTATTTCGACTGCGCGTGAAATCAATGTCAGAAGGTAGCCGAGGCTTCGAACTATGCCAGGATGTACGCTACGATATTGCACAGAGTTATATATGAGTATATAGCAATAGAAGGTTGAACTGACGGATGAGACGTGGTAGAAAGGAAGATAGGTGGAGGCAGCACGTTTATCGCGCTTCCGTGTCCGAGAGAGCGATATTCGTGAATGCCTGGTACATGCATATATGGTTATAGAGCTGGCTAGGAAATATTCAGTCTTCTTTTTTTTTTGGTAGGTTTTTGAGGCAGGCCAGAGGCTATCGTCGAGTCTTTTTCACAATTTCCGTCGCTCAAAAAAGCGATGCATAGCCGATATCACTTGGCAAACGTCCGAGATTTTGGTGGAACGGTTTATGGGAGAGGCTGACTCGATTCAGGTAATTGGATTGGTATTGGTGCAGCCTGGTTTGGATCAACGATGAATCTGGGATGTGGAATGATGAGTATATGGTAGGATCGATATTTTCCTAGATAGATTCATGCGGTTGTAATATTTCGCATGGAGATGAATTTGTATTCGTCAGTAACCTAAATTTTCATCCGAGTAGTAGAAATTTACCCATCCAGAGACGTTCAAAATTTCGGATAAATCCTGTTTCAGAGCTACAAATCGTTTAATATAGTCATTTCAATCATTCGAAAACCTTACATTTTTCATGTGCATCATGTACAGGTGAACAACAATATATCGTCATGGTTACATGACAAAATTCATTGCTAATTCTGGTATTGTGATCTAATATTTTCGGGAGAATTGTGACATTGGTTATGACTATGGTTATGATTTCTTGAAGCAACTTCCTCAATGACAGAGAAGAACTATCTGATGAAATGATGGATTTGATTTTAGAACACGATCTAGGTCCCAATGATTCGTCACCATTTTCATGACAGTCTTTCAATAATCAAATCCCCAAACATACAGTACCCGCCAAAATGGATGGAACACGGTTTCCTTCACTAAAACAGCGATTACATGGACGTACTTGGGTCCACGGCAATCTTACGAAAAGCATTAGAAAGATGGGAAAAGAGATATCAATTCTTGTCTCCCAAAAATTTTTTCAATCCAGAACTCATGTTTTTGATCGGCTCCAAGAAGTGAAGAGTTCTTCATTTCAATCAATCATCGATCATTTATCGGGAATCTTCTCAAGACCTTCAAAATCTTTTTTTTATACATCAGTCTGCGGTTTTCCGAACCCGAGTTACCAGCAATCAAGTGAAACCGAATTCACAAGCCTTGAGGGTAGTGGAGATACAAGAAATGCGTAATCCACGATTTTGACGTGGAATCTTCTAAAATTCATAAAATATGGGTCAGGTATATTTTAGAACGCATTCGAAACGAGCTCAGATAGCTCGAAGGAGGAAAAGCTCATAACTCTAGATCACCAGTACCCTCAACCTGCACCAACTCTCCTTCGCTAGATCATTCGTAACTCGAGTGGAAGAAGAACTGTAGAGTAATGCGTGAAAAAAACGATTTCAAAGGTCTCGAGAAGAGTTACAAGATTCCGCAAGGATTTTTGCACTATCATGATTTCCCGATGAATAATCGATGATTGATTGAGATGAAAAATTATTCACTTTGCGGAGCCAATTGGAACCATTAATTTTGCCGCAAAAAATATTCCAAAGGACATGAATTGATATATTTTTTCAAATTTGGCGTAGACCTGAGGATGCCCGAGTAATCGCTGTTTGAGTTAAGGAATCCGTGTTCAATTCATCTTAGCGGGTACTGTATGACGGTGAACCTCTTATAACGAGCTCGCCTATAACGAAAACTTGCTTTTAGCAAGCACTCAGATTGTACAAACTTGCTCAGTAACGTGCATTTTCCTCAGTGCCTTGGAGCTCTTGATGACCGAGGTTTCACTCTAGTGATTCTAGACTTCAGTTGGAATGTGATTTATTCCTTCGTACGGTGACATCATTTGAGAATGTATTAGTAGTGAGATTGAACCTTCAAGAGGTATATTATGATCAACGTATTCCCAAAAATGCTCCATCTTCCGTTAGAGCATTCAATAAATTGATCAATCAGATGGCAAGAATCAGAAGCCCATCTCAACTCAGAGGCTATGTAGGAATTTACAACAAACATGAGGTAACCAGATATTCATGGAAAACTTTTCAATTCTCAAACACGAAAGAAGACCTCCAACTGCACACTCAGAGAAATTAATCCAAAAGGAACTACAAACTACGGCAACACCATATACGTCTATCCACACGAATCCCACCAACTCACACATCGTACACCGATCCCTTCATCACTGGAACTAGACTGAACTTTTCAACCCCCCTTGAAAAATTACCCCGTCAATCAGCGTGACCCAGGAAAGGGGTTAAAAAAACTCATCAGTGCTACGAGAACGTCTGAAATAAGCCGATGATCCTCTTTCACGGTCTCTCACCTCACACTTTCTCTCTAACTATATCCTCATCGCCAACATTCAGTCTTCAGAGTGTCGGAAACCAAGCAAAATATATAGGGTTCCAAGGCGTTGGTAAAACGATGCTTAGGATAGAAGGGTTAGACTATATGGGGGGTAGACACGATTAGCGAGGTGTCGGCGCTGATTAAGTTGGCCACATGCAAATAGGCTTCGGTGGTGTATATATTTCACAAGGAGGGAGGTTTCTAGATAAACCTGAGGGCCGGAGACTTAAACGATGGCGAACTACCACGCTCGCACGTCTAATTAGACGCGATTTATCATAATTGAGCTGCACCGTCCGGCGCCATGACCGCTTGAGATTGCAATCTCAACCCTTCCGAGTATAGCTAGATTCCTCCTTACGTGTGGTGTAGTTTATTATGGAGACGTGTAAGTACCAGGCTGTAGGTCTAGCTCTGCCAATACCCTAAGTGCTTTATGGAGGATAGCTTAACCACGGAGGTTCATCATGATGTATGGATATGCTTGTAGATCTAGCTTGAGCGGACAGAGATGAAGATCGGTTTTCAGAGTGGAATCCTATGGTGAATGAGAGCGCGATACCTGCGTCTATGCAGATTCGTGATTTCGACATTGACATCCGTGTCATCATGAGTACTAAATGAGTGCAAATGACTGATCAGTTTGAAAATTTGGATAATTGTCAAATGATTCTGGTGGAGTTACCATCCGTGAGATAGTAATCATTTGGGATATGACTAATATTGAGGCCAAATTTCAACATTGTTCCCTTACTTCACAGTTCCACGTATCAGAGATGCATTTTCATCAAATCTGAACTGTTCTCAGTCCAACTCCCTGAATCTGTAAATCTCCCTTCCACTGCGCTGGCCATTTTTCTAGCTCATATTCTAACACTTGCAAAACGAACACCAACCTTGTGGGTCCTGGATCTTTACGAAAACCTGGGATTCAACTCGTTTTGATGGGAAATGGAGGTACCTAGAAGGGTTTTGTCCAGTAGGCCTACCATCCCTAGATCTAGCTATGAAGACTGGCATTGTCAGTATACCTATATGTACGACTTTTTGACACAGGCTCATAAAGGCAATGCTGGTCTTCATAGCTGTATTTCGGGGTAGGAAGCCCATTGGACAAAATCCTACTAAGAATATCCAATTCTCACTAGAACAATATGAGTTCCAGAGTTTCGTCAAGTTCCAGGGTCCGCAAGGTTGGTGTTCTCCTTGGTAGTGTGTCACTTGAAACGAAGAGGTCATGGTTTGTTGGTCATGAATTCGTCCAAAAAATTGTCTAAGTCATCACCTTTTGGCACTAAAGAATGATATTTGGAGCTGCACAGTCAGAAGCTCAAGCGTTTTCTTACAATTGAATATTTGTCATTTTGGCTCTATGTAAGTAGGCGATGCTGATGTCACGAATTGCAACTCAACATCACTGAAGCATTAGACTTGGCTTCGGATCTCAAATTTTGTTGCTAAAAAGATAATCTTCAGCTGTGTAACTGAATCCATGACCCACAGACCATGCTTCTTCAAAAACAATTAGGTAATGGATAGGTACAATCTTCTGGTTCATTAACGAGATCCGTGGTAAGCATACTGAGCCAATCATCAGCTCATTACCAAAGTTCACCCTATTCGCCACCCAACTATGGTGAATTAGTGTGAATAATGATACTAACTGATGAATCACTGACGTTCTTCATCAAAATTGAGAGTCGGAAGGCTCACACGATTAATCTTACCACAGGGTGTTGCCACTCTTATGAAGAATCAACATTAGACCATGTTCATGAACTTAACTGAAACTTCATGGTTCTTCAAAAATTCCACCACAAGTTCGTAAGAACATTCCGTATGTTGCACTGACTCAAACCGAGTGGCCACAAAACGATGTATTGATACTGCATTTGAGTTCCTAGCTTCTACACGTGGAGTCTATCAGATTTCGCCATGTGTTGTTTTCATCTTGAGTCGAGCTTCAAGACAAACGAATGGATCTACATGATAACGAGCACGAATAAACCTATTCGTGTACTTTCGAGATTCACCACTGAATCAGTGATTCTATCAGCCAAACAAAATACACTACTCAAACGTAAATTTTGTCTAGCCAAAAGCAATGTGACTCACAAACAATTTTTCACTCCCAGCCAACCGTCATTCATGGAACGACAAAGACACCAAACTTCACAAAACATTCCAAGCGATGTTGAACAAGCCATAAACGACCTTCGAATCGGTAATGAGGACAATAAGAATAAAAAAGACTTCTCTTTCCTCCCATTTATCCCAAGCTGAACAAAACACAGAGACAGAGATATAAAAGCCAGACGCGACGCGCATTATCTGCACCGTTGCAAAGAGAAAAGCAGAAGCTTGCGCTTTGAAGCACCCCCCCCCCGCTACCTTAGTTACAACGACGCGCCCCTGTTTTGCCGAGATTTTCAATTTTGATGCTCTGGCTGGCATTATGCTCCGCGGTGACCGAATAATTTAGCGGGTAATTTTTCGAGCGACTGGCTGCATCCGGTCTCTCTCTTTTACCTTCTCCTACAGCACCATCACAAATGATGCACAAAAAATAATGCGCATGCACGCATCCGTGCAAACTATCACGCAATGCGCATTTGGTCTACGGTAAAATTTTGAAATTCTACTGAAATTCAAGCGATGATTTCGTTCACATGGCTTATATTACAGACTTTCTTCGATTACGATAAAGAGTAATGATAGTAGTGGTGGTAGTAATAGTAGGTATATGAGGCGGATATTCGTAAGCTGCGCACGCATTTACCGTGATTTTGCTTACACCGTCATTGTCTCATCATTCGTCAAGCGTGTCACTAGCAACGTGCGTGCATGTCCTCGTCAACATATATACGTGAAGGATCGGCTAATGTGCGCATATGGGTTGGCTCTCTTGAGCGGCGCTTCCTCCGTGACCAAAGCTACAATCGGAAACAGTTGACAGGAACTGACGATTTGCTTACTGGTCTTCGTATTCATCAATTTCTTGTTGTGATGTGCGTGGGCGTGCGAGCGATTACTGAATAGTTTGATTATGCAAAGGATAATTCACTTCAGCCTCGAGAATGACATTTTTTCAATAGAGTCGAATCACAAATGCTCGAGAAAATTAACTTTCTCCGACACCCTTCAGGAGCGATATATCTCAACCAAAGTTTCTATTTCTTATAATTTATATAGAACGTAGTAGGAAATGTGGCTTCTATCATCGAGGACTTAAACAAACTCCTACGGTTCTCTTGAGGAGACGGAGTTTTGTGAGTTTTCAATCGTGTTATTACTGTTTGGCAAGCTATCTCAAATGAATCTTCACAGTTTTCATGTATAAGAGAGCCTCACATGAATTCTGTGTCATACCATTTGGTTGAAAAACAGTAATGCTAACCTCAACAAAGCGTCTTATCTATTGTATATCAAGGGAAGCCATGCAATTTTTCGGACGTTTCGTGGTTAGCCAGATGATTAAGTTCCTCGAGACATTTTTTCATCTCTGATCGCAACAGGGTTTTTGAATGGACCCATGAAGTACGTTTCGGAGACTGTATGCGCCGAACAGGATGTGCAGGCATTTAATGAGGTTTTCACCGAATTAGACGATTACTGACTGATTTTTAACTGAAAATGTAAGTGGATTATCTTTCTCAAAATGTGTGTGACCAGATGTACAAAAATAAATGAAGTGAACATTCAGGCGCGGTGCCCGTGGAAAACGCGGGCACAACTATTTGCAGTTTCCCGGACTGGTGGCTAATTCTCGAATTTCGAGCTGCGAGAGACTCGTAGGGAGGAGCAGGGTCCATGAGTAGATCATCAGATACCTAATTGGGCCAATGAAATTTGAAAGATGTCACCCAAGTGATATCCAAAGGAAATCTACGGATAATCATGCGGTGTTTTTGCTGCTGAATTCCTCTTGAATGTTATCATGCTCAAGAGACTTCAACAATTTCGAAGATCATCGTTTCTGATAGGTATTGTAATCGAGGCTTCCTGGGAGCTCTCATATCATTTGCAGGAGATACTAAGTATGATACCCGCTTATTTTTATCTGTGTGCGGTGATGATGAAAATCTCATTGGATGGGGCCCACCGGTGGGACCCATCGCACTCAAGAAAGGAATTGAGATTTTCGGCGTGGCAGCGAGCGTGTTAGATCAAATTCGTAAGAATTCGAATGCTCTGAAAATTCTCCGTAATCGGTACAATTTGAGACAGCAAAGAAGTGTTCCAAGCCTCGTTCTCTTAGCTTCGTGTTTATTTTATAAATGGTCTAGCCAAAGAAGTCACTACATCGCAGCAAGTGTGCATTTCTCGAATGATTTTGAAGGGTTTGTACTCTAGATCCATCTCAACACCATCATCAATATCACTGCCGATTTTTAATCGGTCTGAAAAGAACTTTTGACTCATAAGAATCGATTGATTACAGCCTTCCACAATTTGAAGGGCCAAACAATGAATTAGTCTCGGATTATCACAGAATAAAATTCGGTCTGTAATTTGCGAGCTGATTGGCCCACTCATGAAATCTAATTTGACTATAGTAAATTCATTCGTGTATCTCTCACATTCGAATCAGCGTAACGAGTACAAATGCTGGATAGTAGTCCAAAAGACGCATGGTACGAAACATCGGAGAATGAAATCGTCGATTCAATTAAGCTTGCAGCTATACACGGTAGTAGCAAAAGTAGCTATATAGAGTCAACCCAGGCTAATGAAGCTCGCGCCACACTAAAAGAGCAGAGCCCGGTAAAGCGATTGCAGGGCGCATCAGGGCCGATAAATCACGTAGCGCCGTTTACGCGGGATCCGCCCACGCATATATAGAGAATGGTTTGCCGTAGATATAACCCTGTCACGTGATGGTGCTTGCTCGATCGCGTGGTGCGAGATACGCACGCATGGAATCGCGGTGTGTACATGCTTGAGCCGTGGAATGAATGAGGCGCATGGGTAAGGCAAATCGATGATATTAGAATGAAGCGTTCAGTTGAAGGATGCAAGATTGACGTGATGGCCTGGTGTGTGTCACTCATTCATGGATCCCGTTTTGAAAAATCTCAGGGGGAAGGTAGAGATAAGATCGAAGGGGCAATCCGCGATATAAGTGATACAGAATTGGAGTGGAATAAGTTCACTTTTGAGACCCATTAATTCCGCAATCTCTCCAAACCAAACCATCCACGCAAATCATTCAGCAATCATTCCTTGGAAATATTTCTTGAGTCGGAGCGTCATAGAGGAGATGGAGGAAATTTTCTGCAAAGTAAAGCTTTGGCTTGTGAAAACCTCGACGGAAAGTGTGCATTTGCTGTTTTCCCTCCGTGGAAGTAACGCCATTGTCGGCTCATGGCGCGCCATGGAACTATGGCGCCTATAAGGTTGTGTCCACAAATAGCGCAGCGCACGGCACATGGCGCAGCTCATGGCACACGCGCTAGCGCTCACTTCGCCGGCCTATTCGCTTCCCATTCCTCGAAAATTTCTGAAAGTGGTCACATTTCTATAATTTCACCATAATCCCATGCACGAAAAGGTTGTGATGCATATAGGCCGTCTCAGTGAGCCATAGCACGTGTGCCGTGAGCTGCGCCATGCGCCGTGCGCTGCGCTATTTGTCGACACACCCTAAGGGTGTGTCCACAAATGAAGCGCATGAGCCGTGAGCCGGCGCACGGCTCATGCGCAGCTCACCAAATTTGATCCGGATTGAGCATTTTTCACGTTACCAGCTGATTTAAAGCAGAACTCGAGTTTAGCTGTGAAAAACGATAGACGATCTCGTAGCAAACCGATGCAGAAGCACACAAGCGAACTCAAATTTGGTGAGCGGCGCGTGAGCCGTGCGCCAGCGCACGCCCGGCGTACGCCGGCTCACGGCTCATGCGCTTCATTTGTGGACACACCCTAATAATACACGGGAGGAGCCAGCGCGCAGAAGAGAAAAAGGAGCAAATGCGCACTTTCTGTCGAGGTCGAGTCCTAGCCGTCAAAACGCGGGGGAGTTTCATGCTGATTCCTTGCACTTTCCAAAAGTGGGCTAGCGAGGAGAGCATCGGGTCTGCGGAACACGGATCTTGATGAAACTCTGAGAATCATCTTGTTTTGGTGAGAAATGAAGGTATCTCCCAGGGTTAAGTCCAATGGGCCTCCTATCCCAAAATACAACTATGAAGGTTAGCATTACCCATATAGGCCATTGTTGGAAAGACACATTTATAAATATACCGTTAATGCTAACCTCCATAGCTCTATCTCGAGCGGATGTCTATTGAATCAAACCTTCGGAGATACCTCCATTTCCCACCGAAACAAAATGATTCCCAAATTTTGATCAAGATCCGTGTTCCGTAGACCTGATGCTCTCCTTGTGAGCCGATTCGTATGTTGAACTAAGTACTCATATGTAGAAATTTCTTGTCCTCGCTTTTATCATAGCTTTTTTGATGAACATATGAGAAGATTCATTTCAAGATCATTCCGAGCTGAGACAGTGATGCTGAGTCACAGTTTTTGAGAATATTTTGGTCAGTTATGAAATGCTCCCACGAGTTAAGTTTTCGATCATGAGACAGGTGATGACAATCTTCATCACCTATCACAGCACTCAATTCTCCGGATGCCGATAAAGAATATCCAGCACGCGAATGTCAATGACGTGAGAAAAAGATTCCATCCAACATCATCATTCCGAAAGTAAAGTTTCCAAATAATGAGCTCCTCAACGGAGCGTCAGATTACTAGTCGACTCGCAGTGCATGAAACTTGGTAATTGTTCGGAATAGTGAAATGGAATTTTCTTTGGCGAGTGTACTTATCGAAATTTATGAGCAGCCCAAATCATCAGAACTTCTAATGGACGGATGAATCAAATTGTGTTGAGATGGAGTGGAATGAAAATTCAATAATCTTCCGTGTGAATTCGTCTTGACGAGAATTGTTGGAGCGTGCAAAAGTTAGCGTCAGTCTTTGATAACCAAATTGCATCTGAATCTTCCCAGAGACTCCTACTATACATTAATGAAAACTACTCAGGAATCATTACCTGTGAATTAGCCCGAGTTCTTGAATTCCTTAGAAATTTTGAGATTATCTCTGAATGAGATAACTTGTTCGAGATTGAATTAAAGTGACTACTGATCAATTATCGATAGATTATCAAGTCATGTTTCGATGATCGGAAAAAATAGACACGTTCGTATTTTAAAAAAATGCTCCAATGAAGTCAATGTAAGAGCAAAGCACTATATTATGCACATAGCTCAAAGTTCCAGACATCACGGAGCCGCTACCTCAGCACGATGCCGATCGTCACGGTTCGAATAAATCGGCCTACGTACGCGGTAAGAATACCTTATTCCCACCTCCCTCCTCTCGATTTATTATTTCGTACCGCAGCCACCGTTGAAATAACACACAGGGTTTGAAAGCCCACAAACGTCTGACGAATGAGAATTGAAAGAAAAAAAAAAGATTTTCCTCATGCATATACTCACGATATATAAATGCCTCACAATCTCTATCACACAATCGCAGAATAGTATGTATAATATGAGTCAGGGAAAAAATTCAATCCTCTTTTCGGGAGGTTAAGCGCGAAAATTGCGTATGTAAATGCGCTTACAAATTCACTCGTTTATTTCAACGCAATTTGCAGGCAAGCTCTGATAGACTCGATTTGGTTGGTCTCTCTTATACTTTCTTTCTTCTCTGTATATACTATATTCGGTGGCCGGTGGAATGAGATAGCGTGGTAAAATTGGTCGATGGTCTCTTGGTATATATGGACTGTATTGGCCTTCTATACAGTAGGGGTGGCTCGAATGGGACAGCAAGAGAAAAAAGAATCGAGATGAGGCTTAGTCGCGGCTGGTCTTCGATGGCGCGGAAAATTGGAGCGACTTTTCGTGGTGGCGGTAGCGGCGATGCTATATATACTGGGTTTTTCTACGCTATACGGTATAGAGCTTTGGTTATCGAGCGGTTCTTGAGTAAGGTAGAGTATGATACAGGAGGGGGTTGGAATGGTGGTGTAATGACTTTTGCCGAGGTCAGGTTCTGAAAGTGGCTCTTCTTCTCTAACCTCGTGGAGATTTGCCTTGGGAAATAGTATATGTTTGCCGGTGGAGGTGATTTTTACTCAATAGTGTGGATCGATGCTTGGGAGAAATATTCAACAATTCTGGCACAACTCAAGAGTTTTTGAGCTTCTTGATCCTGCACACTCGAATCATTCCATCTAATTTGGGTAGCAGCAGTCTTGCTCCAAAAGTAAATATCGATATCGAAGCTGGATTTCATAGCAGGCAATCATTACCTGAATTGAAATTAGGTTAATCTATCCAATTCCGCAACATAGAAAAACCACTCGAATTCGCTTCAGTCCTGAGTGTCAACTATGAATTTTGCCCTCAGAATGATACCACACCTCGCTTCAAGCTACGATAAGTATCACAAAACTGACACAAAAATCCACCTATGGGGTGTTTTTCGGGAGATCTCATACAGTGAGGATCCGTTTTGACCTAAATCGTATCGGTTCACGCCTCAAAATCGCGAGTAAAATCATTTTTTCCGTGTATAAGTGTATGGAGGCCCATTTCGATAAATTGGCGATTTTGACATATTCCCTCATTAATCTTTTGATAACTCGGAAACGGCCCGTTTTATCAAGAAATGTGTAGAAAAGTTTTTTGTAGAACTTTCAAAAATCTAAAAACCATGCCCTGCAAATTTCTCCAACGATGCGTCTACCTCGAGTTGTGAGGCGTTTCCATCACAAGTTTCATGGATTTTTGAATATTTCCATGAGATATCATGTCTCAGATTTCATATTTTTAACCACTTTCGCAATGTTGGAGGATGATTCAGGGAATTTTTTCTTATTAGTTATTGAGATTCTACTTGATAGAGCTCGAGAGAATCTTCCGGTATTCCATAATATGTTAAAAATATGAAGTTCGAGACATGATGTACCATGGAAATCTTCAAAAACCCATGAAACGTGTAATAAAGATGCCTCTTAATTCGAGTAGACGCACCGTTTGAGAGTTTTCCAGAGCATGATTTCTTTAGATCTTTAAAAGTTCTACAAAGAGTTTCTCTACACGTTTCTTTGATAAAACGAGCCGTTTTTGAGCTTTCAAAAGAATAATGAGGAAACATGGAAAAATCGCCAATTTATCGAAATGGGCCTCCATATACTTATACATGAGAAAAATGATTTTAATCGCCATTTTGAGGTGTGAACCGATACGATTTCGGTCGAAACGGATCCTCACTGTGTAGGGTCTCCTGAAAAACACCCCATAGGTGGATTTTGGTATCAGTTTTGTGGTACTTATCGCAGCTAGGAGCGAGGTGTGATACCTTAATGCCACTAGAATTCTAAGGCTTGTAGAGATTGCAGAATCAAATCATTCTATTGGGTTTCCTGGCATGTACCTTTCCCATGAGAATTCCACGGCTCAACAGGAAGTCCGTCAGATAATATGAAAACTATGGAACTTCTTAGGCTCCATCATAGAATTCACTCTCAGAATTTAGATATTGGCAATCAATTTGGCAATTCTGAATTTACTCATTCCATGGATCATCTTTTTGACCATCCTCATCCTGGATGGTCATCATACACCCTGATTTCATTTAGATTTTATTTTGGTGTTATATCCTCATCCATGCAATGTTTTTTGGTAGTGATAACTGTGCGTTTCATGAGAGTAGTATAAGATGTATTTAATCATCTGGCCAGTAATTTGAGAGCTGAAATTCCCAGCTGACGAGAAAAATGAATGCGGGTTTTTTTTATTCCGTTCGATCGTAATGTAAACACAGTTGGAGTTTGGGTTCTGGTCCGATTCGATGAAACCAATCATTTCAATCTGCATAAAACTCAATAAGAAAACTGAGATCATATTCATTCAAACTTCGAAGATTTGATATCCTGGAATCTTAATTCAAGCTCATTATCGGTAAACTTGTCGTTGTATCATTACCTCAAGCACCGTTCTTCAAACCAAGTTGAAAACTTTTCATAGCAGAGTCGATTACAACAAAGAATGTCCAACAATGGAAATCTAATGAGAGACACAAATAACCTGACGGGCTACTCTGAGATGTTTCTTGACACTTGGATGAATTATTCAGTTTTCCAAAGGAAGCTGGATTTGAGAAGTTTCTCATTTGGATGATAAAATGCAGAATAAAAACTCGCGGCTCGGAGGCTCTTATCCAACCTCCCTTCATCTTCTCTGTTCACCGGGGTAAAATCTCCAATTATCCGATGGAGTACTAACAAAAGCTCCATTCCAAGCGTTAGCTTCATCCACGTGCAACGGCGTTGGTGGCGTCCTCGTCTTTCTGAAAAGAGGCAAAGAGGCGAAGAAGCTTACATCCTGGGTGACGTTATCGGTCGGTAGTGGTGGTGGTGGTGGCAGTTCTGTCTCATTCTCTTTCTCACTCTCCGATAACCTCAAGGATACGATGGCACATCTTCTCTTGGCAGTTTCTATTCCTTCTACCGTTAAGACGGCACCAACCCTTGGGTAATGAGTTCTTCTCTCTTCCGAGGTTACGTATAGAAGTAAAAGGGAGAGGGATATCTTGGTTCTCCAATCTCAAACTAATTTCTAACAAAGTTCGCATCCTCCTGATCCGACCTTGTATAGCTTGGTCACAAGTGTTTGTAGTAGTACTAGTATTAGTGGCTTCACTTGGTGAACCTTCATTCAGTTGCCCTTTTGAAACAGGAATGCAAGTTGAGACCGATTGGCGGTGACCTTAACTATACTATTTACTGTGTACTATGTATTCAGTTAGTTTAGTGGATAAAGTTTTGTTTGGGACATGGTAGCTTGTTAGAGTAGCTCATCCGAGATGTCACTGTAGATTCCAGGAAGAGGAATTTCAGTTGGAAGGTATTTGAATTATGGACAATTTTCCAATATTCCAATTTCGTGGTTTTGCACATGAATATATGAGTATGAAGAGGTAGATAGACTGATAAATGAGTTGTGGTACTTCGTATTTCATGGATTGTGTAACACACGAGGGTAAAATAAATTTATTACCAACTCGTGATGTTCAATTGGGTCATTCACCGCATGCAAGGGCTAATTTATCATATTAACCGATCCACTCTTGCTTCGATGCAATTTTGCTGATATAGAGCTCAACAGCTACACATCATGAGAGATAATCCATAACGGTTGGTTCTGTGTACGATTTATCGTAATGTGCATTAAACTCCGAGTGAAATGGTTACACCAAATATCGTCAAATATTCAGACACTCATTGCAAATTGAAAATTCTTGCGCGATTTTCAATCTTCCGAAAACCCTTATCGAGTCATTCGAATAAACCGTACTTCAAACCCTCAAATGAACCACATAAACCAAGAATCATTTCATTATGAGGTACTCATGAATGCGAATCACGTTCTGAGATAGAAATTTGCTAACACGAATGGATTATATACACAGTGAGACTTTGAAAAGCAGCCTCTAGGCATAATCACGTACACGATCGGAGTTAATGTTTCGGATCAATCCTCGTCTAAGCCCACACGTTACAAGTTTATACAGGGCATAGCAGTACCACGAGAGAGCAGTATGTTGAATCAGTCTTGAAATATCGATATATACTGAAAGCATCAGTAGCAGCAGCAGCCCTATTTTGTAAGCCCTCCGTCTGCGGCTTCTGAGAACCATAACCAAGTTGGATGGAAGGATACACTACTTGTGCATGATATGATGAACAATGTGCCGTACATGTACAGTTTGCAATATCTGCGTGTTCAAAATCCCGGTATTATGTATACCTACTTGGATCTCGTAACAGGCTTGCACGCGAGGCCCCTCAAGCTGTTGTACTCGAGAATATTACTCGATGAGATTCGATTTCATGTGTAAGCGTGTTTTCGGTTATGAATATGGTTCTGGTGTGGGAGTGGGTTGAGGTCGGGGAGGATAGATGGAGATTTGTTGGATGTATTGGCAAGGATTGGAATGCGGTGTTTGATCGGGCGATGATTTTTGAGGAGAGTCATTTATATTTTAAATATATTCCGGTGTCGGTTGATGAGTGATGGTACCGTAAGCCGGGGTGAATGTGGCCACTTTTCCGGAAAGAGATTGTAATAGTCATAACTCCGATTCTATACCACCTAGAAAGACGTGCAAGAGCGCATTTTAAAGCTTAGGATCTCTTCTTTCAGAATGTACCACCTGATTTATGATGAGATAGGTTCCATTTACCCTTTTTCCCATTGGAATTTAGTGAAAATTGTCAAGTAAAAATTTCATTTTGCAAAAATTTACCTGAACAACCCAGTAGATCCATTTCTATCTCTTTCCAACGATTTTCTCTTACAAGGAGGGGGTCAGGCCTTCGGATCACGGATTCGCCTGAAACTTTGGGAATAGTCTTCTTTTGGCACAGAAAGGAGATATCCAAAACCGCGCTTGCCAACGCTCAAGCGTTTCTGAGCTACAGCACACGACCCATGCATTACAGTATACCTATATTCATAAAAAACGGTGTATATAGATATACTGTAATGCATATGTTTCAGCCTGTAGCTCAAAAACGCTTGAGCGTTGGCAAACTCGGTTTTGGATATCTTCTTTCTGTGCTAAAAGAAGACTATTCCCAGAGTCTCAGGCGAATCCGTGATCCGAAGGCCTGACCCCCTCCTCGTTAGTAGGTAATGACGTCCTCTACATTTTGCGCTATTGCCGATTGAATTTTGATGCGACAGTTATTTAGAACGACCGTTAGAACAAAAACTTGTAATTTTTTGGCTGCCCCGGGGTGAATGTGGCCACTTTGTTTCTTACAACTCTCGAGAAAGCAAATGAGTGGGAGAGAATTCCAAGCACAGCATTTTGGAGGTGACGTGAAGGCGCGTCGAATGAGTACAGATACATATAGGTTTGGTCGGAAAATTGCAATGAAACTCAACTAGAAGCGCCAAAGTGTCAAAAATCAACCCAGACGCCACTCGAGACACAACCGCGCTTGAGACGCCAATGTAGTTGATAAATTCCAAATTGGCCGCTTGACTCGGGTTTTTGAGCCATCGAGATGAATGTAACGGTATTCTCTCCGTAATTAGATGAGCTAAGAGATGTGTTATCCTCATTTTGTTTCAAACACGAGGCGTCGGGGTAGGGATTCGCCAGACCAGTACAATCGCGGTGCTCAACGAGGGTGGCCACATTTCAAGAGAGCAAATGGTTGAAATGAAATTCTGAAGTTAGCGTTCTGAAAAAGACGTCAAGACGCATCGAATGACCTAAGATACATATAGGTTTGTTCGAAAAATCGCAACGAGAATTCGTTCAGAAGGTCCAAAGTGGCCACATTCACCCCGGTTTACGGTAACGAGGTTAATCAACAGAATCAATGTAAATCAAATTTGATCCGAGAAGGTTGTTAAGATGAATGATGTCCTTCGTCTTTTAGAATATTGTTGTATCTCCACAAGATTTCTATGTAGGAAATATGTCGTCCAAGGAGAATTATTTAGAATAGTTTCAACTAAGCTGGTCTCGAAACCAAGGATAATTTTTGCTTACTAGCTGAGTTTGCAAACTATGATAATCAGTCAACAACTTCTCGATGAACAATGAATGCAGTAAGTGTTTTATTGGGAACTCTTTCATGATTTTCAAAGGTACGTTTGGAAGAACTTATGTGAGTTCCCTTCTCAAGACTGGATATAATCAGATGACTACCACACTTTTCCTGCGTCCCAAATTTCTCTTGAATATTTTTAATAATCCCTTCGGAATGTTTGTGGGTATTTGGAAGAATTGTCACACAATCATCTAGATAGGATTGTCCAGGAGCACCATCAGAAAGCTCTGGGTAGATTCAGAGAACTCAATGGATACTTCCTGTGAGGTTACCAGCTACTGATTCAATTTCTCGGAGCAGAACGCATGGAAAATGATCTCAGTTGAGGAGCCGCGAGGAAGAAGGGCGTAATGGCGGTTACGCCCTTTTTTATCTGACGCTTTTTCCAACCTTCGAGTCATGATCCATCATCCCCTAGAACTTGTTTTTTGAAAAGCTTCGAAAAATACCTTGGATTGTAAAGGGCATGATTGCATCGGAAAATTTCGAAAAGGGTGTAATTGCATCAGAAAATTTCAAAAAGGGTGTAATTGCATCGGAAGCTTCTCGTGCGTATAAAACCGCTGAGCGTAGAATGATCAACCTTCTTGAAATCAAATATCTTCTAAAACATGTTCATAGACACTCTCGTGAAATTTGAAGAAGATTGGACTTAATTTCGGAATCTGATCCCATTTTTTGTAGGTAAGTTCTTTCCGTCGAAATTTGACCCAGGATTCGGAGAATTGGCCTGATTGCATTTTCTGAAATAGCCATGAGAAGTTCAACATTCACTCCAATCCTCCAATTCTTGTACAGATATTTCGAGGATGCCACCTTCTTTAAAATAAGCCATATTGTTCCACCAAATCACGCCTTTGGCAACTTCGATTAGGTTTTTATCGATATTTCCACGATGACCTTTTTGCAAATACGCCCTTCAATCACAAGTCCATGAATCACACTCTTCGATTACCTTGGTAAACACAGTTCAATTCCCGGGACGATGGTTGTCACACACCCTATATACTGATGACGGTCAGGATCAATCGATATTAGCAAGAACCGACATATGTTTTCCAGGCAAAAATCTCTATCATAGTTTGAGAATTCCTCAGAGGGTGAATCTCACAAGATTCTCAAATCCTGATTCGATAATTCATTTTTACTCACAATCACATCCACACATAACCTATATCTATACATTTTCACGGTACTCCATGACCCTTGACGAGCATTCTAATATTCACGCGCATATTCTCAGCCAACGCCATAAATCGCCCACCCGCCGTTTTCTGTCTCGTTACCCCTTAATAGAACCTCTGAACCCACCAGAATCAGAACGTACGAGTGCGGTTAGCGTTATAAAGCAAAGGACCCACAAGAACGACCAAGGAAAGTTGGAGCTTCCTCGAGGGAGGAATATTCTTACCCCTGAGTGCGTCTGCAAAAGGCTTCGTCTCAAGTCTACACACATATCCACACCACACACACACACACACACGTATACTCAAAAGGCGCGTTAATTAAACTCTCGCGAGAATCAGCGTCACCAAGCTCGCCATTGGAGGCTTTACCTTGTCGCATCGAGGAAATGCTCGTCTCCGGCAAGTCTTGGCAAACCTCACCCTCCTACATATTTACTCACACTATTTTAGTGTGTACCAAAGTATATCTATAGATAGATGGTCATGTGGTTGTAACTCTTACCCTGTCGCTTATATATATGTGTGTTGGGACTTGCCTTTGCGAAGGGTAAGAGATACAATTAGGAGAGAGGCAGTTATGCGGGCGACGCGTTCTCTATGCATGCTGGAATTTCTCGTATCCTGGATATAGATACATACTATGAACGATCGTGAATTATGACCGACTCTGATTACGTTCGGGACGCGCTGTTGCTGCTGCTCTGGATTGCGGATGGAATTTGTGTGCTTGAATGATTGAGTTGATTGGTTGGGGTTGTTGTTTGAATTTGATGCTTGTGGCATGTGACAGTTTGATTTGGGTGAAATGAGATGCTAGTGGATTGAAGCTTTAGATTGGATCTCTTCCTTTTTTTTAATCTGTTCATTGATCTGATTAAGGATCGACTCTGCAAGTTTCTGTTCGATAGCATGGAAGTTGGAAAAGATGCAGACAATACGAGAATTTAGAATATCAAATAATCTTCAGGGATTAGAATCCATCATTCAGGGGTTCATCTTTTCCTCGTGTTCTATGGATCTCGAAATAGGAGTAGAATAGGTCACCGTTAGATAAAAGCTCTCACAAAAATTCAAAATTTGTATACTCAGCCTATCAAAGTCTGTTCAGGTTATTTTAGGTTACGTTTGGTGGAGTTAGGTTTATCTGAGTTCAGTCAGAGTGACAAGGGCTAGTATAGGATCATCATGCACTTTTGGATATTTGGTGCCCATTGTCATGATGCCCTGGGTAGGTTATGCAAGAAAGCTGAGAAGCTATGTTTACCGGTGAAGCAGCTGATACCTTCGATGAAATCGACATATGAGATGATTCAATTTCTACTCGTCAGCGTCTCTCTAACATCCTACCCTAAGGAGGTTCGATGGTCTTGACAAAGATGTAGAGATCGTGACGAAACCTTTTTATACGCTTTTATTCTACTTCACTTTGGCCATATTGTTTCATGCACAGGCATCCGGTACTCAACTAGTCAGCAGGCACGTCTCTCGCCGTAAGAGCAAGAGAGAGAAAGCCTTTTCATACACGCGGTTCCGGTACCGAGCTAGTCAGCGCGCGGATGAGCTTTTAGGTTAGATTTGCTCTCTGAAATTTTCGCGCCCGTAAGCTCCATCTCTTTTTTTTGACTCTCTCTCTCTCTCTCTCTCTCTCCGCCTTTCTCGTGCACCCTAACCTAACATGCATCAGCCGCGCGTTTCCACTCCGTGCAGCAAAAGACCGAAAGCGGCCCAGGGTTGGCTAAACAACCAAACCAAACTCTACTGCAGGGCTTGGTAATCATAGAGATATAATACCAATTGGTAATCCATACGTCATGCATTTTCGATGCATTTTTGCTTGCAGCTGGCGGCGCGCGTACACACAGGCTCTCGAGATGAGATGACTACGGTTATTACAGTTTCATATTTTTTTAGTGACACGGATATGCTTTACGCATAACCATCCGACTAAAAAATATAAAATAAAAAAAGGTTAGAAAAAATGGATTTTTTACGATACGCTTTTATTCACAGCTCTAATATTTTTCTCAACAACTAAAAAGCATAAAATAATCTGAAATTCCATCAGTCAGCCCAGTTCATTTTGAGAAAAATCTTATGACATGCCGTTGCCTACACCTGTTATCTCAGAAAATAATTGTTGAATTCGGTGTTCATCTATCTCTCGGGGAACCCTCTCAACCCATCATGATGAATCTCGGAGAACATTCACTGTACCATAATTACAGATGATAAAAGCGTGGAGTGCTATTTTCCCATGATCCAGATTCTCGATTGCTAATGAGAAAATGTCCATAGATCATGCACTTCTTGCCCAGAAGTTCAGCACGCCACGCTTTTATCACCTGTAATTATGGTACAGTGAATGTTCTCCGAGATTCATCATGATGGGTTGAGAGGGTTCCCCGAGAGATAGATGAACACCGAATTCAACAATTATTTTCTGAGATAACAGGTGTAGGCAACGGCATGTCATAAGATTTTTCTCAAAATGAACTGGGCTGACTGATGGAATTTCAGATTATTTTATGCTTTTTAGTTGTTGAGAAAAATATTAGAGCTGTGAATAAAAGCGTATCGTAAAAAATCCATTTTTTCTAACCTTTTTTTATCATTCGCTTTTATTGAACTCGAGCGCGTGGAGACAAGATTTCTTGTCGGGGAACTTCGTGTGAGCGTGTCATTGACACACTTTGGTATTGTTGTGTTGGTGTCGAGGCTCTGAATGCTCTGATGCGCGATTTTACATTGTGTAAACGCAAACGCGGCTTTGTGCGCAGATCGAGGGGAGAGCCACAACACAACTCACAGCTGTAAGCAGAGCACATATATAGCACCATATAGCACATCAGCCGATCAGCCGGAGATGCTGAGAGATCCTCGCTATCTTTCTAATTAGCACTAATAAATGATCATCAGTGATTACGGTGAAAAGCAATGCTCTCGCCCGCCGGCCTAGCCGAGCTGCCTGCTTATTGTTGCTGCACGCCGCGAAAATGACATACCCATAACCTCTACGATTCTTCACCGCGTGATGTGATGCTGTTGCAGGTTGCAGCTCAGTGCAGATATTTTGTGTGATGAAGTGATTTCATTAATGTGTTCCAGTTCTGGATCTATCCTGCGATGACTCTCATCTTCATCAATTTGTAGATGAATTAGTGGACAGTGTCAAAGCAGATGATTGAGAAGAGTATTAGAAACAAATGTTCAGACCAGTAGAATTACTGACAGGTGATTGATGGTTCTATATTTTTTCATAGCTGTGAGGAGCTAAATTTTCTAGTACGCAATCAAGTTTTGCATACGGTGGAGAAATCAAGTCACAGTTTTGATCAAGCAGTAACAGAGTGATAAATTGTATTTCATGGGACACTGTGTGTCAATTGATTAGTAACTGCCATCAATCTCTCTCCTAAATGTTAATTAGGTATGCCATTGCTCAGAACTCCAGATTAGTGACGGAATAGACCACTTTTGTTGTGAACATCAGTTGCAATAGTTCCATGCGCACCAAGTGCTGGTTCGTTTACACTCCTGAGGATGCTTTCTACCATTGACACATCCATTACAAAAATTTAGCAGTCATTTTCAACTAAATTCCACCACTTCAATGGTTTCTGTGTAGATGATTACAATTCTGCAACACTAATAACAAAGTATTAGTGTGGTATCAGCATAGAGGGCTCAAGGATCATTCAGTTTCTTACAAGCACAAAGCATCGCTCGACTAATATGAATTAGCAGATATCCCTATCCATGATTGATCTCCGACTTGTGAACTGTTGTGGAATACTCATTGATAGAGATGTACTCATGTTGTCAATAAGCTATACAGCCTCCTGAATTTGATTTGCCAATAACCTGGCATTCATTACAAAGTTACCGGTTTGCTATACATGACAAGAGGCATAATTTGGGATCAACCGTGGCTGATCGCTCTACTCCTGACTAATCCATTTGTACTCTACAGCCCTTCTTATCCTAATACTTATGCAGAAATGGATACATCTCTTCATTATAATCAGCCAGAGAAATTTCAAAGATTATTCAAAGCTCTAGCCTGATATTAAATTTTTTGAATTATGGTCCATTTTTAATTATTAGATATGAACTAAAAATATGAAAATAAAATAATTAAAAAAAATAATTTTAAAAATTCGCACGCAAAATGTGAGAATAATCTTGAATCTCCTTTCTGCATCTAGCATAGATGTTGGCTAAGTTTACTGACTTACATGCTCCAAGATGTTCATGATTTTATGAATAAATATGATAAAAGCGTGGGTTACATCATGAAGACTACTGTCGATGAATCCAGTTGATAACCCACGCTTTTGTCATATTTATTCATAAAATCATGAACATCTTGGAGCATGTAAGTCAGTAAACTTAGCCAACATCTATGCTAGATGCAGAAAGGAGATTCAAGATTATTTTCACATTTTGCGTTGCTATTATGTTCATAAAAGCGAATTTTTAAAATTATTTTTTTAAATTATTTTTTCATAATTATCTTTGAGACAAGAGAATACTCTGTGAACTTTTTCAGTAATTTTCACCAGGTGTTTTTTCGAGATCTAAGCTCTTACATTTTTCGAAATAACATGGGCTCTTATGGACGGCGCCACCAAAAGAAGCCTAGCACCTCTTGAGATGTAGAGAAAATTCTCATAAAATATTCAGAAGATAGAAAATTTCCTAAGGAACAATAATAACTTTCGGTGATCACAGCTTGCCATGCATTTTGTGAAAATATGATCGAATTCTTGTCGAAAATCATCAACATATAGGTGTACTCGCCGTGTATTTTCGTGCAGCCGAGTGGCAGGTTAGGTTAGTTTTCGTCTCCTCCCCTCACCGATCCCTCATGACACCATCGAACCTCCTTAATTCAACCCAGAGGTTTATCCGTTGGATGCTGCAGAGCTTTACATCAATATGTCAGATCCTCCGTCTATTGATCACCCTCGTTGCATTGCTTACAAAAGTTGTTCCAATTACTTTCAAAGATCGGCTGTTACTGCACGGTGACCTGTAATTACTCATGTTTTGGTTTCTGAATGATATGCTCTCCATAAAATCCACCACGGAATAAAAAAAGCCTCACGACTTATTGCCATAAGATGGATTGGAATTTCATCACTGATCCTGTCTATCAGGAAATCTAATCTCCATCAATCTATCTTCAGAATGAGGAAGGTGATTCAAATAGGCAATGACTATTCAGCGATTATGGTTTCAAACTTCAATCTCATTCTGAGCCATCAACACAGGTGCTCCTCATGAGGGTGAGAATTAGAATCATACGACATGATTATCTCCACATCCAGACGCACGTTGTCGAAGTGCTCTTTAACTTCACGCAAACTGCATAGATCCAACGATTGAACAGAGACTCATCCAGAACCTTCGAATTCTGGATCGAATCAGCTGATTGAGTAAGAATTCCATTGAGCTGCCTTGGTAGAATTGCCGTTTTATCTGGCTGAGAATTGAACATGAAATCGCTAAATTCGCATCACAAACCGTTTGCCACCGCTTTGCAGCCTTCATGGAAATCGATTGCATGAGATTTCAGAATGTATATCGAAAATTTTAATCCACTATAAGCTCAGGTCTCATCAAAATGCAGTTAAATTCAATCTCGTCCTAGTAGCTTCGAAGGAATCAAAGGATTTGTGGTCTATCGCGTTGAAGAGAGCCTCCTCGTGGATGTCAATAATTACAGCAACCAACTCGAGTGGGATAATTTCGTTCCACCCACCAAGCTTTAAAGCTTACAATCTTCGCGGTGATTACGGTTTCGCGGAGCCTTGAATCTTCATAGCAAAGTGCGCATGGAAAGGCTTGCCCCGCCCGCGAGTAAGCTCTGCAGGGTAATTGAGTTGCACCGTTTCCTGCGTTGCTGCTTCAACGGAAATGTACCTTATCGCCACCCTCCTTCCCTTTTCCTACTCACGAACTCCCCTTAGACTCGTTGCGGAAAATTTTCAGATTCCTCCTTCTAACGGGGAGAGTAGTATTTTGGCTTTTAGAACCGTTACATACAACGACTTTGGTCGTCTGCGTCGTCGCCGTTGCCGTGCTAGCCTCATCGATATTCTCCCTTATGAGACCATTTTCCAATGGGTATTCATGTGGATCCATTGCAATTGTTTGCTGCTCCTCGAAGCTTCAAATGGTATCTTCGACCATGTGGCCAATGGGTTTCGGTTCCATTTTTGGCTGTCTTTATGAGTTCAGTTTATGTTATTGTGATGTGCTGCACGAATTGGGTGACAGGGGTTTGTAGAGCCTCTGAATTCTCTCGTGGACTGCAACATCACAGCCTCGGAGTTTGACGATTGGAAGACACTCCAGCAATGACGCTATTCAGGAGCGATGAACCTGTGATTCCTCTCGAAAAAGGACATTAAATGAAAGTTTTTGGATCCCAAAATATTACTGTGTATCAAACAGTTCATGAATGTTACGCTGCATTATGTTCTACATGTGAATCTCTTGCAATGACGCCGTTATCAGCTGGAACTTCTATGTGGGATTTTTGTCAAACTCACCACAAAAACCCTTCGGGTGAGTATGAAAATGTCACGTTGCGGGGGGGGGGGTGACCCAAAGCGGAGTAGCTTTTGACCCTAAAGTGCGTAATGGACTCACACAGTAAGCATTGTTATCTCTTTCAGACATTATCTGTCTCTTAAAGAGATTAACATTCAAATAAAAGAGCCATGGCTCCATTTTTTCCACAGAAATTAGAGGAGTCAGAAATTACTACAAACTGCCTGAAAAGCGGGGTACGAGTCGGTTCTAATCTCTTCCTTATTTTTTTCGACAAATTGAATCATTCCAGACGTTGAAGTGATGACCGTAACTCACGCATTGATCGATAAGTCAAAATGAAGCAACTCGACGTCACTCAAGTTGCACCCACTCTAAAGTACGATTATTCAAACGCAATCTAGGATACGGGCTATAATAACACCGAAACCATCGAGAGAAGTTGAGCACCTGTAATAGTCAGCAAGCTCGAGGCTATAATCTCTTGATCCAACAAGCTTCTCAACCCCAATCACGCATCCATAGCTTAAACGAGTAGAAATCTTCTCTGGCATATTGTAGTCTCAATCACCCATGAGAGATTCCCCAAAGACGCACAGCTTGAAACTACTACCTACTATTACTAAACCCTATACTTCATAGTCAACGTATACCTTAAGATGAGGTATCGCAGGACCAGAGTACTACTAGACAAGACAGGAAACTTGAGAATAGCTCATAGGATGGGTTACCCGGCACCAAGTTACTCTCCAACACTTTGAATATCATACTATAATATGTATCTTGAGCTCCGTTTCGAGACTGGATGGCTCACTTTCACGTAGGTATCTCTATACATATGAGGTTATAATATGTATACATCTCAAGTATATTACTACGGTAATTTTCAACACCCGGAACCTCCTCAGACTTAATTTATATATTAATATAGTGTTGCCTTCATCTTGCATGTACCCTAACCTCTTAAAATATAGCTAGGACTCAGGTTTAGAATTCTTGTCTCCGTTTCTTGGACACTGAGCTTTCTTATGTGTGTAATATTGCCGTTAAGAACAGACTCTCAGTTACTGACTACTGTTTACCCAAACCTTATACTGTATTCTGTGTATTATATGAATCCAAGCAGCAGCAACAGTGTCTATTCTGTTACTTAGGGGGTCAGGTGCATGGTTGGAGAGGGAAAGGAATAAACACACCGACTGCGCCAGGCAGATAATTATGTCGGTTGCGTGTGTTTACGGCACACCGTCGTCGTTGGCCTTTCCGAGAGACTTCCTGACTCACTTTAACATTGCTTTATATAGGAATTGCTGCTGCACCCCAAAAGCTTGGTTTGTAAAATGTATAGTGAGATTGTGTGGTGGTAGTAGTAGTAGTAGTAGTGCTACCGGAGTGTACGGAAAATTCGTCATGCTGGGGCAACGCTCGCTGCTGCTTGGTGCGGAAGTGCTCGAATTGCTCAGGAAATTTACAAATGCCGCTACTGCTCGTGCAAACAGGTGTACTCTTTCCATTGTCCGAGTTTTGGATTCCATGAACTCTTATATCAGGTGGAGTTGAATGACATATGGGTGATTATGAGATAGCTCAGGTATTTCGAGGCCAAAAACAACGGAGCGCGGAATTTGGATCAAAAATTGACTAGTTGAAATATAGCCGCAATCTGACTGCTCATAGGTGTTTTCCAATCTACCTGACATCCAAAAACAATTCCCAGACGGGCACAAGCGTGAGTCAATCCGTGCGAAAGAGAGCAATTTTCGATATATTTTTGCCGATAAGGACATTTTGGCATAAAAAGTGATCTCAAAGGCGTCAATCGAAACGGATCTTTTTTCCAAATACGTGGCCTATTTTCATGGTGAGAGTAGACTGTAAAAAAATTTCTGGTCCTTGACGTTGCATAGTGTTCGAGAGCCAGTGACCACGGTGAAGATATCTCTTATTTTGCAACGGGAAAATTGTCCAGAAATCATCGCGTGGGAAGCTGTTCACGTAATTCATCATTCCGCTGGTGGTAGAATTTTGTTTTTGGGGTATTGGGAATCAATCACCGCCGTTACAGAGCCGTTTGAAGCGATTAGCTGACCCGGAGTCGAATTATCGAGAAGCATTCGAAAAATTTGCAAAATTCCAGGACAGAATGTCGGATGTGTTTTGACTATTTTGAAGTGAGACTTGATACTCGATTCGTACATGATATCACATATTTATAACTCAACTTTGATGTTTGAGTGGTACGGAACCGAGATTATTGAATGAATATCTCGGTAAACTACACGATTGAAATGTGCAACTCGAGTTTAGAACATGCCACGGTAAAGACGTTTTGAGCACTTTTGGTAAGCTCAGGTCCACATTAGACTTATATCCGCTGCTGGAACTATTGGGGCATCTTCATTTCAATAGAATACACTAGATATCATCGTTAGACTCATCATATTTGGTTGTTTCGTATGAATGCGAGGTTGAGACATTAAATGCATAAGCTATCCCATAATCGCCTAATAGTATTGGCCACTGAATTGGATTTTGATTTGCATGATTGCAACTTTGATTCATGCAACTAACGATGCCTTCACATGATCTGGCTGATTCCAACTGTCTTCCTAATCTGTAGTGTTTTGAAACAATCCTGCTTGGTAACTCAACAAATGTCCTGTTGTAAGGTTCCAGAGAAAAATCTTGATTTCTGCTCCGCAATTCCCTACTGTTGACTCTGTTGTGCACATTTTGAGTGATTTCAAATCCGAGGTCGGACCATACGAAAGAATTCCATCCTTAGATCTCGACCACAATCATGGCGATTTACCTGTTTCCAACAAAGATTATCTCGATAGTTCCGACAGGGATCATCGTATAGATTGCTCAAATGGATTCACCGGGACTGTTTTTTTTGCCGAAATCTCCATTCAGAATCATTCATGGAAATTGAAGACAACGTGTAAGGTTTCTGGTAATAATCATCAAACGAGAACTAACAATGATCATCAGTAGATATTCATGGACCATTCAATTTCTGATGGAAAATTCTTCTTATGCAGGCATATGACGCACCCCTCCTTCTCCTATCCTCTCATCAATACAAGCAAAACAGGATATGAACCTTTTTATCATTGATTTGCAGTGTGGATTCCGAGTAAACTCTAGAAGTAGTAAGACAGATGAAAGTCCAGTCCTCAATTTTTTTCTATCCAAGCAAATGGTTTGGAAGAGTCTGAATGCCTCGAGCAAAGAGAAACGGAAATTGCTCCCTTCGACTCAACTCATATGATGGCACATAGGTGAAGCTTCTACCAAAGTCAATCCATCTCTGGAAAATTGCAGCGAGCTTCCGATATATCGAGACTACGTTTCCTCTTCAGTTGTTCTTGGAAAAGTAGACTAGTATGACGGAGTATTATTTTTTTGGGAAAATTATTCTCCCTGGATTCTTTGATATTATTACATGATATTCACTTCCACGGCATCCCAACGTCCAACTTCTTGAAGATGAGATTGACTGAGAAATTGCAGTAGGGAATGAATTATCCCCTGA
The DNA here is from genome assembly GCA_029851415.1 of Eretmocerus hayati. Taxonomy (NCBI): domain Eukaryota; kingdom Metazoa; phylum Arthropoda; class Insecta; order Hymenoptera; family Aphelinidae; genus Eretmocerus; species Eretmocerus hayati. Next base: position 11,431,384 of record CM056741.1, read on the forward strand.
TCTTTTTGTGAGTAATACATTTCGGAGACAATGATTTTTCTCATGCAAGGTGAAAAAGATATCCCTAGACCATCCCTTTGTGATAATGACGAGCCACGAGTATTATACCAGGATATTCTCAATCAAGTTACATTCGTGGCCGGGATGTTCGTCCATTACCTGGATCAAAAACACGCAGTCCACGAAACAAAAAAATTACTCTGCCTATGATATCATACAATTTCCTATTATCACTCATATCCCATTTCATCATGTTCACCATCATCCACAAATTCCTAATTTTCTATCCAACCTTTACAGAGCTACTAGCATCATTGATTTTCTCTCAGCCACGTAATTCGTTGGTATAGAAATTCCAGCGAACATAGGTGAAATTGTGGTTGAACCTCGTCCGTCAGACTCACCACCATTAGATTAGCTTGAAGCTGACACGAACCACGTATACCTCTGCTGCGTTAGCATTACAGCCTCACCACAACGAAACGTTGTATCGACATCGAAGAGCCGATCACGCTTTTGTGCATAGAAACGCGCTCGTTGATAGAATCTATCACACGATGTAATTTCATACATCCACAAGCAAGGTTCAAAGGCTCTAAAATAGCCGACTTGCTCAAACCGAGGCTGAAAAATTCATTGGAATTTTTCTAATGAGCTCTGACAGCTATTCATGCTAGGAATCAAATATCATCATGGAACGAAACTTTGCCTTTTTGATGCGAGAATTCTACTCCCAATCCATCCTGTTTTCTAATAGAAATTTTTTGATAGCTAATGATCCATGGAATATTTGATACTTTTATCTGTGGAGCTGAATCGATGTAGAATATCAGCTCACTGCAATACCACCAAAGAGCAAAATTAGCCAGTATACTTTGATGTTATTTTATCGAGAGGTGAACTTTTGATTCTCGGCGAGGAAATCTTTTTTGGTTCCAAAAATCTGCACTACTGTGGAATTATTACATTGTTGGCTAGAAAAAATCAATACTATTGAAACTCATGGCATATCACAATCAATGGAGTTTCCTTGAAATATTTCACTTGATATTCAGCGATCGGAAGGGCTCAAAACATCAAAGGTAATTCGAGTTACAGTGAACTGTGATCAATAAGGTGTAAACTTTGAATTCGCTCGTAGATCGTTTACTTCTAAAGTGATTCCTGAATACCAGTGAAAGAGGGGAGGGGATGAAGCCTTTGCAGATGAATATGGTCACTAAGCCCAGCGGAAGTCGAGATTCCATTTTAAAAAGTTTTTAAAGTTGAAAAATATTGCACTCTGCCAGCAGCCGGTCAGAACAACTTTACTACTCGCTCTCTCTCTGTTCCTTTCCTTCAATAGCAAAAGGCGAAGGAAGAATCGGACGTATAATACCCGTGTTCTTAACTCGTGTTCTAACGAGGAAGTATTTCCATAGTTTTTCAAGAGTTTTTTTCCTCAATCGCAGCTCAACTTTCCTGTTCCAGACTCGTTTTACTTACTTCTTTTCCTCTGGTTCACTCTTCTACCGGTAGTATTCCTACTTGAACCAATTCAGTACAGTTTCTGGAAAAATTCCCTTTCCGCTTCACAGGAGGAATTATGAGTTATAAAAATCGAACAGGAAGAACATTTTATCGGGTCGCTGGTTACAGAATCTAACGAGCTTTTTTGGAATCAAAATTTCAACTAGTTAGTACTATATGAAATTTTCTCCATTTTCATGGTGACTTCATAATTGGGATCAAAGTTCGACCCACGCTTGATATTTTCAAATCATTGGAGTTGTAAGAACGGGGTGCTTTTAGATACGCTCACGGTAGGTGTAGCCTGACTCTTTCCAATGGATTGGAAGTAGAGTATCCTGCAATGAGAAGATATCACGCCAATCAATGGAATTTGTGGACGCATTTCGGCGAAAATTTGGGTTTTCCCTAGCTATCGTTAAGGAATGTGATCAACTTCCGATCCAAAAAAGTTGAGAAAAAGTATTGCCTAGTAAATAATTGTAAAATTGGTTCGTTACTTATACTAACGGTCGAAAGTTTCGGGACGACAGGAAATTTCTTCCTAATCCTGAAAATTGCACTGGAAGGTTCTGCTTGACCAATAGGGACTCATTGTCAGTCAGGGCTCATTTTTAAGATATTTTAACGTATTCCAGAATAGCTTCTTTCGTTTGCATCTGCACAAATCCGGATTTTCCTAGTCTCAGCTTGAGAAAGCGTGAATTCCGTTTTTTCTGGGGAGAACTCCTGTGCTCGTGCAAACCTGTGGCACAGGAATGTTTTGAGGTGCAACTTTCGAGTTGATAGTGTAATACAGAGCTCTAAAATCTGTCATTGATTGACTCTATCTCAGTCAGGACAATGAGAAACCTTTTGAATATGCCCCGAGGAGTGAATTCATTCAGTATTATCGAATAAAGGTGCTAGATTTTGCGGGAGGATGTCTCCTCGGAGAAAATATCGAAGCTTGGAGTGGGAATGCCGTAGAATGATATTCATCCATGAATTCTCAAAGCTCTGAACCTGAACATTCATGTATAATGAGTCCCAAATCTAAAGTATCCTTGAGCCTCACCGGTGCAAGAGCCGAGAGATTCCCTCAAGCATCATTGGAATTGAGTTTTTCTCATGCTGGAATTGGGGAAATCCAGGTTCATGCAGATATGAATGGTCAATGCTATCTTGAAGTACGTGATAGAACCTCCGGGATAAGCCCTCTTGAAGTTCTCCCTAGTGGTTCAATTGACAAAATTAGAGAAGAAATTGTTTCATTACTCTAACCTAAAATTGCCGCATCTGGATGCAAATTTAAGGTTCTCGTAATGGAGAAATATATCCACACTCTGTTTGCAAACCCATTTATGGCACTGGGCTACCACGTTCAGTACGGGAATATACCATAAGGTGTCTAAAACTTCCAGTCAATCGCGTAATATGACTTAAAAAGTGATCTGGTGTTCTACAATAATTAAATCCGTCAAAATAAGACCCATAGAAACGAATAAAGGTGATCAACTCAAACAAGCTCATAAACTGAAATTCAAAACGAGCCATTACGAAAGATCGAGTCGAGAAGAGTTACTTAGCAGTAAAACTGAACGAATAGTTTCAAAGAGTAAGGGAATAAGAGCATATTGAGAGTCGTATCCCTCCAAATAAACTCACGATCAAGTAATTGAACACTACTCGGCGCAAATTCAATCTCACTGCAAGATCTTCGGGGAAACAGGGCTACGTTCTCCATTGCAATCACACACTACTTCCCGATCATCTGAAACTTTATCGAAACCGTCTGCTCTCCTACTTCTTGAGAACCTATTTCCGAGACAGGAAAAGTCAAAAACAAGAAGTGTGAAAGGGGAAAGGAGTACTAGGTACGAGATCGAAGAGTGAGAGTTTGGCAAGTGCAGGAAACAAATATCGAGAGGCATCGTCGTCGTCCTTTAGCTTGTCAATAGCAATACATTTAAATTTTCACACGGGCATCAAGTTCTATCAAAGAGACACTCGCTTCAAGAAGATCTTTTTTTCTACTCTTCTTCCTCCCCTCGAAAGTAGCTTATTGACCCGATCAATAAAAAAAGTACCCAACCAAATATGACAGCTTTTGAATGAGATGTCCTTCAACATTTCCGATAATACATCTCAAGCCCCTAATTTTCACTCTCAGATTGTCATTAAAATTTTCACGATCTCGAACGTCATTCCACTCCATCTCACTCTATTTCACGATCTCATTTCTCATCTTACCCAATCATAACATTTTTTTTTCCTACTTCTCAATTTTCTTCCCTTACTCAACCATTCCATAGCAATTGCATTGCTTTCAAAGAGATTGGACTTGTGTTTACGTAGTCTTTCGTAGTAGTCGCCATCGTCATTGGTGTGGACTAAATTGAATATTTTGATTGAGAAAATCGAATCGTGCAGAAAAGTCAGTAGCATCAGCTTTCAAGCTTTTTCCTCCTGAAGGATCAGAAGCCGATCGAGCGTCCATCAGTGAATATCGCAAAGGTAATACGATTAGCTCACGAAAGGAATCACTTGATTAATTTCTAAAGGAAACTTTTCCTTTGCCAGGATCTCTTTCTCTTCTATCTTCTCCACCTTCTTCTTCTCTACCTTCGTACAGAATCAACTTTCGTTAACGGTGGAAGGAGGTAGAACTCACCGAATTACCAATTGCTCGGAGAAGTTTGTCGATCAGCGTGTAAGAGAATTGATAGTTACTTAACTCGTTTGCCTGATTGGCATAGTCCAACTTGTACAATTAGATTCTGATATCCACTTATCCAGAATGTCTTCGGGATTAGAATCTATTCTCGGTCTTTGTATTAGTTGTTTTAGGAGTTTATGAACAGTCATAGTGTCAATTTTCTGGTGCAAATTTCCAATAACAAGCTGAGAACACTTCGTAATTTCCATCCTACGGAAACTCCAATAATCCAGAGTGAGCTTCAATTGAGAGTGATCCAAATGAAGAATCGATATTTCGGTATGATTACCATTGGTCCATTCTCCCCAATACCCTCTTCTCCAAAAGCTAATAGTTCCTCCACTTTTCAAGAAATTTTCACTTTAATTAACTCCAGGAGAGCTCTCTCTTCGATCCTAACCTATACTTTCTCACAATTTTACCTCATCCCTCTCTTTCTGAATCACCCTACCCCTCATTCTTTCTTTTTGTTCTAGAACCAACCAACTCACCTCGGCGTTTGCGAAAAATTAATCAAGCGTAGAAGAGAAGAAGGAGAGGTCCGTTCCAACAGAAAGACGTATAGAGTAGATTCTTTCACCCACGCTCCGTTTCCTTTGTTTAAAGCTCGATCGGAGAGTGAGAGACTGAGCCTTTTAAGCTATTTAAGCTGATGATTTTTTTCTGTTCCTTTAGCTTCATAGCAACGCTAACGTCTCGACGTTTGCTTTTGCTTTTGGATCCGTTTGTTGGCTCTTACTCTGTGTAAAGCTTTCGAAGGTTCAGTCCATATAGTTGAAGGTATTTTCGTAAAAGGGAGTGAAGTAAAGGGTGAGAGCAGGTGAAGGTAAAAGCGCAGAGTTTGCAGAGTCACGTATGGACCGTAAAGTAGATCGGATATTTTCCGTGGTGTGCTAAAGCCGTTTGTGTGTTCTCTTTGCGTTGTGAGAGGTAGGTTGGTTGGTTGGTTAGTTGGTTGGGATGGAGTGGAATTCAGAGAGCCACGAAACGCACGAAAATCTTGATTAGAAGGGAAAAATATGATTACCAAGCGTGCTGCTGCTGCTGCTGCTGAGAAAGTCTGCTGTGGAAGAAGCGTTTATCTCAGGTGAATCATTTTTCAAAACATTCACGCGCCGTTCCTCTTCTAATTCTCTTCAACATCTGATCTTGCATATCCTTCTTTTTGGCTTGATTGTTCTTGAATCCTCTTCCCGCTTATGTGATTAATAGTTCCTGTGTAGACATAATTTTGTTGATCGAGGTGTTCCGTAATTGTTCATTCCTCCAAGATGTTGTTCACCCGCCGATTTGATAATTTTTCAGTGAACTCATCGATATTATCATGGAAATGCTATCCGAACAGTCAAATGAAGATGCGCTTCAATGTAACTTATGAAAAAAAATCATTGTAACGCGATGAGTGATTCCTTTGATATATCGAACAGATTGATCTATCCTCTCTGATCATCGTCATATACGATAATGTCATTTCGTCGGAGAATTCTGCATTGAAAATCTCAAAACATTCATTCGCTCCCGGTTTGTTATTGTGTCGTCTTTATGATCGTTCTCTTCGGCGTCGGATCTAGCGCTGATTTGTACTACTTCGCAGCTCATTGCCTAAGATCACGCATGACTGAATACACGATTTCATAGATTTGGCTGTCTGTACGAGTGTGATTTTCACGTCCCAATCATCTATGTGAGCTTATTTATTTTTGAGATCATAAACAGCATGCCTTTGGCATTATCTCATTCCAACAAGTATGAGATTTCAACATCTTTGTTAATTCTCATTCTCAGAATCACCAAAGATCTATGAACTCCTTAGTTACATCTCGTAGGACCAACTACCATTCAGTGATACCGATCAAAGATCTCCTCTGGATTTTGCGAGTGAATACACATTTTACAGGAACGAAACCATGGAATCCAAACCAAATCAAATGGTTCATCGAACGCGGATAACTTACCACTTACCCCATCCTAAATACTCCCAGGGTCTCAATAAACGAGGACTTTTGTCTCCCGTCTAAAATTTTTCCCAGGAACTCTTTGCCATTCCTGTTGATATCGAAGGGTAATCAAGATTGTGAAGAAGTTCAAGAGGTACTCCCAGCGACTATTTCGATGTCCAAAATATTTTTGCCTGTGGCTCTCTCCGTTAGATCCATAGCACTAAGGTAGTGACTGCTACTAGTTAATACTTGTTCCAGTGGCAATATCAGAATCGGCAATGATTGGATACGAAACCCCCTTCGAGTTCCTAGTATCCAGTTCTTAGGTGTAGGATGTGGTCACACACAATCCGAGCAATTCATCTACGAGGAGATCAAGTTATATCGGCACCGTAAATCACATAGTAAATTCCATAGGTGTTCACTACCCATTCTCGTTCTATCTCGCGACACTTTGATTGTGTGGACTATTCCATTTGGAACTTTACGTTTCAGATTGATTGGTAGAGAGATGGATCAAGATGTGGTATCATTGAGATAGTACATATAAATGCGCACTTTTTATCAAACGTGAGGTTACAATGCCTGCGAACTCGAAGCTCCTCACACTGCCCAAATTTAAATTATCCCAACTCTATTTTCATATTCTCTTCATCAACCAATAGAATATGCCCATTAAGACAACTCTCAAAGCTGAAAATCCTCGTCATTAGTAGAAGGTTCCAATCAAATTACTCATCCCCAACACAACACCATTCCATACGAATATAGCACTAGCTGTACAGCAGTCCAAAATCTATATAGTCTATTCCGGAACGACGTTCAAGCAATTATCTTTGAAGCCTAGGACCCGTCGCGAACAATCGGACTGGCCACGCGGGAGGAACGCGTAAAGGCATTTCTAGATACGTGACGTGGTCGAAATCCGTGAGATGGAGGAAGAGGAGGAAGAGGAGAGGGTCACGAGGGAACCACAACTGCGGAGACATATCCGGGACGCTAGAGCCAATTGGCAGTGAGGTGCTCCGCTGTGTAATTAGACTCGACCGACTCTGGAGGATTTGTCTCGATCGTGCGCGATATTAGGTGGCAGTGTGAGCTTCCAACATTGACTTCACTTACATGGAGAGACGATGTTTGGTCATTTTGGAAGGGAGCAATCAGTCTTTTGGGGAATAAGGAACTGGCATCATTCCGGGAAATGTTATAATTCGAGAGTTTGGAGCAAGATAGACATGGGGAGAAAGGTTTGAAATTTTTACGACGCCTCTATGGTTTTTAAATCATCATTGAAGCTTTGCCAATTTGAATTGGCGCCATCTAATATGGCGGTGGCTGCACATGTGCCACTAAATTCGCCAACTGTTGTGATGTCATTTTTCATCGAAAATTCTCATGAAGCACAATCGATATCTTATTTTACTCAAATAATAGAAGTAAGCGGTGGAAAAACGCAAGTTTGTTTCAGAACTATTGTGTGGAGAACCCTCTGGAGTCACGTGACTCATATGCAGTCGCCGCCATATTGAATGGCGCCAATTCAAAAACTGAAAAACTTTAAATTGACAAAGGGTGGGGTAGTGTGTTGATGAAGAGTCGGGGCGTTGGTGGTGCCCCCTAGGGATCCTTTGTCACTGGTCACGTTCGGCACAACTCGGACGATGAGGATGTTGAGGTTCGTGGTGCGGATGAGGTTGATGAACTTGAGGTTGAGTGAATTCACACACAATATTTTCACACGATTCTGACACAGGAACCAAAGTGCGTAAAACAATTATGAAATGGTCACTAGGTCGCGGTGACGACATTCCTGACAGCACCAGGAGTACGTCGGAGTAACGGAGCAGCGTGGCCACGGCTGGGCCAAATGTCGTGGAGTATGCGTCGCGACGGCGATTCGAAAGTGGACTGTGTCTAAAGCTTGGACAGCTCGGGTTTATATAGGCGGTGTTTGTGGTAACGATAAGCAGCGTTACTCGTGTAATGTAATGGCAAGCGCCGTTACGTAACGGTAGGTGGCGTAACGTAATCCTAGGTTACGTGACGTAACGCAGAACTGCGTTACGTATCGAAAGGGAACGTTACGTAATGGTCCGGTGCGTTACGTAACGCTAAGAGTCGTTACATGTGGAATTTGCGTTACAAATGTTTGGAAATGGTATGAGTATGATTTTGATTGATACACACGGAAAACAATGTGATCGACGGAAAAATTAGATGTGTGTATGCACGCGTCAAGCGTCCGGGGTAGGCGAATACATTGTTTTGTGTGTTTATCGGTTTTTCTCAGCACTTGGTTCCTTGTCGATTTTTATTCGACAATGAATAGCGATATGATACATAACTTTATATGATCGTAGAATGGTCGATTGAATACAAGTGAATATTGTTATATGGTTCAAAAAGAGTAAATAAGGAATCGAAGTACAATGGTAAAAAATAAAAGTACAATTGCGCAATATCAAAGTAAGCAGTTCCCTTGTCAATGACTTGAGTTAAAAATGACGAGACGGTCTGAGGTAAGATAGTCAGTATGATTCGGTAAACAAACGTGTGAGATGATTTGATGTGTGGTCTTCCAGACCACGATGGACGAAACCGGAGAATGTGCTGCGTTGATGCTTGATCTTGATGTGAGCTCGGCTGAAGTCTGGTGAATCTCTCTCAAAGTAAATGCGTTGGAGCGGGATGAGAGTAGCAATAGTTGTAACTCCATTTTGGATGAAAGTCGACACATGTGTGGCATAAAGAAAATTGTCGAAGTGGTGGTTCACAGCAGGTGCATTCGCAGTTGACGGCAGACAATCCAGTCTGCAGAGTAGGGCGTCCGGGGTGTGACCTCGTGGTCATCCGATTGATTTGAAGATGGGCTTGAGCATGCCACTCGTCCGAGTGGAATTGGCCTTCCTGGTTTCCAGGGTAGGCAAAGCTGAGGTACGAAACTTCTTGGCATAATTCACACTCGCCTGAGTTCCAAGGTGTTGACATTGGCCATCCTGGCTTCCAGGATTGGTTGGGTCGGACCATTGAAGTTCGTCCGGCATGATGAGGATCCAAGTCTGTTGCGTCCGCAGCAAACTAAGAAAGCAGCAGCTGTTGATCTCCAGACATCCGTCTTGGTCAGCTGTGCGTGTCGATAATGAAGGAAATGTAGAAAATTTTTGCGAATGAGGGTCGTGAGGCAATCTGGAGTAGCTAGTCCCAGAGTGCGACCTCGCAGTGTGATGATCTCGACCTTGAGGAGTAGCCAGGGTACTCAGCCGATTGGGGACCATCTATGTTTGTTTTTCAACGAAGTATTTGATGAATTTGAACAAAATTGAGCCTCGTCCGGGGTTCTGGGTCAGTTTGTCGTTGACTTGCGCGAACCGGGCTTTGATGCTTCGGCGGGCTACGATCAATGAAGTAACTGACGCGTTTTCTCATGTAGACGTGAACACCATTGGTTGTTGATGAGTTTAATGGGCGATGATGAATCTCGTCTGAGATTTTGAGTTGATTGAAATGCTCTTCTTGGCCATTGGCTCGAGAGAACCGGGCTTTCGTGCTTCACCGAGTTGCAAGGAGCCGTGCGGCAGAAGAGCATCGTTTCTACGTAGAAATGGGCGCCACTGGGTGTTGATGAGCACTCCCAGAAGTGCTGAGCTGGTCGGAATGACCACAGCGTAGGGTTGGGGTCCACAGGACGCAACATCGGTGGTGATCTTCGTCGGAGGTTGGAAGACCTGGTGAATCCTCCTCTCCGTCCGGGGTTGCGGTGACCATGGTTGTTGCCAGCTTTTCACAGGGTCGTTGGTACGTCCATCCTCCAATGGAACTCGGGAGCGAAGCCGCTCCTGTGGCCCACTCGTTGGGCGCCAAATTGACAAAGGGTGGGGTAGTGTGTTGATGAAGAGTCGGGGCGTTGGTGGTGCCCCCTAGGGATCCTTTGTCACTGGTCACGTTCGGCACAACTCGGACGATGAGGATGTTGAGGTTCGTGGTGCGGATGAGGTTGATGAACTTGAGGTTGAGTGAATTCACACACAATATTTTCACACGATTCTGACACAGGAACCAAAGTGCGTAAAACAATTATGAAATGGTCACTAGGTCGCGGTGACGACATTCCTGACAGCACCAGGAGTACGTCGGAGTAACGGAGCAGCGTGGCCACGGCTGGGCCAAATGTCGTGGAGTATGCGTCGCGACGGCGATTCGAAAGTGGACTGTGTCTAAAGCTTGGACAGCTCGGGTTTATATAGGCGGTGTTTGTGGTAACGATAAGCAGCGTTACTCGTGTAATGTAATGGCAAGCGCCGTTACGTAACGGTAGGTGGCGTAACGTAATCCTAGGTTACGTGACGTAACGCAGAACTGCGTTACGTATCGAAAGGGAACGTTACGTAATGGTCCGGTGCGTTACGTAACGCTAAGGGTCGTTACATGTGGAATTTGCGTTACAAATGTTTGGAAATGGTATGAGTATGATTTTGATTGATACACACGGAAAACAATGTGATCGACGGAAAAATTAGATGTGTGTATGCACGCGTCAAAATTTGAATTTAAATCACTCATAAGGTCAGTGTACCCAACTTGCCCTTATTAAGCCATTCTCTTAATAACTTTGGCCCATCTCCATATTTTCCAACGTATCGTAGCTCATTTTGAAGCCAGTCTTAAGACCTTAAAAATAAGTTTAGGTACATGCAATTGAAACCAACTGGAGCCAAACTGTTTTAATTCTCCCAAAAGGTGATTTTTGAGAGTTTACAAAAGTGTGTACCTAACTTGACCACATTGAGCCATTTTCTCAACAACTCTGGTCCATTTCAATATTTTCCAACGTATGTTAGCTCATTTTGAAGCTTGTTCAAGGATCTTTAAAATGCACTGAACTACGTCCAATTTAGATCAATTGGAGCCGAACTGTCTCAATTCTTCCGAAATAAGTGATGGAAATCGGCGATAAAGTATTTTTATCGCCGTGTACGCACATTTGGAGCTTTTCGGCAGTTCGAAACAGAATTTCTGACCTATTTTGACGTGATTAACATGTCCTGAGTGGTAAAAAAAGTCGTTCTACACGCCCTCTCGAGATAAACATATGGGGGCATATTAGGTACTCTCCGATGTTGGCATCCTTGTTTACAAATCGTCTCCGTGTTTTGCACATAAAACAGCTCCATATTCAAATTTTGCAACTCTAAAAAATGGATTTTGAAGGTCTTGGAACAAGAAATCGAATGCGCTAAAGTACGTTAAGATTGGTTGAACTCAAAGAATTTGGCACCGATTTTACTGAAAGCGATTTCCTCGGTGCTTTCTTAGCTAAACAGTCGTGGAGAATAGGAAAATCACTTTAGATTTTCTGGAGAACACAAGAATGATTCAGGGTCGACGCAAATCACTCACTTCCTCATATTTCAACATCACAAACGTAAAAAAAATCGCCGGGAGGCCAAGGAGTGCTCATCCCCGAGATCAGCATATGGGGGCAAGTTGGGTACAGAGGCAAATTGGGTACACTTACCTTACTACAGAAAATTTCCAAATTTTGATATATCCTGTCTCTTCCAACGTGAACTCCCATAATATGAGCATTTTGGAATAATTTTTGTAGTCATGTCAGTTCTCTATTGAGGAATATTTCGATCACTACAATTGCCTGGATGCGAGGGTTAATGAATAGGTGTTGATTCTGATACTTTCCCGAAAATAATGGAATTTTGTGAGACTTCGACGGATGGAGACGTCAAAATCAAGTCATCACGTTCCTTGTGATAACCTTGGTTAGCTACTTTATTTGAGAATTTCTATTTGGAGAACCAGGAACGCGAAGTCTTCGTGGAAATAAAGAAAGAGTCCACTTGGATTAGCTCTACAGTATTCGGGCATCGTTACGGAGGATATGATACTAACAGAAAATAGAATGATGCAGGGAAGGGAGGAAGTTGAAGAGACACTGACAAGGGGAGTCCGGAGTCTCCGGGTCCTGAAATCTCACCAAAATTTTTTCACAGTTTTGTACCACCTAGAATATGAAGAATCTAAAGCAACTCCGTCAAATGGGCCTTCTGTTCTAAGCTACAGCCAGAAACGTCAACATTGCTAGTATATCTATATATATCAGTTTTTATCATGGGCCTATATGGGCAATGCTAATGTCATAGGCTGTAACTTCGCACAGAGGGCCCATTTGACGGAGTTACTCTGGATTCGTCATATTCTAAGTGGTACGAAACTGTAAAAAAATTTTGGTGAGATTTCAGGACCCGGAGACTCCGGACTCCCCTTGTGAGTTCCGATTAAGACGGAAAGTCTTGATGCGGTCTGAAGACGCTGTCCAGGAGATATAAAAAGTGATCGTCTCACGAATGTCACGATGATGAAGGTGCATCCATACCTGCGTGAGAATTTAGAAAATTGGCAATATGTCAGCAACGTGATGCAAACTCTAATCGCCAGTACATGGCAATGGAATGCAATGTTGCTGATATATTGCCAATTTTCTAAATTTTCATGCGGGTAGAAGTTGCGGCCGGAAGTATTGACGGATTTTAGGAACCAAGGTAACCATTTATTCCATCGTATCAATCTATTGGTCGAAAATAATGCAGGGATATGCATTTCTCAAGATCTTGGCGTCAAAGAAGATTAGGCATAGAATACCTCATACCTGGAATGGATTGAATTTCAGACAATCATACCCCATTATTTCGAATGAATGCCGCTACAACACATTGAAAAATGAAACAATATGATACAGACTAGACGCGAATTATTTCATTTGCAAAAGTACACACACGTGACAGAGAATCGCATCAAAACAAACTGCATCGTCGCAATTGACGATGAATGAAACGAGCCAGTCTGTCTACCTCCACCTCACTCACTTTGTACACACTCGTTCTAAAAAAAAAGAACGCGATCGCAACAAAACCCCTGAGCGTAATGGTATTTGGACTCCATCCGATTCATTTATCCGAATCCAACAAGCCATACCTCCTCTCGTGTATTCATGTATCTATATGCACACGCAAGTGAAATTAAAATCCAGTGTGTCCAACTGTCCGAGTTGTGACGATAGAATACATCCCCTCTGAGCGAATTCGTATTGTTTCTGACGATAGTATCGAAAAACGAGTATTTCTATATTCTGTCTCTGCCTCTAACTGTCTCTCTTTCCTGTGTTTATTCAAGTGAATAACATACGCGTGTGTGGATGTCCGACAACGATAGAAACAATTTTTCTCGTACCTCACGCATCGTTTACCATTAGAACGAGAGAAAAGCGATGGACGAAAGAATAATGACTCTGGGATGCAGAAATCAAAACGGACGACTGTTATAACACCCATTGCAAGAAATGTTCTTGAGTTAACGCACTTCTGCATCAGTTTTTCATGTAAAGATGTCTGGTGGTAATGAAATGCGATTGTGGAGGAATACTGATTCAATTGAGGCTTAATTCTATGGTAACCATTTCAAATATGAGAGGCGAATCGAAATTTTCCGATGATTTCGTACTCAGTTCAGCCTTTAAAATGAAAGACTGAGCCATGTGACCATAGTGATGGAGCTTCGTTTAGTTTGAGAAAAAGTATCGATGGCTAGAGGCAAAAAATACTTGAAAGCCAAATGAATGGCGTAAAAAGCACTGCCCACCAATCACGTTGAGTTTTTGCAATGCTCCGTTTGCCCCTTTTTTCCTGATTTTTTTTCCAATGGTGCTTGGCAGATATCGACGCCGTTTACTTTTCAACCGCAATAAATCCGATTAGATCGCGATATCAAGTATTACGGCCCAGGAGCATTAAACGCGAGAGGAGCATTTTTACGGCGTGAACTGAATCGTAGATTGCTATTTTGTTACTCTACTGATCCGACTGATGAGTGCGAAAGATTTCTTCTCATTCCCTCTTCACTCGTTAGGATTTCAATGTTAAAGGTCATAACGGGATGACGGTCGAGCAATAAGCCTGTATCCCTTCATCACCGTTGTACATAATATCGAAGATCAATGAAATCGTGGAAATATCGGTGCATCTAGCTTCTGAATATTTTGGAATGGTCATTCAGAGGTAATTCCAATGAATGGTGTGATGAGATGCGTATGCTGCAGTATTATTTGAAGGGAAAGGAGGTGTCGATAATTTGATTCCGATGATGTGAAAATTACCTCTTAGATCAGATCACTCGGTATTAGGACTCTATGACGATCATTCTGATATATTTTGATACATTTTTTTGTACATGTAATTGAAAATTAGTGATCTCAGACTGTTGGATGTCATTAGTGACTGAACTTATTTTAGGTATGGTACACTGTGAGTAATGGGTTGATATCCAACCAAAGTTATCAACCAATAAATGTTTGGCAATTCAACTATACTGACATATCCCCAATGTCAGACATCTAATACTAAAATACGAAACCCAAGGTGATCCTTCATTTGATGAGGCTCACTCGTCAATCGCTTGGTATTCAACAATTATATATTTTTTTCATTCCCAAACTTTCTCACCAAGCCCATCTAACGATCCCAGAGCTGACTCTTGCAATACCAACGGAACACATGTTCTTTCAATCAAATGGATATTGCTGATGAAGATAGAAGTCAACCTTGAACAAGTGGCTATCTCCCAAATTTGCTCCGCTCCATTTTGTCCGCGAGCACGAACACATGTAATTATCATCACTACACTCCGACCCAATCTCCACCCATCAGTCTACCTCTCCATCAACATCTCTTAAACACAGCCATCACAAATCATCCAAAAACACATGGCCAAATTAATGAACCATCACCGGAAACGATCGAAACTCTTCGCTACTTTTTGTCTCAATAATCTCACAGCAAAAACTGCAGACTATCAGACTCAATCGACCACATCGTATGCCATGAGTCCGCAGCACGAGTTTCCAAAACTGCCATCAAGTTTTTTGCAGACCAAACCAAACCACCACCAGATCCATTCTACACCTATATCCCCAACCTACAAAAGTTGAAAGTTTCCCTACGATGCATCGGAGGGGTTTGCCACGTTGCGTCGGGGGTCATAAACCAATTCGTCCAAACTTTGACTCATCAATAATCTTTTCAATGATGGCAAAAATGAACAGTCACAGGCTCCAAAAGGGAAAAAGAAGACCACTACCCACGGAAGAATAGAGTAAAACGGTTGGGTCATAACGAGGATACCAGAGGAACTCTATATAGGATCGAGGGAGTGCAGTGGCTACGGCGCGTAATTATTTCACGTCATCCACGACGCCGTTCCGAGCGCACGTGATATACGACATCAGAAGGAGTGAAAGGAGGGGAAGGAGGCGCTTCTTTGGGTATATAGCTCTATGTGGCACGTAGAGCGCATAAATCGAGCCCACCCACTCTCCCGTACAGTATAGGAATACCCCGGTTGCAAAGATGATAGAGCCATTTGCCTGATATCCTTTTACTCGTCGCATCTCGTCGTCATCGTCGTCGTTGAGAAAAGTGAGGGGGGGGGAAGGGGGTGGCTAAGTATATCCACACACAAGGCGATCAAAGCTTTATACTGTTTTCGACGCGTGCTTTCCTAAATCACTGGACGAACGTTTCAGCCGGGTAACTTTTGAACGGTGGCAGCAGCAGGTCTCGATAAATGACACCGGGTGTATGATACGCTTTGGAAAGATGGTGAGACGTTTTCAGGTGGCTGTTTTCCGAACAATTTCTCACGTATCAGCGAGCGATCAAGTCGATTCCTTCTCCCCATCCTTTCTATACCTCTACTCTCGATCATTTTTTGGAGCGAGTAAATATGATGTGCCCGTGTGTGCGAGATATTGGAAGTGACTTGAGAAGCGATGGATGATGGGGGCATGAGTTCAATCATTCATGAAGTGGAGTGGAAGTCGATATTTTTTATTGTTGTAAACTTTTTTGATAGGAAAGTGGTTCTGCAGTCACAGATCCATGTGATAGGAATATCCTAGTCTGATCTTATGCCGAAGAACAACGATTTTATCGGATTGGATGCACGATATGTCATCAGAATGAATGTGTCTCTTGATTTCACAAATCGAATGTTTTAGTGATGCTGCTCTCTAGACTCTGAATGAGATTTCTTGCAAGTTCCCTTTGAGCGATTTTCATCTGGTCTAATTTTCTGTCATGACCGATACATAAAGAAAACGAGGAATATTCTGTTGAAATGAGACAGGCAGCATCTTGTCAGTCTCGATTAATGGTTCAATTTCAAAATTCTGGAATTTTTCAATCAAATCCATGAGCACAGCGTGGATATATGATCAATTTTCGACATTAACGTTCATATAACCCACTCTCAGAGCTATTTCGACTGATTGGAGGGAGAATTTCACACAGTTCATTGTCAGTGATTTCACCCATCTCGAAGATGGACCTGCAATTATTGGAATCAGCCAATCATTCTGGGTTCCTGAGAACGAGACAATCTATCCCGATCACCCAGAGCTCACTTTGTGTCGTGATAAAGAGCATCATGAATTTCCTATCACTCACTGCTTACTTGAATTTATCGAATCATGGTACGAAATGATGTACGCTTAAGATTAGGATTCAGTACGTCTACTATGCAGTTTCGGTGGAAATTGTGCATCTCTCATTCAAGAATGGAAAAATTGCAAAAGACAAACTGACCCAATCAGGTCAATCTCCAAACATCAACTTTGTAATAAGCCCAAAATCCTCTACAAGTTATTTTCCTCATCCCAAACCTCATTACCATGTCTTCCAAAACTTCCAAATCCTCTTCAAACTCTACTTCCCAGAAAATCACTAAATATAACCAGAGAACAGGAAGCAGCACCAAAGTATAGTTTAATCACCAAAGCGTTGTATATAATTGAGCACTCGATCGGTGCATTTATTCACGGTAAACAATATGGCCAAATGCAGGAAAGGGGGGGGGGAGGGCTTAACGAGAAGGTTTGAGGAGTTAGTTGAACGGGTACGTTGCTCTCTCGTAAGCGCCCCGGCATAGTATAGGTAGTGTTGTGTAGACCGTCACGCCTCGCCGCGTCGATGAGCCGGTTGAATTGCTCGAGCACGCGATGCCCATACAAACTATCTGGATACATACATGGTGTACTGAGAGAATATTTACAAGCATATGCGAGTGCGAGAGACACTTGTTTGGCAAACTAGATGAGCACGTGCTTTGACTCATATATATAGTGTGTACTGAGCTCCATTGGTAGCGTGCGGTTAATCCTGGTGAGCGAGTTTTTTCGTTTTCTAGTTTCCTATTTCACCGAATCCAGGTTGAACAAAAGATCATCATACCACTAGAGTTTGTTATCAATAGATGACAAGTTTTATCGGTCTGTGCAAGCTGATATTTTTGGACAGTTCACATGAATGCGAAATTGGCAGGAAACCAATCAAATATTTTTTCACTAGATTCTGTGTGGCACTGAGCAATTTAGGAAGAATTTTTCTGATAAAATTCCAGCAAAAAGTTCCATGAAGTGATCCTTCAGACTTCAGAATTTTGTGAATTTGAGCATCCTCAGCTATTCCATAGACTCAAAATTTGATCACATACCAGATTCCAGCTACCCTCTCAGGCATGCAAGTGAACGAGAATATGAAATTTCCGTAGCTAAATTAAATATTTTGATATTACGATGACGAAGTTTCTCTCCAAATAGTATTCTAGCCAATTTACGTTAGGAAAGTTTGGTAAAAGCCTTCCCGTTGATTTTGTGAGACGGAAATTGCGAGAGCAAAGCACAGCAACTTCTAACGATAAGTTTCTGCACGCAACCATGGTCAGAAAATGTAAGACTGAAATCGGACCTTTCCAAGATTACTGATTATATATAATGAATTCATCCTTGGTGGATAATGAAATAGTCATTCAAACTCTTCTCATCATCTTTTTGTCACAATTTTTGAAGTATTCAGGACAAGAACGATCATTATCTGAGTCAATCGTCTTACAGTCAGACAAGACTCATTTCGACAATCATATTCCAGGAGATACAGATAACTCATGAGAGTTGCTTGTATATGATGTTGAAGAATTGAAAATGAACGCAAAAGTAATTCACACCGATAGGGGAAAGATTTCCGCGCCAGAGATACTTCATTTCCCACCACGAAATGAGAAAATCATCGCAACATGGACGACTCGTGACGATCGATATTGGGCTTTCGCACGAAATCGAGTTATTCTCAATTTAGGCCACGACGACGATGCATCAATCGCCTCCCTTGTGCCTTCCTATCAATATCGAATTCGCCAGTCTTGCTGCTCGACGTCATAACACCTCATCATCGCGATGTTTCGAGGCAATATATTATATCTATCTATCATCTGCCCATCGATCTATTTTACCAACTCGGTGGTATTGCTCTGGAATAGAAGTTATATTGCAAAGGAATGACTGACATCGAAATATATGTACAAAAAGTAGTGACATCAACAGTCGTCTACGTATAGCATGATATGACACGTGGCAAGATAATTGGACTGCTTAAATCGACACCCAGTTTCGTTCTACTTTTGTTTTAGGTTGAGTTGGTATAGCACGTTTGTCATGTCTCGAATAGTCCATGTTGATGAATCGACCTGCTTCTTGAGGTGATAACCGTCTAAGAACTGATATGTTCTAGAATTTCAGCGTACTAATCGAGATTGAAGTCGATCGATCTTTGACAAGTCGGATTTGAAAGTTGATTTATGATCATTTCTAGTGACTAGTACGGTCACTACTGGCTCGAAAAATTGTATGAAACAGTCATATTCGCTCATTCAACGTTGACATCAAATTCACATCCTTCCCTCATTCTGTGGAGGCATCTCTGTTAATGGAAAAAATTAACGTATTTGAAGACACAATGCATTTGAGTGATGGAATCCCGTGCTGAGTTTTGCACTCAGCAGTGTTCAAATTTCCATCATCGATAGTCAATAGCTTATCAGAAAACTCCTCAAGTCTATCGGAGATCATGCATCATTTTCGAGAATATCACTCGTTGCAAGGACCCATATAACACCTCGCCAGTGATGTTTCGCGGATTGTCCGTGAGAGTTCCAAATTGATCAATAATCCTGCCATCGGCGATCTTCCACATTTCTGCTCATTCGTACTTGACACAAAATTCAATGAATATGAGTAGTGGCTCATCTTCACGTTGATCATGTGAATGATTCTGTAGAGACGAGTCATTCCAAGAAATGATTGACATTCATTGGTCGGTAGCAATCTTTAAGAAATCGCTGACGATGTTCTGTAAAATCCCAATATTTCTGTTTGAATGTACAATCATCCTTATCCCAGTTGATGATGACATGATGGATCAAGGTCACCTTTTATGTACTCGTGTAGTACCCATGGAGTACTCATGACATTGGCCTGATCACCAGTGAAATCCGTGTATTCTACAACACAAATCTTGTTATTTTTCGTTGAGTTTTTTTGAGACCAGTGGTTCCCTATCTACCATCGATACACGAAAGATCACCACGATTTTTTTTTTTTATTTAAGGCTTCAAATCATACAAAAGATTTATTCGCCATCTAAGGAAAAATATATAATCATTAAATCAAAAACAAAATAATAATAACAATAATAATAATAATGAAATCATCGTAAAGATTCTTATACTAGTTGTTCTATTACCAGTCTTTCTAAACAGCTATTTTACACATTTTGAGAAAACTATATACACAAGCACATGCTTCAATGTTAGGCTCTGATAATATTGAGTACATACATGCTGGTAAAGTAACATGGTTTTTCTCAAGATCTAAGATCAATTTGACTCGCTGGGGATCATATAAAGAACATTGCCATACAACATGATCAATGTCTTGGTCATTTTGTGTACATGGACATTTCGGATCATCAATGATAGACATACGTGCGAGGGAAGCATTGAGACTGTAATGATTTGCTCTACATCTGTTGATCATAACAATCAGTTCGCGCTCAAGATGTTTACCATGAAACCATGGTTTCTTATTGTCTCGATAATAATACTTGAAATACTCGGTGCCTTTGGTATCTCCGAGTTCACACATTTCAGCAGACGTTTTTTCCATCATCAGAGGTTTGAACAAATTTTGAAAGTCAATGAACGGAATTTTAAAGGTACTATTGGGAATTGATTTCGTTTCTGTTTTTGCTCTCAAGTCAGCTAGTATGTTGCCTCGGATTCCTGAGTGTGCAGGTATCCAGTAGATTTCTAAGCTACCTGATTCGCCTCTGTGTTTTTGGAAAGTGAAAATTTTCAATTTTATGTCGTAAATATATGGGCACATTTTAATATTCAATTCAGTTTCCTCTAATTTTTGGAGCACACTCAGCGAATCTGTAAAAATGATATTGCTTGTGTTCTTGTACTTCAGTGCTAAATCTAGCGCATCGAGGATTGCAATGCATTCTGCCGAAAAAATAGACATATTTTTGTTCATACTTCTTGAAAATTCTAGCTTAAGCTTAGGACAGATGCAACTCGATCCCACTGCCAACGATTTAGAATCTTTACTACCATCAGTAAATATGAGATTTGAATTTATTTCATCAAGATCAAAATAATTCCTGAATACTAAGTCTGGGATCTCTGAATTTTGTAAGGTACTACCTACCTCTCTATTGACTGGGATAGAAGAGGAGAGTACGGCGTAATTACAATTAGAAAGTGAATATTGATCTGATTTGTACAAAAAATGATAATACTTCATGCAGGTTTCAATACACTTTTCATAAAGACGCTTACGTTTTTTCGTCAGATTGTCATCTTGGGAGTACCACTTTTTAATCAGGTCAGTTACTGGTATTGAGTTGCTACTGAGAACTTTGATCAGGTAAGCTGAGCCTAAATATTCACATCTAGCAGAGATGGTTGGCAGTTTTGATTCAGCAATCAAGATTTTAGTGGGTGTAGTTTTTCTGTAACCTAAAGCTGCTCTAACTGCGGTGTATTGGATACGCTCCAGTTTTTTCTGAAGCTCGGCTTGAGAAGGGTAGTAGTACACGAGAGATGCGTATTCCAAAACCGATCGCACGAAGCTTTTATAGAGAATAAGGAGGGTACTAGGATCAGCACCCCACCATATTCCTTGAAGGTACTTAACAATATTGAGAGCTCTCTGGGTTTTTCTGTGTACTAGATTCATGTGAGCATTAAAATTTAACTGATAGTCAAAAACTACACCCAGAAACTTAACTGACGGACTTGATTTTATGGTGCATTTCCCAATACGAGTGCTGATTTTTTCAGGAGGAATATGCTGATTATTGAAGTGTATTAGTACAGTTTTGTGAGAGGCAAGGCTCAAGCCGATTTTCGAGAGATTCTCTTCAATAATGTTGATACCTCTTTGTAACATGAGATGATTAGGGCAGTACAGAGCTATATCATCTGCAAATTGCGAGACTTGTATGTTGGATGGAAGATTTTTCAAGATATCTGCTACATAGATTATATACAATAGTGGGCTCAGCACTCCACCCTGAGGCACACCCTTGTGGCACTTCAAGTAGCCACTAATTTCGCTAGAATATACGAGACGTTCGAATGTGATGAATTTGACAAACCGTATGAGCCTACGAGGACATCCTAATTTTGCCAATTTATCAATCAATATATCTATATTAACATTATCGAAAGCTCCACTGACATCGAGGAATCCTGCGAAAATATCTCTATTATTTTTGAAAGCTTCTTGAACCGTCATGGAATCACCACGATTTATCGATAATCCGAAGCAAGTTATGAGGAATGCCAGATCAAAATAATAGGATTCCATGGTTTACCCATCGAAATCGTGATAGTGGAATGAATGAATCATTCCATCTCTGAACGAAGCAACTCTATAATTCAGTGAATTTCGATCGAGTCCTCTAATAATTTCGTGGAACAGCTGCATAATTGAACAAGCAGGTACACCAAAAGGAGCGAGAGTGAGAGGATATTACTACTCGTTGCACCATATAACTCGTTAGTCAATTGTGCAACATGTTCCGTTCAAAACCCGTTCATCCCATCCATTATACAAACAGAGCCAGCCAGTTATCCGATTCACACTCCAAGCTTCGCACCCATTCTTTCATTATTTCTACCTATCCTGCATCCAAAATCAATATGCTCATCGGCGACATAGCCTTCCACAAACCTAGATTAACCTAAATTATTTCATGAACAAAACTAGAGGCCACCAGTCAACAGACCCTCCAAGTTCAACTCCAAAAAAAATTACATCGATCAGCCCCACTCCACTTTGTTCAATATCTCAAAAAAACTTTTTCCAATTCAACATGCAATAGCTACTATCCACAGAGTGCAATGAGCTATAGAATGAAGGAAGCTAACCTCCCCTCAGTCCATTACATTATTATTATATTATGCACGCACGCCAGTGCATAACGTCACTTTTTCAGCCCAACGTGGGGCAACAACCATCTAGAGTAAAGTACCTTATGAATTCTATTCTATAGTAGAGAGTCCAGTTGGCTGCACGCGCCCGCATATAATTAGGATAGAACATGCACGTACACTAACACACACGGATATAGTGTATGTATAGTATAGGTATGCAGCATTGGATAAGCCCCTCTCGTGCCTGCACACTCGACTGCTCGCGATAATGGGCTCGCGATATGCCCATGAGCTGAGGAGCTTCCTCGCATCACCATGACGGACTCACTCTCTATTCTATCCTTCTATATAAGTCCTATGTATTCTATAAGCATATATGCCATACTCACACATGCGTGGTATACAAACTATATCTATCTACCTGTGGCTCAACTTGCCTCAGTCCATATTCCACGTGTTTTTCCACAAAATTCATAGCTCAAAAGGCAAGCTCAAAGATATCTATCTCTACGTATACTCAAACGCGTGAAATCTATATTCCAACTCACGTTAGTGTCCTCCAAAATCTTGATATGTGATTCTGAGGAAAAGTGAGGTTATGTCCATGGGTCAATGGATGTATGTACTACAGCGGGTGTGAATAACGAGGGTAAAATTTGGTCATGAGAAGTGGAATATATAGAACTCCATTTCTGCTTCAATGGGTATTCCAGAACACGTGCGCGCACGCGCTTGCAAAGCTTGATTAGAAGGAGATTGGAGCAAATCTAGGGAAAGAGAGAGTCGACAAGTGCTCCACCAACGTGACCCATACCAGTCCTTCTGCGAGGGTGGATTTTGTATATATATATATTTTTTTTTATGACGCATTTGTAAGTTTTACCGTCGTCTCTTTTTACGACGCCTTTTTACGGGCAAGCGCCAGATGTACACGAGTACTTATAGATATAGTATAGGCTATACGGGAGTGCTTTGATAGGAATTTAGGAATAACGACTTGACTTGACGTTCTAATCCTATTCTACAGTTTGGTATAGCCTATGAAAGATAGGGCCGTATAAATGGTGGTGTAATTAGAACTTGTATAGGTTCTGATGTACACAATAGCCCTTTCAGCATGATTTTTCACCAAAATAGACGAACAGTATCGTTCGCCGTAACTTTTATCCGATTGTGGGCAAACATTTGGAAAATCCTGGCAAGTACTTGGGCATCCAAAATTTGATCTTGTCGAAGAATAACATCAGGATCTGGACTACTTCTATTTTTTGAAAAACCAAATGTTTGGAATGTAGGAATCCGGTAGCTGAAAATGCAGAAAGGCTAGCATTCTAGATGCAATGTTGCAAGGAGTCAATGATTCTGAAATCAAGAATCTGAAGGCATGACGAATAGTAATTTCAAAATTTGGAAGGACAAAGGTTTGGAGCACTTGGAGAAGTAAAAGCTAGGAACGATCGAAATTCGGATTTTCGGGAGAACTGTTCTCAAATTTTGTGTCTCCAAATTTTTCCAAATTCGAGTTTTGATCGTTCCTACATTCCACTTCTCGAAGCGTTGCGAGTTTCCGTCCCTCCAGAATTTGGCGGACCAAACTTTCATCTTTCCACATTTTTGATCACCGGACACTTGTCCATTCGTAAATCTACAGTCTAAATTTTGATCTCTTCAGATTATTAAGTCTTCAAAACTTGGATTTCCGAATTTTGTGGTTCCCAAAAAGCAATCACACCCACTCTTAACCCAAATAATGTATTTTGTTCGGATTTCGTGGGCTCGAGAACGTTCGAGAAAGCGCTCGAAGCGAGACGAGTGCAGTGGCCGAGGGCGTTTACTTTGAATATCATGTGACGAGTTAGAAATATCATAATTGGCCCAAAATCGGCGCCACTTTCTCACACCTTGGGCCCTGTTGCTTGCCTCGAGTCTCTCTCGCGACTCTCAATTCAGTCGTCAGCCGCCTGCCTCTGTCAATCGAGCTGAGCGCAATCAATCGCCTTCATTATCGCAATGTAGCGAACTTATCCTTTTCGCGCCTGCGTCGGTGCCCGCCCCGCGACTCAATTCTCATCATTCCGTATATTCCCGTGCCGCGATCTCTTCCGCGCCTTATTCTATTTATATACAAGTGTCACACACGTTTTTATAGAATATTTGAGTTATTTTATAGTGAATTCACGAGTGCTCAATTTTTACCTAATCTCACGCTTCCACATCCTATTTCTCGATTTACTCAAACCGCAACTTCTAGGCTCCAGGGTTCCATAAGAACACCCTGTCCCAATCATATTTTAATTGGAAGAAGAACCTTGTTTGGAACGACCACAAACTCACTAATCTGGAAGGACTATCATCATTCCTGACTATCAGTAATAAACTCAAACCTCATCAATCTCTAAAATCTCAGCAAAAGTAACTAAAAGTCACTCTAAAACTGAAAAAAAAACGAAGCATCGAGGAATACGGTATCCTGAAAAAGCTCCATCATCCCACAATGGATGTGACTCTGGGGGAACCGAAGAAAGAAAAAGAAAAAAAAAAGACCTCGAGATTGGCCAAGCAGCCTGAGCGCATTGTGAAATCTCTAACCGGTGGAATCAAAATTCCCAAGAGTCAATCTCTTGGCAGCAGCATCCCGTTGAACGTAAAACTACACTGAGAGAAAACGAGAAAAACTGCAATAATGGTAGTGGCATACACCGCGGTATGATCGGCTTATTGGTGAAAGAGTCCATCGTTGCCTGCAATAGAGTTGAGGAATAATTAAACGAGTCGAGATGGAGTTTTTTTCTCCCTTGATCAAACAAACAATCAATCTCTGTATAACTTGAGTATACACACAAGAAGCAGAAGAGTAAAATTCAATAGAATTGACCCAGAATTGGATGGGGAAACTGGAATCTTCGGAAAGTTGAATACGAGACATATAGGAACTTGGCACTCGGAAATACGTCAAAAAGCGTTAGCAAAAAGTATTGATGGGGTGCTCCGACCCCCAACAGTCGAATGCCACCGACCAGTGGTAGCTGATGCCAGGAGAATAGCACACACAAGTGAGAGATATGGATACCTCTGTATGTGTGAATGTCTAGAGAAAAAGAGTGAGGGCAGATGGGTAGAAAGTATTAGTGTACCCACGTTGGTGGAAAAAGGAGCCAGTATATACAGTGGATATACATAGACTACTATATGTACTCGCGGGAGTCACTGGCCAGCAGAGCTATACTCGAGCCATTATCTCGGCCGGAAACGGAAGCGCACTCGGCTGCTCACCCACCTGGCCAGTGCTATACTACCATCTACTCTCTATCCTATCCGCTGACGTTTACCTCACTACTATACTCCTTCCACATACATATTACAAAGTAAGTATGTTTTTGTGTGGGTGTAAACATGTGAGTCGACTGGGGGGATACGAGGAATCGTCCTCTGATAGAATTTAAACAGGAGGTTTAAACGTACACGACGGAATTCGTAACCTCAAAAGTTCATTTGGTCGACTTTGGAATTTGGAGGTTAGCCGATATTCGGAGACAAGCATTCGCAGATAGAAGACTTTGTGTAGGTAGTATAGTACGATGTCGATTCGATCGTCGTCCGGTCTTTTAGTGGCAGTGGCGCGTGGCTGGCAGATAGGGATAGTAAGAGGACTTTGCCAAAGCCAACCGAGTCCCGAGTCGAGTTTGACCCAGTGAGGCAAGAGGGAAAAGCAGAAGGTGGATGGATAAGGCAAACCGAGAGAGCGTCACGCGCGCAAGAGAGCTGGATAAGTCTGGGTATCTGTTGAGTACGACAGAGCGGATTCTTTCTAATGTTCTGTGCAGATAGAGGATGGTAGACACTAGAAACACAGAGAGAAATTCAATCGACGCACGCGATCT
Source organism: Eretmocerus hayati (assembly GCA_029851415.1). Taxonomy (NCBI): domain Eukaryota; kingdom Metazoa; phylum Arthropoda; class Insecta; order Hymenoptera; family Aphelinidae; genus Eretmocerus; species Eretmocerus hayati. The sequence continues at coordinate 11,457,753 of CM056741.1, forward strand.
TTTTGCATTGGATTCTCGATACGAGTGATTCTTGTGGCTGAGGATTTTCAGAGGATCGAAGTTTGCGAATTGATTCTACGAAGATTGATAAAGTAAATGAAACTTCGTTTCACTGTTTTCTCCGTGTGAATCAGTGGGAAATCACCCAACTTCAGTATTTCGGAACAATTTTGATGGTTGGCATCAGTGTGTATACAGGGCTGAAACTCCAGTGAACTTGGGAGTCGGACGGGTGCTTGTCACTGACGTTTCAGTGGACATCACTATTGAAGCAGTTGAACGCTTGACTCGAAATTCAATCTCCAAAGATCTTAGCAGATTCCATTAATCGAAGTTTCAGTGAGCAACACTCGCGAGTCAGAGGGAACATTGGAACACCAGTGTTTTTTCACTGGAATTCAGTGGATGTGATTAGCCGAAACTCTTGAAGCCCTGAAATTTCGGGAGATCGTGATCCAGATTCATCTATCAGATGATAGATCCCGAAGGTCACTGGAGTCCCAGCTCTCCCACTAATGAGTTCAGAGTATATACATGGGACTCATCAGTGGAAGTTGACCCGACATATACTAAAATTCAGTGACTACCCACCGATTAACATGGAGAGAGCATGATCATTGATCAGTACAGGATTGGAATTGTTTGGGTGCAATGAATCAGGAATCAAGGATGCGGTGTTCCTTGATATATTTAAATGCTTCAACTGGATGTCCTGAGTATTCGTCTCTTGCGATGATTTCTCCTTGATCGATATTCCAGTACTATCGATCCATTAGATCTTGATCGATATCTCAATATTCTCAATATATCAAATCCCAATAGGTATCTCGATATTCTCGATGTATCGAATCCCGGTAGGTATCTAGATACCATCGATATATCGAATCCTGCGATGTCTCGATACCTTCGATAAATCAACTGCAATATCTCGATATTCTCAATACGTCAAATCTCGATAGATACTTCAATAACCTAGATGTATTGAAGTCTGCGATATCTCGATGCACTCGATTAATCGAATCATGATCGATATCTCGAAAGAATTTCATATCACTACATGTTTGATTGAGGAACGAGAATCATCCCCAACTCCTCCAGAGACAAGAGTCAACACATTTTCTTACTTGCAGTGCTCTTATAGCTCCGATTGGAAGCAAAAATATAGAAGAGAGATTGAAGAATTGGAATTCCACTTCAAATTCCCCGGGAGTCCCTCGTGAACAATGTTCGAACCGCAGATTTCATCCATGTTCAGATGTAGGTAGAAAAATAGATGAGTTTCATGATTTTCACGATTACTTCAGCTTTAAATCCAGAAACTTATTTACGGGATATCATATCTTCGACCACATATTCCTGTTGATCACCAGCCGGATGATACTAAAATGAAATATCACTATCCTGAATCTCGAATATTTTTCGGCAGGATTATTCTTTGAAATTCCCTTGCATCATTTCACCCCAAGCATAATAACGATGACGAGGAATCCAGATCCATTTCCAATTCGTTACAATACCAACGAAGCCATACAGTTTGATCTCCACAGACCAATTCGAGTGCAACGTTTCAATTAACGAGAGAAAATATTTCACAATCGGTGATTTCTGCATTGATGAACGAACTGACGCATTCTGTGATGGTCACTCCATCCAGAATAACACGATCAATCGTATAAACAAGCCACAGTCAACCCATATACAGTATATGCAGGACTAAGGTTATCCAAACACAATGTTGAAAACTCAAACAATCATATACTCTCTGTTCTTTCCAGATACCATATAACGATTTAATCGAAATTTATCCGTAAAACTGATCCTGTGTACACAACGCATTGTTGATGCAATCGTTACATCCCGTACTCCAAGCGATAAAATTCAAATTCTCGCGCCAATTCTTTTATCGCCCATTCACACATAGATACACAAATACCACAGTCAAAAAATCTCTAAATGTCGACCAAAAGAATGAGCTTATCGACGTCACGCCAGCTCGTTAAATCGCTCGTTGATGCTGAAGCTGACGTAGCGTCGGGTTTGAAAAATATGTCACTCGGTTGAGATAAATCTACCAATACTACAGAAGCCTGTATGTGTGAGAGCATCAAGCAAATCGATAGGGCGGAATGATGAACAGATCCGCACGTTCTAGACGTTGACACAGTTATATTTATGCTTTGCACAATTTTATTCCGTAACGCTGTTCAAAGTCTGACATCTTTCAAGCAGAAGCAGCTCCTCATGTGAACGCTTTGATGTTTGAAGTATAACGTCGACGTCGGGTTTTCGAGTGCTACCGTCTCCCTCTTGCTTTACACTCGTATTAGCAAAAGTAGTAGTGTTGCAAGTTTTGGACTGTAGCAAGATATGTTGCTAGTACTACGTAGCTTAGAGGCATGCGAAAAATTCACGGCCTCGCTCCGTCCAAATGGCTACGAGTAGAAGTCTCCGACATGTGACTCTTTCTCTCACTCGTGTTCATCTGAAGCCGTCACATGTCGGGTGTTGGCAGTCGTATACATACATATCAGAGAAAAAACGAACCCCTCGCTCTCTTTCTATCGGCGACCTCGTCTTTCCTTTTTCCTCTTTCTTTCTGGACCTTTCTTTCAATCGAGGAGACTTTGACCTGATGTCGAAGTTGAATCGAGAGTCAGATATAGACTTTATACATACTACATAGAACAGTCGGAGAGAAGCGATGCATTGGAATGTGTAAGCTTGCAAAATTGGAAAACACATTCTAACTCTCTGGTCTGCACTACTTTCTCGTATATTTTTAGAGTCCGGTAGGGATAACAGAGAAGGAGAGTGAAACAAATTGGAAGATCAACATTTCTTAGACCGTTCTATATAGCTTCTGTTAGGGATGCTGTGGGGCAATGCGCAGAGTCGATGCAGCCGTGGCAGGGCTATCCATTACTGCCTTCGAAGATCTTAGTTGGAAAGGGAGGAAGGTGAAGGGGTAGACAGGACAAGATATATGGGAGTAACCTTCCAATGAGATTAGACTTGGAGGTTCGATGGTCGAGATGAGGGAGGGGGGAACTGGGGGATATCTATCAAAAGTGGTGAAATGAATTTTCCATCACGAGGAATATCACTCGGATCATTGAGATTATGGGCAGAAATTTACCCTTTGGAGATGAGAAATTAATTTTCTATCACCTGTGAAGGAATGTGACGTTTTTGCTCAGCTATCATTATTTGAGAACAAACATCTCCCCTCTCGTATTTGTACTTATCAATTTCTGTTATCTCGATGGTCTACGTAGTTCTCCCAACTCTTTGTTTACTCAAAATTGATATCTTCAAGGAATCTAAAAATTCAAAAATCAAGCGTATCAGTTTGTTTATTGAATGATATTAAAATCAGGCCCAACTGTTGCATGTCACAGGATAGGTAAATATAGGATAACACTTCATCTGTACTAATTCATGGAGGATAAGGGATTCGAACCGACAACTGTGAGGCCTGTGAATTTGTAATTCTTGCAGCTATGCACGATGGAAAGAATTTCCCTATGAAGGGATGATCTACATGAATTTACATGGAAAATAGTGGAATCATTAAATACTTCGGTAATGTCTTGACCGCTTAGAGAGACTGAGAACGTTATGCTTTCCGTCTGGAATTCTGAACATGGCAGCTTATGTTTTTGTCGCGGACACTGATGCATATTGATGCTAGTGGTCTTCGGATAGATTTTGAAACTCGAAGCTTCATGCAAATTGTGCTAAGCCCACACGAAGTATTTTATATGAGGTGGTTTTTTCTTGAGCCTGAGGAATATGTCAGTTCTCATAATATCTGTAACAGGCAGTAGAGATATCAATCTCCACATATTAGAATTGAATATGTCAACATCTCAATGCAAAAAGGAGTGTGATATCGTTGCCTTATCAATGCACCAGCGAGTGTCATACACTTTGGATCGAGTGTGAATTCAAGTGTGGAAAAGCGGATAAAGCTGCACAGAATCGGCTGCGGTTGAGGCGCATCTACTGTAGTGTGGCTTCGAGAGCTCAGCAGCAACTCGTCTACAAGTGCCATCCAACCGTCATCTCAATGCGGAAACGGAAACCTTTGAAATTCTTGACTCTCACCCACTTGCACCATAATCGATGCGTCGATCCAAAAAGGGTGTAAGTGTTTAGTACCTCAACTTTTTACAATTTTGCCTCAACTCTGGCCTCTTAAAAAGGGCATTATATATGTATGATAGTCACATAGAATTTCGTGGAGTAAAGAGGCCATCGCTGTCATCGTGGAAGTACACGTTATGAGCACGCGTGCCGGTTTCAGCTCTGATGGGCAATCATGTCTTAATGGGTGTTCGATATGAAAGCATGCGAGAGTCTTCAAAGGAGGCTTCTTCAGTGGCGTGTAACTTGATGATGGTGTATCGAATCACGGCATGAGTTTGATGGCATCGTCGTGGATATTGAGACTACCGATCGAAAATCTTCCACTGGATGACTGATGGATTTTTTCACATTGATCACCGTAGATTTTCATGTCGAATCCAAATCTCGATGGCATTGTTCCATTTCCTGACATGGTACCGGGACGACCAACTGATTTGCAGTGTCAAAATGAAATTCACTGTGAGCATTTTCTGTACCAGAATTGTACAGATTGTCAAGAACTTGATTTCAAAAATAGTTTGATTGAATGAAAAATTCCATAAAAAATTAGCCCGACGAATGAGTCTTCGACTGAATTTTGTGTCATTACAGGAATGATACTACAGGAGTGTATGAGACTCAAACTCTGGAGAGGACAAAATTGAAAAAAGTTGTATGTTTTTCTGTAGGTTTTTGGGGATCATTTGTACCAAAAGTCGGCTGACATTGATTACCGAGTTATTTGATCACTTCATCTGCTTCTTGTTCTGGCCATTCTGTAAACCAGCATAGTTCAGGAATTTTTCGTAACCACTGAGTAACACTTCCAATAGCTAGTCATTTTCATGTTTCCCTAGATTGTTGCTTGGTGTATTCCATACCTCGTAGAATCGTATCCAAGATGCAAAGAGCTTACTAATGGGGCACCTCCTATTCGAACGACCCAATTAGATTGGATCTATGGGGCTACATTCATGGTTCAATGGCTCATTTCTACGATCTCGTACTGATTACTCCATTCAAAGATGATCTGTTATCCGCTTACTGGAACAGATCAGAGATCAACATCGGGAACTCAGTCGAAATAGTCACTCCTAATAGGCTTGAGGGACCGGATCATACCTCTATGAAATCATATCTTAATCTGATCAGGACAATCCGATTTAGTGAGTGTGAAGCTTCTGCAGTGTAACCAAACTCGGTCCACTCAAATTCTTAGGAACATCATCTACAATTTTGATGATAGTTTGTTGTTATTCCGACTAACGAGATGATGTTGCACAGTTCAAATTTGAATCAGTGCCCTTTCAATAATGAATTACCATCAATCACAGGTTTGAAAACTGACCCGACAGGAATCTATCATCGCGTTTCCTCCTAATCCCTAACTTCAAACCGATGCAACACTCTCAAAGTGCATTGAATCCCGAGTACACCTATTCATTGTATATACCTGTACACAGGCAGCGTCTGTCAGCATACAGTCTGCACAAGCTAAAGTCGCAAGTTTTGGCTTCGCTCTCTTGCTACTTAATGGGTTCAAGTTTCACTCCCTTCTCCTTCCACTTTCTGCTTCTCTAACCAAGCTACAGAGAGTTAACACGTGCAACTCGCGTGGCCAGATTGCCCAAGCACTTAGGGCTTCGGACCAATCCTCCTCGTACTCCTTTTCCTTCTCATCCTCAAATGAAACCCTTTGGCTTGCTCTGCTTACACGCGACCCGAAATGGCTAAACAACCCTTTACCTTCACCCCCATCCCTTTTCATACATCCAAGGCGAGATCGTTACAGAAACACGTGCAGTGTCGTGGTCTTTGGTATAAGGGACTAAATTAATTTTACCAGGATTTACGGGTCACCGGGATTTATATTATGAGTTATGTGCCTCAATCGGTAATTTAGTCTTGTGTTTGGGTCTCATGATGTGATGAGGAAGCAAAAAGGGTGAGTTGGTGTTTTGGGAGATAAATGGGCTGACGGGTGTGGATTACGAGAGCGAGCCGCAAAATTGAGAGCCGGAAAAAAGTGCAGTCTGATGAGTGGGTTGCGAAAGACGTCTTAAGAAGTTGACTTGGGTGTGTAAGCTCACTCGGTTTCCTTCGAATATGGAGGGTCTCAATTACGGGTCGACTCGGATTATTTGCGGTTTTGTTACCTCTTGAGGGTCTGTTATGGTTTCCATATTGTGTGTATTGTTTTGCCCTAAACGAAATAATTTAGCCTCTGCGGTTTCTTCTGTATTGCTTTTGTGGATCAATGAGATTATGAGCTTTCACGTGCGACTTTGGTAAATTGCAGTCTATCGAAATGTGACATTCCATGGACTGATCTAGTAACTGCTGGATTGCAAACGGAGGATTCAATATGCTTAGGAATAGAATTATGCTTGGATGAACATTATTATCATGAGTATTTTCTGCCAAAGTTTTCGATTTACATCATTTTGAGATCAATCATCATTGTGCATCAATTTTCAAAAATTTCCGATTCGAATGTGCTCAGGAACTACTCATGAATCACGCACAGTTTCTAAAGGACAAGGTGGGATGTTCCCGACCCTCAGCTGTGGCTCCGATTAAAAACCCATCGTTTGAATGGGGAAAAAAGTATTGACACCCGTGTACCGACATAGTATTTTCATAGTCCCAGCAGGTATATCAAGGATACAGTTATCGTACTCAGAAAATAGTATATTACTGTACTAGGCAGGGAAGTTGGACTTCCGTGACTGCGTGATGATAATGCCGAAGCGAAGCCGAGGCATTGATATCACACTGTCATGGGCATCCCACTTCACTGCCGAGTGCTGTATACTCTTTTTCCTCCTCTCGGCCCGAAAGTACGTCGAAACTTTAATGAATTAATACAAAAGTCCGCATTTAACCTCATTTTTCCAAATGCTCGAACGAAATTTTGGAGAGGTGGCAGTAAAGCAGACGACCTTACAGCTTTTACTCACTGCGACTTGTGATGTGATATGCTCGTCCGCCCGACTTTTGCAAAAGCGAGGCGTTAGCCGAGCTTTTGCTGGTCGGGGCGGACGCAAGCAAAAAAATAACAAATTGAAATGTATGGTGAAGGATTCGAATGGATGCTAAATGCTATTAACATGATCAGCATGGGTCTTGTTACAAGTGAGTCGTATTTGCGTTTCTTGGCTTGTCATAGCCCATAACTCTTGTCACTGCGTATTTATATCATTCGTGCCGTGGAGCATGCGAAATTCTGCTCCACAATCACCCCATGAAAGATTCTTTCTCGGCAGCGATATTTTTGAATCAGAGGGATACTGTCCGTCTAATTATATTATCATCATCAATCAACGCTTATCAACATAACCTCTATAGGTTATGTCTCTTGTGTATGTTTTGCATGCATTTCCTTTGCATCGCACGCACGTGGAGAGCAGCGGCAGCCCTAGAGGCAGCAAAAATCGACAGCCGACTAGAGCGCTGCGCCGGCAGCAAAAGTCGCTCTTTCGCGACTCAAATGAGGCACGGAAGGACGTACTTTCGTGCCGGGAGGAAGAAAAGTGATTTTGATCATGGGCTGTAGATAAAGTGCAGTGCCCTGAAAAATCAATTTTGTATCCAAATTTCTGAACAACTTGAACGTAAATGGAATGAGTTTTTTCCACATGATCGATGTTATATTCTATTTTGCTTCCAAATTATTGGTTACAAACCAAGTTACCATATTTATGTCTACCGCAAACCGATTTGATGCGGCAAACTTGAATATTTCTTGTTTCTCCGAATGGATAGTTTCAATCTCTTTTAGACTCAGAACCTGAAACAAATGGCAAACCAGATTGTCCCTTCAATCAAAAGAAAATCCATGCATTCTCGGTTCCTCAATAATTCACGCGCGAAACGTTGTAAGCGTATGAGCGTGCGATAAAACTTGATCGTTGCAAAGTTTCTCGGAATGAAGATGTGGAATTTTTTGCCAAACAGTCTGCCACTTATCGTCAAACTTACGTTTCCAGTTTTGTGAGTTCTCTCTGGGTTGTATCCCACAAATCGATGAATAAGTTATGCAATAAAAGCATACTCGCGGTACTGTTGTGAACGCTATTTCTATCCATGATACCAGACTTGATTGAATTATCTTCTCCAATATGGAGCTCGTGTGGATATTTTGTTCGACTTGGTAATGACTGAAAGAAAATTCGCCAAGGATTTTGAATTTGAAAAAGAAATTGAAAATCTTCACTGATCAATTTATCTAAATTTATCAAGAAAATTTGTAGCTCTTGATGAACAATTGCAATTGAAAAAGATGTCAAATTCAAGCTCATTCACGAGGAAATCGTCCAAATTTCAAGAACAATATCGAGTAGGTGATCTGGTCACACCATTACAAAGATTGGTTCTCGAGTTGGCTTCTATCCAAGATACTGGCACTCTCACACGGAAGATCGAAGCACCCTTTTGTTCTCTCGAAAGTGTGGAAGTAATTTCACGTAGACAATTAAATACAAAGAGTATCCGATTGCTCGGAAGTGAAAGAAGTGCCTCCTTCAAGTCTCTATCATCAAAAATCGATTTCTGATTCTTCGATAAAAGCAGCTTCCTGCACTTACCACTCTAGTCTACTCAAACTATAATTTTCTCAAATGCCAGTAATAATACAGATTAAGAGAACGAGTTTCGTCGAATTCGATTAAGAAATTGATGGATCACAAATCCATCCTAGATTGTTTTTTTTTTTTTTCGTACAGAGTAATTGAATCTTTTGAATAATATCGAACGTGCACTTAGATTGCATTCGGGATGAGCAAAAGTCTCTCGTACCATATCGTAGTCAACCGCATAAATCGATCGCTCATAGATATTCAACCAACCTATCCGTCGCATAAAAAAGGTATAAGCAGACGGCGGGATGCGATGCATTTAGAAAAATCTCGACCTCTCTTCCTCTGCGGAGCTTTTAGCCTATCCTCGCGTGTATAATGTAAGAGTGAAATTCATGTATAAGTCTCTAGTGACCTCTGTGCATGGATAAAATTCTACCCACAAGAAATTTTTCCGTAACCAAAGGGATCCATACATCCCCCCTCCCCCCACACACACGCATGCACGCAAACGCACATCAGACACACATATACCACACACACACACACACACACACACACACACACACACACACACACACACACACACACACACACACACACACACACACACACACACACACACATATACCCACACACACACACACGCACACGCACACACACACATAAACATGTAAAATGCAAGTACAAAAGGCTGAAAAAAGGAATATAGAAAGAGAGCTTTAGTGAAACTCGCAGGCATCACAAGCGCGACCCATCTTTTTTTACTGACCCTAACATGTGGAAGCATCGAATTTTACAAAGCTTGCGTGGTTGATCCGAAAAATTTTGAGATCAGAGCTTTTTCATGAGTTCAGTAAAGCGCATGTCTCGAGGGCCTGTAGATTTTCAAAATAGCTCGCTCACAAGAGTATATGGAAAGATATCTTGTTACGAGCTCGAGCTATTTCTCATATCTTGTGTATCGAGATCCTAATCTATCCGATATAGCCCTTGACATAGCTTTTGGAGTGGCCGAGTCTTGCGGGGATCTCGAGTGAAACAAAAGATTGGATCGGTGGTGAGGTTGTAGGAGTAGTTCAAAGGGCTCCCGCTTCTCTACCAACCGCGCACCGGTAGTCTTTGATATTATATCCGGAAAGAATTGAGGGGGCAATATTGTGTGAGGGAGTATTGAACGGTTTTGATTACTTGCGATTTTCTTTTTTTCTCTTGGGGTATTAGGATCGATTCATGAAATAGTCAGGGATGGTGTAATCGTGTACAGGTTATCTTTGTATTGCCACATGTCAATCATCTTGGAAATGTTACCAAGAAACGAGGGGTGTAGTTGAGATTGTGAGTTAGGAGAATTGTTGATGATTATAATGATTGCTGGATGACGAAGGTAGCTCTGCTTGTCGTAATTGATGATTGGGGTCAACTGCCCCTTGGTTAATCTTCCATTCTCCCGAATTGATCTCAACTTGATACTGAATCATTCTCTAGCTCTTAGCCGTGTGTTTGTTTGAAAAAGAACTTATGTGTGACGATGATGAACAGACTCGTGTGGGTGGAAGATGTGAGAAACGGCAAGTTTATTGATGAGAATTCTCACAGAATTTGATATTTGAACTCAACACTCGATTTTGAAATCTCAAGGTCTAGAAAATTCTTCGGAAATTCTTCTTCTGAAATGCATGATATGTTCATCCTCTCCAATATGGATATTGAAACGTATCGTCATGACTGCTTGCCTTGCAACACTGTGATTTATGGATCTCAACCAAACGCTTGGAATCACTTTTTTCACCAAGAAATGCAGGTATCTCTCAGGACTTTGACTAATGAGCTCCTTATTCCAAGCTCCAGCTACACAGATTGAAACTGAGAGTATGTGTGTATATGGTCTCTTACATGTGCCCGTGAACATCACACTGATCAATGCTGGTGTTTTTCGAATGAAGTGGGAAAACCATTGGGAAAAATACTCTGGGATACCTTCCTTTCCTAAAGGAACAAGATGATTTGCATAGTTTCGACTAAATCCATGATCCGGAAGGTAAGTACAATCCTCGATGATAGGAGTCTCTCATTAGAATTTTTTGATTCAATCGGTCCAAATCCTCACCCTCTGGCCCAGTTGTCAGGACACCGTACCTGGGCTTCGGCCCGAACCCGGTAGAGAGAAGCCTGGCCCCGGGACCGGTGCTCGGAGCTTTGGCTCCTCCCGAAATCCCGCAAGGGGAGTTGGGGCATGGTGCCCCATCCCTGGAATCTGACGAGCTCCCGGACCCCGTCAGCGCCCTCCTGAGCGAGAAGACCGCACATCTCCATCCGGCACCACGGGAGTGGGTGAGTCTAGGGACTCAAATTGGAATCTCGCCCTCGGACGATAACAATGCCTGAAAGACTCATCCATCATCCCGAGGGACTCCCTGGGCTCTCAGGAAGCCTAGAAGAGTCCCAAAACCTCCCACCGAGTGCTGGGCATCGGCCTTGTGCTGAGGGCTGAGCCCAGAATTCGGTAGTCGGGGAGGAGGATCGGGTCATTGCCGAATAACTTGTGGTTTGGTGGCAGCCGTCCTCCAAACCGTATCCCTGCTTCACTCCTACGGGGCAAACCAGAGAAGAAATGAGAGTCGGGGGCCCGGAATACAAAAGCTAAGTTTCTGTCCAAAGCCTTGAACTTTATTCCATACTGAATAACAGAATTCCGTTGAAACTCGACGAGTGTTTGTCAATTAATTTCGGAGGGCGAAGCGATCACAATGTTTTTATCATACATTCTTCAAATGTTATCACGGCTTCTTTTGGAAGATTCTATCTTCCATTGCAGTACCAATGTAAATTGCAAGACCTCTCATCCAACACTTTCACTGCGATTGACCCCACCGGTGGGCCCTTCGATCCAACTCTGAGTGCGTTGGTGATGGAGATTCTATCAAATGGTCCCCATCTATGAGACCTATCGCACACCGGACCCGGCGACGATTTAAAACCCTCACCGTGAGCGTATTCAGATCTTAGATCTGCTCCATGAGCATCAGAAAACCCACGAGTCCAAAAATTTCCAAGATTTCCAAGAAAAGCGAACCGATGCAGAAACAGTTACCACCAAAACCGAGCAAAATTAGTAGTTGTATTGAGATTCACTAGGCGTGCAGTTTGATATAAAGTCACGAGGTCACAAGTTCTATATGCAAGTAACGAAAGCTTCATAGCAGAGGAAACAGAGGACAGACGAACAAGTCAAACGAGTATACAAAAACTATAGCTATGTATACTACCTGCCTCAGCTTTTGCACTGTTGGTATCCCGTTTAATTATAACCGAGCTTAATTTTAGAATGTGCGCAAGCAAAACCCACATCGTTGCACCTATTCGAATCATTGAGAGTAGTACTCTACTCTGTAGGCTCTAATAATAGACCATCCCGCGTACTTCTATCTCTGTCTATTCTGTCATAGCATTGCAGAGTACAATCGATAATAATACCAAAGAAACATAGGCTATATTCACAGAGGAGACCAGAGATGAGCGAATTATTATAGACGTTTTCCGGCTTCTAATTTTGTTGTACGTAGGATTCTGATCTCAATCAGTTATTCAATTACTTTGACGGGAATAACTCTGATTTCTTGATGATTTTATGAATAGTGCTAAATTTTCAGTGAGTGAATCAGTCAAATTATTGACTGTCTCTTTTTTTGTGGGGAATAATTTTTCCTATCGATTAGATTAGGATACATTGGTCTCAATCCCATCTGACTCTTTGAAATTTGCATATGGGTATTACATTTCCAAAAAATTATCATGAGAATGAGAGGAGGGGAATCAAATATAGAAAATTTACAATCGAGGTTAATATTGCAAAATTACTGCTGAATTCTAGTGAGATCAACAACCTATGAATTTCAACAGTGATGGAAACTTCAATTGATAATTGTTGCATCTGAATCTTGAAATTACTTCAATCGATCTTGAAAGACGAGCTCGTTTTGCAATGTATCATAACACGAAATTGAGTGCAGACAAGGTGATGGTAGGAGAAACTCGATATTAATAACCTTCGACGTGGAAAAATTCTATTGAACGAGGTATGAATTATTGTGGAATACTACAAGCTCTGAAATAACCCTCAACGATGATTGCACTTCGAAATACACTTCACACCTGAGTGAACCCCTCTCCAAATATATCTTCGTAAAACGAGTCAAAAAAGTTTGACCCAGTTTCGGTTGTAATTGCTCTTGAAGTTGATCAATAATTGGAACCCAAACAGCAAAACCCACTGGTTTTTTATTCCAAAAAAAAACTCTAATCCCTCTCGTTTCAACTCAGTATTTACTCTGCATCAATTACCCACAAGCCATCATGAAAATCTAGATTTTCCACCCAAGGGCGCACATTTGTTTGTACTGTTTTGCTACAGGCAGAAGTGAACGAAAGCTCTGATGTATCTATCTGCATAAGAGGCTCGGGTCTCAAACAAGCGCTCTCATATGGCTTGAAACTGTCTCTCTCTCTCTATGTCTGTATTCCTCTTTCCCCAGTCCACGCGACAACTCGCCTTTGATTCACTTTGAGAGGCCAAATAGTGACCTAATTCTGTTTGAGCTGACACATTAATTCACTTGTCCACAGACCTCGTAGAGTATGTATAGGAGCAGCTCGGATTTTGCTCTTTAAAAAGAGTCACGTTTGTAAGGGACGTAGAGGCGTTTAACCAACCCCTCACTCAATTCTTCTCCTTTGTTCTTTCATATTTGAGCTTTTCCTAGCAATCCAGCGTGCAAAATTAGATATTCCTTTGATGAAAACGAGGTGAGAGAGAGGAGTGAAGAGGAAATTGGTGTGGTTTTCTGGTATGAAGATTCAGTGCCTACTGTTTTGGGGAGCTTCGTCAAAACTCACTGTTAGCCTCAATACGTGACAATGCGGTAGCTTGAATTGAACTCTTTGAATTTCATTTTGCAGTAATGATTCTAAGTGAGACTCTCAATTTCTAAAACAGGATTGTCTTAGGATCCCGACTTTTTTTACCAAACGGACGATTGACCCGGAATGATACCGAAGGGATTTTCTGGATAATCAAAAATTTCCTTCGAGAGTGTGACTGAGTGTCAAACCGAGAAACAACTTCAAAAGTGAAGCCTCGAAGGTCGTAATTTTACATCCGTTGGATTGCGTTCGCAACCTGACCTTGTCAGTTGAGTGTCTCGGGCCGAAGGATAGATTGATCTATTGAAATCTGAAAAAAATTCAGAACTCTAGGGTTAGGATGTTTCTACGTAACTTGTGTGGTGGAAAGGATTCACTGAATTCTTTGTGTTTATTGGATGGCTTGGTTAGTTTATCCTTTGGTATTGATGACATTACTACTGTGAGCTCTACTGGGTTTTCAAGATACCGATCACTTATTAGGTTTTGGGGATAATGCGGGTAAGATGAGAATATCAAATATATCCCCAATGTAACCAATTTTTCAACAATTTTGGTCTACCTCAATACTTTCCAAGGTTCTTTATCTCATTGTGAAGCTTGTTCTAGGACATTTGAAGTGAGTTGAGATACATCTGATCCCGATCAACTGGGCTGAAACTGTCTCAATTTTCCCAAAGAATGACTTTTTAGGGTTCATAAAAGAGTGTATCCGACTAGCCTTTATTGAGCCATCTCATCAACAACTGTAGTCTACCTGATTATTTCCAACGTGTTCTAGCTCATTCGATTTACGTCTAGTTTTGATCACCTTGAGCCGAGCTGTCCCAATTTCCACTAAAAAACCATGTAAATCAGATATGGAGTACATTAAATAATTCTTATCGCCATGTGAGCATATTCCGAGCTTTTCACTTATCCAAGACACTATTTCCGACCTATTATGATGTAATGAATATACGTTCTGAGAGTTAAAAGTATTCGTACTACACACCCATTCGAGATAGCCAATGGAGGGGGGGGGGGAGTTGGGTACACCCCATGTTTCACAAGTGGTCTCAGTATTTAGCTCATAAATCCCAGATTCGAGTTTTGCAACTGTGAAGAAGAGATTTTGAGAATCTTCGAAAAAAATCGAATGCGTTAAAATACTTTGAGATTATGGTTAAGCCGAAAAATTTTGGCACCAATTTGATTGGAACCCATTTATTAGCTGTCCAAGACCAAAGAATGGAAATGTCAATTCAAATCCTCAGGGAAATGCAGGAATGATTCAGTGTTAGTCCAAGCCATTTATTCTATCATATTATAACTTAAGGAATATAGAATAGAGTTGCGGGAAGGTCAGCGAGTGCCCGTACCTGAAACGACCCATGGGAGGAACTTAGCTACAGAGGCAAGTTGGGTATACTTACTTTATAAAATTATTGATCAGAATGAGTGTGCCTTAAGCCTTGAAGAGGAATCGTCAATTTTATAGATATGCTATGGATGACATAGAGCAATCGAGACATGCCTCATACAAGCTCATTCCAAGTTTCATCCTGCGGTAACAGACACAGGAATCCAACGAACGATGGATACAATTTACCCAAATTCGAATTACTATCGGGACCCCCGAGACTACCTTGGGCTATCCCAGTTCTTCGAGTTATCAGTCGAATTTCATGAAAGAATCGAGTCTCGGGTTCCATGTAAAAGCTTTAGGAATCCTTGACGATGACTTGAACGAATCCACGTGGAAGAATATCGAAAAACCTCGACATGTACTGAAAAAATTACTGGCCGAGACAATGGAGATCAATTTCAGATACCAGAAAATTGCCTTGATATGTTAAAAGGTCTTTCTATCGGTCACTAGCTTTTGGAAAATTCCAAGTACATTATTTAGGTGATGAGTTCATTCTTACGATCACAGTATTCTTCCCAAAAACGAGTAATTGATGGAAACAATTTTTGCGATACCAGCGGGTAAGCATGTGAAATCTGCTCATATAGTCTTGATCTAGAGTCGTCTAGAGTATTCAGAGAAATTCATATGTGTTCGGAGGTCTATGGAAAGAATCGAGGATCAGGATTGTTGAACCACTTACAAATGTCATTCGCAAAAGTTTTTCGTACAGAACAAGTGTAATCTCATGGTAGAATCCACAGCGATTTTCTGATGACGAGTTGAGTAAACTGATCTCTCTCATGATCAGTCAAGTGGAAAGATGCTTATCTAGAGGTAAAGCGTGAGTACCACAGAAAGATTTTGTAAGATCGTGATATCCGTATTCACTGTGGGTACTTTTTTTGACTGTACAAAGAAGGATGACCCAGCCCTCTAGTGGTATAAAGCTTTCAAACCCATCTGACATACTTCAGGAAAGTACAACAGTACAATAGTGTGAATCGAGTGAAGTCCTTCAACAGTTATTATTATCTACACCCGCATAATACGGGCTGCTCTTGTTTATCATCGTGCAGGTTCATCTCCACTTCAACTCACAAATCTAAATCATTCTGGGATGAAATATGAAATGAACATCAATTCCATGGTACATCTAGTTCCCAAAGTCGAAAAATTACTGAAAATTCAGGAAAATTTGGCGGTTTGATGAGACTTTCATCTCTCTACATGTTGTCAGTATTGAATACACATCACTGTTTATATCTGCAATTATTTGAGCTCCCACTGGTCACAACTAATCAACAATCTCCCAGACAAGTACAAGATAAGAGCAGTGACCCCTGCGAGCATCAACGTGACTCGAGCACGTGCTTCCCGCGCGAACGTCAACAATGGGAAGGACCGCGGCGAAGCTCCAGCACGCGGCAAATTCAAAAGCGCCTTGCTCTCGGCCTCACTCGAACAAGCCCACCCATCATCCCTGACTCCTATCTAACCCCAAGGTCACTGCCCTTCAGTACCACCCCCCTCCCCCAACGATCAAATACATTTCACCAGCACGACAATTCCTCAATCAATCCTGATTTAATGTTTGAAACTGACCTTGCAATCTGGTAAGGACGAGCACGAGGGATGCTACCAGCATACAGTGGGGGCATCCCATGCTTGCACCTCGAAACGATCGCGCACGCGCCTCCTGCACGCGGCGCTGCCGATCCTCTTGACCACTCACAAAATCACCGGACCAACAACTTTATCCTGAAGCAAAATCACCCCCACTTTCACACTAATATCCAAATCACAGCTTTGCTTAGGGAAAAAAAAATTTCAATTAAAAAGAGCGCACATGACGGTCGTCGTTTGCATCATTCACAGAGAAAGAGTGAAGCACACTATATCCGCGCGAGCTGCGCAACCGAGCCAAACTAAGCTCGCCTCGTGCTAGTATATCTGCTTGAGGTGCTGGTGGTGCTGGCGGTGGCGGTGAAGCAGACGTAAAGGCTTCCCCTCCCCCCTCCACTACTACCACTATACCATCAAGTATATAGACACCGGCGTCGTAGTCGTGCTTGCAACTCTCGTCTGGTCTGACTCTGATGTTGAGGGGTGCAATGCCAGAGAGTGCAGTCGTTGCACCTGGTTTATAAGAGGGAAGGTGGGAGGTAGACGAGTGGGTATATAGCACCTGTCGCGCGCCTGGGGTCTCAAGAGCCATGCATGCCACTATCTGTGTGTGTGCGCGTGTGTATGTGTCAGATATGCTGGGGGGCCTCAAACGCCATGCCACCACTTGGATAACAAGTTAAATAGGATACGGGGCCTTGTTGTTGATGGTAATGAGGGGAGCGAGAAGCACACAAGGCGGAAGTACTGAATAGAAGTGGCTCTGTAATTGCTCAGTTTTGGACATTCCTGAGGGTGGCTTTGAGGAGGGTTTCTTTCGATAAATGTGTATGTAAGAGGCACATGGTGTCAGCTGGTCAGAGCTCGAGACAATTTGGCAGACGGGTCGACTAAGGTGGGCATAGTTTATTTTGAGAGCTCTGTGTATTTTCTATGACGTAGCAAAAGTGCGAGAGGTGAGAAAGTAGTTATTGGTGAGCTGGAAAAAAGTGGAAGTTGGAGCGTGGGTGGTTTCCGGGACGACGAATCGATGATCGGGGGTTCGCGGGTTAGTGTTGGGTAGAGCCCATTTCTTCGGCACTCGAAGGCGTTTACTTTTTTAACGTTTTGACTGATTGTGATTTCTAAGATTCATTGACATTGTCAAGATGATCTGCATCTGGTCCACATTTTGAATTTTTCTACGTGTTCCTGCGTTTTTAACACTTTAAATATCAATCGTGAGTAAGCCGTGGTACTCTAGAACAAAGTTACTCGGTCAATGTTGAAATCTCAGGTCGCACGGTAGCGTTGCAACCACCATAAACGATTTTGAACCAGTATCTCTAAAGAGTTTTGATCATTATTATCCAAAAATGTTAAGATGGCATCGAGATTCTTCTCTAATCCATGTATTAACTTGATACGTTTTTTCCACAATTCTTCATCCAGGGTGTGG
Organism: Eretmocerus hayati; assembly: GCA_029851415.1. NCBI lineage: Eukaryota > Metazoa > Arthropoda > Insecta > Hymenoptera > Aphelinidae > Eretmocerus > Eretmocerus hayati. The sequence continues at coordinate 11,475,835 of CM056741.1, forward strand.
AATAAGATGAACAATTCTGATGAACATTTCAATAAAAATCGCACTGAGCACGTCTGATATCTCAGCTCAGGTTATCCATGAAAATATGGGGGTTTTTCTTTCAAATGAGAGTATGAATATTTGGTAGACCGGATTGTCTGTAGTGAGATTCACTAATATAACGACCTCTGATCGATTTCGGCTGCATGTCATGATGTGGATCGACTCACTATTCAATCTGATTGCGTGGGGGATTCCTATAATCATAAAAATACAGTTGCTAAGATCAATTCCGAGGTTGGATTATTGGCTTCCTTGAAATTCAGTACACAGTCCAGTCCTGGGTGACCTAGACAGTTCGAATATTCGCATCAAAAGTTTAATGAACTCAACGAGTTGGTCGAAACAAAATTAGGATATTGTCACGCATGGGTTACTGCTTGTTGGATGCTAAATGCTATCAGAGAGTGTAAAGAGTATTGAATGAGGAAATTACGCAATACAAAAAGCTCGTTGGGTTCCGCGTGATCTAAATATTGTGAGGCAGCGCTCAGTGCATGCAGACAACAAATATGACTTCATCGCAAAAGGGGCGAGGCCATCGATGATCGCGGCCAGCTGCCACACGCACATTCTAACTGCTATTTCTAAAATTACATGCAACTGTGCACGGCTTGTTTCGCGTTACTTGCCAAAAATCTGCTCCACATCGTTTCAGCTCGATTTCCCAGCTCTGATTTGACTGCGATTCCGAATATCAAGTTATCAAATCATAGACCATTGCTGTGAGTGAGCTCTCATATAGTTACCAGAACAATTGGGAAAATACTTGTTTTTTTCAACATGTTCACTGCGATGGGATTCAACCATGGGCCCACTTTTTTCGAGTTTTAGCTCACGAAAAATGGTATAGACATGTCCAATGTCTCATGTCGCTCTTATTTTTAGTTTCTCATCATGTTACAATGAACATGGGTACGCGTCAGTTTGAGTATTGGACTTGATTTCGGCGAGTTTTCGCACATTTTTCAAATCTTGAACAATTTTCCACCAATCACCAGATATTAAGCCATGGATGATGGATTATTACTTTGGAGTCGGTGATCTCCAATGTATCCTGTACTACCTGAGTAATCTTTGATCACCCAAGGAGAACGTTTTCAGCTGAATCGAAAAACTATCCATCCGAACGATCTCTGCAACGTCTTATCTGTACGATCATGTACTTCATGAGGCTTTCAGCAATCAAACCATAGCAAAGACAGATGAAATTGGATCTCTGATTTGTGATTGAAGGTTTGTGTGTCCTGGTTGTTTAATGATTTTGGTTTTCATCGAATTGATATGCTCGTTTACTGGTAAGTTCAATGAAGAACAATATAGGTCTTCAATTAATCGCATTTGAGATATTTCAGAGACTAATGGAATGCAGCCCATGATTGGGCTAAGCAATAGAAAGGAGTTGAAGCTCCCAAAAATTCGTGTCTATGACACTATTGCATGGTGGAGTAGTGTCGAAGGGTAGGTCCCCTTAGGCAATGGTGACATTGATTATCATCATTTGGTCGATCTTACTCATAAGCCTCATGAATACCCTGATGAATACCCTAAGTGATAGAGAATTTGTTGAGCCCCGTCGGTGGGACCCATTAAAATTCGTAGAAGAACTGTGAATGGATGCCAAACTGATAAGTTCCCGGAAGATTCGACTTCCATGAGTACTAGAGTACACATTTCCACTCTCTTGCAATCTAGAGTGGAATCGCAACCCCATACGGAGGGTATTTGAGGATATCTCTGGAACTTTCGACTTTTGCTGTCACAGCTCAGCCAAACTGGTTAAAGGACGTTTCTTCAGGTCTAACCTGTCAAACTACCTTCGTTTGAGTGTCCTGGAAGTGGTTAACAAGTTAGAGCTTGATTGGTGGATGTGGGCAGATACTAGAGTCAATCATGTGCCAGGAAACACCCGAAAATCAAAAAATTCACGTGTCTCAGCATCAGACTCTTCAAATTTGGTGAGCTGTCATAAGAAACTGATGAACGTGATGAAAATGATGAAACCATTGGTGGAGCATTCAGTGCATTTAAATTCTGGCTTTCGTTACTACATTCTAACACCCTATTACATACAATCCTCATACTTACACCATTGTGCTTGCTCAATAACAGGCTCTAGACGTATACAGTAAGACCCCCTTAGTGTGATCGCGTCGGGCCGAGAACTTCTGATAACAATAAGCGGGTGATACGAGAACCTTAACCGAAAATCGTATGTTTGACTTATTCTTGTCGTATTTTATTCATTCATGGGATTTTGGAAGTCAGATGTCATGGGAATAATTTGCATTGACGTGGAATTCAGATTACCAGATAGAATATTATTCACACACAATCATTGTTCTGGAAAAAACCATCTAATTTCTGCTTTTCGCATCAGAACGAGTCCGTTCACTTGAGTATCCACTTTCCGAAATTTTGTGAACCACTCTCCAAGAGCCTCTTCAACTTTCTCATATTTTCCTTGTCTCTCACGCTTTTGATTTTTATTTACCATTCAAACAATCACTTTCGATTCAAGTTCTATTTTTCAACAACTTGCACAGTAGAGGCTGAGAAATACCGAGCTTGGATGTAGATTCCCGTTGTTTTGTACCATCCGGTAAAAGATGATAGTTCGATAATAATTTTGATTTTCCTGCCAAAGTCAAGTCGTGCCGTTTGATCATTTTGAGTAAACAAGTGATATGAGTCTCACACGCATCTGGTGATCGATATTGATTTCATGAATGAGGACGTCAAATATTTATTTCGAATGCCTCCTTGATCGACATGCACACGCATCTGTATGTCCCGACATTTCGATCGCATGGTAATATTATCCGATATCCTGATCACATTACCCGAGGGGATTTGCAAGGATTGATATACAAGTGAACCGTGATGAGCAACTTTGATAACATTAAGCGCGATTACATGAAGCGGATCTTACTGTATCTCGATTTTCTACCGCAAGCGGAACACCATGTCCTGGGGTGTGACGACCCTCCGGCCCCAGTTACCACCCGCCGGAGCGAGGAGACCGCACATCTCCATCCGGCACCACGGGAGTGGGTGAGTTTAGGGACTCAAATTGGGATCGCCCTCGGGTGGTAACAATGCGAGCCCGTAAGACTCATCCATCATCCCGAGGGACTCTTTGGGCTCTCAGGAAGCCTAAAAGAGTCCCAAAACCCCCCACCGAGGGGTGGGCATCGGCCTTGTGCTGGGGGCCGTGCCCGAAAGTCGGTAGTCGGGGCGGAGGACTGAGCCATCACCGAGCCTGGCTCGGTGTTGGTCATCCTCCAACCCGACGCGCTGGCAGGGCGTATCCCTGCCCCGCGCCCATGGGGGCAACCGGGGTTGAGCCGAAAGGCAGGGACCCGGTATACAAAAGCCAATATTCCTGTATCTCGATTTCTACCGCTGTGACACTTTTTGAGGCCGAAAGTCAAAAGTTTCAGAGATATCCTCATTTGACTAGATCCATTGACAATTTTTAAATGTCGTCATTGTTAGAGATCAACCACAAATAACGGCAACCTGTAGAGAGACAAAAATGAGCTTCAGTAAAGGAGAACATTTTTGTTGAACCAACGAAATCTGGTTCGTAAAGGTGGAAATCGCAACTCTCCTTGAGTTTCATTGAGTTTAAACGGGAAGGAAATGTTCGAGTGAAACCAGAGATTTTGCTTGCCTTTGAAGTAGAGACTCATCAAAAGCTGACTCATATCATACACACAGAGAAACATAGAAATCTTCGAAATTCTGTACGATGAGCTACATACGATACCAAAGATGCAATCTCAAAATTTTGCAACCCAGCCGCAACGTAAAGGACTCATAGCTCTGCACTTGACACAAGCCAACCTTGAGGTGCTACCTAACCTCACTCCCCCCCTTTCCTCCATCTGTTCACCTCCTCATCTCCAGACCCACCGCAAAGAGCCAGGCCAGGGTACAATGTCGACGTAGAGGCGATCAAAAACGCTCCTCTGACGCGCGCAATTAATTAGAGGAGCGTTCGCTTGGCTGCAGCTACAGTAGCTTGCTCTTCATGCGAAATTTTGCAGGGCGTTTGAGTCAAACGATACACACACACATGGGCGTCTATATATGATGTATAGGCCACTCGACGCAACACTACAGAATAAGGGGAGAAAAAAAAAGTATACGCGCCACGTCGACCCGCTTTCCGTTTTCGCTTTGACGTTCCGGCAGGGTGTGGTGTGGCGCTATGTAGATCAACGGTATGTGAAAGTACATGTGTGTGTGTGTATATGTTTGTAAAGTAATGAACTGATACGTGCATGTGTAGATGCGTTTGAGTCTAAATTATGCCACGCCAGCTGCGATAAAGAAGGCCTGCGTGGGTCCCGAAGCTTTGCCACGCGAAGCGAATACTTTTAAATTGCGCGGCATGACACGCCAGGCTGCAGCTGAGCGGACGCGCTAGAGTTCGCGCATGTACTGCATGCATTTTGAAGGGTGAGAAAGATAAAACACGTGTTATATTTATCGTGATTAGGTGGAATGACGTGCTGTGTGATGCGTAGGGCTCGAAGATGTTTATACATGTATTTTGTAGGTATTATCGTCATCGTTGACGAAATTCTCGACATTCTGACAGATTTCACGAAATTTCATTGAAAAGTTGCCAAGGTATACGGGAACTGATGAACCCCCAAATTTTGCAAATGAACTGAAGGAGGATGTGAATTTTCCGTCTCGAATATGGACTGGAACATAGTGGGATGTGGAACAATTTACACACGTTTTTCTTCAAAATGAGGGAGATGAATTTGTCATAAGTACCATCAACTTGGGCTACTCTAAACAGCAGGAGTAACTTGGGATCAACCGAATGAACCTACTTGTATCTTCGCGATCGGCAAAGGCCAGTGCCAAATACTTGTGATTCGAACTATCTTAACACACCTGAACGCATTCGATTCCTTGTTCTAAGACTTCAAAATTTCTATTTCGAGCTGCGAAATCTCAATTTGGAACCATTTCTATGTGAAAAATACGAAGATTAATTGTAAAAGATGAAGAACAGAATTTGAGTATACCCAATATGACTTCATGTAGTCATCTCAAACAGGTGTACAGAATGCCTACGCTGTCTAGTTGAGCCGGAAATAGTGATTTTGACCGATGAAGAAGCTTCATAAGTGGTTGCTAGCTGGTGGAAACAATTTCATACACTCTATCACCGATTGACAATATTTCGAATCATGAGTGCGTGTTGGGTACACACTCTTGCCGAATCGCAAAGAATCACTCATTGAAGAAATCGAGACCGCTCGGTTTTCGTTGGTCAGAATTAGCTGTACTTCAGCTCATTTCGGAGTCCTTGAGACGATCTCCAGAATGAGCCAAAGCACGTTGTGAATTTATTGGGGTAGACTGAAGATATTGGCCAAACGGCTTCAAGAAGGCCGGGGGCATAGGGTACAGTGATCTTCATAACGTCTTCTGCTCCAAATTTGCCTAGTAACAGTTTCTCTCCAGAACACTTGTTTCAATGATTCTCACTCTGGTGCAAGCCGAGAGGTCCCAAGTCTTACATGCGTTTCCCCAGACAACATAGGGGTCACTCATATAGTTTCGAACAAGAATGCTGCTCCTGCGGCAGGATCATTGAGTTTTCCCTGACTACTTGTAACTGCTGGAGAGCTGCGAGAGAGTGAAAATTTCTTGTAAGCCGGTTTTCTTAACCTCAACTCTTTGACGAGCAAAATTGAACATCTCCGTCTGCTCCTCGCCAAAGAACCTTCTCACCATCTCTTTGGGGTGACTGAGTCCAAACTAGATGAGGATGAGACCCTAGTACGAATCCCGTGGTTCTCAATACTTCATCAGGATCGTAACCAAGAAGGTGGGGGAGTTTTCATGTATGTACTCAATGATTCTAAGGTTAATCAATTGGTCACTTCCCACACAAATAGCCCAGAGAAATTTGGTGTTTCTGAATTTTTTCTGCAACGTGCATCAGGGGTATTCTACTCCGATTCTAGTTGGAGTCATTGCATTTGCTCTTTTTCCCCCTTTTTCCCCTGTGGAAGTAGCGTCATTGCGCGCCCGTGGCGGCGACTGCAACTACAGGGCCTATGCTTATACACGGGGGAAAAAGTGGAGAAAATAGCATCGCGCACTTTCTGTCGAGGTCCTAAAGATGCCATACAAGGACGTTGTGCTTTTCAGTTCGCTGCACCAGCTGTGTGGAGACTAGAGCCATGAGATCATCATGGGGAATCTTGACGTTAACCTGTTGAATATGGCTCATCCTGATACGAGAAGACTCTACAGACTATTCAGCATGGGGTGACTCACCAAATTTCCTCAGATTCTTTGCACACATGAATTGACCACATTCACATAGATAACAACTACAGCATTACTCGTTTTCAAATCCGAACAGTGCCCAGTTTGAGCAGGCACGCGGTCATAGATGTTATCATTCGCAGCGTTGCCTCTACTCTTTCGAGAAATTCCTTCTTCTGTCAAAATATCTGTAAAATCACCCCTTAGCGGTTGTGAGTCGACAGCTCTACAACATGCCGACACCAGACTGAAAAGTGCCACGAACTATCCACCTGAACATTTCATAACAGTCATTACTGAATTAGCTCCGGAAAAAGGGTTAGTCCGCGTAAAGGCGATACTCATTTGAATTGTATCGAGCTGAAGGTGCCCATGAAGATGCGGGATGTGGCGCGTCATCGTCAGGAGCAAAATTAAAGCAATCTACTCAAGTGTTCTGAGTTCTAAAATGAGTAAACTCCACTCGCCAGAGAGATCTATTTGTGCTTAGAAGAGGATCGTATCTATTTCCTTCAAAATCATCAGTCTGACTCTCTCGACTCATACGAGAAACTCTTGATGGAAACGCAAGATCTCTGTCTTTTGCGCGAGAGCAAAGACCGCTCGAGTTGAATGCTCACTTTGACGGAGTTTCCATCCCATCTCAAACGAATATTGAAGAAGTGATGGACAAAATCATGTCAGCCCTTGAGGATGGTTTCAAATTCTAGTCTAATCTATGAATTTTAACGAAATATTCCTTGCTATAAGACTTTTCTCCTTGCAGGCCCGTGGAGTTGACGGGATCCCCCAAAACGCGATCGCAAAGGCTCTGCCGGCCTTAGATTATTTCCTAGTACATATTTCCGACACCTCATCTATTCACAGTAATTTTCTTAGGACTGGGAGCGAGCGCAGCTGATTGCATTGAAGAAGACTGTAGCTCCAGAAAAGGTTGCACACGACCAAATCAAGGAAAACCTCAGAAGCAAAAATTTGTTAGATAACTTCCCAAGTGGTTTCAAGAAACACCACAGCATTTAGACCGTCTTGCTGAATTTAACCGGTGATATTAGTATCGAGTTCGATCGGAAAAGATCACCTTATTACCGCTTTTGAATTCAGCAAGGCTTCTCACACAATGTCACTATCGAAACTATTGCGTGAGCTTCGGTACCTTGGTTTTTCCTGATCGGCTCTCTTGAGGATTAGATCATACCCACAGAATCGCGCCCAAATAGTGAATTAGAAAAAGAAAGATTCTGATTGACTCACAACCAATCTTGGTTTCCCTCAGGGTTTAGTTCTCGGGTCTTTAATTTTAGCTTATATGTCAACGATCTTCTTGAGGTGCTCAACGAGAAATCGGTGAGCCATATTTTCTACGCAGACGATCTCCAAATCTATCTCCAAATTGTAATAGAGAACAGTAGGGAAAGGATAGCACGGTTGGGAAAAATCGGAAGACTTGTTGCAGCATGGACTCAGGACTTCAATCTGCGTCTCAACGCTGGTGAAACGAAAGCAATCCTTCCCACCTCCGAAAGAAATATCACGGGTGTCAAGAAGATGGTTTTGCTGGGGGATTAAGATACAGAAAGGAGTTTCTGTTTCATTCAGTGACACTGTCGTGGACCTCACTGTGACATCATACAGTGAATTATTATGGAAAATGCGCATCAATCAAGTCACAAAGAAAGTGAACACGGCCCTCTATTGTTTACGGTTCATGAGGGCATGCACCACCAAGGCTCTCCAAATTCGAGTAGCCGAGACTCTGGTCCACCCACACCTGAACTAATGCATAGTCGGGTATCTAGGCTCCCCTGTCAAACTAAGGGCCCTAACTAATGCAAGGACTGAATATTCCAGGTGAGTGATATATCTCTGGAATTGAATAGAGCGAACACATCATTTCGTACAGGGAGCGTGTGAATTCGCTAGGTACTCATTCGCAAAGAATGTACTCCGCAACTCTCTTGATGTGCACATGGGTGAACCTGGCTACTTCTCTGCAGTATTGAGCAGACACCAATCTGGACGTCCGTAGCGAGGTGAGGTAGGAGCTGGAGAGCTTGAGATTCCAAGAACGCACCTCGATTATGGCGTAAGATCTTTTCGAAGTTAATGCGCTCGCTTCTGGAATACTTTCCGTTCTGGTCTCCGGAAAGTTGAAGAACTCCCTCCGTTTGAGGGGTCAGTAAGGGATTCCTTCACGACCCTCCCTCCTAAGCGGATCAATGCGGACACCGGGTAATTTTCCAATTCTCAAGGGGGTATGTCGGAAATTGATAGATTTCCTTGAAGTTGACTCCCAGCGACACAACCGATATTCTTAAATATTGAAACACTGGTAGCCCATAGTCACGTTGAGTTTTTTTTAATATTCCATCTTCTCTCAATTCAAATATTATCTATCCTCCTAGATAATTAGTCACTACTGTGATACTCCTCGAAAATGAAATTTTAATCAGATATTCATATATCGTACCTTTTTATTGGATTGGTTGATACTTCCCGCCAATAGGCAAATGGAAAAGTTGTGACGTGGTATTTTTACCATCACAACTAATTTATTTTTCAACGGGACTCTTGACCTAAGATCGCAGGTAATACGCGCGCGAACGGCGAAACGACTTAGGAAAAATTCAGCTACTCCGCAACACGTCCCCAGCACAGCGTCACTTACCGTGCCATCACCTGAAAATAAAGAGGGGGAGGGGGGGGCGCACGCTCATAAATGATAAACGAATATTTATTACAAAAATATCTGGCCTATATATTCTTTACGTTGCTTCTACGCGGTATGTACAGTCATCTACAAACGAATATTAACCCGACAATAGTCCGCGTGGCTCTAAGTTTATCACTAATTGCTCATAGAATGTCTCTGAATATTCCTGCAAATACAATAAATAAATGCACTTCACTAAAAGGCCGTATCACTCTGTCCGATCACTCGCGAAATCTACCTGCACTCCGTAGAGTGCAGCTTGTCCGGTCCCTGCTCCGATATTTTTCCCACAATTTCTTTGCTCCAAATTTTTCAAGTCCAAAATGGCCGCTCAGCAGCCCTCGCAACGCGCGCACAACGGCAAGCACCCAAAATGGCTTGTGCTCCGATGCTCGATTATCCCACGCGCTCGAGCAACAGGTGCACGATCACGCACCTGGCTCCTAGTCCAACTGTAGCTCGTCCAAGGTTCACTGTGTCTCGTCCACGCGCGCCTCCTCCAGGAGGTCTGTCCTCGACACGAATTTCCTACCGCGCGCACGTCCTTCCAAGACGTCTTGTCCACGAGCACGCGCCAAACTCCGCTGGATTGTTGCTCCGAATTCTCATACGCGACGCGGTTGCTGCTCCGGGTCCGCTGGTGCGATTTTTCAACGCGCGCACGTCACTTGGGGGACGTCTTGTCCACGAACACGCGGTGCACCAGCTCGCGAAGCCCCTCCAGGAGCCTGTCCAGTCCGCGGGCACGACGATTTGCCCTCCGCACGCGCGAGGCTCTTAGCGCACTCCCGACGAGAGAATCTAAAAAGATTTAGCAAAACCACTCACCGTTAGCTGCCATCGTCCTGGCTGGCGTATTTTTCCTCGTCCGAATTCTGCTGCTCTGACTATTTGTGGGGTCCACTACTGCTCCCTTGGTCCACTGGGTCCCGAGCTACTTGTCCTGGCAACACGGACTCCTGGAGGGACTCGCGTCTGGGCACGTGCTCCTAATTTTATTCGCGGGCGCGACTGGTACGTGTGGCCGGCACAAGAGGCGATCCACAAGTGTCACAATGGCTGCTTCTTCTTCACCAAGTCCGCGCCTTCGTCTTCACTGAAGTCAAGCCTTCTGATTGGTCCGTTCAATCTCACCGGAACACTAGCAGCGCCAACTGGCGGCTGAGCGCGCCAAATATTCAAGTCCAGTCCACTATACTTGTCCCATACAGTAGCTCAGATTCTCCGAAATTCGCTGCAAGCGCATCAATTGCAGTATCTACGGTCCTGATGCCTCCACCCAGAGAATCTTCTGTCCCGCTCACGCGCATGCACCGCTGAAATACACGCGGAGGCATGGCGCACTCGCGCTTGCCGCAACTCCACGCTTTCACCTCGTATAGTCCTTATACATGTCCGTGTATATCTATATATCGTCCGTATTGCCGCTGTATATCTATATATACTCGCAGCCGCCCGTAGCATATTAATATCAAGTCCGCATGGCCGCAGTATATCTATATATATGCTGCGCACAGTCCCATTGCAACATACTCATGTGTGCATAGCCCTAATTACATGTAAATGTCGTCCGCAAGTCCAAATTAGCCCAGTGACCGCTGTCCAGGTGATCGTCCGTCAGATTTTTGTGGCCACTAACACCCGGGTGTGGCCCGGATTTACATGCCCGCAGCGCCGCCACATCTCGTCCGCCGCCAGTCAGCTGTCTGCTCTTGCCGCGTGCACCGGCCTGTCCGTCATCGCCGTCGTCCGCTGGGTCACCCGGGCCCATCCGCGTCCACGTGATGGTCACCCGTGCCGTGGGTGGCCACCACAGTGCTATTTCAATGGTGCGCGGGTGTGTGGTACACTAGGTACGCGATGTACCTAGGGATCAGGTGCTATGGGGGTACATAACCCCATTGTCGCATGCATGCCCGCTGCCCCGGGCTGCAGCGTATGGGGCGATTGCCTGGATGGCTGGCAGCCCGGGGAGCGCATCACCAGAAGAGCCATCCGTCTGCTGGATGCTGTTGTCGTTACCCGGGCCCGCATGCCGTCCGCACCATCTCCGTGTATCCTGCAGCAGTGTGCGTGTCGTGTGTGCGTGTGGCACCGGGTCCATCACCCGCCCGCGTCGTGCATCAATTTTATATACATCATACACGCGATGTTGTGGTGCAAAAGCATGCCCTCGCCCACCCGCGAGCGAGGGCCTCGTCCGTCGCCATCGTCACCGTCGTCCGCACGCCGGGGTGTACACACCCGCCCCGGGGCATGGTGTTGAGGAATAGCATGTCCGTGGGGTGTGGGAGGGCCGGTATAAGGGCCACACAAGGCCTCAGTGCCCTGGGGAAGCCATCCGGGCCGCCCAGCTGTGGAAATTGTGATCCGTCGGCTGCTGATTCTGCAGCCCCCTTGACCGGGCTACAGCGGCTAACCTGGGCGCCGGGAGGGTTGCCCGCGCGCAGGCATATCGGCACCCGCAGCATCCGTCCATCTCCCTCGTCGCTCGTTGCCGTCGTCCTCTCGAGCCAGCCCTCAACAAAAGAGAAGTATTTTGGATCAATACTTGCACTTCTCGGTTGCTGGCTCGAGACGGCGACGAGAGATTTTTCCCAAATTCGGCTGTGACGGTTTACCCGTCACATTACCCCCCACTAAGGGGGGCGGGGGTCCTCCGGAAGGGAGTGGTCTTGCCGATACTTAGGTGGCGCATTCTCGCCTTTCAAATTCTCTCGTCGCTGCCTCAATCAGCAGATTCAAAATCAAATTATATTATATATTCATGAATATGGGGATCATCACCCGCTCACTCTCTCACACAATCATACTGAAGGGAAATTACTCTACTGGCTGTCCTACAACGCTAGGGAAAATTGGATAAAGTCCTACGGGGAGGGGTTAAGCCACCCTGGGCCCTACGGTCATGGATCTTATTCATTCATTCAACCTGGAAAGGGAGAGAAAATAAAGAAAAATCATAGCATCTTACTTTGGTCCGATTCATCGCCCCGCTTACGTCTTACGACGTCTTGTCCTGGCGGCTTGTCCGTAACTGTCCGTTCTTCAGCCTACTGGCCTGGCTCGGTGTCTAGCATGCCGGCCATGGGTTTCAGGGAACCCGTCCCATTCTGACTCCGCCCACTCCTGCTAGCAGAAGGTCCGAATTGGCGAAGTCCGCGCCGAGGAGGCTTACCGGCGGTCTGGGGGGTCTGTTTCGCGGTATATCGCAAAGAATGCCCGCCAAACTCGATCCCTCTCGGCTTCCGGTAGGTCTCGAATCCCTTCGCTGGTAGCACGCAGCCGCTGTATGTAGAGGGGTCCAAGATTTCCGGCCGGGCCCGCGGCCTGCTCCCTGCGGCGCGCTTCCTCGGCAGCGATCCGAGCCTGGGCCTGCTCAGCTTCTAGCCGTGCTTGGGCTTCTTCCTCGCGGAGGCGGGCGTGCTGCAACTCCATCCTTCGCGCTTCTTCCGCGGCCAAGCGGGCGCGCTCTTCCGCGGCGCGGAGCTCGTCCTCCTCGCGCTGCAGACGCTCCTGTCGGCGTCGTTCTCCGGCTGCAACATCACGTCGCGGGCCTTCCTGTCCGTGAGGGTCAGCGTTTCGGCCCGGTCTCGTGTCTCGCGTCCGTTCTCGGCGTTGCGTCTCCTCCGCTTCTCGACGGTGACCTCGCCGGACCTCTAATTCCATCCAGCGGCCGGAACAACGGGGGCACGTGGATACATGGACACCCCGCCGTCCGCAGTTCTCGCAGTGGCGCTGTTGGGGAAGCGGACACTGTGTTGCCCGATGGCCACACCTCACTGCCCAGCAGTTTAGACATGAGAACGGAGGGGGGTCCAGGTCATTGTCCGTTGGGATAGCTGGAAGATTCCGCAGGAACGTCCCCGATGTCTTGGGTGGCGGATCTCGTTGGAACCGGTGAGCCGACCTCTGATGGTCCGGTCGAGACGGGCTCCGGCTCCGGTCCAGGTTGGCTGGCCTCCACGGGCTCCCTGTCCGTGCTCTTGAGGGGCTTCTGGTGCGTCGGTCCTCTTCTGTCCGTCTATTTCCTCCGATCCCAGTCCGTATGGGGTTCGCGTTGTTCCACGCGGAGTCCGTGGGGGGCCTCTCCAGAGGCACGCGCCTGACCAGATCTCGGGGGCCAAGCTCCTCAACCTCCACGACGCGATAGGGAGGGGGCCCACCCTCGTAGTCCTCCATGGTGAGATGGCGATGAGGGTTGTAGGGGCGCCGCTTACTCCCCGTGTCGTGGCGAAGCCTGGGCCAGGGTTCCGCAGTGGCTCCGGAATTTGACGCCTGTGGGCGTGGCTCTCCCCGCCACATCGGTGGAGAAATAGGCCTGAACTCTCCGGGTTTAGGTGCTCCCTCGCGGCGAGTTTGGCCCAGGCAAATGACGTCCGGTGGTGCTTCTCGCCGAGGATTTCGGTCAGGTTGAGGCGATGTCCGCGTAGGCAGGCCTGGCTCCGGTACGTTTCTGTAAGCTGGAGGTGGCGTTGCTAACCGGGCCAGGTCAGCCGGGGTCATCCGCTCAGACTCCGGGACTCCGTCCCCTGGGCCCAACTCCTCTGTCCAATCGTTCATGATTTCCAGCTCCACCTCCTCAACTGGCTCGTCCGTTCTCTGCTCGCGTTCTCCAGGAATCGAGGGGCTCTCTCCCAGTGGTGGCGCTGACTCGGTCTGGCGCGACCTAACCGAGGCCCGAGGGATCGCTCCCCGGGCTCGGTGGACCGCCAGCTCCTCTTCTGAGAGAGGTTGCAGAATTACTTGGGCTTCAAGTCCGTCGAACCTAACTCGCTTGGGCTCTGGTGTTGACGTCTTCTGAGGCGCTGGGGCATCTTCCTCCCTGTTGTTCGCCAAGTCCTCGTCCGCGCATGTAGCTCCCTGGCTGCCTTGAGTTGGAGGAGGGGAAACCTTACGAGATTCTGCCTTGAGTTGGAGGAGGGGAAACCTTACGAGATTCTGCCTCTCCCGGGGTCGGCCCTGACTCGGTCTGGCGCGACCTAGCCACGACCTGGGAAGTCATTCCTCGGCCTCGGTGAGTCGCCAGGTCCTCCGCCGAGAGAGGCTGCAGGATTACCTGCACCTCGGGTCCGTCGAACCTCACGCGCTTGGGCTCGGGCGCTGGTGTCTCCTGGGGTGCCACGGCATCATTCTTCATCCGGTTCAGTGTCACCATGTCCGCGCACGCTGCTCCCTCGCCGCCGTGGTTTGGAGAAGGTGGTGCTTCCCGTGACTCGGTCTCGTCCGTCATCTCGGCCACGTCCGCTCGTCGTTTAGGGGGGCTGTCGATCCTCATAACCGCCACCCCATTCGTCACGGTTCTGGTCACTCCAGTGCTTGGAGTTGGGGAGGTGGATCCTTGCCTGTCTACCATCTCGTGAAGATCCGAGGTCCGTGGCTGGTCAGGAGAGGCTGACTCTCGAGGCAATGGCTGGTGGCGTGCAACATCGAAGAACCTGGAGCGCGTATTAGCCACGTCCACCCTCTTAAACCATTCTCGCAGAAGCTCCATCCTGTCCTCCGTAGTGTCCAGTGCTTGCAAGTCGGGGAGCCTTGGGAGTACCGCATCACCTCGACGCTGCAGGGCTAGCTGCCACAAGCTCTCAGCCTCTTTGTAATCAGCTGGATTAGGGAACAGTCCGAAGAAGTCCAGCTCATTGCGCTGGTCCCCCTCCCCAGCTGCTTCGCCGTCCGTTCTCTCTTCGGCTAACGCCATATCTTGGTCTCCGCCCTCGTGATTGCCTGGCTCCACTGCGGGCGCAGGCAACCCCTCGTCCGTATTGGGTGCAAAAAGTTCGTCCATCTCCAGCTCCTCGTCCGAGATTTGGAGCTCCAAAATAGCTCCGTCCGCTGCTGCTCGCTCCGCCTGAGCATACAGCTCCCGGATCACTGCCAATCTGTCCGCATCGCTGGAACCTGAAACAAGCTTAAACTCACAGTCCGTTCTTTGCCGATGCGGCATGTCCCCCTACGCATGCACCAACTACTTGTCCGACTACTTGTCCGAATTACGGGGAGGGATCCAACGTTTCAACTGGGATACATGGGCTTCTGGCAGGGTTCTACCTAGATCCCCTTCAAGTACATAGACTAGCGGTGATTTGACTTTCACGATTTTGAATGGTCCCTCATATTTTGGCGCGAGCTTCTTAGAAAACTTATTCGCGGCGTTTGATAGAAAGTGCGTCCGTCGTCCGACCATATCTCCCACCTGAAACTGTACGTGTTTCCGTCCGCGATTATAATGCGCAGCCTGCTTTTCCCGAGCTTTATCGATATTTTTCAACACGAAGTCTCTCAGCGCGTCCAAACGCTTCATTCTCTCTGTCCAGGTGTCTACGTCTATCGGTTCCACCGGCTTTCCATCCAACAGCTCACGTCTCAAGCTCTTTACCGGTCTCGGATTCCGTCCGTAATTCAGAAACGCTGGTGAAATTTTCAGTGTCGATTGAACTGCCGTGTTCACAGCGTGTCTGAACTCATGTATGTGTAGGTCCCAGTCCCTGTGATCGTCCTTAACGTATTGAGCTATCATGGTCTTCAAAGTCCTATTCTGGCGCTCCGTAGCGTTGGCCTGGGGATGGTAAGGGGGGGTAAACACTTGCTTGACTCCATATTCAGCTAGTCGGTCCGCCAAGAGCTTATTGTCGAACTCCTTACCGTTGTCCACCAAGATATAGTCCGGGGTTTCCCATCGAAACAAAACTAAGTCCTCTATCCCAGCCAGGACCGATTTCCCGTCCGCTTTACGCAAGGGTTTGGTCTCGATCATCTTCGTGAACAAGTCCTGAAGCACCAGAAGGTATTTGAAACCCCTCTTGCTCGGAGGAAATTCCATCAAGTCCGCTGAAATGGCCACCCATGGCGATTCCACGATCCGCGACCCGAGTAATCCATGAGGTCCGAGTTGAGAAGCCTTATACTTCTGGCATAGCTGGCACTGGCCAACAAATACCACCACGTCGTGATACAGTCCGGGCCACGAGTACTCTCTGGCCACCCGGTCATATGTCTTTTCCACCCCTAAATGTCCTGCTGAAGCGATGCAGTGGGCGTCCTCCAATACTCTTTCACGAAGAGCTACTGGTACTACCAAGCGCCACTTTTCGTGCGGTGATGTGATCGGGTCCAGCATCGCATCTGTCCGAAATCTGTACAACTGTCCGTCCTCAACCCTCCAATTTCTCCATTTTTCCGGCCTGGATTGCACCTCCTCAATTCGCTTGGTGTACCATGGGTCCGATTTAATCTCGAGTCCAGCTACTTCTGTCCCGTCCTCGTCCTCCGCGTCCGCCGGGTCATGCAACCTAGAGAGGGCATCTGGCACCCTGTGGAGCCGTCCGGAGCGGTGAGACAACTCGAAGTCCCATTGCTGGAGCTTCAGAGCCCATCGAGCCAGGCGTCCTGTCGGATCTTTGAGTTCTCTCAACCATTTTAGAGCGCTGTGGTCCGTAATCACTTTGAAATGAGTCCCCTCCACATACGGTCGGAATTTTTCGATGGCCCATAAAACAGCCAGATTCTCTCGCTCCGTGGCGGTCCAGTTTCTCTCGGCCGGCGTGAGGCTTCGACTACAGTACACAATTGGGTGCTCTCCGTCCTCCCCTTCTTGTGTCAGCACGGCTCCAAGGCTATACGCGCTCGAGTCACACTGGATCGTGAAGACTTTTGAAAAATCTGGCCTGGCCAACACCGGGGCCGTTGTCAGAGCTTCTTTAAGCTTTTCAAACGCTTCTTGCTGCTCCGCGTCCCACGTCCATTTCACGTCCTTCTTCAAAAGCTTAAGGAGGGGTACTTTGATCTCAGATTCATGTTCGATGAACCTGGAGTACCAGCCCACCATTCCCAAGAATGATCGCAACTGTTTTAGATTTTTCGGAGCTGGGTAGTCCCTTACTGGAGCAACTTTTTCCGGGTCTGGCCTCAGTCCCTCCGCGTCCAAAAGAAACCCCAAATATCTGACCTGCTGGCAACAGATATCACACTTTTCTTTGTTGACTTTAAGTCCGGCTCCAATTAAGCGCTCCATAACCAACCTGACGTACTTTACATGGTCCTCATAGGAGTCCGTTACGATGATCAAGTCGTCAAGATACCCGAACACAAACGGTTCAAGGTCAGGACCGAATAATTCGTCTATAAGTCGCTGAAATTCTGAGGGTGCATTGGTCAAGCCATAGGGCATGGACGTAAAGGCCCAGGAGCCGACGCCCGGAAGGGAGAAGCTCGTGAGCTCCTTACTGTCCTCATGCATAGGAATTTGCATGTACGCCTCCTTCAAGTCGATCTTTGAGATGTATTTTGCCCTCCGCAGCTTGTCCAGTATGGAGTCCATGTTGGGAAGAGGGTACGCGTCCTTCTTCGTCACTTTATTCAAGTCCCTATAGTCGATACAGAATCTGTACTTCCCATCACTCTTCCTGACCAAAACCGGAGCACTGCTCCAAGCACTCTTTGATGGCTCTATACGTCCGGCGTCCGCAAGTCGCTTCACCTCCGCTCTTGCCACCTCTAGCATGGCCGGTGACATACGTCTGTACTTGTGTCGAATCGGTGTATCATCCAGCAGTGTAATCTTGTGCTTTCTGAGCTTTGTCAAGCCCAGTTGGTCCCCTGCTTCGTCGATCATCTCTTGGACCATGTCCTCCACAGCCCTCTTCTCCTGCAATCTAATTGCTGCCAGTCCAGCACATTCAGCGAAAACTCGGTTTTCGGGGGCCTTATTTGTCCCAATAAAGTCCTTGTATTCACCCTGCAATACTCTCCACCGACCGTCCGCGTTCTGAGAGTCCGACTGCCACGCGTCCATGAAGTCCATGCCCAGCAACATGTCATGGTTCAACTCCTTCACCACTTGCATCACGATAGTCCGAGTATGGCCATCAATTTCCATAGTTACTCTCAGCAACCCCGCAGCCGGAGTCACGCTCTTCCCAACTGCGCTCTTGAGATAACCTGCCTGTCTATGAATTCTATCCTCATAGTATTTGGCGACTTTTGGTCCCACCATAGACACTTGGGCTCCTGGGTCATACAAGGCCGCGAAAGATCGTCCCCCGAGTACCACCTCAACATAGTTCCGTGGCACGGGCTTCACGTCCGGTCCTCTGTCCAGTTCCTCAGCAGTCCATGGTCCCACGTACGCAAATACACGGTATTCCGGGGCCACATGACCGGTTCGTCCGTCGTCGAAGCTCCGAGCTTCAGTTACTCCAGCCGCCTCGGAGATTTCAACTGTTGACTCGACCTCCTCGGCTTCCATGAACTTGAGCCACGCTTGATAATTCTTGACAGCCTTGCTGGCCTCACCAGTCCCCAGCTTAGAATTTATCTCGGGTTCTCCGTTCCTTGAAGAGTGGTCCGTCTTGTCAATCGGTCTTGCTATGGGAAGAAATTTGTCGGCCAAGGGAATGTCCGTTTCGGCCATAGCGCGCAGCACCCCGAGCGTGGAGAGCTTCTTGACTTCTCTCTGCCCATGCATGATTCGATCTGCTGCTTCCCCAGTGTACCGCTTCCGCACTGCCCCCTTCCCTGGGGTCCATTCATCCACAATCACCCACCGTTCTGTGGGGTCTTTACAACTCGCACGACCCGCTTCACGGTCTTCTGCTCTCCCTGCCCAGGGTTTGGTAGTCCGGTCCTTCACCATACCGTCCCAACGGTTCTCGGATCCCACGATCCATGGTGTTTTCGGTCGCGCCCCAGCCACACCTTCCTCAAGGTTCTCGGGTCCCGCGACCCGTGGCGTAGCTAACCGTGACCCGTCTACGTCGCCCTCTACCAGGCTCTTTGTCTCATTTTTCACTGCTCTCTCATCTCCAGCCAAGTCTTCCACAAGACTCGCGGGTTTCACTTCTATTTCACCTTCTGGACACTTATCACTCCGTGAGCCTTCCACAAAGCTCACGGGCTTCTCGTCCACTTGGGTCTCCGGACACTTATCACTCCGTGAGCCTTCCACAAAGCTCACGGGCTTCTCGTCCACTTGGGTCTCCGGACACTTATCACTCCGTAAGCCTTCCACAAAGCTCACGGGCTTCTCGTCCACTTGGGTCTCCGGACACTTATCACTCCGTAAGCCTTCCACAAAGCTCACGGGCTTCTCGTCCGTTCCCAAGATCTCACTTATTTGGGCGGGGGCACAGCGCTCGGGTCCTTCTGGGCCCCCGCTGGTCCGTTTCCCACATACTCAAGTCGATACTTGCAGTCCGGGCAGTTTTGCGCAGTCACCCCCTCTTTATTGCATAGCTGACACCTGTCCTTCACCAGGGCTCCGGCTCCCGATGTAGCAGTTGCAGCATCTGGGCATTCATTTGCGGTATGTCCAAGTGCGGAGCACTTATAGCATTGTCGAGTGGGGCACACATTTGCAAAGTGGTCCGGTTTGTTACAGTTAAAGCAGAGTCCCTTGGCCAACTGTTCCCCTCTCACTGCGCGATCTACCTGTGGGCGCACTCGTCCGCTGCCTGGTGGCCTCCGTGGTCCGTATCCCGGATAAGGAAAGTATGGGTACCGAGGGTACATCATGGGCCATGGTCCAGGGTCCGGATTCCAGTGTGCCGGAGGGGCAGGCGAGGGTTGCGTGACTGGAGTCGGAGCACTCGGTGGCGTGGCAGGTGGGGCACTAGGCGTCGCTGCGCCAGTTGGCGTGGCCTGATTTTGCCCGTTTCTAGCTCCGTTTTTGCCAGTCTGTCCCTTATTACGACCCTGATTCGTGTTCTGCGCACTTGGGGCAGGTTGAGATGCCTCGATCTGTGCTAAGTCCGTTTGCTCTAGTGCAGCAGTCTCCGTCTTCCCAGATCTACCTCTCTGAGGGGCTTGTGCGGGTCCTTGGTATGCTGCTCCAGGTATGCGTGCCTTGTCCCTTGGTGGGGGCGCTGCGTATCGAGCGTCCAAGTCCCTGTCCTTCTCAAACCTCTTTCCGTAGTACTGAATATCGTCCAAGTTTCGCGCATCTCTCGTGTCCAAATATTTCCGCAATTCTGGCAATAGATTTCTGCGCACGATTTCAAAGACGTCCCTGTCCCTCGGTGGCCTCTTAAAATGTCCCAGAATGATCTTCACGCACGTCAGATACTTTGCCACTTTCTCGCCTTTCGCTTGAGTCCGATGCAACAGCTCGTCCATCAAGTCCTGGCGGTCCAAGTGACCCACGTATTGAGTCCTAAAAGCGCGCTTAAAATCAGCCCAGTCCCTAAACTCGTCCTGGTGAGTCCGATACCAGTGTCGAGCGTCCTTGCTGAGGGCTGCTGGCACTGCTGAGAGCATTTCCCTGTCAGATACCGGTAGCATTCGCCTACAGTCTTTAAGATTGGCCAAAAAGTCCTCTGGTCCATCCTTCTCACTACCGCCAAAATTGATTTTCATGCTCTGCAGCATTTTGATTACCTGGAACGTCCGTCCCGTTACTTGTCCACCGCGACTACGGGTTGATTCACCGTCCGATGAGTCATAGTCCGAGTCACTGCTACTATCACGTCCGCGGTCCCTATTACCATCGCGTCTGTTCCTACGCGAGTCCCTAGATCCCCGACGCCCGCCTCGGCGCCTTGATCTGTCCGAATCAGACCCGGATCTCCGATCACGTCGTGAGTTTCGCTCAGCTGAGTTGTCCGAAGAGCTGTCCCTATAATTGCTGCGACGATTATCACGCCAGCGGTCCGCGTCTCTCGGTCTTTCGCGCCTATCATGACCGTCCCTCGAGCGCCGTTGATCCGCGCGATTCCCTGATTCTCGCTCACGTCCGTTCCCTTGTCCACGAGAGGGATCTCTGCGTCCCCTACTCTCTCGGGAATCGTCTCGTCCTCTCTGTGAGTGGGACGGATGATTCTGGCTGCGCCTACTCTCACCTGAGCGATCGCGCTCACGATGGATTGGTTCTGGTTCCGTCCGTTGGGTTGAGCAACCCTGAGGGCGTGCTCGTTCCACCCGAGCCGGTTCTGGTCCGCTGCGAGGCCCGTGGCTGCTCACCTGGGGTTCGAGGGGCCTCTGGTCCGAGTTCACGTCCCTCAACTGGGGTTGGTGTTGACCGGCAGGCTCTCTGTGTTCGGGCAAGTATGTTGGTCCACTAACCGCAGGGTGGCTTGCAGGCACATGCTCTACTTGTCGGGGCCGCGCGCCATAAACTTTCACCCGGTCCCTATAGCTACGTCCGCTATCGCTGGAATCATCGCGGTACTCCACCCGTCGATCTCTGGTGCGTGAATGCACCGGAGGTGGGTCATCGTCTCTAGAGTGATCCCGACGGTCACGTCCATAAACTGAGTCTCGACAGCGCCCGCGACTCGCGCGAGGCTTCGCGCCTTTCAAATCACCATCGTCCCATTCCATCGTTGCGTTCCACCACTGAGACTGCCTGCGAGCTGCGTCCGGAGTATTTC
Organism: Eretmocerus hayati; assembly: GCA_029851415.1. NCBI lineage: Eukaryota > Metazoa > Arthropoda > Insecta > Hymenoptera > Aphelinidae > Eretmocerus > Eretmocerus hayati. The sequence goes on from CM056741.1 coordinate 11,497,255, forward strand.
CCATAGCTTTTTCCATGTCCCGGTAGTCCGTCGTTAGAAGCCGCGAATATCGAGACCCAGTTGGTCGCTTTGGTACGTGATTCTCGGGAAGAGCTTGCGAATCACTGTCACTCGTCCGACTCCGCGGGTTTGACATTCCATCATCGCTCTCTGGGTCAAACAACCGACGCTGGTCCGCTACTCTGACTCCAGAGGCATAAGCAACCGATGTGTTCATGTAACCTAGTGTCGACATAGGCTCCGTGGTCCTCGTCCGGGGTGGCATGGGGCCCCCTAGTCCGGGAGTCAGTATCATGTCGTCCGCTCTTGCCCACGTCCGAGGCTGCTGATCAGCGGTTGTAGCGGGCGCGTCCGGTATAGCTGCTCCCGCTAATATGGCCTGAGACATCGCAGCCATTCGGCTCATCAATTGATACCCTGTCGCGGAGATCTGATAAGCCGTCGTAGCAGGCACGATAAACGGCGAGCGGCCTGCAGCTGGCGACGAGATTGGGCGTGGAATACTACTCGTCACTTGGAATGCCGAGCTAGTGGTGGTGCTCGCTGTGCTCACTGTGGTCACTGTCGTCGTCAACCGGCTCGTCACATTCGTCAAAGAGGTCACCGGAATCGCGAGAGCGAGAGGCTCCCGCACTTGTCCGTCCGAACTTGGGGTACCTTGGATTGAGACACCCGCAGCTCCCGTAAGGTCCGCCGCTTGAGTCGAGTTCATGACCACTGAGCTCCTAGTTTCCGTAAAAGTCACGCGAGCTGAGCTATTCAAGGTCGCTGGTGGGCGACGCCAATCTTCTGGATGAGCGAACGGGTCTACTCCACCAGCTTCGTCGATTTGAGGGTCCCACGGCACGTCCTCGTCCGGAAAACAGTCCCGAATTTCCGATCTAATTAACCGCGATCGAGTCCGTTCTCTAGTCCCTCGCTCGTTCAGTCCTTTAGCTTCCAATCGCGCAGTGATCTGCTCACCGTCCAGTGCCCAAATCAATTTAGCCAAGTGTAAATACCGTTCGTCCTTCTCTAACAGTCGAATGAGGTCCTGATCCCCACACTTGAGCAGTCCAGGCAACGGTAGTTTTGGTTGCTCGACTACTTTATTCTTTTTGCCCGGAGGTCTACCTCTTTTCATTCTACACCGTCCGAAAACCCGTCAATTCAATTCTCAGTCCAACCTAAACAAGTAAAATCGTGTCTCCGTTCTCTAATATTCCCACCTGCAACTATTCAACCCTCTATTGTCCGCAAATACGTCCACTCCGTACTCTAAATTATTCCAAAATGCCCAGAAAAATCTTCACGGATCCTAACTCTCTCAGCAAGTCAGTCTCGTCCGATTATCTAGTAAACCCAAATTGATGTTTAAGTCCTAGAAAAAATCATCAGAGAACCTAATACTCAACAATTGAGTCTTGTCCGATTTCCTAGTACCCCTAAATTAATTCAAAAAGTCCTAGAAAATTTCCAAATACTCAGCAGCTGAGTCTGGTCCGTGAAAATTCCCAACCACCTAAGGTCCAAGTCACCACAAAATTACCTAACACCCTGCCAGAGTCCGATAATAGGATTTGGGTAGGATGAAATTCGAAAGAATTTCCTTGTCCGGGGTGTGGGAGTACTTACGCGGAAATGGTACAGGCCAGAATCATTATCATGTCCAAATTATACATCAACAAATTATTCAGTCATCACACCATGCATTGGGAGGATCAATCTGCATACATAGGGGCCACTAGAATTTTTCCAAGTCCGAAAAATTCAACTAACTGTCCTAAAACCTTGGTAAGATGCTATAAAAATTATTCTACACGAGTGGAAATTCTCGCAAAAAATGATTTTATAGCACTGCGTGGCCTAAACCCGCGTTTATTTAACGCATTTGCGGGACTTAAATGGCCTATTATTCAACTGTGAAATAATGCGTCCGCTCACTTCACGTGGGTGCGGGGTGCAACAAATCAGTTTATTTCACTGCGAGGTTACAAGGGCATTTTTGGCAATTTTTGCGCATACTATGTATGCAGGCATCGAAATTTGAAAAAAAATGATAAGAAATCTATGATGGATCATGTCTGGAGCAATTGTATCCGCATCCATGATTGTAAAGAGCAAGAAAATTAATCATGACTGGTAACACTTCTGCTCATGGTTATAAATCATCAGCAACATAAACATAAACATAAACACGTGGCTGAGTTCTGCACATGTATGTACATACATACGTGCTAACCTTGAAACCTTTGACCATGCCGGATTTTGCATTTGATGCACCGTTGTGAAGGAATGACAACAGATAAATATCAAAATTAGAGACTGCATCAGTATGATGAGGGATTGTACCTCATTTGAAAAGATCAAATATGCATATTTGTCATTTTTGCGGTAAGGGTGTTACATTACACAGTTTTCCATTCTCAAACAGCCGTTATGAAATGTCTCAGAAGAATTAAACTCCAAATTATTCTGGAGTCTAGTTACTAGCGTAACAATAGAAATTGTTCTAGGATAAAGTCTGAGAGGGAAAATTTTAGGTCTTGGCCGGGATGAGGCTTGCACAACCCCTGTATTACTATAATAACCAACGATGATACTCATGGATTATTTTAGGTACAAGAAACGTCTTCATCATCACTCGATGGGTTTAATCGCGGGTGTGTGATTTCTATTTTATAGGACCAGATTCTTAACTTTTTTTCAGTCGGGGGGGCTGCCGCCCCCCCGAACCCCCCCGCTTACCCCGCCCTAGCCACCCACCTCCACCCTCGCGCAAGCGCTCGGGTGTGTTATAACCCACAGAAAGGGCGGGTTTATGTCACTCGATGCTATAAAATAGTGTACGATACTCGGGACCTAACATCCTTGGTTATTACACGGCGTGATTGGCACCCTCGCGCAAGCGCTCGGGCGCCAACTTCACGCCGTGTAATAATAAGGCTGTTAGGTCCCTTGTATCGTAAATAACTATTAAGCAACTACTCTACTTGTCCTAGGGAGCAGGGCTGCAGGGGGGCTCATAATATTCACATACGGGGAGAAATATTCACATTCAATATGATCAGGGTGTGAGAGAGGGCACTACACTACTACTACTACGCGAAGAGCCTCGCACGCACGCAAACCTGTCCAAGATCGCAAAATCTCCAAGTCCAATGCGTCGGAAAAAATGTCCGATATGTCCAAAATATTCGCAGCGCTTCGCGTCTAGTCCGTAAATTTTTATTCTGAATTTTTCAGAAGCCGCAGAGTCCTGTCACGGTCGCCATTTGTGACGTGGTATTTTTACCATCACAACTAATTTATTTTTCAACGGGACTCTTGACCTAAGATCGCAGGTAATACGCGCGCGAACGGCGAAACGACTTAGGAAAAATTCAGCTACTCCGCAACACGTCCCCAGCACAGCGTCACTTACCGTGCCATCACCTGAAAATAAAGAGGGGGAGGGGGGGCGCACGCTCATAAATGATAAACGAATATTTATTACAAAAATATCTGGCCTATATATTCTTTACGTTGCTTCTACGCGGTATGTACAGTCATCTACAAACGAATATTAACCCGACAATAGTCCGCGTGGCTCTAAGTTTATCACTAATTGCTCATAGAATGTCTCTGAATATTCCTGCAAATACAATAAATAAATGCACTTCACTAAAAGGCCGTATCACTCTGTCCGATCACTCGCGAAATCTACCTGCACTCCGTAGAGTGCAGCTTGTCCGGTCCCTGCTCCGATATTTTTCCCACAATTTCTTTGCTCCAAATTTTTCAAGTCCAAAATGGCCGCTCAGCAGCCCTCGCAACGCGCGCACAACGGCAAGCACCCAAAATGGCTTGTGCTCCGATGCTCGATTATCCCACGCGCTCGAGCAACAGGTGCACGATCACGCACCTGGCTCCTAGTCCAACTGTAGCTCGTCCAAGGTTCACTGTGTCTCGTCCACGCGCGCCTCCTCCAGGAGGTCTGTCCTCGACACGAATTTCCTACCGCGCGCACGTCCTTCCAAGACGTCTTGTCCACGAGCACGCGCCAAACTCCGCTGGATTGTTGCTCCGAATTCTCATACGCGACGCGGTTGCTGCTCCGGGTCCGCTGGTGCGATTTTTCAACGCGCGCACGTCACTTGGGGGACGTCTTGTCCACGAACACGCGGTGCACCAGCTCGCGAAGCCCCTCCAGGAGCCTGTCCAGTCCGCGGGCACGACGATTTGCCCTCCGCACGCGCGAGGCTCTTAGCGCACTCCCGACGAGAGAATCTAAAAAGATTTAGCAAAACCACTCACCGTTAGCTGCCATCGTCCTGGCTGGCGTATTTTTCCTCGTCCGAATTCTGCTGCTCTGACTATTTGTGGGGTCCACTACTGCTCCCTTGGTCCACTGGGTCCCGAGCTACTTGTCCTGGCAACACGGACTCCTGGAGGGACTCGCGTCTGGGCACGTGCTCCTAATTTTATTCGCGGGCGCGACTGGTACGTGTGGCCGGCGCAAGAGGCGATCCACAAGTGTCACAATGGCTGCTTCTTCTTCACCAAGTCCGCGCCTTCGTCTTCACTGAAGTCAAGCCTTCTGATTGGTCCGTTCAATCTCACCGGAACACTAGCAGCGCCAACTGGCGGCTGAGCGCGCCAAATATTCAAGTCCAGTCCACTATACTTGTCCCATACAGTAGCTCAGATTCTCCGAAATTCGCTGCAAGCGCATCAATTGCAGTATCTACGGTCCTGATGCCTCCACCCAGAGAATCTTCTGTCCCGCTCACGCGCATGCACCGCTGAAATACACGCGGAGGCATGGCGCACTCGCGCTTGCCGCAACTCCACGCTTTCACCTCGTATAGTCCTTATACATGTCCGTGTATATCTATATATCGTCCGTATTGCCGCTGTATATCTATATATACTCGCAGCCGCCCGTAGCATATTAATATCAAGTCCGCATGGCCGCAGTATATCTATATATATGCTGCGCACAGTCCCATTGCAACATACTCATGTGTGCATAGCCCTAATTACATGTAAATGTCGTCCGCAAGTCCAAATTAGCCCAGTGACCGCTGTCCAGGTGATCGTCCGTCAGATTTTTGTGGCCACTAACACCCGGGTGTGGCCCGGATTTACATGCCCGCAGCGCCGCCACATCTCGTCCGCCGCCAGTCAGCTGTCTGCTCTTGCCGCGTGCACCGGCCTGTCCGTCATCGCCGTCGTCCGCTGGGTCACCCGGGCCCATCCGCGTCCACGTGATGGTCACCCGTGCCGTGGGTGGCCACCACAGTGCTATTTCAATGGTGCGCGGGTGTGTGGTACACTAGGTACGCGATGTACCTAGGTATCAGGTGCTATGGGGGTACATAACCCCATTGTCGCATGCATGCCCGCTGCCCCGGGCTGCAGCGTATGGGGCGATTGCCTGGATGGCTGGCAGCCCGGGGAGCGCATCACCAGAAGAGCCATCCGTCTGCTGGATGCTGTTGTCGTCACCCGGGCCCGCATGCCGTCCGCACCATCTCCGTGTATCCTGCAGCAGTGTGCGTGTCGTGTGTGCGTGTGGCACCGGGTCCATCACCCGCCCGCGTCGTGCATCAATTTTATATACATCATACACGCGATGTTGTGGTGCAAAAGCATGCCCTCGCCCACCCGCGAGCGAGGGCCTCGTCCGTCGCCATCGTCGCCGTCGTCCGCACGCCGGGGTGTACACACCCGCCCCGGGGCATGGTGTTGAGGAATAGCATGTCCGTGGGGTGTGGGAGGGCCGGTATAAGGGCCACACAAGGCCTCAGTGCCCTGGGGAAGCCATCCGGGCCGCCCAGCTGTGGAAATTGTGATCCGTCGGCTGCTGATTCTGCAGCCCCCTTGACCGGGCTACAGCGGCTAACCTGGGCGCCGGGAGGGTTGCCCGCGCGCAGGCATATCGGCACCCGCAGCATCCGTCCATCTCCCTCGTCGCTCGTTGCCGTCGTCCTCTCGAGCCAGCCCTCAACAAAAGAGAAGTATTTTGGATCAATACTTGCACTTCTCGGTTGCTGGCTCGAGACGGCGACGAGAGATTTTTCCCAAATTCGGCTGTGACGGTTTACCCGTCACAAAGTTGTGTATTTCACCCTATACTGGTTCCAAACATATAATAGGGTTCCATAAACTCACGATCAAAATTTGAGCGTGTGGGCTTCGATTGGCTGTACACGATGGAATACTCAGGTTATGCGTAAATTACGAGGAAAAATATTCAGAAGCGTTCCAAAATAGTCTTATTTGAAATTGCTTGTCCTGGAATCGGGTCATCAGGTGAATCAACAAATTTATTGAGATCTGGGAAATATTACCAGCTGCAAGTACATTCGGAGACATTGGAGTTCGTCTTGTAATACCTAATTGCACATCACGGAATACTCATGCAGAAATCTCAGAAGTCATTGTAGAATTATTACTACCAGACAGATCCATCACCAATTTGAGTCGGTGCATCAGTTGTTCTCTTGTTAACATCAGACAGTGAGATCAATTTCCCTCACTCGTTTCAACATGTCATGAGTACGCAAAAGAACGAATAATATTTCAGAGATGATAAGCGTGAATCTGCTAGTAATATTGCTCTTGATTCAGTCATTTGGTTCTTCAGTTGCCGTTACCACCGAGCAACGTGAGTGAATTTTGATGATTCTGTTCACAGCCATTAAAAGTTCCATTGCATTCATCTGTTTGGGAAAAAGGAGTAAGATATCAGACCGTTCGCCGCGGGGGGTCTCACTGGTGAGACCCGCAATTTTTCATTTTTCAATCTCCATCGACTCGAGTTGGCTTGAGGAGTATTCTCATGAAGATCTACATGAACTAGTCATTTCCATTGCCAGAAAATTGACCGAAATACCTGAAAATCTACTTATTTGAACCTATTTTTAAGATCGTTCAACATCAAAATCGTCAAAAGTGTACCCTAACGTGAACTTGAATCTTTGATCTGACCCAATTTCTATTGGATCAGAGTGTTATACAGTTTTTTCTATTGAGAACTGGTGCAATTGGTTGAAATGGCAACTTTTGTTGCAAGAATTTTCTGTTGCATCACAGATTACGAGTGAGAGGGATAACGTTCTAATCATCATCTTATTAGCAAATCAACAATTTTCACGATATCTGACCCGTGGCCTTCTCGCTCTTATTTAAAAATAGGATAGAATATAGTGCCCATCTGAGCGAGTTCCCACAAAAATGTAGGGCCACAGATCCATGCTACTGACCTTCGTTAGACTCTTCATACAGTCCCGTGTAGGATAGATGTAGGAAAATATCTATAGAATATATCCCCATTGAATAAACCTCCTCAGAAATATGAACAGGACTTGCAACATAATCCGTATAGATCCGCCGAAATGAGTCGTACACCGTCGAAATTCTCGATCTCGAATGAAAAATGATCGCAGTAGGAATGTAAGATGGCGAGTTGGCCGGGTTAGAGAAATCTTCAAGATACTAACCGATTCGTATTATGCTCAAACAACTTGGTTTTGCTATATAGTAGCTACATCAACTCTCGTATCTATTGATGTCATTACAAAGATGAGATTATTATCTTCAGATTTTTGAACGGGGTAGTCATTCAACGGCAGTATTTCTGATTCCTCATATCACTTGTAAGTCATCTGATATTGCAGTATGTTGGAATTCGAGCTCATCTTTGTGAGATTGAGACCACAAAATATGGCAGAATTGTTGTAATGATGTACATTCCGTCATCCAGGTGCTCAAATTCTTGAATGTTCCCTAGCTGACAAAGATGGTTTCAAGTTCTCCAAATTCAACTAGGATTGGATTTCAACATGTTCTATCGCCGAGTCATCCGATTCTCATGCAAGGAAAAGATTATCCATTTCGGAAAAATAAAATCTTTTCCTGGTAAAAGTGAGAGCTTTTCAGATCTTCAACCGCAATGCATTTCAAGATTCTCTAGAGCTGCTCCCTCATCTTGGAACCGGTTCCAAATACTTTGAACCACCGTACGTTTAATTATGATGGAGGAGAATAAAATTGTTCCAGTATTGCGGAAATTATATCATTGATATCCATCGAATCCCCCAGCAAAAGATAATGGTTTTCAAGACAACGTATTTTTTTCTCCGTAGCTCTTCTACAACCCGGTTCATGCATGACGGATGATGGAGATCCTGTGAGTGATATGCAATGTTTTCACTTCTGCACTGCTATAAGAGATCGTCAAGGAGGCCACTGCATTGGTAATGTATGCTGGTGTTCCTCTGAGAAGCTGCCCGGAACCGCAAGTCGATATCCTTATCTAGCTCTTCGACGACTCAGAACTCAAATTCAAAACATGTATTACCATTGCATAGATTACGTCTCTTATAAAAACTGACAGTACAATCTACGTTGAGTCAATGATCATATTAAACAAGGAAACACCCATTGAATCCCATCGTAAAAATAAGGCTACTGACGGTATGGTTCGATTATGCACACGACTGACCCATTCAAAGTTCAACTGTGTTCCAAAAGTTGCAATGAGCTGGAACAAAATGGCAAATGACTGCAGAGAGTCCAGAGTGAGCACTTGAATACCTGAATTGGATTCCTGAATCCAACTGACGTAGATATGAATTCATTCAAGGATTCGTCATACTCCCTTCAAAACCTCTGTCCCCATATAGAGATTCGATAACTCGATCATATAAACGTCATCTAGTCTAATCTGGTCAGATATATTGTGAATTCCAATCTTATCGTGTCGAAAAGAACAAATCAGGAGTTGATCAGAAAATCGAAGTTTTGGCTCGAGCAGCTGAGTCTTTCAATGATTGTTAATTATTCTGATGATTGTACACACTGAATTTCGAAAATTACCACAGTCAACTCAACGTCGCCATCTTTTCTTCAATCGAGACCATCATATTCATGAGAACAGGTGATGAATGCACTATTCATGTCACTGAATAAGGGCTTATGTAGTGATTTTGTTAGCATAGAAAAACACGAAATGGATTCCGCGATGTTCAGTTACTCTGCTCGCATCTCACGAGACTAGTTATAAAATTTCATCGTTCGTAGCGAAAGACAAGTAGTGTAATCAACGCGCAAACGTCCGAAAGTCAGGAAGCGTGCAAATCCCAACCCGAGAAATATAGTGTTGTGCGGGTCAAGCTATCTTCACTACTATTGTATCACAATTGTACAAGCTAGAAATCCATGCATGGTAGACCAAGGAGAACGCGTTGAAAAGATTTGTGCGGGTGTTGTAACGGTTTATGGATATACTAGTGAATTTAACGCTACTGTTTCTTGATTTCGTCAGAACCAGTAGAACGCGGGGCTGTTATTTCCGTGGAATCATTTATATTAGATGTTCCTAAATCTTCCTGTCGATGGAATCATCGAGTATTAAAATCTTGACTGACTATCAGTGAAGTATGCCTCCAAGGTATTATCTTCGTAGTCCAGTCATAGATAGTTCGGTATGAATTATCCTGGAGGATATCCAATTGCTGTAATGATTCTACCAATCGAAAAATCTTGGTTTCTTTGGTCCGAACCCACTCTCAAAATCTTGACGTACGATCTTTGGGAATTTTGAGTTTCAATTTCGTTCAAAACTCTTCGAAATTTTCCCACATAGTTAATCTTTGGTTAAAATGACAACAGGACTTTCCATTGTCCATTTTTGGTGAGCAATCTCAATAATTTCAAATTTTGATCGGTCTAGTCCACATCAAAGTTGAGACTGACAACCTCTGATGTACAAAAATGCTATGTCATGATTAAATTGAATCGGACAGAACCATACAATGATGATCATCAAATTTGCGATGCATATAAATGCGTTCTTCTAACTTCCACTTTCGGAGATCTTATTTGTCCCATTTTGAAGCTGAATATGTTCAGAAATATTCATATAGTGTCAGACTATATTTACTTTATAAAATTGTGACATCGATTGGCACTGACCGAGACATGACGTTAAACATCATCCTCTCAACGACCTATCAACTGTCTGTCAACGTTGTGAATAGCTGGATTCGTTGACTTACCTTCCTCAAGTGTTCCGAGATTGTTCGGCAGTTGGGGGGGGGGGATTCTTCATAGATGTGTGGTTCGACCAAATATTCATAGAGAAAATCGTTGGTTGTATTCGAACCCTTGTCACTCGTGAAAATTCAATACAAAAAATCTACAAGAATCCTTGAATCCATCTAAGTTCCTGAAATAGTGGGGAGTGTAAATCAATATTTCTCGGAGTTTGGCTTGATCATATCACTCACTATCAACCAGTCGAATCACTCTAGTCCACTTCTACTCGACTTTCCACCTCAGTTTTATTTCTTTCATCGAATGGTTCATTTACCATCCTATGAATAGAAAAGTCATACAGATCAATAGAAGAGTATCTCAATACCCCAGATATATACAAGATCTGAATCAGCGCAACAATCAAATTAGCAACTAATTAATCACGTCAGTTCGAGTTCCCTCTTCATTCTCGTCAACTCTCGTATACCCTGAAATAGCAAATGTACACGCGAGTAATCCAATAACCAATGCGAGCTATTTCGTTACCTCGTTCGTTGTCATGGTTGTCGTGCATCAAACCACAGACAATGCATCAGTGCAGCAGAGAAGAAGCCCCGTGCGAAAATGCGCGTTCGAGGAAATGAAATTCTCTCTCTCCGGTTGGTAAGCTAAAACGGGGTATTGGATGTACATTTACACATACAAACGCATCTAACGACTCTTTGCAATGACAAAGACAAACTCAAACTCCTATACATGCGTATCAATGTGCATACTGTACATGCATATGTCACCCTTTACGTATACGAAAGGAGGGCTCACCGCAGAAGGGAACAACTTCCCCGTGGAAAAGCGATACGAACGCCACCGAGCGTCATAAAGCCAGACTCTCTATCCACTCAGTCTACGTTCTGAAACCCCAACTCGTTGAGCAAGTCTCGTTGAAATAGAGTGGGTTTGTACCGACCGAGGGCTTTGCAGGCGTTGCTTTTGCAACGAGGTGTGTACGGTGAAAGTGCGAGTGCAGGAAGTATATATCTGGTGGGCACAGGTGCGCACAACTGAGAACAGGTGATAAGATAAATGAGCTTGCAGAAGCAGGTGGCGCACTGTGCATCGACTGGAAGACGTTTGGAAATTGGAGGTATTTGGAGAGCCGTGGTATTAGGGACATTGTAGATTTGATATTGTGGAAGTGGAGACAGGGAATTGGTTTTACATAAATCTTGAGTTATGAGAACTTTTGGCACAGGCAGCTGAATCGAGAAAATTTTCCCGATAGAAAAGTAAGTGTTTAAGAAAGAAGAGGGCACGGGGTGCAGGATGCTCGAATTTTTTCTACAGTAAGGATTCGTAACTCAAGGGATAGATTTTCTTTGATGAATGCGCATCATGGAATTTCTTTGATGATCACCACGATTCATATTCTGTAAATGGAACGGGGAATTCCGGGTAAATTTGGAATTTTGTTCCATCAAATTTCAATTTTCATGGATCTAATTATTGAGTCAGGGGATGTCTTTTCACTTCCTTCATTTCGATCACAGAGTAACGTACCTATACCAAAAATCAATCCAAGCTCGTTTGAAGTAGTTACAACCAATTCGAAAAAGCAATTCGCTCACCTGCGGCAAGGGTACCATTTGTAGGATCCCGCCCTTTTCCGCTTTCTTTTATTCGCTATATAACTCATTTTAGAACCATGATTGGAATTTTTTCTTCTTTGTGTGCAGAAGCTGACGATGAGAATGAATATTTCTAGGAGGAGGAATTATTAGAAATGGATTGGATTCTTTCCCTTGGAGCCTCCCTCACTCCCAATACTAGCTATCTGGGGTTTCCCAGAAGAAACCAGGCTATATTTTAATGATTTTTTGGAACTTGAATGTTTCATTGGCTTATTATTAATGTTTTCGGACTAATTGATGAAGGAAGCAACAGTTATTGAACTATAACTTGATCGAGATGGATGATGAAATCATCACTCGATGTAAGCCTCTCTCTGAAAGATTTCAGACATCATAATGTGTGTACAAGTTTTTCGTTCACCCAAGTGCTCTGATACGGTGGATGAGACTATTCAAATTCATGGATTGATTCTCAATCAAATTTTAAAAATCTCGGAAACGAATCAACAATTCCATTGATTTGACTGGTGAGATTGAGGTATCGATGCAAATACCGACTAATCAAGGTCATTCATGGACCCTCGTCATCATGCTTCGAAGAAACCATTGGTTCTAAGACTCTATGACATTCTCGACTCCATGGGAGCAGGCAGTTGATTGGACTCTACGTTATTGGAAGATAGCCAATATTGATCGTCTATATTGACCCGAGGGGCCGACCAAGAGTGAAGTTAATATTAACTGAAGAATTCTTCCGACGCGTGTATGTATCTTGACGGTGATAAATAGTCCATCTAGGGACAGCTTACAGCCAACAAACTCAATCATACAGAAATCATGAGTTTTTTTCAAGGAAACTCAACTGTAATCTACAGCCTTCCGTGATGTTCAGAGCTAACTCACACGAGATCTGAAGGGAAAACATTTTGCATCACTGATCTAGAGATCTCGCCCCCCCCCCATATCACCCAAGATCCACACGCGCAAAAACAGCACAATATTAAAGTGTCAGCAATAATGTGCTCCAAGAATACTTCCCCTGGCCCAACCCATTCTCCGAATTAATATTCCCTAAGATCCAACCACCTTGTCCTATTCAATGTTCCGAAAGAATATCACACAGTCGCGGCTGCGGCCATGCGGACACGACCAGCTGTTACGGCTGAATGAACATAGAGAAAACCAGTGACCTCGTAGACTTTTCAACTCACAGCTACGGCTGAATTCACAGAAAGCTTGTGGGTGCAGAATGCAAGTTTCACCAATGCTGGCCAGCGACGACTACTCGAAATTGCTACGACTGCTAGGTAAGCCCGGCGCGTAATGGACTGCGAGCATAGCCGAGATGCGCAAAATACCAGTGACGACGACGAAGAGTAACCCTGAGAGTGCCAGCCCCAGAGATGCTCTTTGCTGCCTCTTTCTGGCTTTATGAACTGCAATTTCGACTGTCCGAACTTTGCACTCTGTCCTTTCACATTAGACGCTAGATTCGCGAGCTTGAGAGGTCGAGCTAAAGAAAAGGGGTTGTAGAGAGCCAGAGTCTGCGTTGCTGATTAAATGGAAGCTGGGCAAGCTGGACACCAATATTACGACGACGACAGCTTGCCAAGCTCTGCTTGAGGTCGTATCGTAACTTTGGGTCGCCCAAAGAAAGTTACATGAGCGGTAGATCATGTTCCTGGATCAAAATTCGGATGAGTAATGAATGGTTCCACTACCGTTAATTTATGACCACGAAAGAACTAACATATGTTGATCTCATACCAGTCTTTTATTTTCCACCAAAAAATTATCGAGTTAGCTTGCGATGAATGTGCATTGCCTCCACCCTCCTCTCACACGCCTCATCTCGGCCGATCTTAAGAGTCACTTGCCACCGCACATTACTCCTGAACCACAATTTTTTGCTGACAATCTCGCTTTAGCTGAATTTTCGGGATATTGGGATGATTCATACGACATTCTTCCCGTTTCTTAATGGACTTTTAAATGCACTGGGTCAATTTTTTCTCAGGAGCAAGAGGATTTGTAGACCTCTAGAACACTCAACGGAATTCAATACGGTGCGCAATGAAGAGGAGTCCCATACGAATCGATGCAGGAAGGGTCCTTCACAGCCAGAAACAGATATTCGCCTTGATACATAATTGACACCTAAAACCTAAAAAATTACAATTTTTTGAAAAACTGGGGACACCAAAGAATTTGTTTTGAAAAATGCAACAACTTTGTTCCTCATGGAAATCGACGCAATTTGCTTCCCCACCGAGTTAAACCGCTATTACTGTGTTTTTTAAGCAATTTTCGTGTTTTAATGGATGCCGTCGTCATACGACTTCCGGACGATATTCGAGGGGAAAGAGTTCGGATTCCGCATCAAAAAAGCTACAATTTTTGTTGTAGAAACACTCCGAAATCGCCTATCTAATAGTAACGCATAATTGTGCCGTCCGGCGAATTTTTTCTCCCACTGTGCGCTGGGGGTAAGCATGGGGCTGAGGCTGGGGCTGTAGCTAGGGATGAGGCTGGGCTGGGGCTGACGCTGGGCTGGGACTGGGGCTGTGTCTGGGGCTGTCCAATTTTATCCGTCTGGATGCATTGTATCGTGATGGCGTCGCTGGTGCTGTTGGTGGGTCGGTGGTCTAGTGGGTCGTCGGGCCAGTGGGTCGGTGGGGTCGGTGGGTCTGGTCGTCTGATGGATCCGTGTTGGTTTTGCTAGTGTTGCCGGTGTTGCTGGTGTTGGTGGTGTTGCTGGTGATGGCTTTTGACTTTCCGGTACGAATTGGACTACTTAGTTGATTTCATGGGCCGATCAGTTGTTCTAACATCCAACCAGCCGAAACTTTCCTCTTGGATGGATGAGCTGGGGCTAAGGCTGGGCTGTGCCTGGGTGCGAGGATGGGGCTGGGGCTCGGCCGAGGTTGTGGCTGTGACTAAGGCTGGAGCTTAAGCTGAGGCTGAGGCTGGGTCTGTGGCTGAGCTGATCCTGGGGCTAAGGCTGGAGCTGAGGCTGAGGCTTGGCCTAAGCTACGCTTGGGCTGAGACTGGGGTTGTAGCTAGCGATGAGGCTGAGCTGGGGCTGAGGCTGGGCTGTGAATGTGTCGGGGGCTGAGGCTAGGGCTGAAACTGGGGCTGATGCTAAGGCTAAGATTTCGGCTGAGGCCGAAGGAAAGACGTAGGCTGGGGCTGGGGCCAATGTTGGGGCTGTGGCCAAGCTGGAGCCTGACAATGGGGCCAAGGCTGGAGCTAAGGTTGGGCTTGGGCTGGGCTGAGGCTGGGGCTGTTGCCAATGCTGAGTCTGGAACTGAGGCTGGTCCTGTGGCTAGGGATGAGGCTGGGCCTGTAGCTTGGGATGAGGCTGGGCTGCGGCTGAAGCTGGAGCTATGGCTGTGGCTGAGGATGGGCTTGTGGCTAAGAATAAGGCTGGGTCTGTGACTTGGTCTAGGAAAATTTCCCTCCTAATCCACTGTATTATGATATCTCAATGTTACATCGTTGAACTCCAGAAGCATTTCAGGGGCTCATACCATGTTAGAGACACTTCCAAGCCGGTTGAGCGATAGAGAGGTAGGCAAAAACGCTAGTATTTATAAGGTCAATGTACCCAACTTCTTCAGTTCTTCCCGAATTTTTGGCTTTCCGAAAAATCTACCTCCGAATTTTGACCATTCCGAAATTTGCTTTTCCGAATTTCCACAGTTCCTGATTTTTGTCATTCCGAATTTTTTCATTTCGAATTTTGGTCCCTCCGAAATTTAGATTTCCGCATTTCCATCCTCCCGTAATTCTGCATTCCGAATTTTAATCCTTCCGAATTTTGAACTCTCCGAACTTAGACTCTCCGAATCTGAGGCTTTCCGAAAAACTAACCCTACTCTATTAGACGACCTGTATCAATGTACCTCAACCTGATGTGCGTCAACAAAATAGATCACTGCAATTCAGAACTCACGTAAGACATGATTTTTTTCGGATCTTGGTTTGTTTTCTGAAAACGGTTATGGAGGAAACTTGATGACCGAGTTTACAATCTCCTGGAACTACTTCTTCAGCTTCACATTCGAGATTGAGCCGAGTGCAAACCTTACACCGATGAGTATCTCATTCAGTTGGAGATTTATAATTAAAAGTTGCTCGAAGCAGTTTGCGGTGTCTCTTCCTTGCCGTTGCACTCCGACAGACTGGAACGGTCTCTTCATAGTGGAAGCTTCCCTGAGGCATTTCGAAGAATTTTTAGAGATACTCGAAAGAGTTTATTTGCTCGCTCATTCGCATGGCTGGGTGTCTGGCCATATTCCTCTAGACTCAAACTTCTACTTCAGCACCTATTCCATTAAAAATTTGAGATACCTCTAATGGAAGTAATTTTCGAAATCTCGTATCCCATCTGAGCTTAGAATTTCGTTGGTAATTGATATGAATGAGCTACGTTTGGATTCGAGGGCTTCGGTTTGTTGATATATCGTTCAATTCATGGTAGCTCACTTCTAATCCAAAGCGAGCGACGAATCCAATTCGTGTCGTAAAGATTGTGGGTAGACGGAAAAGTCAGCTGCAAACTTTCGATGAAATTTGATCCTTAGCAACTCTATTTACAGCCTCGGATAGGGCCAACATTCTTTCGGACTGATGTCGGCCATCATTACCATCACGGCCATCGGTCGATGCTTATTCAGGATATAGACACTGATTGCAAGTGACCCCTCCTCGTCTCTCACAATCAAGCCACCACTCCTCGTGCGGATAGAAGCACAAGCTGAGGACCCCGCTCAATTTGCATGTATTTCGAAATGAGAGAAAGTGGTTAACTCTAAAAGGTTAAATATGTTGGAATCAAATCATCAAGTGATTATCTTCAACGAACAAAAACTCCATTTGATGTCGTGTCTCGTCGTGCATCGCATCTATTGAAAATCTCACCCTCGACCAAAAGTACCGGATCCGCAAATATCGGTGGTATTAAAAGTGACTCAGCATGACATGCATCCAATATTCAAAGCATTTTAGACCTGTGGGAGGTAAGTATGTAGTGCCAAAACATAGATATGCCGTTACCGAAAAAAAGTTGTTGGTCTAATGCAATGTAGCGTAGACAGTCCTGATGAAATCCCTAAAATGCAAATGTCTCTTTGGGAAGCTCAATTTAACACAGCGTTGGCTGGGGTCAATGTACGCTGGGCTATACTATGAAGTCCAATATTTCAAAATTAATTCTCTTTCGTCGCGTTGTCTTTTTTGTGAGCTCAATATAGCGTCAGAGTGCTGTTGCTTATTCATGAATGGTGATCGACAACAGTTTGTATTCAAACAGGAACAGGTATATCGCTGCAAACTTGAAATATAACAGTCAAATGAAAAGAGTAGATATTCACGGAATACTATGACATGGCAGAAAGTAACTTCAGAACCGTACTTCATCGTTTATTTGGATCAGTGCAAAAATTCATATGTCAAAAGTCAATTAGCAAACATGAAAGATTTCTCTAGTGATAGCATCACAAAGTATGTGATTCTCCGCAATGCATGTCGAAATCTATTCATCGAGTTCATCATTCAGTTTCAATCTAAACCCAGAGTAGATTTCTATCATTGGAATCTATTTTCAGAGAGCTACTGACAATGCAGAATTACGTTAATAGGGGATAGTTGTATCCCCCCTCCCCTCATTCACTTTTTTTTCAAAAGTAAAACTAGGCGAGTATGAGGTTTAGAAAAGAACCATTCATCTCCAGTATATCAAAACTTAAAATTTTATACGACATGGTTTAAACTCTTGGAAGGAATGAGATCTAAAAAAACCATGTCGAGTATTTTTTGAGCCGATTTGTCACGATCAACATATCATCACTGATAGAGACTAGAGCCACTTTCCTCCAATCAAATCTTTCTTTCAGTTCATCCTAATGGTGGTGGTTTGACAATTTCTTACTAGCTAATTGTCGCTGAAATGACCCGAAGTTTAGGTGAGTAGAAGAGGTACAGGGGAATATCGAAATAGAAAAGATATAAATGAGTTTAGTCTGGTTTTCATGATGATTCACTAAAATCTCATATCATACTCAGTTATATTTTCTCTATTTCGATATTCCCCTGTACCTCTTCTACCAACCTAAACTTCGGGTCATTTCAGCGACAATTAGCTAGTAAGAAATTGTCAAACCACCAGCATTAGAATGAATTGAAAGAAAGATTTGATTGGAGGAAAATGGCTCTAGTCTCTACCAGTGATGATATGTTGATCGTGACAAATCGGCTCAAAAAATACTCGACGTGGTTTTTTTAGATCTCATTCCTTCCAAGAGTTTAAACCATGTCGTATACAATTTGAAGTTTTGATGTACTGGGGATGAATGGTTCTTTTCTAAACCTCATACTCGCCTAGTTTTACTTTTGAAAAAAAGTGAATGAGGGAGGGGGGGATCTCACTCCTTGGTTATAAAAATCCAAGGGTAACCACAAATTTTCCAAGCACTTGTCCCCACCGCACTTGAGAATTTCTTACACACGGCTCCGTCATTTTTTCCTTAAAAAAATACACCACTATCAGTGTATAATTTGTTCAGTTCAATCTGGAGAGCCATGCAGCTACATGAGGCAAGAGCAATATTGCGGAGCCGCGACGAAAACACAAAACACAACAAAGCAGACGAATCTCTCCTCCCTGTCCTTCTCGCATGGCGCTTTGATCTTTACGTCACCTCTAGTCGTGGCTAGTTTCGTGGATCCACATCTGATGCAATAATTACAGAATTGAGAAATTCAGATAATTCGAAAATTCATTTATCCGCGATAACAAACCAGTTGGTCGGTGCCGCTTTAGAAAGGCTTTGCTAAAGCATCGCAGAGCTCTATGAGCAACGTTAAGAGGTTGATGATCCAAGTAGAAAAAAAGTGTGAGGTTAAAAAACCCCAATTCAAAGTATAGATAGGCACAGCGCCTCGCTCGATTTTTCGTCTGCTCATACTCGCCAGCGAGGCGCTACCGCGCCTCTTGACCCGCGGGTCCAGATTTCTGTATTCTTTGCGTGGCATATTATGATATGCGTTAAAACACCAAACTTTTCCCGAAGTGCCCCGATCGCAGAAATTATCGAACTCCGGACCCGCCGCTGCCGTGTATAAGGTACGCGGATTCTACACGGGACGACTCCGGATACTCACTTCCATAGATAATCAAAAATCTTATTCTCTCTCCTTGACTGTTCAAATCCAATAAAGCAGTGGTCATTAGGACCGTCCTTTAGGAATCCACCAAAAAGTTGTCAACTCGTTGTTCCGACCCTCTGGGTAGTCACTTCTGACCCACATGACGTCACTCGCAGCGCCGAGTTTTAACACCGTGAATGCCTGGTGGTACATCCAAACAGACGGGTGGTGGCACCACGAGTACGATCTCCATCGTTTGGTGGTCGTTTTTTCAAGTTGGGCGGAAATATTTTGGGGTTAAGGTGACACCCCAATTGGGGGCAACGGGCCTGCACACTCAACCGCCCCCCCCCCCAGGGTGGTTGAGTGGGCAGGACATAGATGTGGCTGAAGTTCTTGAAGAAGTCTCGTTTTCATACCTCAATATAATATCCGAGTTCGCGCTGGCCACCGCTCAAGCTTTTTCGATCTGTCAGCTATAACTTTGTATTTCTATAAATCATATCATTTTCAAGGTATGCTGACGATGCTATCCCCATAGCTTGCATCTTGGAAAGGCTTTAGCATTGGCTAGCGCAGATTTAGATATAATCTTTTGGAGCGAACAAGAATCTAGTCCCAGAGTTACCTTTCTCGTAAGAATACAGAAGTGTACAACTAGAGTGATTAATTCCTTTCGGAGGTCGTTTCCCGTGCTTATCGTGAGCACACTCTCGAAAGAGCATCCGCCGTTGATCTTTTAGGAACATTTGTTTGAAGTGGTGTGGTTCCGGCAATGTTGCTCTGTAAAAACAAGATAAACGACCTGACATACAACTTGTATTTGCTCTGTTCAAAACAAGTATTAGCACGAGTATTGTAGTTCTATTGAAGCTGGCCAAAAATATTCCATTGCTATACTGTGTAAATTAAGGTGACGGTAGTGGATTTGTTCGGCGGGCGCATATATTTAAATCTTGCATAAGGATATTCACTCAGATATAGAGGTTATCTCGAGAACTGATTGCAGTTTTGAACTAATTTACGAGCTGATCGGAACCATCAATGACAATTTCGTTACAGATATCTCAACAGTATATCTTTCAATAGTCCACATTACCAGCTCTCCATCCGATCACGATTGATATCTGCAAAACGAGAGAGTACTCGCAATCAAGCAGATGCAAATATTCTGGTCTTATTGTATGCCTGCATCGCAAGCACATTCGCAAGTCTGCAAAGTATTGATCATTGTCAAGATTGAAAGAAATGAGAGAGTAAAAGAACGAAGCTGGCTGTTTCAGCTTGGCGCAAATATATATGATTCTCTCTAGCTTGCAAGAATCCGCCAAGAGAGTATATAAAAGAGCGAATGGTTGCGCAGAGTTTCGAGCTTGGCTTTCCTCCGTCCTTGTTTCGCGAATATATATAAGAGATACGAGTGCAAGACCGCGAGAGCTTGTGCGCGCCTATTCACGTTATTATTTCGACCCTCCGGAACACATACACAAAGCCTCACCAGCCACTTGAAAGTTTATAAGGAAATGCACATTTTTAGTTTCGGCTTTTCACTGACTTCTTTCTTTCCGTGCTCCCATTCTTTTCGTGTTTTTTCCTTAGACTCGAGCCTGTCGCCACATCCTCGCACTTTTCCTCTTCCCTCTACAATTCACTTTTATGAAGCGGGATATTATTTCAAGCTGCTTACATCGAAAAATTTACGAGGATGAGAAATAATACAGCTGCGCTAGCCCCAGGTAGTCTGCACTAGTTTCAAGAGTTGGAAAATGTTGCGAATTGCAAGCAATTCATCATCTTACTAATTTGAGTACGAATCCGGAATAATTTATCCAAATCATCGCGACATTTCATGCTGAATGATGGATTGGACGATGGGGAAGTTATGATTGCATAACAAAAATATCATTGGAATGTTAGCTGGTGATTTGGAATACTTGGGCACACCGTGTTACATCGGAAATCCCCGACTGTTTTGATCCAGAGATACTTCAAGACTAGGGCTTCCGAGATTTCGAGATTTTTTGAGATTTTTCGAGATATCTCGATCGAGATTGAGACGAGATCTCCGATTCGTCTCAAAGTCGAGAATCTCACCGAGATGAGAATCTTAACCGAAAAATCTCGAAACCTGCAAAAATCTCGAAGTTTTTGATTGATTTGGGTTGGTTACAAATCCTAAATCATGTTGGATCCACCAAAAAGTTATGAGCTGACATCAAATAGTACCTCATTCATCACCTTGATGAAATATACTCTGTAACATCATCATCACGTTAAGAATTGCAAACATTTTGACGGCTTTTGATATTTTATATCCATCGATAGATCAATTTATAATTACGAAGAAATGGATGAGAAATCAGATGAGATTTTGTATGAAGACACCCATATTGTAGATGAATATTTTCGATTAAAAAAATCAGAAAACCATGAAGACAATAGTCAAAAACATCAGTCATGCATTAAAAATCTAGATTCAAACTTGACTAATACTTCTTTTTAAGTCACAATGTATCCATATATTGATTAAACATCGAATTAGTTGATCTGAAGTTAACTAGTACATTATGTAACGATGGTGCAACACGAGTTGCAAACGACATTTTCTTGCTGTGCTACAGCGCGAATGTGATTTTCGACTCGTCGTCGCTTAGCGAGTACAATTCGAAATTGTAAATTATGCACTTGAAGTGCGTAATTGCCGGACTTCCATGACGAGGGTTGAAAACGCAGTTTTTAGCCTGACGAGGGGGGGCACCAACTTTGCGGGTCCTGGGTCTTGACGAAACTTTGGGAATCTCCTTGTTTTGATAAGAAATGAAGGTACCCAAAAGGGTTTTGTCCAATGGGGCTCCTATCCTGATGAGATACAGCCATGTAGGTTAGCATTGTCAGCATATCTATATAAGTGTCATTTTAACACGGGCCTTTATGGGCAATGATAATTTCCATAGCTGTATCTCGGGATAGGAGGCCTACTGGACAAAACCCTTCTGGATACCTTCATTTCTCACCAAAAAAAGAAGATTCCCAAAGTTTCGTCAAGACCCAGGACCCACAAGGTTGGTGCTCCCCTAGTGAGTCTTGGAAAACCGCGATTACGCCCTGAAAAGCATATATATTTCTATAGCCAGCACGAGGACGCGTAGACGGTCGTGATAGACTATAGATTATGACAGTGCGGCTATAAATCGCGTTTGCGACGTGGATAGCTAGAAAGCGTATTTTATTTACCAGTAAGGCCATCCTTAAAAGTATTCTCTCTCACTTGGCACTAGAATTGGCATATATAGTTGCTAAGATATCTCTAGTGATTCTGGATGAGAAAGAGAATTTTGAGGAATTTCGTTCCCATCGATCCGAAACGTCAACGTTGGGAGCGTCCCTTGGTTCTCGAACATAGAGATCAATTACAGAATCCCATGTAGGATGCTTAGCTGGTGAGCTCAACAGATTATCCAAATTCATCTCAGCCTCGTCAATCTTCATCTCATTATAATCATGAATTCGAATATCATCCACATGACAGACATCATAGTGTTCCTTCTTAAATTTTGACATAACGAATCAACAACGATGTTGTTCCCAGGACTGGCAGGCAACGCATTTGTGCATTTTTTCAAAATCTCGGCGAGACATCTCGATCTCGATGGGACGAGATGAGATTTGGTTCCAAAAATCTCAGTCGAGATGAGACAAATCTTGAATTTCCAGATCTCGAACGGGCTGAGATCGAGACGACGTCAAATCTCATCTCATCTCGATCTCGGAAGCCCTATTCAAGACAGATATCATCTTCTGACAAACATCGGCGGGAGGTTTTGGGTCGTATCCCTATCTAACATTCCACCAGATCGATTTCGACTCCATGTTACAAATGGAAGACCAGCCATGAAAAGCTCTCGTCCCTCGGAACTTCCCACGGACAGCCATGAGTGAATCCAAATCAACTCCATACTTATGTAATTCATCGCGACGT
Organism: Eretmocerus hayati; assembly: GCA_029851415.1. Taxonomy (NCBI): domain Eukaryota; kingdom Metazoa; phylum Arthropoda; class Insecta; order Hymenoptera; family Aphelinidae; genus Eretmocerus; species Eretmocerus hayati. The sequence goes on from CM056741.1 coordinate 11,520,016, forward strand.
TTGCTGTGAGGCCGATTTCACGCAACTTCATCTCAGCCACGTACTAAATCTCCGTATTCTGGAAAACATGTCTATTTGGGAGCAAAATCGCTTTTGAGTCGTGGTTTATGCCTTTGGCAGAGTACATAAGTTACCAGGAGAAATCTTCATATGGAATATTCTTTGAGCCATTATCAGTGAATGAAGAATGAAGAATAGAAAAATGCGGGTCCCATCGGTGGGTCTTATTGCAGCCACCGTGTTAACAAGTCGTACAGAAGTAGTGTACAAGAACAGGGTGGTCCACATGAAAATCGGTCACATCTTGATTTAAGCATGTACTGATTATTTATGTGGAACTACCGGAGATTCTGACGCTGATTCTTCGTTGGAATTTCATGGGGGATCGCCATTCATTCCCATCAACGATCGTTATTTCGCATGAGTTCCAGACACTAACCATGGTGCTAAAAATATCGCTACGGAACTGACGACGATTTTTCAAACAAAGTTGTTTCAAGTCATCGGCAACTAATGTCTCTAGTTCGTACGAAAAATTTCTTAATATCTTCTACTTGAATATTTCGGTCATGTATCTAGTTGAAATTCAGTGAATTTTGATCAACGGAGATTCAGAATCATTGCCAACAAAAGGAGGAAGGAGGAATTGGAGATCCTCTGTCAGGCTAAGAGACATTGGAGAATTTTCCATGGTTTATATGTTCACCTGAACGAATCTAAAATGTGAGTTTGGTGCTTGATTATTGAAATAGCGCACTCGGTTACCAAAAAATGTAGATACGTGAAAATTTTCATGATATTCTACACGAATGTATGAAATATAGGAGTATTCAGCGAGAATAACCGACTTAACTATTATTTATAGCCACTGAAAGGTTTGTAACGCAAAAGCGAAAAATGCACCTATCCCGTCTTCTAACTCTCCGCCCAACAATACTCGGTCAGGAATATTTAATCTGAACCAAAAATAGAGAAAATCCCGAGGGGAACATTCCGTATGGGTGGTGAGATTATACATCAAATTCACGAGTATCGTGGCACAAAATATATAAATCGCGTAGAGAGGTCGAGCTGGAACGTCTTTGAAATTTTCTCATATACCATACGCCCGCACGTTTTGCCTCTAATGGGTGGAACGACCGGCCCATAAACTTCTCACGAAGCTTGGCTGGTTATATAGCGTATGTGTGGTGTGCACATGATAAAATGGCAAGCTTGGCTTGCGCAACGACCACCAAACCCACCCCAAACTCTCTCATATACATCGAATGCAACGCAGTAGCAGTAGCAGTAGCAGCAGACTCTTTGGTACTGGCCATCTGCGACTGGCGGTTTGCAGGCGTGAATACGCGTTCATGACTTACGACTCGCATCGTACCGAATAAATAAATATCTTCTACCTATATTGAATTCTAAAGCCAAACCATGCGCACAGCCATGCGATACCTGCCCTGGACTAAATATGTTCCCCCGAGATTTTACCAAAAAATCGTACCAATAGTGGACTATCGAAATGTGAAAGAGATATAGGAAAGTAAAAGATGCATGAGATTGGGTTTCGGGTAGAGCCACTTTTTTCTTCGGTTCGATTTTCAAGCTAAAGCCGTGCGCTCACCGCCGATAAAAATGTCGTCGGGACGGGGATATGAGTAAGCTCCGAGACGCGTCGCGGAGATTTAAGATTTTTACTCTCAACGTAAAGGGGGGGGGGGGAGAAAATCTCGCGAATCTTTCCGGCAGACATAATAGTGGTGGTGCGGGTAGGAGCAGGAAGCAAAGCTCGTACTTTAGGAGTCTCGATCTTTTGGTAGATGGCAGTGGTGGTGGTGGTGGTGGTGGCTCTTGGCGCGCTAAGTTTTGCAGTTTCTTCCGTCCTCAAACTTTTATCGCGCAATCTTGGCTCTATCTCCCCACGCTCTGACACTTCATTGCTCCACTCTCTCATGCGATTAATCGAATAATTGACTTTCAAAGAATTTTCACTGCACTTTATGGAGTTATCAAAACTGCGGTACTAGGCTATGTTAGAATCTAGTATCATATCGTAGAATGTGGAATGAGATTTGAGAATGGATGTGAAATAAATTAGACTGAGCTTCCTGTTCGCAGTGGCTCAAGATGTGCATCATTTAAATTGAATTCATCGTCACTGCTCAGTGCGTTCTGAATTTCTGATTTTTTGATACTCCAGTATCTAAAATTTGCTTACTCTTCCGGTAGTGACTCACTATCATTGTTGATGGATCGATGTTTGTGGAGGCAGCTGAAGAAATTTGAACGAGACCGGATTCTTAGGTATAGATTTCTCTAGAACAACTAACACTCAACAACTCAACTTAGGTGTAGGACTTCAGCCTGTTATTCATCATGTGCCCAAAATCTTCGAGAATTACTCCTCAAATGATGGTACTAATTATCATGCAAATGAATAACGTGGAGGAGAAGACTTAATTCTCCGCTATCTCTCCACAAAATCACAAGACTATCATATTTCGATCACCCGTGAAGATTAATCCTGATACTTACACCCGGAATAGCGAGTACCACATCTTTCACGATCGTTGATCTATCTCATAGGATGTTCAGAGAAAATAGTTCCAACACTGAATGCTGAATAGAGTACAGTCACTACGCGAGTCAAGGCAATTTAATCTCACTTTGGGATTCTCATTGATGTAGCCAAAACTGTGATTCTGACTTATGATGGTGTACTAGGTAGTATTCACCGCGCGCAAGCACGCGGATCGTCTTCGTTTTAATCGGTAATTCTTTGAATGCGAGAATATTCTGAGGTTCTAAAAATATGCATCTCAGACACAATTGATAACTCATCACTGGAATTATATACCGATTTAGAGCCCCTCCATAAAAACAAAACTGTCAATCTCTCGATTTTTTAATTCACTGATAAAACATCCGTTTTACCGGAACAACGATGAGCTTCTCGCTTCCCAAATCCATGCCGAACTATCAAACAAATTAGTATTAAAACCCTTGCGCATCCCTATTTTGCTCATTACGAGAATTCGATCGAAAGGCCAAAGTTACCCCATCTGTTCCAAGTAACCCCGGTTGACGATACTCTTAAGTCCACGAGCTAGATTCCCAGCAAGTTCAGTGGCGTTTCGTAACCAGATTATTCTACTTGACTAGTATTTGGTCCGATAAATCCAAAATCAAACTGCTGCATTGTTTATATCTATAAGACTTCTGTCCCAAATTTCCATGCCTTCTTGACTCGATCGGGGTGGGCTGGGTGTCTCCAGTATCATAACTGAATCAGACTATGACAGTGATTTTATGAAATTCTTTTCGACAGATGATCATTGATTCTGGTATGATTGCGTTCATTGGAATCTTAGTTCTCCTCTTCTCTAAAATCTTGAATCGTAATCTATGTGCTTCGTGTCACAATATCCTCAATCTACACGACATTCTTCTTGCATTATGATTTTTGTGGTTCAGGATGTCTTGTAGATTGAGTACTCATCAAGTTTTGTGAAGAATTTGTAGAATTCCTTACAGGGATAGATAGGGTTCTACCCCATAGCCTCAATTAAGTTCATATCATACTATATCATATCATAGAGACCATTGAATAACTTTGCACAAGTTGATAGTGAAACTATAGAAAATCGAAGAGTGATCCGTCCCGATTCTTTGGTATGCATATGAATACTCGCATATTATGGATACTGACAAGGATCCTATCTATGAGACCAATTATTCAGGATTACAAGATAAAGTCCATCATCCGAAATTGATAATTTTCAGTTAATTAAACTCCATCTGCCAACTTTCACTCAGTTTTCAGAGTTTGTCAACGGAATTACTCTAACTCCAAACTGGAATACTTCCACATCTCAAATAAAAGTCCAAATGCAGCGAATTTCATGTAGACCCAGCCACTTGTAACCAACCACGGAAGCATGTATGCAGTTTGAAATTTGGCTTGCGCCTTACTTCCGGATCTCGAGGCTACTTCCGGCCATGTTCGCAGGCTCCTACCGTGCAAAGTTCTCCAGAAAGACACAGAGGTTGAGGTAGCCCAGGGTCAGAGAGTTAGTTCCAAAGTTCCACCAATGAGTTCAGCTTTCCCTATACGTAATACACATCCCACGACTGTAGAGATGCGAGAAATGGGTGGAGCAACCCCGCAGCGATGTATTATACGAGGGTATAGACTTTTCGGTAGCGTCGATGATAAGTAGAGGCACTTTTGTCCCTATAAGTGAACTGACTGTGCCATTGCTGGACTTTCATGGTACACTCGTCCAAAGGTCGTAGATATACTTTCCAAAGTGATGAAGGTCCGCGTGTTACAACAAACCGGTGTTGGTAGTGGCAGTTCCTCCAGCAATGTTACTACTGGTTTTGTTGTGAATGTGTATGTTGCATTGGGATCGCGAGTAAGGCTAAGGAATATATGGACTTCGGATGTGGATTCTCTTGCAGGTTAATGGCTTCCTTGCTCCTCGAGTTGTTAACGACCAGGAGAGTTGAACTTTCGTGATTGTTTGCAGTGAGCTCTCATCCTGATTTGCTGTTGGAGATGCTACACTCGCATTTGAGATGTACATTTACGGAGTTTGCTTGATAGGAGAATTTGAATTGGAATGATTAGTTTACTTAGTAGTCTGTTCTGATGCAATGCTAGTGGGTATATGTACGTGTTATTGATGAGGTGAGTAACTCTCAGGGTTGTACTGTATGAAGCAATTGTATAACTCTACCATCCTAGGATCGAGTATAAATCCATGACAACAGAAATTTACATGGAGTTGAACTCACTGCTTCGTGGGTATCAATTCAATCCTCTGATAGTGGTGTGATTCTTTTGTTCGGCTGGAGGATGACCAACATCCTGTACTACCTCAGTGAAATAACTAGAACCCCGTCGTTAATCCATATCATGGATCTGACTAGAACCTAAAATTTGTCCAGATTGGTTCCTGACAAAAAAAGTTGGGTCAATATGTCTCCAAACCCACTATCTCATGGCTGATCTGTGAAACTTTCGTATTTCGAAATTCTGGACATAAATTGCTGAAGAACGTTGATTCTTTCATCGAAAAAGATGAGATTGGATGATTCTATTGGATTCAAAGTCGTTTGTTATCTGGCATTGAGACTACACTCTGAACATCCGTTGAGAACTAAACCAGCTGGTGGACACCTGTGCATCTTATTGGACAGAAAAATCAGAGTTTCTACATAGTTAAATTCTTAATTACCTTGATGAATTTTGACTCAAACATTGGTCGAATTTTCCAGCAGTGATTCTGACTCTGTAATTTCTCGGACAAAATTGATATCGTACGTTTGATCTGAATTGCATCCGTTGCATGTCGTCATGCGAAGAAACAATTTTCAGTCTCACGCTACGATCAGATCAATCCACACAATCATTAATTTCAAGGATGCAATGTGAATTTCCTCAGTTCAGCTATCGCACTGATTAGAGATCGAGATCAGATATGTTTGTTGTCATAATCGATATTCATAAATTTGTCATGGTTCCATGAAATAATAATAATCGTGTCTTCGTCGTGATAATTTGTGAAAAGCATTGTAATTCCTTGTATGTCATGTTAGATAATGTGACTGACTCTTCGATCTGCTCAACAATTTGAGTTGATTGCGAGCTCGCAGACTAAACATAGTGCTGATCCAGACGATGTCAGGAAATTCCGCAAGAGCCTGAAACGCCTCGTGGTGATTCACGAACCCTGCAGATCATACCCCGAAAGGGTCGATCAATCTTATGAGCTCTTTATGGTTGAATATTCTATCAACGAAGTATGATGCAAGAGTGTCTGAAATTATACAAGAGTTGTCACTATCAAAGTATGAGTCTACCGTTGACAGTATTATTATTAGTTCAGCCACTCTACTCTGGAGCTGTTGAAACTCTCATTTGGCATGCTTATCAGCAGAGATTCATTCCTATTGTGAAGAAAGATAATTTAATCATCGAGGACACTCAAGTGAACGAGAAATTCAATTTTCACCTTGACGTCATCAAGCTTGCAAACTTCGAGGTATGCAGTGTTATGGTTGAGCACCACAATGTAGATGACCCGTTGCAATGGCAATATTTTACACAATCAGATGCTCTGGAAACTTTATTCAATTTGCACTGGTTCCAATTGGACCATTTTCTTATAAATGCGGGCAGGGAATTCTTGGTTACCCGATATCAGACATTCTCATTTTCACATCCGGAACAGTATTCACCTGGATTGAAGAAATATTACATAATTGCGCTGAGCGTCTGGCTTAAACCATCGTTATGGAAATCACGCAATTCGAGACATGCTCTTGTGCAACAACCACATTCATACAGCTAAGGTGTATTACTTTCAAAGCGTGTTTCGCCTGTTCTGGGGAGTAGTTTTTTCCCGAGTATAACGAACAGAAAATATCCCCCGTGCCCCAAAAAAGCCTGCCGAGCAAGGGACGCGTGCTATTATCTGTTAGCGATAAACGCCAATTTTCTGCTGATAACCGTGACTAAAGGAGGCGATTCATAGCTGCTCCACGCTAGTAAAAGATTTCTGGGAAAGTAGATGATTCTTGTGCTGATTTGTGGCATTTTTTGATGTTTTGTTGAAAACAAAAACCGTGAATATTGAGATGCTCTCCAAGATTTTTCAATTGGGCGATGAGAGAAACAAACAGCGGTACAGCTGCTCACCGTTTCAAGCATGCCATTGGAAAACTTAAAATTGGCAGTATTCAACAGATGAGTCCAGTAGAGAATCCCTCTCAATCGGAGCGATGAAACTGTCCGCTTGAGAGTTATTGAACTGAACAGCCTTGTCTAGTACGTTTTAGAATGAGAGGTCTTATATGAGAAGAAAAAAAGAGTTAGAGGTCGGTGTTTATGGTTCAAAGGCTCGTTAGATTCATGTGTGACTTGGAGTCCGGAGTGCAATACTCAAATACGTTAACTCGATCGCCCGTAACACTGATCTGCAAGCAAACCCGCGAGGTCAACCAATCGGAAAAATAGGTTCCGAAAATGGAACGGAGCACGACGCGTTCGGGTAACCATGGAACAGTAATGCAAGTGACAACGTGAAATTCCATTCACATCTTACGTAACAGTTGTAATGATACCAATTTTTCTGATAAGTTGCTGAGTTGTTGTCACGGTTTAACCTATACTCGACAACTCGATTTGGCTATAAGGAGTCACGTCGGCTAGAGCACGAGGTCCGCAAAGCTCGATCCGGAGGCCACGACAGCTGCGATATCCGGGAACTGGCCAAGTGGTAGGCGTCACAGCCAAACTGTCTTCGGGCAACTCATCTCAGGGCTTGTACGGATGGTCTGGAGTCCCAAAGGGGCTCCCTAGGCCCCATCGGAGCCCAGATGAACCCTTCAGCCCCCCACCAGGAAGTGGAACTACTAAACCGCTACTACCTCTTAACCTAGGATATGGGCATATTTCAGTACTCAACTCATGCAAATTCAATTTAACTTCGGGCTAAATGACGAGTTGTCACATACAACTCGGCCAAATAGAAGAGTGCGATGACTCGTCGTTCAGCCCAAATCAGAAGAGAATTCGAGTTGACTGGGGACAAAATTCAACTTGCGTGGCTACCTCATGCCTCGAATGAGACTGATGACGAACACGAAGATTAAATGACTGATAGAAGCAACTGACATGGATGTTTGCTTGTCATTCTGCCAATGCCACAAAAGCGACTGATGCTGGGGCTCTGGATACTCTAGTTCATGATAGCCGAGAATTGTACCGTGCAACTGCGTGACATCTGTGAAAATTAATGTGATTTCACTCTGGGCCGGCAAGTGATCGTGAAATAGTAACACGTACAAAGTATTTCAGAAGTAGTGGATTTTCCTGGTGGATGGGATGGAAGTTCAATTCTCAATTCGAAGGTTTTTTCTTCTTTTCCATATGGTGTCTGGAGTTTCTTGGAATCGGATTTCTTGGGAAACTTTCTCTTTGGATACCCTATTGGGAATTACCAACCTTAGTACCAACCCGATACCAGTTCAAGACTCAGACCTCATATGGCAGGTCCACGACACTTGTCTGGGACTTGAACGATTCCGCGACAGTATCGGTGCAGCAGTACTAGTTGAAGACTGATACGGCACCCCCGTGACACCTCTCTGGGACTCAAACGGTACCGCAAAAGTACTAGCACAGCGGTACCAGTTCACGACTGACATGGCTGGTTAACGACACTTCTCCGGAACTTGTGCAGTAGCGCAACAGGACTTGTCCAACGGAACCAGCCATGGTAGTATTGAGTTGGTACTGCTGCTGCGGCGGTACTTTTGCGGTACCATTCGAGTCCGGAAGAGCTCTTTTGAGGCTCCCGTATGAGTCTTGAACCGCTATTGCGCTAGTTCCGCTGCGGTACCACTCAAGTCCCGGCAAAGTGCCGCAGACTCACTGTATCAGTCTTGAACTAGTACTGCTGCGCTGGTACTGCTGCGGTACCGCTCAAGTCCCAAGTGTCGTGGACCTGCCGGATGTGTCTTGAACTGGTATCTGGTTGGTTCTAGTTTAGTCATTCCCAATAGGATATCTGAGGCGGAAAAACGAATCTTCCATGAACTCGGATGTCAAGAAAATTCAGATACCATACGAAGAAAAACAAAAAAATCAGTTGAAATTTGAAGTAGTTCTACCCCATGTGGGGGAATACACTATCTTAGAAACCCCGTGTATTTCTGTTGAGGCATCGGCGTAGGGCTTTGAAGCGATATGCGAATATCCGTGATACTTCTGGATCTCACTCTTGGCGGAAGAGGTAACGGATTCAACTGCCAACAATATATTTTCGTAATGAGCGGCTTAGTCTGGGGACTAGAATGGACATTTTATCCAGAATCCAAATTGAGCTTATAAGCGAAATTTGGATATATCTTTCCATTGCAGGAGCTCAAAATTTGCATTGGTTGTGGTATTCTCAGGTTAGAGTGACAGAGAATTTCACAAGAGTGAATGATCCCAGATTTTTCCATATGAGATGGATTCAACAAAGAATCTATCTCTGTTGCAACCATGGATGACATTCCGTGATACATATGCTGAGACAGTATATCATAGAGAAATTTCCAATAATGGACAATTAGTGATGCATTCAAGTTAATTATTGTGATGAAGTGTCACACTACATTACTGATGATGATATCGTTAACTGTGTTTGGTTCTAGGAAAAAAGTTTGATCATCTTCAAGAACAATGACTCGGAAATCAGTGGGATCACGGGTGAACTTTGGAATGTTCTTTCTGAATATTTGAATTTCACGTAATGCTGGAAAAATCGATTGGATGAATAGTCACGTAAATTGTAGTAATTAGGTATTCTATTTCAGGCTTGTGCCGTTGAAAGTAACGGAAAGGAATTTTGGTAATCTGAATGAAAATGGGAGCTTCAACGGTCTCTTGGGACTCGTCCAAAAGAATGAAGCCCAAGTCATACCTCGGATTCCTATGTTGAGCGACTTTTCGTCAGAATTGGAATTCACTATACCCTTATGGAAGATACGGTACGTGAGTATACCAATGTTTATCAAAGTTCATGTCAATGTCCGTGTTTGCAGAAGATCTGTTCCAGAAAAATCTACCATGAATACGGTATATCACGAATAAGCATTACTTACGAGGGGAGATCCAACCTTGCAGAACACGGATCTTGATGAAACTCTGGGAATCATCTTCTTTAGGTGGAAAAAGGAGGACTATCCAAGGATTAAGTCCAATGGCCTCTTATCCCGAGATACAGCCATGAAGATACGCATTGTCCATATAAGCCCATGTTAGAAAGACACATATACTAAGTGACAAAGATAAGTTGGCGGATTTTTTTTGCATTACGGAATGGTTGAAAATGATTCGAAACTTGTGCGGCACGCATATTTCTAACGTAAAAATTCCTCAGAAATCGATTGCCGAAGTCAGAATTGCGATATCTCTTCTAATTTCTGATTCATGAATGAATTTTCGTAAGCATGTCATTTCTATTTCAGCAAATATCGATCGGAGCAAAATTTCAACATGGGCATTGGAAAGATCGTGGCATTTTGAGTCGGAAATGCTCCTTTCCGGTTCCCATTTGTTGCATTATCTACTCTAAAATCATAGAAAAGAGAATTTTATGTGCAAATCGTAACGTTTTTTGTAACGCCTGTAACGCTATTGTTGTTATTTTTGCATCGGCGGGCGTCTGCTGCTAGTCTGCTGCTGGCAATCAAGAAACTTCATGTTTGCTGTGAGCATTCATTTTTGAGCGACCGTTGACGAAAAGAAGCAATCACATCCATGATTAATCAATGTAATTGCCTGCCGTCTATGTGATGTGAGTGAATCATGAGAGTTTGTGTCGCTACAGCCACGTGGAGTTCGCCTTAACCTCACAGCGACGTACACGTGTCTAGGCTGGGCTCGAGCCTGTATTCTGAATTCTGAAAAATCTTTGAAATACCTCATTTTGCTGCGTAATATGATATCAAACGTCAATGAGACAAATCAATACGATTGGATTTACGTCAAAAATTGTGAACTCATGTCCACGAAACTCCCATCTCTTCTGAGGATGAATTGAGGTCGCATGCATCAAAAGGCTCTCAAAATTCTTAGCCGAATATTTAATCCTTTCTATTATCAAAATACCTCGTTCTGACGCCTATGATATTGAACTCCAATGAGCAAATCGACTGGATCGGAAACGTTTCAATAATTTCTATCCGATGGCCTCGAAACTTGTATTTCTCTTGATAATGAGCTGAGTTCAATAGCGTCACACGACTCTTAGAATTCATAGACGGTTTTTTTGTCCTTTTGATTGTCGAAATACCTCATTTTCGAGCCTATGATATTGAATTCTGCTGAGTCAAATCGATTGGGCTGAAAAGTAATCGAAATTTGTGAAAAGCTGGCCTCGGAACTCATATTTTTCATGAAAGAAAACGAGATGCATCGCATAATTTAGCTTTCAATATTCATTGACACTTTTTCTTCATTATTTTGATCATCAAAACACCTTATCCTGAACGCTATAATATCAATTGTCAATCTGGAAGTCTGATTAAAATTCCTTCGGGAATTTCCAACCGATGGCCTCGATCTCGGATCTCCTTGGAAAATGAGTTGAGCTCGATCACAACCAATGGCTCTCAAGATCCATGCATGGTGTTTTTCATTTCTTTGATCATCAAAATACCTTATTTTGATGCCCTTAGTAATGAATGTATACGATATTGAATCTCAACAGGCAAATCAGTTAGACTAAAATTTTTCTAGAAACTGCAAGACAATGGCCTTGGAAATCGTATACTTTTTCAAAGAAGAGTGGACCTCATCGCACCATTTAGCTCCCAAAATTCACGTTTCTTCATTCTCTTGGTCATTGGTATACCCGATCATGATGTCTATGATATAGAAATCCTATAAGGCGAATCGATCGAATCGAAGATTGTTCGAATATCATGGAATATTGGCCTTGATATTCGTATTTTCCATCAATAAAGGATATGATTCATCGCATGATTTAGCTCTCAAAAATGCATAGATATCTTGTTCTATCCTTTCGATCATCGAATTACTTCCGTCAGGAGTCTCTGATAGCAGTTGTCAATCAAGCAAATCGTCCTAACCGAAAATCCTTTGAAAATTTCAAACTGATTGCCTCGAAATTTGTCTTCCTTCTGAGAATGAGATGGGCTCGATTGCATCAAATGGACCTCAAAATTCGTAGACGATTGTTTTCATCGTTTGGAGAATCAAAATACCTCATTCCGATGCTCGTGATACGGATCTTCGATGAGCAAATCAATTAGATTGCGAACTGTATGGAAATTTTGAAAGTATGGCCTCGAAACTCATATTTCTTCAAGGGTGAGTCCAGCTCAATAGAATGGAATGGCTCTCAAAATTCATCAACGAGAGAAAGAAAGAGAGCGAGAGAAACAGTAAAAATGAGGCTAAGTCGTAAGCTGAGTCTCAAATACGTGATTAAAGAGACATTTTGCCAAAATCTTATATTTTCCAGTTTATCTTGTGGTTTAGTCTAATTTTGACTTGAAAATAAAATTATGGGAATACAACTTGGTTCGTGCGCAAGCCTGCTTTCATGCAGCATTCTTGTGGAAAAACGTCCCAAAGAGTGAAATGTAACCGTTTTCGGCCCGGGTTCTTGTTGTTTTCGGGGACGACCGAGAGATGTTCGGGTAAAGATGGCTTTTGAGATGAAAAATTAAAAACTTCCTATCGGGACATGCAGCATGTGGCCTATAGGACTGTCGCGCAGTTTAGCAGGTCGCGGAGGTGGTACCACCGCATTATACCTCACTCAACTGCGTCTGCTTGCGCAAGCTGACTGAAATTTGGATTTTTCATGCAGGCGTAAGAATGCTAATTCTCGTCGGGTGTCGATATGGTCCCGTACCGTTCCTCAGCAAGTGACGATGTGGTCCCGTACAGATCCTCTCTGAGTGTCGATGGGGTCGCATACCGGTCCTCGGCGAGCGTCAATGGGGTCCTGTACCGGTCATCGGGAAGTGTCGATGTGGTCCTGTACCGATCCTCGGCGAGTGTCGATCTGGTCTCGTACCGGTCTTCGGCGGGTGTCGATCTGGTCTTGTACTGGTTCTCGGCGAGTGTCGATGGGGTCCTATACCGGTCATCGGCTAGTATCAATCTCGTCCTGTACTGGTACTTGAACAGTCTAATTTCAATTCTGTACCGACATTCGCCGAGTACCGGTCCGAGAATAGATCGACACTCGCCGAGAACCGGTACAAGACCACATTGACACTCGCCGATCACCGGTACGGGACTAGATCGACACTCGCCGAGGACCGGTACGAGACCAGATCGCTACTCGCCAAGGATGCGGAATGGGACCACAGCGATACTCGACGAGGACCATTACAGGACCACATCGACACTCACCGATAACCGGTACAGGACCCCATCGACACTCACCGATGACCGGTACGGGACTAGATAGAAACTCGCCGAGGGCCGGTACGAGACCAGATCGACACTCGCCAAGAACTGGGACAGGACCACATCGACACTCGCCGAGAACCAGTAGGGGACTAGATTGACACTCGCTAATGATCCAGAATGGGACCACATCGATACTCGCCGAGGACCGTTAGAGGACCCCATCGACACTCCCTGATTACCGGTGTGGGACCCCATCGACACTCGCAGAGAACCGGTACAAGACCAGATCGACACTCGCCGAGGATCGGTACAGGACCACATCGACACTCGCCGAGGACCGGTACAGGACCACATCGATACTCGCCGAGGACCGTTAGAGGACCCCATCGACACTCCCTGATTACCGGTGTGGGACCCCATCGACACTCGCAGAGAACCGGTACAAGACCAGATCGACACTCGCCGAGGATCGGTACAGGACCACATCGACACTCGCCGAGGACCGGTACAGGACCACATCGACACTCGCCGAGGACCGGTACAGGACCACATCGACACTCGCCGAGGTCCGGTACAAGGGACCGGCACGAGACCAGATCGCTACTCGCCAAGGATGCGGAATGGGACCACAGCGATACTCGACGAGGACCATTACAGGACCACATCGACACTCACCGATAACCGGTACAGGACCCCATCGACACTCACCGATGACCGGTACGGGACTAGATAGAAACTCGCCGAGGGCCGGTACGAGACCAGATCGACACTCGCCAAGAACTGGGACAGGACCACATCGACACTCGCCGAGAACCAGTAGGGGACTAGATTGACACTCGCTAATGATCCGGAATGGGACCACATCGATACTCGCCGAGGACCGTTAGAGGACCCCATCGACACTCCCTGATTACCGGTGTGGGACCCCATCGACACTCGCAGAGAACCGGTACAAGACCAGATCGACACTCGCCGAGGATCGGTACAGGACCACATCGACACTCGCCGAGGACCGGTACAGGACCACATCGATACTCGCCGAGGACCGTTAGAGGACCCCATCGACACTCCCTGATTACCGGTGTGGGACCCCATCGACACTCGCAGAGAACCGGTACAAGACCAGATCGACACTCGCCGAGGATCGGTACAGGACCACATCGACACTCGCCGAGGACCGGTACAGGACCACATCGACACTCGCCGAGGTCCGGTACAAGGGACCGGCACGAGACCAGATCGACACTCGCCGAGGACCGGTACAGGACCAAATCGACGCTCGCCGAGATCCGGTACGAGGGACCGGCACGAGACCAGATCGACACTCGCCGAGGACCGGTACAGGACCACATCAACACTCAGAGAGAACCCGTACGGGACCAGATCGTCACTTGCTGAGGAACGGTACGGGAACAGATCGACACTCGTTGAGGACCGATAGAGGACCACATCGACACCCGAAGAGAATTGGCATTCTTACGCCTGCGTGAAAAATCCAAATTTCAGTCAACTTGCGCAAGCAGACGAGGTTTAGTGAGCTATAATGCAGTGGTACCACCTCCGCGACCTGCTAACCTGCGCGACAGTCCTATAGGCCACACGCTGCATGTCCCGACAGAAAGTTTCAAATGTTCCATCTCAAAAGCCATCTTTACCCTAACATCTCTTGGTCGTCCCCGAAAACATCAAGAACCCGGGCCGAAGACCATTACATTTCATTCTTCAGGACGTTTTTTTTTTTCCAAAAATGCTGCATGAAAGCGGGCTTGTGCACGACCCAAGTAGTATTTCCAGAATTTTATTTTCAAGTCAAAATTAAATAGTTTCAATTATTGTAGTTCCTTCTCCCGATACGTGAGTGATGATAAGCGGATCGAAAAATTTATTCAATCGAAAGAGCTTCGAAAGATTGTACACAAAAGGCCTCGAAACTCGAATTTTCCTCGAGGGAACATGCACTCGATCGCATCGAATATCTCTCAAGATTCATAGACGGTTTTTATTATCCTTTTGATGATTGGAATGCCTCATTCTGATGCCTACGATATTGAACTCAAGGTGATGCGGTCGCCGTGCAACCCGGAAGTTATATTTCATCTAGATGTTACTCAAAATTTTAATGATATGATGTTTGAGAGAAAAGGGGTTCATTACGTATCATCATCTGAATTGCCGTGGATAACTTGCCACTTTTCGCTTATCCCAAGACTATCGGTGATGAACGAGAATAACTTGCCCGCGGGTACTTTCTGACTTACAAATTGGCACATTTCCGTCCACAAAAATCTCAAAGTCTCTTCCAATCTTGGCTAAACGAAGAGTTATCCAGGCCAAGTTAGATGATTACAAAACCTGGATAACTCGCCGTTTAGCCCAAATTGGTAAAGATTTTGGAATTTTTGTGAACAAAAATCAGCTTGCACGGCGATCGCATCGCCTCAAATGTAAGACCTATTAAATTAAAAATTCTCCAAAAATTTTATACCGATGGCTTCGAACTCGTATTCCTTTCAAGAATGAGTTGAGCTCAATCGGCTCTCAATATTCATAGACATTTCTTTTCATCCTTTTGATAATCAAAAGATCCTGATCGGGAGCCTATAATATTAAATTTCACAAAGCAGATCGATTGTGAAGAAAATTCTTCAAAAAATGTGCACAGATAGCCTTGGGAGTCGTATTCCTCTTCAAAAAAGAGTGAGCATGATCGTGATATTTGGCTCTCAAAATTCTTGGAAGAGCTTGTGAATTCTTTCGATCATCGAATAACCTCATTCCGATGCCTATGATGTGAAAACTTCAATAGGCAAATCGATTAGATTGAAATTACTTCAAAAATTTCAGATCGATGGATTCAGAGCTTCTTTCATAATGGAATTATCCTTGTAATCGATCCTCGAGACCTTCTCCAGGATCGATTACAAGAATAATTCGATGACAACCGTTAATCAGAATTCAGAATACAGGCCCCAGACACGTGTGCGTCGCTGTGAGGTTAAGGCGAACTCCACGTGGCTGTAGCGACACAAACTCTCATGATTCACTCACATCACATAGACGGCAGGCAATTACATTGATTAATCATGGATGTGATTGCTTCTTTTCGTCAACGGTCGCTCAAAAATGAATGCTCACAGCAAACATGAAGTTTCTTGATTGCCAGCAGCAGACTAGCAGCAGACGCCCGCCGATGCAAAAATAACAACAATAGCGTTACAGGCGTTACAAAAAACGTTACGATTTGCACATAAAATTCTCTTTTCTATGATTTTAGAGGACATAATGCAACAAATGGGAACCGGAAAGAAGCATTTCCGACTCAAAATGCCACGATCTTTCCAATGCCCATGTTGAAATTTCGCTCCGATCGATATCTGCTGAAATAGAAATGACATGCTTACGAAATTTCATTCATAAATCAGAAATTAAAAGAGATATCGCAATTCTGACTTCGGCAATCGATTCTTGAGGAATTTTGACGTTAGAAATATGCTTGCCACACAAGTTTCGAATCATTTTCAACCATTCCGTAATGCAAAAAAAAAATCCGCCAACTTATCTTTGTCACTTAGTATAGATATACTGACAACGATAACCTCCATAGCTGTATCTCGACATAGGAGGCCCATTGGACTTAACCCTTGGAGATACCGTCATTTCTCACCAAGAGGAGATGATTCCCAGAGTTTCATCAAGATCCGTGTTCCGCAAGGTTGGACCTCTCCTTGATAGACGGAAATATTCAGACAGAGAATAGTTTTTCTGTGAGTTGATGAGCAAGGACCGCGGGATACGGATTCCGCGATTACGGAGTTTCACTTGTATACGGGTACTCGCTACTAGATATTCGACTTCTGAATGTTGATTGATGAGACAGAGGCTCTTTAAATGCTTCTGTTGGTCGACAATGATGGTTGTTCGATGTTAATTGATAGTCAATCTGAAGTGTCGAGGGGAAGTTTCTTATGAAGCTCGCGGAGATGATATTGTGTTGAACTATACCTCATGGTAGATAGAAATGGAACGAATTGGACCAAATTAGATGAGATAGGATCGAATTGGGTGGAATTGGGCGAAACTGGACCGAACTAGACCGAACAAGATCGAATCAGGTGGAACTGGAGCGAAATCCGAATCTAGTCCGAGCCAGTTGCGCCTGATTCGATCCAGTTGCGGCCCTACCGCAATGATTCTCGTACGGTCCTGGTGCAATGATTCTCGTGCAGTCTTAGTGCGATGATTTTCGTACAATTTCAATACGATGATTCTCGGATGGAAATCGTACGGTGATTCTAATTTGGTACTGAAACAGGGACTCCATCCATTGATCCATCCATCAATCAATCCACCTATCGACCCACTCATGGCCCACACCATGGTCTGTTATACTTGAGCCCTTCCACGTAGGTAACCCCATAAACTGGATCCGGACGGGCGAATTTTGGCTGGCCGCTAAATCATATCACAATATGTGACCGTGGAATCTCGAAATTAGTGATTGTCAGGCATTCATTAGTTAATCTGGAGATTCTACTCGTGGAAGCCTGAAATTCATAGCCAATGTTTTCGCCGAGGCCATGATCCGGGCCCTCACTGTAATTTGGGTAGATCACGTCAATCGATCATGGAGAACTGGGGGTCGTGTTAGTAATAAACACACAAATGGATACTGCAAATTTAATTTTAAGGTGTGTGGGCGTAATATGCACTCACTACTTTTGTTTTGCTCATAGTTTTGGCTGATCTCAATATTATTCAACGTATCGTTGCTCGCTTTGAAGATAGTTTCAAGACCCTCAAAATGAGCTGGAGTACGTTTGATTTCAAGGAATTAGAGCCGAGCTGTCTTGATTTTGATAGGAAAAAGTTTTTTCGCGAGTTTTTACCAATGTGTTCTTAATGTGCCCCCATAGACATTTCGCGATTCTGGAGCTGTGGAAAAGCGATATTGGTTCCGGAGTATGATGGTAATTGAATAGACCAATCGTCATGATTCAAGGTATTCTCGATGATTTGGAGTGCACATAACCTCAAAATCAACATGAAGATTGATTTTTAGCATATTTCATGAGGTCTGGTGCGTTTGAAAGGCTCCATGCTGCCGGATATCGCTGAATAAACCTAAAAATAATGTCATCTCGACAAACAAGTGCTAAAAGTACTTGCAGCATTGCTCAAAGTCCTCTATATGCGGACAGAGGGGTGGGGGTATATTAGGAACACTGCACTATCTTTCAGTAATGTGGGCGTAGAATCGGCTAGAAATCGAATTTTGCAATTTTGTGAAAAGTATTTCAAAGTTGGAACAGAAACAAAGAAAGTGAGCTGAGGTACGTTTAAATTGGTTACACCAATTTTGTTTGGCATAGCTTTTAGTAACTAACAGAAAAGAAGTCAAATGTACCAAAAACTTTTTCTTATGTTCTATAAAATGCGCTTGTCTTTCAGAATCGGTCCAAAACGTTCATTTTCTCATATTTTAACGTAACAAACGTCAAAAAAATGTGCAGCAAGGTCTGCGGGTTCGTACATTCGAGAACTCGAGTGGGGGCATATTAGGCACACTTACCTTATATCTCGTCAGCTGTTCAGTATAGTGAGTGATTGACAATCAAATGACAGAGATAATTTTTCGTCTATCAGCGACAGGTGGGAGTGAGAGAGACAGAGGAACAAAGACCCAAGTACTGACATGTACACGAAGAATGAATCTGAAAATTGTAGAGAATTTCTATGAACATTTTCATATTGATCCGTATAATCGGTTGGGAAATCTTGGGTCCATTCTCAAGTTCATATTGTTTTCACCTGAAGTGGAAAAGATCATTTTAATCAAAATTCTCTAATGGAAATAAGGCTCACCATCTAATATTTCAGTACGAGACCAATCAAAATCTCTCAAAATGACCAACATCTCTAAAGTAGATGGAACCAACAGAATCAGGATTTTTCATATCCTTATCTTCATCAGTTCTCACAGAAAGTGGTCCTTTTCCTTTATAGATTGGTGGGTAGTCCCAACAAGTCCAGTATTTTCAAATTTGTCGAGTGGGTCTTTCCCAAGTTTGATAATATTCTGGGAGTTTATCTTAATTTCTATCTACGATCAAAGTCACACTAACTAAAATGAAATTTGCTGTTCTCATTCGTGTGTTTATCACTAACACGATCCCTAGTTCTCCATGATTGATTCCAGTTATCTAGACACACTGTACAATATAAGGACGATTCAAGTTCCTTACGTACTAACTTACTATAATTAGTCAGCATTCACTGTGAAGCGATTAGTGAGCGATTCAAAAATTTTACCATCGGTATCATATCAATACCTACTCAGGTATAGTCTTATTACATACATATCGTCGGTTCTAGGTACAATTTGTACATCAAACCGCTGCATGAACACTATGAGCAAGATCAATATTGGATTCTCAAATTATTTACTACAGAGTTGTGGGTTGCTCTGCAAGTATTTTTCCTGGCCTTGTGCTTCGCGGGATACCTTTATGAGAAGAACGCACAAAATCTCTACAGAGACCAAACTCATATTGATGTGAAGGACAACGCAATTTATACCGTTGCTATTGTTACTCAACAAGGTACTATATCTTTGGCTTTAGTGCCACCCGCGGGTATTCCGCAAACCATCCAATTGCTATCATTTAGCTTCCAAATTTAGGCGAGGTACTGAAACTGTATAAGAACAGAAATGAACAAAAAGAATCATTTCTGTTATCGGACGCTTGGAATGAGACGTTTTGCTGACTCTGCTCATATACAGTTCCAGGAGCGCGCCCACGTTTGAAAGTCAGATGTTGGTAATCGGACGGTTCGCAAAATACCCGCTAGTGGCGCTAAAGTCAGGCCTGACACCTCGGATAGCACCGAACATAACCTCATATCCCAACTATAAAAGCGTTGGTACAATCATGAGAGTTCAACACTTGGAAGACAATCAAGAATACTCTTGTTCCTTTGATTTCACATCCTCATCTAGATTCTCATGATGATATAAATTGAGTAGACTAGAGAGCAACACATAGACAATATCAATCTCAGGAGAAAAGGATTACTCATCTTTCTTCATAGGATCAGATTACTCTAATGATATTAGATGAGATTGGAACCAGGGGAAATCCCTGGAGAGTTTTTCCAGAAATCTCGGGTCATCTGCGTCATCGCAAGTTTCTTCTCTTGGATTATCTTCTCCGCTTTCAATTCTCTTTCTATCTATTTGATGACCAACGAGAGTTTTCAGCCACCTTTCAACGATCTGAAAGGCTTGATTGAGAATAGTCAATACGATTTGGTGACTTGGGAAGGGATTGCAGCGGAATCACTCTTACAGGTATGATTGAGACTAGCTCAAGTACTTCCTTGATTTCGGACTTCTGAATCATAATGATCGGATCAAGCAGTGAAAAGTTTGAGTTCCATGAAACAGATCATCTTGAGAAAATTTCTGATACCGACATTGTCGAGTTCTCAAACATCTCCGTGAATCTCAAGGTATCGTAGCCATTCAAAGTGAAGCCGACTCCTACAGACTCGAAAAACCGCGGTTACTTCTCGGATTTGCAATATCCTAAAAATGTATGGAGAGATTCAAAATTTCGCGTCTTGTGGAAAGGGTCGCCGATTGCGGGAGTGCGATGAAACGGTACCCCGAGCGTATCGTGATACATATCTTATTCTATCCAACGTAACAGCAATTTTCCCTATAGCCGAAATCTCCAGCACTCGGGAAAGAACAAGCGGGGCTCATTGACGAACCCTGCCACTGTAAATGTGTTGGATGATTTTTCAACATCACATTTCAGGCTGAGTTCTTGAGGAACTGTAGGAATCCGAAAGATGAGAAGAGGATCTCGTTCATTCCTTTTGAAGAGCTATATGCGAGAACTTGCCTATCCAAGTCCAAAAAATTTTGCATTTTCAATTTGGATGATTTGCACAGAATCAAGAGTCAAGATTCGTGTAATCTTGTTCGACTCCCAACATCATATTTTGAAAGGTGGATTTCATCAGGAGTGAAGCGAAACTTCCACAGAGAGAGTTTCGATTTTGGGTAAGACACATATTTATGTTGGATACCAGAATAGCAAGTGTACAACGGCACCTTGGGTGAAACTCTGAGATAATGGACTCCCATTGTTTCAAAATTATTCATTTTTCCAGAATTCTGAGGACATTCGAAACAGGGATACTCAGCAGATTGAAAAATCAATGGCTCCCTATCAAGCAACAAGACAATAATCCGACAATATTCAGACCCATCGGTGTTACTCAAATAGCTCTGATTTTGATGTTCCTGTTGATCGGTCTCGTCGCATCGGTTACTTTGTTTGTTATCGAGAGTATCGTATCCATGTACTGGGAACATACGTAGACTCTAACACTGAAAAGATCTGCCTAGTAGAAATACTCATGAGGAGGGTGTGACCTTGCAAAATAAGAATTTTGATGGGAGTTCGGGAGTACTTTGTTTTGGGGAGAATTGGAGGTATCTTAAAGAATTTGATACCATGAGCCTCCTATCCTGACAGCCACTTAGGGTTATTACCGTTGCCAGTATTTCAAATGATATTGACGGGTTAGTCATATCTCATCGATAAAGTAACGTAATCGCTCGATTTGATGGAATATATGTAATGATCCATTACCCTCACGAACGAATTCATCATTCTTTTGAGCCACTTCGATCGCCACGCTCAGGTTGCCAGTGCAATTCGACGAATGTCAAAGTACGACTGGTAACATTTTCATTCAAAAATTGTCAAAGTGCGATCGCCACCTGAGAGTGGCAATTGAAGTGGCTCAAAAAAACAATGAACTCATTCCTTTCATACACAAGTATCGTCAATATATCTCGATGATAACTGACATCAGTTAAATATTTAGTGAATATATGACTCATTCAACAAGGACCTACATGGGCAATGCTCATCTCCATAGCTACCTCATGATAGAAAGCCCATGGGATTAACCCTTTGAGATGCCTTCATTCCTAACCAAAACAAGATGGTCTCCGGAGTTTATTCAAGATTCAAGTTCCGGAAAATTGAGCCTCTCTCCGTTAGTGTAGTTCAACTTTCAATGATTCTCACTAAAGCTCAAGCTCGTTATGTGATGTAATAATAGAATGACACTGTGAATCAAATTTGTAGATCGTTATCAAATTCCAACATGGAACTCTATCGTTCTCTCACAATGATTAAAACCGTGCCCAGAACACCTTATTTCTGCAGAATATGATACGAGGAAGGTTACGGTCATAACAAGATTGCAGTCAAAAAAAGGTTTCCCGCAAATTTCCAATGTTCAAGTGTTCACAAAATTGCGAAAAATAATTTTTCAAACTGAGCATTTCGGTGCAGCAACATCAGAGCCGCCTCGTCAGTGTCCGCTTGGGCGTGTTATTCCACTCTCTATCGTGAGTAGAATCTGTATCCTCGGAATACAATTGAGTCATCAATGTCATCAGAGGCAAGTGTCTGCCCAAGGTACCCAGAAGGACACTGATGAGTTGACTCTAGCGTCGTTGCACCGACACGCTTGTTCAAGAATTTTTTTTTTTTTACCGGCATCTCATGATCATAATCGTCCTTGCATCATGGCCTGCCGAGACGAGGTTAGAATCGAATAGGTCTCGATCATCAGAGCTGGGAACCGTTAGAGTCCAATTCCGAAATCTTCATGAATTACCGCTCAATAGAATTATTGCGTTTTGAGAGATCCGCATTGACTCTCTTGAACTCAGATCATCATTCATCTCATGCAATTCGGCCATGGTACATTGGAATTTGGACCATGATATCAGGAATTGGAACTCTGTTCAACTCATTATGAATCTCTCAACATATTTTCTAAAATATCTGAGCCTCGTATGTTTCATACAGCAAAACACGAGGTTGCCACGGGTGAATATAGATCTCCTGGTGCATGTACCAGCTTCTACTATGAAGACGAAAGATATCCTGGCTGTGCTCAAGGATTTAATGCTGAGCGACGCTCCACCAGTAGATTACCCCATGCAGTAGTAGAAGCTGGGCTGAAACGAGATGGAATATATAGCAAGAGTTATAGCCGACGACGCGTACAGCACACGGTAATCTGCTCGGCTCTCGCTCTGCTGGTTAGTCGATGCGGCTCTGATGCTCTAACTATCTCTATCTCTATATTCTCTTGCGTGCAAGCACTGCAAGCCTCCTTCACTACGCTAACTCATTCGACGCCCTGGTTCTATCTGAGGATTCGGGCATCAGGTTCTAAGCTGGCAAATCGCTTCGGTTATGGCTCAAATCAGTCTACTGCCCTCGTTCCCAAGCTATATGGTACGATGCTGCTAACAGGGTTAATCTCAGATCGCGGTACGTGCTCCAATTCATAAGGTAATCCTTCCGTGTTGTGAGCATCTTTGAAGGAATGGTTGTTGAAAAGGTGCTGAGTGGTAAGTCTCAGATTCGTTATCGTGGTAGCCTGATTCCGACTCATCTTGTTGATCCTCAGAAGAAAAGGATTCTTAGTTTTGTGTCATTTTGCGAAATTCTGTGTCAATGAGCACCCAAGTTATAGTGCAACCGGGAATACCTCAGTTTAAACTTTCTAATGACTATCCACAATAGACAGTACCCCAGATAACGTTGGAATCTTCAAACTTGTTGTGATATCTAAGGTATAGGTTTCATCACAAAGCCTTTTTGATTTGAAGGCTATCTAAGCTGATGAGTTTTCTGCCACATCCATTGTGAGAAAACTGTGAAACTAGATCCGAACTGACCTCGAAAAATGAAACCGAAGCCAAGTTGAGAATTCCATGATTCCTACCCCCCCCCCCTCCGGTATCATCGGCCGACGAAAATTCACGTCAAAGAGCCCATCTTTGAGTCCTTGGGTCAATACCGACTATCGGTAAGTTTCAGACTGATACCATCACCACAAATTCCAGATCGATTTGGATTTGAAATACCATATTGATGCAATTCAAAGGTCCATTACAGAAGTTCCATATGAGAAGCTATGATCAATTCTCATCAGGATTCATTCCTTTGCATGCAAACCAAAATATTCAAAAATTGTGACCAACTTCCAGGTCAAGGTTGCGATGGGCTTATACATCTCCTTCGATAAGATATCAAGAGATGAAACATTCTATATAGTAATCACATCATCCGACTCTGTAATGAGCAATTCAAGATTCATCACCAGCTTCGGCACTGCGGTCTTCCTCAATGATCTCGTTCCGACATGATTCTGGCATCGCCACCATCCTGCCAAGCACATACTCGTAAATGATGAGGAGCTAGAGATGGTGTGCACGTGGTTAGCCCCCGGAAAATCGATATACCTAATGCCTCGTCTAATCCACAAGCGGTAATAACGTGTCGGTACGACCTCACGATGTGCAGATACGGCTAATGAAAGCATATCCAATTCTGGTCTGACACCTCAGACTAGCTCACACCTTAATTCTTGGTAGGGATGGAAGGAGGGCAGGGATGTCAACATTTTGTGTTGAAAGAAGATCTACCATAATGCAGACACACTTTTTGCTAAGAAAACTGCGTTTGCGAAAGTGCGCCATAAATTTGCCCGAAGGGACTTAATGGATGTTACTGCGTATAAACTCGTAGACTCGGCAATGCGAGGTTTCCTCTCGTAGACGTGCTACTTGCAAGACTTGCGATTAGGGGTAAAACTCTGGAGGAGAGCTCTGCATGGTACCTATACCACGGTGTATAGCAGAAGAAGCTATCGTATAAGTCTTCTTAATCGTATGCGAGACTTAGCCCGTTGGCCTACTTTTGATTCTTGACTTGGATGAAGTAGAAAGTCTAATATCCTGAAGAAGTAAATAAATTACACCGAATCATGATTGATCTGTGAGATGATCCTTCCATACGAAAAATTTGGATGAATACACAAGATCTTTGACGCCCAGAGCACGAGTTTTCCAGAAGAGATTAATCACCAATAAGAAAAATGATTGCTAAAAGATGACACGGAATTTGAGAATCGGGCGTGATTCTCACATTCCCTTTCCGTATAGCAGTCACGTTGGTCTCGTCACAATGGTTAACCCTGCAATACTCTATTTCTCCCTTCATATCAAGTGAATGGCCACAAAAATAACTTTCACCAGCCATGGACCTTTATTACAATACATATCCATACAATTCTTCGACTCACGTGGAAAATCACTCAAAAACGAATTGGAAATGACTATTTTTGATTTGATTGACATCTATCGAATATCAATTCCATCACAACTGGGAAAGAAATCAGAATAGCTATTGACTTTTATCCGATCTCACGATGACTGGTCAGACAAAAAAGGCCAACCCTTTCGGTTCCTCAACAAGTTCATTAATTTAATATCGTCATTCGTTTGCCAAAAATGCACTCCGATGTTAGAAAGGGCTGTAATTGAAAGTGGGAAAATTCCTGCTAACAGAAACTCTATAGAAATCTATCGTTGAACAGTGGAACAAACTGAATCCGTCATGCTTTTTTGCAATCCTCGACAATCTAAAAATGGATTTCAGGGAACCCATCGAGAGAGCATGAAAATGGAACAAGATTGTTCATACCTAAAAGTACAGGTTGAAAAGTATGGATGCACTCTTCATGATCAAATTAGCCGCATTTAGACTTTTTCACAAAATTTGTAGCTCGGAAGAGTTTCTGATTGAACCGTGAATAAATTTTCCACAAATTCAGCAGTGATTTTAGATACATGCAGAGCACTTGACAGTTCATTGACTGATGGCCGGGTGGCTATTGTCAGGATCATTCCTCCGAAATGAAATAATCCTTTCAAGCTTCGAAATACGCAAAGTTCCGAATAGGAAAATGATCCAGAAGTGGTGTTCTCTCCCCTAACCCGGATGATCCCGGAGTGATTATATCTATAGGACTTCACGGATTCAAAATTGTTTTCAGTAACGTATTGTCAAGTCCTTTTTGAAGTTATGTTGCGAGACCAATAGCTCGAGGTAGGTTTTAAAGTACCGTAACTCCAAATTATATCCCAAATTACCGTGAGTCTAATGACCCCATCAGTGATAAAATATAGCTGTTGAGTACAGCTATGGTCTTGATAAACTTCCTTTCATGCCAGAAGCAGGTAATTTTTTTCAGAATGATGAAAGATAAAATCATCGCAGCGCACCTGATTACATTAAATTTTGCAGACGATGTACATTCCAACGATCAAATCAGGATCCCCAGTAGATGACAACTCAGTCGAATAAATTGAGCGTAAGCCCTCGACTATCAATGAAGCAAACTCTGCTGGATACACAGCAGTAAATTCGCACAAGTAAGCAAACAACCCAAGCGAATCGTGTATACAAGCTTTCCAATTGACATCAAACTCCCGTAGCGTCATATCGTCGTCTTCCTTCGTCCTCCACCTTCTGTTATACCTTCTCATTTAATCATACAACACTGATTCCGGTGAGCCAATACAACTTGTCCTGTGATCCGCTCAGCTACGCTCCATCTGAACCCATATCCATTCAAGCTGAATAATCGTCCTACTCTTCCTAGAATCTTGATAATAAAGGTTTTCGCCAATAAGTTTGACGCGCTCCAGTATGTGACTGATCAAGCGTGCTAAATCCTTAATTGTTTCAATTAGGCTCTGCCAATTTCAGTTCTCACGCACATTAACAACTATGTACAGAGATTCGATTCCGCGTACTAGTTTCTACTTGTCATTTGACTCAGCATAGGATAGTTGTCGTCTGATTATATTACTTAGTGAAGTTGGATATATGCATAGAAGAGAGAGAGGGTGGGACGAAGAATGAGGGATGAAGCGAGAACGAGAAGGAGGGATCGGCAAAGATTTCACGCACGAGAGAGCGTCAGCATCTGCGATCGACACAGCCGAGTGCGTTTTACCGTATTCAACCGATGCTATATAGCACTAAAGAGCTAATGGACGCCCGTTATATATTTCTTCTTGTGTTCTTACTACATCCTCCCTTCTCCACTTCTTCATAACAGTAATGACAGCTTATTCTTTTTTCCCCTTCAAATTTTTCCACATCGCTGGTTCATAACCTCGCCTGTTTTGTTTATGAATGCCGTTGCCATTGATTATTCAGCGGCCATTCAGATGTTTTTTCTCACGAAGGTTTCTGAGTGTTGCATTTGTCCCAGCTAGTGGTATTGGAAATGTGGTCGTATGGAAATTCTCATCGAAACCGGAGGCAATTCATTAGTGCATGGGTTTGTACGTTTATCAGTATTCATCCACACATTGTTTGGACTCTGCTCATAAAAGAAAGAGGTTATCATTTGATCCTTGTGGGGCAGGTACCATCACTGATATTGGATATTTTTCACGATAAACTCATATTCGATTTCTGTTCCACCCACGAATCAAAATACAAGGGCATGATCATATTCCAATACGGAAATCAGTGCAAGCGTCATGAGCCCCAAAAGTTGGAATTCCTTGAACTTGGGAGAAGAAGCGGAAAGGTAATCAAACTTGGTCTCAACTTTCAAAGTCAAAGCAATTCTAACGTAACCCATGACTGTCATGACTCAGATGGG
Source organism: Eretmocerus hayati (assembly GCA_029851415.1). Classification (NCBI taxonomy): domain Eukaryota; kingdom Metazoa; phylum Arthropoda; class Insecta; order Hymenoptera; family Aphelinidae; genus Eretmocerus; species Eretmocerus hayati. Next base: position 11,547,524 of record CM056741.1, read on the forward strand.
CTCTGCGTCTGAAAATAGATCAGAATGTAATAATAATTGTAACCCTGGTCAGACCAATGCGAAGGTGCTATCAACTATGATATAATCCAAGAATCTTCAACTGAGGACTAGTAAAAATCCACCAGCAATTTTCCTTCCAAACAAAGAGGATCAATCCATTATTCAACTCTCCGCTATGGAGAATCGGAAACACAATCGCAACCATAGGTTTGGTTGTGTGTATGAGTGGATATTTGCAACAATATTCGAATCACACAATTGGGATAAAATTTTAGCACGGACATCATCATTGATGTGGCCCAAAAGATTCATTCCATTCTCTACTTTATGAATCCTATGAGTAACAAGATTAGAGGCAGCGAGAAAGACTGAATAGAATCTCTATCGCCACAAAAAAACTTGGTTATGGCAGATGTGGGCAGTATGTAAACAATGAAAAAACCGACGGAGTTCACTTACATGAATAATCGATCATAATCATAGTCTATAGCTCTATTCCATCTTTCGTAGCACCATACTAAACTGTAGACAAAGAACTCGATGACTTCAGTGGTGATTCTCTGTCAACGAAAGTGAAATCGTCGTATATACGAGGGGTGCGGTTTGTCGTAATGATCCGATGAGTTGGCTCTCATTCCGCGTAATACCCTAACCTCGTGTGAGGCAAAAGACCGATTATTATTACCGACGCATACGACACGTTTCTCGGATGATCATTACGTACACCCTCCGCTCAGTGTTTGAATAATTCATGTACCTGGGTATTCTTAACGCACTTGATGATAGCCTCTACGCATGATTTTTTGCGCAGTACAGTAGCACAAAGCTCTGAAATTGCTGTATACCGTGAATTGCACCCTTCAAGCCCCAGACTCGTGGTTGAAATGATGATCCATATGCTCTCGAGTGGGCCTTGCTGTAACAATCATATTTGGATCGATACATGTATACAGTCTGGATCTCAGGTAGCAATCAACCCTTTCGAGTGGAGAGTGTGGAGTCTGAACGCGCAGTACATGAAGAATATACATGCGTTACTTGCTGTAAACTGTGCCCTTATTGTACTCTATGGTTAGCTGACCAACCCTTCTTGTTTTGGCGAATCCTCAAATCCTCCGTCAATCACGATGATCCATCCTTATGGAACCTATAGACACAAAAAGAATCCCCCAACGTGGGAGGAATTTTTATGGATTATGGAAGATTCCATACTGTGGGCAGTTCTCATAGGAACACACCCAATATTGTATGTTACGAGGAACAGTGACTCACTCCATTGACTTATCCCGATCGTTACAAGTGTCATTCCAATGATCGGGATGAGATTGACTCAGGGCAAATTCATTGTTGTTAGACGTTCATGATTTCAGAAGAGTCACGGGTTGGAAGCCTCAGGTGAGTTTGTAAGGTCAAACTAACGCGAGCGATCAGAAATGTTTCAAAAAGTTCCATAAGTGTTTCATGGATGACAAAGAGAGGTCTAGCCCTAGCGAGAAATCGAGGCGAATTTCTTGCCATTAGCGCCTATGCTTTTAGATGGCTGCTAGCGACCAAGACTTTGTTTTGATTCCTCGCTGTGCGGCTCCTGGATTCATCCCAAACTCTGGGAAGCATCCTGTTTCGTTGAGGAATGGAATTATCTCCAAGCGTTGACGGTATAGCTGATTTTGTCGTTATGAACCTGGGCCGCAGTGCTAATCCCCATGATCTTTATGTATCTCAGAATGGGAGACCCATGGGGTCAAATCCTTTCGGACATCTTTATTGATCACCAGAACAAGTCAAATCGTCCAGTTAGGGACGAATCCAGGACCTGCAATGTTGAATCTCCCCTAGTAATTTTTTTTGATGGGAATGCATGAATATTCCCCAGGTTTTGGCCCATGTTTGGTTCAAGGAACCTCCTCGAACTTCATTCCGTGGCGTCACGCGTAATCAATACCCACTAGAAGCCCTCGCAAAACCTGATTACTAGACTGAACTATAGTTGGATACTGTATCCTTTTTCTTCGACAGATTTGTTCTGTTGAGGTTTGTGATGGAATCATATAGCCAGAGTACTGGTTCAAAAAAATTGTTTACGAAGGTGCACGGTAATTTCATCATGGAATTCTTAAATCGTATTTCCCACTAAATTCCTACTTGCAATAGCATGTGTCAACAGAAATTTTTCGCCGTTCCGGATTAAATCTCTGAGTATCGATGAATGAACCAGATTCTGTGAGTTGAATCTATGTGATACTCCTTCACAAATAATGTAATACACTTTACGCGCTCCTCACACGAGTGTCACCGTGATTATATTCCATAGATTCGTGCATAAATCATATCTTCAGAATTGTTCATCCTCACCTCCAACACACTCCCAGCACTACTCCCAACCCCGTCGCGCATCGAATATCACGATCTCCACTGATGTCACCGTTCTCACATTCATATCCCTCATCATGAAACCCACCTTCCCCTCTCACCTTCACTCCAATTACCACCCCAACCTCTTAGGACATCCTTCTTCCGCATTCCAAGTTTCTACCTTCCTTTACAGTTCACAAATTGCACACTGGACTGTAACACCATCAGCCATACCTCCCCTAATGCACTCCTGTATCCCATCCATCCATCTACCCTAACCTAACCTCACCCCACATACACGTATATATATAGATATAGATCAAAGAGGGCGAACAGGTGCATATCGGTGCGACGACGACGACGACGACGACAACGATCATGGTGCATAGGCGGCGGCAAGTGGCGCGCAGACTCTGGGGCGGGCGGCCGGCGCATCGTACAATATACACCACACCATATAGCAGCTGCGGCGCAGCGTGTGCAAACTATATACGAGTTGGAGTTGACTGCCGGTAGACTAGTAGCGGGTGAACCCGCGCGGAGGCAGCGCGTCGCGTCTTCCCCGTATCGCGAGCGCCTTGGCAATGTGCAGAAAAGGCGCGCTCGTTTATCGCGTGTTTATGTGTAAATTAATTCGTCAACACAATGCGATCTTTCAGTTGTTGTTATTGTTTTTGCTGTTGGATTGATGATCGGTGATTTTCGTGATAATCCGGTGATCGTGAATTCTGATTGATAAGTGTGTTTGGTGTTCGCGATGACGATTATTATGTACAGTGCGATTGTGAGGGTGATTACCCCAATCGGTGTCAAGAGATCAATTAAGATGAGGTCATTGTTACGGAAGCTGACTTCGATGGTTCCGGTTGTGTTGGTGTTGGTGTTCGGGTCGTTGGGGATCACCGGGGTGCAAGGTGAGTGACCTTGTTGCAGATCTATTGCGAGGGATGAAATAGATGAGCTATGCTCATTTGTGAAGATTTTTTAAATGATAAGGCTTCGAGAAAGGACTGCTCGAGCGTTTTACAGTATTTCGAACTAGAGATGTGAGAATCGAGGTGATGAATCCTGATCGTAATCCCGTAACTACAGAAATTCGGGATATTTTTGTTGGAAATTTGGAATGATTCACAAACTATTCAATTTCAACAAGAGGTCACCTGATAAGGCCTGGAGACTATTATTCTGGAAAGTCTTTCGATCTCGTACTCATTGAGTGACTTTTGCACACCATCTGTATGTCACCTAATTCATCTTAGTCTTGGATTCCGATTCTGTGTAAACTCATCCCCCTGGCGAACTGTGGATGCTATCTCGGCTGAATAAGGATCCAAATATATTCAATTGCTTCAACTGCAATTTATTCATGAACATCTAACATTATGACTTAATGGATGATTTTGAATTTTTCCGAAATTTGGCATCTTACAAATTGTACTCTGAACTGTGAAACACATAACCATGAATTAGACTAGGGTTCGCTGCAGACTTTCACCTAACATGTCATTTGCAAAATTCCAAAACCTCCAGCTACTTCAAGCCTTCGAAAAATGTACATTTAGCACGTGCTAACAAATCGCGTGTGACCCGGCCATGTCTCCCCAAATGCGCGGGTGAGATGAACTACACTGACTGACCGGCCGGCTGGGTTAACAGCATGTATATGAGTACGAACAAACACACGTGTATACCACGCGACTATTTTATTCTGAGCAGTAACCAGTGCATCTTAATCCGTCCGTACGCGTTCTCAAAATAGGCTTTATACTACTAGCTAAAGCGTGAGACTAATTCGGGCGACGGTCGGTGTTTCGCAGAATTCCAAGAATCGCTCGACGTCGCTTCATCGATTTTCGGTATCCAGACAATACAAAACCTCGCTCGATTCTTTCGGCGAATCAAACTTAACGCCGAACAAAGTTCGATAACGTTTCCCGTTATCTACTACTGTGCCAAACGATTTCGAGGAAATTCATTAGAGCTCAACTTCCATTTGAAAATTTTCGAATGGAAAAAGAACGCATATTTCCATCGATGAATTCCGGCTGCATGAAGATGATGTCAGGATTTCCATTTCCGGTATTCGAATTCGTAAACGATGCATTTTCTATAGAGCGTCTGACTCCCTTGAATCCATTATCGTTCATCAAGCTTGGTGATTTTAAACTTTTGGTCTCCTCTCTGTGGTCTATGAACAAAATTCCACGTTGAACACGTCGCGGTCATTATACACCTGCGTCTCATAGTTCCTCTATACTTTTACCCTCTCTGTCTGTAGCAGGTGATGGCCCCAGGGTGCGAATGTATGAATAATTCAGTGTCGCGCGCGGGTGAGTTTGGCGATCTATAAGCTCTCTACTACCGCTAGAACAGCGCTCATTAACGTTTAGGCACGATGGCTATATAAGAGTATATAGCTAGGCTGAACTATCGCAGAGTTTGAGAATAGTATGCAAGAGACTTTGGTGCGACGGTAATTGAGCCACTCATCGTTGGCGCCATATCCCGTACTTCCTTATTTCGTTATTTCCACCTGCTGTGCATCAGGTATAAATTCTGAACTCAAGAACTTAGATTTGAAGTACTAATCTACCTTTGCCTCATTCTTTAACAGCTTGCAAGCTCATTTCATGCGATACAATCTCAGGATACGGAGTTTCTAAATAGAGTGATGAGGTTAGGGCTTTGAAAATGAAACTAGATAAGACTTAATCAACTTTTGAAAGATAGGTAGAGGTAATATAATGCATTGGGATATAAAATACAAGGATATTGTATATAGAGTGATGAATGAGTCGTAGAGTGGCTATGGTGATAACAGACTCAGCAGACCTTGCGCGACACTATCGCTCATTCTGACGGATAACCTGTCCGCGTCGCTGCACTTGTATCTACCTAATATGTACTGCACAGTCTGATGCTCTATATTTCCTAGTGTAATTTCCTTGCGTCAGAATTTCAAGCCGAAAGTTTTGGTTTATAGTACAGAGGTGTGTAAGGCAAGCAAAACATTTTGATTGAGTTGAACCAGAGGGTGGCCCTACTCATAGTTATTGTACACACACATACATATATATATATATATATATATTCCTGAATAGAGGATTATTTATGTGAGCTTGAGAATGGAACAGTAGAATGAGCGCACCTGTGCCAGAATGCGGATGATTCAATTTGCACTACCGAAGCGCGAGGCTCCAAAGTTGGCTGCTGCTGCGAGTAAAGCTTGCCTCTTGTTTTCGCATGCTGTGAGCTTGCGGAAGCTTCATTTTTGATCAATTTTGCGTTTGGGACAAGGATGATGGAGTATGATGAATATTCATCCGATACAAAATTTTATCGTTGCGAAATTTCCTGGTATTTTTCAACACTATGATGTTGATGAAATTCGAGAAGATTGTTATTGATTCATGAGAGCGGCAGCTATTTTTCACTTATTTTTTAGCAATGTCCAACCACTTACCTAATGGATGAGCGTCATAGACCTCCCATAGTTGCGGTGGACTAATGACAAGTAGTGAAGTATCACAGATAACTAAGATTATAGGTCCTTTTCATCCTGACAGATCTCAATGGAGAACCGCATCAAATTACGTCAAAAAAAATTCAAGATGATGGATTACCTCAAATGACAAATCATCCAGAATTCTTCGCAATGAGAGACTCGCATCAAGCATTCCATGGAATGTCCGAATTATCGCGAAGTTAATCACGGCCCATCGTCCAAAAAAATAGCGCTATGAATACGAACGAAGCTCGGCTTGCGCATTCATCACTCCTTTATTAAAGCAGAGTTAATGGATCATACCATCCTTCCGTTCCCTACCCCCTTCCCCCTTCATTTTACTCTCAAGCTTTGAGTTTTTTTCCACAGTTCCACGAATTTTCTCAGCAAAACTCATTCCAAGCATAGATTCATCATCCTGGCCTTTCAGAAATACTAAAATCAACAGTTTTACACCGACTCAGAATCTTCACACACCCAATGGTGTAGAACGATTTTCCAGGAAACTAGTACGCTTTACTGCACCCTGAGGAAACGTTATCACTGATTCCATCGAAAAAGTGGTACAGAATCAATCGATCGCAATCAGATCTCTTTGCAATACCCTAGATCAACGGGCAAATCCAACCGTTTTCCAAGCTTTAGAGTAAACATACTCGATGCTACGGAGATTGGCTTCTCGGACATCACGCTATGTGTATAGAACGCCTCAATGTTTTGCTCTAACGCTCTCGGCTATATTTGCGCGCCAATCGAACTATCGTGTACATACTGACTGGACACCGCGAGCCGATGGCGTATTGAGGCAGGTTGATTCGTTTTGCGGGGTGTGATAGACTGAGATGATTCTCGTTGCTAGTGTTGTTGTTGCTGTTGTTGTTGTTGTTGTCGAACCGCGAGTGTCGAGAATGGGAATCCAAATAGCTACGACCCAACACATAGACATACGCAGATTTTGCATGGGATTAGGGATATATTTAATCCGATGATTAGGGCAAGATCGTGGTTTTGTCGTAATTGGGCATGGCGATTTTACCGTCAGAGTAAGGATATTACATTCCTGAAACCGTTACAATTTGGATCGATTGGTTATGTGGGTTTATGTTGGAGTTTGACGCCATGAAGCTGGGCAGTTCTATGTCTTCATGGGACATTGAGAATGGGATGGTGAGTTTGGAGACGAGATCGAATGGCCACTTGACTCTCGGCTCGTTGGATGCTCGCAATATGAGAATGGCTTCTCTTGTGTCTGGTGGATAGCTATGGGATGGGAAGTGCTTGGCTTCTTCTTTGATCACCATTGTACCATCGAGAGTATCTGTGAGACCTAAATTCAGGTGGTTACTTGGTCATATTTGATCGCGACGTGGACTACCCTCGTAAGATAGCGACGTTTTACTTTGCAAATATTTACTGCAGAGCACGATAGGGTTGGAATGTTCATCGACTCTCTTGAATGAATCCTTCGTTTAAAGAGTCCTTAATTTCAATATCATTGGGGGAAGGGGATATCACTGATGCATCTTAATATGACGAAACGGATGGAATACTCTTTGGAATGATGGATGTTTCGCCATATTCGACGGAGTCATGAAGGAGGATGGTTGTTGGTCTATGAAACGCTTTTGAGTGAGGCTCCATGGAAAAAAATCCAATATAATTTATCGAGGTCATCAATAAAGAATCGACATGACTTCTGTATGATTTATATTCTGGAGAATTGTGACGAAAAAGACATAAAAGGGAATTTTGGAATCTTCTCGATCCTTCTATGACCATTAACACGTTCACTGCGATGGGCCCCACGGATGGGGCCCACGCGTCCTTTCCTGTTTGCGATGGGCCCTACCCGTGGGGCCCTCTTCTCGTTGAGTATGAGCTCCATGTCTAACATTTGCGATGTATCCAATTATTTATGTCGTGAGTGTTTCTCATTGTTTATATTGTTATGAACATGTGTACAAAGCAGTTTCGGTATCGGACTCGATTCGGCTGAGTTTTTCTAGATTTTCGTTTTTTTTACACGAAATCGAGCGATTATCAGCAGACCACTCACTCTGGATTTGTTAATTTCCAACGTATTTTAGGTCATTTGGAAGCTCAATTCAGGACCCACAAACTGAGTCCAAGTACATGGGAAAGTATTCAACCTCATTTGAGTAGTCTTCAATTTACGCGAGGAAAATAATTAGTCTGATCCGAAAAACGTGGGTTTTTCCAAGCACAGCCTTTGCTCTATCTTATCTCTATACTATCATGCACTGTAACATTCAGAATTCAAACTAGAGAAGAGATTGTTCTATTTGAATATCTGGTTAAAATGCTGCAGACATTTGAAGTACTTCAATGAACCGCAGCCCAAGATCAGGCTCAGTAATGCTGAAGCACGCTAGAACCATGATCAAACATTATTGTCTGGGTGGAGCAGATATTGACGTACAGGTTCTTTTGGAGGCTCATGATATTGAATTTGATGATTTCATTGATACTACTGATCATCCTCACGAGTATTATCCAAAATGGAGAAAAAATTCCGCCGCACAGAAAGCTGGCTGCCAACTCTGTGTGCGACTAAAATTCATGTAGATACTAAAACTTGATTCCAAACTGATGAATCTCCAAAAGGTTTGGCCTCCGAAACTGCAGAAACGCACATTTGTACTCTTCCGGAATCCAGACCGGAATCGCAATTCTACCTTCGCAGTGAACGTGTGAGATGAGCATTGAGTGTTTGATAATTTGACTCAGCGTGGTGAATTAGTATGGCCGTATCTGGACATGGACCATGGGATTTACCAACTGTGTTCTGTCCCACCAAATGATTTCCCATCAGAAATTCTCATTTCATTAGCACATGGATGGTATGCTCATTACAATGATAGACTTTCGCAATGGACAAAAAGCAGTACTACCTCAAAATGATCGTGGAAAGAGCTTCCCAGTCACGTGGTTCATTTGCAACTTCCACCATAGCTGTATGGCGCCAATTCAAATCCTCGGAAATTTGAGATTTCAATCCGAGTCATTATTGTAGTGGAATAATTCCCAATTTTTGCCCAGCGTGTCTCTCGTAACGTAAAATCTCATGACACATTTATTGAGTACATTTTTCTCTGGAATTATGTCAGCTCACTTCTGGTTACTCACCACTTTCTATTGATCCCTTCCCGGAATGTCATTCTTGAAAGTATTGCATTGAAATCACGCCATCAACCCACAGATCAGTACATCCCATTATCACCAATCTGATCTTGATAGAATTACCAAGAGAACTTTCAGACAGCTCGAGATGCATATATATTATGCATGGAGAATGGATACTAATGGAGTCACACTTTGTAGTGATCAATCATTGATTTGAATTGTCACCCAAAGGCCTAATACTCAGAACTACCTACCACAGTATGGTTCAAGGGGATTTTGTTCCTCTGATTCCCAAACTAAAAACAATATGATCCACTTAGCTTCATGTACCACGGGATATTGGTTTTTCCTTACATCCAAGTAGGAAGCAAGTGTATTATCTGGTAAAATTCTTATACGAGAAGCAACGCTAACCAAGATACATCCTATACATTCACTATCTTCTGGATACACCTATAGTTCATCCACTTTCTTACTAACAATTCACCATCACTAATACACAAGCAGAATACAGAGCAAAGAAGAATCTAGCCAAAGGGTATTCATTAAGCTATGAGTCAGATAGAGTGGAGCAAGCTGCATCATTATATATACTTCGTTCCTGCATTGATCGCAATTCAGAGCCCCTCCTCACTTACCTTCGCGTAGTCCTTTATGAATTATCAATTAACACCCGCGAAAAGCTAGCTCAGAAACATCTATATACCTCTTAAGTTCTGGTGGCGATGGTATGGTACTGGGTCCAATTTCTCGACGAAATTAAGCTCTCTTAGCAGCGCACTTTCATCCATAAGTAAGCTGGACCTTCTCCTCATCTTTGTACAAGAATCGTTCCTCTATACCTATACTATTTTATAACCTAACCTCTTCTCAAGAGACTCTGCTTGAGGAAAATCGCGCTAGCCAAGTGGTCTTTCACTTTCGTCTTCTTTTCCTACACCTTTTCCTTCACTTCTTTTTTCCTGAGCCACGAAAATCCGTAGCAATATGCGGGAAGCGTCAGCTTGTACGCAATTCTTCCCTCCCTTCGTTCTACCGTAATAACGCCTTATAGCTCCCAGATATATATCTCATACTAATATGTGAAGAGAGTCACTATAGTCGTCGTAGTCCCCTTGCATGAGGTATTATACACCTGCTTCAATATAGTATAGTCATCCCTCCTCTTGGGGGAGTATCGTCGTCGTCGTCGTCGTCATCGTCGTCAGGATAGCTAACTTCTCAAGAGGCCCAAAGACTCTATAGAAGATACCACCATATCACACAGTCTCTAAGGCACAACGAATTGAATTACCGTTCACCTATAGAGGTTCGTTGGTTGGTTGGTTAGTTTGGTTGAAGGAGTGCGTGCAAAAGGAGTTGGTGGGCTATATATATATATATATATATATATATATATATAGGTATATTATAGTCTGGTTAGATATCGCGATAATTGGAGAGGCGCATGGGAAAAAGAAGTTGAGGCCTGAGAGACAGTAGTATAGAGAAGACCCCGTCACGGAACGCCGCTCTCACTTCCGCTGCCGTATATACAAGTACTGCAGAGCATCAGCTTGACTTTTAAGTATTATTAAAGAGTATAGAGAAGGCTTCCCTTGTGACCCCGCAGCACACGGAATCAGCTATGTTATAAGTACACTACTTGGGTAAAGGCGACGGTGTATTTTCCCCTTTTGCGCGCAACGATTTCTTTCTCAAGATTTTACAATGCTGCAAGACGGTTAACAGAGCATTGACATTTCAGGGTGCGTTTACAATTGACCCGATTGTGTTTAGTGTTGTGAATCGGGATCAGGATGAGACGGATGATGAGAGATGGATACTGACTGGTGGAGTGAAATTTTTCATGCTTGTCGTGAGGTTTATTCAGCTTGATGCTCGTCTTGATGATGATCAAGAAGATTGAGTAGAATGTATGAATTGGGACTAAACATGCGATAAGCGCTCTTATCTTTCGTCCGTGTTATTCTTATGGAAGCCATCCCTAGCGCCGCCATTTTGGTGCTGCAGTCCCCTTTAAATTAACACAGAGGTTTACTCCCAAAAGCAATTTGAAAATTTTTGCACACTCATATAATATGTACCTAAGGTGAGTGTACCTAACATGCTCCCTGTACCCAAGATGCGTCCACAAATGATGCATATGCACTGCACATATGCACATGTGCAGCTCATCGAATTTGAGCAAACATTGAAGGGCTCACATCGGACAATTATCAATTTCAATCGGTTTGGGTCTTTCCTCCGTTACCGGCCGTTCCAAAGCAGAACTCGGAGAAATCCGTCTTCTTTTGGCTGAAATTCGAAATGAGCTACACATGTGCACGTGTGCACTGCATATGCATGCCGATGCATATTTGTGGACGCACCCCAACATGCCTCCTTCACCGAACATGCCCCCATAGGTAGATCTCAAGAATAGACACTCGTTGACCTTTCCTCCGATTGTTTTCACATTCGTTATGTTGAAATATGAGGGTATGGGTGGTTTATAGATCGACCCCGAATTATTTTTGCGTGACCCAGAGAATTTGAAGGGATTCCGAGGAAGTTACGTCTAGTAAAATCGGTTCCAACAATTTTTCATTCCACCAATCTTGACGTACTTGAAGACATTCAATTTCTTTTCTGAAGGCCTTCAAAATCTGTTCTCGAGGATCACAAAACTTCGATTCTGAGCAATTTTATGAGCACAATATGGAGAAGTACTGCTTAGGGAAAATCATGATAGCTCGGCTCATGTTGAATTTGCTCCAACTTATTTTGACGGTACTGGAACAAGCTTAAAAATGTCATAAAATCCATCAAAACATATTGGAGTGGGCTAAAACTTTTGACAAAATGGCTCATGGCGGAGTGAAGGGGCATGTTGAGTACAATTAACTTATTCCATGGCACGTAGGAAGAACCAAATACTTCGGACCTGAATCATCATGAACGTTCTATTATCGTTCGTCCAAGTAAATGATAGTTCGTGTATATTGATTTGGAATGTCCGATAGAAATCTTCACTCCGATGATATTTACTTTACTTCGAAATTCCATAATACCAGGAGCATCCCTAACATGCATGAGAAACAATGAGATTACTTAAGGTGCTGTAATTCGTTGTAATATCGTCCCTCGTAGAAATGGTGAGCATTTTTTGGTCAAAAACTGGCCAAGCCGCATTGCTACGAATTGCTATATTGCATAGGTGGCCAGGAAAAATGCTTATATTCCTCCCAGATATCGGCAATCGTTCAATTGTGCGATGTTACTTCACATGTACCGACTGAATTCAACACCGTACCCTAATTTCCTCGGTGATTTCTCATAGCATATTGGAAATATTCCTATCCCCCCGGAATATCTTATCTGGACTCATGAAGAAAAGTACACGGATTCTTTGTTTACTGAGGATGCTACATTCGAAAACTCAAACAGGATCGTAGAATTAGTTAGTTAAACAGATATTCGAAGAAATTCAATCCGTGAGTGCCAAAATGATCATTGAAATTCCTAGTCTGAAACTCCTGATTGGTGAAATAATCAAGAGGATCAGTTGAGCCCATTCACTTCAGACTGTGGTCCGATCCAATAAGAGATGATTCATCACTATTCACCTCATGAATTTCACCAATATCACTCATATGTTTCGGGAGGAATCTGCCCAAACCAATTGAGATTCACCAATATCGGACAGTCCATCTCTGTTTAAACCACTCCTCTGGAATCGACATTGCTTCCTTCATCAGTATAGACATGCTATGGATCAAATTGTTCCATATTGTATGAGCGTTATTGAAAATGTATTTCCAGGTCTCTGTTTCCATTCATGGAGAGATTGAATCAATTAGATCGAGTAACAGCTGTTGAATATCCAATATGATTATTCGAGCTTCACAAACATCCCCAGCTTACTTATCGGAATTGATTCAATTTTCTAGATAAGAGGGTTAGCCGAGATTCAATGATTAATCACGACACTATAAGTACCGGTAACTCACAACCAAATATTGAACTGATATCCGAATGATTATGAGGCCAACATTTTCGAGCCGGTCCGATTAGTAGTCCCATTTTTACTGATCATGCTACTCAAAAACAGCTATGTGGTGTAAAATGATCCTACTACAACAATATCTAAAGCGATGAATTCGGCAGAATGTAGAATGGATGAATATGGTCAAGATCTTTCCTGTGCATAGTATGGAAAATTATTTTTGCTGTTCAAAATTGGATCAAGGATTTCCATTCATTAAGAATACGAGGATGAGTCGAAAATTCGAATTTGGACTGCAACAATATCTGGTGTTGAGGCAAGAATAGATATAAATCTCCCAGTAATCAATAGTTGCTAAACTGAGGAATGCCCCTGTAGGCTGAGGTACTCACTCATACCAATCGTATTGTGTATTAGGAGATCATTTACATGATCACTACCTTTTAGAAGATTGAGGATAGAACAACGAATCAGACTCCCAATCATCCCTTTGAAATACAGACCAGAAAAAAAAAGAAATAGGATGAGATCCCCATCTATCGACTACTTGTCACTCCTCGATTCAATTTCCAGCCCTCGACGGTTGACTCGATGGTATTCGGAAGTATCGAGATGGTAAAGCTTGGAATCGAATCATGAACCCAATTGACTTTAATCATGAGCATGTCTAAACCCAACTCATTTCGATCAAAGCAAGCTCAACGAGGCATACTTTGATTCTAATATCATAATAACCCGTTACACAGTACCATTAACATGATAATATATTACTATGAAAGGAATTACTCGATCAAATTGAAAAAGATTATCTGCCTCAGTAGACAGATTAGCGTGAAGTGAAACTACTGTGTTGAAACTGTGATGGGCTATAACATCCCTCTAAGATGCCATAACACTATGTGCGCAAAGCGAATGCGGTTTTCTTTGCCATTAACTTTCCCTATTATGACAACGATGCGTTCCCTTTACTATACACACCCAGCGCCAACGGCTTCTCGTTTCATCTCATGTGCATTGTAATCAGCAAACACTGGCATGATGGTTTACATCCGCAAATAATACATGCTGAGGTAAGCGGTTCGCTGCTCCAGAAATTGGCTAATATGGGTTCTCTTGTACATGTATATGTGCATGTGTGCGTTAGCAGATACAGCCACATGTTTGCGGTGAAGAAAGGCTTACATCCAAGGCTTGATGGGGTGTTTCAGAAGGGATCAAACAATTTGACCACGGCAGAATTATCTTGAAGATCAGGGACTCTTCATCCCTAAGGTGAGTGTACCCAAGTTGCCCCCGTGGAGCCATTTTCTCGAAATATATATGGCCCATTTTTGGAGAATTTCGACACCGACTTCATTGAATGCAATTTCTTAGCTGTACAGATACGGAGAATGAAAAAATCACTTCGGGTTCCCTGGGAAAGGCAAACTCCATCCGGTATCGGTCTAAATCACTCATTCACTCACGTATCTAACATAGTGAAGGTAAAAGAATTTGTCGACAATTGCCCATCCTCACGATCGGCATACGTATAAGAGCTGAGTTGGGCACCGGGGCAAGTTGAATTCACTTCCTTTTTGTATGTTTCGAGATCTATTGAGCGATGAAGTTTGTCACTTGTATGATTGTCATACAGAATATATTTAAGTCATTCCGCGGTGAGAATCCGACGTGAAAGGCTGATTTTGTAATTTGCTAATGAAAAATAGATTCTGATCATCGATGTCCCCAATCCCATATGGTACAATATTTTTATTCCTATTTTATTCTCCTTTCTATTCTATTCTACTCTACTCTATTCTATTCCTTTCATATGAGTCGACGCATGAACTTTTTTTTTTCAAAATTGTCAGAAAATGTAAATGGGTTGTGATTGCACGAGTATTGTTCTTAGCAGTAACCTCACAATTCATCGTTCAAAACGTAAATTTGTCAAACTCTCTAACTTGCACTCCAACCAAATTTCAACAAACTCAAGAACTTTGGAGAGCTGGCGCTTGGTATACATACTGTGGGAATTTCTGATGAGCTAAAGCAGATATTCAAAGTTTGAATACAAACAAGGAAATGCAAGCGCAACACTGGTGGCGTAGTGTATGTGTGAGAACTGTATTAGATGAACGAGAAATACAAACGTGGAAACTCTAATTATCCGCCACAGAGCTCACACGGTAATGATAATTGAATGCACTTTCAACTTTAGTTTCGTGGTCAAAACCTCAATTTTAGGCCTGATTTTCTACCACAAAAGAGTTTGCCAACCTCCGTTTCTTCCTGTTACGAATCAGAATTCCAAAAACCACTTGCACTCTTAAGTTGGTTTACTCTCTCACTATATCTACAAGCTATAGATCGGCGCGTTAGTCCAATCGCTCATCCATAAGAACGATCGTAGACTTGTAGAGAGCAGTTTGAATTTTCGATCGAACAGAAGTCAACAAACGTTGTGTGTCTATGATTGTAAATCGAATAACCCGTATTTGAGCATGCACTGATGTTGATGGAAGCTTGTCCGTAGGATTTATCTCATCCGTGAAGCCAGTTTCGAACTATCTTATTCAAACTAACTTTCCAAAATCCTGTGTAAGCGCAGCACACGTATTATCCTAGTTCCCAGACTCGATGGTAGGATTTTAGAAAGTTTCAATCCACTTTGGCTGGACATTTTTACACAAAATTCCTATCCGTGTCATGACAGATAATGGAATTTCAGCAAAAATTCTCGAGTGTGCTCCATGAAACATGGTTTTGAATTCATTACCTGAAAATGGATCGATTCGAAAATTCGTTTGTCATTTCCAAATTTCTGCCGAGCGAGGATATTGAATTAATTACGTCACCTCTTCATCATCGTTAATTTCTTGCAGCTCGCGCACGATGGATACGTTATATTATGAAGGGCGCTTTGCAAGAGCTATACACATAACAGCTTCTTCAAAATTCAAATAGTACGTCAATCAACGCTGCTATGTCACTAATTATGCAGCCAACCCCGATGGTTCACGCTGTCACGATGAATGGACCCATCACAAGCGCCAATTTTGACTAGTCGAGCGATTTCAATTTATGCTCTGTACTAAAATAGGATGATCCAATTACGAATCTGCATTGAATAAAATAGAAATGACGATCGATGGTGGAGTGTCCATCAACTGTAGAGTGACTAAAATTATATTATCGAATGAGAGAAATTCTCATTCAGTATCAAATATTCTTCGTGGAAAAATGCTTCAAAATTTCGCAAACAGTGGTTCCAGTAACGATGAATACTTGGGCTTCACTCGAGACCGATATTCTCGAATTTATTCGAGCGGAATCGAGCAAGATCATGACCTAAGCATTTTGAGGAATCTCGAGGTGGCGAGATCGAACTAACAAGGGGAGTCCGGAGTCTCCGGGTCCTAAAATCTCACCAAAATTTTTTTACAGTTTCGTACCACCAAGAATATGAAGAACCCAAAGCAACTCTGTCAAATGGGCCCTCTGTCCGAAGTTACAGCCTATAACATTAGCATTGCCCATATAGCCCCATGTTAAAAAGTGATATATATAAATATACTAGCAATGTTGATGTTTCTGGCTGTAGCTCAAAACAGAAGGCCCATTTGACAGAGTTGCTTCAGATTCCTCATATTCTAGGTGGTACGAAACTGTGAAAAAATTTTGGTGAGATTTCAGGACCCGGAGACTCCAGACTCTCCTTGTAAGTCGAGATTTCTCGAAGTGCTTACGTCTTTATCTCGCTCGATTCTGCTCAACTTAACTCGAGAATATCGGTCTCGAGTGAATACACGGTAAAAATTTTCCGAAGTTTGACCTCTCGGCTTTGGAGATATGATTGACAGAAGTTGGTCCATTGGAAGGATGCAGCAGAATGAGCAAATAGAATACGTATTCGGCTATAAGAACGCTTTTGCTAAGAAAAAATCACAAAGATGTGGGGGAAATGACTTCATACGTGGACGAATCATGTGTGAAAGTCTCTGGATAAACTATTACATTTTGGCTTAGAGCGATTATCTGTGGAAAATCCGAAGTGCATGACAGGTGATAAGAAATTTTGATTCTGAGCTGTTTCATTATGGGAATTGTGTATGCGTATTGAATCAGAAAAGGCTTAGGTTGTTGATTAACCTTGAAAATGGCAACAAGATGAATTTTTTTTGATTGAATTGGCGTAGACATGGAAGCGAGATTAAATTCTCTAATCCTCGTAAGTTGTGCACAATTAACCTCAAACAGATGGCTAGAGTGGAAGCAAAGTATCTCAAACTTCCAAAGAAAGAAAAGAGGAAAATTGCAATGTATAATTGCCCAGGAAGAAGCAATATCAACGTCACTTAACCGATGTTAGCTCAAGACCGGCCAAATTTAATCTTTGAAAGTTTGAGTTTGCCACTCAGTGAGTAGTGGTAGCAGCAGCTTTCCCGTACGTGTTTGAATTTGTGTATATGTATGGGAAGTAGATTCAGTTCTCAGCGGGCAATGTATACGCTTCTGGGGGTGCGATATAAACCAAGTTTACCGAATCGTGGCTGAAATCGGGCAACTTTATTCCCTACCGGCCGACGCATTGGCTTTTGCCAGACTGTACTCACACACACATACATTGAAATACCCACAGAACAGCTTGCAGAGAACGGATGCAAAGAGCTACTGAGCAACTTTTGAGAGAAATGCTCTGGCAAATCGGCAGTCAATCTTTTCAACTTGCAAGTTTCGACCAGGTGGTTTGCGGCTTCATACTTTCATACCGGGTCTGCGGTTCAAGTTTCTGAATTTTCAAATTTTTCTATCACCAAGAAAAGTCGGTATAAGATATATACCTCCTGTAGAATTTGAAAAGATCTCGTATCTACGCTATAAATTTCCATGACGAAGCATGTATATGTGAAAGACTGTGAGGTATCTCTTTTTGCAATAAGATGAGACTGACGGTGAACTGAAACGATCGGCATCGTTACTGAGAAAGAAGCCCTAGAAGAAGTCACCAGCTTCGTCGTTGTGGAAGAGTTTGAGAGCTTGAGTAAAGGGAGACAAAGTTCTCAACGATCTGTATAGTTGTGAGATCCAATAACGTGAGCGAGAAAAGTAGAACGTTGGTGTCTTCTGTACTATGCACGCAATTCTATGTGTACATCTTATGAAGGCATGGCTATAAAACTGTGACGGAGTCAGGTTCTTACGAGATTGAAAGAGTTTGAATGACGGAGGTTTCAGTTTTTGAATTATGCAATACGTTGGATAGTGATATGACAGAGTTACTCAATTCATGTTGAGTGACTGTGGAATGCGAGGAATCAAACTGGAAACGGTTCATAATATGTAAGATACCCAGAGATGTCGATGACAGCAGTTCTCGCGATTCTCACGAGAATCGGTTTCAGATCGATGCATAACGTGAGCGTGGCGTATTTCTTCCTATAGTGGTCACACGCCGAACCAAATTCCTTTGCTGGAACCAGTTGAATGTGATTCCTTGAGAGGATTCTGGTGACAGTTTGCATTCGCCAGTGGCGCAGATTCATTGGGTTATTTTGGAACTACATGTTTGGGAATTTTAGACGCTGACTAACTTTCAGGTTCAGTAATGAGACAAAATCTAAAGAGACATCACACAACCATTCCAACTCTCCGAAGCTTGGATAAATGGCTGAGTCGATCATCACTCAATTCCCTGACACGGAAGGAATCTCATCTTGTTTGCAAATGGACCTGCCCAACCGATGAATACATTGGATTCTGATCCCTGTGTCGGAACAAACATGATATGGGAATACCAAATGCGACAGGATTCGTAACGAGATATACCACTAATTTTGGTGATTTTGGATTTCTATTTATACCTATCCTGACTGCTTCACCGTTTTCTTGTTTGCAGTTATGGAAATCATGACGATCATAGCCAAAAGATACGGCCAACAAGTGGGAATCAATAAAATTCCACCAGATCTCGTTCCAAATCCTGCTGTGGCATCTCCAAATATTTCTATCCTTTTAGGGAGGATGAAGAATTTTCATTGAACATATTCGCCTTTCTATCATCAAATTCAAGAATTTGCCGTACTGCAACGATAAAAACAAAATGGGAATACATAGAAATACGGAATGCAGAGGTTGGCACACTCTAAGAAAAAAAAAAAAATCTGCCCCAAAAAATCAGCGCGACAAGAGGCGTCAGCACGTACTCGGTCCTTGACTATATACCTGTGCTCAAACAGTACTCACACAAGAGTGCTGGCTATAAAGTCGTCGGCTCGGATTTCCTGGTTTCATACCCAAGGCACGAACTCGATTCGGCGGCTGTGGCTCAACCCCCCTCGAAATCCTCCATATAGACTGTACATAGTAGTGGCGCGACAGAGGGGGTCGCGCTGCATCGAACGCTGGTGATTCGAATTGGCCACGACCGCGATGTAGAAGACATCTCGTTACGTCGATACGCAGATACTGATACGTATGGTATGGAATGGGATGTGGATTATTGGATAGGGGTAGGCTCGATTGCACGAGTACACGAAGCCTGAGGATGAAACCTTTATGTGAAGTTGATAGAAACAGATAGAGTTAGGGTCTCTCTACGGATAAATATGCTCCATTGATGGAATAACTGGAAACATTATGGAATTATGAATCTTGTCTCCGGTAGTGGATCAGCAACAATTTCCAGTGAATAGTCTGTTCAGTTACCCAAAAGAATTTGATTAGATGCTGCCTTCCGGTCTTGTGGCTGTAGTGGTGAAGGCTCTGTGATGTTCTGGATGACTCTTTGAGCGACGAAGGGATATTGCATTTTCCGTGATCGTGCGCTGCAAGTATCGGTAAAAGTATTGCTTTATTGCGGCGATCATTGAATTTCATTGGAGAGTCTGGTCACGTAAGAACGCTTTTATGAGAATTTCTGTTTGCAGGCTTCTGGAATATTTTCTGTTCTGATGATATTTATGTGGTTGAAGAGATGAACTGGATGAATCTCGGATATTGTGTCGAACCAGAAACCTCCAGACAATTTGTGCATGCCATTTGTTGTAGGTACATGGCCGTATGACTCGGCATATTGCCTCGTTTTATAAGGCGTGAAAAAATCAGTATGATCTTCAGTATTGAAGGCACAAATCTGGTGATTCAGGTCTCGTGTAATGGGAATAATTCAGGCTATATCTGTCGAAGTCGAAAGTGACTCTCCAAGCCTTGAACCTTGAACTTCCCTGAACAATCTTTATAAACTCATAATTTTGGAGACGAAGTATTTTAGGTCCAAGACTCCAATGAAGGTTGATTTGTTTGTGAAATGTTTCGAGGAAATTTTCACTCAATTCACATGAGACCAATATGGCGTAGGTGTAATGATAAGATTTCATCCCATCGAGGATCCAATTCAGT
Source organism: Eretmocerus hayati (assembly GCA_029851415.1). NCBI lineage: Eukaryota > Metazoa > Arthropoda > Insecta > Hymenoptera > Aphelinidae > Eretmocerus > Eretmocerus hayati. The sequence goes on from CM056741.1 coordinate 11,567,896, forward strand.
ACAAAAATAATATCTGATAGTATAATTCAGTAATTTGGAAAAAAACCATGGATTATTTCTGCCAAGAAAATTGAGTCGATGCTGAATCATTATTTGACTCGACAACACTGAGAAAAGTATATCGTGGAAGTTAGCCGGGGGAAAGTAGCCGGGGTAAATTATTTTCCCACGGAGAATCTATCTGGGGCCTTGTCCACCAGGGAAACCGATTTGTCAGCCTGCGGACATATCCAATACACCCCTCCGCAGTATTTTCAGTCGTTTCCGAACATGCCCAAAATGGGAATCGCATGTTTTGTGGGTCATTGCACGACTTTTTCGAAAATTTGAGTACACAAAGTGGGAAAAGCACCTTGACAGGATTGTGTGAACACTTAGAATCGATCGGATGATGTTTAGACATCAAATGAATACCCTTTCGCGGTATTCCTAGACACTTGGGTGTATGCGCGAGTGAGGATTTGCCCACTTTTCGTCCCAAACGAAGGGTTTTCCGATGGTTCCAACGAATGTGAGACTATCGTAAGGTCCTGTTCACCCGAGAAAACAATCAGGAAGTATACTCAGAACGTATAACTATGATTTCCAATAGTTTTGCCCCACCTCTGAGCATGCGGGAGCCTGTGTTGAGCTCTTTTTGTCCGTGAGAAAATAGCCGGGGTAAATTATCTTCCCGCGCAGAATCTATCTGGGGCCTTGTTCACCAGGGAAACCGATTTGTCAGCCTGCGGACATATCCAATACACCCCTCCGCGGTATTTTCAGTCGTTTCCGAGCATGCCCAAGATGGGAATCGCATGTTTTGTGGGTCATTGCACGACTTTTTCGAAAATTTGAGTACACAAAGTGGGAAAAGCACCTTGACAGGATTGTGTGAACACTTAGAATCGATCAGATGATGTCTAGACATCAAATGAATACCATTTCGCAGTATTCCTAGATGCTTGGGTGTATGTGCGAGTGAGGATTCGCCCACTTTTCGTCCCAAACGAAGGGTTTCCCGATGGTTCCATCACATTGTACGAATGTGAGACTATCGTAAGGTCCTGTTCACCCGAGGAAACAATCAGGAAGTATACTCATAACGTATAACTATGATTTCCAATAGTTTTGCCCCACCTCTGAGCATGCGGGAGCCTGTGTTGAGCTCTTTTTGTCCGTGAGAAAATAGCCGGGGTAAATTATCTTCCCGCGCAGAATCTATCTGGGGCCTCGTCCACCGGGGAAACCGATTTGTCAGCCTGCGGGCACATCCAATACACCCCTTTGCGGTATTTTGAGTCATTTCAGAGCATGCGCAAGATGGGAATCGCATGTTTTGTGGGTCGTTGCACGATATTTTCGAAAAATTCGAGGACACAAACTGGGAAAAGCACCTTGACAGGATTGTGTAAACACTCAGAATTGATCGAATGATGATCAGACATCTAATAAACACTATTTCGCAGTATTTCTAGACACTCGGGTGTATGTGCGAGTGAGGATTCGCCCACTTTTCGTCCCAAACGAAGGGTTACCCGATGGTTCCATCACATTGTACGAATGTGAGACTATCGTAAGGTCCTGTTCACCCGAGAAAACAATCAGAAAGTATATTTATCACGTATAAATATGATTTCCAATAGTTTTGCCCCACCTCTGAGCATGCGGGAGCCTGTGTTGAGCTCTTTTTGTCCGTGAGAAAATAGCCGGGGTAAATTATCTTCCCGCGCAGAATCTATCTGGGGCCTTGTTCACCGGGGAAACCGATTTGTTAGCCTGCGGGCACATCCAATACACCCCTCTGCGGTATTTTCAGTCATTCCCGAGCATGCGCAAGATGGGAATCGCATGTTTTGTGGGTCATTGCACGACTTTTTCGAAAATTTGAGTACACAAAGTGGGAAAAGCACCTTGACAGGATTGTGTGAACACTTAGAATCGATCAGATGATGTCTAGACATCAAATGAGTACCATTTCGCAGTATTCCTAGATGCTTGGGTGTATGTGCGAGTGAGGATTCGCCCACTTTTCGTCCCAAACGAAGGGTTTCCCGATGGTTCCATCACATTGTACGAATGTGAGACTATCGTAAGGTCCTGTTCACCCGAGAAAACAATCAGGAAGTATACTCATAACGTATAACTATGATTTCCAATAGTTTTGCCCCACCTCTGAGCATGCGGGAGCCTGTGTTGAGCTCTTTTTGTCCGTGAGAAAATAGCCGGGGTAAATTATCTTCCCGCGCAGAATCTATCTGGGGCCTTGTTCACCGGGAAAACCGATTTGTTAGCCTGCGGGCACATCCAATACACCCCTCTGCGGTATTTTCAGTCATTCCCGAGCATGCGCAAGATGGGAATCGCATGTTTTGTGGGTCATTGCACGACTTTTTCGAAAATTTGAGTACACAAAGTGGGAAAAGCACCTTGACAGGATTGTGTGAACACTTAGAATCGATCAGATGATGTCTAGACATCAAATGAGTACCATTTCGCAGTATTCCTAGATGCTTGGGTGTATGTGCGAGTGAGGATTCGCCCACTTTTCGTCCCAAACGAAGGGTTTCCCGATGGTTCCATCACATTGTACGAATGTGAGACTATCGTAAGGTCCTGTTCACCCGAGAAAACAATCAGGAAGTATACTCATAACGTATAACTATGATTTCCAATAGTTTTGCCCCACCTCTGAGCATGCGGGAGCCTGTGTTGAGCTCTTTTTGTCCGTGAGAAAATAGCCGGGGTAAATTATCTTCCCGCGCAGAATCTATCTGGGGCCTTGTTCACCGGGAAAACCGATTTGTTAGCCTGCGGGCACATCCAATACACCCCTCTGCGGTATTTTCAGTCATTCCCGAGCATGCGCAAGATGGGAATCGCATGTTTTGTGGGTCATTGCACGACTTTTTCGAAAATTTGAGTACACAAAGTGGGAAAAGCACCTTGACAGGATTGTGTGAACACTTAGAATCGATCAGATGATGTCTAGACATCTAATAAACACTATTTCGCAGTATTTCTAGACACTCGGGTGTATGCGCGAGTGAGGATTCGCCCTCTTTTCGTCCCAAACGAAGGGTTCTCCGATGGTTCCATCACATTGTACGAATGTGAGACTATCGTAAGGTCCTGTCCACCCGAGAAAACAATCAGAAAGTATATTTATCACGTATAAATATGATTTCCAATAGTTTTGCCCCACCTCTGAGCATGCGGGAGCCTGTGTTGAGCTCTTTTTGTCCGTGAGAAAATAGCCGGGGTAAATTATCTTCCCGCGCAGAATCTATCTGGGGCCTTGTTCACCGGGGAAACCGATTTGTCAGCCTGCGGACATATCCAATACACCCCTCCGCGGTATTTTCAGTCGTTTCCGAGCATGCCCAAGATGGGAATCGCATGTTTTGTGGGTCATTGCACGACTTTTTCGAAAATTTGAGTACACAAAGTGGGAAAAGCACCTTGACAGGATTGTGTGAACACTCAGAATCGATCAGATGATGTCTAGACATCAAATGAATACCATTTCGCAGTATCCCTAGATGCTTGGGTGTATGTGCGAGTGAGGATTTGCCCACTTTTCGTCCCAAACGAAGGGTTTCCCGATGGTTCCATCACATTGTACGAATGTGAGACTATCGTAAGGTCCTGTTCACCCGAGAAAACAATCAGGAAGTATACTCATAACGTATAACTATGATTTCCAATAGTTTTGCCCCACCTCTGAGCATGCGGGAGCCTGTGTTGAGCTCTTTTTGTCCGTGAGAAAATAGCCGGGGTAAATTATCTTCCCGCGCAGAATCTATCTGGGGCCTTGTTCACCGGGGAAACCGATTTGTCAGCCTGCGGGCACATCCAATACACCCCTCTGCGGTATTTTCGGTCATCTCCGAGCTCGCACAAGTTTGACTCCCTCGATACTGGCAAGCTGGATCCAGCTCACGGGATGTTCACGTGATGTCGAGTGAATTTCGTCGCACCTTGTACGCTGCTCAGGCCACGAGAGCTCCTTACCTATTAGAGTCCGTGACGACGTCATCTTCCTCATAGCTGGGAGTCCCTCAAGCCGCGGGGAATCGGATTCTCATCATCAGTCAATAATGAATAATTCACAGAAATATGACAAAATTCAGTCGAAGTGACCAGAATTTGGCAACCTGATACCACTAACATCAACATGATCCTCATCATCAGCGGTCTCGCCCATCATCACATACTACTCGTATCAGACACGTTCCCCCAATATCTTGGATGTACACAATCCTGGAGTTGAGCAAGTGAAGTTGGTAACACCGCTTAGTCAGACTCATCAAGCCATTGTAGGTCAGTTGGGCTCTCAACTCACCTCTACAGAGTAGGTTAGAGAACGTACTTACTCTGAACTCTGGTCGTACGCACAAATGCCCGACGCTATTCAATTTTGCGGTCACGAGGGCAAGTTGCGCCTCGTCGCAACTCTCAACCAACCCCTTTGAACACAAAAAATGTACATAGCTCTGAATACAGTTTCGCTTGCGAATCTAATTCAGTGCAGACAACAGAATTTGCAGTAGTCTATTTTTGCATTAGTTGTAGACCATCAGATGAAACTCGGCAAGGAAGAACAGTACCTAAACTTATGTGTTATAACCTGAATAGATTTAAATTCATACGTCAGAATCTGAGTAACTTCATGCGGATTTGGAAAGAATATGAGATTGAGTTTACTGTACAAAATCGTCGAGTTATGTTGGTCGACCTTCTTCTGACGCCTGAAACAATTCTTGCGCGTTGTGGGAAGAATGATAAACAGTTCTCACGGAAATGGATATCTTTATAAGAGAATCCCAGGAGCCTCATGAATATAAATGATATTCTTCCTGTAAAAATGTTTCCCTTGTGCATGAGCGTACCTTGATTCTCTCAACTCTCGAGATATATGTGGATATAAGGCCGTTGGAAAAGACCCTGACAGTCACTGTAAGAGATTTTACAAAATTTGAGCTCGTTCAGGATAGATTGTGTGGTGATCCAACATTATTTATTATCTCTTTTACTCTGAAGTTCGATAACAAAGAGGTGGTGCACGTAAAATTGATTCAAATTCATTGTGCTTCATCCTTATACGATTTTACGATCCCGTCACGAAATTGTTCTTTAGTGAGAACAATTGAGTCTCGGTATGGATAGTCCTTATGATTGTATGACTTTTTTATGAGAATCTAGCGAGGGACCGAATAGTCTCTTGGCCCCTTGAGTCCATATCATTCAGAATTCATCAAGCTCTTAAGGTTGAATCAATTCCAATAGACTACGCTCAGATGGAGTCAAAGGACTGATAAATTTTCAAGGCAGGGATATTCAAAGACATTTCTAAAGAGAATGATCATCTTGATTGGGTTCATTCACTTTTGAAAGAGAAAGATTTCAGTTTCAGTACATTCAGGTTCAAGTGAATTGTCAAAAGATGTGGGGAGAAATTCTGCATAGACTCATAGTCTATGTACTTTTTTACTACATCGTTACTGGTTCATATCATTCGGAGGTTTGGACTGCATTGAAGTCTTGGTGAGAGAATAGTGTCTTCTCGCGCTACATCTTGACTGAATTTGAGTTTACATGGCGTTCACCAAAGGATATAACGATGAACCATAATTACGGGGAGCTGAGAAAGTGATATCTAGTGATGGTTAATGGGGTTTCGATATTACAACCCGAATAAAATATTTTCTTCCTGTCCGTCTCGTTCTTGAGTCCAACCTGGGAATTGATCGACATAACAGCTGACCGATCGATGAAAATACCACCATTTAATTCCCACGACTGGAGAATCAAAAACAATTTTACCATATTGAAATTCACATTGAAAACTGAGTCAGCAAAACGATGTTCAGTTCTTCTAATGAAAAAAATGTTGAGAACTCCAAGATAGTGTGGATGCAATTGTAATCTAAATTTCAAATTTGAAGGAGGCTGTATTGCAACAGCCAAAGCATTGCGAAAGCAATAAAAAGAATCAAGCAGGGAATATCGATCAACTCCTCATCAACTATATTACCAAACAAAGTATTTGATGGTGGGAGAAAAAGAGCTATCATGAATGGTCATGACTCGTTTATGCCTGGCTACTCTGTGCATGTCAGGATAATTTTTCAAGTTCAGTTTGTATAGTACGTGCGATGCGTGCGAGTTATGGCAGAAATTAAAATCTATGTGAAGATGAATCTCATCGCAATGAAAGTCAGGATGGCGAATTACTTGGACATAAATTAATTTGATGGAGATGATCTTTCAGGAAGAGATGCAAGACTGAGAACATTGGCTTATGATTGATTATGCATTATGTGAGCTGGAGTAAAATATTTGCTGTATAAAGTTTGACCAGACCATCCGAAGCTAGTGATTCAGCATCGCTCCGATTCATCCAAGTAAACTGACAAACACAAGTCACAGATTATACGATGAAAAGCGACCGGGGCTCAATTTTTAATAAACCTAGCAAGTAAAAACCACAGCGCTCGGAATAGCTCGGCTTCGAATCCCGGTCGGTAGAACTTGAAATTTTTCTGACTCAATTTTCCGTGCTGTCCCCTTGCCACCAGTTAGTTTATTAGTGTACTAGGCAGGGAAGTTGGACTTCCGTGACTGTGTGATGATAATGCCGAGGCGAAGCCAAGGCATTGATATCACACTGTCATGGGCATCCCACTTCTCTGCCGAATGCTGTATACTCTTTTTCCTCCTCTCGGCCCGAAAGTACGTCGGAAATTCTATTAATCAGTACATAAATACGCGTTTAACCTCACTTCTACATTTGTTTACATTTCGACTGGGCAGTGGCCGGTCGAATGTTCAAGGCAGACGATCTCGCAGCTTTTACTTACTTACTGCTTTTGTTGCATAGTGATGTGATGGACATGGTACTCCACCGCCCGACTTTTGCGAAAGCGAGGCGTCAGCCGAGCTTTTGCTGGTCGGGGCGGACGTAAGCAAAAAAATAAAAATAATGAAGTGAACTGTGTTGTGAGTGAATGCTAAACTCTAGCATGATTCAATTAGGGCCTTAATATGAACTTGTGCCCGCACCAAGTCATCATGGCCCTGAGCTCTTGTCGCCGACAATGAGTTTTTTGTGTACCTTATTGATTTATGTCATGGGACATTGGAAATCCTGCTCTACAATCAGCTGCTGAGAGTTTTCTATTTGAACACCGATAGGTATGTTCAAAAAGATGCCACCTGTCAAGTATGAGCATACATCATAAATAAACACATTGATGAACAATAACCTCGATAGGTTATGTTTTGCATGCATGTCTCATATGCGCTCTCTGCACCGCAAAGCAGCGCAGGCAGCGAAAGATACAGCAAAAATCGAGCTTTTGCGACCAAAACGAGGCGCGGAAGAACGTACTTCCGTGCCGGGAGGAGAAAAAGTTCATTATTCGTTTAATACTAAGTCATGTAGTTTTCATTTCAAAATCATCTTTCCGCAAAAATGGTTTCAACAATTCAAAAAGGCTTATCATCCTCGCTAAGAATTCCCTTCAACCTTTTGCACCATATCTCACTCAAACAAACTATACTCCCTCGGCTCATATCCCCAACGACATTACCGCATTGGCATACACCACCATAGCCCAACATTTACATTCTCATTCTCACATCAACATTTACATTCGCATCTCAAAAATGACTGCGCTATGCCACTCGGGATATCTTTCGTACACTGCAACGTCGTTACTTTTTAAGCATCGCTGCAAACTAGAAGCTCCACCAATTCCAACTGCCACCCTCTACGCTATTCTCCACATCTAACCTCCTCTACATATACATGCCAAGAGTCGCAAATGTATCCGGCCTCACTAAAATTGCACCTTGCAAGTTTGATGTGGTGGAAATTACGCTTGAGACGTTCAACCATTTTCTAGTAGCAGCAGCATCCACTACTTCCCAGTTGATCTTCTATACTCTCTGTGTCTATATGTATGTAGATCCCCAACGCGGTAATCGTACACCAAATTGATCCCTAAGGATGACACGCGACGACGACGACGATGCCAACCTTGTCTTGGTGAAAATTTACGCGAATGTACATGGATATAGTTATGCTAAAATAATCCGGTCTCTTTTCGTTTTCTTACTCTGTATTATTGCAGTACCGAAGACTGAAAAAGTCATAGAGGAAAGAATGAAGCTCGTCTGCCACATTTTAGTCAACGATCGATTCAGCGCTGTGAGTGTAGGTGTGAGAGTTGCAATAGCTGTTGCAGCGGGAGCTAATTATAAAATTTGAATGCTCATTCCTCACTCAAGTCTTTGTACCAATCGCAATTGTTTGCAATGAGCTTTACGACTCGCTAGACACCCTCATCGATTGCCATTCAACGCGCGAATTTTGAGCTTCACGTCGTACACTGAACTTCACTGCACCTCCCACTTTGCATTGTATGTGCGAACGTCAATGAAGTAAAAATCCAAAAGTCAACGACTTTGTTATGTAACTCTGCGATCTTTTTGCGAGTCTGTAACGCCGAATGTAAACCTTCGAACCGGAGTTTAAGAAGGGTGGAAAGACTAGACAGGAAGAGTTTGAATTAAAACTTGTCCTAATTGGGAATCCGAGTTTTGAATCCTTTCTTAACACAAGTTGAGAGACGAGTAGCGCTGTAATAACTCTTCAAGATGCAATTATGATAATTCACCCTCTCCGACGCGACGACAGTGATGCGATGCATGTTACGCTCAAATGCTTTGGGCTCTGTAATTTCTGTAGTTTCAACGTCTCCTCCTCCTACCATCTCTCACCTTCCTTCAGCATTTCTATACAAATATATATATTCCACACGGATACAAATGGGAAATGTACGATTTGAAAGTTCTACAGCGGCCTAGATTCAAAATATCGATTCTACAATTTGGAATTGTTCAAAATCGCTGGAGGGGTAGCATTTCGTTGACCCTCTGTAAACTATATGATAAAACATAGGACAATATCCAAATTGAGTGAGCAGGCGAGGAAGGACGAGACGGAATAAAATGAAGCGTTGGAAAATTTCGTATGCGTGATCGATTGGGAAAATTAACGTTGCCATCGGTAAATTTCGATCTTTCGACCTGTATAACACGTGAAAAGAGAGTCGACACAAATGGAGATTGATTGCATACACACACAAACACACTTGTACAGGTGTAATCTCTAGAATCGAGATATCGATCGGCCAGAGCCTCGAATCGTATACTATACCTACTACTACTACTACAACATCGGCTAATGATAATCATGATGAAATGGAGTCATCAATTATACCTACCAATGACTCAATTCTCTCGCTCTTTCTTCTCGCAGCCTGGCTTTTATCATAATTGAGATCGTTCGTTCACCACCCCTTCCTCCTTCCACCTTCTATATCCTTCTCGAATACGACCATCACAACTTTTCATTATGTACGCGCTCGAATTTTTTTCATAATTACCTGACCGAGGCTGAGGGTAGAGGCGGCAGTTTGCTGGAGCCTGAATGTGGCGCAGATTACTCAGAAAATTGTGTGTGTCGGTGAAAGAAGAAAAGAGAGGGGGTAAGAGTGAAAGAGAGAGAGAGAGAAAGAGTCTAGTAGTAGTCGTTGAATTAATACGCGCTTTCCGCAAACTCTTATCCATGCGCCAGTTTCCTTCCTCTTTACGGATGCATATTATGCATACGTATAGAGGATATAAACCTTTTTGAGTCACTTTTCTCGTGGCTGCTGCTGTAAGAGACAGGATGAGTTTTAAAAGTTGAAAAGTAACTTCCTCATTCTGTGGTACGTTACTCTGCTTTCACTGGGATTGACGCATCTTATAAGTGGCGAGAGTCGAAACGTGACGAAGCATGAGGGGATGGATTCAGGATCATAAGCTGAGTTATGACAATTGAAAGCCATGTCAGGAAGATTAGTTGGGGCAGTTTGTCGAGTTTACCCATTGGAGAGAGGAAATAGAATTACAGATGAGATCATGAGATCACACATATTGAATCACTTAGAACTTTTGAAAATGGAATGATACATGAATACACTGCGGTCGGATGATCAAATATTCGGATGATCCAATAGTTTTTGGTACCATTCCTCAAGTTTGCAGTCGATGGGATTGGTATCTTCAACAGAAGACTTCCGATTCTCTATGGTTCTTCGGAGAATAAATCAATCTTCGCATTGCAAATCTATAGGGGCTTGATGGATTCTGGTGATGGGGGAAGAATTTTCTGATGAATTGTATCAACATATTAAAGTTGATCGACTCGTGACTTCCTGCCATCACACCCTAATCAGGAGACGAAGACGTCTATGAGAGCCGATCACATGGTTTAATGTATGACGGTAACTCCAATGTTACTTAACAAAATATAGATCAGTACCAGACTTTTGCTCATCGGTCTTGCAGTATGAGGAACGACGGTTGAACAGTGAAATTCAGAGTACAATTAGAACCTGAGACCCTCTTCAGTAGGCATACATAACCTCAAATTGACCTCAATCGTGGCTTCAAAAATAGTGGGAACATGGCAGACCTACTACTCCATAATTTTTGTGAGGCAAATATTAACATCTCGAAATCATAAGTCGACCGATTCACTCAGACATTTGACCAACAATGAAAGACATGAACCCAGAAATCAAAGTTCAAACAGTCTGATATTCATGGCTCGTTCCAAATTCTCCCACCATACTACAACGCTTGTTATTCCAACGATCGATCCACCCAGTGCTCAACTCTGACGCCAAATATCAACTGTGTCAAGTACCTTTAGATATATCCCTAACATAAATGATATAATTTCTCGCACGTGCACATAGCTATTGAAACAACCCAAAAGCTACTACACGCGTTCACATCAAAAGTATAGGTAGTCGTGTTCTGGTGATGGTATAAAGAGGCAGTTGCGTATCACAGCTTGGGTATTACATGGTGACCCTTATAACAATGTGTATGTGCGACTCGACGTTTGCATGCACTCGTGGGGTTTTCTGAAACGATTATGGCTTACGACGTCGGTAAAAACAGGACAAACGAGGAGGATACCCTCTACTCTATACTCTATAATGCTCGGATTGCACTACGACTACTCTGTGAATGTACCATGGATGCGACTTTATCCTCTGGTACTACGACAACAACTTTCTCGAATCAATTCCATTGAGAACAAACAATCCGGCGCATTGCCACAAACGTTTTTCTCTGCTCTGTTAGAATACGTAGAGTCAGTTTATATGTAACTGCTTTGAGAGGGAAGTGGAGGTAGAGAGAGAGAGCTATCCTGAATTGCGTGGTTTTGAGAGAAAATTGTTGACCCGCTTGCACTATTGGGTCATTTCCTTGGGTATATCACTTTGGCATGAGAATTCATTGCGAGATATTTGGCTGTACGTAGTGTTTGTTCTTGAGAGCAGGGAGTAGTTTGGTGGAATTAGGTATCTGTGTAGGCGACTTTGTACAAGCTGATTAATTCATTGAGCCAATTAGGGATAAAATCCTTGAATTCATGGATATGGTCAACGGGTGGTCTTCCTCGAGGTACTGAGAAAGTATTTATTTATAGTACCTGGTAAATTTTTGCTCATCTGCTCAATTTTTGCTCATTAGACATATACATTAGGGTGGGCCGAAAAACCACTTTTTCCGATGTCGATACGCTTGGGGTCGAAAAAGATGGGTTTCAACTCGTACTGTGGAAATTTTTCGCTGAGCGCTGAGAAACCACATCTTCAGTTGCATCAAGAGCCGGGAAGTTTTTTTTTCAAATTAACACAGGTTTAAATGAAAAGGTACCTTTTTTGCTCATTTTTTCATCACTATTTAGCACGTATTCCTGACGCATCTCGTCACTTTTTGACGTATCTTAGCTCATTTTGAAGCTTGTTCCAGTCATGTACCACACCTGATTGAGGAGGTTCGATGGTCTTGACGAAGATGTAGAGATCGTGACGAAACCTTTTACATAATCATCTTTGAGACAAAAAAATACTCTGTGAATTTTTTCAGTATTTTTCACCAGTCGTTTTGTCGAGATCTAAGCTCTTACATTTTCCGAAATAACATGGGCTCTTATGGACGGCGCCACCAAAACAAGTTTAGCACCTCTTGAGATGTAGAGAAAATTCTCATAAAATATTCAGACGATAGAAAATTTTCTAAAGAACAATAATACCTTTTGGTGATCACAGCTTACCATGCATTTTGTGGAAATATGATCGAATTATTGTCGAAAATCATCAACATATAGGTATACTCGCCGTGTATTTTCGTGCAGCCGAGCGGCGGGTTAGGTTAGTTCTTGTCTTCCCCCCTCACCGATCCCTCATGACACCATCGAACCTCCTTAATGTGAGACATACTTGAACAAGTGATTAAACAATATTTTGAGATTTCAAAACACGAAATAATGTACCTATTAGTTCAAATTTCCTCTGTAAAATATCAAAGTCGACTCTCCCCCGTTGCTCTCCATGACCATTGCAAACATATTCAAGCCGAGCAGGAAACGAGAGAAGCTCACGGTTATACACGGAGAATTCGTTATCAGCCACGAGTGCCAGAAAATCCAATTGACGTTGCGTACAGGCTCTACAACGACTAATACCACTCGTAACGGATTTCGCAGCTAATTATTTACAGCATGCAGACCATTCTCTGTCCTACATCAGTGATACATACAACTCGCAACCCCTATCAACCATGTGGATTATACACGCGTGTAAGGGTGAGGTTATGTAAACACTATAGGGTGAGAATTGTCAGATATATCATCCACCCAGTATATTATACACGGATATATGTAGTTATGTGTAACCATCGTAATCAGAGCCACGATTTGGTCAACATTTCATCGCTTCATGATGTCCCCCGGTATTTCGAGTTACGCATCATGTGCTAGGAAAAAAAATGATGATATTGAAAGATTTTAATGAGAATTGAATGCGAGCAGGTAATACTGTAGGATAGTACAATTGAAATTATCTAGGCTATCTGCTGTGGTGGTGATGATGACGATGATGACGATGGCAATGCGGTTATGAGGGTTATGTACTTTGGAAATGGGTACAAATCAAGCGGAAATGGAACTGCGCGCGAGAGATTGTGTGGAGTGTCATTTGATGTGGATTTTGGTGTGCTGATTCTGGGATATTGCGTATGTGAGTGTGAGGATTTGGTCGACGGATATGACAAGTTGACGGGTGATTAGAGTAGGTCATCGGGGTTTCCGAGGTTCTGGGCAAAAGTTGGAATATTGACATTGGTAGAGCTCGATGATGATCGTTTGACAGTTTGCTCGTTTTTGATGATTCGGTCGAACGGCAAACTGGGTTGATGAGTCTGTGGCTTTGTGTACAATCGATATTTCGACGATATGGATGGAAATGTTGGTCGAATGTATGAGTTTTGTTATTCGGTGCGAATTCCGTTGTGTTGCAGTTCACCACAGGGGACCTTGATCAAATAAACTATGGATTGAATGTGTTCATGCGTGATATACAGATTTCCTATGGGTTTCGATTGAATTTTTGCAGAAACGTTTTGTGGTCTGGATTCAATTACAATGGAATCTATGCATGTGGCTTGGACTTGCTCCTGACATAATTCAAAGATATTAAGAAATATCTTTCAGTGATCGAAAAAAGAGGGCCACGTTGAGATTTGGATCTTATCGTCTTAAGAATATATTCTCACGAATCTTGTAGAAATCTCAGTATTCTGATCCTGTAATTGTCTTTTACGGTAATCATTGTTTCATCTGCTCATAGTGTGTGCAAATCTTAGTCTCCAATGACGGACTCTGTTATTCACAAAATATGAGCGATAGGTCAATCCCAGGGGGGGGGGGGGGGGGGCGATTTTGTGACGAAATAGGCATCGGTTCATTCCGTACGCGAATCACCAATCGGTCATCGACAATGCCCAACAAAAAAAAACCTCTGAATAAATCAGAGAGAGGCGAAACCAGAAGGAATTGGTAATAGTGACTTTTGTTCATTCCATTGATCAGGAATCTACAGCACGAACAAGATTTGAATGGAATCGGAAAACGAATTCCGGATATTCACCCGCCAAATAGATGCAGTCACGAAAAGAAAAATTGAATTCGGATATGAATTTTTGGGAGATAATTTTGCTTTCTCCTGATTCCTCAGTTGAAAGCGATATTCGGATTGGAACAGAAGTCTCTGAGATCATACTTGCGTAATATTATCTGCACCGATATCTGCTAGAGTTGCATCAACACAAAATCAATCAGGCATTCAGTTTTGAATGACAACAATACACTCTCTTTCCATTCAAAAATCTCAGTGTCATCTATTCTATTCTCTGACGCTTTCCTGCTTCAATACAAATACTCGAGGATATAATGCTTGATATCCCAAAGAATGGAGAATAAAGAACTCGATGAATGTGCGAAGAACATCAGGTGCGTGAACAAGTGCAACCCTAGAGGATGATTGCTGCCTCTATACCGAAAACACTACAAGTCACAATACTAGAATCTCACTTGTGATGATTTCCAAACCCACACCACATCTCGCAATCCTGCCTATATTTCGCTTTATTCGAATACAACAGGACTCTTCTGTGCGATGTGACAGGTCAATTCAAGCGTCCAACTCATATACTCATATTTTTTCAGCCCGACCAGTCTTGTCCTTCTATCTGCATCACTAGAAACCATCTCCTATCTCTTTACCCACGATACGAAGAACAATTCTAGCCTCGAATCACAGATTAAAAAGTTCGCTCGGCGTGAATTCTTTCCGAGATCGCATATTCCATCTTCAACGTGTAGATAAAAGGATATCACGAGTTATACCCTCTCGAAGAGGAAGGTTCTTCAAGCTCATACATGTGAATTTACTCCCCAAGAGAAGAGTGAATATCGCACACGAGGAACGAACAATGATCCCTGACGACAAGGAGACAGAGAGAGCATGTGTACAACATATATATCTATAGAAAACTGATGAGATTCCATTTCGATAGAAGAGAGGATGGCACACACGCACGAATGAGAATCTATGAGATATTGCAGTAGTAGTAGGAGTAGTAGTGGTAGATGGATCGATTGCCACGTTTGGAGTATGGTGAACACCCTACCTCTGTGCAATGTGCATCTTCTCTGCTCTTTGAACCTGGTATTCCTATTCTGCATCAATTGGAATTGGATGCATCTGCTCGAATCTGCATAGGTTGATGAGAGAGATTTAGGTTGTGAAGATATGCTTCTGGTGGCAATCAGTATTGGTATGACTGGATATTGGATTGAGGATGATCGTGTTTTGTGAATGGGGATGCGGAAAATGCAAGAATGTGATTATGGTGATAGAGTTTGTCAGGATTATTCGGTAGATGGATAATCAAGAGAAGTGCATCGAGGAAGTGAAAAAATCAACGCATTGACGGTGCTGAAAAAGTGGGCTGCATTTATGATCGACGATCTCTCACTCACCATCGCGCTATCGCTAATAAATTGATATAGTGGAGCGGTTCCTATTATGTAGTCAATCATTGATCTGTATCGGAGGTCTTCAATCCGTTGACACTGAGAGCTCCTCTTGTGGAGAAATCATCTTGGGAGATGATTTCTCCACAGAGTCCTTCTTGTACGATTACTTATTCCATGAGGGGTGGGTGATTCATTTAACAAAACTATGTCATCTAAGATCAACAAATCTCTCCGAAATGCCATACTCTTTAGAATATTGTTTCGTCCCCCCTCCCCATTTCTCGTGATATCTTGGATGATCCTTGTCCTATCTCAGAACAATTGCCATTCATCGTGGACGACAACTCTGCTAGATATCTGATATATCTTTTTTTGGTGAATCTCTTGTACACTTTTTCTGCGAATCGCTGAGGTACTTTTTCTTACGGTTAATTACTCATTTGGTCGAATTTTATTGCAATGATGGCATCATGAACGATATTTCAGTTTCTAAGAGAAGTGACTAAAATTTTGAATTGATGTGGAGCAAATTTGATGAGTTTACAGTGGCGTGGGAAATGTTTGGAAATCTAGAGGAACTCTTTTTTGTGATGCAAAATGAATTCTCACCTCAGTAAGTGTAATATACACACGTGAAACTCGGTTGGAATCTACACTTTCGTTACTGGTGAATTAGCGATCTTAGCGGGATTCACATGTGATTCAAAAATATCCTCACACTGAAAGAACCATTGACACGTGCATCCACACGCATCTATTTTTTCCGGCGATCACATTGTTTCTGTGAACGAATCAATGCACATTTTTATAAAAAATCATTCATCAATAAACATATTCACACCGCGATTCCATGAATGACACACATCAGCTACACACACGCGAAAATGTAATGCCACGACGCATTACAATACAGCGTGTTGTAATGCAACCGTCCGTTACACATTCATACAAGCACCGTATACGGCACACTTAAATTGTAATGCGACCATGCATTACAATTTACGCGAAGGTAATAGAACCACTCATTACGAAAACTGACGCGCCAAAACCCAAATTGTAATGCGGATGCGCATTACAATGCACGCATTTGTAATCGCCTCACTCATTACAGACAAAGACACGCATGCACTCGTTTTGTAATGCGACCGTGCATTACGTTATACACGTCGGTAATCGAGCCACTCATTACAAATCGCGCAGTACAGGTTCGGCCTATATAAACACCCGGTTTTCTAGGCCAAATCATCAGTTCTTCTCCGACTCGCCGTCGCGACGTATACTTCACGTCACTTAGCCTAACCGTGGCAACGCTGCTCCGGTACTCCGGCGTACTCCTGGGGCCGCCAGGAACGTCGTCACCGCGACCTAGTCACACTTTCAGACTCATAGTTAGTGTTTCGCACTTTGGTTCCTGTGTCATATTTGTGTCAACATATTGTGTGTGAAATTACTCAACCCTAACTTCATCAACCTCATCCGCGAACCTCAATATCCTCATCGTCCGAGTTGTACCGAACGTGACCAGTGACAAAGGATCCCTGGGAGCACCATTTACGCCCCCCACTCTTCATCACAACTAGCCCACCTTTGTCAATTTGGCGCCCAACGTGGGGCCACCGGTAGCGAGTTCGCTCCTGGTTTTCATCGTAAGATGGACGGACCGACGACCCTGTGAAAAGCCGGCATCACCCATGGCCACCGCAACCCCGGACGGAGAGGAGGAGCCACCAGACCCGTCAGCATACGACGAAGGTCGCCGACGATGGAGCATTCCACGGATCCCGTCCGAGAAACGTTGATTTCTCAGCAGACTCAGCACTTCTGGGAGTGCTCATCCACACCCAGTGGCGCCCATCAGCTCGTGAAAATATCATTTTATCACAAACTCATCGAAACCCGGCGAAGCATCAAAGCCCGGTTCCCGAATGTCAATGGCAGAGATTGTCATCTCAATCATCATTGTGTCTCGGACGAGACTCAGCATCACCAAGGTACCAAGCATTTTTGACAAACATAAAGAGAAAATGGTCCCCAATCGGCTGAGTACCCAACCCGAGAGCATCATACTGCGAGGTCGCAATCTGGAACTAGCTACTCCACGTTGCCTCACGACCCTCATTCGCATCAGCCTACCAGGGCCATACCGCCGAGTGGCTCGGACGAGCATCGACCGCAAGAGCACCGAACCGCGATCCGGTCGGGTCGCTACTGACAGCAAGTCACCCCCGATCGTCGCCATGTCGCCCCAAGGTTCGCCAAGTGCCGGAACGACCCTCATTCGCATCAGTCCACCAGGGCCATACCGCCGAGTGGCTCGGACGAGCATCGGCCGCAAGAGCACCGAACCGCGGTCCGGTCGGGTTGCTACTGACAGCAAGTCACCCCCGATCGTCGCCATATCGCCCCAAGGTTCGCCAAGTGCCAGAATCAGGCCACGACGTGGCCAGGCGAGCAACATCCTGCAAGAGAAACACGGCACCGCCCTGGAAACCAAGGTCCCGGTTCGTGCTGCAGGTGAGCAGGAAATAATCAGGGTGGAAGCCCTGAAGACCCAAGGAGTACGGAATATCCTCAACCCGGGTGATTGTAATTTGCTTGGAGAGGTGTCCTACCCGCGCTTCAGCCGACCCTGGGAGCCAGGATGGCCATTTCACTCGGATGAGTGGCGTACTCACTTCCAACTCCAATCGAACCGGTTGACCAGGAGGTCAAACCCCGGACGCCTTTTTTGCGGACCGGATGATGCCAGCCAATCTTCACAATCAGCTACTCCTTCTAGAACTATCTAACATCGATGCACCAACTCGACGAAAATTTCATCAGATGCCAGCCAACTTTATATCACAATCCACCGTCTACGCAACCAGCTATCCACCAGCATCTACAGTATCCGGAAGACCACGCATCAGATCACGCCACGTATTCTTTTGGAAAACTTTTATGTTATTTTTGTCATTCGCTATCACATCATGCCGAACATTTTCTTATTGACTCTTGTACTTCAACTGGATACTGGATTCTCGCAATATTATGATTCAATGCATATCCGCGTCCAATCGATGAAACTTAGATTCCACGAAATTGTATAGCTTACCAATAATCATTGTCGAATAAAAATCGACAAGGAACCAAGTGCTAAGTACGACCGACCAACACATTGAACAATGTTCTCGCCTACCCCGGACGCTTGACACGTGCATCCACACGCATCTATTTTTTCCGGCGATCACATTGTTTCTGTGAACGAATCAATGCACATTTTTATAAAAAATCATTCATCAATAAACATATTCACACCGCGATTCCATGAATGACACACATCAGCTACACACACGCGAAAATGTAATGCCACGACGCATTACAATACAGCGTGTTGTAATGCAACCGTCCGTTACACATTCATACAAGCACCGTATACGGCACACTTAAATTGTAATGCGACCATGCATTACAATTTACGCGAAGGTAATAGAACCACTCATTACGAAAACTGACGCGCCAAAACCCAAATTGTAATGCGGATGCGCATTACAATGCACGCATTTGTAATCGCCTCACTCATTACAGACAAAGACACGCATGCACTCGTTTTGTAATGCGACCGTGCATTACGTTATACACGTCGGTAATCGAGCCACTCATTACGAATCGCGCAGTACAGGTTCGGCCTATATAAACACCCGGTTTTCTAGGCCAAATCATCAGTTCTTCTCCGACTCGCCGTCGCGACGTATACTTCACGTCACTTAGCCTAACCGTGGCAACGCTGCTCCGGTACTCCGGCGTACTCCTGGGGCCGCCAGGAACGTCGTCACCGCGACCTAGTCACACTTTCAGACTCATAGTTAGTGTTTCGCACCTTGGTTCCTGTGTCATATTTGTGTCAACATATTGTGTGTGAAATTACTCAACCCTAACTTCATCAACCTCATCCGCGAACCTCAATATCCTCATCGTCCGAGTTGTACCGAACGTGACCAGTGACAAAGGATGCCTGGGAGCACCATTTACGCCCCCCACTCTTCATCACAACTAGCCCACCTTTGTCACCATGACGTATTATGTCACACAAAGTACACCGTATGGAAATCCCAATATTTTCTTGAAGGAATTTTTTAGAGAAAAAACAAGTACCTGGATAACGAGAATGACCATCGATCATTACTCACCTGCAGCTCGGGTAGTTGACCTGACTCCCCATTCCACCATGAGATTCCAACATCTCATAGTAGAATGGGGATGAATAAGATTCCTCTAACATTCTGCCATGTATAATCACTTGACTACAACACGATTACAGAACCCTTCGGATGAACTTCCTAACAAAAAACTTGAACTCCCTACACCATGTACAAAAAAGTATCGATCCCTTGATCACGCTTGACTAGCTACGCAGTAAACCAAACTGACCCGAGTTGAACTCTGCAACTGGGGCGTAGCAAACTCGGCTAACTCACCTCATCGCACGTTGCAAGCGCAACAAATCATCCAACCAACCAACAAACCACGCGCTGCATCGGTTTCGAAATTGTTCGAAGCGCAAATTTTGAGGTCAATCAAATCGATCTCGATCCCCTTCCCATCCCTCTCAAAAGCCGATTGTTCATGAATCAACGCCAAACGAGAGGCGAGAGATCTCTACAACAGACTACACTATCTACTTCCACCAGCAACTACAAACTACACAGCGTTTGTTTCGATTTTCACCATTCAATCTCTGTGCTCCTCTCGCATGCGATACATCTCGAATTCGCTTCCATATTTCGTCACCTAACACAAGAAGTCCATAAAGTGAGAGAAAATTTGGTAATTTTCGTTACCCCTCCCCCGTCTCCCCTAGGGGAAGTTTCCAAATAGAAGATTGCTGATCCAAGATTAGTCAACCCAACTTGCCCCCATATGCCGATCTCAGAAATGAGTACTCGTTGACCTTCCCGCATATTTTTTTCACATTTGTTATGTTAAGATATGAGAATATAGGTAGTTTGCATCGACCCTGAATCATTCCTGCGTTCTCCAGAAAATCTAAAGTGATTTTTCTATTTTTCACAACTGTTTAGCTAAGAAAGCATCAAGCGAATTGCGTTCAGTAAAATCGGTGCCAAATATTTTGAGTTCAATCCAATCTCAGCGTGCTTTAGCGCATTCGATTTCTTGTCTCAAGACCTTCGAAATCCGTTTCCCAGAATTGCGAAAGTCTGATTTGGAGCGATATTATGTACAAAACACGGAGATGATTTGAGAATCAAGAAAGCCGACATCGGAGTGTACCTAACATGCCCCTATATGGTTATCTCGGAAAGACGTGCAGTATGGCTTTCTTCACCACTCAAAACGTGTTCACCGCATCAAAATAGGTCGGAAACAGTGTCTTGGGCCAGTTAGAAGCTACAGATGTTGCTGCATGGTGATCAAAACGGATCAAAGTGGTTTCATGCACTTTATCGCCGATTTACATTGTTTTGAATGATGGGGGCAAGTTAGGTATACATTTCTGTAAACTCTCAAAAATCACAACTATGAAGAATCAACACAGCTTGGCCCCAGTTGGTTCAAACTAAACGTCCTTTGACACATTTTGAAGGCCACGAGACAAGCTTCAAAATGAGCTCAGGTACGTTGGTAAATATTGAGGTGGGCCAGAGTTATTGAGTAGGGTCAAGTTGGGTACATCGACCCTATAGTTTGAGGTGAGTGAAACCAACTTGCCCCCATTGACCCATTTTCTTAATAACTCTGGCCCATCACAATACTTTCCAACTCACCTTAACTCATTTTGAAGCTTGTCTCAAGACCTTCAGAATGAGCTAACATACGTCTGATTTGGATGAAATGGAGCCGAGCTGTTTGAATTCTCTCAAAAGGTGGTTTTTGAGAGTTTATGGAAGTGTGTACCCAACTTGCCCCCATCATTCAAAACATGGTGAATCGGCGATAAAGTGCATAAAATCGCATTAATCCGTTTTTATCACCATGCAGCAGCATTTGTAGTTTTTAGCTGGCCCAAAACACTGTTTCCGACCTATTTTGATGCGGTGAACACGTTCTGAGTGGTGAAGAAAGCCATACTGCACGTCTTTCCGAGATAACCATATGGAGGCATGTTGGGTACACTCCGATGTCGGCCTTCGAGATTCTCAAATCATCTCCGTGTTTTGTACATAATATCGCTCCAAATCAGAATTTCGCAATTCTGGAAAGCGGATTCCGAAGGTCTTGAGACAAGAAATCGAATGCGCTGAAGTACGTCGAGATTGGTCGAATAAAAATAAATTGGCACCGGTTTTAGTGAACGCGATTCCTCGGTGATTTCTTAGCCGTGCACACACGAGAAATGGAAAAATCACTTTAGATCTTCTGGAAAATGCAGAAATGATCGGAGGTCGATGAAAACTACGTACTTTCTCATATTCTAACATAACAAATGTAAAAAAAAATTGCTGGAAGGTTCACGAGTGCCCATTTCTGAGATCGGCATATGGGGGCAAGTTGTGTACAGAGGCAAGTTGGGTACACTTACCTCATGTGGAGCATAAGAAATTGGAAGACACCAATCCCCCGCCCCCTCCTAACCCTTACATGTTTCATGGATGTTCCTGTACCCGTGAAGATGGATGTAGCTCATAGTACAATCTAATTGTAAGAGCGCAATCGTTGCCAATGCAAATACATTTCGATACAAGGATGGAAAAACTTTCTTTCGCGGCCAAGTGATGGGTCTTCAGCCTGAGCCGTAGGTGAACACGAGGATGCGAAATAGTACATTTCGATAAAGGGTGGAAAAATAGGTCTTACACCCGTGTATCGGATTGAGTTTTTCGACAAACCGCGCGAGAAAGTGGGAAATCAGTGCGGAATAGATACTTTCCCGCACAGCGTGTCGAAATAATACATTTTTATACGAGGGCGGAAACCACCCCGCGCGAGGGTCGAATACTATTTTTTCATCGTCGGCTTGGGAAAGAAAATCAAAAATCCGTACGAAAATGGCTCTTTCCCGCACAAATGATGAAAGAATAGTTTAATTGTCGTGAAGCATCAATATTTTGAATCTGCATATTGGGACGAAACTACTAATACATATACTGCAGTCAACGTGGCGACTCTGGTGAATGCGTCCGCCAGGCGCCACTATTATACCACCACCACATCCTCTGCTTTGGCTCATCTGTCCATATTAATTTGCTACGAAAGGTGTCGAGCTTCCCTACATACACATGAACGCTTGAATTTGCTCACCCTCGTATTACGCCCTAATCGTCGCGATTGCTCTCGGGGCGAATATATTTAAGCTCGGCGCTTGCAAGTGCAACTTTGTTCACCCGTTGAATTGCATTAGTTCCTGGCACCACTTCCCTCCCCCCTCCACTTACATAGTATTCTCTCGGGTATGTGTGTACAACAGTCTGGAGTCGAGTGCATCGTTTGCGCCGTTTACATATATATATATAACGCTTGTTTGCGGCAAGCAAACATTTCGCGCTATTCACTCTGGCTGCAAGCTCAACTTCACATTATTACTCATAGAACTCCTCGAATCAGCAGTGAAAAAAGTTTATCTTCTTTTTAAATCGTTTGTGTCAGATATAAACTTGTTCCATCAGGGTCTCAGTATTGTATTATTTCGAGGGGTGGAAAATTCGATTGGATTGGAATGAGGTAAATGGAAGAGAGTCGGGGGGGAGGGGGTATATTGGCGAACAGAGTAAAAGCTCGGATAATTAATTTGAACTCTCGGCAGAGCCGTTTGCAGGGTGAGCAGTATCATTTTGCCAATTGCACCGCACTTGAAAGTATGGCCTCGAGGCCAATCACTGATACATATATGTAGTAAAACGACTCGTTCAGTTTCGGTTTTGATACATGCACGAATAATCCGATTTCGACGTTGAAAATCGAAGCGATTCCATTGGAGTTCCTCTGCGTACGTGATCCATTTTTGCAATTCATAATAGCCTAACAAATCCGACCAAAGCTCGAGTACAGCTGCTGTGTGACCGCAAAATTTCGCATTGCAATACGATTTCCACTTATATCAATGAATGTGTAGGTGTACTATACGCTAGGGGATCTGGTTGTCGAATATCATGATACTCAAAGGGACGCAAGAATTTCCAATTTGCTATTGGATCACGATATATGTTGGTAACCTTTCACCTCATTTGAATTGAAAATTTTACAGAAGCTTTCGATGAGCCAGTCGAGGAAGGGTTTGAAAGAAAAATCGATCCCGGTTATAATTTGAAACCGAATACATATATAGGGAATGTCCAATCAAAAATCCTAGTTGACAATTATCGGAAACTACTCGGATATTGAACATTAATATTTCAACAGATCCTTTCGGTAATATTCTGTTAATCTGAGAGTAGACGAAAACAAACTAATCTGGTCGAATGACAGTCATGGTTGAAACATGACCGGTGTTGGATAAGACCGTTATGGTTACAAATCTATGAATCGGAATAGGACTACACTTATTTGTATCAAGGATAAAAACTAGTGCAACTGCCATTCTATATCACCCAATATGATTCTAACGAAACCGCATGTCATCTCTGACCAAGTGTAAATTCCCATGACCACCTTCTTTTCATTCGATTCTACACCAGATTCACTAATCAATGTTATTCATCGAGAATATTGTGTTTTCTCGGCAAAAAGTCTTAAAGAAATCGATTCAGTATTCCACATTTGTGATTAACCAAGATGGAAACAAATATCTATGACTGCTATTCTTGGTAAGGAGAAGCGTGAGTGACATCTTGTCGAGAACGAGATCAAAATACTACGCAATAGGTCTCAGCGTTAGCTATCTGATGGTCTTCACATTATCTACCAACTCATGATACTGTTTCCGAATGAATCAAAAACGTTTCCGAATTCCCGGAGAATTTGCCGCAATACTTGTTATAATAGCCGTGAGTAGCATACAGTTATCAAAGAAACCGTGAGTGTACTTTTACGTTTTTTCTTGCCAAGCACAAGGCAAAAATTACCTAAAATTTGCTAATATCATAAACTACACGGCACTAGGGCATGCAATTTTCTCGCCAAGTACCCATCGCTATTACTCTCACCATGTCCAGCATCAGAGCACCGAGATATTCAGATCCTGTAAGATGGAGTTGCGGCTTATGATTTTCTTGCGCGTTATTCGGACGCGTAAATCCCGATCGAAAACTTTGGTAGGGTTTTGATCAGCTCCCTATCCGGTAGCCCTGAATCCTGTAGGGTCCCTGTCCGGATATCGGGGGTCTGGGTGACCTTTTTCGATTAGCTCCCTATCCGGCTTGATCCGGCTACCCGGACTTAGGGCTGCCCAATCCATTTCCCTACCAGTGCCTGATAAAAAAAAACGTCAGTCTCTTTTTCACTCCAAAAAAAAGAAGATGCGTTTGACTTTGAAAGTTGTGGAAGATTCGTGCCTCTTAATTTTAGAGGTATGGAAAAGATTGAGTAGATTGTGTATGATTTGTTACCTCTTGATTTTTTTCTATACCGTAGATAATTAGGTCCAGGTGGGTAACTCGGGCCACTTTTTTCCTTGCCGATAACTTGTCTTTCAGAAATCACAATATACTGCGAATGCTCATTTCGAAGATGAGGCTCATAACTATAAAATGAGAACTTGTGCGATTTCTGAATAAAAACTTGACGCATGGACAAAAAAAGGTCCGAATTACCCATCCGGACCGAATCACTCGGTACTATGGTATCACATATAAGTGAGTATATAAGTCTAATAAGAAGAGAAATTAACCCTTGTTCCGACAGATCAAAAATTTTATCATTATGAAATGCACGCATGATTACGTCAAGTATTGAGTCACGCCTGCGGTGACGTAGTTGAAGAGCTATTAAACGGCTCACTGATATAAGAAATTCAATTTCTCCAATCGACGCCACCCGAGTAGAAAAAGTTTGTGGCTGCCGCAAACAAAAATTCGGCCCCTACACGGGAAATTCGGGGGAAACGTGCGGGGAACTTTGCGGGGAAAAGATGGAAACAAACAGATTTGGAGAGGGGGCCGCATGCGGGGCCACGCAGATCTTCATGGGCCGTAGAACGCTCACCAAGTTTCCATGAACTCGAGATCGGGGTCCACAGGTTGCGATTCTAACCTACAAATCGTATCTCATAATGAAGTTATTTGTTCAGACATACATCAATCACGATTATCTCGATGTTGTTATTGATTCAGATCGTGCGTAGCTAAAGCATTAGATAGTGTTCTTTTATCAATAAGTTGCATATTCGCAGCAGCGGCGGCAGCCCTTTGCGGCGACACCGTATTGTTGTCATTGCATGGAGCGAGAGAGAAAGACTCCTCGCTTTCGTTTTCGCTCTATCTCTCTTGCTCCAATAACAGTGGTGTGCTGTCAGTAAAAATCTCATATATGCTGAGGCAGTTGTTGATGAGGTTTACTCATTGAAGATTTGCAAGAATCAGTGGCAATCATGGCAAGCAGCTGTAAATTCGAGGCAGTCGTATTATTGAAATGTTTGCCGGGAAAGAGATCTTCTAGTAGGATACTCCTACGTATGATGCAGATCGAGATGCAGATGCATTGCGAGATGCATTGCGCGCTTGCACCTCAATTAACCTGCGGTATGTGATGGTTCATGAACATAACCTTAACCATATGTGAATTCCCAGTTTGTGGGGAGCCGTGCCGAGCCACACAGTCCCCCTAATTTCCCCGTAAACTCGTGTACTGGAGTTTGTGGGAAGCTCACGAAATCTGTTTGTTTCCATACTCGGGCCGAGAGTGACCCCGTTAGAGGGCCGAATACTTACTTTGTGGCCCCCTTCTCGGGCCCCTCGCGCGCCCCAAACTAATTTCTACTCGGGCAGGGGTGGCCAAGGGTTTGATCCGGGTAACCCTAAGTCCGGGTAGACGGAATAGAAACTGATAGGAGGCTGATCAAAGACGGTCGCCAAGCCCTGCGGCGCCCAGATCAGGTTGTAGGGGCACCCTTGTTAGAACCTGATAGGGAGCTGATCTTTGGTCCGGGCGCCCCTAGAGCGTTTCCGATCGGGAAGCGAGCGAAGTCCGCCATGAGCCATTGACGACCAGTTTACGGTTTTCTTGACCAGTATTTGATGGTGGCACGAGACGAGAATATGAGTGCCTTCAAGTATTGAAGAACAATCAATGTCGCAATGAAAATGGGATACTCCAGTGTTCCAGAAGCAAAACTCGAATCTTCGCTTTTCTGAACTCGGGAAGGCAAGAATAGTATATTTCGCACCGGGTTTATGAGGTTGTAGCTAGCTTCTAGACGATTCGTTTCCAGCCTGAGCCGCAGGCGAAGGTCGATATAATCGCACGGAAGCGGAGAACCTCATGAACTCGTTGCGAATAATACTTTTACAATTTTTTAAGCACCCAAACATCGGAAAATTGCAAAACACGTTTTCGACGATAGCTCAGATACAAATTCTGACACTTACGCCCCTTCTCACGAAAAATAGATGATGATTTTCCAACCTCAAAATCGCACCCGTATATTTGTCCGTCATAATTCGCCAGTCGAATCTAACAATTGTTATGAAACCAGTTACGATCATGACAGTGCTTGAAGGATGCAAGAGCGAAAATCACTCCAATACACAAATCGTGAGCCACCCTTAGTGAGCTTACACCATCCCAAATCGTTCGAAGAATGTACGTGGAATGCACCAAAATGAAACGCGAGAAGGATGCAAAGAGTAAAAAAAAAAGAGTACGAATGCAGGTCAGCGATTCACAACTGCGCAAAATACGATTGTCATGTATCGGTACACACAGATACAGACAGCTTTGACGTTCGTTTTGACTGACGACGTAACTCTGCTTCGGTACATTGTGTACTATTCGTACTACTAGTACACGCGACATGTATTGCATTCTATCGAGAAAGTGAGATACGCGTCAAGGGATAGATGCGTCTATCGGGAAGCTCTAAAGAATCGTATTCGAAGAGTCCCTCATAAATTTCGAAGCGGACGCTCATGGGGTCCAAAATCGCAGTCTCGAGTGCATTTTTTAGATATATTTGTATCCCTCTTCCTCTCGCTCTTTCACCTTCCTCCATACCTTTTCCTACTACTATACACATTGTAAAGATTTACGACGAATAAGCGGAGATTGTTTGCGGCGATCTGTAAAAAAAAAAATACTCGGCTTCCAAGCTCACGGTAAATCTCCATAACGATCGGCGTGTCTCTCTATCTGACTCCTCGTTATTTCTCGCTGTCTACCTCTGAATCTACCTTCCAAAATTCATGAACTCGTGTTTTGGTATAACGGAAGCATTTTCCTGAATCTATTCCGTACAGCTCTCGAATCATCGCCCAGCTCTCTGGTTTCAATGTTTCGGATGATTATTCGCGCGAAACGGGACGATATCAAAAAGTATCTATATGTATGTTTGCTATAACCAAGCGGTACAGCTGACTCGATTTTCGCGAGCGTATGATGCGAAATCAACAGCCGAGAGCTATCCAAAACAACAACATCAACAACAACAACAGCAGCAGTAGTAACAACATCAACCAGCAAGCACAGTAGTCGAGTGCATTGAATAATTTACTTTTCTCTGTGAATTTCGTGTTGCTCATCCATCCGAAAGCGATTCGATGCGTGGCTTTATCGCGCGCCAAAACTCACTCGTCGAACAACATTCCTCGCGAATGAACGAACTCACACACACACACACACACACACACACACACACACACACACACATCTTATATACATCAACATACACAGATACAGGTATAGAGACAAGAATTCAATTTGTTTCGACGAAAGTTGGCAAACGGACCAGCGAGGGTGAAAATTAATTCAATCCTAAACAGCAATCATTAACTTCCGCGGATAAGCGCACAACTGAAACAACATCCGAAATCGTCTCTCAAACTATTTCCACCTGCTTTCGAACGTACTACAACTGTTGTTACCAGAGTCCTGTCTGTATGTATGTATGTATGGATAAAAACGCAGTTCAGAGCATCGAGATTGACGTTGCACACGCGAGATACAATTTCAAGCTTGCAAAGAGTTGCTCCGACCTGTTTTACCGACTGTCGGTAAAGTAGTATATACATATATATAGAAAGAGAGAGAGAGGAGTTGGGGGCAATTAATGTTGGTAGGCATGCAATGCCTCAGTGAGCTCGCAACAATCAGTTTGCAGAGTGAGTACATGCGATTGAAAAGTAAGGGTAGTAGTTGTACACTCGAATCCCACTTGTAGCGTAAACTCGGTACAAACTGCTATGCCAACTTGAGTATATAGGAGGTAACAATCGGTGTTATAGCTCTCTCGCGCAATCCGAGTAAGGGATCGAGGGATAGAAGTGAATCGCCAAAACTCTCTGTGCGGTATATAGCTAGGTAAATGGTAAGGTGGTAGTGGTAACACGGATCGAGCTTTCCGGTCGCGAGCTTGCGATGTATACTCTCGAGTGTATTGCACCCGCCTATCACGTTTCGATTTTCTACGTCAAACTTGAATATACATTCGTTGATCCAAAGTACCTGATCGTGATTTTCTACACCGAAATTTTTAAATTTTACACACACACACACTCACACACACATGTACACATACACAAACACAAATATATACAGATGTTCGGCTACACTTGGCTGGGCTTCGAGAAGATGAAAGAGTCTCGGAATTTTGGAAAAAGGATATATTGCAAGCTTCGAGTGTTTCAGGAATGTACGTGTGTTCATGTGTGTGTGTGTGTGTAGATACAGAAGAGAGATGCAAGAGCGAGAATGAATGTGCACGTCCTCGAGCGATCGAAATAGATATATATGTAGCAATACAGAGCAGAGGACCAGTGGATCGTGTACCTCTCGTTCTTCTCAATTGAATTCTCCGAACGCTACTGCTACTGCTGCATTCGAACTGGCTCTCGGGGTGAATTCGAAGAATTTTCCGCTCGTTGTTACGAAAGAGTGAGTGAGAAGGAGGAAGATTTTGTACAACTATAGAGTTCTCGATACATGAGCTATATCGCGAGTCCAAACTAACTTCATTGGACCCTCGGTAAAATTCCTGTGTCGTGTTAGATTAGGAGGTTAGGTGTAGATAAAGTCGCCGTTGGTTGTAATCTAATAGTTCGTTTATCATCAATGTCTACTGGCAATCGAGAATCAGGTATTAGTCGAGTCAACGATCTGACAGTTGCTGAAAGGTGGTGAAAAGCGTTTCATTCTCGAATGACTTGTTGTGGAGGAATCAGGTTGGTCACATTATGTATGTAACCCTAAGCGAGAAGCTCTTTGAGGATCATTTATGGAATTGCAAGGCCTTTGAGGGGACGAAGGCATCCGCAGAACTGGGTTAAAATGTCTTACTTCAATTCCTGTACCGATTTACCATTCCAGAGATTTTGAATGAGTTATTGTAGGGTTCCAAAATCCCTACTGATATTGTATCACGAAGTATGGACTTCCTTTTGATTCCGACTGGTTAATCGTACATCCGGCTCATCTTGGGAACAATCACTCGAAATTACGTATGGTTGTTGGAAATGTTATGATCCATTAACTGAAAATGGTAGATAGTTCGGTGACTATGAACCTATTCTTGATCGATTATTGAGGTTGGAACAGAAGCCAATGATGTCTATAGCAAAAGGATTTCGTTATATTGGCCGAACAAAAGAGTTACATGATTTGTGCAAATCATAAATGACTCGGGAACGAAACAGATTGGGATCTCTCCACCTCCGAATTGCATGAGATGTCCAAGATCTATATTCACCAAAGTAGTATGGTGCTATGCCTGATATAAGATTGAAATCTCGGCTATCAAATCACGATCCACATATGGAATTAGGAACACCCAGGGCCGCATTTAGGACTGCTGCCGCCCACTTAAGGAATTCGAAATCTCGGAGAATTATTGACTGCACAAAGAATAGGTCTGACAAAGAACTATGAACTAATAAGTTGTTGAACTATTCAATACTCCAATACTTTATCAATCATAATAATGACATTCAATTTAGTATTTGAACATTGGCGATCGTTAATAACAATTCAGTATTATAACAATAAAAAAGAAGTCCCCAGTAAATTCGTGAGCAATTACACTAGATTTTTGAGAATGATGAGGATAAAGCAATTGGAAAGTCTGGACAGGTCCAATATATTGTTGATAATTCTCGCAGTGAGAGGAAACGTCGATCTGATGAAGATGAAGATTCAAAGGAAACTTCATTATCCAATCGAGATCATTCACGTACCCAAGTACATTTTGCCATCTGGGATAGACTTTTAGCAAATTTGCGCCAACGAAATGACAGCTACATTCGTTTGGAGGGAAATTTCGGATTTTCAACAAAACTCCAAGTTCTGGACAATGAGCAAAGTCTGAGCAAAGGGAAAATTCTTGTCGCCAAATTTACTGATGATTTGGTATAGACAATCTTGGGCTTGAATGTCAGTATCTCGCTAGTTACTTGAAATCTGGAAAAATTCAGGATCCGTCTGCTCAAGAGTTGCTCATATTGATTATTCAGAATCAATTTCGAGAAATATACCCTAACATTCACATGAGTCTTGTGATGTTCTTGTGTATGATGACAAGTGATTGCAGTGGAGAGAGGTGATGTTCTCTTCTTCGAAGGGTGAAGAACTATCTGCGATCCACGATGAGTGATCGGAAACTCATTGATTTTGCCATATTATGTATTAACTCAGATTTGACGTGCCAACTGGATCATGAGTCGCTTACTGATGAATTCGCAGAGAGAAAAGCGAGAAAAGTTTTGCTGTAAATAGAAATATCTAGTGCAGTGTAAAATAAAATTTCAATCTTTTATACATTTTGTCATGACTTTCATTCTCTCACCAGAGTGTTTCTGACAGATCCCATAATTTTTTTCCCAAACTCCGATTTTTCCCGAAAAAGTGCCGCCCCCTAGCCCATGCTTGATGCTGCCGCCCCTACGCACGGGCGCACCCCTCTTGATTTTCCGGAGTGAGTACCCCTACTGTGGCAATTCGGAAATAATGAAATTCACTCGGCCACGATTGAGATTCTCACATCCAAAGAGTAAAGCTCATAATGCCGCTACGAAGGGAAGTTCACTCAGAGAAATTGAGTAAACCCATGCTTGTTTCAGAGTATATCAGAAAGTGAGGTTAGGAGCACGTGTTGCTGAGAATTCATAAAAATTGGATCAATCAATTCATTGATATATCTTCCTCTGTCTTCCCTCCCAAATCCATTCCGGGTACATCGGTATCTCACAGAAAGACAAGGACTGTACACAACTCTACAAGAAATACAACCCAAGAAAGCAAGTACCGAGTAATATCAGCCCAACAATCGACCTAACCGTGCATAACGAGCCATATTTTTTCCATCACCCTTCCAAACCCACAAACTAAAACATAACACAACACACGGAACAAGTGTGTGTATACATGAAGTTAAGAAGCACCTGAACTGCACGGTTCCCACGTGTGGCTTGCATATCACCATACATCGCCAACATCATCGCATCGTCGTCGTCGTCGTCGTCGTACATATATTTGCTATATGCCACCTCGAAGAGTCAAGTCATATAAGTCGGTATAAGGCGCTGATGCTCCCTCGCGCGTGCTTCCGCCCGTCCGCCTTTCCCACACCGCTATACATATACATATACTCTTCATGCACGCGCGAGCGACCTTGCCCCTTTCGCACTGCATATTCTTGCTTGCCCAAGCTATACGATACGGTATATCTTAACTTGTACTTGTGTAAGTATATCATACTCCCTTTTTGCTATGCCGGCAATTTTTCACCTCTCCATTTTGTGCATTAATTCTTACGGGTCTAATAGAGGGATAGCAGGAAGCCTCCCGGTTACTTATATGTCTTGTACTTGTAAGATAGGCTTTAGGGCTCTCTATGAGCGTTGATGTGTCACGTGTTTTGGTGAACTTCGTACCCTACCTCATTTCTTACCTCCTGATGGTTTTTGACTCGTAATGAGCAGCAGCTGTGGTCGCTGTCGTGCGGCTCATCATTATTGAGGTCTGAAATTGTTTTCGTCAGTCGTGGCTCTTACTGGTGGCTTATTGGTGTTATGTATCGAAAGATTTATCCGAATGATACCTTGCGGGACTTCAGAAAAATCTCGGTAGTTGGTCCTGTTGGGATCAGATCTTGATGATTGATTCCTTCGGATAGTGATTAGATCTTCACCGATCCACGTATGGGACATGGATCAACTTCTCTGAACTTTCAAAATCATCTCGTTCAGATGAAGCGATCTAAGAGAATTTGGTCAAATAGTCCCTTCATATTGAAGTAACCTAATTCAAAGTCCGAGCTCATCACGGATTAACTTCTTCAACTACTTTGCCTCAAATGACTATTTTATCTCTCCTATTCCATCATGTGCTTTCAAACCCTTCCTCAATTCCCATAAATTGATCTACATTATTACATCCCACAAAAGTGTCCGTCAAACCAGTGAGAGGTGAGAAAAAGTCCAACCACGCAAACTTCCGGGGCATACCAAGAGAGAGACTTTGGGATCAACGGGCTCGCACCCGTGATTCATTTCGATCATGCAACCCTCTTTTTGAGTGAATTTATCGTCCTGGGATTTTTGTACAAATAACCTCAAATACAGCGACAACCTTGCCGAAAAATCCTGAACACTGCTATGATGGGGTCGTACATCTGTTATCCCGAGAATAATCTTCCAATAAAAAAACTTGGACACAATTTTGGTTAATCACATCAGTAAGCTCGAGCTTATCGTACCCTAATTCATTCCGGAGCTCACACCTTGTAGCGGCCCGAAGGTCGTGCTACTCGTCCCGGACCTGGAATCGAGACTAGTGTTTCTGATCTTCCTCAGCTCTTTGAGCCTAGCTCGGCCCCTACAATTTCGTCGTGGGCCGTGCTAGGATAATTCGCATCCGTCCGATGGGCCAAGCCGACCATAAGCTGACGCACGTTTTTTGAGTTCTCTCCTGCAATCTTCTTCAAAGGACAGAAAATTTGGTCCCGTTTGACTTCTACCACTCCAGAAAAATTGCATAGGTCCTGCTGCTCCAGTCGGAGTAGGGTCTACTCTGTAAAGGGGATGACAGACAACTCGCTACAACGAGTATCTCACGATGCGACATCGCCCGAAAATACACGATATTCATTCCTGCGTATCTAATTATCAATGGATTAGATTCATTCCTGCAGTAACAGCCATGGATCATGGAAATTGATCAAATTAATTGATAATTGGGTTCGCAGTAATGAATTTCGTGTCTTGTCGGGTGGTGTCGCACCGCTAAATTCTCGTCGTAACGCGTTATCTGTCATCACTCTAAGAGAATCAGACGCATTGAGTTCGATTAAGACCTCTCCAATAGGTCGTCCTCCATGATTTGATGTTTGCCATCTGCAATGATGAAGGATAATGATCGAAGTTGAAGGTTATGTACAGATAAACAATATGAGGGAGGTTAAGTTAGGTTGAGTTGGGCTAGCTGTGGATATCCGACGATTTTATGTATGAGAAAGAAGAGTGACATGAAATAGTTCAGGTGACGTAAAGTCATTGAAGAACAATGAAACATCTAAGGTTATGTGCAATGCACGTGTTAGATAAAGTGGTTAGGAGTGATGTTGAGGCAGTACTGTTGTAGCACGGCACTGAATGTAAATTTGTGTGCTTGAAATTCAACCTTCATGTAGCTGTCAGATGTACCAGTTATTTTGGATGGCGGAAGAATTCTATCTTGATGAATCTCAGAACCTTTCAATGAGTACTCACGAATGGAAGATGGCGGAGTTTCAAAACATGTTCATTCACTCAATTGATCATGATGGACATTCACTTTGAATCCTTCAATTTCTGTTATTTCTTGTTTTTTCATTGCTTCTACCGTGCTATCAGAATGATCTTGGCATCCTTCGGTTCATCATCAAACAGCCAAGGTTCACCGTTCCTTGTTTCAAATTTTTCGATACCTTCAAATGGATGATTCCTCTATTCCATGGAGAAGATGAGGTAGCAGATGCAAAAACAATCCAATCGGTGAGTAGCACATAAGGAATCGAGCCAGACTACCCAATTCTCTCTCTCTCTCTCTCTCGATTCGTCGTGATTCAGAGGAATGTTCGGGAATGAAGTTGGAGGCAGGTTATATATGTATATAGGTAGTAACTGCGGCGCCGCGGGCGTGATCTGGCGTCGCGCCCGATGTTTTGCATGTCGGCTTGCAGTTGCTCACATCCTCCCTCACTTCCTCCTACTTTCTCTAAAGTGCGAACCGATTTATGAGCTTAGAAGCTCGTCTAACATATCTATACTTATAGCCTCGTACGTGATGTCTGCGTCATCTTCATGCATACATGCAGGCATTGGATGGAGGGGTGTGATCATTCCCTAGCCGTGTCTCTAATCTCTGATCTAGGGGTCGTGTTTGCACCAGAGTTAGTTTGAGAGGTACATCTTAATCGTGGATTCGTGATAGGATGCAACAGTTTATCGTCTTGGGTAGTGTGAAATGTCTCAGTATCGAAATTCTAGTTCTGACTGAAATTAAACAGTTGAATAATCACACATGATGTATATTATCCCTTTCAGCACGTGTCCTACTTCCGCACGCGGGACAATTTTTTTTCTTCATAATCACATGTTATCTGGATCAAAATTGCGTGTGAGAACTGAAATTAGAGACTCTGAGAAGTTTTATTTCCCACCTTCAATGAGCGCGCAGAATTAGATATCAGAAAAATTCTGGTGGGATTTGGAACTTGAGAGACTCACGTGATTTTTCGAAATTCCCAGAATTTTCCTTCAATGTATATCATAGTTATCGCCAACTTATTGTTACAGTTTCAATCTATGATCATGGTCATTCGTATTAGAAGAGTTAGGCTACTTCTTGCAGGGCTCTGATACAACTGATCTTTTGTTCGATCGAACCCAAACAATCGATTAGGAATATCAAATCGCACAATATCAGTTTCCAGCTTCGTATCGATCATGTATACGGTTTAAAAGACACTTCCAATTCACGAAAACCAAACGTTGTATTCTTACAAAGTCACCTTTCAACATTCATGAGATTTAACATGAATCATTCGAATGATCTTTCTCATTGAATTAACTGTCATATCAAGGACTCACATAGCTAAAACGAGTTTCATGCATAGCATTCCGAGAGCTATATACCTACACTTTGCATCTCAATCATGCAAAGAGTACACAGAGGTATCTCTCAAACAAACCAAAAAACTGCGACTCGTCCAAATATAGAGTCGACAATATGAACCTCCGTCACTGCATCTGTTCGAATTGGAATGATTGATTGCCTCTCCGACATCATCGATCCCTCATATTCGATATGCAACCAGTTATATGTATGCTATATATTATAGGTATATAATATAGGTGTATGGTAATACAAGATGCAAATCTACAGAGGACGAATTCCGAGTGCATCGATATCCGATAATCTAATACAGTATTCCGAAGCATATGACCTAAATCTCCTTGAACTACCACATACCTATACGTCATCCCTAAATACCCGTCACAATCAAAGAGTCGTTTGCTGAAGAGATGGATTATCTAAAACCTTCCTATGTACAATAGATCCTCATCAGCAACGTGTTGAATGAAAATTCATGTATCAACCACTAAAAACCCCCTTCCTTTACCATCCTTCAAGCCCAATGTAAATGGGTACCAGAGCATAGAATGACACGTGCATTCGAAGCCCCATTATTATTAGACATAACCTACAAAAGGGGTTTAATGGCCAAATGCAAACAGACGTGTCGGCCGTATCGGTGAGCCATGAAAGTGATATGTGACCGTTCACGATCTATATGTACCAAGTATAGAAAGATCAATGCTTCGAGTAATACAACACGATAGGGACATACAACAGGTGCACAACGTGTATAAATATATGTATTTTGAAAGAGCAGCCACTCGCTCATGCGTCGAATTGAACGAGCCATTCGTCTTCTCTCGAGCCATCTGTTTCGGTGACGTGAATTTTTCATCGTTGAGTCCCTAGCTCTGCCTATTTGATGGATAGTTTCATCTAAAACTACCAGACAACGCGATACCTAACCTCCAAATTCAGAGCTTCTGCTATAATATTTGCATGAGCTATCATCTACTGGGTAAACGTTTGTCTTTGCGAATAATTCCAGCAATTAGTGAGACCTACTGTAGCGTAGTGATGATATCCTAACCTATAACAACGAAGAATAGCAAAATCTAAGAGGGGTTTGATGAATGTTGGAAGGAAAAAAATCTTGCAAGGAGGGTTGTTGGAATAAGGGAGCTTACGCCATTGAATTATTCACGCGGATGATAGAACACAAGTGGGTATACCTTGATATATATGTTATGAATCGGGGTAAGATGTATGTTAGGGTAAAGGTAGAGAATGTGTAAAGGAGCCTTGGGCGTTTCCGCACAGTGTCTATATTATGTGCATGAATGAAAGAATAAAGACGGATAGAGATAGATGCGCGTGCGAAAAGTCGAGTTCGTCGCGAGGCATGAGTGTTAGGTTGAAGAAGGAGTATGCGAGGAGTGCGCCATTAAAAGTAAAAATGTGCAAAACGTGTGGCATGCACGTATAGTATACTGGCTTTAAACACATGGGGTCACTGTACTCGTAGATGTGTGTAGAATTGCTTGGTAAGTGATACGGGTGACTTTTGAGAGTTTCTATGAGTTTTGGAGGTTAGAGACACCGACATGGATTTCATTTTAATACTGGCCTCTAGAGCGTGTCTGACCAATGAGCAAAAGTATAGTGAATTTGGGATTCTTCAAAGTTCCCATGATTAGATTGATTGTTATGTATTGATGAAAGGTGTTGATCACGGGTTTAGACTAGATCTTAGGCCACATAGCTCAAGCTCGTCTATTTCAAATCGAGTGGCGATTGCGAGATAATGATTATGGCTTGTCTCGACTCCTCAGCGAGCTCCTCAGAAAATGATGCAATGTTTTGAGATTTTTATTCTCACGTGGCTCTACATGCTATTGTATATCTCATTCCTGTTGACAATGTGCACCAATTTCCTTAGGTTTCCGAACGAATCAAACTGACATGATGAATCTCATAGAGGTTCTTCTTCTAAACTTATGTTTGATCCGATCGAATAGTGAATATTGGAGTACCCCCGGAATAATTGCCCAGAAGTCTCACTCTATGTCTTGTTTCATCGAAATCAACAGACGGTTATTGATAATAAGTAAGGAAGAGTGGGGCGAATTAGGACAAGCTAGATAGCTCGCTTGTGGGTGAGTCTAGGCTTCCGCCGCATAAAAACATTCTCAATACCATCACAGACAATGGTTTTTATCCCGGTTGGACCTCCCGAAACGATATTGGGAGGCCACGCTGACGTAGGGGTGCTTTTTGGGGGCCTCACGCGGTTTATTTTGGGAATGCAAGAGTTTAAGCTGCTCCTGCATAACTGGACGGACTTCATCGCCATTTGAGGGTCAAAAACTACATTACAAAACAAAGATTTTTAGCCATCGTCGGTCAAAATCGGCCCACTTGAACTCAAGTAATCGCAATTTTGCGAAAAAAACGCTTGGTGGCATATTAGGACAAACTGGACGGGGCGAATTAGGACAATGCTGAACCTCATCTAAAATCGGTCGACCGATCGTGTGCCCATCTTTTTCGAGGTTAATTGCGCGTATCGAAGCGCGTGTGTGTTTCATCGAGTTTTTCGAAGCGCGGGTGGTCGAGGGTGAGTTAGATTATTGCAAACGGGTGAGAAAATCAAGTTACGATGTCTAATGATGGTCTTAGGAGTCAGATTAGAGGTCAAAAGTCGCTCTCGCCGTGTTCCAAGATAGTCCTCGATTTACGCATTTTCAATCTCGCATTCGCTGATATCGGGTTGATTGTCGCACACTATCATTTGGATTGGTGACAGAGGACGAGTAAGGGTACCTCCAATATGAAGAAAAACTAATGGAAGTAGACTCTTAGAGGCTGCAAAACGATTGCTTATTCCTAAAGACGGTTGTGCGCCAATAAAGTGCCTGATTCAATAATGTTCCAAATTGACATAAAAACAGCCCGCTCGTTGAGGCTCTGGGAGGATGTAATAGTCTCAGGCGGGTTTCCCTCTTGGTTCTGGGTTATTACCACGTGTTTTGATGAGCAAATGCGACTCTAATAGGAGAGGAATAGTGCAGTGTACCTCGATTTTCAAAGGCTGTCCTAATTTGCCCCCAAAACTGTCCTAAAGTGCCCCCAAACGCGGGGCGAATTAGGACAGATTTTTTTTCTCAAACTTTAAAAAAAATTATGAAAGATATGAGCTTGGGGTCTGAAAATTTTTTTACAATATATTCAATAGTTGAACTTTCAAGTCCCGTAGTGCGCCTATCCCCAAGTATCGCCAGATAGCCCCACTGCAAAACCTGTCCTAATTCGCCCCACTCTCCCCTATATATCTCATCGAGGCATTATGTTGCTACTCCAGCACTCATTACTAGTTATAACCAACTTCCAAGTCATATTGATCTTGAATAGGGATTCGATTGAGATTGACACGTGATATGCCACGGTATATCATACAATTTAATGAAACAAATCAATTTCTTCTGTTACAGGTCAGTGGCTAACATCCATGGTCTCCACAATTTCCTCTTCGTCTTGTGAGTATAGACTCATTACGAGGCTGTCTCGGAACAATTTATTCACACTGACAACAGACTCACTCTCCACACATTCCCCCACGATCAATGAGGTTATGAGATTTTAATTGAGACCAAGATTGAGCTTCCATACAGATTAAATCATGAAAGGAGTCATGAAAATCATTACCAACCCCTCTTTCACAAACCCTCATCACATTCTGTCATTTCACTAAATCGTACATCAATCATTCAATCCAAGTCACGGAATACGTAATTAATTTCCCACAGGTTTATGATCCCCGCTCTCATTACATATTTCATGCGCTCGCTCTTCTAGTACATGTACATTTATGCATGCATATATCATATTGACGTGTAGATGATGTATGCATACATGATACCGAGCTATGTACGGAGACACAACTCACGAGCATGAATATTTGATTGATCTTAATTACAGGATTGTACAGGGGTCACACATTTGTTCATCGACCTCGATGTTTTAATTGCGTTGGCCTGCTTCCGATCTCATCAGTTTTTGTATATAATGAAATCTCATGCGGAATGTCGAGAGTGATTCGCGCTCTGATCAGATAGCAAATTTTGCAATCTATTTATTAGTACCACATTTATGAGTTGCATCAATCATGTGTCATCGTCATTTCAGGTAATAATGGATGAGAATGAGAATTTTTGATAATTTTGATTGGATTCGTGAGTTTGGAAACCACGTGGCATACCAATATTTGACTACGAATTCTGATTTTTTCTGACTTTTAGAGTCAGATAAAGATTCCTCACTGACATCAAAAATCGTATGACATTCTTAAATTCTTATTCGAAGGTTGAGAATCCATGCCAGAACGAATCCTTTTACCACAAGAAAATTTAAATTTAGTTCTGGAATGATACTGCTGGGATGTGCATATTCAACTCACCAAAATAAACCAGGATCATTTCTCGGATGGCAATAGCAATGATGATATCTGATATCTTGGGTCAATATTCCACATTCTAGACAGCTTAGTAAAAATTCCAAAAATCTTCAGCCCTGTTACAAGAATCATCCTACTTTGAAGCTAGCCTTCATTTTCATCGAAGTTGTCTGAAATGAGTTGTTACAACACGGTCAGTCAATATCGCATTCTATGATGTAATTCCGGGACTCACAGCACAAGGTAGAGCTAACCATATGGGCGAATACGCACGTTCACATATTGATTATTGTTTTTCATATATGAGGAACCAGTGTCATTAGCTACCATACACACGTGGGCCTAAATATTTCCAATCTTGTTCCAGGAATTCATCGACTCGAATACCAAACATACTGTACTGTCTCTTCTTACCTCAGTATTCTTGCGAGATCACTCAGTACTTCCCGAGTCTATTCCTAATTCTTCCAAAGGAGTTTTGGTATTTTGGAAGCTGTTCCTGCTCATTTTCTCGGTCATATCTCCTTTAGGGAATTATTATTGTATTGCGCAAACGACTTTTCTATTCAGAATATCTTCTTGGACTCATCCCCAAACTACGATAACTAAAAACAACAGTTTTCAATAACTCAAAGCAATATATTGAAAGTATGGAATGAACTTCTACCGTTTTGATCAAAATCCGTCTACCTCATAGTCTTTCCATTACCACTACAGCAATCATCATACAACCACCACACATCCAGGGAATCGACATACTATGTACATACAACCAACCACTCAAGATGTTGGCTCAAGAGTAACCCCAAGTGTACACACAGGCATTAGAGAGTGAGTGCGATTACGCTTGACGAGTATGGGTTACAAAATCGAGAACAGCTCAACACCGAGATTCACTCAGAATACGCATTCGCTTATTAACCCTATACTATACTACTACCAACACTTACATAAACAGTCTTAGCATACATTCATCAGGGTTTAACCAAAGCGCACTATTACTCGACGCTCCAATGATGATTCGTCAGGTGGCAGTAGTACTGAGATATATAACTTGAAACATTTGCACTTCTGAGCGGATATACGATTATCAAACAGAGAGTAGAGAGTTGATGGTTGGTATGCTGAGCTAGCAGTATTATTGCACATAGACAGAGACATAGACACACTCTTATACATACCATGGCTTCGTGGTAGAAAAGTAAACCAAAGGTTTGAGAATTCTAGGTATATACCATGGGAACAAAGCTACTCCTCCTTCACAATGTTTATGAATTTTCCCCCCATTGCAGTGTATACGAAGAACATTGCGGAGAATTGCCGTATTACGGTTAGCATTTCCCATGGGACCGCTATACTAAACTCGCTTGTACAGCCTCATTATCTTTCACACTATATAGTAGGCGGTCCTGTTCTCGATTCTTGCGCTTCTTTTTGTGTACACACAAAGTAGTTCCCATCGTCTACACTACAATACAATATAATACGATACATTTTACTATATGAGTAGTTCCGTTGAAACTTTGATATTTGGAGGCCGAAAATGAGACAAACCCGAATCCCACTTCTTTTTCAAACATATTATGTGAGATTCAACTCGCGCATGAGTTTGAAAATATCCACTCATCGGTACCATAAGGATAACAAGGAAGCGTCGCACGGAAAGTTGACATTTGACACTAAAATTGATCTCACGGCCAAACGATTCAAGCTACATTCTTGAGATTCTGGAATTTTCATTCGGTCATCAGATACTTTGAGAAAAAACTTAATAGAGCCTCCGATATCTCACGTTCAAGGGTCGCACTAGTACCACACGAAACTGACCAAAAAATTCATCAAAACTAGATTTTTGCGGAAAAGTACTCCCCGAAGTGTGAAAATCAATTCTTTTGGAATTCTGAGACCTGGAAAAGCTGTGCCTGGCGATTTTCTTTGAGAATAAATCGGTACGGAAAGGCCTGGAATGAGGCGAATACACTTCTCTCGAGGAAAACTGAGGGAGTAAAATATTAGGGGAAATTGAGCCTCAAAATTTACGTGCTCAGCGCACACACAAAAAGTGGTCTTTGGGCTCTCATAGTAATGGAATTTGGTGCTGAACACTATGATATTTAGGGTATTTGCCTGCCCGAATATCAATCGAGCCTCATCGCGAAGCTTTACACCCGGGAGGGTCGAAAAAATGAATAAAATAATTAAAAAAAATAATTTTAAAAATTCGCTTTTATAAACATAATAGCAACGCAAAATGTGAAAATAATCTTGAATCTCCTTTCTGCATCTAGCATAGATGTTGGCTAAGCTTACTGACTTACATGCTCCAAGATGTTCATGATTTTATGAATAAATATGACAAAAGCGTGGGTTATAAACTTGATTCATCAACATTAGTCTTCATGATGTAACCCACGCTTTTATCATATTTATTCATAAAATCATGAACATCTTGGAGCATGTAAGTCAGTAAACTTAGCCAACATGTATGCTAGATGCAGAAAGGAGATTCAAGATTATTTTCACATTTTGCGTTGCTATTATGTTTATAAAAGCGAATTTTTAAAATTATTTTTTTTAATTATTTTATTTTCATATTTTTAGTTCATATCTAATAATTTAAAATGGACCATAATTCAAAAAATTTAATATCAGGCTAAAGCTTTGGATAATCTTTGAAATTTCTCTGGCTGATTATAATGAAGAGATGTATCCATTTCTGCATAAGTATTGGGATAAAAAGGGCTGTAGAGTACAAATGGATTAGTCAGGAGTGGAGCGATCAGCCACGGTTGATCCCAAATTATGCTTCTTGTCATGTACAGCAAACCGGTAACTTTGTAACGAATGCCAAGTTATTGGCAAATCAAATTCAGGAGGCTGTATATAGCTTATTGACAACATCAGTATATCTCTATCAATTAATATTCCATAACACTTTACAAGTCAGAGCTCAATCATGAATAGGGATATCTGCTAATTCTAATCAGTCGAGCGATGCTTCATGCTTGTAAGAAACTGAATAATCCTTGAGCCCTCTGTGCCTGCTGATACCGGACTAATACTTTGTTATTATTGTTGCAGAATTGTAAACATCTACACAGAAACCATTG
Source organism: Eretmocerus hayati (assembly GCA_029851415.1). Taxonomy (NCBI): domain Eukaryota; kingdom Metazoa; phylum Arthropoda; class Insecta; order Hymenoptera; family Aphelinidae; genus Eretmocerus; species Eretmocerus hayati. The sequence continues at coordinate 11,611,028 of CM056741.1, forward strand.
GAGTGGTGGAATTTAGTTGAAAATGACTGCTAAATTTTTGTAATGGATGTGTCAGTGCTAGAAAGCATCCTTAGGAGTGTAAACGAACAAGCACTTGGTACGCATGGAACTATTGCAACTGATGTTCACAACAAAAGTGGTCTATTCCGTCACCAATCTGGAGTTCTGAGCAATGGCATACCTAATTAACATTTAGGAGAGAGATTGATGGCAGTTACTAATCAATTGACACACAGTGTCCCATGAAATACAATTCATCGCTCTGTTACTGCTTGATCAAAAACTGTGACTTGATTTCTCTACCGTATGCAAAACTTGATTGCGTACTAGAAGATTTAGCTCCTCACAGCTATGAAAAAATATAGAACTATCAATCACCTGTCAGTAATTCTACTGGTCTGAACATTTGTTATTCTAATACTCTTCTCAATCATCTGCCTTGACACTGTTCACAAATTCATCTACAAATTGACGAAGATGAGATTCATCGCAGGATAGATCAAGAACTGAAACACATTAATAAAATCACTTCATCACACAAAATATCTGCACTGAGCTGCAACCTGCAACAGCATCATATCACGCGGTGAACAATCGTAGAGGTTATGGGTATGTAATTTTCGCGGCGTGCAGCAACAATAAGCGGGCAGCTCGGCCAGGCCGGCGGGCGAGAGCATTGCTTTTTACCGTAATCACTGATGATCATTTATTAGTGCAAATTCGAAAGATAGCGAGGATCTCTCAGCATCTCCGGCTGATCGGCTGATGTGCTATATGGTGCTATATATGTGCTCTGCTTACAGCTGTGAGTTGTGTTGTGGCTCTCCCCTCGATCTGCGCACAAAGCCGCGTTTGCGTTTACACAATGTAAAATCGCGCATCAGAGCATTCAGAGCCTCGACACCAACACAACAATACCAAAGTGTGTCAATGACACGCTCACACGAAGTTCCCCGACAAGAAATCTTGTCTCCACGCGCCCGAGTTCAATAAAAGCGAATAAAAACCACAGCGCATGGAACTGACATTCTAACCCCTTTTTCGATGATAGGTATTTTTTTTTTGGCGACCCTGGATCACCAAACTAATGATTGCGCCAAAGAAGCACCAGAAAATATGTCGAAAATGACCTGTACGAATTTTTCCCCAAGTGTTTTGAGGGTTTGTACAAGCAGGCACACATTATTTCAAAGTTCCAACGGGACTACTCATATACCATCGTCGTCATTGCGGTGCTCTTTTGGGGAATGCAAGTATTAGTCGTTCTATTTCCCTCTTTCTCTCACTGCTCTCGTTTGTCTGACGTAATCGACGCATTTCCTACATCGTGGAGAGTCATAATCTGAGAGCGTATATAGCAGAGAATATGGCCCCGAGCCAGAGTTGCACTCGTGAAAATAGACCCGAAGACTCTTGCTTTGTGTATGTTTATATAACTATAGATATGTATGGGTTGGTGTTATGTATGTACTATATATTAACTACAATGTGCGTCTGTTTTCTGTTAGCTATTTTCTACGAACTCGAACTTGCAAAGTCTACGAGCCGTATACCTTTATGATTTTTGCCCTGGGCAAGATTCGCGAGAGGTTATGTCTGTCAGTGTATAAACTAGTATCTTCTGATGCTTTAGTTGGGAGATACTACATGGAGGGATGATCCGCGTTGACATTATACGAGGTTTCGTAATATCATGTCCGAGTTGAGGACATGGCTTATTAGCCAATGGCGTAGGATGACGTGGTACTGAAGAATAATGTGATGCTTTGGACAACCGGAGCGTGAAATTTGATCTGGCTCTCGAGTGAAGTGAGAAGATTTCTCTTGAAGATTCGAGATTCTCATGGACAGTTATTGTTTCTTGCGACCTCACTCAATTTTTCATGAGAAAAGTGAAGGAATTTGCTGAGGGAAATCAGCTCGTCTAACCTCTAAACTTCCAATGGTTGCATTCCGTATTTAATACTCAATCCTTATTGATCAGTCGAAGTATGTTCTACTTGATTGATTACAACAAACATATCACCAATGAGAGAGTCCACTAATGTGATCGCCAAACCAATACACTACTTACTAAAATCCACGAATTAAATGGGAGTTTCATCGTTGTATCACAACGAGTATGACTAGTCATAGTATGATGTTACTGATAATCTCGTGGATAGATTTGGACTAATGAGTGATGAATGGATGCTTCAATGATATCGCTAATTCCATTGGTAAATGAATGACCAATGGATGGAGAGATAGATTCACTGATTTACCACATCATCCAAAATTACCATACAAAAACGAGTCCTACAATTAGTTGTGATTGATGAGTCAGTTGGTAATATGGCTTATGGATCAATAAACCCTGTCACTGATAAAAAAGTACCAGTATTACTGATGCATTGGTGGAATTTCTGATCGATAAATGCTTCAATCACTATCACCAATGATTGAGTAGATATCGAATGTTATCTTCTATGAACTGGTTAAAAATGTCACTCATATGTTTGTACATATCACTACTGGTAGCAGTAATGACCGACATGACCACAACGCTTCATAATGAGATCAATAATGGTATGTATCACTGAAAAAATGTGGTAATGGATACCAATCGAATGTAGTAAGAATGATACTAATGATGATCCGGCGTATGATACCACGAATACCAAATTGAATAGTTTCAGCGATGAATTAGAATATACATCCAACGAATGTGCTGACCGAGTGGAGTTATTGATGATGAAACACTGAATGACATCATTAATGAGCTAGTTACTAAGAAACATGCAAGGGCTACATACCCACACAATATATAGGAACTCAATGATTTCTAAGGATCGAAATTGCGTAATGAAGAGAACAAAATCTACGGGATATCCGTAGGTACCAAAAATTATGAAAGAGGCTGATACATAGATATGTACTGTCATAAATAAGAGTAGAAATAATGAGCTGGAGTAATCCTAGTGAATGACTGTCAATTACAATGAATTTCGGATCATGTGATTTCCCTGAGTAAATTGCAAATTCACTGCTGCATCATTACTCGAATGCACTGCATCAGTCATCAAATCCACTGCTTTGGATCTGAATTCACACCCATGACATGTTGTACACAGTTTCCAATCTAGTTTTTTGAATATTTATTATAGTTAACCGCCACTCAGGAAAGTGGTATAGTGATTCATGATACTAATCACTAAATTGAAAATCTCAATGGAACCAAGCTCACAAATACTGCAATCGCAATTAGATTTAGTACTTGGCGCCATTGTTTTACGTTGCAACTGGAATCATTGCCAACGTTTACAATTTGCTACTAGTATTCGACTATTCGCTTCACACAAATTTCCATTAGCACCAGACTCGCTGCAAAAACGTATTAGCTGTTTATAAACACATTGATGTATGCAAAACCCATCTCTATATATATTCGTATAAGAGAGTGATGAGCATTATCCATTCAACGATAGGAACCGGTCACGCGATCTCTCATCGAGTGATGGTGATGGCGTGTTTGAGCGTCACGGAAGCGAAAAGCACTTTAATGATCAACTGTGAGCAAGCTTTAGTGAGTAGATCATGAGCTCTGAAAGGTTCGTTTCACTTGTCAAATGGATGATGGCTATTGGACTTCAAAGACTCCATTCAGTCCGTGTTGACTTTTTTTTAACTTTCCGACACCTGACCCCCCGCATTTCTCACTCATACGAAATCAATTCAACCGTGATCTGTTTCTCGCTTCCGAGAGCAATTCTGATGGACTCTCAATGATTGCTGAGTGACTGGTCATTTTCGTCTATTCATTTGTGGATTAATCGAAATGAGATTGATGAGCTTTCGAGGTATTGATACAAATGTAACGTGGGCATATTTTTTTCTATTCGATTTTCATTAACTTTTAATATACCTTCTCACTGGTACTCCCGTCTTTGAGGGTAATGAAGATAATTGCATATGATGTACAGTGAAAACCAAGGGTGTCTTCACAAATGAACAACAGATTACACCCTTGCAAGGCGGAGTACCGCAACCAATTTCCTATTTTCTCCCAAATTTTGGACACAACGAGATGATTCAGTTATCCATAAATATGAAATGCGATACGTACTCTACGAGGTTACCGTGATACCAGACTACGCGCTACAACACGATCCTCATGACGTGCCATCGCCTACCACAACTTGCAGTTCACTTCAATGTGCCCAATCATCGATGAAGTCGATGCATCGTTACGATACCAGTCATGAAATATCCCCCTATGTAGTCACTGCCTCGGATACGCTGCTAAGCGGGTGCGCGCCGCCGGGAGCTCGAAAATCGGAGCGTATTCTCACCTTTCCACCAGGTACGGGAATCTTGACACCGGCAGGTCTTGCAACGGACGTCGGAGGTGACTGGAGTACACGCGGCGCGGGAGAGACCATACGAGCACCGAGTTACGCATGATGTCAAGCGCGCGGCGACCAGGAAGGTTCTGCTCAATTGCGAAATGGTGTAAACTGCGTTCCTATTGGCCATCATTTTGGGGGCGAATGTATTCTCTGTCTTTCGCTCATTAGAACTTGTACGTACTGTTCCCTCTTCGTTACATCTCGGCTGAATCTTGTCCCAATTCATCTCGGTACAAATATATATCAATCATCATTCAATGATTCATTCCCCAACTGCCGAGTAGAGAGAAAAGAGACTCTACCTATCACACACTTCGGAATCTTCGGATGCCTCAGCGCGTGGAGCGTACTCCGAGAGGCGCTAAATACATGCTGTTGCGTGACGTTGCATCGTGAGGACATGGCATGTTCTTCATTTGGCGACCCATTTTGATGGATTAAGAGGCATAGTTCATGACAGTAACCCTTAATTTTTTGGGCAGATGTTTCTCACCGCTCCGATTGAACTATGGCAATATTTCACCCCAAGCAATTCTATACCAAAGGATGTTTCGTATCAGTATCTACGATCGCTCCGATTACTCTTACGAGTCCAATTCAACCACTTCCTGTCACTGCAGGAATTCAATCCCATCTCAAACTGGCTACTTCCACATCGAAACATTCAAATTTGACGATCATATCGGAGTCCATTCGCATGTTGTAGACACATATAGTACATGTTTTGGCTGATAGTCGGATGGAATTCTACAATTCACAACATATAACTAATCTCTATCAATTAATTGGGAAATCAATGAAAATTGCATAGTTACAAGAGTAATATACTTTGTACTAAATTCCGTGGTGACGTGTTATTCTAGCAGGCTAGCAAAGGTCATTTACCCTTCCTGCACAATACAGCTCTACATCACAAATCGCATACAGACGCTGGGCATAAATAATTAATACTGTATGTGTGGTAAGCGCTTTAGCTGCTGTAGCAAAGCCGTAGAAGTGATGCCACAGTTTGTAGCCGGCAAATTGTCTCGATTGCCACTCTGAAAAGAGTTTATATTATGGCAGTATAGTGACAGGATACATTTACCTTTTTCAACACACTGGGTAAATTTTTGGCTTCGGGCCATATGTGCGCATGAAATTAAAATTTAGTGCTGCTGCTGCTGCTGTTGCTACTGCATTGCAATTATGCGTAATATGATTTTGTGTACAATAAAGATGTGTGAATAATGAACGATGGAATGTACAGAGGACCGACGTGTGCTCTCAAAAATTGATGGTGCAATGAGGAATAATTTAATTAGATATATGTTGAAGTTGATGGTAATTAATTAGAGTGAAAGGAAGCCACTCGAATAAAACTGTATTGAATATTACCGATGTCTCGTGTTCGTTTGATCGTGATGAAATTATCCGGAGTCGATCTGAAGGGGCAAGATGAAATCAAGGCACATAGTTGAATGTTTTTGGATTGTATCTGTCTACTTTCTGTTCATGATGGGATTTCCATATATTTTCCGCCGTGATTGAGAACTGTCGGGAAGAAAAAATGAAGTCACTGATTTGATGGCTTGAAAATTGTTCTAACATGGGAACTCATATCGCAGATGCCACTCAAAGTCCACGATATAAATTCTCACGTCAAAAGAGTATAAAAGAGGATTCATGGTACAGTAATGGAGGAAGTAATATCATAAATGTGATCGAGTATTCTGGAAATACTCTTCTCGATCATCCTCTGCATACAGACATAGACCTTTGCGCACTTGCGACCAGAATTCCCGTAGAGTGATGAGAGGGAATGTTGTTCCGTGAGAATCAATATGAGTAATTCCGCGCCGAAGCAGACCACGGATTGCAAACATGTTTCAAACTCTTTCCCGACATTCTTCATCGATTCTATGGTTCAAAACATGAACTTTTCACTCCCTGTGGGGCCGAAAAATTTTTCTTCGTTTCTCTGGAGAATATTGTTTCGATAGTACTTTTATGAGGAAATATCAATCTTCTTTTCAGTAAAATGGGTGCAGTTTCGATTTGACGCAAGATACGACCGCGCGAAGGGTGGCATTCGAATGGTTGTTGAAAAATCTATCGAAATATGCCTCGAAAATTTTGTTTTGGAATTATGGACGCCCCTTATGAGCAAAAAGGTAAATATTAGAAAAAATTCAATTCCTCGAAAACCCAGTTTTTTAAAATCTGGAAATCCATATTTTGATGTAAAATCGCGTGTTCTTCCAGAAAAGAGGTGGTCCCGATCTGTGTATTTGGGTTCTACGCTGTTTTTCTTATGTTTTATCAATGATCTCAGCCTTCACGGTTGAAAATTGATTTTGCTGCGCATGCACAGGAATTTAGACTGCCGAAATCATTTTTATTGAAAAGCCGAGAAAATTTCCTTCAAAATGATCACTTGGTGAAGTCAATTCGGTGTACTGGGACCAAAGTTACAAGGTCTGAAAAATGATGACACTTATACTTGAGTCACGATACTGATGGGAAATTTGGGCAAGATTTGGATTTACCCCGCTTGAGGATGCTTCATCATCAATGTGATGTAACTTTGGGCCAAGTAGATAAAATTGACTTCGCCAAGTAGTCATTTGAAGGGAATTTTCTTGGCTTCTCAATGAAATTGAGAAATGAAATTCGTTTCAGCAGGCTAAATTTCTGCACATGCGCATAATGAGTCATTTTTCAACCGAGGAGGCTGAGAATATTGATAAAATGTAAAAAAAATGGCGAAGAACCCAAAAACACAGATCAGGACTACTTTTTTCCGAAAGAACACATAATTTTACATCAAAATATGAGTTTTTAGATTTTTAAAAAATTGGGTTCTTGAGGAATTGAATTTCTCCTGTTTTACACCTTTTTTCTCATATGGGGCGTCCGTAGCCTCAAAAATATTTTTTCGAAACATATTTCGACAGATTTTTGGAAGACCTTTCGAATGCCACTATTTGCATGGTCGTATCTAACTTCAATTCGGAACTACACCCATTTTACTAAGAAAAGATTGGTATTTTTTCCTAAAAACACTACCACGAAGATATTCTCCACGGAAACAAAAAATTTTTTTGGACCCCACAGAGAGTGAAAAGTTCACTTCTTGGACCATGGAATCGATTAAGAATAGTGGAAAAACAGTCTGAGATATGTCTGCAATTCGTGGAACGCTTTCGCGCGGAATTACTCATATGGAATTTTTCAAGTTCCATTTGTGCATTAATCTTGATTGTTAGACCATTTTGCGAGATCAGATCATCCACGTGACATTGCTAATCGTACAACCAAACAGTTCGAATGCATCATGGTTCATTTCCACATTCTCCATCCATACTTTTTCCTTTGCCTCCGAAGCACCTGTCAGACAATGAGGATTCTTCCTCACCATGCAAAATCTTCCTTCAATTTCAAAATCATTCCGCATCTCATCATGGGATTATCCTGTACAACTCTCATTCCATATCTATAAAAGATGGAGAATGGGATGATGATGAGATTTTCCAATACCAGCAGTGATAATGGTATTAAAGGAAATATTGGATGGAAATGCAATATTTCCTACCTCAGAATAGATGATCCGGGTGAACTCGGTGAGCATTACAATAATGCATCCACATTCTACGATTGTAATATTACGACTTCATCACGTTTAAATTTCCAACAACCTCATGCACATCTGTCGATCACACAATTCGATCCAAGAGCAGGAATAAATGAGGAACTCCGCTAATGACCACATTATGAATACTGTTCACCACGTAGATTATTATGCCCTGAAAAAATTAGTCAGCACATACTTAATTACACTCTTTCAACCCAATGAAAAATGTTCGCCAGCATCATCAATTTTTCCACCATCGCCAGCAGATTTTCCATCGAAAATCTCCAACCACTTCTTTCCTCGCCATCCTCAACCAAACTCGCCAATCTCAATAATCAATTTCTATCTCTCCTTCCAAAGCCTCTCAGCATTACCAACACGCGACACTCACATTGCATCCTCTACATACCTTCTACTCCCCACCCAAACCTTCAATTCCAATAGCTCACAGAGCATACTCTATGCCTCTATTTCTGCTCCGTCGTCGTGTTCGTCGTCATCACCAAAGTATGAAACCCCAGAGTATAGCATTATAGAAGCCTATACTACTGAAATAGACTCTCACTAAATGCGGAGCCACGCAAATTCTCTATCGTCGTTCTCGTCGTCTTTGCAATAGGTACATACATATCTACCTTCTCTAGTCGTCGATGAAATTATCCATTACGGGGAATTGTACCCCATGATAAAACACAAGGAACCTTACCCTCGTACTGAGTTATCACCCATTCAATCGTACATCCAAAACCTTTGGGAAAATCGATGCAAACCGAAGTTATGTAGGTAGTATCAAGGGAAAGAGCGAGAGCCTTTGATAAATCTCTCAGATATTATACGCTGCAAAGACACGCGACCGGTAATAGTTCCCACATTTCTGTACTACTCCACCTATCGAGGTTTTTATATCTATATCTCATATCTATAGATATGTAAGCTTGAAAGCTTTGGTTCGTTGTCGAGACTTGGCTCAATTGAAAGAGCGAGACTGAGCAAGCCAAGTGGGTGTGCATGATATTCGTATTATACACATGCGGTTGGTCGTTTCCGTGAATTTGGTTTGATGAGTTTTCTCAATTGAAGAGATGGGTACGGAATTCACGAGATTTCAGCCCTTCAATTTGAATTTCTCATAATGAGAGGACTGGAGATAGGAGTTGAAACTCTGGTTCAATTTCGTGTAATTCAATTACAGTCAGGTTTGTGAGTGTGTTGGATCAGATGGAACTATTTCATTAGGCTTGCCCATCTATGAAAATTGAAGATTGAATTGAGACCAACGAAAAACGAGATATGCTATTGGGATTCTTCATTATGTGCCTCGTAGCAAATGCCTCCTCCAAGTTGCTGGGATTTTACATGTCGTTGGAGCTCTTCAAGTGAGGAAAACTCATGGAATGAATTCTGTGTTGTTGAGAACTGGGCAAAATTCATAAGCTCCTATTTCAATTTTACGTTACGTGTCAGAGTATGATTGAGGGATCATCAACCATTCTTGAAAATTGAAACTCAGTTTACCAGGAGATCTCTTCATGCAAAAAACTAGTTCTCCATAGAATTTTCTTCAATATCTGACAGTCCAAATATACCAACAATATCCTTCCGAAAAATATTCACCGATAATGATAATTCATCTAAGCAATCAGCTACATTTGATATAAATTTCATGGAGATTCAAATCTTTTTCGGACCATCTTGATCCAGAGCCACTTATACAAAAAAAATGCAGATTCCTTGCTATTCTATTTCTACTGACTGCATAACCAATTTGATTTTCTCTATTCAATGCCTCGCATTGACTTGAAATTCCTATTCATATCTCCGAAAGCCAGCCGATCTCAAGCTTGATCAATCCGACTTGAAAAATTCGAGAAAATACAAAGAACAACAAAACTATCATGACTCCTACCCAAGCAATATCTCTGTCTCATTTCTTGATTTTTCGTCGATTTCGTACTTGACCGGTAAGCATGCCTCAGTTGAATGGAAAGCAACATTCAGAAAATGAATTCCGCAGATGAAGTCTCACAAACCGCTTGCAGGATACCGTATATGAATATTATATAGGTACACTCAAGCAAGTGCATGATGAAACTGTCTCTCGTGAAAACTCGATGAAAACAGCCGCAAAGCAGACCACACACAGCGAGATAGAGAAAAGCGACCACTAGACTATACGTACCTACCACTGTACTAAAATTCAAAAGCAATTACGCGAGCGTACCATATTTCTGCTCTTCTCTAGGGTATTTTGCACCCCCTACCATCGTCCTCTTCTCTTTCTCGGAGTCTCACTGACGGTATAGTATTCCGACACAAAAGCGCGAAAAGCAAAGGACAAAATTCCGTCATTCTCATTATCTCTAGAAACATAATACTACCGAAATGGCTATCCCATCATATCTAGATTTCATAATATAGACAAGTGTAGGAGAAGTATGGTATATTTGTAGATAGAGTCATCACATCTCGGAGAAATTTTCTCTCGTCACGTCTGTTTCTGCTTGGGGAGCTCTTATATACTCGTTGGGGAGATGATGTCCTGCGGGTACACGTCTGGCCGCTTCTGAAAGGTCGAGTTTTTTCCACAACCGTAACTCTCTGAGAGTTGGTTTACTCGCACAAGCCAAGCCAACTATACTTTACTTTTACATGTTGTGCTCGAAGTGTGTATTATACGTCTTATTTCGCTTACTCGGGCGCGTCACTCTCTGCTACTTAGCTAATTAACTTTATTGTTTCGTGACCCCTGAGCTGTCTACACACTCAAATCATTCTGTCATAACGTATGATATGTACTGCCACTTTGCTGCGTTTCTCATAAATTTTTGTTTCCGTGCATCGTGTCGGAACGAGTATTTTTACAGCATCCAAAAATACCGCATAGTCTCTGATTCCATAGTGATAATGAGCCCGTGATACGCACACACACACATACTTGTTTCATGAGGGCTGTTTTTGGCGTGTACTCGTGAAAATAATTAATTGGCTCCGTGCAATTTCCAACGTACTAAAACCAACACCCGTTTGTGTTTTTAATTGGATTAACAAGACAGAATTTACTCCCAAATACAACGTCTACCACTTTTAAGCCCAGATTATTTCTTGAAATATGTATGCGCTTCAGGATGTATTTGCTGATCGAAAATTGATACCGTATACAGTGGTAGTAGCCATACGACGATGTACTACCGATCGACGTAGTAGTTCTATAGTGGTGTAGCATAGGTTCGAGTGAGCATATTCGGATGCATTAGGCTAGTCGGATTGATGCGAGCCACTCACTATTTCCAAGTTAAATTCGGCGATCTACGTCAAGCTATCAGAGCCGATTGCCGATTTAGAGCCATACTGGCATACATACATCTACGTGGTATAAGCCTGTCTATATACCTGTATGCATATGATGCAGTAGGCCGAGATGAACGGGTGAATAGCGAAACGAAGAAGACAGAGAGGTTATAAACGTATGTGGAGCAGACAGAGGATGAGCATGTAACGATAAAAAATTCAACGTGAGATGTATGGCATGTGGGAGCTGTGCAAGTCCATTAACGAAAATTAACAAATCCTATAACCTGGCTCGTAATCTACAACCCGGTTATAATGTTTCAACAGAACCTGCATAGATGATAAAGAAGCAGAATCAGAGATCAGAGATGGACAATTACGTAATAGCTCATCTCGAGCACAAATGAACTTCGAAATATTTCCGACAGGAGGAGAAAAATGGATTCTCCTGTGGATTCTAAGAGATGCTCGTCACTGAACTAGAGAACGGCGAAGAAGAACGATAGAGCGCAAGCCACACGATTCGTGCAAATGACTCACCATGAGGGAATTAACGCAATAGGATGATGGTTAGGATATTGAAAATTCAGATACATATGACGAAGAAGAGAGACTAGTTATAGCCCGGAATGAAAGGAAGTTACTTCACTAATGTGGGTACGTACCACAACATCCACATCCACATCCACATCCTCACCCACAGCCGTATCTAGATCCACATCCACATCGAAATCCACCACACAATCCACAAACAAACCCGCATCTACATCCACATCCACATCCAAATCCACCACTCAATCCACATCCACACCCGCATCTAAAACCACATCCACATCCACACTGACACCCCTCGACACCCACATTCGCATCCACATGCACATCTACACCCATACCCACATCCATATGCCCATCTACACCGTCACGTACACCCACATCCAGATCCAAAACAACACTCTCACGCACACCCGCATCCCCATCCACACCCTCATCTAGATCCACATATACATCAAAATCCCCGACACCATCCAGTTCCACACCCGCATCTACATCCACATCCACATCCACAACCATATCCACAACCGCATCCACATCCACACTGACACCCTTCGACACCCACATTCGCACCCACATGCACATCTACACCCATACCCACATCCATATGCCCATCTACACCGTCACGTACACCCACATCCAGATCCAAAACAACACTCTCACGCACACCCGCATTCCCATTCACAGCCTTATCTAGATCCACATACACATCCAAATTCCCAACACCTTCCAGCTCTATACCCGCATCTACATTCACTTCCACATCCACACCAGCATCTACATCCACATCCACATCCAAATCCACCACACAATCCACATCCACACCCGCATCTACAACCACATCCACATCCACACTGACACCCCTCGACACCCACATTCGCGTCCACATGCACATCTACACCCATACCCACATCCATATGCCCATCTACACCGTCACGTACACCCACATCCAGATCCAAAACAACACTCTCACGCACACCCGCATCCCCATCCTCATCCTCATCTAGATCCACATATACATCAAAATCCCCGACACCATCCAGTTCCACACCCGCATCTACATCCACATCCACATCCACAACCATATCCACAACCGCATCCACATCCACACTGACACCCTTCGACACCCACATTCGCACCCACATGCACATCTACACCCATACCCACATCCATATGCCCATCTACACCGTCACGTACACCCACATCCAGATCCAAAACAACACTCTCACGCACACCCGCATTCCCATTCACAGCCTCATCTAGATCCACATACACATCCAAATCCCCAACACCGTCCAGTTCCACACCCGCATCTACATTCTCATCCACATCCACATATAAATCCACCACACAATCCACATCCACACCCGCATCTACATCCACATCCACATCCACAACCATATCCACAACCGCATCCACATCCACACTGACACCCTTCGACACCCACATTCGCACCCACATGCACATCTACACCCACATCCATATGCACATCTACACCGTCACGCTCGCCAACATCCACAACCAAAACAACACTCTCACGCACACCCGCATTCCCATTCACACCCTCATCTAGATCCACATACACATCCAAATTCCCAACACCTTCCAGCTCCATACCCGCATCTACATTCACGTCCACATCCACACCAGCATCTACATCCACATCCGCATCCAGATCCACAAGCACAATCTCATCCCCACTGACACTCTTCGACACCCACATCCAAATTCACACCCACATGCACATCTACACGCATATCCACATCCACATTTACATCTACACCGACACCCTGACGCACACCTCCAGCCATATCGACCTAAACTGACACCTTCACGCACACCCGCATCCACATCCATATCCACATCCACACACACATTCCCACACACACGCGCGCACACAGTGCGCACACCATCTTCTCAACAATGCACCATCTTACATTTTCCTTTTTTCTTTTCCTCCCGTCTCGTCGTTTTCTTGTCTTGTTCTTAGTATATCATCGGCTTTGGTGTAACAATGATTGGTATACGAGCACCTACCAACAAGGGGCAACTATTTCCACTACCAAGTTCCATGCATACGCCACGCTGGGACATCTTGAACAACGAAATGAGCTGTGCATTTAAATTCAGTGAATGAACGTAGATTGACATCATCAATCATTCAACCGTCAACGAGAATCTCATCATTACCACAATATACTCGGTCGATTAGGTTTATATAGGTTAAGATACTTGACAGGCGTAATATGGTATTGAGCTTTTATGCAACCACAGATATGATAGCCTCATTGCGTAGTTACCGGGAGAGTCACACCTGTGAGAGAGAAAGAGGGAACGATCTACCATAAGAGGCAAACGCTAGCGGATAGACCGGTTAAGCTTCGGTGGCTCACCGCCACCACCACCACCATCACCAACCACTCGGATAAATCAAACGGAAAATTCTTTTATGCCTTCCCTGTGCTCTCGGGGCTCTATATTGGCGCATCGAACCGTGACCTCCCTCCCTCTCATACACTATTTTCTAACGAACGAGCGGAAGACGCATGGCCCAACTACCACCATCCTTTTCTTCCCTCGCAGTTTGCGAAATATAACGCAACAAGAACCGGGTCGATGTATACCACCAGAGCGTGAACGATACTAGCATTGGTGGTGAGTTTGGAGCATTTCTTTCATTCTTTCGGATCGTTCCTCATGCAAACTCGAGGAATTATATACATGTATATTTTCACATCCGAGAGTCATTGCGAGCCCTGGCACCGAAAATTTTCGAACCAATCGGGGTAATCGTGCGAGTATAGCCCGCGAGTGAGAGAGAAGAAGAAAACTGCTCTAGCAAGAGCAATCGTCCGCAAGGCGGAAGGCAATTCGAGGCTACGTTTTCGAGTACGCCCGGTTGGCTGGCTGGCTGGCTGACTGCTGCGATGCACTATTCTACTGTGTTCGGCTCGTTTCGGCCCGCTCAGCCGACGAGTACTGCCTTCAGCAGCAGCAGCAGCAATGTGGCCTATACAGATCTGCTGCTGCTCTGTTTCTCAGCCACTTGAGCTCATGCCTCGCTGCATCCGTAGCCCGAGTCGAGGATCGAGGCTATAATACAAGAGCCGAGGTTGTTTGCAAGGTAAAACTGAAAAACATGAGTGAATTCGCATCGGCTTGGTTGCGTTTTCAAAACTCATTTGCCTTCGTTGAGTTGAGTGTTTTTAGAGCGGTAGTTTTTTTGATCCTAGTTGCTTGGAGATGATTGAGGAATTGAACAACCCTCTGTTCATAGGAGAATGGCAGTCATGCATGCTCAAGCATTTGAGTCAATGTAGAAGGTGGCGACGTTTTTGAGGTATATCTTGTACGGCAGCCGAGACAAATAGTATATCACCAGCCTAGGCAGTAGCATGGAGAGTTCTCTCAGATTACGGGGAAGTTATTCTTCAAGGCGGAGCTGAGGACTCCCAAGGTCTGAAGATCATTCTTCCGCAAGGTGGAGCAGGGAGCAAAAATTGTCCGATACCGGCAACGATGGGTCGTACTTCGGGTGCCGAAGTACGAAGAAAAATTTTGGTGAATTTGTTCGTTATTCAATCATCAGTGAAACTTTCATATCCCGAAAAGATGCCACTCCCCACAATTTAACGGAATGGAACGTGATGGGTAGCTATTGGGAGACTCTGGAATTAAGTGGCATATCCTACATAAAATCTTTCGACTCTGAGAACAGCAATGGTGTCTGTAATATTCATTAAATGGCCGTGTGGTGACCTTCGGGGTACTATCATAAGAAGATTGCGATGCCTTGTATCACATTAGACCATCACTTTTTACATTTGTAGCTATAAACATGACTCCATGTACTTGATGTGTCACTATTCTATGTGTGACGCTACCATATCGGAATATTCTACAGTGATGCATTCGGAACTATTGTGAACCCGTAGAATATTGTGTGACTTCGAAAATCTACAACATGGCAACAAATTCAAGTGTTACCAAGATTCTCACACCATGAAAATTACAATATTGAAGGTTCAACGTCATTATCAAAATTATACGGAAATTCCTGTAATCATTTTGATCACAAATTGCCAGTTACATAATATTACAAAGAATGCACCATCAAAGAATTGCTATCTACTGATCACCTGACATTCGTATTCGATAATCCCTCACACTCATGTCTCCGCACAAATCCACCATTTGTTTCTCCATCACATAAAATATCCCCTATACCACGTATCGCAAACTACATCAAAACTTTCCCAGGAATCAACCAACAATTATATTTGCAGTATATTCAATAATGTATAGAGTGGAAAGTTTCTCTGTGTAGAAGCGTCCTAAATTATTCAAAAGTCCAGCAGCTCAAAAAGAGCCGCGTACTCACAGAAATATTGTTCGTGATTCCAAATTGTGTGCACAGTAGTCGACACTGGTACAAACTGATGAATTCTGAATGGGCGAACTGTGCTTTATGATTCATTCAGTGCAAAAGAGCAGCAGAAGCAGTAGCAGCTTAGGTGAGACAGACTGAAGCGAATATTTTATGGTTAGACGCATGAATGGTTGATGAGTGCGAGGTGCCGAGCGCGTAATTACGAATCATTGTCGCTAACCGTATGTAAATTCTACAACATAACCAACTCTCCCCCTCCATTTCAATCCTGAATAATGAAATTCCTACAAGTCATTATCCTCGAGTGAACCCCGCATATTGTCATCCTAATTCCATCTTCATCCTCCATTTGATGCTAACCTCATTCTCAATCTCTCAAATCTAATCAACCGTTCAATCGACATGATCGTCTCATCTCGTCAATTCTGAACTCATCTCATCGTCACTTGTTGAAAATCTTCCGCATTTCAAGCTCATTCAATTTACTAGTCTAGCAAAGAGAAAGCTTGCGATGCCACTTTGAGATGGAAAAAAAACTGCAAGAGTCCGTGCCTTTGCGGATAAAAATGTAGACAAGACGGAAAGATGCAAGAGGGTGAAAGAGAAACCGCGCGAAAAATGAAGGAAAAACGAGCTGCCGACGAGAGTCTCCTCTCTGATGTTTATGCGAGACCTGTGAGCAAGATAGCTTGACTTGAACCAAAAGGTGAACTGTATGTGTGAGTGTACCTGGTGTATATGGTGTATGAAGTTGAGCTTGTGATTCAAGGGATGTTCGTCGTCGTCGTCAGGGTGCGTTGGGACGAGTACTGGTGAAGAAGACCGTCTCTAAAAGTGCGAACCGGCCTGTGGTAATTCAGCTCAGCTCATATTACTCAACGAAAGGAAGCAAACAAAGCCTTGGGCTGTTTCTTTCCTCCCTTTTCTTTTTTCTGCTTTTCCTCGGACGTTGGTCGGTCTGTACTGCAAAGGCAACACCACGCTACAGCGCCTAACCAACTCTTGGCCAACTCTTGTGCGTTTACTCACTTTTTATATGCCCTATGTAGTAAATACACAGAGAGATAGGGATTCTCTATATAGTGATTCTCGATCATAGTGTGTGTGGTATTTAGTGGTGGTATATCGGGCTTACCTTGTTGAATTTATCTGTTGCGAGGATTAAGGTATCCCGTGGGACTACTAGACTGCGCAGCTTACGAATTAAATATTGAGAGGGTTTATTGAAAACCCATTGTGTATTGGACATTTTTGATGATATAGGTGCGAGTGTATGCCAGAGCTTCGTGAATTCACAAAAATTGCGAAACCTTGTTCTGGCTACAATTCTTCCATTGACTTTTTATGATGCAATGAAGTATGCTGCTGGTGATGATGCTAAAAAATGTGTTTGCCCCGGATTACTGTAGTCAGGATTCTTTAGAATACTTCATTAGTTCCAAAAATTGGATTCGCATCTGCAGACTGTTCCAATTAATAGGGAAGGATCACCCAATATTCATTATATGAAGAATCCTCGATAGAAGAACGATAATATTTGGATCAATTGCGCCGATGAGTGCCAACTGACGTCAATTTTTTGACATGATTCTTTGTAATCTCAGACGTCACGGTCGATTGCCGAAATTCTCATGGTCGAGATGGCTCATTCCCTAGTCCAACAAGCAATCGCAGAGATGAAACTGATTTTCAAAGTTTGCAATTGAGAATGAGCCAGACCAAGGAAATTCGAATGTTCCTCATTTTCTGGTTACTTATGTAAAATTCTTCAATTATTGATGCTGAATGGTTCCCTTTGAGATCATTAAAACGAATGCATTTGATGGATTGGTCTTGGAAATAAGTGAGGTCCGAAATCCTCGAGCACTAAGCATTCAGTTTACATTTTTAATACGTCCACTGCGAGGCTAGTTCTTCGTAATTTCAATTCGCACATTGAGTGAACGTTTGTAGTATGGATTATCATATAAATTGGCAATGCCGATCACTATGTGAGACTGACATCAAAGAAACTTTTGAAGCCAATACGAACTGGTTGAGATTGAAAAATGAAAATTGGCAGGTCTTAACGATGGAGCCTATTGCAATGAATGCATGTTAACCATGAAAGTCAGATACTGAAATAGCTCACGTTCAAGTTCGGCCTATCCAGTTCGTCGTATAACACTTTTTTATCGAGAACCCAAAAAGAATCAAGCAAATGCTGCTCTCTTGAACCAATAGAATTACGACAACCAAATACCATTGGGACGTCAACTACCATACCTGACGACGACGACGACGACGACAACGACGTATAGCCAAAATAGCCAGATTCTCGCATGATATAGTCTCACTCTCTCACTAATACTACTCTATACCCTCAATGGCATCAATGTCCCAAGCCGTCGCTTTGATTACCACTACAGATCCCGTATGTACCAACATAACAGCGACGACGACGACAACGTATGCATAGAGTAGTGCTTTTCGCCAGTGCAAGAGTGATGGACGGCTCGCACCTTCATCCATTCCGGTGACATAGGAATTCGCAATGGAAGATAGGTTCGAGGGACCAATTTGGTCGCCAGCCAAGGTTGTAATTTATTCACGCATAGTGATGCTTCTCTTTCTCTTTATGCCGGTTTGGAGCCACTCATCAAACGATAGCCCTCCAACTCATTTTGCAAGAGCTTCGAGTTTTTTTTTCAGGATGAGAGTTTTATAATTCGCAGTGGGTAAAAGGGTAGATAGATCCATAGCATGAATCTATGGAGGGAGTGAAATGGTTTTGGAAAATGCGTGAAAATTGCATTAAACAGACTCGTAGTTTGAAGAACGGTAGCCTAGAGAGATGAAAAGATATGTGACCTGTCATTGTTGCATCTGGGTATCTATATAGGCGACAAATATGGAATGAAAAATTTCATGCGCGAATTTTTCGATAGTATGGAAAAATGGAGTATTCGGGAATAGAAAGAAGCATTGATTCCGTTAGCACGGCTTTGGTGACGGCTTGATTGATCGATAAATCAAATATAACCCTTTTGAATGAGCTACATGTTACATGGGTGAGGTGTTATACGAGTTCGGGTGTGTTTGTGTGAGTGGAGCTTAAAAACAGGCGAGTTTTTCAGGAATGCATTTTGCATTGTATCAATTTGAACCGGATTTCCTGGACTCGGCTTTGAGATTAATCTGGAACAGAGAAGCGAGGCTTTTTATTCCATACGCATGATGCGTGTTTGCTTACTCGAAATCGAACATGCCAGAGTAATCCATTTGGATCGAAATTTTTTGTTTGCGGATTCGTGTTTTCATCTGATTGGAAACCTCGTAGATTTTTTTAATATTAATCGAGGTTTCCGAGTGGTTTATCGCATTATTTGAGTGGATGGGGAAGTTTCAACCTCGTTGAGAGCTTAGCGCTTTATGGACTGTTGGAAAAAATATGAAAAAAGAGGACGAGTCTATCGTGAGGTTATGTCGGGAAAATATTCTCTTGGTCATGGTTATTTTATTGTGTTATTGTTAATCCAGGACGTAACCTCAACTTTTTCGATGATGTACCTTTATCGCCTAACGATTTCATCGAGATAGTTTCTGTTAATGATCGTCAATCAATTGATACATCTTCGATTCCAAATAGAATTCCATCATATTCTATAATTTTCTCAGGAGAGATGTCAATATTGAAAGATTTCAATTCCCTCATTGCGATGGAAGGTATCATTCCCTAGCCCTGGTGTCTAGTTGGTCCATTGCAGGGGTATCCATTTACAAAATTCTGGACGTTATCCGTGCAGAAGGGTGAATTAATAGTTCGACCAGTGGGTAAATCGGCGAGCAAACGTCTTATCGCCTGCAATGAATATTCTAATATTATTCATTGATTTCCTGTCGGTGTTGAACTCAGCAACAGCACTCGAAGCATCGTTCGCATTGTGGCCAATTTTTTGAATTCGTAGCCAATACTGGGTCCACTCTTATGTATAACAGAAATTACCCACTACCTCGGATTACAAAGTGAACCTTTAATCAGATGGAGTTGACAAGTTCCATGTTCCGACGTATTCCGTTCATGATAATAGAGACGGAGTGACGACTCAAATGTGACTCGAAGCTGAGATTCTCACGATACTGCACAAAAAACACAGTATCTTCGGAACTGATTTCGAATTTAGTATTTCATTGAATGAAGCACTCGTTGATAGTACACTCGAGTTGGGATCCTGATCCTCTATCTTAGAACAAAATCTATGATGTACCCAATGACACTATTGACACCATAAAAAGCATCCTTCATTCATCTATAAAATTGGAAGTCACTCATGGATAAAAGACCAAATTGAGCCACGAAAAATAAAAAAACCACTCTGGAACAAACTAACTTTTCCAACCACGCTCTGTCGATCTCCTACGCGTATTACTTCCGCATCGTTGACCACACCTGGCAGTAGAATCTATCTATCTACCATCTCTGTACACACAAAATCAATCACCCCAACTCTAACCTCAAAAAAAAGATGCATCAACAATTCGCCAATCGACATCCAACTCGTACCTTCACCAAATATTCCCAATACTACTGTATACACTCGCATATCGATGAAATGTCAACGCAGACTACACTATATACACAGGAGGATCTCAATCAACGCCCAACGCAAAAAACTTCCTCTATGCATACCCCATACTATATGTACGAATCGCCCCCGGACAATTGTACAAGTCTGCCAACCTACCTACCTAACCTCCAAAATGTCTCCATCGCTCAGAGTATCGGGGTTGACAGCAACAATCTCAATCTACCCTGAAGCAATTTACTACAAGCAAAATCAACCCTACAAACGTTTAACCTCAAACACGTGTTTCTACCTCTCCTCATACACTGCTATGGCTAATCGTTTCTGTACTAGGTAGCTATGTAGTAGAGAAACAGAACAGTGTCGCATATCGTATTGTGTCAGAGGTCTGTTTGTCGCCTATGTATGTACAAGCTTGGGGCGGTTCAGGATTCAACCGAGTGGGAATTGTCACGGTTACTACTACTACTACTAATATACAGACTATTTCTATCACAAAGTGTAAAACGAGAGAAACAAGCATTCGTTAGTCCTTTCTTATAGGTCTCTCGCGTCACTACCTAGTGTATTAGAGGTTATGTGTGGTACTCGATTCCTCTATTATAATGCTAGAGTCTGTAAATAAGCGATAAACGATGACAATTTTGCGTTGACGAGGCTGCTGCTTCTGCTGCTAAGCCTCAGGCTTTTTCTATAGTGTAATGGTGGTGGTGGTGAGGTGTGCGTCGGTTGCAGTGAAATGTTTGCCGCTACTGCTTTTTTTCCGGACCACCACAGATAGAGTGAGAGAGAGAGAGAGAGAGAGAAAATCAGAGCATAGCCGATGTTTTTTCCGCCGTCATTGGCTTTTTCAAGCGCCCGTGTGCGAGTGAGAGGATTTTCATGCGCCAACGAGTTTGAGCTTTATCTACTTTGTGGCTCGATGCATTTCTCACTCTTTTTATTCCACCTTCCAATGTTTTGTATAATGCTTGTTTCGTTCGTATTTGCGTGTGAGTGAGAGATATATTGGGGGCATAAATGTATATGTGTGTGTGTGTGGATAGAGGCGTCAGTTAGTTGCGTGCGGATTTGATTCCGAGAGTGGCTTTGATTTCTACAATTCGACGCGGATTTTGAAACGTATAATGCGACAAAGAGGGAGAGAGTCAAACCAACACGTTGGTCGGGTGAACCTACCTACAATAGAGGGAAATGTGCTCGAGGCTAATACGGGATTGTCGACGTGGCGCGCGAGCTTGGCGTTCATCATTTTCTACTTTCGGTCCAATGTTTTCCATTATAAACGACTCTGCTTTTACGCTCGCTTTGTGATGCCGGATATATCCCAAGCGACACGTTTGCCCGCGAGCTTTCATCGAAAAATATTCGATATCCGACCGATTTTGCTCTCCCCCTCCTCCTACTTTTCTTCTTCTCGTGAACTCATTTTCGTTATTGCCGCGAAATATTCATCCCTTTTTTTCAGCTGTATACGTGGTCAACGGTATTGCCTCGATTAGAATGTATTGGATAACCGATATATACTTTATCCAATTTTTTGTAACTGTTATTGTCGGAATTGACTCTCAATCGCCGATAGGATGTTTTTTTCCGAGGATTTCCTGACGATTAGAACATTAACAAAAAATTCGTTCGGCTTATAAATCAATTTGTGGCATGATGATGAAAAAACCATTGAGTAATTCTCATTTACGCGGATAATCATTAATAAAACCATCCCAGAGATGTGTTGAAAGTCATCCGTGATAAGAATTGTTCCAGATTGCGAGTGACGGTACTCCTTCATCTGGAGATTCCCCAATCATCATATTTTTATGATCAGTCCGTTATACGGAATTTTCCATTCACTCAAATCTAACATTTTTCGGAACGGAGTGCCTTCACACTCATCTAAGATGTAAGATCGTGCACGATCCACTGACCGACACCAACCCGCACAGATGCAACCCGCCACAATGCGACGAAAAAACATCACAAAGTATACATAGCAACATCGAATTGTAGCTATAATATGTCACGGGCAATGCCCGATATTCGGGAATTGTCAATAATATCCCGCTATTTTGGGCATTTTCGAAAATGCCCAAGGCTTTGCGGGCACGGTCAATTATTCCCGAGTGCAATGATATTTTGATGGCAACAAATGAGGCTCGGTTAGTGCGCAACTGGGAAGACTTTTTACGATTTCGTGTCAATGTCACTCACATGCATACAATTATAAGGTTTATCCGTTCATGTCTCTGATAAGCAGTTCGAACCCCGACCGGCGCCAATGTGGTTTTTCACACGTGTTTCTCGATGGCTTTGGTGGTTCGATACCCATTTGAAACTGTAGGCTGTGCTCAATCACTTCAAAAAGAGGTTGAAAATGTGCAAATAGAGGAAAATATATAACCGAATAAACTTATTTAGTATGCTACAATGTTTGCACGAGTCAATCCTAAGCTTAATAGATAAACTGTGGACAATCTTTCCGAAAAACCTCCAGACAATTGGTAGGATGAAGAATTTAACCAGCTGGTTAACTAAAAACTTCAACCTATTCTTCCATACGAATGTCCACCTTGATCCTGAATGTAACACAAAGTTCCAATTGAGAGTGGAATCTTGCTTATTGTAGATTAAGTCAGATCCCGAGATTGAGATTGAGGTTTGATAATTCTTCGCACAATTCGATCAACTCACTCAATCTTTTGGGACTAAATTATCCAGATAATACTTGCCTACGTTAATATACTTATAGACGAAGTAGACTCAAATGTTCCATATTGAAGGTGTATGAACTGTCAATTCCTCGGGGGATTTGAGACGTGTCACTTCCAACCCTCGAACAATTTAAAGTACCCCACCAAAATCAATAAAAGTCTCAACAAAGCGACAAAGTCGTCGAATACCTAGTGCTACAATCCCTCCGGCCATTTGTATAGGCAAGTTGTGCATCTGGGATAGCGAGAAAGGAAGACCAAAAGAGACCAAAAGAGATGAAAATCAAGCCTGCGGCATGGCAGCTGCGCGTTGAGCGACAATAAGGTATACATATAGTGGTGCAATGCAAAACAGCCACAAGCGCATCTCTTTGAGCTTATTGTGATATACCCATTGCATCGAGGAAGCGTGCCACAATTGCAAATGGAGAAAATGCCAAGACTAGCTTACTTGTTCACTATACTTGTTCAAGACGCGTCCGAGCGTTGCTGGAATTTTCCATTATCTCTTCAGATCTTCTCTTGTCAGAACTGTTTTTCAAACTCTCTAACCCCCCTCAAGGCAATGGAGAACCTATTGCGAGACTGTGGTAATTCAAGATCAAGAAACTTTCAAAGTGACTCCCTGTTTCTGTGCATTTGAATGATTATCTGAATTTAGACGACTCGGGACTAGTTTGAATTTTCCTGTTGATCAGAAAAGGTTGGTGTCGAGCTCATACCCTGTGTTCGGTGGTTTTAAGTAGTCGAGGTCAGGCTCTAGTCAGACGGATTCAGAGGATTCTGAAATATAATTTTATCTCATTGTTCGTCACGAATGATTCTCAAAAAATTTTTCACACTCGTCCTATCTGAGATAGGAAGATATCATTTGCAAAGCGTATTCCGACCATTCAAAATCAAAGATATTAATATTCAGTCCATCGACTAGAAATAAAACCTGTCAACCACAGCCATGCTACCGTTCCTCCATGATTGCGGGAACAAATGCTGCCGAATGTCTCCTGAAGGGTGAGGGTACCGGGTTTAACGCCAAGATAGTGTAAAAGTTATTCAGTGGAACATCCGAGCACGAAACAGAAGATCGGAACCATGTACAAGACTGGGACAAATACAGAGAGACCGAGAGCATAGGTTGGCCAGAAAGCGGTGGTGGCGTACATCAAAGTGCTCTATACCTAACCTCAATATATCTCAAGCGATCTTTCTTGCGGGGACGGACACTGTGCATTTCGCAATTGGAGTCTGACCACTCGGGAAGTCTTGCGAATCTGCGAGTATATTTATGTCATATGTCCAATTTCGGTTTCCTCGTACTCCTACCACCCGTATTGGAATCTTATTGATGCTTAACCAGGTGTGGTTATGGTTCCCTTTGTATTGCCTGAGAACTGGAAATGCCGAGATTTTTGCATAAAAAACCTTCCAAGAATTCAGATCACATCTACTCTGAGAACACTATGGCATTTAATCTGCGTGCAACTGAGATGGATTAGTGATGTGGGTCTACTTGAACTTGGTTGTGTTCGCTGTACGTTGTGAGTTGATTGTCGATGCTCGATTAACCCTCTGACGAAGGTCAGGTTTGCTTACACGCCTCGACGAACTGCCTGTGGCTCCTGAACCATGTCTCGATTTCCGAAACCTTCGGGATCAACATACCGAGTTGTTATACGACTCAGCTGTGCAACATCTTTATCTTTGTGGACTCGGTGCCAATATGCGTTCGAAAAGGGTCTTCGATAGATGCTGATATAGAATTAGACTTTGATGGATCTGTCACACTGTTTACTATATAACATGATGAGACAATAGTGTACTGGGTTTGATGATGTCAGGGATAAGTGACACGAGAATCCATGATGCACTTGGACTTCTGAGTGCGAGGTGATTATCTCAATTAAATACTCTTCTTTTTTAAATCAAGGAGTTTCCTTGTGGATTGGTCGAGCGTTGCAATGCTTGTCACTTGAGGACAAGCTTTATGCAAATTATGGGAGCACCTACCTCGCTTGTCAAAAAATTACACAAGCATGGATGTGGAACCCCGGTGTTGAATCCCGGCAAGATGCCATGTAATGAAAAACGAGATATTGTTTCAATTGGATACTGTTTTGGGAAATTCTGCACGGCATTCTGTCAAAGGTTTCTGGAATCATCGTGCAGAGGTATCAACATAGAAATTCAGAGGATATGGTTGGCCAAGATTGGAAACTCGAGATGAAAAGAGTTCTATCATCTAGTGCATATATTCCCGTGAAGTCATAATCTTGGCAATCAGC
Source organism: Eretmocerus hayati (assembly GCA_029851415.1). Taxonomy (NCBI): domain Eukaryota; kingdom Metazoa; phylum Arthropoda; class Insecta; order Hymenoptera; family Aphelinidae; genus Eretmocerus; species Eretmocerus hayati. The sequence goes on from CM056741.1 coordinate 11,636,814, forward strand.
TCGTTTACATTGCAGTGGTCATGATGTGATCGAGTAGTTGTTCCATTTTTTGTTTTGTCAAGGCCTTCTGTCAGAGGCTTACCATTTCACGGCAGATTTTGGTGAACTTGAAATAGTATTTTTACTGAGAATCTAGAGCATGATTTTTCAAGAGAGATTCTGAATGAGTTCTGCATTTGTTTCTAAAATCCCCCATTAGATGTCTTACCGAATTCAAACTGCCTCGTAAGAGTCATCAAACTTCCCGCCAATGAATTTCTAACGATGTTGCGTGCCAAATTTCATATGCCAATCACGATGGAAAATATACTTCTTAATACATCACAATAGTCATCTGTTACTCATCATGAGTCTGCTAAGCTTGAGTAACTCCACCACTTTGGACGAGGCGAGTCTACAATAGAATTTTTGGTGGCCACTATCAGTGAAATTCTCCAGTCACAATAGAAGAGGAAGTAAAAAAACTTGTCCTAGTCCCAATGGCTTCCATTCGCGGAACATACCGTGCTCTCTGAGCCATGGGAAGCAGCTTATTTTATTTGATACAAGCCGTAGAAGCCGTACAAGCTGTTTGATACGTAAGCTCTTCCTGACCCTCGACCAGTAAGCTTTTGTTTTGTTCTACAAGATTGGTAAACTCTAAGCGCATGGGAAAATCTGAATCTGTCCCGAACAAGGTTATGCGTATGATCACGAAAAAACTTTGTTTGAAATTCTTCAATCTCGAGTAGTTCAGGATTAGTGATATCAGACGTTGTAGAAATTTCTCAACAAAAAGATGAGCTTTGGGTAGAAAAGCATCATCCATTCACAATTTGAACTCATAGTCCGAGACGAAGCATGCAGAAAACATGAGATAATACACAGCATAGACTGACTGCATAAAAATGCATTGAAACTGGAGTAAACACGAAAAGTCTCAATGAGAGAGAATAATTTCCAACTGCGATCCCGGAGTTAGTGGCTCACAACGCCAGCTAGATGCAACGCATTGTCCCAGAAATCGTGCAACGACAGGAAATAAAAGACTAAACCAGTCTGGAAATAGGCTTGCGCCACACCAATGTTAGAGCGAAGAACAGAAAAAAAGGAACCAAGGCTGATGGAGGAAAAGACCGCAGAGACTAAGAAATTGCCATGGCTCTCGGTACTTCGGAGTCACCCTCACTCTCTCTCTTTTACTCTCGTGGTGAATCTACATTCAAATGTGCTTAAAATGCAAATTCAACGAATCTAGGGGTGATGGCGATGCTGGTGCTGGAGCTCGAGTCGAGGTGCCGGTAATTGTAACTGCTTGACTGGACTACCGCCACCACCACGATTCACGAGGACACTCGAGATGACTCCAGCACCCTTCATCTCTACCTCATTCAGGCTCACCTTTTATAGCATATCGTCTCTTGGTCGGTGGTGGTTTTCATGGCGTATTACTATCCGACCAGATGACCGACATTCATACTGGGTATGTGTTACTGTGTGAGAGGAGTCAACGTTGCTTGACTTTATGCGCATAAATTGAGCTTTGCTGCGATTTTCTTCCGGTACTTGCTCAGTCAGATAGGATGCGAGAGTGGATTGCTCTTACTACAGAAATCGTTCTTTGAAATAGAGATGATTCCAGATGGTATTTTCATCAAAAGTCATTTGTTGAATTTGAGGATTTAGAGTACGTACAACAATGAAGCACTTATTCTATTGTATCATTGATCTCGTAATTGACGGATTGAAATTTTGTTTCATGCCCTGAATCATTTCCCATTTTGCGAAGGAAAGAAGAAATGATAGCTGAGGCAAAAAATGTCGCACCCACGCCCAGACCTACGGCCCGTTGTGATTTTTTGGTCGTGTTTTCACGAGAGTTTGACTGTTTCCATATCCTGTCTTCATTGTATACCTTGGATCATTCCTACGAGTTGTTCCATTCCGGGCCTCAATGTGCTTTTTAAGCTTTCAAGCCGTCGAAGTAGTTATGAACCGTGGATTTCCGTCTTCTACTCTGGAACTCATGTCATCGGCACAAGACTTGTTCAATGGTGCACTTTTTCTGGTGTTTTCCGCAAAAATTTGTTGTCATTCGTTCCACATTCTTACGTTGACCGGTGTAGCACGGTACCCCAAGATGACTCTTGCAGTTGCTCGCACCGTATGTACAGTTATGTACACTGTTGCCAAGTTTCGACGTTTCAGCTGTTCCATTGGAGCCGATTCCTGAACGCAAGTCGTTTCCTGTCCCTCCAGTTTTCATTGTGTTTGTCCTTGATCGCTTCGTCTATTGCATCCCTCAGCATCTAGATACTGTAAGGGGGACTCCCAGTCCCGGAGTGTGACGAGCTTCCGGCCCCACTTGATGCGCTCCGGACCGAATCGTTGTACGGAGGAGCCTAGTCCCGAGCCTGGTACTCCGCGTGCTTTGGTTCCTACCAAAAACCTGCAAAGGAGGTTAGGACACTTTGATGTCTCGGCCCTAGAGTCTGACAAACTCGCGGCCCCGGTCAGCGCCCCCCCGGTGACCGCACATCTCCACCCGGTGCCTGGGAATGGGTGAGTCTAAGAACTTGTATTGAAATCGTCCCTGGTTGATCATAATGCGAGCCTAGACGAATCTTTTAGCAACCCGAGGGGCCCTTTGGGCTCCAAGGAAGCATGAAGAAGTGACAAACTCCCCACCTAGGGACGGATTTTGACCTTATTGTGCCCGGGACTGAGCCCAGAATTCGGTAGTCGGGAGGGAAGGGCGTGCCATTGCTGAGCCATTCTCGATTTAGTAATCTTCGTCTCCCTAACCGACTCACTAGCAGGGCGCATCCCTGCTCTACGCCCATGGGAGCAAGCCGGGGTAGAGATGAAAGTCGGGCACCCTGAATATAAATGATGAATTACTCAACATCTAAATCGGTGGGAGCAGGTGGCTGATTGATTCACTGCTGTCTATTTCGCCTTCTTGCTTAGCCAGTTTATCTGCTTCTTAATTTCCATCGACTCTGTAATGCCCCCAAATCCAACATACGCTGACCGTGCAGTCACAGATCCATGACAGTGCCTCTCGAAAGCTGATCATTGCCTTAGGTCTTATCAATTTGGATGCCAGAGTCTTGAGTGTGGCTTGACTATCCAAGGAGATGAATTTTCTTATCTTCGATATTTTCCACCTGGATTGCTCTTGCTGCCTATTCGATAACGAGAATTTCTATCCATAGGTTGCTTCAATTGTCAATCATTCAAAAGACTCTCTGATTTGCATTTCCTCTGAGTAGATGCTTACACTTGTATTTTTCCCTGAATTCACCCCATTCGTGTAGACTACGATTCCTTTTGATCCAGCGGGTGATATTCTCAGTCCTCCTTGCTTGGGTTGTTGAACTCTATTTCCCTTCCAAATTATAGTTGAAGGCCCCGATACGCATGTTCCAAGAGCTTTAATACACTTCTATCTGTCAATCTTATCCATACTTCTGAGTATCGTTGTGTGTCCGTGGTTCAGCCATCTTCGTATGATGATCGATCCATTCATCCAGTGTATGATTCTTGGTTCCAAACCTCATCAGATTAATTCTTGGGATTGACTCAGATCATCCTCATTGATAGATTGAGCAAAAAAAGATATGTGATGGAAGTTTCAGCATCTCCCTGACTGTTATCCAAGAATGTAGTATTCTTCAGCACGATCGAACAAGGTCAATGTTTCGTGAAAGATGCAACCAAGTGCACTCCATCAACTCACCAGAGGCAATGAAATTCACCATAGCGCAAACTTATAGCAATCCATTCTCGTTCATTTCGTCGTACAGACTCCGAGAAACGTGCAAGAAGAAGCACAAAGACAACGACGACGACGACAACGACGTCCAAGCCAAGCCAATGGAAACTTTTTGAAATCTCGCAACTGCTGAGTTTTCCTTCACTTTTATCATGAGCGGCACATCATAATGCCACAGAAAGAGAAGAACCAGCCAACTGAAGTAGACAACGACGACGACGACGATGACAAGATGCGTGGTCTCATTTTATATAGAACTGCTCGATTTCATAAATCGCAACTCAAAAGAGTGAGAGGAAGGAAGAAAGAAAATCTCGACGAGTAGAAGAGTCAAGGAAGCATGAGCAACTTCTGCACGGTACATTTTTTTTACTCTTCTCCTCACCAGCGTAGAGTCAGCCCTGTGTAATATCAACCGTAGTATACAGGAATCATAGCCGACGATGTCGTTGGATGATTCCGGTACGTTGGCGCGTCCATGATAGGTATAGCTATAGATATAGAAGTTGTGAGATGCCGACGGTGACCCTTTACTTGGGAGACTTTTATAAGTGTGACGATATGTTGCAGTGGTATATAGTGATTCCAAGCGTGAGAGAAAGATTGACTCAGGCGTTGTTAGTGCCAAAAGTTTTGGAATAGTGGCGGCAGCTGTTACTCGTTTATCCCGATGATAGCTATGACCGAGATTTGCTCGCACGACGACGACGACTACTACTAGGACCGAAGTTACTCTGTACGTATTTGAGAAATTGATGTCGTAGTGTGGAGTTGGATGGAGTTGAGGTATCGATGCGAGGAAACGATCTTGGGCATTATTCTGGAGACTTTTCATCAAAGAGTCACTCTTTTCATCGTTATCTCTTGAATCTTGTGAGACTGTTACTGAAGTTTCTTGAATCTGGGAATCTCTATCGTATTACTATGATTGGATATTTGGTCAACTTTTCACAATTTGGAAGTTAGTTAATATTGTGATGGACAGGGATGAATGATCGGTAATTTTTTTCATTTTAGCCTATAAGGGAATCGATGGTCATTTTCGCACCTCGCAAAAACAGGTTTTTATGAAGAAACAGTTCTGAAATCAATCCAGTGCCTCAACGGCTAACGGACAATTTTTTCTGAAAAGTATGTGATAGAAAGAAGAAAATGCGACCTTGAACGTTCAAATTGATCTATTCTAGCCCGTATTGTGATTTTTTGAAGACTTATTGCAAATTTTGACTTTTTTTCCAAATACCAGGTGGACTAATTAGCTCATATGACCACAAGGTTGCCTTGTATCGTTTTAAAACCACTGGGATCATAATTAGCGGGTCAAAATACGTAGGATAACGTATCTTGATATGCATTCAAAATCCTGAATTCACGAGCTATGTGCTTCAGATGCAGGCGAGGCATAGATGGACACATTCACCCCTGTCGACGGGGTGAATGTGTCTACCCTGTTTTTTGCAGTTTTTGAAAAACCGTGGGGTCAAAGTCAAAATCTGACAACGGGATCTTGTAGCTGAGCTCAACACTCAAATTTTTACTACCCATACATTATCTTTCGGCATGAATAAGACCAAAAAAATCGCAGTGGAAGGTCAAAAGTGTACCACATTCAGCCCGGTTTACGGTATTGATAACTCACCGGGAAATGAACACAAATCCCCTGAAGCCCTTGCTCCCAATCTGATGCTCTTTGAATTCTTCATCACACCCGCCACTAACTTGATCGTCAAAACATGCATCCATTGTGGAGGGCCTGTTCAGATCCATCAAGTGATACAGTTTCGACCCCAATACATAATGAACAAAGATCATAAAAATTTCACTTTGAACCACACAGGTTCTCGAAACATTCATCAGAAGCTTTAATTAAACCTTCATTGAATGATGTTTGATCAGTGAAACCAATCTAATGTGAGACCTGGAATTTTCCTTCTGGCAGAGAATTAATTCCAAGTGAAATTTTGGACTCACTCTAAATAGTTCAGATACCAAATCGAATACCTCGAAAGATTTCGTTCCAAACGTAATCAATAATCGACAACAAACTCTCGAATCAAAAAAAAAAAAAAATAAACAGGCGGATGGCTTTCCGATCAAGCATGTCGAGAATTTAACAAAAAAAAAGTTTGCATATCCTACTGAACCAGATTTTGACCTCTCTATACAAAAGGCTCAAAAGGCACTTCAATCAGGTGTAGAAACCAGTCAAAGTGCGATAAGAGAGGAACACGTGGGCAAAAGAGAAGGATAGAGAGTGATAAAGGGTGAAGCGTAGAAAAAAAAGCTTTGCGCTCCGAAATCGAAATCGCGCTCTCCAATTCAGAGCCATGCCCTTTGGCATCGAACAAACAGTCCTCGTATTGCGGTGCTTGCACCAGAGAACGAAAGAAAAAAAAAGAGATAGAGAGAGTGCAGCACTGGGTCAGAGAGTCAGCTTTGGTGCTGGTCTACACGTATATTGAGGTTTGCAATAAAAATGGGGGCGAAGGAAACTCGTTGAAGCTAACGAAGAATCTCTGCTAGGATCGCTTTTCGCAACGCAAGCAAGAGGTAGCTTCGTTCGGCATCGACTTTTACGAAGAATGCCTATCGCAACCATAAATTGACGCTAGAAGGCCTCTCGATATATATTCAGAGCTCACAGTTTTATCTCACATATATCACTGGAATAGCTATCGTTTTAGAGTGCATCGTTCGAGCATAAGGCTTAAAATGCAGGCATAGGAAAAAGTATGTGGTTGAAGTTTGCGATAATTTTTTCTACGGATTCGGATGAGAAACAGCCTGTTGCCTTGAGCGCATAAAGGTGGAAGAATTGAGTGATGTAAGGCTTTGAACGGGATATTTGACTAGTCACTGTGATCAATCTGCTGTCGTGTACGCTGAGATGTGCTGATCGATGCTGCATGAAATTGATATTATTAGATTTTTGAAGAGCGAGGGTGATATTGATGCTTTTCATGGGAGATTCGTATTATTCATGGCAAGTAATCATTCAGTGGAATAAATCGTGATATAAGCCTGGCGAAGGATTGTATACAACTCTAGATATGATCTCTGAGAGAAATTATCAATTCCATCGAAGTATGGGACATCGTCCCTAAAATAAGTTAAGGAATTGTACCGATGATGAGATGTGTGCCTAAACTAATTGCTCTACATGTAGTGCCCGACAAGCGATACTCTAAGAAAGTAGGAAAATGAGTGAGGTTATTCATTTTTGAGTGAATTGCCGTCCCCGGTTCTTGTGTCGTGTGATACAAGAATTCAATTTTCGTAGTATGGTATTTGAAATAACTTGTAGTCGGCTTATTCAAAGATTCTGGAGGGGGTCTCAAAATTACGTGGAGATTCATCTCCTTCTTCGAGCGTATTGGAATCATTCCCTTAACTCTACCTGAACCGAAAACCCGCAAGAGGGGCTGGGGCATGGTGCCTCATCCCTGGAGTCTGACGAGCTCCCGGACCTAGTCATCGCCTGCCGGAACGAGGAGACCGCACATCTCCATCCGGCACCACGGGAGTGGGTGAGTCTAGGGACTCAAATTGGAATCGCCCTCGAGCGATAACCATGCGAGCCTGGAAGACTCATCCATCATCCCGAGGGACTCCCCAGGCTCTCAGAAAGCCTAGAAGAGTCCCAAAACCGCCCATCGAGGGTCGGGCATCGGCCTTGTGCTGGGGACTGAGCCCAAAATTCGGAAGTCGGGGACGAGGATCGAGCCATCACCGAGTCACAAGTGGCTCGGTGTTGACCACCCCCCCCCCCCCCCCCAACTGACGCGCTGTCAGGACGTATTCCTGCCCAGCGCCCATGGGGGCAACCGGGGTGAAGGCGAGAGCCAGGCACCCGGGATATAAAATATAAATTCCTACCTAAACCGTAACATGAGGATGCAATCAATAGAATTGACAAGGGCACTTGAGAACATTCAGCTGTAAAATAATGGAATATTAAACTTTAAAACAAACAATATCACATTTGTAAAACTTCTGTTCGGGCTTTCAGCAATGAACTGCTCTCACGAATCTCAAGGAATTAATTACTCACCGGCTGCTACTCCGACCAAAGAGAAGCACTGACTTCGGCATGAATTGAATGGAATTATTGAGACAAGTCCGTTTCAAATAAGCATTTATCTTTCTATTTTGTACTTGCTCTTCCCTCTGCGAGCCCGATTCTTTCGAGCCGAGTAATTGGCTGACTCTCGTCTTCGACTTTTTACGAAGTTTCAAATAGAATGCACGAAGATGACAAAGAAGGAAGCGAACCAAGTGGACGAAGTTGAGTGGCAAATGATCCAAGAATTTCGTTGTCAAAAAACAAAAGCATCAAATCGTGCTCAGTGACGCTTGAGCTTGGCAAAATGGACTGTATCTCATGAACAAGCCATTATCCAATGAGAAGACTCAAGAATATCAAAATGAATTACTGCCAGTTTTATTGGGAGTTTATTCAAACCTGGAAGTAATTGTTTATGCAGATACTGTGGAGAATCCTTGTATTCGTGAACAATAGTACCGGATGATTCCTTAGAAATGCTTTGCGATTCTCACAAGAATTTGAATAATGGATGTGCAGTCTAGACATCTCATTCATGAACTAACCGTCAGAGAATAATGTCTCATACCATCTATTTCTTATCCAATTCCCTGTATTCAACGTATATGAACAAATCATTTCGAGGTAGACATTTTTCTATAGCGCTTCGAGTGGAATTTAATAACGGAGTCAGCTGATTCGGGTCAATGACTTCCATGCCCTATGGGAGTGCATAGACTGTTTGATAGACTCTATACAAGATTGGGGAATAATCTGATTCTGACCAATTCTGTAGGTTTTGTGTTGTACAGGCAGCCCCTGCTATTCGCGGTCCCGGTATTCGCGGAATTTTCTTTATACGTATTAAGCGCGAATAGCGGGGGCTGCCTGTATTCGTTGCGACGTGAATCTGTGTGAGATAACGTGTCTGTTCGGTCTAGAGAACTCACGAAGAAGGTTTACGAAATTTGAATACGAAATCACACAGTATTATAATCTCTGTGAAAAACCTACTTGAGTGCATGCTCTGCATGGAACTCGTCAACCTATTTGAAGATGGTATAAAAATATGCCACATCCTCATGGAATACCAATTTTGAAGCCAATTCCATTCGACGAATTTTTGATCATTCATTTTCACTGCAAATTGGTCCAAGAAGTAATCCGGTAAACTCTCAGTTGCACTTATACTATCAAAAGACTTGAATGAATCCTCACTAATGGATTCGTCGGACAGAATCAGTTCGCATTCACGCAGATCAATGTCGGGTCTTGATAGCCACAGGCTCCAAACTTCTCTCATAAACCGTGAAAATAATCGAAACTCCCAAATAGTTTACCAATAAATCTCGACCCCAAGGAAAAAAAATTCAGCCCAAATATCCAGCTTCTGGTACGTGCAACGGATGTGAAAGATTGCAGTATATCCTAGCCCCAAAGATTTATATATTATACAGCTAGATAGAAGCACCTGAATCACAAGCTCGATCTCGAAACTGTACATACCTACCCCTTCAAGATACATCTATATATAACCTACGGAAGAGGTATGGCTCACCTCTCAACTGCATCCCCCTCATTCCATCTTCTGCAACGGCAAAACGCGGAAAAAGGTAATGGTCGCCCAAGGCGAATCTGTTCTCTTTCTCTATCTTTTACCGTATCGTGATACTGCTCCACTCTTGTCTTTCACCTCGATCTTCTTTATTCTATACACTCGTATCTTTGCGGGATATACGGATCGTTTGACTTGACGAAGAAAGGAAGAAACGAAGGAAACCAAGAGAAAGAAGATGGAAAGGTCAAGCTATAGATACCGAAAGATGAATGAACGTTGTGGTAGACAATTTAAGAGGTTATAGATATAGCTATAAGTTTATGGATGCACCCTTATCTTGAAGATTCTGAGGTTCTTTGTTACTCGGTGAAGCGTGGATGCTCCTGATAGATATTATAACGAGGTCGTAAGGTGGTGGCATCCTGTTGCGCTTCTGAGAGGTTAGCATGCCGGTAAAAGGTGATTTTTGAAGGATTGGAGGTAAGGTTGTACTGTGGAGGGATTGAAAAAAGATGAATGAAACCAATTGTTGAGAGGGCTGGAGATTCAATGGAAATCGATGCAAATGGAATGACTTGGATTGGCGGAATCGATGGGTTTCTTGGAGGAACAATTTCAAATCCTGATGGCGGAGATATACTTTCGAAGATAATATTGCCGTGAAACTGCTGTGATCGAGGCCAGCTATGTCTCGTCAAATTATGCACTCGGATAGAATTGATATTTTTTTGCATTTTTTTGATTTGATTGAAGAAAGGCGATGGGAGACAGTTGGTATTGACTTCATTCGTGTTCGATGGAGTATTGGACCAAGGAGTATTACGAGAAAATTACATTTCCAAGTACTTGGAAGGAGATGGAATTCAATGAAGTTACTTTTTCCTTCAAATGCATTTGCGATAAATGTAGTTTGAAGAGCTTTGAATGAAATTATCGGATCGTAGAATGAATCAGTTCGAAGCCAGAGAGAGTCGTTTTTATCGAATACCTCGACTATTTATTCAATAGAGAAGAAAATTCACTCAAATGTCACAGGACTTGCTGCTCAAGAGAAACTTTGTTCGAATCAAAATCTGTTATCATGCGATTCAAAATCCTTAGGGATAAATTTAAGCCTTCCTCTAACGTAGAAATGACCCTCCTCTGACATCTCAGATAACAATCTGATGAATCTGATTTTTAGAAGGACATTCTTCGACCATTGCAACGTAACAATTTGATTTCAATTTCAAATTAGATAGCCAAGAACAACAGTCGAGATCCTCAATTTATACCAATCGATGGAAATAGTAGAAACATGTTGGATTGGATGATCTGTGAAATTTTGCACCATTCAAACAAGAGTTTGACTATGAATTGAAAATCATTCTCATAACTAGATGAAGGTCACACCTCAGGAAGTTTATCCAACGCGTTATGATAAAGACTCTACGTCAGGAAATGTTTCCTCTACAAAATTATAAAAATGATCCGTCTTGAGTATTATACCCGCCCAACCAACAGAAGAAATAGTCATAACATAGATTATGACAATATTCACGAAGGTACCACGATATATCTTGGTACGTTATGATTCAGAACTCACCGCGAAGAAAGCGTATAATCGAAGGAAGCATTGAGCAAAGAAACGATCCACACGGTAGAAAGAGCATACAAGTCTCACATTATACCGTGGAGCACTTGCTGCAAGCTCTCTGAGAACCTTACACACACGTCCCTCACACTCATACGAGCACACACACACACGGAGGTAACGCATTTTGTCGATCGAGTCCCGCCCGGAGGCTTTGCCGAGGCAAATGGCGTCGTTACACTTATCGCATATAGCCCGCAAGCACTAGCTTTTCTCCATTGGTGAGATGAAAAATAGGAACTTGGTCTCGACTCTCTGACTTTCTTTCTCACTCTTTCTGCCCTCCTATTCACAATATATATACTTGCCAAATGTTCTCCACTTTCTGCGCTTTGTCGATTTCCTACTTTCCACATGTCGCTAGAGTGATCGTGTGAGTTACGAGAATCGTAACACTTTTGGTCACAATAAACCAGGATGATTGATGGAAAATAAGATTGCAATGGATATGAGTAGGTTATTCTACACGGATTGAGAATGAATCGGATGCAGTATCATGTTGATGCACATAGGTCTTCCTGAAGTGGCTGTGAAACAGTCGAGATAATTTTGACACCTCGGAGGGGTGATTTCCATTTGAGTTTCTTGTGTGAGTTTAAATTGGTAAGATAACGAAGATTGAACATTGCAAAACCAATAGGATCACACTGTCTGAAATTACTCGGAAAAGAGAAATTATCTGGTGGCTTGATTTGGTTCACTCTATTTCGAATAATTTCCATGTAATGGCTTTCGAGAATGCGTGAGGACATCTCCAAACTAGCCCAAATTCTCATATTTTGGCTAATCAATTGTCAATCAAGAGTTTTGGAATTTTTCTCGCGTTCCCTGCTGATCGCCAAAAGTGAGCACGATCTGTACTTGAATTTGCTGTTTTTATTCGCGGAAGACATGTTACACATTTCTTGGCGATTTGAAAAGTGGATTTCTGTGGTTGTATCGATGATGAATCAATGATAGTTCCTATCAGTCGAAGATATCGATATCACAGAATGATCGAATTAATGGAAATGAGATAATTTTGACAACCAGATGTCCCATTTGAATCTATGAGTCATCAATAGAACGTATTTCGTGACAGACATTTCTATTCAGAATGATCACGTGATCACAAAAATTGGTTCATCTGTATCCGAGGCCACTCAAATTGTCTGGAGAACGATTAATCCAATCGAATTGGTTTCATCCTTGGAATCAGTAACCATTGAATACAAGATCATCATCCATATTCTATATTCATGAAGTACATGCTACTAGTCCGACAGTGCCAGGAATATTCTCGATCCATTAAAATTGAGCGCCATGGAAATTCACCTTTCAACTGATAAAATGAGCTCTGAGCGAACATACAGAGCAATGTCCAAATTCCATGCATCCGAAATCTCTGAGGAAATGCACAGTCAGTCATTAGCGCTAATGTTGATGTTAACGGAATACGGGATCAATGGCGTGAATTCAAGCTAAAGTGATTCGTGTCTGTGTGAGTTTGCTCATTTCTGATTCATTCGAAATGGATGCAATGCTCGTTCCCGCAAAGCTACATTTCAATTATATGCAATTGAATTTTCTCTCTGTGGACATGATTCTGGCAATATTTTGAGTTGATACATCAATCACGAATGGACATCCGCCTTGTAAACCTCCAGAAGGACGTGGACTCAAATTTATCAAAATTTCACCACTACCATACGCTTATTGCATTTGAATTCGCATCTGAACGTACATGATTGCTCACCGATTATTCATGAAAATCAGAATCATCATCCGAGTGATATTTTGTACCACTTCGATCACTACTGTCGTTTTCGGCCCGAAAGATTGAGCGATGCACAGAATGCAAAAAGTCCCCAGACACGATGGAATGAAAAATCGTAGATGACGGCACAGTGTGGAGGTCATATACCGTAGAGTAAAGATCGAAGCTCGTGACCAGAATTCAATATCACCGCATCAGTCTGTATGTCCCGGGTACAAAACAAACAGCTGACCGAGCACTGACCATCGTCCACTGCGCCATCAGTCCGTGTCCTGCAGATATGAAGCCCCGACACGATTCTCATACGCTCGGATGATCGTCTGGTAAAACTGTCACACCGACACAGATGCGCACAGACTCTAGGACACATTTACCATACCTCATCCAACTTTATAGAAACTCAAACCCTCTCACACACACATGTGTACATGACACACACATTGAATGAAGTCACACCACGTTGACAAAGTATCCCGGTATCTCAAAAGTCTTCAGAACATATAAATGCGCATCTGGCGGCGTTTCGAAAACACAAACTTTGCTCTTGTGCAAATCCCTTGGTGAACGTGTCCTTCCGTGTCGTCAAGGTTTTCGTCTGTGGCTCGTGTTGGGGAAGAAAGTCGTGCGTTGCTGAGCTACTTGGGATTCGCATTTGATTCCACTACTTGGAGCTTCTTGCTTTCTTTCTATCTAGAGACGGATTTCTTCTGCTGTGACTGTATACCATGAGAAATTTGGTATGCGAATTCATCTTGGTACAGAGTAGCTTTTTCAGGCTTGCACAGGACGTACGTGTGAAGCTTTTTTGGGACAAAGTAGATGATGTTTTTTATCTCCGTCTAGAAAAATTTCAATTTGGAGATGGTTGGTTTCATTCTTCCGAATAGATACAAAGAAATTCAGTGAGTCATCTTGAATAAAATAACATTGAATGTGTACTAAGCTTCAGGTGAGATCGAAATTGTGAGATTTTGTTATTCTTAGGGGCTTCTGTGTATGATTACTGACTGTGAAAGGGTCTTACAGTCACTCAGCTAATCCTGCAACACCTCAAAGATCTTACGAGTTGAGAATCTAGATTTGATCATTTCATGCCAAACCATTCCAATCTTACGGAAAAGTTACAGTGTGCTCCTAATTGACAAGGTTCACCAATTTTGCCTTCCGCGAGCTGCCTTACCATATTGTTTCCATTTCAACTTTTTGATCATGCAGCTCAGATCATACGAAAGCTCATCTCTTAAAATGAGCCAGCAAACTTTGGATCATGCCTATTGCGATTGAGATTAACGCAACTTTGATGAGAAATAATCCCCTTCGAATTGGAGGAAAAGGTATTTGCTCTCACGATTGCTAGGGAAATCCCATCATTACAAATCCCTTCAATTCTCATAATCCAGAATGATACGTACTAAAAATGTACTCTTGGGAAGAATTATCCTCATTTGAAGAACTATACCAAAGTGTGCACTTTTCACTCATCTGATTTTCATAGACGAATGTCGCCCATCCAAAATTCGAGGGAGACGGATAATCCCTCCCGAAATACAATTCCAAGATTTTGCTCCATTCCTCAAGTTTTAAAACGATCCCGAATATCAAATCCTGTCAAGGAGAAAGTAGGTGTGCTAGTCTGACCAAACACGGACTATTTCTACTAGCTCTCTCTTCTCTCGACACAGCTAGAAAATCCAAGAAAATTACAATTTCCTCGCTGAAAGCAGCGAGATGAGGGTCATCAAGAATTCAATAGAGCTCTTAGGAAGTGAGCTAGATAAAATGAGCCCTCGCATTTAGTTAGCAGTGTGTAGTTTCACAAGGATAAAACGTTCGAGCCTCAACTAGCTCGGCACTGTTATCCTAGTCTTTGAATTTGACAGTTCTCTCACTAGGTTATGCAAATCCGAGCTCTTTTCAATCATTCATCCCTCTCAAAAAGCTTTTTCGAGGATGTGGAGCATATGGTCCAAAATTTTCATGCGATTCTATAAAATCTCACTCAATTTGAGATGAACCTCGCGTTACGATTCACTCATGATATTAGGTCTTCGAGGAAATTTTGGGTAACAGTTATTTCCTGAGAATAATTCTATAGCTAAATTGGGTTGACGTCAATTATTCCTGAGTTCGCCAAAGACCCTTTATTGTGGCTAAACTCGACTATTTGGCTTGCATAAAAGATGGCTCAGTGGCGTAGCAAATTATTCATATCAACCCAAATTATGTTATCCACCTGAAATATTTTTAGTTTAATCTCTACAGCTGAATATGAGAAAGTGTCATGAGATGGGGAATATCGTGCTCAATGACCATACTTCTATTCTAAATCTTACGGAATATGACAGGGACATGACTCCATCTAAGCAACAAAAATGACACCAATCGTACTGACCATTCCCTCGTACGCTGACCAATCGCTTCCATAACATATCAAACTCTTACATAGACAAACTGAAATCAATCATTCAAACCCGACTCAACTTGCTAACACGCAATACTGATCTCGTAAAATGTATTCCCTGACCCGTTGAGTTTCCGAATCCAATCGCGAATTACCAGTAGTGGAGGTACCATACTATCCACTTGCACGAACATATACCAGGACAAAATCAAAGCCGTTGACCACATACACGAATTCTCAATCCGCATTGGCTACACCACTCTCGCTGATTCGAGCGGTCACACATTCTATACACCCAGAGTTTCCCTATACTCCTCTATAGAAGCATAATATCGAAAGTCGTGTATTCTGCAACAACGGATTACGCATGAATTTCGCTCAATTAGAGGATTTTCACTCAACCAGTCCATCAATTTCTACGGAATCGAACTCTGAATCGAGCCTTTACCATCTACACAGACACACGAACACATCTACGAATTGAAATCACAAGAACGAAGATCGGTAAAAATTATGGTATCCCAAAGGCGGAGAATCGTCCTAAAATATGACGTTTTGAGTCCTACCAGAAGTAGAAGCAAATCCTGAAAACGACGAAGCCAATTCGGTCCCTCAGATACACACACCAATGAAACAGTCTACATAGATATACAGATATAGGATAGAAAACCGAGTCTCGGTAATGCGTTTCTTGCGCTAGCACCCACGCAGAATATATATAGTGCACATAACGTAGCAGCCGTGGCATATTAGCGCGAGTAGGTAAATTTGGCGGTGGCAAACCGAGAAGCCCAGACAGAGATAGAGTTTGGCTAGTTGCCAGAGAGTGCGGAGTCGGGCGACGCGGATTCGCAAAAAAAAGCAAGCTTGAGTGCTCAGCCTGTGCTTAGCTTGCCTGCCTGCTGGTGCAACGCGATTCATCGATCCGGATGTCGGATGAAAACGACCGAATGAGATAGAGAAAGACAGAGAAAGACAGAGAAAGTCAGGATTGGTGGCGCGTGACTCTAAGTCTTCTGTGCAATGTATTGGTGGTATAGTATATGTTTGGGCCTCGAGATGACTCGCACGTGACGAGTGCACGGATCGTGTGGTTGTGATTTTTAGCACCGATCGTCCAATCTCTCTGCCTGTCTGTCTCTTTGGAAGATACTGTAGACGAAGGATCACCTGGTCTTGGTGACGGGTTTTATTGTGATGTGGCTGTCACTTGGAGATTGGATGGTTTGCTTGAATTTTTGATTCTTGAGGCGGATTCAGAGTAGCTATGGTTTTGTCTGAAAGAAATTGGATTGGGCTTTGAGAAGGTGGATCATTCTGGAACTTTCCACATGTGATGAGCGTGTATGAGCTCCTGGTCGAATTTTATTGCAATATGCCACAGTAATGGAATTTTTTGGGATTTTTATGCAAGAAGCTTACCACCATCATTGTTCCTTAGTCATCTTATTACCATCGGTTGCATTGCAGAAAGTTGAAGATTCAATCATTGATTCCACAAGCAAATGATGGAGTAACTCCAAACTAAATTCACTGCAATTTCAGGATTATGATGTCAAGATATTTTCTGGTTTGACTGAAATTTTAACATGAAGATTTTGATCATGTGATAGATAACTTTCCTTAGACACGTGGATAGTCTATAGGAATCCCGGGGCTCTACATACATTTTCACCAATAAATTTCTTATCACGTTAATCAATTGTAACACTCCTCGAGTTCTTTATAACCATTGATGCAAGAACCGGGGTCCCTCTTCAAAAGATGCCAGGAATTGAATAAAAATCGTTTTGCAGCAATTAATCGACATTATTCCCAAACCAAGAATCCTTTTCAACTCAGTAATTCATTAAAATTTGAAGTTATTCTCGAATAATTCCGAAAACTCTTCCCACCAATTTCTCTTGTAATGCATCGCTTGAATTTCATTCCAGTTAATTCCCAAATCGATTCCATTGACTGTTCAAACAGTATCGTAATTTACAAATCAAAAATTCTGGAAATTTCTCTCAACTCCCAATTGGTCTCGAGTGCCCATTCATCCGAAAATATTCTACGTTTGAAAACGAACCCGTTCACCCAGGTAACTGCAAAATGTTTCACGTTTGCTTTGGAACGACAGCGATGTTGGATACATATTTGAAATTCTACGCTTCGGTGAGATGAAACAAGCGAAGGGACCGTGATATTTCAGATATTTTGAGTAGATCATCGGGGGATAGAAAATTTGGCGCACAGGTTGAGCTTTCCCATTTGAACAATGTATCGGAATCCGATAGTCCGAAATGGCCTACTTCCTCAATCAGTGCGGTCGCCCAGAATCAACGTGTCTGCACTGCATCGTATTTCCGTTCATCGTCCATACTACGTACGTTACCCGTTCACCCGCAAGCAATCTCCAAATTCACGTATCGAGGGTTCATACGTTTACTTTGTCCTAATATCTAGCAAAACTATCGATCGGAATAATTTGCTGCTGCACACACATGTAGGTAATCAAAAATTGTGGTGTGGTATATACCATGCAAGCTCAGTTCGTCATTTCCTTCAGGAGATGAGGTTCTGCCACGATCTTCCTGGTGATGCATCTCGATTTTCACGCTTCGATCATTGAATAGTGATGTTCATTGATATTATCAATACATGGTTGCCCATAACTCAATTTTCTTTGCTAATATTGGTCACTGGGTTTGTCGAATCTCATGGAGATTAATAACAAGGGGTCTGTTTGTTTGGATTTTGAATTTAGATGTTGATACCCGGCGTGTTATTTTTGACCGAATTCGAGTTCCTCACTTTGCAATCAATAAGTTCACTCATTCAATTGACAACTAATCCTGAGCTGATCGTGAGTGTCAAGAATTGAATCAAATCTGAGGGATCATGGAAGTGACTAACAATTTCCAGAATCTATTCTCTAATGATCCTGAAAGATGGTTAAAAAAAGTTAAAGGAATATGTGGACCATAGTTCAGAGGAATGATACAACTCGATCTACGTCTAATGGGGACTTTCTAACACGTAAAGGCTTTGAACTAGTCCTCTAGTCTCCATAGTTCATGATGAACCAAGGGGCGGATGAAGATCTGGAAAATTGTGGGAATACCATATCAATGAGAAATAAAATTCGACGAAGATGAAGAGCCGAATATTGAATTAAAATGAAGATACCCCATGATAACTGATCTGCAATTACTAGAGAACTCCTCAGTGACCTGATTCTACCACGACAATCATAGATCACCTTGGAAACTCTAAATACCCATCTCACAAGCGTAACCACAATGGAAACTCACAGAGAAGACCAAATGCTCAGGAAGACATAGAGAAAAGCTTGGAGGGTTAGATGGTGGCAGCGAGTCAGTCTCACGTCAGCTGTGCTCTTACGAGTTGACGCGTTCGTGCCACAGAGTCGTGGTGGCTTTTCGGGCTTCTTTGCCCCAACATGCACCGAAGCATATATACCAACATTTTCGTTGCTCACTCTCTGATGCAGCGACAGCGTAGTAAAGCATACTACGACGACATCAGAGTGGATATATAGAATGCTTGTTGCAGCTTTTCCGTATACCCGTCGACGCCAACTTTGTAAGCCTAGCTTTCTGAAATGCTACTACTACTGTATACTTCCATCTTACTCTTCGTTTCTCAGTAGCTCATTTTCCATGAGCATATATGTGAGGCTGATGTTGCAACGAGCTTGACGGCAAAATACGTGGTTTCTGATGTCACACCCGAGCAACATGGCATCTGCTAGAGCAACGAGGTATACTACACCTGCTCCTGCTGCTACTGCTCTAACTATTTCTGTAAAATAACACAAAATTATCAGGTTTCATATACAGAAAGCTTGCAACGAGAACTACAAGAGCTTCTGAAATGCACGTGAGCTTTTGATATCATGACAAATGTGTTTGGAAGATACGGTAGATGTGGTTTAGAGCAATTTTGGTTGAAATTCGAGGGTCAGACGGATGTGTGATACCCTGAGTATATAAAGCTCGTATCATTTGCACTCTCGTACAGAGATATCGTGTGACTTTTGTCCGTGAGTGGAATGTTAAGCTCTCTGCCGGAAGGATGGGTTCATTCTATTGTTCCACCATTAGGGATGAAAAAATAAGAATGAAGTTATGGATGTTGATAATACGATCATGTTGTCACTGTACCAAGTGTCACTTTATCGAATTGGAGGTTGAGTCTCATTCCATTGATTGCAAATGCAGCTTATCGTAGTTTTTTAGTCGGCCACGATGATGACTCTCTTTGAATGAAGCCATTCAATGCGAGGCAACTTTTCCCTGACTCTTTGTGATTCATGACCTTGGCAAACTGAAGAATCAAAGAAAATTGCCATTAAGAATATCTCTCAAGCAAGTATAAGTCAGTAAAAATTGAATGGCAGGAAATCTTTGGCTCTATTGGTAAGGTACGTCACAGTTAAGCATTTCAATCCTGATCGTCTAGATCAAGTCATCCAGCGGATAGAAATTTTCATGATTCCCCGCAGTCCCACGCGTCGATTCACAATTCCACGATCCTGGATCGAAGCACTAAGGATCGTGGAATCGCGAATCAAAGCGAAGAATTGCGGAAATTTATAGTTGCTAGACTCCATAACTTGGCAACCGGAATTTTAAAATTCAGCTCCTGTAACTACTTTATTTGGGCTTGTTCAGACGAAGCATCTTTGAGTTTTAGATGTTGAAAAAAAATGGAAGATCCCTCAGAAATCCATCATAATCAGTATGCAAGACGCAAAATGGAATGGAAATTTGTTATATCGCTCGTAAAAAAAGAATTTGAGTCCATAAGAAATGATTATTAGATCCAAGTAAGATTATCTGGACAACGTGATCATCACCTACTCGTGATACACAATCTCAGGAATGGAAAAATTCCGTCACGATCGATTGTAGTTGTCTGAGTCAATTCCAATCATTGTGAATATAATTCAAGGATAATTGTCTCTTGTTGGTCATAAAAAAGCAGAGAAAATGGAGGAATGCTTAATTTTACCAACAATGCAATATCCCATAGCATACATGTGCAAAAAACATTCTCCGAAACTAATTCGCCTGATGAAAATCGAATGCAAGCTCGGTTGCTCTCGCTGTCGAACATAAATAGAGCCACGAACGGTAAAAGAAGAATGAGGCTTGGAGAATGAAAAAGCAGGCAACGCGAGTAATAAAACAGGAAAACACGATACCAGCACGTTGCTATACGGGGCTACGGAATGAAAACAAAAATTCAGTTCAACAACCACAGAGACGAGATTCGCATAGGAGCTGACATGAAGAGACGGGAAAAAAGTAGTAGAAAGAATATAGAGTACCAGTGCGAGGACAGATGGACAGGTCCGAAGTGGATGACGAAAAATGCAATGCCGAAATACTTGCAGCAGTGACAGATATTTCATTGTTGCAATTCAGCTCGCGCGATAAGCTCTCAAGGGGATTTTGGCGTAGGCAATGTGGCACACGAGTGCCCCTGATGTTGAAATCGCGTCAACCGTGGCATGACAGGCAATGCGAGTGGACTGTCGAGTACGTGCTTACGGATGGAGAGATTCAGGAGTGTCGGAAAAATTTCTCGTACAAGTGCGAGTGAACAGTCGATGCAATGTGAGTTTGATACTATCCAGCAATTTTGGTGAATGGACCGTCGGAATACTAGAAAATGCTTTTGAAATTACACCGAAATTCCATGTGAAATAAAGGTCTGAATGGAATTTTTAATGGAAAACTGAGCTCTGGCAAATAATCGCTTTACATTAAGTATTCGCTCCTGAGAGTGAAAAGTGTTCGACAAAATTCCAATAATTTCTAGAATTTGGAGAACCCCAATGAGAAATTCCACGAAAACCTTTGAAGTGTCAACTTAAACTAGATCGTTTTGCTGATCTGATACTCATTCGTGACGCTTTTGCGGATTGAAGTTGCTACTTCATTGGAATTCCGGGCAGAATTTGTGAGCTCTCAACTGGAAACTCTCCATTTGATGTGATGGATTCAAAATTATTCGCTCCCATAGAAAACAGGACTGTACCCGAAAATTACACAGCTTCAAAAATTCTGTCCGTTCTCACCTGAATCTATTACTAAGTCTTATTATGAATTTTTCAATTGTTGTTAATTTGGTAATCATTATCATAAGGTGTGAAGAGCGTGTCGAAACTCTAGCGCGAAGTGATATGAACAAGATCAAAGGCGTTTAGTAATTGAATTCTGGTTCATGATGAATCTTGATACGAAGTAGAAGCAGATTTCCCGGAAGAAGCCGGTCTTCAAAGTAATATTGGCCTCCACAGATGAAACCAGCAGGTATCTGAAGGAATCTACCAAACCAAACTTTGAAATCATTCAGAACCAACAGATATTCAATGTCAACATTTCAGCCACAACTTCAGTATCACTCCAAACAAGCTGCTACAAGCTGTGCTTGCAACTGCTATGTTTCACGAGAAGGAGATCGAGACGATCCGAAGCGGGATAATGGAAACATCATTACTTTAGCGAGTTAACCCTTGGTAGAATAAACCACAAGAAGATACCGAGAAGCCACCCTCTCCTCTACACCACACCAAGAGCACGGAGAAAGTGCACAGAGCCAAGCTCCAAGCCAAACGAGATCAAACGCTTGGCGTTCACAGCTGATCCGATCGAGCGATATCTGGTTCCATGAGCCATGGATCCTCTCCGAGCTGTGTTCGTTCTATTTGTATCGCTCGAGCTGTACACAGACACCGAGTTGAATGAACGTGAGCAAAACGACAAAGCTGCCTCGATCTCTAGTCGTTATCCAAATTAACGAGCGGACTCTGTGAGCTTACGTTGGTTTATACCGTCGTCATAAGCTGAGGAATATTGAGAATCTCGATTGTTTGCAGATGTCCTGATGCGTAAATACTGCGATGGCTCGATAGATCAAAGAACTTATCAAATCATGTGATATTTCGATACTTTGCAATGTAACTCATTGATTCTGATGATGTCTCGTGGAACTTCCCCGCAAGATTCCCACAATCAATATCATAGTTTGATATTCCAAATTCAAGGTCAAACTCATGATGAATTTTATTGTATCCCAATTCCGACCCTTGACTCTAGACCTCAGCCTATTAGATTCCAGAGACTTTTTTGATCAAAGGATCTCCTCTACTGTGAGTTATTGTCAAATTAGTTTGACTTTTGATTCGAGATGTCTCTAAACGGATGTTATCGAAGTTGAAAGTCTCCATATTTCGAAGCTTGAATGTTTGATATTTTGGATATTGAGAGATCCGATAATCTCATATCAATTTCCTCGATATGAATGTTCAATATCTCGAATATTGAACGATTCGAGTCGAATATCGATCGACTCGAAAATCGAAATCTCAATTTCGATATACTCATCGCACATGTCTTGTGATCCCAGCATCAGATGAATTGGATAGGGGTATAGCAAACTGATGTCCATTCATTCACATTCTAGTTTACAAAACAGTGATTTGATCATTCTATGAAACGTCAGATCACATAGATCAGGCATCTCACCAGGAATTCAATCACCATATGATCTATTGCTCCCCTACATTGACCGATTTTGAGACGATATCGAATATTGAATCTTACATATATTCGATCACATAGAAAGGGCTATTCCTCATATCAATGTCGAATCCTCAAACAAGAATTTCTGTCCATATTCTAAGCGCCGAACGGAAAATTTTTAAGTTAGCAACCAACCTGGTTGTCAAAATTTTTTACTCTCCCTCAGTATTCACTCATCGTTTTGTTACCTCAAAATATCACAAAGTGAGACTGCGAATTCAACGACAGGTAGACACCATCAAAGTCATTGCACCCTAAAAATATGATACACGTACACACTCGTTAGAGTTTCAAGTTTCATTTGCATCACGATCTAAAGATATCCATATCACCCACCCACACTGGGCTCATCGATATCCATGCCAACCAACCAACCGACCAACCAACCAACCAGCACAACCCAGTCGAATACCTCTATGTATAGAAGCTTCGTTATACATATCGCTAACAAATTACGAGCGACACCTAATCTATATGCGCGAGCTTGGTCCGAGATATCGTCATCCGATACTCACACACCGGTCAGTTGCAATAACTGGGTACGATGGCTACATATAGTTTCAGTAGAACCAATGTGGCTATACAGCCAGACGAGCAGTCGAGCTGGTAACACGATTACTGACACTATGCGACGGACTGGATGGAGAGTGCACTCCGACGCCCTCGCGCCCCATCACATCCAGAGTCTCTGTACAAGCTATACGTCTGTCGAACCCAACTGTGAAGAGCAATGTGTGCTTTGAAAATTAGCTCTGCGAGTTCGCGAGATGGTCCGGAAGATAACCCGTCTCTCGTGGTGATAGCATCCATGAATTTCAATGTCGATGAAATGCTGAATGGATTTACGTTCCAGTTTTTCTTCCGGTTGGGTGAATTTTAGAGATTCATCATTCTCAACGAGCTGTAGCTAGCTTCAACATCGAACTAACATTTCACATCCGGATTATGGATTTGGTTGAAAATCCGAAGGTTGTTGCTTTCAAGCACCAGAAGAAGTTTCTGAAGCTCCGGTAGACGAAAACATTTTGGTGCTACAAGCGAAAAATATGAGCATCACTAATCAGGGCCCATATTAGAGAATTATATAGCACATATGGATAGGTGTCCGTTCGATGATCTTGATTGGGCTGTGGCTCGAGAATGTTTCAGCATTAGGGTGTATAATATTGGATATCACTTTTTGACAGTGATAGATGACTATTCATTAGGGTGGGCCGAAAAATGACTTTTCTTGAGAATCGATACGGGCTAGTGCGCAAAAGTTAGGTTTCTACATGTAGATGCGGAAAAATTCTTTCATCATTCTAACCTAGAAAGGCCGCACTCAAATGCGGTTTTATGGTTCTCATGATGAGAAATCATTATTGCTCTGTGCTCGCAGGCCCATTTCGGGCGCGGAGGACTTATTTCCCTCGCTTTGCTCGGGGAATAAACTGTCCTAGCGCCCGAACTGGGCGTACGCGCCCAGGGCAATAATGTACTATTGCTGGACGCTGAGAAATGGAATTTTAGGTCCCAGCAAGAGCCATCAAGCTTTTATCAAAATTAACGCAGATTTAAATGGGGAATGTGCCTGATTCGGCACTTTTTTCTTCCTAACTTTGCTCGCATTTCTGCGCATCCAAGCATTTCTCAACGTACTTTAGCTCATTTTAAAGCTTAATCCAAGACCTACGAAAAGAGTTAAAGTACGTCCAATTTTGACTAACCTGAGCCAATTTATCTCAATTTTTCCAAAGAGTGATCATTATTAAAAATCCCAAAAATAGGGCGATTCTCCCTTCAAACTTTGCTTGTATTTTTGGTGCATCTGAACATTTCCAACGTACTTCAGCTCATTTCAAAGCTTGTTCCAAAACCTACAAAATGAGCTGAAGTACGTCCAATTTCGACTAACCCGAGCCAATCTATCTCAACTTTTTCATTTCGAGTTTTGAAAGGAGTGAGGCGGGAGGGGGAAGTCGCTTATTTTCGGATTTTTCAAAACTAATCACTTTTTAGAAAAATTGAGATAGATTGGCTCGGGTTAGTCGAAATTAGACGTACCTCAACTCATTTTGTAGGTTTTGGAACAAGCTTCAAAATGGGTTGAAGTACGTTGAAAATTGTCAGATGCACCAGAAATACAAGCAAAGTTTGAAGGGGGAATCGCCCTATTTTTGGGATTTTTAATAATGATCACTTTTTGGGAAAGTTGAGATAGATTGGCTTGGGTTAGTCGAAATTGGACCTACTTTAGCTCATTTTGTAGGTTTCAGAACAAGCTCCAAAATGAGCTAAGGTACGTTGGAAAATCTTCGGATGCGCCAGAAATGCAAGCAAAGTTAGCAAGAAAAGCGTGTCGAATTAGGCACATTCCCATTTAAACCCGTCTTAATTTTGATGAAAACTTCATGGTTCTTGCTGGAATCTAAAATCTCATTTCTCAGTGGGAACCCAGCAAAAGTTTTTTCACATCTACATATAGAAACCTAACTTTTGCGCACTAGCCCGTATCGATTCTCGAAAAAAGTGATTTTTCGGCCATTCCTACTATTCATCCAAATTCGCTATGCAAATCAAAAACACCGTCCTCGTAAGCCCATGGATACAATAATTTGAAGAAGTGACAAAAAATGCAATTTTCTTGGTGCCAGATATTAGTCCATGGCCTCGACACAGAGAGATTTTGTATGGAAAAAAGATACGTGAATTGAGAGGAATCCGTATGGTGGTGTTGTATTGAAACGATGAATTTATGAAGTCTATGTAAGCCGCCACTCGAGCAACAAATTGATAATTTCGATGGACTAGTCAATCGATCGATATCTAGTTCCTGGAGGTTCAGCTTGCATCAGAGCCGAGGGCAAGAGGACAGGGTTATTTATTGATAGGACTGCGGATATGAGTTCAAAGTTCAAAGCTTGTGTGACGATGAAGGGTAGGATAAAACTCGAACGCACAGATATGCATATCGAGACATCTGAATTGCAGATTTAGCCTCACATGAGATCAGTACAATTTTGCATACGTGACACAGGAGTAACTCGAAGCCATTTGAAGTGAGATGCACCGTCTCATCTAGTGAGCTTTTTATGAAAGTAAGTTTTTCCTTTAGCGATACCCGACTCAATCTAGGCGACTGTACAAAGCTAGAGGAAAAACCAAAAGTACTTTACGAGCAGCGTTATATGATAGTGTATTGGTAGAGTGTGTGTATGTGTATGAGAGAAGAGGGATGAGGAGAAAAAGCTCAGCGAGAGTATAAAGATAAAGCGTGGCCGGTCTGAAATGTGTACAGCACGCGACGCACGTCCAAGGCCATTAAGCGTGGATGGCTATCAAAAGCTCGAAGAAGCTTCGTTTTGTGCACTAGTCGTGGCGATACCGATAACAGTCTTAACGAGTACAGCCATTCTCGTATATCCTCTTGCTGATGATTACGTTTCCGTGACCTGTTTACGGTTGGACGTAAGAGTGTGATCTATGATGTCAGCGATATTTTCGAGCTCGATTGTAGAGGTAGTTTGGCGACCGAGTTTGATTAAGTTATAAGTAACAGATATGAGGTGTAGGAAACCCACTTAAGAATGGGTACTTAGACGCTCATTGTTAGTTCCACCTCATCCGCTCTAAGAGATACTGGTAGTGAATCCGACCATGTACAGAATCTGGAAATCGAGTTTGATTTTGATGTAGGAGGGAGAAAATTTTTTCGAAATGAGTCGTGACTGCGAGCTTGGGATCTTGGCCTTAATCACTTTCACACTAATCATTACAGTCCCGTAACAGGATCAGAAGTTGAACATTGTTTGTTTTCAGAGATGAATCATAGTAAAATCTAAATGCCATCAATGTTTATCTTCGAGATCAAAATTTCAGACAACTGGATTCTTCAGAATCATTCCTCTAGAATGATAAACCCTCAGATATGTCTGATGAACTCGAACAGGAATGTCTGCAACAATTGTAATTTTTTTTTTTTTCCAATGTGTTCAACGGTCGTCTTGAGCCAATGGACTATTACAACCGGGGCGGATCTCATGGGTTAATCATTTCGTGTTTTATCGTGGCGTGTTTGAGATCCGGCCACTCACCTAATTCTATCCGCGTTTGCCCGGGAATCATGCCCGTGGAGCGAGTGAAAACTCCTGCAGGGGAGAAAACCTGCTCCGGAGAATCCGGCACATTTATCATGCTACCCTTACGGTGCGCATGCCACATTTCGTGAGCATGAACACCGCAATTGTGACATTTCGTGCCTCCCGCTCACGTTGCTGAGGTGTAAGTGTCAACTACTTAATCGATCAGAAAAGTCAGCTCGTCAAGGTTGGTTAGACCGAGATGGGCGGTCACCCATCCAAGTACTAACCGCGCCCAACGATGCTTAACTTCGATGATCGGCCGAGCTGACACCCAGTGACCCCACCAACTGTGTCGGTAACAATTGTAATTATCATCCTCAACAAAATTTCAAAATTTGGACTTTAAAATTCAGTTTAACTACTAATTCAACGCCGTGTAATCTCCATGCAAGAATAGTCGTGTTTCTGCACAACGTGGGATATTCTTTTCCCATTGTAACTCTCGGAGCAAAGGGATATAATGCAACGCAGCCTTCATTGAAAATACTTCCAGAATTTCTTGAGAGCCCCACAACCATGTATTTCAAGATACATGATAGACCCCTAGGGTATGCTTCATCCTGAATGTTAATATTTTTGTTTGAATATTGTCGAATGAGTCTGAGCTACAATGAGCAGACGATTCTACTTACGCTTCGTATCCATTATAATTGCGAAATAATGAGTCGGTGAGAGCTGGTTGGGTATAGCCGCTCAACGAGTAGATATCAGCCTAAATAAGAAGAATAAAAGGAATATTTGTACAGCTTGAACGGAGATAAAGGAACGGAATTTACAATGCATGAAGGGTTAGAGAATGGGCAGAAAGACGAAAGAAGAATAAGCAGAGGGGGAGGTTCATTACGTCCGTATTGAGAGACCCGTGATTATCTCTTTTTTGGATGCATCCACTCTAAAGAGAGGTAAAAAGTTCCTGGCTCGTTATGAAATTTCTACCCGAGTAACTTTCTTTTGGGAGAAAATCATGAAATATTCGTGAATTAGAAAGTTGGCTCTCCAAAATTTTTCTGAAGATGCGCAATCTCAATTGCGTTCTAGAGCCGCTTTAAAAATTGCCCTGAATCTCATACGCTATAGAAACACTGGAGCACCCATCACCAAAATCTCTCAAAATCCCTCCCGCGATACACTTCATCACTGCAAACTGTACACCCCACGCATATGCTCAAGCGAAAAACACTCAAAAACTCATCCACTGAGATCCTTCATGCCCACGCCATCCATTCCCCTTTACCAGAATGGAAAAAGATATCGGAAACAGCCTCGTAAACCCACGTCTTGAATATTCATAGAAAAAAAAAGTAGAATCTCATTGCGTGATTCTGAACATTTAAGTGGCAGAGCATTCACCGTGGGTGTATTTTGTACTTGTTTCAGGGAGCAGCGAGGCGTGGCTGAAGAGCGAAAAGCATGCCGAATTCGGAACGGAAATTCAACTGCCTTGCATACTCAAATTACCCCAGTGCATCGGTCTGCACAGCATCAAGTGGTACCAGGGTAACGAAAGAATTTTCGTTTACAGCGCTGAGGGTGATCTGCCATTGGCTAATGAAGAAGTGGCATCTAGGTGTGTACTATTATACTCAATTGACTACTACATGACTTATAAGATTTCAATGACGACTTGATCTGGCTTCCTTCATGCTTTCAAATCATTTCATCATGTAAGACTAGCCTTCTAATGAATCCTTCGGTTCATGAATATCTAAAGCAAGCGTAATTCTTCAGATAGAGTCTTCCATTTTTGTGGGTGGTTGAGTCTGCAGTCTCTATCTTGCTATCATTTAGCACAATTCGAAGATTCGGAATACTGAATGATTAGCTCCATAACTGACTCCATTGCTGGATATGTTTGCTTTGAGAAGTCGAATATTTCCATGAATCTGAGCTACATCCTGTATTTTTCGGTTCTGATCGAAAAACAAACTCAATTCCTTCGGAAACTCTAGAGAGAATCTTCGTAAGGACCACGTAGAAATTTTCCCAGCATCATAACATCCCTGTAAAGTCTCTATTACAAACATGATTATGCAAGTTGTTCAATACTAACTCTTGAGATAGCATCATGAGAGAGTAGGTAAATCAAGAGCAAGCTTGATGATCAGTCAGGTAGGATACAATACATTCTCAAGTGAACTTTGATTACATTTTCATCGAACCCTGTCATAGATCTTCGTATCAAACTCAATATTCGAGTTTTGATGAGTTGTCTTGATGTTGATATCGGAATTTTAGTAGATTCCTCAATTGGTCCAGTTATGAGCTCATATCGACATGATCAAAATGCAGTCATCTTGCACAAGATTGTCTGGCTCATTCAAAACTGCTCACCCTGTAAAACAAACTTATCTGGCACGGATATTCAAATATTTACAAGTTAGTCAGAGATGTACATCAAAATTCAATCCCAAGATATCGAATCTTGCATGCAATATGCACACTCCTGGCCATCAAGAAATACAAGGCATTCTATTCTGGCATATTGGGAGGTGTCTCCAATAATGAATTGGAATATCAATTTTTTCTCGATCAGAACTTGACGCTGGCAAAATCCAATAGAGCCCAGAGAGCTATTGGCTTTCGGACGTCGGATAAAATGATTACCTGCATTGGAAGGAAAATAGTGGGAGAGGTCTCTTCTGTTCTTTTGCATCGAAATAATCTGTTGGCTTTATTGAGTCAATTGTTCTCGTTGCCCTGGAGAGAATATTGAATCTTGCGCTGGATACGAAGAGGGACGTCAAATTATACATAGCCGGCTCTGGAAATATTGAACGGAGGCTATGCAGGGTGACTTTGCTGCAGTAGTGGTATAACAGCAACGACGACGACGTTGACCTTTTGCACAATAAATCAAGGCAGTTTATAGCCTGAAGGGAGAAGTTTTAAGGACACGAAGCTATTAATCTTCGAGTTACTCGACGGCTAAAAATAGTTAATCTTGGGAATCTCATCCTTAGGATGATGGAGTTTGTCAACCGGGTCATGAATTAACTTGACTTTGTGAAGATACAAATGAGGGTACACGGATGAGAAGTTTGTCAAGTATATTTGAGATATTCCGATCTCACCATCAGTTCTTAGATTTCGTATACATATCACGTTGGAAAATATTTTTTGCATTCAAAATGATAGTCTGCCATTTTCTTTCGTCGTGTCCAATTCGAAACTTAGAGTCTGGCTTTTCAACTATCCTCTCACTGAATCAAGCCGACTCCATGCACCCTTTCGTCAAATTTTCATGGTAAATCTCAACCATTGCGATTTCTGAAATGAATTCATTACAAGGAATGCTAGGAATCATGCATTGTTACTTATAAATTTTCAGCTCTTTATGACTTCCAAATTATTCAGAATTGGCATTGCATCGATGTTCCAAGTTTGCTGGAACATACCCATCATTAGGGATAACAATTGTAGAATATCATCCCCGAAACATTCTTTCCATGCCTCTGGTCTGAGATCGATATTTGCACGGTCAACTTGGGGCTCTTGGAGTGGAAAAAAATTTCATCATCTTGGATAAAAATTTTGTTTTCAAATGCGGTTTTAGAATTTTACGATGGAAAATCATAATTGCCTTCATGTTTGGCGCGGAGGACTTATTCACCTCGCTTCGTCCGGAAAATGAACTGCCGTAGCACTCGAAGTGAGCTTACGTGCCCAGATAGCTATACTGCTCCGTATTTGCACAGCCATTTTGGGCCCGAAGAACTCATTTCTCTCACCTCACTCGGGAATCTGATGGCTTCAGGATCTACAATAGTAGTTGAAAAACAGAGCATAGGAGTATCATTAAAAACTTTTCCCTGAATCTCTTAAAAAGTATCTGCAACAAAGATGCTGAATCCCATCACTCTATCTATATCATGATTACATGCTCATAGTTGAATCGGCGCCATAATCTCCAAATGATTTCATGAGCCACGAAAGACGTTACATCATATCAAACAATTTCATCTTTCCAACAATCTCTTATTTCCAAAAACCATCAGCCACAAATAGCAACACCACACCCCATCAATATTTCATCTCCCTACAAATCCACAACCAATCAGTCGGTGATCTCGTTCACTTCCTACACACAATTCCGCTTCAATATTCTCATCAGCAATGCCACAACTGCAATCGCAAAATCCGATTAGCATCGCAATCCCATTTCAACTGAATTCCCCCCCCCTCGCCCTCACCTAACCTCACTAATTCTCTAAAATCATTTCAGAGTGATGATCTCAATACACAACACGTCATTCCACAATTTCGCAAAACCGTGTGTAGATCTACATATCCAACATCTCTCGACACCAGGTATTACAACTAGGTATTACACACCACCACCACCACCACCACCACCACCACCACCACCAGTAGTCCCTGTCAAACAATGTTTACGATAGTCTCTCGTATATACATTTTAGCCAATACTCTGTGGCAGCGATTACCAGTAACCGACAACGATAATGGACGATATTGGCATTGAGCAATTTGGACACATTGACCGTAACAAGGCTAGTTCTACACCATCCTCAAAGCTCCCATAGCACATATCTATATATATAACTATACACAGAGTGAAATCACTGTAGGATAAGGGTTTATGGACACAAACGAGATCGGACGTATCGAGACCAGGTCGCTATTGGATATAGGCATATTTGATTTGTAATTAGTATTAAATGCCGCGAGCGCGCAATTTGAATCATGGATATTAATTCGGTAAGCCGTATAGGGCATGAATATCATCCTCATCTATGTCTTTATATGTGTGTTTGTGTGTGAGTTGTGCGTTAACGAGTCCAAGCTTGTACTGGCTATCGTCCAGAAATTCTACCGGTTTGTATGAAGAGTGAGTTGGGTATGAGCTGACCCTGCAGCGCACACATCGAGCTATCCACGTTTGAACGAGTCAATTTAACCAGAAATCCGCGAACGATTGATACCGCATAGCATCGTACCTACACTGAATATGCTCTCGTGGAAGCCTAATTTGCGGTTTGCTATGTTTACTTTGATCCTGAATAAGAGTATAGGATACTGCAGTATTTCCATGTCACACAGCTTGGATATATTGAGTTGAGCGTGGTGGTGTGGTGTCATTTCGTTGATTGCAGTAGTTGGAGCTTGAATTTTGCCACTGAATGTGTTACTGAGTGCGAAATTGCGTCAGATTGCTTGTTTGTCAATGTAGAACTGCAGTTATTGCAAACTAGCAATGATTTTATTTTGAACTACCTATGCGATTCGATATTGATCTTTTCAGCGTGAGACCTGATTTGACACGCTGTAAAAGTTTGTTTTTACCAAAAATTATTCTCGTATTCAATGTGAGAATAGGGAGAAAGCTAGACTGAGTGATTCGTGGAGGTTCTTATTTCTCACATCAATCGAACGTGTACACTCTGGAGGAAGGTGAAGTGCACTGCATCGAGATCTACTGTCTCACTCGCACTCATACGTTATGGTACCCAAAGCTATGAGTGCGAGTGAGACAATAAATCTCGATGCACAGCAGTTCACCTTCCTCCCGAGTGTACATGGAAGACGTTCCCGGGATCATTCCTGTGGAATTCAAAAATTTCAAATCCTGAGTGATTCTCTGAATTTCTTCAAATTTTTACTCCAATCCATGTTGAAGTTATCGCTCAATTATTGTTATCCTGACTATAAATGGTAACCGTTCTGAAAGAGTTAAAAATCAGGTTTCATCTTCGAACAGAATGATGGGTCTTCAACGAGTTGAAATGTTCTGTCACTAACCCTACACATTACCCGTAACCTCACTAACTATGGTAGTTTTTTATTATTATTAATGATGATTCTGAGTTTGACAAGGTGGTTTATTACTGGTGATGGTTGGCATAACTCGGACGATGAGGAGGGTGTTGAGGTTGATGTGGGTGTTGATGTGGATGAGTCAGTTTACATACACTATATTCACAGAAACACGACAGAGGAACCGACGTGTGAAATTTAAACACTGTACGTATATGAATCATTGTGGCTCTGTGTCGATTGTTCGTGGTAAGGGTCTGACACAACACAGGGCGCGACGGAGTTCCAAGAGCCAACAAATTCAAAAATTGTGATTATCGCGATTTTTGGGTGTTCTTCAGGGATCCCCGATCATCATACGCATGGAAAACGGGGGTCAAATGGAAGTTTAGGACAAAATCTACAACTTTGGTCTCCTGCAACTTTTTAATTGACCCGATTCCGTTCAAGAACAAATTCTCATTGGTCCTGTGGCTGTTCCTGTTGCCGGTTGAGAGAGGGTCGCGAAAATGGCGTTTCACGTGTATTGTTAAAAGGAAAAGACGCTTGTTGGGCCCGCAAATCGTTGCAAGTCGATTTCATGCGGAAAAAGTTTACATGCATACCCAAAACCTCTGACACTCAAAACGAGTATCTGACGTGATTTACAGCCAAATCTGTTTCGGTCAGATTTTGCCTCATCTGCAACAGCTTCTCTCGATTCGAAAAAAACCAGCTACGCTCCAAAGCACCATATTAGTATTTTGACACATTTTATGGAACGCAGAAGAACGAGACTTGAGTACCAAGCTCAGAACCATTCACAGAACGGCAAGACAGGCTCCCGAATCTTTTATTTTGCGGAAGCTTTCCCTTGCCCATTAAGAGTCCAAATCAGCCTGCGGTAAAACATATGGCGAACAATACCGAGATGGCAAATAACCAAGCGGAATGAGCTTTTCGTCGTGCAGTTAGCTTCAGTATTTGGTATATATTCCAGCCGTTAATGGCTCTTTCTCGCGCTCGCGGGCTTTGAGAATGGGAATAATAGCGAGGTCGACATCTTTCGTACTCTTAGCTGGTAATACCTATAGCCCACAGTAGCTTATATAACGCAGAAAAGGAAGACGAGAAAGAACAGAATACGCAAGGCGTGAGCTGGTATACTGTTGCGGTACGCGAGATTTAAGGCAGGCTATAAAGGCATCGCTTAAATCGCCTTAAGCTTTTCGAGGGTTGAATTTAGCGGTGCTCTCTAGAGGGTAGCTTTCATTTTCTCACCGAAAGTATCTACTTTACCAGATGAAGTCTTGAGCGTATACAATACGGTACGATCGGCTCTCGGTCAGTAGCCTTCTCCACCCGTCTCGGAATATATATCACTTGTAACGGAGATTTTACTGCGAAATTTCAACAGCTCAATCGTTTGAATCACTTCAATGAAGTAGTACTGACAACGCGTATGATTGTGATCAATGAGGAATGGTAGTGTTCAATTCAGATTGCTGTTATGATATTATTACAAAAGGTATGAGTAGAATTCTTCAGAGTCACAAGACTGACTCTCTCTTCAAAATTGGGGTTTCTGCCCTTTGATTTCATCCTGCATCTCTGATATGGTAGAAAGGCTTTGTAAAGTTATGTTTCTGGCATGACTATCATGTGGTGCATACATCACATGATAGTCATGCCACATACTTTCAACAGTTTCTGAGGAGGTATCTCCAAAGATCAAGATAGGAGTCCTGTTATCCGATGTATGGACTCAAAAAGGCAGCTCCAATCTTGTGAATCGTGCCCAAACTCTGGATATCATCTTATCTTGGTGGAAAATGATGATATCTTCGAGGACTCAATTCTCCTATCCTAAAATACAGCTATAGAGATTAGCCTCACCATGAAAAACTATGTCATAAAAGTGCCAATCTCCATAGTTGCAGCTCAGGATAGGAGGATTATATAACCAAATTCTTGGAGATACCTCATTTCCCACGTAAGAATGCGATTCCCATAATTCGACAAGATCCATATTCACCAAGGTTGGACTTCTCCTCATTCATCTTTCCTGTCTCTGAACAACTCAACTCTGACCCTCATGAGGAAATATCATCACTCTTCAGATCTATCCTCGATAAAGATCGTAGAATTTCTGGTACAATTCAACACGCACCATAATTATCTAATGTGGGTTACCTGTTGCCTCCACCAAGACTGAAGAGTTCCCATTTTATCAGTAATGATGCATAAGGTATGATGAGATTAGGCTACCCCTCAACTACATCTCAAGCTTTGTTCTTCATTTCTTGACTATTTTGAGTTACATGACACAGCAATAAGTAATATCCAGAAAGTCATAAAAGGATTATATTTGATGCAACATTATGTGTAATTCTGATCTATCCATTCGGGATATTCTGATGGCAGGAAGTGCAGATTTCTCAAATTGTCACTCCTAATCCCTCCAATTCACAGAACTATTTCTCTCGCTATGAAAAAGTTGATTCAAACTCATCAACAGTCTTCTAAGCCGATTCGAATCCTTTCATTGGAACTTTCTCCTAGATTATTTCGGTACTGAAGAGTAGGCAATACATACTAGTTCAAGCCACCCAGGCACGAAAGAGACCATCGATTCCAAGAAGACTTAAGGGCTGAATTGTTGTTTTTTCTTCGCCCTTCTCCTTCCAATTCTGCGGGCGAACCTTATCCTCAAAGCACGTACTCATCGTCGCTTTAGAGAGCAGTTGCCAATATCGTCTGTCTTTCACAGCCCTCACTTCTCCTCCGATCAAGCAAGCATCTAGTCTGGATCGCAGAGCACGTATTTTTCTCTCGGATTCAAAATATGCAAAAAATCACGTATATCTCACTCAAAAGCCAAGAGTGATGAAAATTCATGCGATGTTAAGGAGATATTCGGGAATGACAGATTCCGAACAGTAAAATGAATCGAGACGTGTAAATACTGGAAGAAATCCAGAGTCAACTATCTTAAATGCAGCAAAGCTAAATAGTCTCTCTATAGAAATAGGAAAAACTTCTCAGACGTCCAAGGAAAAGCTCAGGAGACTTTTCTTTCTTCGAGTTTCTCGCAACCTTTTTTTTTTTTAATTCTTCTTTTGCCTGCTTCTTCTCTAACGATTCCAGTTTGAAACCCATCTCCACTTATAACGAGAAACGAAACGATTGCATGGACTTTAAACTTCTGTACCCTTGGGGGCCATGATTCCAGTCGAATATCGGCTCTATCTTTCTCGATTCTAGACTTGCTTCGTTATCGGAAATGAAGAGCCATTAAAGATCAGTACGAAAAACGGGAAGACAAGATTGATAGGAAAAAGGACCTTGGGCTTCACTGTAAGATCTAATGTATCGAAAGTTTTTTTCGATCTCAATGATGAGTTGCAGAGAATACTTTTTGGCTGCCCGAACTTTAAACAAGGGGAAAACAGACTCTAATTGAAAAAGTGCAGGGAGTTGGACAGGATTCTAAGAAGGTTTGGAGTGAATGTCAACATGGACACCCTCAATTAAGAGAAAAACTTCTTCAAGGAAGTTCGTACCGTGACCCAAGCTGTTTTTTTCATTGATTGATTTCAATTTTTATAGAATCTTCGAAATGTGCGTACGTGTGAGGCAAGGATATCTGCCTTTGACTGGAAAATTCAGCATAGGTTAGATTATGCCATTCAAATCTTTTGACTGGGACCAGATGTATTGTTCTGAAAACTAAGACAGAATCATCATTATAAATATTCTGTGTTTGAAAGTTAAATCGATTTCAAATGATCTTTCAACTGCAGCACTGAAAAATGAAATCACAATGATTCCAATGTTGACCCCAGTCTACAGCAATAACTAATGAGCATGAATGTTTCTCTGTTTCAGGATGTCCATGGTTGTGCCGAAGAACAATATGACCAAATCCTACCTAAAAATTTCGAATGTAACACTTGAAGATGAGGCCTTATACAAATGTGAAGTAACGTATCTTGCAGTCAACCGAGAATGTAATACTGTACAGCATATCACTCTCAACGTAACAGGTAAAAATATTCTCCATATTATTTCATTTTCAAATATAGTCTAATATCCCGTCCCAGATACTACAATATCGAATTCAATTACTTATGCTACGCTTCTCTCTGATTAACCGACTGAGATAATCGATACCCCAGCATTACTCCGGATAATTAACAGTCAAAGGGCCGTTGAACCCCCTAATTGAATTCTGATTGAGAATTAATTTAACGGTGATTGACATTCCTGTTTGCCTAACTATAGGATCGTTACTGGTGGAATACCCGAAAAATTGCGCAAGCATCGTTAAATTATAAACATTTCATGAGTGTGCAATTATTCATAGAAAGCGATGGTCGAGCACTGACAAAGAACCAAACATCATCATCAGTCGAATTTTTTTAAATTCCATTTTTTTGTGGAATCGATCTTGGCCAGAAAAGAATATTGGGGAAAGTCGAAATTGTATGTGGGCTTACCTTGACCATTAAATAGATACATGTCCATGATAGGGTCTGCCTTGCCCCCAGAAGATTTCCCTCTGATCGTGGAAATCATGTGACAAAGAAATTGATTGAAGTCAAATATGAAACGGGAAATCCCCAGGAGAATCCAGATTGACAGGAATAGTCCATAACAGCTCTCACTGACACTCTCCCACTCCTTTGATACTATTTTTTCTGTTGCTGGACCAATAGGAAAAAATTCCTCTAGTGTCATACATGACTCACATATTACAGTCGACCTATTTCAGGAGTCATTATCATTTTCATAAAATAATTGTTCGACTGTTGTGAGAACTAGATATCCAAAGGAGAATACATCTGTATCACAATAGTTCTTCTTCTGATTCATCCATTATCATTTCAAACGCTCCAATTCACATCTCCCGTGACAACTATTAGAGAATATGATTCTAGCCACCTCTTTCAAGGACCAAAGTTCAAATATCTATACATTCATCCCTCTTGAATCTTCGCTGCGAGGCTCAACTCTCTCTCCCTCACATTTAACTTTTTCCCAACTCTCTTACCTCTCCACTTTTTTTTTCTCTTCATTTTACCGGTCTCGTGTCCCTTGGGTCACTTAGCGCCGCATACGGATTTGCTTTTTTGCAGTCCGCATTGCTATTAAATATTGTTTGAATTCATATCTGGAGGCCATCCAAGCGGAAGAAACTCAAGTGGCTGCCTCTGAGCAGTGCTACGGGAAAAAGTTGGCCTTTTTAATTGACGACGCTCGTCGCCGTACGTAGACGTTCTATAATATATAGAACAGTGGCCGAGTCTAGACTATGTCGATAAGAATCCTCGTAGAGCGACTTGGCGCTTGAGCATCTCACCTCCTGTGGAGCATTTTCTCTTATTCTATTCCTCTCATTCCTTATCCCTTTACTTGGATGAATCCGTTCGCCTTCTACCATTCTATTTCTCCTAAAGGACAAAGTTTTTCTCACCCCACGAGATAAGACCTTATACATTCAAGCCGAGGATAAGCGCATTTTATCTGTAAAAAATGCACGAAACTTATGCCTTTTTCGCTCCCCGTGCTCTTTGCTTTTTTGTATCAATTTCCATTTCTACTTTTGCGCTAATGGCTTCCTTTCTCATCCTCGTTGTTTTTTCCAACATTAAATGAGAGAGAAAATACTCAGCAGCATCAAACTCGTTCCTATCACGATTTTAGAGTACAGTGTCTGGTATCGCGGAATATTACTCAAAGATATTCAAGTTCGATAAAAGTTTCTCACGTTTCCCATCTTTGGAATCGTGTAACATTCTTTTCGACAACTTTACTTGGTTTTTGCCAATTTGCTTCCAGAATGGAGAAATCTCGGTATCTATTTCTTATTCCAAAATTTGACTACGAAACTGAATTTTTTCAGCAAATGAGCTATTGTTATAGCTCACAATACTTCCACAGCAATTAGAAAAAGTCCAAATTCAACCGGTTGCCATGATTGAGTTCTTATCACCCGCCTCATTGCGATTGAAACAAACACTACAAAATATGCTCACGGATTTCTTGGAATTTTCCAAGCGATATTCGGTATATATTCGGGAAATACAGGCGTCCCTCGTTTTACGCGGGGGTTGCGTTCTCAGAGAGTGCCGCGTAAATCAAAACCGCGTAAATCAAGACATTGTTCTTATGGGGAAAGGGGGGTTACGTTCCTGTCATCCATTAATGGCCAATCAAAATCACGATAAAGCTCATAAAAAATTTATGTAGAAGGAAATAGAAGGTTTTCTGAAACTATAAATGTATATAAATATCAAAGTATGTATAAAAATCTATTCAGGAGTGTGTATTTGGTTGGAAAAACTGTGTCAATTGAGTTTGTCTTGCTCGTCGTCTGAAGTCTCTTTGAATTTCCTCGTAGGCCCGTATAGCTGATTCACATTCTTCTTTGAGTTTCAAGCTTCTCGTCATAATGGGATCACACTCGATTGCTTTGTCGATTCCATCTCGAATCGATTTTATAATTTCAGAAACAGCTCTTGATGTGAGAGTTGGCTCTTCACTCACTTGTGGCTCATCAACTGGCAATTCCGGTCGCAAGATTTCTTCTATCTCTTCGACTGTCAAGTTATCATCTGCATTCAATACCTCTGACAGTTCAGATTCACCCATATCTTGGAAGCCTTCACATTCTATCTGCCTTGTCATGTTTGTAATTTCTCCAAGCGGTATTTGTTGAGTTTCAGAATTTACATCTACGAGGCTGGGGCACAATTTCTCCAGCTTGGATCAAATTCAAAATTTTCAATTTCTCGCTTAGACTTAGCACTTTTCTCTTCTTCCCACTTTTTGAGCACGAAGAATCAGCTGCTTTCGTTGGAGCCATCGTTGTCGAATAAATACTACTTGAATTTACTAATTGAGTTACACTTGAAATTTTGTTTACGTGTCTGATGGATTACATACTCGAATTTTGGTTAAGTGTAGACCATACTGAATGCTGCTACAAAACTCATCAGCAATGTTTTGGTAATCAAATGGCCCAGAAAATTCGAAAAATTTTCGAATGGAACCGCGTAATTTTAAGGGAATGACCGCGTAAATCGAGCAAAGGTGTCAAACTTAGAACCGCGTTATTTCAAATCCGCGTTAAAAAAATCCGCGTAAAACGAGGGACGCCTGTAAAGGGATCCCTATGATGAATGGTTGTTGTCCCAAAACGCAAAAACCATCCATACTTTGTTGGGATCAAAATAGATTCTTCTGTTTTGCAGAATGAAATAAGTTGGAAATGGCTGCTACTGATCAGATTTTGTAGTTAAGGATAGCCTTGAGTCTGCCGTGTCAGCTTTGCTGACTTTTCGGATCGTTTGGTTGATGCTTACGACTCTGCAATGCAAGCGGGAGGCGCGAAGTGTTACAGGTTTGGTATTTATCGATCGTTGAGGCGTAAGATCTATGCCCAATCGGTAACACGATAAGGACGCCGAGCTCTTCGAGGCAGGTTTTCTTCCCCACA
The DNA here is from genome assembly GCA_029851415.1 of Eretmocerus hayati. Lineage (NCBI taxonomy): Eukaryota > Metazoa > Arthropoda > Insecta > Hymenoptera > Aphelinidae > Eretmocerus > Eretmocerus hayati. Next base: position 11,676,935 of record CM056741.1, read on the forward strand.
AGGAAGTTTTCCCTCGTCTCACGGGTCGAATTAATCCGGGCCGGGCGAATGCGAAGAGTCACACATACGCATGTACACACGCATTTCACTGACACACTGTCTAATCTCGGTTTCACGCTACAGATGAGACCTCCCACTCTGCAAGTAGACGCCATGTCGTCGAAAGCAGAGGTGTCCGGACTTAGACTTAAGTCTCGGGCACGTGACGTCACTCTGTGAGTAGTCGTCAGAAGCGTCGAAAAACCAGAGGGTGCAGTGCCATTCTAACGGGTGGCCTGTTCCAGGGAGGCTTTACAGTGGAACACCAACGAGTATTACACAGCTCACAAGTACCAAGTACGTGTTACAGTGCACGGTTACACGATACGAGTTACAGTACACAACACAGACACAGCTAAAAATGCTCATCACACCGTCAGCCAAATAGGACTCCAAGAGAGGACCTGAGAAGGCTTAAGAAAAAAAAAAAAAAAAAAGGATAGCCTTTGCGTAATCAAATTCAGATCTTGGAACAATACTATGGATCAACTGATAATCTTGTCAAGACGTGACAATCGACATTGACCTTACCTTCGAATATTGATAACTTCAACGTGCCGTCTATGAATACTGTGATACTATCGATCTGATGTTATAAAGAACTTGTTGCACATTACCCTGAGCTTGAATGAGTTAACGCATGAAAGAGTGCTCCCCTACATGAAACGAAAAACTGATAATCTTCAGCCGAGGAACTTCTAATAACCTGTCAGTGAAATACTATAGTATCTATGATCGATTTAAGAGTGTTCCCTCATCTTGCTTCAACTCAAGCTACAAATCATGAGATCATCTCAGTGGTCGGGGGCCATTCGTTACATTTCCTTGCATAGGGGTATGTTTGGAAATTGTAGGGGCGAGTTCCGTGTCAGTCCTCGTATGAGAAATTTTCCATGCCAGATTCATTTCATACTCTAAATCTATCCTGATTCGGAATTTTCGATACATCTGAACTCATGACCCTAAAACATTACATCGCATCACATCCATTGTAGGTCACACAGGCATTTAGCTGAGAAATACTGAAAGCGTCGAGGGTAGCAGGGTATGCATCTTCGTAGAGAGTCAAGCTCTTGAACTACTTTTCTTTTCTTTCTTCTAGCTCAGTTGGCGTGCCAACGCGTTGCCAGACCAGACTCATTTTTTTTCTGCTCCGCATATTAATGGTACATGGCACAAATGGAATAAAAGCCGCTATGCATTACTATGCCCGCGAATCGGAGACATTTTACCTCCATTATTCATCTCTGGTGTGATTAATTCTTCTGCAACGAGTTGACCACAGACTGCAACATTTTTCATGGTCGATTACGCAGATTGCTATGTATTATACAGATCAAGTCCATTTCGACTGTGTGAAGTTCTCAGTTTTGATCCGAATGATGAATTCCTATTCTACAAATGTTGCCCATTCTTTAGAAAAAATGCTGAATTGCAATCAAATATCGGCAATAATAAACTTAGTAATACATCAATCAAATATAGAACTCTTATTATCTTCGACTCAACGAAGAAATTTTCCCCATATCATTACCGATCACATGAAATCCATCATAAGTACGACTTTGATCCATCATTACTGTGATATTCTCCTGTTCCTAAAATGATTGATCAAGTTCTAGCTCCATATATGAAAATGAGTCTGGTCAATTTTTGGGAAAGCCAGGTATTGAAGGAGTAAATTCTGAAGAATCAAAATTTTGGTGACACTGGGATTTGAAATAAAGGATTGGGGAAGATTGGATATTTGAAAATCAGGATTGTGGTGGAGTGGAAATTCGGAATGCCAGAATTTCGAGTGACAAAAGTTTGGAATGTTAAGATTCGATTTCACCAAAATTTGAGATATCCGAAAAGGGAAAGAATAGGAACGACCAACATTCGTTTGACAAGAATTTGAAAGACAACAGTTGAAAACTCTACTTCCGAATTCTTGCAAATCCAAACACTGGGTACTCTGGATTTCAACCCCTCTAAATGTTCAAATCCTTGAGTTTTTCACTCTCCGTAATCAAACCCACTCGTTTCGTGTTCAAAGATGAATTCGCCGCAGGAGTATTTGCCCATAGAGCACACAAATCAGTCATCTTTCCCCGTCATTCCTAAATTGTTTCTCTGAGAGAAATTCCTTTTGAGTATCCATGGTAATCTCCGAGATGACCAGCTCGGAGAGAAATATGTATTCTATAATCATTATCACTCAAAGATCCGAGATAACCCTGATCGTAACAACATAAATACTAAAACCAATCTCAAAACCCCTAACCCATCCTTCAAAACTATCAAGTACCCTCCCCAATCCTCAACTCCAATCAACCACACTAGATCCTCAACAGAGAAAGCAACGTTTGCCAACCACTCCGAATCCTCATCAAACATTATTCAAAGCGATCCTCCTTCCTCGCGAGACAACGGATCCAGTTGATTCTCGTTCCAACCACAGAGAGACAGATTCACACACACGCATCATCGCTTATTCATCAAGAGCAGGATTTCAAACCGGGTGTCATGCCATACCGTATCCATATACCCAAAGCCACAAACTCTCACGCCACATCACACATTATCTCTGCCACGATACGATACACACTATACCGCTTGAGGCACCAAATCTAGCCAACACAAGGAAAAAGTAATCTGGACCCCCCTACAAAGTCATCTTCAATCTTTATTTCTACACCTCAGACACATAGATTTTTACTTCTACTCGCGTGTGACTGTAGTCGAGTAATTTTTTTTTCCTTTTTTTTTTAGAAGAAAAAAAGAAAAAAAATATAGAGATGCCTGTGCACCTTTTTCTTCAATCTTGAAAATTGGCAGAAGCGCGAGCTGCAATCAGTGTCTGCTCAGCGATACACACATATATAGATACACACTATAGTGAGATTCATATAGATGTATTGAAGGTGGTAGACGGGGTTGGTTGGATATAGGTATGGTTGGTAAGGATATGGCATGCGTCCAAACTGATTGACTTAGCGCCCACCTCCGATTTTGCAAGATATACTGGCAGACGATGTTGTATTATATAGGCTGTGTAGATTCTCGAGGCGTCACATCGTTATTTATTGCGACGCCTGCCGAGTGAGAGGAAAGCGGGCAAACTTGACAAACGGCTACGTGTCTCACGACGTGCCGATAATATTTGTCGACTTTGAGATAAGTTTGCTTCAACTGATGAGACTCGTGAGAGAGATTCAGGTATTTCTTATTCATTGCCAGGCTTCCGGTAAGAAGATCTTGTTGCGTTGGTGCCGACGCGTGACACTTTTGGAAAATTCTATTTGCATGTATTTTCTGGAGATTGGGAGTAGTTTGATATTGGTTCATTGGAATGAATATCTTACCCCACGAGTAATCACCTCCAAATCATATTCGAAAATTCTGATGTGGATTGGAAGGTTAGAATTCTTTTCGCACAGGCTAAATTACGGTAAACCAGAAGGTAATCTGGCTCTTTGAAATTTGATGTCAACAATTTTTTGTGATCTGAGTGTTGGCCGTGGTGTTGATCAAAGCATACCGTGTGACATTTTCCACGTCACCAATTATCTGCACATATTGGGAACGCGGTAGTTGATATTGGATGATCTACTTGAGCTCGCAAGAAAATTGATGGGGGTCTCAGGAACTCTTTCTGGCATTCCAAGACTGCCTCTTTGTAGATTTCTCAGATTTGTTTTGAAGATTCACATGAAAAAATTTTGGAATCGCTTATACGTCTAAGCTACCTGAATGTATGAAAAATGTATGAATTCCTCTCCACAAGACTTCGTTGAGCCAAATCCACGGTTCTCCATTGATTCATCTCATAGAATAATTCTGAGAAGCTCCTTCCCTCACCAAGAATTTGGACTCGAATTAATACACGATCCCATCATGAATATTTTCAACCCCGGGGAACATCACTGAAATCAAACTTGAGCATACAGATGTCTTGAAATTTAGAATATGATCTTGACTCAGGCTCCATGCCAGGTCGTGGGTGCACAGCGTAATTGTGTACATCTCGGAGAGATACGCGGTTGGTAACAGCTATGAATTGAGCAGATTTATGGAGAAAAAGGGGTACGTTGATTCCAGAACATGCACTGATTCTCATTCTGTTACGGATCTATATGCACACCTCCACTAGGACTCCCTTCGGACTGAAGAGATTAAATTCTGCAGAATGAAGAACGTTTGTTGGAATGCGTCGGGAATTGGTCCTTTATTTTTGAAGGGCTTAGTCTCGCATAAGAGTAATTCCACGCGAAAGCGGACCACGAATTGCAGACATATCTCAGATTGTTTTTCCACTATTCTTAATCGATTCTATGGTCCAAAAAATGAACTTTTCACCCTCTATGGGGTGAAAAAAAAATTTTGTTTCCGTGGGGAATATCTTTGTGATAGTGTTTTTAGGAAAAAATACCAATCTTTTTTCAATAAAATGGGTGTAGTTCCGACTTGAAGTAAGATACGACCACGCAAATAGTGGCATTCGAAAGGTCTTTCAAAAATCTATCGAAATATGTTTCGAATTTTTTTTTTGAGGCTACGGACGCCCCCTATGAGCAAAAAGGTGAAAAACAGAAAAAATTCATTTCCTCAAAAACCTAATTTTCTAAAAATCTGGGAATCCATATTTCGATGTAAAATTGCGTGTTCTTCCAGAAAAAAGTGGTCCCGATCTGTGTTTTTGGGTTCTACGCTGTTTTTTTTCACGTTTTATCAATATTCTCAGACTTTTCGGCTGAAAAATGAATTTTTCTGCGCATGCGCAGGAATTTAGACTGCTGAAACCATTTTCATTGGAAAGCCGAGGAAATTCCTTTCAAAATGACTACCTGGCGAAATCAATCCGATGTACTGGGACCAAAGTTAGAAGGTCTAAAAAATGATGACACTTCTACTCGAGTCACGATAGTAATGGGAAATTCGTGCAAGATCTGCATTTACCCCTCTTGAGGATGCTTCATCATTAATGTGATGTAACTTTGGGCCCAGTAGATAAAATTGACTTCGCCAAGTAGTCATTTTGAAGGAAATTTCCTTGGCTTTTCAATGGAATTGGTTTCAGCAGTCTAAATTCCTGCGCATGCGCAGAAAAATTCATTTTTCAACCGGAAAGGTCTCAGAATATTGATAAAACATAAAAAAAACAGCGTAAAACTCAAAAACACAGATCGGGACCACTTTTTTCTGGAAGAACACGCAATTTTGCATCTAAATATGGATTTCCAGATTTTTAGAAAATTAGGTTTTTGAGGAAATGAATTTTTTCTGTTTTTCACCTTTTTGCTCATCGGGGGCGTCCGTGGCCGCAAAAAAATTTTTTCGAAACATATTTTTAAAGACTTTTGAAAGACCTTTCGAATGCCACTATTTGCGTGGTCGTATCTTACCTCAAGTCGGAACTACACCCATTTTACTGAAAAAAGATTGGTATTTTTTCCTAAAAACACTATCACAAAGATATTCCCCACGGAAACAGAAAATTTTTTTTTCACCCCATAGAGGGTGAAAAGTTCATTTTTTGGACCATAGAATCGATTAGAAATGTCGGAAAAAGAGTTTGAAACATGTTTGCAATTCGTGGTCCGCTTTCGCGCGGAGTTACTCATAAGCGAAAATTTGAAAGAGGTAAATCAGAGTTACCAGAGTTAATCTATCCACTACACGTGAATTCATGAATCCATTCAGGAGACAGTGTAGATGGTTGATGTTCCATCACGGTCTCTCGGCTCATGTAATCTAAGACTAATCGTGGTACAACGCGGTAGGCTAGTTATGAGGATGGAACGACTAATTGTCTTTAGGGTTCATTTAGATTGATGGACCGTGAGCTGTTGGTCGGTTGTCTTGCGTATTAATTTAGGTGTGTCGCGAGATTGTGAATACTCTTTGACGATCAGGAGTCTAAGTGAACCAACTTCGAATACTCAGCACAGGAATCGTGATCATCAGAATTCTGATTCTCATCTTTAAAACTACGATGTCGGAGAATGATACAAGTATCGGCTGCATCGATTATGCACCCTCGGTCATTCAGAGCCAATCAAGAATCCATCAAAGTCTTGGAATGATCGTGGAAAGAAGATAATGAAGTTGCGTAATTCGTCAAAGGTCAACAAATGTGAGATTACAGATTCATACCGTCAGCCAGCGTGCTCACAACAAATATTTGCACCAAGGAACCCCGCTCTACTGCATCAACTTTGACAACTTCTCTGTTCCTCACCAACTCCAGTCCAAACCTCATCCGGAATCACACATGGCCTCATCATAACTTCGCATCAACACTATCGCGTAGTTGTCAAAATAAAGACAGTCACATAGCTATCTCTACCACATCGGTATTTTGGCGAAATTCACCAAGGCGTGAAATCCGAGTTCAACTTCCGTCAAATACTACAGTCTCTCTCTCTCAAAACTCAACAACATCACAGATAGCATGTATACCACATTTCCTTGACAAACACATGTCACTAGATATATCCCTTCTCACCAGAACCAAACGTTCCATACCTCCATCCTCCACTCACTAGACATAGACATAGTCAGTGTCACCAGCAAGACTACGGAGACACGTTCCATCTCCGGCTTTTTCTTCAACTCTGAAGGGAGTGAAACTCTTTTACTAGAGCTCACGTACACACTTTTCGCGCATCCACTTTTTATCTCACGCTATCCATCTCCGTTGCACTACCAGTCGTCGTCGTCTTCGTCGTCGTCTGGCCAAAAGAGACTGTCTCGTGGCCTTTTTTTCAACACCTTCGAGAGCGACATCGATCTTACGTTTTTCGACTCATCGATTTTAGGGACGACGACGTCGGAAACTCTTTCTCTGCCATGCCTCCGTTGGTCACGCTTTCGACGCACACCGGGAAGCCTAAATTGTATGCTCACTCGAGAGATCTGCGTGCCTTCTTTGGTAATAGAATGGAGGGTAAGTGGTTCCTGGTGGTTGGTTGAAAGAATTAGAGAATCTTGGAAATGTGGACCGATTTTTCGTGCAAATTTTTGGTTTTGAGAAGGTTATGGATTGACTTTTGAATCAGGACAACTGTCGCAAATTTTGGGTGATAAGAATCATAGCAGAGTTCACATGATTGATAGGTTATTGGCTTGGAACTGAATAGATTCATACTAGAACTACCATGAACCATGTTGATTGTATTTGTGACGGAGTTGATTTTTGCGCTTCAGATCGCTATATTTTGACGAGATGATTTTTCCAAGTTTGGAACTACATTTTCTTCCGCATAATTTTTTTAATATTCCAATCCAAGCAACCCATCAGGTCCAAACTCATACTTCGTAACTGTATCTTATATTCTCACACTACTCTGATTGAAACTCATGTAATTCCCGTACTATCAAGTTTGGTAACTCGCAACCAAGCTCCTCGAGAACTAACAAGGAGAGGTCGTGGTCTGTGGGTCGTGAATTCGTCTGAAACTCTGGGAATCATCTCCTTTTGCCACCAAAAGATGATATCCGAAACCGCTCACTTGAATGCTAAAACGTTTCAGAGCTATGGTCAATCACATTAGCATTGTTAGTATACCTATATATATCAAATTTCAACATGGGCCTATATGAGCAACGCTAATGTCATAGGCTGTAGCTCCAAAACGTTTCAGCATTCAAGTAAGCGGTTTCGGATATCATCTTTTGGTGCCAAAATGAGACGATTCCCAGAGTTTCAACCGAATCCACGACCCACAGACCATGACCTCTCCTTGTAAGTGAAGTTTCAACTCTTTCTTGAATACTTTACTCAAAGCTGGTGAGTCATTACTCACAAATCCTCCACAATGGTATCTTCGTCAATCCATGTGTTTCTGGAATGCCGAACATTCACTTCATTTCGAGATATGTTGTTTGGGTGATTATGGATGTGCCAAGAGAGTGCGAATAAACTTTAACTGTGCCAAATTGATATCACTTTCAAAATAGGTCAAACGAAACCTTCCACTGTCCCAACAACGTTTACAATTTATTACATCAATCGGTAAATACAACAAACGGCTATTCTGAATTAAATTCATCACTATGAAACATAGACGTGTAAAATTTTCAGATTAAGCAGAGATAAAAGTAGAAAAACCGATGTTCCTGGCAGGCGAAAAGTGCATCGCGTAATTGAAAAAGTTTAATTAGTTCAGTTAAACTTGAGCGTAGCGAGAGCAAAGTCAAACACAGTTGGGCTAATGGCCAGCCATGGTACCCATGCGTCGTTACAGATTCTCTCGACTCTCTATTGCGATGATTTCAAGATATCACGCTGGTAGAGATATCTAACTTTTACTAATTGGTCAAGATTGATGATGATCACTAATCTCGAATAGATGAAAGTACTTGGCATTCGTAGACATGCGACCCTTCAATCTTACCAGACTACATTTCTATGAAAGAAAACATCCACGGGGAGGGGGGTGGTGGGATCGATCGCCCTCCCCCACCCCCAGAGCCAGACATTTTGCATGGGTGATATGAGGAACAAGTGCTCGTGAAGGTGCGCTTTGAAATTTTTTAATCTAATCGCCACCCTCCTCCCCAACCCCAACCACCCCCTCAGAGTCCTTCTCTGGATACGCCCTTGTTTTCATTAGTGAATGCAATGCAGTTAGTTTTCAGCAAACTCGTATCTTGAGTATATTCTAAGCGTTACATTCAGTTCACAAGTCAGAGATGTACACAGATTACTCAGGGATCGTGTCATCGCGATTCTCAATATGATTATCAACGGGATGAATCAACAGGAGGCTCCAAAAATCCCGATTCGACTGTTATATCTATACATATATTTCATACATGTATCTATGATTAGAGAAGCAGCAGTCTCAACCAATGTCATTATAAACGATACCATAATAGTACATTAAGCAACATGGGCGAAAAGGGAGATTCCCGCACGAGTGTCCGGAAAGAGTGCGAAATAGTATTATACGCACCGATGGCGAAAAAGTCGCTTCACGCACGAGTGCGATGCTTTACGCACGATTGTGATGCTTTACGCACGGTTGAGTTGCTTTACGCCCGAGGAGCGTAGCGACGAGGGTGGAAAGCAATCTCAACCGTGCGGAAAGCATCACATGAGGGCGGAAAGTTCGCACGAGGGTGGAAAGCTTTCGCCAGAGTTGCGTATTGCATTTTTTATAATACTGACCGGAAAGTTGCTAACACGCAATTAACAAGCCCCAGATATTGACGAGTAAGCAGCGCGCAAGGGCGAGGTAGGGTTGAGGGTAGTTGAGAACATTACACGGATATTAGATTGTCCAAAATTTAGTTGATAGGAGCTGGGTTTATCTAAAGATCATTCTAATTTTACATGCCCTGGAACTCATCTCGTGATTGCGGATGTGCTAGCAACGTTAAAATGAATGCATGGATCCCTCGATTGACGTATCGTTCGGACTAGAAAAGTACTGTGTATCCTGACGGCGCTTTAAATCAAGTACTGCGTTCAGAAAAGTCGAGTGTAATTAGACAAGGGCGTGCGGGGGAGCGGAGCGGGGTCCAGGGGTGCAACCCCTGGTGGGGGCCCAGGGGGCGAAGCCCCCGGCGGGGGGTGTGGGGGGCGGAGCCCCCCACTTGACAGAAAATTCTGATATAAGTGCAATGCATGTGAAGAGAGCTTTAACCTAAGTTTGGACTTAACTTAGTTCTGTCAGAGAATTTTTCAAACAAGACGATCGATCTGTTGGCGAAATCGGTAATCCTCTGTGATTGATGCAGCTCTCCGTTTACGAAAATTCAAGTGATGGGGCTAAAAAAGTTCTCATTAGCTCTTGACTGCATTGCACCGATGAAAAAAAGAGGATTCTGAGGGTTACTTCGTTTGATGAAAAGCTTCCCAATGATTGTAAGATACAGTATTGAAAACTTGCGAAACTGCGATTGGGATTAGGAATTATTATCCATCATTGAACATTTTCAACATGTCCATGAAATCACTCTGAGGTAATGAACAATTGTTAACACCAAATTATTCAGGCACGGAATCCCGCTTTGTGATTCATACTAAAGTTCGACATCTCGAGAGAAGAGTCTGTCTCATAAAATTCTCTCATATAATACTTACGTCGCCTTAACCTATTGAATAGAATTGACTAGTTTATTCCTATTGTGAGATTTGGACAGAATAATTGAATGCAGACTGAGATTCTTCTTACGAGAATATGACCCAAGGCGACAAACAAATGAGAATTTCCATACTGTTGATCAAATAATATTCCTCGATTTCAAAATACGGGCTCATTCATCGAGATCAGAGAGTTTGTCACAAGTGCAATGGTTGTTATTAGTCCCCTTGGACATTGATAATTTTTACTCCGTTGGAAAATAGTCAGCGACGCCGGAATAGACGGGAAACGAGAATGATCGACAAGGACGGCACCGACATGAGCGCTAATCGCGCCATTGTGGGGAATTGAGTCTTCTAGATTCGTCGACAAAGAAGAACTGGAATTTTCACTATCAGTATCTATTAACATCAGGATTTTCTTTGAACTTGCCATTTTGCAAACTTTCATGGATTCAGAAACGAGGTGTGAAGCAGTACAACCGTGCGTAAAGCAATTGCTTTACGATCGCTCGTGCGTAAAGTACTGCTTTACGCACGGTCACTGTGCTTTACGCATCAACTTTACGGTCAAGTATTATAAAAAAGTAATTTTCTCGCACGATTCCACTTTCTCGCACGGTTATTATGTTGTTCTCGCTTTTCGAGAACTACATAATACCCGTGCGAGAAAGTCGAAAGTGTGCGAGAAAGTTACTTTCTCGCGCGGTTCCGGACACGAGTGCGGGAACTTTTCGCCCGCGTTGCTTATACTATTTTATGCAACCTGTTCGGAAAACTGTGCCTCCGCGATTTAAAAAAAAAAAATTGACGGTCAAAACTCAAATGAAATGATAACAAATATTATCTTCAACTGAGTGTTCCAATTCAATTAAAATAAGTATCCTTTAGACCAACAAATATTTTAAAAATCAAACCACAAAAAGGTACTCATTGCTGAGTACCTTGATCTAATACAAATCAATAGCACATTTCGAAGAATGTAAACTGACCTTCAAAATGAATTCAATCATTTTGATGTAGTGGAAGATGGGCTTTTGCTATGAGGTTTTTTTTTAACTGGAACAAAAACTCAATGCAACGTTCCACACTGACCAGGAGAGGTCATCACATCCGGATCACGGATTTGGCTGAAACTTTGGAAATAGTCTTCTTTCAGTGCCAAAAGATGAAATCCAAAATTATGGACCCTAACGCTCAAGCGTTTCCGAGGTACAGCCAAGAACATTAGTATTGCCCATATGGGCTCATGTTAAAAATCATACATATAGGTATACCTGCAATGCTAATGTCCATGGCTGTAACTCGGAAACGCTTGAGCGTTAGGGTCTATATTTTTGGATTTCGTCGCATGGGGGCCATAACGTTCTTATTCAACTTTGCGCCCGAAAACGTTCTGGCTCGTATCCCTTATGCATGGTAGCAAGGACGTTCTTGGGCGCAAAGTTGAATAAGAACGTTATGGCCCCCATGCGACGATTTCATTTCTTGGCACTAAAAGAAGACCATTTCCAAAGTTTCAGCCAAATCCGTGATCCGGATGTGATGACCTCTCCTGGTGAGTGCGAGAAACGATGCGTCAGAGCCGCCCGTTCGATACACTTTTCACGGAGATCGGCGGAATGGGACGGACCGGGCGGCAAAAGCGCGGAGCGGGGTCCAGGGGCGGCAGGGGGCGAAGCCTCCGCCGGGGGGTTCGGGGGGTGGAGCCCCCCGACTGAAATAAAATTCTGAAAAGTATATAAAAAAAAACATTTTGTTCATATCGCGTAATACCTCGTTGCTCAAAAATATCGTCAAATTTCAAAAGATTCAATTTTGATAATTCATTCAAATATATATTATGATGATCAATCATCTGAATACATTCGAAAAGGTGGTTTTGGAATTCATGAATATCTTTTTCCATCAAAAGTATTTTTCAAGTGAATATGAAAATATAATTCATATAAAACAATGAGTAATCGAAGGGTTTGAATCCGCCTCCTGAGAACACATTGACATGCAAGGTTGACTTGCTGAATTTTTTTTCTAAGTTTTCAATTTCTTAAGAGAATTTCGATGAATTCATTTTTGCATAGATTTCACTTTCTCACTAAGTTTTGTCAAACATAGTGAGAAAGTTAATTTCTCGCACACTTAGCCGTGCGATAATGACTTTTCGCATTTCTTTCGGCACGGGTACCTTGCATAGAAAGTTAACTTTTCGCACAGTTTTACGCACAGCGTTGCATAAACCAGATTTCTGACCCTGATGGAGATGGTGAACAATCTTGGCCAACAACTGGCCAAGTCGATTTGCTACTGGCCATAAGTGGCCAGTAAAAATAACCGCATCTCTATCAGGACGTTTGATGACTAAAATGAGTACTACAGTCAAATTGGAGGTTCAAGTGGTAACCATAATCATGAGCCCAAACGGCTAGCTAAGATACAGGGGTTGTTCTCTGGCACTGTATTACTGTTTCTACAGATTGTTTCTCTACGATGTCGCAATCAGATGATCAGCAATTTGACTGATTGATGACCACAAGTGTCAACGGTATTTCGTGATTTAGGTGGATTGAAGAACCAGGTAGGTTAGGAATAACCAGTAATTCCTTATGCTTCAGGGTACGCATTAAAATTGTCAAATACAATGACATTACCAGACGACTAGTAGTCACAAGCACTCTGCTCCTTCAAGTGTAGATAATGTAGACAGAAGCAAGACTAAGCAATCAGATAGTGAATTATTGAACATTTATTGTGTCACCAGCAGCAGTAGCAGCAACATCAGAAGCGACTCATTGAATTGATAATGCAAGATTAGCGATTCGCTGAAAAATTCATGATCCCACTCTCCTTTCCTCTATCTGCTCGATCATTCAACCTCTTTTTTTTTTCAACTTTATCCTCGAATTTTCGTGTCTCTTGCTAATTTAGAACATGTAGGTCACGCCAGACTTTTCTCTCTTCTTCCATTTCACATATGCTGCTCTTGACTTGTAGAGAGATAGATAGAGAAAGAGAAAGGGGACTATGGGGAAGATAGAGGATGGATTTTCGTCGCTCTTGCTTCACGACTGTTAAATATTTCATGACCTCAAAGACTACTCTTCCAACATCCATTCCTACTTGAACCACAAGAATTCTTGAATTTCGTATTCCACTAATGTGCTTTGCAGCACCGCCGCTCCAGTATTTTTCAAGCTTTGGATGATTTGTGCACTTTGTTCGTGATTCATGAGACTACCACACACACAAAGAGTAACAAAACACATGAGGAAAGGCCAAAAACCACGAAAAGCTTATCATACAAGCTGCTTATACGCCATTATCACAGTTGCTATATATAACTGATTGACAAATGAGACGAGGGTGAAACTCTCTTCTAAGATTCCATGCAAACTTTGCAATTCTAAAGGCGTGACGAGGAGTTTCATCTCTTCGTATCTGACTTTGAGCTTTGAAACTACGACTGCTGCTGCTACTTCTGTTAGTATGCTTCCTAAATATTTTGAGGGGAAAGTACACACGGGTTTTGCTAGGAGATGAGGGGAAAGGAGGGAATTCTCATCTCGAGTAAACATTCGAGATAGCGGAATGTGTGTGCCATTGCCGTGCTCTCTCTATAGTGCACTAGCAGCAGCAGCAGCGCAGTTTCCTGAATTGCTGATTCGTTGCAGCAGTTTTCTTATTTCACTTTGCTCTGGGTGTGTATGTGTTCAAGTATACGTGTGTGAGATAGCCTCATCTCCGGCTGTAAATAACTACGATTCAATGGCTCTGAGAGACTGATATTTTCAGAAAGTTTCGATACGCATGGTATCATCGATTTTCGATATCTTCCAAGTCTGGGTGGATTACGAGTCTATTTGTACTTGTTCTTCTATTCATTCGTAACTAACTCCATCGAGAAACAAATCCTCTGCTATTTCGAATTTTCATGATTCATCTTCAAAATCGACTCTCTTATCTAGGATCGAAATTGCCCTGATTTTGGCCCTTTCAGTGCAATTACACTCAAAAAGATTCAGACATGGTATTTCAGAGTTCACCATAACCTCTATGATTATAGTTCAAATCCCTGGTGAAAATGTGACCATTCCATTTTGACAACTACGGTCAGTGACAATGCAATTTGGCCAGTATTTGGTCGGAAAATGCTTACCATTTTCACCAGGAATGATATTCTGAGAAATTCTGGGAGAATATTTGCGTACATTCGAGAATTTGAACTCTAAATTCCTGCAGCGATAACATCATTATTTCATCGCGAACAATTGCTAGGAATAGAATAAGTGGAAATTTCAAAATTGATCATTTCAAACGATCCGGAGCTGAGAATGTCTTAGCTCGACATGGATTTTGGATAAATTTGGAATGAAATTTCTGTACTTGAACTGTAGTCCTGAATCCTCGAATGGGATCTCAGTCCTCGTGGAAATTTCAAATTATTTAGACAACTCGATGGTCTTAATTGATTTCCAAGATCAAGTAAAGCAGAGAACTTTTCAGAATTTATGCAGAAGTAGTGCCCGGTAAGAGTGCTGAGAATGAATATCAATTTTTGGATGATTCGTGTATGGAGTTTCGGGAAACTCTAGGGAGATTAATTACATTGTGAACATAGCTTTCGGATATCGACGGAAGCTACAAAAATCTCAACAAAGGAAAGAAAACATCAAGCTGTTCGAGTAAGAGATATTAATCTAACCTGATATCACAATTCTGATGGAAGCGATTCATGATCATGGTTTTCCCCCAAGAAAATTCCTTCGTGAATGAAAATTATTCCATTTGTTGGTTAAACTGGAGAACCGTGATTAGCCCTTCGAATGATAACGTGTATTGGTTCATAAATCCGAAAGTAGATTGAAAACCGAGAAATTCTTCAAATTAGATCCTTCATCGCTAACTTTCCTTTCGTCCTTCAAATAATCAAGTTTCCCCGAAACTTTCTCACTACAAACATCACAAACTACGAAAGTCAGTCGATCTCGTACACAACATACCCTTAACCAATCACAGGAATCCTCTCGCCTATTAAACAGTTCATGAAACTCGAGAACATCGAACGCAAAGCATAAGGAAATACTCCAGTCAATACCACCCCCTTAGGCAACGCTAATCCAAGATTGCGCTACATCAGCTCTAGAATATCTCGATGCTCTGCATTCATATACCTCTACAAGTGATTTTGCGTTAAATATTCATTGTTCGCATTCAATCGTCGAGCTATGGATTCGATTACGCGTGAGTGAACGATGAAGCGTAAGATTCTATAACTAACCATCCCACCACTGACACCAACTCCAACGAAACCCCCATATATAGCTGGTAAACGACATCATTCGTCTCAATGTCTCTGAGTAAAGTCAAAGCTCAATAATCTGGAGGATCGCTCGTAAAAGGTAGGAATAACTTCTTGTGACCTTATCTTAGAAACCCATCGTCTTATTTCCGGTCGTCTTATCATCAACCCAACTCTCTCTCTCTTATACTCTTGCTCCTTTGTGTGTCACTGAAGACTCGTAATTGAAACGTAACAAATGGATTCCCGAATAAATTTTGAGCTCCGACACATCGCCACTAGCTCCATTTCTACAGAATTCAGTGAAACCCAGTTCACATGCGTGAGATGGTTTGAGCTCCACCCTTTGACTATCTTTCTATCCCATTGAAGCTATTTGCATGGCAACGAGTCTTTGGTTTGGCGGCGTTTGGTTTAATTAGCCGCTTCTCTCCCACTTTCCAAATTCATATTTTCCAGCTCCTTACTCCCCCTTCCCTCCTCACTCTACTTCTATCTTGCTAACCAAGAGGGACGAGAGCTCATTGTTACCTTGTTTGTCTTCCTCAAAATAGTTTTAATTGAGTTTTGCTGCAGCCTCAGCTATTATATATACCGGTTGCTATAACGAAAAGTTGTTCTCTCTTGCACAGAGGTTGATGTTATGCTCACGGCTTCACATTTCTATCTATTCTGAACCCTTCCGATATCAACTTCTCAGTTCAAAATCGATCGAATAATAATACCTTGAATGATATATTTTTGGTATGCAGGAATTAGGTCAGCTTTTCTCGGGATCTGTTTAATTTTCTCAAAGTGAATTCTATTTCCTCCTTCTCCTTCTACTTGATGTAAATTCTCTTTGTGAAGATAGATATCCTTGGAAACCGTGAAAACATCGAAATCACCATTTGTCTCTATTCGCTCGTGTTACAGGAGACATAGTTGTGTAGAGCGAGTCAGCAGCCCCAAAGCTCAATAAATTAATCCATTATCCAGGTTCCCCCTTTGTCTTCCTCTAATCCATCTACGTAATACATACACGTCTTCTTCCACGCCCTTGTCTCTCCTTTTACGTGTAAAACTTTGCAAAGCCTCGAAAATCCGTGACTTGACTAGACTCTCTACTTCTTTCTCTATCTGGACTCCTCCCATTCTCGTCGCCTACACTGATTTTGGGACGATCTAGAAACTGACAAGGGGTTGAGTGAGAGGTTAGGTTTGCAAACTTTTCTGGCCACCACGACCGCATAGTATCTTGCACGTCTTACTGCAAAAAAAAAGTCCGAGACAATTTTTCGCAACTCAGACGTCTTTCTTGTTTTCTTCTCTGTAACTCTGAAGTGTGCAGTCTATGTTTGTCTTTGGGTCGAGAAACCGGAAGCGGAAAGGGGCGGTACGACCCACAAGTTATGTTGAGGCGATAATTCATGGCACCACAAGAGGGTAAACAACTGTGGTTTTGTACACTCTTCGTGTGTGTGTGTTTTGTATCTCAATACAACTAGAATGTGCATCTTCGGATTTTGGTAGTATTGATTGGGAAAAGTGAGGTTAGGTTGTAAATAGAAATGTATATAGGCTATAGTAAGTGTAGGTAAATGGATAGAGGGATGAAAGAAGGAGTAGTATGGGGGCAAAGTGGCCAGCGGCAGGTAACGACGGGCGAAACTGGCGGCGAAAGAGCTAGCAAAGAGGACGGCCCAAAGGGTTTTGGTCGCCCGCGTGGCCTCTGGACAGCTATATAGCGTTTGGTTTCCCTGTGGGAGCGTGAAATTAAATTCGCCCAGTTCTCTTTCGCCCTTTCGCGCTCGCTTGCTTTGCAGACTTCTATCTCACTCTCACTCGCTAACTCTGTGTTTTCTCGTGCTTCGGCTTCGTGTATCCACAGCTTTGGTAGAAGAAAAAAGAAGCAGCTTGTCATCTGGCCATCTATAACTCTATATATATATATATATCTTTTGTGAGGTACTGCTCTTCCGATCTCTTCATTCTGCACTGACGCACGGTTCTGTGTTGCTTTTGCACTCTAAAACCATTCGATGCGCATATTTTTCCCAGAACATTCCCTTTCTTTTCCTAGCAGAGTTAGGTTATCTAGATAATAGGTACACCTTGTACAAGGTAGTATTAGTGGTGATAGTGACTTCCATTGTCGTTTTTTTTTAGGAAGAGGGGAGGGAGACGGTGAGATAGATGCATTGTGTTTCATGGAAATGGGTGACGCTCCATTGTAGACACTGATGAAATTTTAGTACCTTCTTTCACTGATAAGGTATGCTTTTGAGGTTAGGAGAAATGTTATGTACATTCTAGAATGGAGTTGAATATAAAGCGATGTACAGGGTGATGAGGTTTGCTGTTGATTCACAGAATTTTCATTTGGGTTATCGTGGTTTGTGTGCATTTCGTGGAAATTTGAGATAGAAATTGTCAGAGACGAGTTCAAAGAGCGCACGCAGAGGCAAGTGGAATTCTAGGCAAGATTAATTCACTGAGATAAGCTTGATGAAGTGAGAGGCGCGCTTTGAGTACTCTATGGAGGTGCTTTTGATGGTGCGAGAGGTGGTTGTTCGTAGTAACGTCTTTCAATTTTGTTCCATTGTGCCGATGAGAGTTGAGTGTTGTGGGGTTCTCAAAGCAAATGCTTGGCAATGCAATGAGTTATTACTGATGCGTTTTTGGGACCTCGCAGTCTGATAATGCTGTGGAACGTACTAGGGCTCACAATTTGAGATACTCTGCATGTTTCTGTTGAATATTCAGATTCAATTTTAGATTGACATGTAGTTGAAGGAATTATAGGACAGGTAGTGAGGTTAACTGTGATTCAGATTGGAACATGTAGGTGTTCGAGGAACCCGATTTATTTGCCGTGAAAGAGAATCTTGAATGGAGTCAGCACTATATTTTAAGTTATTGTCCAATAAGGTGATACTTCAGTGAAAGATCACATTGGTGATGTATTTTGATCATCGATGTACCAGGATTGAGGTTTTGGAATTACTCATTTTTCAGTCCTTGATATGAAGTGGAAGCTCTTCTATAGAGAAAGTTTCTCAAATTCCTCATGAAACATGGAAACTGCTGAGACCATTGAAGTTCTGATACGATATGCTCATATCCCGTTGCCTTGTGGTATTCCAGTTTCTCAGTCGTGACTACGTATGATCTTTACATTTTACATTTTCCCTTGATACTTTCAGCTATATCCTTACCTGCAATGTTGGATGTCCTCTCTAATGATTTGACAATAACTTCCTCCAGACAAACTCTGAGTTACTCTTGAGGCTTCTGTTTCCAGTAGCTATCTCCGTTTTTGACAAATTTGTGAAATTTGTTTGTAGGAGAATTTCTATCGATCGCATGTACTCTGATCACTCTCCCAAACGATGACTTGTATGAATGACAAAAATTTTGGAAACATGAACATTCTGTGGACGATCGAATGAGACCAGATGTGCACAATGAGAAATTTGTGGAAAAAACTCCCAATCGAATCAAAAATCAATCAAGTGATGGCTGTCTTACATTTGATGGCATCCACTCGTTGCCTATGAAATTCAATTTTCGGTTAAAATTCTCACCATAGCAAATATGGGGATAAGTATGAGAAGCCATGAGATTGATAACATGGTGGTCGCAGGTTGACTATATTGGGTGGAGACTGATGGATTATGTACCCGAGTACCGCAATCGTGGAGAATCGCGATTGCGGAACGAAGTAAGATATGATGTTTCATCACATTTTTCCGTAAAAACAAATAAACATTGGTCGTGGCGTGCTTGAGAATCTCTTCAATGAAAACTTCAGGTTACGCATCTTTTCTCGGGGCTTTCATCTGGATGATTGACCGCCAGTCTGGTTCCGCAACTTGCGTTACCCGAGTGGTCACTAATTCGAATACGAATTTCACTAAAATGTTGACCAACCTAAATTCTGGAGCGGAGTAGCATTCACGCAATCACCCTAGTTTATTCTTGTTTGTTCACAAAAATCCGAGGAAAAACTCATTTTTGCTTTCTCTAAAGAGAAAGCTTTGTTTTCATCCCAACGAAAATTTGATCAAATTTTTCATTAAAACCAACATATTATTCAACAAAATTCCTTTTATCTAAAAAAGCCAAAGACCATTCTCTTCCTCTCGCCAAAATCTATCAAATGTAGGTAACACTTTTCCTCCTAATGCCCTTCCAAACCCGTCAGAGACTCATTTTTGCACCCCTTTTTCCGTGTATGTGTGTGTGTGTGTGTGTTGTTTTCTATCGGACACGCTTTCTCTTTTTCTGTTCAGCATATCAATTTTTGGCTTTCTACAAGTTGTGAAGAATCCAATTTCTGAGAGCCCAGTGATTTGGCAGCTTTCGGCTCCCAGTCAAATTTGATCCATGGGCTTTTTCAAGCAAAAGTGCTCGAATTTCGACTTTTAATACATAAATATCTTTTTCTCACACGGTCTCACCACGAATTGAGTCACCTAAATTATGGTTTTTTCTGCAAGATCTATCGATTGGTTGATACCGAAATTTTATAAAATCTTCACAGATCTCAAATTTTCGAAAAAATCAAAATTTTCACCAAAAATTTCATTTTAACCCTTTTCAAACCCACTGCATCGTAATTCCGTCTCAACCAAACGATGGATGTTGTTAAAAAAACCTCAGACTAGAAGGCCCAAATCTCTCTAAAAAGCTTCCTCTAAAGAATAACTGAAAAAATAATGGGAAATTTTTCTTAATATTCATTTTTTCCTCGTACCTTCTTTTATAACTCATTTATCTTGATTTCAATGACCTAAACTATGGTTTTTTCTGCATTATCTATCGATTGGTGAATACCGAAATTCATTTGAGTCTTCACAAATCTCAAATTTCCGAAAAAATCAAAATTTTCACAAAAAATTTGATTTTAACCCTTCTCAAACCCACTGCATCGTAATTCCGTCTTAACCAAACGATGGATATTGTTAAAAAAACCTCAGTCTAGATGGCCTGAATCTCTATAAGAAGCTTCCTCAAAAGAATAACTCAAAAAGTAGTAGAAAATTAGAATTAATATTCATTTTTCTCTCGTATCATCCTTTACGACTAATTTATCTTGATTTTAATAACCTAGAGACTTTTATGTGCCATTCTGAATTGATTGGCTGATACGAAATTTTCATAAAATCCGTAAAACATTGTTCATATGAAAATTTCTTCGGGGGAAGGGAATTTCCACAAAGGACTCCAGTTTAATCATCTTTAAACCGACTATATCAAAATTTTCTCTTAATCAAACAATAGATATTGTTGGAAAAACCTCCTTTCAGATGACCCGAATCTCTCTGGAATGCTTCCTCGAAAGAAAAACTCAAAATATAGGATACTTTCTTTTTCGATAAAATTTCCATCATATAACGCCGTGAGAAAGCATTCTGCTAATCACTTTTAGCAGCGTATTTCAAAACTCATCTTTAGAAGAGCACCATTACCATTACCAATCGCATGAGTCCCTTACTCACTCCTATTTTTTTCAACCAAAGATTGGATTTAGCATGCAACCAATGTTTGAATTTTGCATGCAATCAGTGACCGAATTCAACAGCCAACCAGTGGTTGAATTTTCAACAACTTGGTTGACTTTCCAGTCAGAAGGTTGATGATTTTGTTCGACTGTCAACCAACTTCATTCAGTGTGGCTAACCGTGGTTGCCTAAATCAGTGGAAATCTGAGTGAACGTTTCAATTCATTTCTACTGACCATCTCTATCATTAGATTTAACACTCGAACCGTGTCACAATACCTGCACCAACGTTATTTTCATTCGAATGATATCGACGAATTCCTTTTGTCCAAATACATTGCATCATACCACATAAACATCGGTGAAGTAGTCAAAAACTCTCCGAAACCGAGTACCATTAGCAATAATTTCTTAGCAAAGTGCAACCGAGTGCAAGTATCGTTATCTCACGCCTGCCTATTTCACATCTCACCGGCTCATTTGTACATTTATGCACACGCAGTCACTTTCTGCACAACCTACAACCGCAGCTCCAAAACAGCGAGCACTTGCGACTGCTTATCGAAGCGTCGAGTTGGCTTTCGTCTGCAGCTCGTTTACCCCTATAGAATATACGCGTTGTGCTGTAAACTGTCACGCAAGTGAAAAGAGAACACCGATGCATGTATGGTAGAGACTCTGAGGTACGAAATCTATAGAGGCACTATGAGTATACCTTGAAAACCAAGCTAGAATCGTTCGTATGTCGAGCGATTCCGTAGTTTTCAACCTCCCTAAAACTGTGTTGTAATGTAACATTTGCATAAACTGTGTGTTGTTCTGTTTCTCCTTTGCTCACTCTTCTCTTGTATGGCAAACAAACTATGATTCCACGGGTGAACGCGCCCAAGTGCAACATATACATATATATAGCTCACTAATGGTGGTATAAGCATCAGAGCCTTTATATGCCTGACGAGAGATACAAGTTGTGAAAATTTTGTACCCGTGTGTTGGATATATCCGTGACATTGTATAGGTTATAAATGGTATGAGAGTCAGGCAGGAGGGTTTCCAGCCTCGTGATGTTGTCGTAAGTTGAGTTGAGTTTTGCATCGTCAGCTTGATGTATATATGTTGTCGCGCGCATGTATTCCGTCGACAGAGGCAGTTTAGAGAAATTAGATGGATGCTCTTGTCGTGTTATCGGGTTAAAGTCTTGAGAGATGAAGAAAACTTGTCTCGTGTCTTGGTGTACAAGCTTCTGTTGCATATAGTTCTTTGTTGTGGAAGAATTTAGGAGGCCTTGGTTCTTTCAAGTACGATATTATTTGGAAATTGTCAGATTTTGATTCGCTCTGTAGCTGAAACTCGATGATGGACTCGAATGGTTAGATCTTGAAGTATACAGGATGGATGGTATTCAGGTCGCGTCAAATTTCTTGCCAGAGAGGAATGGAATAACCATGATACCATCATTACACACAAAATTGCACGAATTCATCCATTCACTCCAAATTCATAAGTACATACGGTCAACTGGGGTAAGTTTGAGACAGAGGAGGAGAAGAAGGGGGGGGGGTAAGGTTTGGACAACCCATGAAAGAGTGTTTATTATCACGCACAGTTGATTGAGCAGATGATCTTGAGGCCTTAATACCGCTCTCCTCCACTTAGGACACGCATAAACAGTGTTTTGCATTGGCGCGAGGGCCTTCATCAGTTATTAGTCCGTTTATAACATACCCCTCCAGAAGTATGTTTTCAATCCAACAAACAATCTCTCGGGAAAAGTGGTGTGGTTCGGACTTCAGCAGGTCGGATCCAAGGTAGCTCAGCTACATTCCACATATCTGAACCAATCCATCGTTACATTGGCGTACTTTTATCCAGTTTCCATTCTGTAGCGGAAAAACTAAAAACTATGTGTTTTCTTCTATAGACCGGGGTTACTTTGGGACACAACTTTGAGCACCCACAACTTTGACCAAGGATGTCCAAATATGCTTTTATAACTGTCAATCGAGAGCTGGGGCTGTAAGATTTCGATTGACCACAGACACAATACAGTTCCTATACAAGATGTGTGTACACTCTGAATTCCTTGGGATGGACTTCAATCTTGAGCGGGTGGAATTTCCACCTGAAAAGTTACTGGAAATAACGTATCGACTTCGAATAGGACTGAAACCATCATCAGGAATAAACAATAAACTTGGCGTGAATTTTGAGAGAAAAAATTTTTAGTTCGTGGATTTTCTCTTTGTATTCGATATTGCTCGCAAAATTTTAATTGAAAATTCAAATTATTCAAGCTTTGGAAGAATAAAATAGCAAAGGATCTGATGTTCACGTGACTCCATACAACAATGCGCAATACTTACAAAAAAGAGTTTCAAATCGCACCAAATTGGGTCAAATGACTTACTCCTGCCAAGGATATCATTTCGTGTTGCGATGGCAAAGCTTTAGAGGCCTCAAATTGGAATCAATGAATGAACTCCTCTGATATTTGATCGCATCGATGCAGAAGGTTAGCAAACACGGTTAACAACAACACGCTTTTCCGTCCCAGCCTGGATTGGAAAACGTCTTTAGTACAACGCTTGGGACTGAAATTTCAGTCACTTGAGGTAGAAATCCACCTCAAAAAGGCTCGAATGAAGGGTTCAGTAGCTCTTTTGACAGGAAATTCCATCCCAAAGAATTAAAAGTGTAAGTTCCATGAATTCTAAGGAATGCGAAAGAAAAAGTCCGACTTGTGTTCCAAAATTACTCCATTTTACGGTAACTGTAAAATCTCCTACATAATGTTTGCTGCCCCAAAGTTATTTCATATCGGTTCAACTTTGGGACACGACTTTGAGCGTTCATAGCTCTACCTAAGGATATTCGAACAAACTTTCATCCCCCCGCAATCAAAAGCTGAAGCTGTGAGCTTTCGATTGACTACAAATACAGCGCTAGTCTCGAGCAAAATTTTCAAGTTATACGAATTTTAAGGAGAAGAATGCAATTTTCATGCGAAAGTTACCCCAGTTGTACGACGGTAGCTACGAGATTCAACTGAATTTGTAACAACGATTGCTCTTATGTTGATTGTTGAATCAGAATTCAGAACAACCTACCATGTTAATACAGGCCGATGACTATTTGACGACTACACAATGCGATGGGGAAGATTTAGATGTTCAATAGTTTGGAATAATCCTGAAGTAAGCCCATGCGGGTAAACAGGATTCAGAGGATCTTATTTGTACAACTGAAGAAATTTCCTGTTGCGATGCCAATCTTTCACATTTTTATGAGCTAATCGGAGTTTGAAAAACCGAGAGGTCTCTTCACTTGAGCATAGGTGAGTTTCCATGACAAAAAAAGTCATAAATTAAGAACGACTGAGAACGGAGCTTCCTCGGAGTACCTTCAGACTTCTGCAATCAACTATCTCGACACTCTTTAGTGGGCCGTGATCGTGGACGTTTGATTAGAATTCATCAGTTACAGCGGGCCTGAGCTACAGGCCTTGTATGAGTAAAGTTTCACCTCATAAGTTCCGGACATGAGGAAATTTTACATGAAAAGATTATTCATTTGCGATCTCTTTGAAAATTCTGAAATTGAAATTTCAAAAAACAGAATCTCTCCTCAGAGTCACATATGGTTAACAAAGTGGCGATGGTCCTTAATGTGTCCTCTGAGGAAGAAGAGCGATTGGAAGATTGATAATCCAAATTCTCATCAATGCCGAAGAAATATCTAACCTAAATCTCACTTGAATGAGATGTATCCGTTCCCTTCGGTAAATCAAATCTGCAATCCATACAAATAATACACACCAATTTGATGATTCATAATCCTAATCGTCGTTTCCGTCTTTCACACCATCCCCTCCAATCAAATCAATTACCAACATAAAGTCAAATATTTTCTTCCCCCTAAGGGTGCAATCCTCTCCCATCACTATGGGCAATCTACAGGGGAAGTTTTTTCACCACAATCCACCACCCTTAATCCCCACCCCTCTACCTCAACCACCATCTACATAGACCAGTATATCGGTTGACGCATCGTTAATCTCTCCAACAGCAAGTTCCAACACATAGTAGTAGTGGGTAGTAGTAGTAGTAGTAGTATACAGGGTATGGGATATTCAAGTTTTGCCCGAGGCTTACGAAAGTTGTCCTGACCGCCCGCAACGTCGACACGATCCGGCAATTCGTTTGGGTCCAAAACCCGGAAGCTCCAATAATCCGTCTCTCTGTATGTATCTCTTTCTCTAATACCAACCATACCATACAGTCATGTCTGAGAACCTAAAGGAAGGGCAGAAGTAAAATCATGTAACGAAAGTGCCGAGTGTAAAAGTGTTGAGCAGCCTCAGCTACATGTATGGGATATTCCCGTGTAAAAATTGTAATAACTTTGTTGTTGTTGTTTTTGTTGTTGCAGGAGGTTATAGGTTATATAGTATGTGTGTAGAAAAAAGCGATAAATCATCGGAAGAGTCATCGCTCGGTGTTGGTTATTCGCGAATGGGCTTTATATGCTCGTAAAAAAAAGCTCCGTGTAGTTTGTATACGTAACATTGACTGGCCATTGAATAATATAGGAAAACATATATCATACAGAGTGAGAGAGAGAGAGCCTTCACTTTGTATGGGCTGACGAATCGATGACGTGGTCTCGGATGCGTGTATGTGTACGATATTTTCCATTCGCTTTCTTCTCTATCCCATGGAAGGGATTTTTTTTCTCCCCGGAAACACGCGTACTTTTTCATATATACAGCGCGTCTTTTATGCTTCAGTAGCCGATACATCGAGCTCAAAATTGCGATTTTCTTTTTTTTTTTTTTTTTCCAAGCATCGTACTGCTCATGTCTAGTATAGTCGTAGTCATCATTTTGTTGGTTTTTTTTTTTTTTTCGTTTTTGTTGTTTCTCTCTGATATATTATCAAGGCACAGATGTGCCAGAGTCTGGGCTTGTATAGCTAAAGGAGAAAAAAAAATAACAAAAAAAAATTTCATTGCTGATATCGCATTTTATGTTTCCATCAACGACGAAAAGGTATTCACTTTTTTACACACATACACATTACACACAGACAGAGTGCATATAATGCAATGCGTATTGCAACGCGAATCGAGTTTCCTACTCGAGACTTTTTTTCTCGTATTTTGTTTCTTATTTTTCGCGTAATTCGCGAAATCTATAGAAGGAGATATACGCTTTCATATAGCTCTCAAAAGCTCGTTTGAGAAAAAGTAAATGCAGCTACAGAGAGCATTTGGTGTATCCATATTTTGCTCGATTCCGTATATGTATACCTGCGCGGCTCACGGTAATGAACTGAGTCTCAATCGGAGATATTGAATATCCTGGATAGAGTAAGTTTCGTTGATGCTCTTTATACCCGAGAGTGCTCCCCCCTATTTGCTGTGTGTCTATGCTTCCTCTCCTCCCGAGCATATTCCTCAATACTATAAATCAAAGTCATCTATTGCTTGCTAGAAATTTTACAGTAATGTAATTTTTATGAGGACGTATTGCTCGCATTCTGTCGTCGTTGCAATTTTTTTCACTTCACGACCATGACTATACTGATTGTATAAAATAATAAATATTGATAATCCATTAAAATCACCCTATAGCATAGCTTTACACACCTACACAAACCACAAGCCAACTTTGGCTACTAAGTATCTTCAAAATTGTCCAACGTACCAATATAGAAACTCCCAAGCTCATCGACCTCGAAGAGAGAGGTTAACTTGGTCAAGCGGTCGACGCAGTTTCCACATTCTTCAGATTCCTCTGAAACCTATCTATTCACAACACCAATACCAAGCTAAACCGCTTAATGACCGTGAAATTCGTAGCAACCACAAATTTCTCCTGTTTAACCACTCTCCTAGCGCACTATACGATACATCTCATCTGCATAATTTTGCGTAATTAAAAAGCTCGAGGAGGAGGTTAAATGTTGTATCGTCACGCTTTCATCCACGAGGATATCCCACGGTGTATAGATATAAGAGGGAGTGCAAACTCATTGGTTAGCGTAGTGTAATCCGCTACCAGGACAACGACTGGACGACGAGGCTAACTCTATACGCGATTAAGAGCCGGCTTTTCTGAGGCGATGAAAAACTTCCGCGTGTATCTTTTTCATAGTTAGCCCTGCATAACTCGTCTCTGTGGGTAAACTTGAGGTACCGGCCAACCTACTAAGCTAAATCTCGTAAAAAGGTGTAAGGAAGGGTGAAGAGGGGGGGGGGGTGGCTTTTCCAAGTAAGGCTGCGTAACTTTTGAGTTCAGAAAGTAGCTTATTACGGGGCAGCGGATGTTACGAGTTGGAAATCATATTGAGATGTCGGTGTAGGGTCCAAAAGGCGATGCTCTGCTTGCTGTTCTAATTACACTTGATCGTAGCTCGCGAGTAGCAACTTTTCTCAACTGAGATAGCAGTTCCAAGTTGGACGATGAGAATCCACGTCTTTTCACGGATTTTGTGATATCTTGGGTTGGTCATTACATTTTTGAAATGAAGATTATGAGATGAAATTTTCTTGCCTGCAAACTATGGCTAAGAGTCTCACTGGTCATCTTATTGAGCCTCATCTGTGGTTCAAAGTAAACCGAACTAGCTCACTATAAGATTGATAACTTCTCGTTCCCGAACTTGATATAATGTTGATGATTCCTCTTGATCTTAGAGGACGGTGACGGGGAGGGGGGTGGAACACACAATTAAGATGGAATTATTCAATTGCAACGTTTCGTCAACTTTGAGTTGGCCTCATCGGGATTATTTTGATGACATTGAGAAATTACATAGCTTAACGTATCTTGATGGAACGTGGAACCATAGTCCACCTCTTCTCAGTTTATAGGGGAGAGTGGGGCGAATTAGGACAGGGGGGAATTAGGACAAGCAAGATAGCTCGCTTGTGAGTGAGGCTAGGCTTCCGCCGCGTGAAAACATTTCCAATACTATCACAGACAATGGTTTTTATCCCGGTTAGACCTTCCGAAACGACACTGGGGATCCTCGCTGACGTAGGGGTGCTTTTTGGGGGCCTCACGCGGTTTATTTTGGAAATGCAAGAGTTTACGCTGCTCCTGCATAACTGGACGAACTTCATCGCCATTCGAGGGTCAAAAACTACATCACAAAACAAAGATTTTTAGCCATCGTGGGCCAAAATCGACCCACTTGAACCCGAGTTATCACAATTTTGCGAAAAAAACGCTTGGGGGCAATTGAGGACAAACTGGACGGGGCGAATTAGGACAATGCTAAATCCCACATAAAATCGGTCGAACGGTCGCGAGTCCGTGTTTTTCGATGATAATTACCCGTATCTATATATATTATATAGATATAATATGATGTATATTGTATATTGATACATATTATGTATATTATATATTACATAATATATATATGATGTATATTGGGCATATTATATATGAATAATGTATATTGTGACAGTGCCCGTAGATCCGCTTATGAGTAATCAATTCAATAATGAATATTAAAATGAAACCTCGGGATTCCCGTCAATGAGAGTATGGTCACTCCCGCGTCTCGCTGGGTGGAGACGAGATTTTCTCAATTGGAGCAGTCTTCTTCTGGTCCGCGGCGATGGCTTGGAGCACGGCGAGCCGAGCGAGCTCTTTGGCTTGTTGGAGTCCGTACAAGTCCCGCTGGCGTTCGCTCTCGGTGCGGGGCACGGGAGCCTTGCTCCAGGTGCGGCCGCGATGGTTACGGTCCATCCGTACGGGCTCGGACGGAGTGCGGAGTTGACGTATGGCGGTCCGCCGTCGGAACGGACGTAGGGGCAGGCAGGTGAATAATTCGAATTGTCTCCAGGTTCAATTGCGACTCGGTACCTTTGCGAAGTACGAACACAACACAGACTCTATCGCTCATGACACCGAGCAGAAACGCGGTACGGTATAACTATGTCGCGGTGCCGACGGGCCTGACGGCACCAGGGTACGTCGGTATGATGAGCAGCGAGGCCACGGCTGGGCCGAGTGTCGTGGAGAATGCGTCGTGATGATGGTCCGGAAAAGACTGAGTGTCGAGTGTTGCGTGCTCGCCCTTTTTATAGGCAGAGCGGATTGCGTGTTTGAGTAACGGCACGGAACGTTATTCCCGTATGTCAAGCATACGGAATAACGGTACCGTGCGCAGCTAACGTGAAAACGGTACCTTGAGTTTTTCGTGTGGAAAAAGTATACGGAGTAACGGTATGTCGCGCAACAAACGCAAAACGGTACGTTGCGTTTTCTTGTAGAAAAAGTATAGGGAATAACTGTACGTCGCGCAACTAACGCGAAACGGTATGTTGCGTTTTTGTGAAGAAAAAGTATAGGAAGTAACGGTGCGTCGCGTAGCTAACGCGTAAACGGTATGTTGCGTTTTCGTGTATGAAATTGAATGGATCTACGATGCGTTGTGTGAATAACGGTACGTGGCGTTCGTCGTCGTAAATTACAGTGTCGTGTGTCATCTAAAGGGTGTCTCCTGAAACGCGACGTGGCGTTACCTCTGGTATTAGGTACAGTAACGCGACGTGGCGTTACCCTCGGTCAAGGGGTATTAACGCGACGTGGCGTTACACAAAGTGCTAACGCTAGGTTGCGTTAGTGATGTGAGTTTTTTCGTGATATGAATGTGCTCATCGATTAATTAACAAAGATGCGCACATCAATCGGGCGTTTTTCGAGGCGCGGGAGGTTCAGGGATAGTTAGGTGATTGATAATGGGTAAGAAAATGAAGTTACGATGTCCAATGGCCGTCTTAGGAGTCAGTTTAGAGGTCAGAAGTCGCTTTCAACGTGTTCGAGGATAGTGCTCGTTTTACGCATTTCCACTCTCGCATTCGCTGATATTGGGTTGATTGTCGCACTCCATCATTTGGATCGTCGACTCAGGGCGAGTAAGGGTACCTCCAATATGAAGAAAAAGGAAAGAAATTTGACTCTTAGAAGCCGCGAATCGATTACTGGTTGCTGAAGACGATAGTGCGCCAATGAAGCGCCTATTTCGATAATGTTCAAAAATGACACAAAAATCCCTCGCTTGCTGAGGCTCTAGGAGGATGTAAAGGTCGCGAGCGAGTTTCCCCCTGTATTTAGGGTTACTACTACATGTTTTGGTGAGCAAACTCGACTCTAATAGTTGAGGAATATTGCAATATACCTCGATCTTCAAAGGCTGTCCTAATTTGCCCCCAAAACTGTCCTAAAGTGCCCCCAAACGCGGGGCGAATTAGGACAGATTTTTTTTCTCAAACTTCAAAAAAAATTATGAGAGCGGTGACCTGGAGGTCTGAAAATTTTTTTACAATATATTCAATAGTTGAACTTTCAAGTCGCGTAGCGTGCCTACCCCCAAGTATCGCCAGATAGCCCCACTGCAAAACCTGTCCTAATTCGCCCCACTCTCCCCTACTCATCCCAAGCACGCGTTCGAAGTGAATGACTTTTGGAGTCATTTATTTCGATTTTGAAGATCAAGAAGAATCATCAACATTGAACTAGCTCACGTTGTGGAGGTCGAAAAGACCAACTGAAAACAATTCCTAGAATCAAAACAGAGTGGGGAAAACAGGAGTGGCAAGAATGAGATCTTTGGTATTCTTCAGAATTGAAAAATGAAACTCTATCGTTGATTCGACCTCATCACCGGACTATGCAGATAGATACGCCAAGGCTTGGATGCAAAATGAAGCACATGGACTTAGAGAAAGAGTTACCAAAAGGAGGTCCATGTGTTTGATATTTAATTCCAGCCTTGGTGTTTCTATCTGCAGAGTTCGATTATGAGCTCGAATAAACGATAAAGTCACATTTCGTGATTACAAAATTTCCAACGAGCGATGAATTCAAAAATAAATATTTTTTAGGATTTCCTCCTAGAAATAGTGAAAGAGAAGCACACAGGCAATAAGAATGTCAGAGTATCTAAGTGCATACAACTCGAGAATCTCGACACTGATCATAGTTCTGAGGGAGTTGTTTAACATGGAAAACGGTCATTTGTTGGCTCCAAAACATGCGAGGGAAGGAAAATGACCCAAGAATAAAAACTTCAAAGGAAGTTATCAAAGAACTCAAAAATTGATACACAATTTGAAGAAAACCCGCCCGAAACTAGTTTCGGTTTTAGTATTATGGTCGTGCACAATGAGGAACTATGAGCTCATAGCTTCTCAATTCAAAGTCATTGTGCACGACAGCAATGACTTTGAAATCGAAAAATTTCGAGTCGTGGATTCTTGGAACTAGGTTCGTAAGCGTGGAGATCCATGATTATCGGCACGATAACTTCAATCTCTGTTCGATTTCCAATCTTGCACCGCCATAACTCTTCACAAAATTCAGAGGCAAATCAATCTACGCGAACGACAATCAGAATATAGTTCAGGAACTTCTTCTACTATCTGACCAATTGAAGACAAATCGCGAATGATCCACAGTCATAATATTCATCCAAATGAACTCCTCTAATATTTGAGCAGTATCTCAAGAAACTATTCAAATTGCCTGCGATAATCATTGAATGATGAGATGACAGAAGAAATTATTCGAGATGGTCTATCCCACAAATTCTTTATGATAAAACGTGAAAACAGACTGCAGCAGTCACCTTAATTCGATCATTCTTCGTGCTTTGTGTGTACGAGTGAAAAAGTGGAATCACACACAGATCGGCGTGAGATAGGAGCGAACGTAGAGAATAAAAATCGAGAAGATAGAGCGGGAGAAAAAGTTTAGAGAGCTTTCATCGAAATTGCTTGTGTGCGTGATCTGCCAACGCTTTTAGAGAGCCACATCTGAAGCACGATCGAACCAAAGAAGGCAAAGGGAGAGAGAGAGAGAGATCGAATGTGAAAAGTTGAAATTAAGAAAGCTGTCAGCAGTTGGATTCAATGGCACGTTGACTGCAGAGTAAATCTAATAACTTTTTCCAGAACTCGGCTTGCAATTGAATCATTCCTCCTCTCTATACTTCGTCCTTGTACTGCTTCCTTTCATACAAACATCAAGCGTGACTTTTTTCTCCCTCTCTCTCTCGTCATATGGTTCTGGGAAGAATGCGTGTTGAAAATCTTCTAGATGATCAAAGAAGCTATCGGCAAATAGAGATAGTTGAGTGTCTATTTGATATTATGGTTCAGATGATTGAATTGGGTACTCGTGCAATCCTTGA
The DNA here is from genome assembly GCA_029851415.1 of Eretmocerus hayati. NCBI lineage: Eukaryota > Metazoa > Arthropoda > Insecta > Hymenoptera > Aphelinidae > Eretmocerus > Eretmocerus hayati. Next base: position 11,709,038 of record CM056741.1, read on the forward strand.
AAAAGCTCTTGATGAAATTTCGTGTAGCAGTCTGGCCACGTGCTTATTATGATTGTGAAACTCAATTCCAAAATCTTTGTACCAGGAAACTTCCCGATGTTGTTACACATTTCATTGGAAAATCATCAGTTTATGGATATTCCGAGCCAGGACAGGTATTCATTTTTCTAAGGGTGATGACAGATAACCTACAACGACACGAAACTCACGACACGACACCGCCCGGCACGACGCTACTTTCATTCCTCCGAACCTAATCATTGATGAATCTGATCCATTTTCATAATCCATCACTGACACTGTGAAAATGCTTCCAATCCATCGATGGTTGGGCTCGCAGGAATGAAAGTAGTGTCCTGTCAGGAGATTTGTTTCATAGCGGGTTGTCTCCCATCACCCTCACAGTGGATACGTACTCTACACTTGTCAATTGACAGTTTTAGACTGCCAATACCTTCATATCCGTTTTGATAAATTCTCTCATTCATCATAATATCCATGAAATCCTCTAACTTTATGTATAAAAATTCTCTATCGATTTACGCTCAATCGTGCCATTATGTTTCATTGTGTGAATATATAATAGGATGATGAGAAAATTGTCATTCTACGTCTCGGTATTCAACTCGAATCGTACGCCTTATAGGCGTACGGATCAAGACCCATATAATAAATCTAAAAACAGTTGTTGTGAAATAATATGAAAATTTGTACGAGTTTTGAACATACGAAAACCGAACAGAGGAAGAACGTACGCTCATCAGGCGTAGGAATCGAGCCGATATTTCGTTTTTATCACTTTGTCATAACTCAAAACATACACGTACGCCCATCAGGCGTACGAACTCAACCGATAATTGGTTCTACTACTCAGCATAATTTTCCACATCTAATATACGCTCATTAGACGTACAAATTTTATCTGAATCTTTGGGTTTAGTGTTTACGCAGAATTTGTGATCTAAAACGTACGTCCCTCAGAAATACGAATTCAGTATCAGAAGGAATCGTACGCCCATATGGCGTATGAATTATCATAACGCAAGTTTGTAAGTGTGAACCATGCGCCGTCCAGGCATACAATCAAATTTAGCATCCTATTGTACGCTGCCCTAGCGTACGATTCGTATCCGCCTCGCCTATATAAGGTAGCAAAAAATGCAACAGCGTGGCAGTAGGATTTTGAGACTCAGAGGCGCACCTCCTGTCGCCTAAATTCATATTTCGTGTTTTTCACACAGCCTCACGTGCACCGACACATCGAGGCTGGACGGGACGCCAGCGTGATCGTGCCATCGTACCAAGATGGTAACGTGACCTTGGTACTACGTATGAGTGATGTGTGACCTTATCGAACTTATTGAGCAAGATAGAGGCCCTGACATCCCTAGCATGAAACAAGATGAATTTTCATTCCCTTGAAAATGACCCAGCCACCCTCACCCATCCAATGTTCCGTCACTGCCTCCCGGTGCACCCGTCAACTTTCCCTCATTCCGTTATTTACAAAGGATTTAACCGTGATACTATGTCTCATGGACATGATGTAACAAACAGTACTCGTGAAGAAAAATAAAGTAACTTCAATCAATGTGCGGACATGGAAACCACTCTTCTGCTTGGATTCAGTGCAGCGTGTCTGATGTGATGTCGGAATAACGAGATTCGGGTAGTGAGTTGGGGCCATTCACCCCAGTCTCTGACAAATTCTTTTCAAGTTGCCTAGTCTGCCGTGTGGATACGATTGAGAAAAGTGAGCTCTGCGATTTCTCAATAAGTATCTTATGTTTGAATCTTATACTGTGCATGACTCACAATGACCAAAGCATGCTCTCTCCGAAACCATCAGTGAGAACTCACTGAACTTCAGTTAGTCTGTGATCAACGATAACTGAAGTCTTCAGTTAGAGTTGATCACAGACTAACTGAAGTTCAGTGTGTTCTCACTGATGGTTTTGGAAAGAGTGGCGAACCATTACAGTACCTCAAAGCTCATTTCCTAGTCATTCTGTTTAGCTTATCAACACTGAAAAAGAGGGTTATTTGCCAAGAGAGAGAGAGAGAGTTCTTTGTCACAAGATTTGTGTATAGAACACATGCAATTGGCTCCCATAGGTTTGACACATGTCCTTTGTAACAAGGAACCCTCTATTTTGGCGCAAATGACCTCTTTTTCCAGCGAAAATATACCAGAAATGTGTTTTATATTGGACCATCTTTAGTTTGAGATGGTCCAAGACTTTTGATGACATCAAAAACTTTTAATCGCCAGGATGGATTATCCAACTTTGACAATACTGACGGAATATTTCTTCAATTCTCATTGAATACCCAAACTATGATAATGCTGAAAAATTGAAGAAGAAAATACAGAGGTGCAGCATGTGAGAATTTTTTGAGGTAATTTCCGATAGGTCGCTCTAGAGTGAACTTCAAATTCTACTGCAACAAAAATTCATTCCAGAATGTCATACAAGAGCTATAGGGGAGAGTGGGGCGAATTAGGACAGGGGCGAATTAGGACAAGCAAGATAGCTCGGTTGTGGGTGAGTCTAGGCTTCCGCCGCATAAAAACATTTTCAATACCATCACAGACAATGGTTTTTATCCAGGTTAGACCTTCCGAAACGACACTGGGAGTCCTCTCTGACGTAGGGGTGCTTTTTGGGGGCCTCACGCGGTTTATTTTGGAAATGCAAGAGTTTACGCTGCTCCTGTATGACTGGACGAACTTCATCGCCATTCGAGGGTCAAAAACTACATTACAAAACAAAGATTTTTAGCCATCGTGGGCCAAAATCGACCCACTTGAACCCGAGTTATCACAATTTTGCGAAAAAAACGCTTGGGGGCAATTTAGGACAAACTGGACGGGGCGAATTAGGACAATGCTAAATCCCACATAAAATCGGTCGAACGGTCGCGAGTCCGTGTTTTTCGATGATAATTACCCGTATCTATATATATTATATAGATATAATATGATGTATATTGTATATTGATACATATTATGTATATTATATATTACATAATATATATATGATGTATATTGGGCATATTATATATGAATAATGTATATTGGGCGTTTTTCGAGGCGCGGGAGGTTCAGGGATAGTTAGGTGATTGATAATGGGTAAGAAAATGAAGTTACGATGTCCAATGGCCGTCTTAGGAGTCAGTTTAGAGGTCCGAAGTCGCTTTCTACGTGTTCGAAAATAGTGCTCGATTTTCGCATTTTCACTGTCATATTCGCTGATATATTGGGTTGATTGTCGCACTCCATCATTTGGATCGTCGACTCAGGGCGAGTAAGGGTACCTCCAATATGAAGAAAAAGGAAAGAAATTTGACTCTTAGAAGCCGCGAATCGATTACTGGTTGCTGAAGACGATAGTGCGCCAATGAAGCGCCTATTTCGATAATGTTCAAAAATGACACAAAAATCCCTCGCTTGCTGAGGCTCTAGGAGGATGTAAAGGTCGCGAGCGAGTTTCCCCCTGTATTTAGGGTTACTACTACATGTTTTGGTGAGCAAACTCGACTCTAATAGTTGAGGAATATTGCAATATACCTCGATCTTCAAAGGCTGTCCTAATTTGCCCCCAAAACTGTCCTAAAGTGCCCCCAAACGCGGGACGAATTAGGACAGATTTTTTTTCTCAAACTTCAAAAAAAATTATGAGAGCGGTGACCTGGAGGTCTGAAAATTTTTTTACAATATATTCAATAGTTGAACTTTCAAGTCGCGTAGCGTGCCTACCCCCAAGTATCGCCAGATAGCCCCACTGCAAAACCTGTCCTAATTCGCCCCACTCTCCCCTACATATGCCGTCATCTAACTGAGAGAGAAGACGATGTTATGCAGCTTTAATAACGAGTCGAGCACGCACTATGCCTATACACAAGCAAGGCATCTCGTGCAAGTTTGCGTGCACATTCTTGGCTGCGTACAAGAGAAAGAGAGTTGAGGTCGGTGGTTCGGGTGGTTGGGAGAGAAGGGGAGGTACGAAGAGAAGAAGAAGAAGAAGAAGAAGAAGAAGTTCATGCCGCTGACGCGTAATGAAATTACAAAAGTTCTTGCTCCGCAGTAACAGATGCATTGCGAAAGTGCAGCTGACTTTTCAATACTTGTGTTCCCCACCAAACCACCACTCACTTTATTCACCTTAAATTGCCTATGTGCGCATATTACCCACTGTACTATAGTATAAGGCTCATTCCTGGTCTGTTGTGGGATTACTATTTTTATGACCCGCGAGCAGGATCGTCAAATCATTGAAAGGACTGTATTATGCATAATTCCTCAGAATCCATGGGACAATCCATACTGTGATCACTCGTGAGTTTCATATTTTCAAATCATGGAAATTTTTACAAATTTTGACAATGAGAAAGGTTCATGGAAAAGATATAAATGTATCGGGTGTCAGCGAGGTTGAAACTCTTGGCTTTCGATCGAAAGGTCGTGGCTTTGATCCCCGGTACCGGCACCACTGAAATTTTCTTCAAGTGCTCCTGCCTTAGTTTTGGTGGTTCGGAATCCACCTGGAACTGTAGATCCAGTAGGGATGATGTGAAAATTTACTCTCCGTGGACTCCGCCTCAATAAAAAAAATAGTGTCGAAGATGGATTTCTCGATTTCTCTATATTGAATGAACCAGCCTGCGTACAGGAGCCTGCAGGCTATCTAGTGTATTGCATACCAGGTACTAGATGATGTAAAAATTGACCTGGTATGAAAAAATGAAAACGAGAAAGAATGAATGGGAGCTAACCATTTTGTCCAAGCGTTCATCAAGTGTGTCCAAATATTAATCCTCTTCCACGCATCTCTGCCTGGTTATCAAGAATCAAAGTTACCAGTCATAGGATTCCATTGAATTATGAGCATTTGTGAAAATATCCCAAAGAATTTCTTACAGTTTCGATTCCCTCACCGAAGGTGGAACAATGAATCGCAAAGATTGGCTATGATTCATGTGAAATATTGTTTGAAACAGTCTAAACTGCGGCTGGATTCTCATGCTTGAAATTTTAGATCTTGTAGAATGCCTGGGAACTACCACCTCAAAGTTTGAATGCAAGTTTGATATTTTCAATTTACTTCAAGACGGTTCATACACTATTCCACAAAACTTGAGAAGATCGATTCAATAATATATCGCGATGCATTTGAAGTGGCTCAATTCAATTCAGTTTTCCGAGAGCTTTGCAAAGTTTCAGAGTTTTCCCGTGTATACCTCAACCGACTTGGAATACGAGTAAACAAATCAAAATATGGAATATTGCTTTAGTGCGTGACTTCCTTCAAGTTTCCATAAAAATTTGTATATCGCATTACATATCAAAATTGAATTTCTGATATTAAATTTTTTAAGGTCGTCTTGAATTTCTTGTCTACATTACACGGTAGTCTGACAAAATTAGTTTACTGTTGAGGTTGATTGTATTGAATTCGTGTACAATGATATTCTTAGCCAAAGGCGATCACGCACTCGTCCAAGCGTTCACATTCATTAGCATGAAAAACTAATCATCTCTAACCCGTAATTTGCCTCGCACTCACTTTCTACCTCCGTCTACTCTTGGGAAGCAAATGGCACACACAACAAAACCCAAACCTCACATCACAAAATACTTCAATATCCACACTCACATACACAAGAACCTACACACGTACACCCAACACACATAGACAGATGGACACCTCAGCACGACATTACAGTAATCGCGATACCGTACATTTTCTCGAGGGCCAATTTCACCTACACAACTTCCATAATGGGCCAACGTCGAGCCGGCAATGATCCTTTTAGAAAAAGAGGTTATATACGATATAACGCTCGTATACACTCATAAAGGCCATTGCACTTTATATCGTACCACCACCATCACCACGACCAATGCGATTTGTATCTCATACCATTGCCCTCTTTTACATTTCTATTCTGGCTTTAAGATGATGATAATACGACTTTGTGATGGTGACGATTGTAAAGTGATGGACATCACGAATCAAACAGATAGTATAGAATACTGTGAATAGTGTGGAGAAGATGGGGGGGGTTAGGGGGGGGAGGAGAGATTTGGGAATTTCAAGTGCGATGAAGTGACTTTTGGCGTTGTGTACGTACTATCGGATGCGTAGAAAAAGAGGAGGCTGGATTTAGCGAGGTCGATATTCTCTATACGGAGGCTTAGAATATTCAAAGAGTTGTGACCTACATCCTTTTCTGGAAGCGTGCGAAAGCTTCTGCTGCCTCTACTGTTCACTTCAGCGCCTCTGTACTCGATGCAGTGTCTCTGTGCGCAACCCTTGATTTTTGACCCGTTTTGTATCATACGCTTTTTCCATCTTCACTCGCTAGGGGAGTTGTCACACTTTAGAACTACACTCAATACTTTCACTGTACTTTCATGTCACATGGCTTTTGTTCAATTTTACCATACTCTACTCGCATGTTTCCTACCTCATATGACTACAAAATAGATATTGTTTCGATTTTCAATGTTGCTTGAGTTTTGTAATTTTTATAGGTCACGGGAATTCGCATTGCTGAACTACTTTGTAGAATGAAAGTGGTAGAAAGATTGATTATCTGAAAATTGAAAGAAAGAGGAAACGTGTGGTGTAGTAGACTCTTTCAATTCTATTGACCTGTGTTTATTCGGCATTCGTTTCACAATACGTCAACTCGACTACTCTCTCGTGGATTTTCTTTCTGCTTCGCGTTAGAGTTTTGTAAAGGGCGTCGGAATGCGTTCCCATTTCTATTGTCATTTGGAGAATTTGAACCTCTCTTCTTTTTTTTCTCAGCCTTTTGTTGCAAGAGTCTCAAGTATTTAGAACTCGTTGAAAAAGATATAAGTGAAATGGAATTGAGAAGCCAAGCTAACTGGGACAGCGCATCGCATTTGGTGGTGCAAAATTTGACGGTGCAAAATTCAACGAGTACTTGACATTTTTGGAATGACGAATTCTCAAACACAGGAGTGTTATTTTTGTGAAAAATTTCTGTACGAGAGCTTCTCAAACACTGCACCGTCAGACGTACTCGAATTTTGCATTTTCATCATCGTTGGCAACTTCCTTTTGAGTTCTGCAGTGTTACATTTCATTCTATTCTATACGTAGATAACACCGGTAATCTCAGACATGATAGACTTTTTTCATTTTCTCAAAACTTTACAGCCACGATTCTGGAAAATAAATTTTTTGAATTTAAGCAGATTGCTGACCTCTATAAATTCTTCTACTTCCATACAAGACAACAAAATATATTACTGAGTTAGTAGAAGAGATCTGTTGATGAATGATCACTCAATACCCTGTCAGTCCTCTCGAGAACAACATAATCATCTCAGAGAACAAACAAGGACTAAAACCAATGTATTCACGAGATTATTGGGAAAAAATATCATTTTCTCATAGAAAATAATCTTCTAAATGACATCTTCTGCTTTACCGACATAATCAATCTCTCAACTAACCTAATAGTTCTTCCCGTATCAGAGTGATTATCTTGTCCAACAGTTCCCCACTGAATGAAATGCTCCACTGTATCGTATCGAATGGGAAAAAATCTTGAATGTACGTGAATTGAGATGAAAATTGAATGTTATTCAGTCAATCTATGATTCCTCAAAAAATTTCATGGCCTCAAAACCTAATTGAACCGTTTCAACATGTCGTGAAATCTGTGGCGAAAGCTATAGGTTACTTTGGCTGACCATTCCAAGATCATTTATCCAAGATCCGAGTCCCATTGTCGTGAATACGAATAAAAGGACAAAGACAAGCAGAACGTTCACCTCCTGCTACCCGTATTTCTTAGCTGTTAGCTTCAGTCCGCCATCTATCTTGCTCTCGTATTTGGCACACGGAAGGAGAAACGAGACATCCTCCCAAAGGTCCCATGAAGTAGACACAGTCCATTGATCTTTCAGAAAATCCATAAATCAATATCTCCCAGCTTTAATCCTTCCTTAGTTGTTTCAATTTGTGCTCAATACCCAAAGTATCTTCTTGATATTTGAACCAAAAAATTCGTCATCGTTTACTAGTGATTATAGAATTCTGGCTTCAATTTTCGCTCTTCAAACTGCTGGATGTCCTGAATCCAGATAATCCATTATGGAGTTATAGTGGATTGAATGGGTGGTCTGAGATTCGAATTGAGTCAGAGAACTGAATATTAGTCGAAACAGTTCATGAAAAATACAGACATCCGTGGAATAAATCGATTACCATGATGGCCATCATTGTCCATCTATGATACATGTGGAACACCCACTCGTTTACGTCTATGGGCCGAGAACATATCCAAATAAGTCTTCCTTGGATACTATAGTATCAAAATACCCCTGCCTGCACAAAACTCCTCCAATCATAATTTACACCAGAACTGAATTATCCAATCAGTCTGACATCTCCTGAAGTCCCTCAACATCTCTCCAAGACTACAACTTGTGAGGAGCTAAATTGGATTAAGCCACTCACAGAGTATGATCACCCATTTAACAGTCTCAACATCTTCAAGTCAAGACTAACAGATTCTATTCTCTTTGTCTTGTTTCATTGTAGTTGCACCAACTTCGGTGAGGGTCGTAGACGAAAGCACGAAACAAACTCTAGAAGACGGCCGTGTTCTTGGTCCAGTTATCGAAGGCTCTGCAATTGCTCTAAGATGTGAAAGCAGTAAAGGCAGGCCAGTTCCAGAGGTTGAATGGTACAACGGCGATACTCGACTCAAATGTAAGTTTGAATTTCACTGTATAAAAAGAGGCAATCGAGGCATAATTGGTTTGACCTAGTCTTGGTGGTTTCTATTTTCTTAAAGGCTTATTTACTCGGTGAATAATATGAAGGCGCTCGAGTATTTTTACATAGTGGGCGAGTGGCTCGAGAGTCTGGAATGAAAGAAGTACGGATGGAATCAGTCCAACACTTCGACGTTTCGTTTTAACAGCTCCATTATTCAATTTTCAGTTGAATGTATTTCAATTCCATTATTTTGAGATACAGTTTCTACAGGAGTTGTATTACGAGCACTCAGATATTACCCAGTATCAATCTTCAGCTCATGTGAAAAATTCATTATCGAAGATGTTTGAATGCTTCTCTTTCATATGAAGACGATGAAAACCGTGAGAATGTACGAAGGTGAAATTAAGAAGGGCAGTATCCAGGTCATTCATCACATATTCTAGAGTAGGCCAAATATGGAAAAGTCCTTCACAACAAAATTGAAAATATGCTAGAACTGTCTTGTCATAGAACTAATATAATACTCATGGATAAAGTGGGAAGAAGTAAAATGTTCAGATGCATCACTTTTGACTTTTCAGCGGAAAGTTCGTCGAGGTTGGAGGAGCATGAAATCGGAACAGGAAGTGGTACGCTGAATCTTGTGGTAGCCCGCAGTGAACTTGGAGCCACTTTTACTTGCAAGGTTAGCAGTTTGGCTCTTGCTGAACCACTCAAAATTGACATCAAATTGGACGTGCACGGTGAGTTTTGATTACTTGTAACTTTGTCTCATCTCCAATTATGATCGGCCAACCGTCTAATCAGGAATTTAGAAGTTCAAAAGTTTTGACTCGAGTAGCAGCTGAGATAGGGGTGTGAATGATGTTGTAGTTTGTGTTCGTAAGAACTCGTGGAAAAACATCACGAAATTCTGATAGAAAATTTGATGCTCCTGATCATTTATCATTTTTAAACAAAATCCCTGAAAGCGGGTCTGATTAGATTATTGAATATACTAGTATCGAGTACTAAACCCTGAAATATATCACGTTTGTATGGATAGCTTATTGACAGTCTTGTAGATTTCCGTGCCTTTTCCAATGAATGGTCTAATCTACGATCTCTATGCAGACGAATCGATCGTGACCTGAGTGTTCATCACTCATCGAATGAAGTTATTATCTTTACTATGACGTTCAAAATTACCCGAGTTCATCCCAAATTATCAATCCTAGTCGGTCAAATACGATTCTTGGTGACTCTGTCAATTCCACACTCTCAAATCCACCATCGAACTCGGATCCATTGACTTCTGAGGTAACCAAAGAGTTGACATGATATCTAAACAGTAAGCCAGTTTGCGTAGGATATGAACTCCAAATCATCAAAATTATTGAGCAGCTCGGGAGTATATCCTGATCCATTATTTCCAAAATGAACAATTTTTTAGGCTTGTATGTGAATATCTAGTGGATTGCTGAACAATTCAATCGAGTCATCTACGACATGAGTTTTGTTTTGGGGATGCTGATCAGGAAATTTGAATCAAATTATCACTCGATCGGTATGAACAATTGTGACTTTCTTGCTCACGGAAATTTCAAATGATGTGGATTTTGTAAGTTGGCCTTTGCGAGCTAATTAATCAGCAGATCTGCTAATTTCATATAGTTTGCTATTGGATTACTCCAATTCGAACCATAAAGCTTCAAGACACCCTATGACGCGAGGTTGCAACTTGGAACGTTTAGATGGGAAGGAATGATTTGGGTTCAGAACATACGAGAAAATTTGGTCCGGCGCTTGATGTCCGTGCGTTTCGTCTTTCACCGACAAATATGGTTCCTCAAGGGGACTGGAGAGATCTGTCAGACTAGTCCCCGACGTCACCTGACCTAAGTTGCTCGGTGTTCGAGATTTTTGATTCACTTTATTCATGATGGTTGCTCATCATACGCAACCGCTTGCGAGAACAGTCTTTGAGCCCGCAATTTACAACGCAAACCTTCAGTTCCCCTGAAGAACCAAATATATCGAGGAAAAGTGAAATGCACGAGCATCAAGCGTAGTATCAAATTTTTTTCGTATGTTCCCATCTCAAATTATTTTTCTCGGTCGAAACTCTTCAAGTCACAACCTCGCATCATATTGGGTGTCTTGAAGGTACATGTTTAAGAATTGCAGTAATTTGATATGGAACTATGTAAAATCAGCAGATCTGCCGATCAATTAGCTCGCAAAGGTCAACTCACATCACCCACATCATTTGCTAATCAGGAAAAATCTATTCCATTATGTCAAACATACTGTACTCTAGCTGATAACGGTTCAGAGCCTCCTTCGCAACGTTGGGCTCCCCCCCCCCTTCCCTAACCTCAGGCATGGCTTGGAATCATTGTAAGAGAGACACAGTCAGTAGAACCTTTTTGTCAAACTTTGGCTCAAGCTCGGTCAGTGAGTCCGTGTAATTGCAAGTGGATCGAGGTTTCCCGATCGATCGTCTCAGCAGCCAGTATCAGTAAAACCACTGTGGTACATACATACATATACCAACTTTGCACCACCAAGCTTTTAACGAGTTTTCCGGCAAACTTTCGCACTTGTCGCTCGTTCCAAGCTCCCTCTCTACATACAATGTACGCACATGGACACACATACATACTCACTTACAGAAGGGGTACGGTTTGGACAGTCCTGTTTCCGTTATATAGGGAGCATTTGATTGCGACACGTTCTCTCGGTTGACCATCCACAGAGCACATACAGTACAGAACACTATATTCCTTCATTGGGAAGGTTTTGAAGGCCTGTGTGGATTCGGATGTGCGACGAGGCATTTTGGCCAACCGATGCTATGGACGAAATAACCAAACCATCCAGAAGCTATATAGATGTACACATAGTGGATACTGGACAGGGTATAGAGGGGAAGAGAGAGAAAGAGAGAGATTACGTGATCCGCTTCTCGATTGCCGAGTAGGGCATGTCACTCGCAGTATTGCGGTCCCGTGGTAAAAATGACACGGAGGCAGGCACGCGACATGACTGATTTTCAACAGAGTATAGTAGAGGTATACTACTCTACGGATGACCTCGATACGAGGATATGACGGGAACGAGTCAATTTTTGATGAGATTCCGTCTCTGGTGATTTTTTTTATTTATTCTTTTCTCGTCGTCGTACTCGTTAACCGACAGTTTGTGGACGACGATATCGGATGGATTTGAGAGAAAAATTGGTGATTGGTTCGCGAATTTATCCAGTTTTTCGTCGAATTTTTATTCCACGGAATGGAATTATTATTTCTTTTATGATATCGAGAGATTGTATCGAGTGACCGTGTGAGTCGATTATCGACGAAAATTCAGGTCATCGGGGTTGAATACAGTCAAGAGAGTGAGACACCCCTGGTAGGAATGTGACCAATTCTTTTGGCCACCCATGCAATATATAGATATAGTTACAACGCAATTAGGTTAGACTTGGCCAGTTTCTAGCCAAAAAATGCTCACAATTTTTATCAGGAACTTAATCCAGAAAATTATCATGCGAAATGCTAGTTTTTTCACAATTTTGTTGCTCATCCATGCTCCCTGATTCAATTCCATGTTGATAGAAATAAACTCTTACACTCCAAACTACGACCTATTCATTCCATCCACGGAACGAAATTTCATATCACAAATCCATCCGTATAATGGAATTTAGTAAGATCACCCTGCATTGTACGAAATTCGATTTCACAACTAGTTCACACGCAAACTCCGCGAGGTCAAAAATGTTCACAGTTTCGTCGACAAAATTTCATTTGGGAACACAGAGACGACGCGACCGAGGAAAATTTTCAATATTATTTTAGAATTGGGTCCACTAGGGAGGCTGCGCTAATGTCGTAAGTGAGAAATTCATTCAAAATTTCGTTATTGTCTTCCGTGAAGCCACGTAGACAGAACTTGGATTTGATTTTGAGTTGAAATGAAAATTGTACTTGCATGGTCGAATATTCAAATTCTTCTCTGAAACATCATTCTCATTGCATCACAGAAATCAAAACTTCCAGAATTATGTTTCATGGGATCTAAAAATCCACACGCAACGACTCATTTTGATAATAGCGAGGCATGTCATGATCTCCATCACTAAATTATCAACACTCCTCGAACGCATTCATTGATTTTCAAAAGTTCTGTGTCAACAAAAATCACGAAAAATTGACCAAAAACCAGGTTCACCGAACGGATAGATGGAAAAATAGTAGAATCGCAGTTTGCAACAGCTGTACCGTTTCATCGGCCTTTGTTCCTCAGTATGTATTAAAGGAATGAGATCAATATCAATCTCGAAATCAAATGTCTGTTCCCATGAAGAAAGTCCATCATGTGCCTATTGCCTCAGTCAGTTCAGTGAAACCGGCCTGTTTCTCGTAATTCTCACTAAAATTTCTGTTCATCCACAAAAAATTGTGTAAATTCTTATGAAGTGCTCCTAGAAATCACTTTTGAAGAATTATTCACAATAATAAATTTCCCAACCCGTTCAAGAATCAGAGCAACGATGACAAAACTTGCAAAGATGAATAGATGCATAAAGAGACACCTTGCAAAGCTCTCAATTCACGTAGTTTGAATTTCACACGATGTCGGTGGTAAAGCTCTCGAACAAAGACTCCCGAGAATTGCAGATCTGGGCTCTCGAAAAACATCCACTCTAAAAGAGTAAAGGACAGACCAGCTTTCTCAGCCAGAGAAGACCAAAAAAGAATGAAGAAGAAGTGAAGAAGGGAAAAGGTACCGATCCAAACGAAAGAGAATATCGGCTGACTTTGTATTAAAAGCCAATGTCGAAGAGGGGATCCTTTTAACCTCCTGAATTTTAAGCGCGAACGCAGCAGATAGCCTGAACCAGCCTGCTTCACAATCCACAACCAATACTACCACCACTACTATTACTACTACTACTAGTACTAAACTATGCTGATCCAGTCAAAAGAAGAAATAGAGAACCTATACAAATACATATACAATGTAAGGTCAGTGTACCCAACTTGCCCCCATTAAGCCATTTTCTTAATAACTTCGGCCCATCTCCATATTTTCCAACGTACCTTAGCTCATTTTAAAGCTTGTCTTAAGGCCTTCAAAACAAGTTAAGGTACATTCAATTTGAACCAACTAGAGCCAAACTGTTTGAATTCTCCTAAAAGATGATTTTTGAGAGTTTACAAAAGTGTGTACCCAACTTGCCCCCATTAAGCCTTTTTCTTAATAACTTCGGTTTACTCCAACGATTTTCAACGTGCTTTAGCTCATTTTAAAGCTTGTTTAAAGACCTTCAAAACGCATTAAGTTACGTCCAATTTGGATCAATTGGAGCCGAACTATCTCAATTCTTCCGAAATAAATGATGTAAATCGGCGATAAAGTGTTTTTATCGCCGTGCACGCACATTTGGAGCTTTTCGGTGGTTCGAAACACTATTTCTGACCTATTTTGACGTGATAAACACGTTCCGAGTGGTGAAAAAAGTCGTACTGCACGCCCTTTCGAGATAGACGTATAGGGGCATGTTAGGTACACTCCGATGTTGGCATCCTTGTTTACAAATCGTCTCAGTGTTTTGCACATAAAACAGCTCCATATTCAAATTTCGCAATTTTGAAAAATGGATTTTGTTGGTCTTGAAACAAGGAATCGAATGCGCTAAAGTACGTTAAGATTGGTTGAACTCAACGAATTTGGCACCGATTTTACTGAACGCAATTCCCTCGGTGCTTTCTTAGCTAAGCAATCACAACAAATAGAAAAATCACTTTAGATTTTCTGGAGAACGCAGGAATGATTCGGGGTCGACGTAAACTATTTACTTTCTCATATTTTAACATAACAAACGTAAAAAAAAATTGCCGGGAGGCCAAGCAGTGCCCATCCCCGAGATCGGCATATGGGGGCAAGTTGGGTACAGAGGCAAGTTGGGTACACTTACCTTATATCGAGATATCGAGCTCCTAGCCATAAGTGACGATACGAGGGTCAACCGAAGCCTCTATAGAAATAGAAACTAGATGAAGGGAGAAGTGATGAGTTGAGAGACAGCTTTGGAAGTGGTTTGGAGGGTGGCTCACCAGATGTAGAAATTGCCAGAGACAGAGCGAATTTTGCACAAATGGTACGATTGCGCAGCGAGCAGACGTCCCTCAGTATTTAATAGCTCAAAACTCCATTTCTCACCAGAGAGTAGTAGTAATACCGTTTGTCTTGCTCTCTGGGTATATAATAGATTTTCATCAGACTCTCACTAGCGTGCATTCGTTTAATCTTTCCACGAGCTGTTGCCACTGCCGTTTTTGCACTCACCATCATCATCTTGTTGAGAAGCATTACGCTCGATTTCGTTTGATCTGCGTGGTTTGAAGGGGTTGCCTCTTGGAGTTCTTATCTTTTTGTCGACTCTGAGAGAAATTGAGGATAGCTCTCGAGTGATGAGAGATGAGATGGCTATTAAATTCACATTATGGGGATTGTGACACAAATTAATGGGAAGTTTCATTGAATACGCTCTTGCAAGAGACGATTCTGGGAAGCCAATGCTGGGGAGAATCTCTCATTCGGCAGTGATTTGAGCTCTTTCTTGGAGACAGTGAGACTGTTTTGGAAGAGGAATATTATGGCGATGCGGATGGGTTGATAGGATTTCATGGTTGAAAATTCTTACGCTTGTGAAGTACCTAAATGATAATTTTCGTAGTTTGGAAATAGGGTTGTGCGAGTTATCGGTCTTTTTCGACATTGAACCGTACAATCTCATACCACCATATTTATGGGGATTAGATGATGAATAGCAAGCCATTTTGGATGGAAATGCAGACAGAAGTTGTCATTGTAATCATAGAATGGTTCAAGAATATGAGCATCCGAAAAGTTCCCAAGAACAAGTTTTTACTTCTCTATCGACCACGGAGAAAATCCATAAAACTAGATCGTGTTGTTCTGCGATGATATTTCTGAGTCGAATCTCATGCTGACTCTTTCTCTCCATCGATGGCACATGCAACATAGATATCTCTGATAAGAAGAGGGAGGCAGCTGTTTTAATTCCAGGCACTTGAAGACAATTTTCTTTGAACACTAATTGTCCTTCATATTGTACCTTACTTCGCGTTAATGGATATCTCATCTGTTTTGAATGAATTCAACTAGAGTTCATATAAGTATCAATAGTCCTAGATTCGATGGTTGAAACTCGTGGATACAAAAAAAAACTCGCCATATCATACAATGTAAGTTGATTTAAACTCTACTCACCCTTGTTTCCCCAAAAGTAAGATTCTTTGACCCATTCAATCAGATTTTGTATGAACTTCTTGATAATACTAATCCTTAAGAAGGTAGACGATCAACTCCCATACAATTCCCATCGGGATCATGTTCAAAATTGCATAATTCTAACGTAAAGTACCCAAGTTCAAGGGTCAATCAATGACAATAAGGAATCGGTAATTATATCCCACATGAAAAATCAAATTTTATAAGTATCTAGTGACTTCAACATTGCGCTTACAACACACTCCCCAAACCATGACTCCAGAAAGACGATCGAAATCTTGTTGAGCTGAGCAAAAGCTGCGACACATTGCTAACGTATATCCATCGTAAAATGTCAAATTTGACCCTTTGAAAGACCGCGTCAGACCGTGTGAAATTCAATTTCGGTAATACATATCGAACAGGCAGCTTTCTTTCATCTGCCACACGTGCTGCTTCCTTCCTTCCTTCCTTTCATCCATCCCTCGCTTACATAGATCGGAATATTCCGCGGTCAAGATGACCGGGATAAAAGTAATATTCTGCTCCTTTGCCCTCTGGGCCAATATTGATTCTCGAAGCTCTCAGCAAAATCTCAGTGCGGAACCAGTGATCCAGAAACACTTCAAGTCCATATTCTTTCAAATATTTCATCTCAAATAAAACAGTTGTATCGCTCAACTGGATAATTTAGAGCTCGTTAATCGCAGGATTATTCCACTTCATCAATCACTAATCTCATCCAGTCCTCAAGAAATCAATTCAAAATTCCAGTTTGTATTCACTGACTAGTCTAGAATATAGAATTTTCAATCCTCAATAATTGATCATCGAACTGTCATTACAGAACAGAATAAGTACCACTATAAAGAGGTGCAAATTGAACAAAAAGCACCAAAGTACCAGTCCATCACCTTGTATCTCATAATTAATGAGCCTTCGTCGAGTGCATCTCAATTGAAGCATTACTCTTCTCAACTCAATTCCTCCCATTCTCCACCCTCTTCCTCACTTCTCCCAGTCCTCAGTCAAGCACTCACTGAAACAAGGTAAGGATTAAAAATACAATCATCCTCAAGAGGATGAGAAGAAGCAAGTACGAAGTGGACTGCTCGCACAAAGTCGACTCTTTGTGTAAAGGTGCAAATTATCTGTGAAATAATCGAGAGGCTCAACTCATTCCAAAAAAGGATTCTATTCTTTGGGGGAAAGCTCTTCCAAGCCACTCCATCTGTCCAAGTTGAGAAAGAGAAAGAAAGAAGAAGAGGAGCTGAAGGAAATCCCTCGATGGAACGTCAACAGGGGATCAAAAGGGTATCAATCCGAACGCTCGGACAGTGTCAACAGCAATTGACCGAGCTACGATATGCGAGTCGTCTGACCTTCTCTCTATCCTGCAAGCTCGACTTGCAATGCACTTTCTTCACACGCATTCAGGCTCACATGGATAGGTACACAGATGTTTTCTAGAATCAGACTCAAAACAAGCCGGATATATACGGTGCACTCCGTCTTTCCTCATTCCACACATTTTGATAGTATGTTCACTTCAGTGTGTAAGTGTCTATTGCAAGCTGTAATTCTACATCTTGGTACCTGTATTGTTCCTCATCCTTTTAATTGTGGCTCTCGTGGACAGAATATCCAGTATTGTATACAGTAGGACACGAAATACTACTGGCTAGTTCCCGCGTGTTTCTTCTTCTTCTGTATTTGTGTGGGAGAAAATGTCCTGTCTCGGTGCGGGTTGTACCAACTCATCCGGAAAAGCTTGATCTCGTTGAGGGTATACAATATACATAGAGAAAAGCTCGAGGGGTACTTTAAGCTTTTTACGAGGCTGATCTTTTCCCTTTTTTTTTTCTTTTTTGCACCTGCATTGTTACACAAAGTATGAGTCCAACTGAAAATTGAATTACGAGGTTCGAGTGGACGACAACGACGACGGCGACGGAGACAGAAGGCTTTACTTTATTTTCCATGCTCGTTGTTGGAGAAAAATATCCAAGCGCTTTTCTAGAGTATTGCAAAAGCTTGCGTCTAACGGATCGCCACAAAGCAAAGAGTTAGTAGGAAACAGAGGGGACAGTTTTGATGGTATTATAAAGCATTTCTCTTGACTCGCTTGAATTATATTTCCTATTATGACATCATCCGTCTGGTTTCCTCTCTCTCTCTCTTTCTCTTCCCTTCTTCTGTCTCTGTAGACTTTGTTGAGCCACTTGTGTACGAGCGAATGAGCTCATCACTGCGTTTTGTTTGTGCGCGGGGTTATAATGTCGCGACTGATGTTTCCGAGTCTTGACGAGGTTTGTGAGAGATTGTTTTCCTATTGGAGTCCAGTAGACGTATCCTTTCCTTTGGAAAAGATGGAAACGGATCCAGAGTGGTTTCAAGAGAAAACATGATGAGTTGATGTTATGGAAAGGTTGTAAAAGTAAATTGCGTTTCATGTTTAGATTCTTGTATAAGATTATATGGTACAGAATGGATTATTTTTTACACAGTATTCTTAATGAAACTTGGGAAATACTGTGGGTATGGATTACTTTTGAGTGTACGCCAAATCAACATAATCGCGTACAGAGAGACCCTCATCCACGGCTACCTCTCTTAGTGTTCGAGAATCCAAGGTCCCGGCAGAATTGTATTGAGTCATGTAGATATGAAACATCCCAATAGCAGTACCTCTGTGTAGCGGTCATATCAAATGATGGCCAGTTTCTCTCAGCCCCGAGAGTACCTTCCATGTGTAAATTGGACCCTCGAAGAAGGGTCCACTGGATTCCAAGAATGTTCCCAACGTCTTTGTTGCCATGGTGCTCAGTGTATCAACTCACGAAGCTAGATTTTCGAATAAATATTGTAAAACGCAACCTCAGCGCTATCCCGATTCCTGTGTTTCTGTATCAATTTATTGTTAATGGGTGCTCCACATGATGATCAGCGTCAAAAATGACCCGTGTGGCGGTTTCGATAACTGGTCACTCGCAGACGAAGCCTGTTTTCATTCAAGAAGCTCAGGAAGGGAGCGATCGCTGTAATTTTCCAAGGAATCAGGAGAGGGGAGCACTGAATGAGCACACACTCGACTAAAATGAAGTACAAATGGACATTTATTGAAGAAAACAATTCACGAATTGGTCCGCTGACCGTTAGGGTGAATCAAGCCCGAGCACGATTATCGAGGGCGCATTATTGAGAAAAATACAATCTATAAGCCCAGAAAGAGGAGAGAGAGATTTGCGAGAGACACTTACAAATATGAATGGCCTTGACGCAAAATGTTCACTCGACCTCGGAATTGAGCACCGGCCCTCGCAGCTCACGACGATCAGGCAGCTCGCAATTGTCCCAGACGATGATGATTTTGGTCATAGACCATGGCACAGAGTGTATAAAATGCACGCACCGGAGCCTCGGCTAAATCATGCCAATGACGGGCTCCGGGTGGCATGGACAACGCGCAGGATAATAAACTCGATTGGCGCGTGCGAGCGCTCCGAAACGTCACGACAGAATGTATATCAAAAGGCTGCTGGCCGGAACAGCATTGGCTTGCGCCAGGGACGGCTCAAAATATGGGGCACACGGACCTTACTACTCCGTCATCTCTCTGTACCTCTCCCTTTCACCTGGCTCAACTATGTAGCAACTCTTCTCATGATCAAACTGTAATATAAGAAATTATTATTATAATATTCGGTCCAAGGAGACAGGGAGACGGAATGACTTATGGTAGTCACACTCGTTGTGAAGAAACAACATCCACGGAGCAATTTGTTCAGATTGCGAGTGTCTTTTCGAGTTGCAATGATTTCAATCGATTCCGAACAGTATCCCATTGACGAAGCTAACAAATTGTTTCGATCAAAGGTCTTCATATACAATATCCATACATCAATCTAGGATTTCCCATGAGGATAATTATCTCATATTCTCAGAACGAATCCAATTATTTCATTAAACACTGTATGACGATTCCTGGAATACTCGATTTAAACATCTCCATATTTCGACGAGCCTTCTGTACTTTGGCCGAATCCAATGTGATTATTCGATCATATCCGAGATCATATCCCATTCACTGATGATATCAAGATGATATCCATTTTCGGGAATATCTAGACCTCCCAACATTGATGGCTGCTATAAGAGGTTTCACTGGATACGGAGGGATCACTACTAGGAGATTCCGCGTTCATAAGGTGTCTTATTTAGTTTAAATCTGCCGGGACGCTGAATTTTGGCTTCCAAGAGAGGTGCCCACTGATGGAGATCTCGCTACACAAACTTTTGAAGATTCAAGTTACCGGGACAGTTTCTGATCATCAACGCAACAACAACTTTATCCATTTTCACAAATTCCCGTGAACATAACTTTCGTTAGCATCTGTAGATAGCATTAGTCGATCTAATAGCTCTGAATAATCCTAAAAATATCCATCTCTAAGAATATCTCTAGCACGTGAACAAAATTTGATGAAGATGAATCGACCATTTTTCTCAAATGAAGGCACGGAACAAGTTATTCGAGATGCGGCAAGAAAAGGTCTCCACCCCAACAACAATAAGGAACATTCCTGTACCATACTCCCTATTTTCCATCACACTCATTACAAAAAATCAATCTCAAATTCTTACCGATGTAGATATCCGTTATTCTCCCCATCGGTATCTAAACTGAATCTTCCAAGATAAATAGAGGATTTTCTCTTACCACATAATATCACCACGGTTATCGAATACATCAGGGATTGAAAGACGATGCTCTCGTATATAATCCCCGGTATCGAATATTATTCACGCTTCTATCCAAACTCTCTGTATATCTCTGAAATATGTTTGTGATTGCTCATCCCAGAGATAGTCTGTCCCGAACAGGCAATACCCTCCAATTCCACTCAATCCCCCCCCCCCCTTACACACACACACACAACACTCCTGCTCTCTCGGCATTCAGCAAATGCGGCAAAGAATTTAATTCCATTTGCGCGAGGGCGTTAATCCATTCGTTGCTCTCGAAGTAGAAGAAGAAGTGCCAGAGTCGCATTGAGGAAAACGGCGTGGCGGACAGAGCACGTAAATAAATCAAACTCATTTAAATTCAGTCGGTAGCTCTTCCCTCGCTCTCCAATCTCATCCTTCCGTACGATCCCTTATCTCTAACCTCTCTACTGCTGCCCGCATCACACTTTTTTGTGACTCATTTCCATCTCTCTTTCTCGATTTGTACTCTCTCTAGTCGTCATTCCATTCCTCCATCACCTATGTCTTTTTTAAAGTAGAATATACATGTTTACGCTCAATGTGACCTTTTGCCTGAAATTTTGTGCGCCAACGAGTCAACGTAAGCTTCCTCCCTGCTCGTTATCTATCTCGACATACGAATGGACCTCATTGAGAGAAAAGGATGGGAGGAGTTGGAGTTGAGTGGACCCCTGCTGATACTTTGACGTTAGCTTCGTCCCTTGTGGCTCAGAATTTTACCCTTTAGACCTTTAGACCTTTAGACAGCTCAATTGAAGTCGTATCCATGTAATGTGGTGTCTCGTAATCCTCGACGAGTGGACACTCACTTTGCAGAATAATTACCGATCAGATCCTTTAGGAGATGCATTTTGTTGGCAGTCACCATTGTCTGGTCATCTGGCTACTTTTAGACTCATCCCCAATACTAGTACGAAACTGCCTCGTTATAGGGGCTCAATTATTCTATTGTTCACTTGCTGGCATCTATCCAAACAACGATTCAGAATTCAGATAACAGAAGCTCCTGCGGATCTCAGTAAGAAATTGATTGGAGCAATGAGTGAAATTAAGATGGAAAAGCATATAGATTGGGTTTTGTTTGTATATATATTGCGATTGGACATCCAATTCAACTTGCTCAGCCTAACTATGTCTTGATTGAAATAACGACTCATGAATATAGATTATACGTCACTGGCATGATTCCAATGACAAAAGAATCTGTGGAATTCCTGAATTTTGAACTTTTGTTTTTGTTTCTTCTTCGCACATCCAAGACGGTCCAAAATTCTGACGGAAGCCTCAGGATCAAAAATGGCCTGCCGTTCCTAAGTATTCTGCCTTAGAGCTAGCCTGCTGACGAGATCAATTTTCCGCCCACAAAATCCTTCAAACCTGTTTTCATCCCCACAGTTGTCCATCCTTCCATTTCAATTCAATAAACTCCATCATTTTCATCACTTTTCTTTTGTTCACTTGGCACCGCAAGTGGAAACTGCAATTGAGTGTACATTTTAGCATATTTTCGATATTTCTCATCATTCCACTCCATTGAAGTCTTCTAAGAAGTTGGATCAGTTAACCAACAATGCTCTTGGCCAGTATCATCTCACGATTCGATTCTTGATTCAGGTATCATGCAATTCGTAGGGAAGAAACTCTCTATGATCTTCGCGTGTTTCCACGGCCGGCGCCATTCCCAATTGTTCGATAACGCTACTGAAATCCTCTAGTATTCTCCAGGATCTTTTCAATTAATTGATACCAAATCATTGCAAATGTATTTGAAGAACCAAAAATTGTAAATGTCCTCTACACATAATCCAATCGGCACAAAAACCATCTGCCTCTAGGATCCGATTCAAAGTATAACCTTAGTTCGTTGCAGAACCCCAACAGAATATTCCAGGATTTCCATTACTGCACCAGAGATTTGAAGAAACAAAAAATACTCTGAGCATTCGGAACCATACAGATAAAAGCTTGTCTACTTTGGTAAGGATGGAAGAATCTCAGGCCTCAAATTTTGCTGTCTCTTATTGTTCACAGTACGCCCAATGAAAATGGACATCAAAGGAGTAGTCGGCCACGTAATCCAGGGTTCAAAGGTTCTATTGGAGTGCAAGGTGCAGGGTGCAAGGCCAGCAGCGAATGTCACTTGGTACAATGGGACGGACATACTTGAAAAGGACAATCCACGACTCGACATGTACCAGACAGAGTTGTCGGAAAATGTGAGTGGTTTTCGCATATTATTCTGAAATACTGTTGAAAATTATGGGATATATGCACATATACCCTCGAGGCTTTGTGTATTTTTCATCAACTACATACCTTTCAATGAATAACCCATACCTACCCTACTTTTTGCTGGTGGACCTCTCTGTAATAAAACTCATTAATGTGGTCTCTGTGCGCTGTGATTACAAAACCGAGTACAGGAAAGTGATATTCAAGGAAAAATTATGAGATGGAATGGATATGAGATGGTTTTACAAATATGATTATGACGAGGGTGGATGTGTTTTCCAGGAGGAAACCAGATAGATACTTTTGTTGAAGATAGATCTCGTTTCTGGACAACAAGCTGAGCATCGGCAAAAACATTCTTTTCCATGAGCAGAATATTGTATTCAGGTAGCTCTTAATGGTTATGGTTGAATGGATTCCTCAGACGGACTTCTCTTTTGCCACGTAAAAAAGTACATTCCAATCAGAGAGAGTCCAATCCCAACAAATTGACCTGTGACAGAACGTGTCCATGTTCGTCGCAGTATTTGGACCTCGAATTCATTGTTTGTAATGTTTTTCATTCTCAACTTCCTCAAATTTTATTGGTTTGTGGTTTTTATGTGAATCCGTCTTGAAAATCCTTTAGAACAGCTTTGTTGTCGATAACTATGACTATCTTGATCAAAGCATTTGAAATTTCCATGGGGACTAGAACAGCGAATGAAACGCATGGAAATCAGAGAAAGTCGAGGCTGGACTTCATTGCAAATTTCACAATATACGGTCTAATTTGAATTCAGAGATCCAAACTTGGAGCCAGACAATCAAACACGAATTCTTCAAATCCGTCACTATTAAATCACCGGAAACTGAAAAAGTCAAACCTAAAAGTCCATTTTGCCCATCCAAATGGGATGAAACTAACTTCACGATTTCCGGAACTATGATTTAATGAGAAAACCAACCAAAACTGCCGGTCACTCGGAAATCCCATCCTGCACAGTCAACAATCGAAAAAAACTTCTTCCTCATCCATATTTTGCTCTGCTCCGCATGAAATACGTTCATTAGGCCGATATCACTTTGCCGTTGGATGAAAAACAAAGAGAGCCGGAGAATGAAAATAACGGAAGCAAAAACACCATAAAAAAAATACACAGAATGAGAGATGAGGAAAAGAAGAGGACGTAAAACTATCGAGTGAGCAGTGAAAGACAGAGAAAGCAGTCGAGAGTTTTCCGTTAATTAGACTATTTAAATCTCTCTCGTCAGGTCAGCACAAGCTACGGTGACACGCTGGTGCACCCACTCTCGACTCTGCAAATTTTTTCGCCGACTGGCAACTGTGCGGCAACCAAAATTGGCGAAGCCTCTCTTCTGCGGTTCACTCTATCGAGCTTACGTATGCAGTAGTCAGACTGCTCCAATTATGGATTTGTGGCACCACCTACCTAACCTCTCGCTCTCTCTACTTCTATCCATATTCCGATGCTATTTGCTCTGACGTATGAAATGAGCATAAAGAGAAGGATATAGAATATTTGAATGTAGAGAAGCCAGACATAGGGCATAATTAGCTTTGTTTGCTAAGTGTCTTATTAGCCGATAGCCAACCACCACAACCACCTCCATTTGAACCTGATTATATGCGCTAAAAATCTCGTGGTTGCTTTTGATGGTGCTTGCATGCGAAAGAATGTGTGCAAAGAGAGAGAAAAATCGTTCTCAATTCGACGATGCGCTAATTAAGGCCGACTGTAGGTGACAGCTGCTACTGGAATCTCTATTCACACAGTTTGTCCGTCGATCCGTAATGTGCGTCTTTTTTCATTTTTTATCCGACCTGTCGGCGATGTTCAACTCTTGGGCAGCTCAATTGGGGTCCATATGAGATATAAAACGGATAGAGTTTACTGCGATGCGGATAATTCTCTTCATTCTGTGACAGCTGGGTAGATTTGGTGAGGAAAGGAAGTAGAGGATTGAAGTGATTATCCCTGATTTTTGATTTTTCAAAGGTGCAATTAGTTCTTGTCGGGATTTGAGCTTCTACACTGCCGATTGGCCGTCATAGGCTGTCGGAATCTATCATCTCGAATCATGATGAGCGACTTCACGATATGGTGGAGCTTTGGGGAATGGGTTAGTTTTGCCAATGTTTTCCTGTCTGACTTAGAAGCATGTAGTTCTAACATCAAAACTGATTGCTAATTTACCAGCTCCAGTGAGACCTAGGTATCATTACATATCTGTTAGAGTCTGTTACTGATGTATTATCATAAGTTAAAACGTTCGGAGTGGGGACATGTTTGTGAGTCATCAAGGCTGTCTTTCATCTCCAACCAAATCATTGAGTTGAAAATTATTGAGACTCGTACAAGAATCATCATACTCCTTCTTCTCTCTCTCAAGGAGTGCTTTCCGGGATCCTCTTTTCGTGCTAATTTATCAATTTCATGATAAGATGAGGCTCAAGTCTCTTTCAAATTTGTCAACTTGACTGACGAACAAAATGTTAGGAAAATCGAATTCAGCACAGAAAGTAGTTGATGGAGGATATTATCAATGGAGAGATTCAGCTGGTTAGCCGATAAAAATCCTTCAAGTATCTCACAACGTATAAAATCTCGAGTTTTCAAACATTTGAATTGGCCCAACCCGAAATATTCAGCCTCATTTCGGTAGCAACATCATTTTCGTACAATAACATTCGATTTCAACAGTTGAATGAAATAACAGAATTCTTAGTTGAATTGAATATTTGCTTCAAAGTATGTCGAGGAGGTACCGTATTATCCCTCAGATTCAATGTTCGCGATCAATGATATATGCAAAATATTTGAGGTTGGGGAGGAATGATCAAAACTTGTGGCACACGGTTTGTGACAGAATTTTGGAAATCGTCCCGTTCCAATGAGGAATAATAGTATCTCCATGTATTTTCGGAATACGGTATGAGAATCCGGTTGACTTGGGACTCTGGAGACCTTTCAATTTTGCACCTAACTGGAATGGTTCCCTCAGTTCAAGTCGAAGCTATCAACTGCAAAGTCAGGTTTATCCTTGTAACTTGTTCTTGTTGAGACATAAGACCCTATTTGAACAATCGTACTTTGGTGAATTCCACAATTCCTCATCCACATTTGATGAATTTTTTAAATTTTTTCCATGCCACTCATACGCAGATATCTTGATATTTCACCATCATATCTATCTCAAAAATGAGGATCTAGATTACACTCAACCTCACTGCCGACGCATTGAAAGACAGAGATCTGATTGCGAATCAAAATCGTCATTCATCCTGGAGCTTCCACTTCATACTCAAAGACCTTCATGTCACGTTCTACAACATAATGATGCCCAACCCCATCAAAACACCTACAACATAGATCAATCTTACTACCTTTCATTCAATCTCTAATCGACCACAGACATCACCACATCTCAGAACAAAGAAACCTACCCAGGGACCAAGATAAAAGGAGAATCACATTGGTCAGGAAATATCTCATGCAAGCGCGTAAAGCTTTACAAAGAAGTGCGAGAAACCCCCGAGACGAATCCATTCTCATTGCTTCAGACGAGCGTGTCCGCCATGTAAACCCGTCTTGATGGAAATCCCACGACGACAACGAGGACGACGCCTCTAGCGCATACATCACTTTCGCACATATGTATATCACACCACCATCAGACATGACCCTCGTCAGTAAATCCCTTTTGCCAGGCATGGATTTCAAAATCAGCAAGATTCACACTTCAAGATATGTATGTACTATCTTTACCTCGAGTAGACGCCAAAATGTATGAAACCAGACATGACACGCTATGCAATCTTGCATTGAATGAGATGTATATATGCAATGAGGAAAAAGGTTATCCCTAAGGAGAAAACTCTTTCTACTTTTCGTCATATCTCGACCGCAATAATCGTAATGTCCTCGCTCACTGCCCAGTCTCCTCTTCCTTTCTTTGTTTATCTGAAAAGTCGTGCAGGATTCAGAATTTCACCTTGAGGTTAGAGAGTATCACAGAGAGCAGAATGGAAAAGAGATAAGGTTGACGAAAGAAGAAACGCTTGGGGCGAGTGAACAGAGAGCTTTTTTTGAGACGACTATGTCCGCGTGCGCGCGCGGAAAGGTGGCAAAGGAGCTGCTGGTAATGAAAAAACCACGCGACAGATGGACTCTGCTGAAAAGATCAGAGAAAGTTTGTTGAAGGTAGAATTCGGAGTAGTACTAGTTCTCGTGGTCCGAAAGCTATTATTCACAAGGATATCGTCTTTCTCCAAGATGGTGGTGATAGTTGGTTCTACTGATGCTAGATGTAGATGTGAATCTTGTCTGTTCTAGAAGATGATTGTGTGGGTGAGGGGATGTATGATTGTTGGTGGAGATGATGGTGAGCTTGAGATGTGACACTCACCTGGATTGCACCTCTGATTCTAAAGCTTTCCAACTCATCTCGTGTCTACTTGGAGACTACTGTGATCTGGGTGAAAGTTGACCCAGATGGACATACGAGCTCTCTGCTTGTTGAACTATATTCTCGAGATGTGCACTCAGACAGAATACTGGCTTGATATCGGTGTGTTCAGTCATGGGATTGCGAGCTTTGAACCGACGCAGACAGTGAATGGTGCTCTGATATACAGGGATCCCTCGTTATCCGCGGATTTTAGTATCCGCGGATCGGTCTGCTTCACACCGGTACCTTGTTGTACGGGAATCGAGTTTTGTTATCCGCTGGTCGATGGTCATTAATACTTGGAAATTATCCCATCGCCTGCAACTTGAACCCGTGATCACACCGATCTACGATTATCCAATTGATATTAGACGTTCTCCTGCCTAGGCCAACTTACACCACCGAGATGATTGTAGAACTTGTATTTCAGCTATCGACAGAAAATCTCTCTCATGATGTACGTGAGCAGACATCCGGCTCAGAAATGATTGTTGAAATGATGAAACTTGAATTGCGCCTTAGAGATTTGTCGATGACTCGACGAATCATAATGACTCTGAATTTGAGTCTTGTAGTTCAGGGTATCACTTTGAGGAAATCCACCGACACTACCTATGAGCAGCAAGATAGTCGCAGTAGATGACTTATTCATCCAAGAGTTGGACCATCGTTCGATGGATTTCTTGGAGATATCAATCCTCATCCTTCCTTCGACCTTATGAGAATTCGATATTCCTATATATTAATGTTGCAAATTGCAATGAGTATTCTGCTCGATTTAGTCATTCATTGATTGATACGTCACTCGTGATATGCCAAATCAGTGGAAAGTAACCCCTCATCTTCACAAGAGTGAGATCTTATTATCCGCGATCTTGTTATTCGCGGTACTCTTCTGGAACCAAAAGCCCGCGGATAACGAGAGATCTCTGTATTTCTAAAAGGAATTTGATGCCAATATTTGTGGATTTCAATTTAGAGGTCACGAACGGGCGTGAGGAACTATATGATTCTTTGACAAAAATACTTGAATAGTTAATAAGATTGAAGCAACTTTTCTCAATCGTTTGCTTACACGGTTTGAGTGGATCAACAGTCGATCAGAATTCTATCTAATTGATATAGTCTATCAGCATACAGTACGTCTGCTTTGTGCTTTGGGTTAGATTGACGCTGAAACTAAATGCAATATTAGAATCGGACTGATTCTGTGGAATTTGTCTAAAACAAGAACTTCAACTTGAAAGAGGGGGGGGGGGAACAATATCCACAATCCGCCAATTTTCAAGTTTTGGAGAGTGAAAATCCGATCTCAACAAAATCCTTGCAACATATCATATAAATCATGACTTGGTTCCAGTTTTCGAGACAATCCTGTCACAAATTTTTTGATCGGAAGGGAACAGAAAATTTTCCAGGAGCGTCAAAGAATTGAGAATACTCCATTTGTTGATCGTTTGGTGCTCTCCCTGGAGCAATATCGAATCCAATTATTAATTCAATCTATTTTT
Source organism: Eretmocerus hayati (assembly GCA_029851415.1). NCBI lineage: Eukaryota > Metazoa > Arthropoda > Insecta > Hymenoptera > Aphelinidae > Eretmocerus > Eretmocerus hayati. Next base: position 11,738,055 of record CM056741.1, read on the forward strand.
CCTGTCAAATTTCCTTCAATTCATTAAAAAATATCAATTCATCAAAAACCGGATCGAAATAATAGATCAATAAGATATGGCAGTTGTATATCGATTAATCCTGTACCAGTCAAATCAACGAAATTGCTTGTATCGTTCTGTGTTAGATTGGAAAGGATGATTATTAAGGATTAGTTGGATGAAATATTTCTTCGGCGTATGAGAGGGAAAAGACAAATAGCCAAAGATAAATAGCACGGGTAATTATGAAACTCCCTACATGAATCTAGTGACAATGGTTTAATCCATTACGAGCTACGATATTAGTTGTTACTACCGTTTTGATGAAATAAGTCAACATTCGACCCAAATTCAACGACCGGAAGAATGGAACAATTTTTGGAAAATTGCTTATCCATTTCATCAGAACAATGTTTACACAAATATCACAACTCGGAATGGATTAAGCCAATGCCAATTGAATAATGTCGGAAGTTCTAGATTCACCCATATTGTTGATCTTAGGCTGAGTCTTTTTTTCATTTCACCCAAATTCAATAACCCGAAGAAGAGAAAAACGTCAGAAGAGTGAGTATTCCCCCAGAACTCATGGAAATTTATTCATTCATGCAGTACGCATAAAGAATTATACGCAAATTTTCAAAATTTTGGTTACTCATTCGAATTATCGAGGGGGAAAAACACATACCTTAATAATTGGATGAACAAAATACTTTGTCAGCGTTGAAGTTGAGAATCCATTCCTGAAAGATCGAGATCTAAGAAGTCAATGGCAAAGTTCTCATTTTCCTCAAGCATCGAACTTTTACTCATTCTGCATCCCAAAATGTCTATCAGCGTCCCACTGCTTATGTTTCTCCATTCCCACAGCTGATACAGCCAATTCCTAAGATAACAATTTTTCTACGAGCTCACGCTCTATCTCGTCCTTTTCTTCCCGATTGGTCTCCAATAATAAACACTCAAGAGGATCATAAATAGCTCCAACCAAAGAAAAACAGAAGCTAAGTATTAAACGGAACAATCACAGACTGCACCAGCACAAAAGAAAGAAAACGGGTTAATTCAGAAAGCTTGAGAGTTCTTGGGCTCATTAATGGGTCATCGCAGATTCGCTGACGCGAGAGAATTGTTATCGGCAGTTTCTCTTCGCACAGCGGAACCTCTCTCTCAGCAAAACTCTTCTCTATCCTCTTCTCTATACGTACTTCCCCATCCCTTTAGACGTTCGAAGTCAAAGCTCAGAATTCTCGTCCATTTTCTCACGACACCATCACCTTTTGTTCTGTGTTAGCAGGCGGATGGTACGACGCAGACCAACAGCTTTCTCGCCTTCACAGCATCTGAACGTGACAATGGTCGAAAATTTAGCTGTGCAGCAGTGAATTCGGTCATGGTGATAGAGGGAAGCAAACCCATGAAGGAGTCCGTCGTCATCGAAGTAATGTGTGAGTTGATTCTTTTCATGAGTGCACTTCTTTTTTCGCTTTAATCTTCTACACTTCGTATGGTACTCCCAAGTGTCCCTCACAGGTTAGGGTTGCACCAACTTTCCCGAATGCATTGTTTTTCTGCAGGTAGAGAATAGTGAACGTGGGTTTGACACGAACCCTTATCTCATTTAATTTACCCGCGCGAATTTGAACGCATTCGCCACAAGCTAGGGTCCTTGCCATTGTTCTCGCTCTGCGGAGCTTCCATTACTCTTTTCATCAACATTTTCATCTTTCTTGTTCTTTTTTTTTTTTTTTTTTTGATGCCGCCTCTTCATCTCACTTTTACTGGTCGTGGGATGGGGGTGCTCTAAAGGTGCTGAGTTAATAGTTACGCTCAAGGACCTTGATGACACGCCGCGCCACTATGAGTTTTTCCAACCAATCGCGAGCAGAGCTGGTGCCCTGAGGGATCAAAATGTACTTAAGTGGAATTTTGTGGAAAGTCATTCTATCTATAGTAGCATACGTATAAAACACTGAGACTGAATTTGATCAAGATTGCGAGCCTGCGTCACCTAAGATTTTCAACGGGGTTAATGATTATCGAAACATTCGTGAGATTTTACGTGCTTCATTGGGAACAAAATGAGTCCAAATCAAGCCTCGACCAATTATCTTAAGACAAAATAGATAACCTTCATTATTCAAACAAGATATAGGGTTTTCGAAGTCAATCAGCTCATAAGTCACTGATTTTGTAGGTCAAGAATTGGAGGAGCGAATCGAGAAGTTGAGATCGGGAACAAAGGAATTTTGTAACATTAGACTTTAATCCATGAAATTCCATACGATAGACTCAAATCAAATGTCAGAGTCTTAGCATGAATCAAAATTCTTCGGAGAATCGTAGTGTAACAAAGCCCAAAGGTATCGCAATGTTTTGTGAATAACACAGTCACACAGAAAATCGTTTGCAGACCTGGCAGTCTGATTACATTATGTTTATGAATATAGATTTCTGGGGTTACTGTATCCGGGTTCGGTTTCATGTCAACACGTCAGAATTCTCATATAACCTCAAAAATTTTGATTTCATGTGAAATCTCGAGAAATTTGATTGTAGTAAACCCACTAAGCTACCTTCGATTTTCGGGATCGCGGAATCCAAATTCGAGGTTGGTCTTCCCGCAATAGGTCACGATCCGACATAACCTCAAAAATCCAACTTTTTGGGGGATTTTTGAAAGAGTAGGTCCTCGTGACCACTTCATGTTGCCCGAAGGTTTAAAAAGTCGCTGAATCTAAATCTGGGCTTGGTTCTGCTCTAGTCCGTGGGAATTCTGACATAACATCAAACGTTATAATCTTATGAAAAATGTGGAGAAATTCGAATCTGTTAGAATCTATATGCTGCCCGTGAATTGTCGAGCTTACTGAAACCGGATCCAGGATCAATTGTGTCCAAGAACGTCAAGGTTTCGGGATAATATCGGAACAGTAATAAGAAATGAAGGGAAGGAAACTATGTTGGAGAATTCGACAACCACAAAACCTAAAGATGCGATCAAACCTGCGAATACTCGAATGCTCAAACCAGATATTTTGTTGGGGATTGAACCAATCTCGAAGCCTAAGAATGCAATCGAACAAGTGCTCGTATGCTGAAACTAGAAATGATGTCAGGGGGCATGTCTATCCGGTCTACCCTAAAATCCAGGGAAGCGATTAAACCCCTAGATGCCCTGATGTCTGAACCACAAATACTATTGTGAGATCGATTCCCCTCAAAATCTAGGAAGGCAAGCAACCGCTGCATATGACCGGGTGATCGGAACAGAAATGCTTCCGGGGTATGAGCCTATCCACTATCTCCCAAAACCTAAGGGAGCTATCAACCCCGCAAATGCTTGGATTTTCGAATCGATGGATCTATTTCAGAACTCAAGGAGGTGATCGAATCGGCATATGCCCGTATGCTTATGACAGGAATTCCGTCCAAGAGCGAATCAAATCCAAAACGTTGAGAAAAACGTTGAGCCCGCGAAGGTGCGAATGCCCGGACCAGAAATGCTCTCGGGGGAAGGATAATCGTAAGGGAACAATCAGGCTCGGGAATGTCGGAGTTCATGGACCAAAAATTCTATCGGGTTGTAAAACCATGCCGAAACCCAGAGAGGCGATCGAACCCTAGGATAGCCGAATGTCCGGAGTACAAATTCCTCTGTGGTTGAGATCGATTCATCCCCGGACAGCATTTCGGGTTCGAACATTTGGGCATTCATGGGTTCCATTCCCTTCCTAGAGTTTGGGTAACACTCCATGTCCCATCAGCATTCCTGGCTCAAGCATCCACGCATTTGTAGATTTGATTGGGTCCTGAGGTTTTGATCTTGTAAATTACTCAACAGAGATCCTTCTCCATTTCTGATCACTGTTCCGATATAATTTACGAACCTTGACTTGCTGAAACGGAAACGATTTCAGAGCCAGATTCAGTGACCTCGAAACCTATGAGTAGCATGTAAATTCTGACAGATCTGAATTCCTCGATATTTTTCATGAAGTCGAAACGATTGAGGTTATGTCAGATTTTTCAAGGGCTAACCAGGCCCAGAATCAGATCCAGCGACTTTGTAGACCTTGGGCAAAGACTCAGAGACCACCAGATCCGACATCTTTCAGAATTCCAAAAAATGTAGGATCTCTTGAGGATATGTCGAGATCGTGAGCTACTGCGGGAAGCCAAGCCTCGGATTCGGATTCAGTGGCCCCGAAAATCATAGGTAGCTTAGTGAGTCTCCATCAAATCCGGAATCTTGCTCAGAATCATAGTTTCCTGAGGTTATAGGAAAATCACCCCGGATCCAGTAGCCCCAAAAACCCATGCATAATATAGTCAGACTATCAGTTCCGATAATTGTCAATTATGTGGCTGTGTAATTAGAATGAATCTCGATTGTGGCGTGAGAACCTGTTTGGATCCAGCATTGTATAACATACAACGGAGTAGATTTCTATTTCCAAAATGATGAAACTCAACGCTCCCGAAATACCTCTCGAAGATTGAATCTCATCAATTTCATACATTATTCAGTCTCTTCGATAACGCTTGATATAGAGATGGTATTTTCAACTCATTATAGTTGTTAAGGCGCAGCAAACTTGATGTGCCGCTCCTCACGAATTGTATTCGTATTGTGTTGAATGGTGACGGATTTCTGGATGCACTTTTTCTTGAAGAACACATAGGACGATGTACGAAATGGGTTTCCTCATAATGATGCATAAGCGGTCACGTGAATACTGAGAATGAATACTTTTATTCTCCCGTAAAAATACAAAGAGTGGTACAAATGCGAGCCGATTTTTCGGCGTTGTTTCTATTTCAAAATCTCGTTGGAGACTGCCGCATGGAGCCATGGTTAGCCGCTCGCTGAAGAGCAAGAGTGGTGGGATAATAACCCACACATATTCGAAATGGTACATAAATATAGGTGACACCATGTGATCACGTGAAAACGCCGAAGGAATAGAGGGCGTCAAGCAAAACTTCTGGAACCTATTAGCTCATGAGCGCGAGCTGACCCGAAGGTCACAAGGAATGCCGCGCGCAGCGCAGCATCGTTTCTGTGGTTGTAAAATCTTGAAAGCAAGAACGTACAGGATTTTTGTCGTGAATATGTAGCGCTCATGGCGAAGAGCTCAAACTGTAAATACATCAGAAATGACATTTTTTGGTGGTAATAATGTGGATTCATCAGCGGTAAAGACTGCATCAAGAACTTTTAGATGTCTGATGAATATTGCGATTCACTGTGAATATGAAATACATGTTCGACGCTCGAACAATAGTGTTATTGAGTGGGATAGAAGGGAGACTATTTCAATCTTACCCCCTGGACTATTGTATTATAAATCCATCTCATTGATCAGAATCCACTCACTCTGTCAATTCATCATAATATCATTTAAACAAAATCCAATGCATGAGCAGCTTCGTTTGTATTTTCATCAATCTCGGAATAATACCAAATGAAGTGAGCCCGGGGTCAACCAAACTCATCAAATAATTACATCCCACAAATTAACCTCTGAATATAGTCGTTGAATTAATAAATCCCTTTGTATGAGTCGAAAACACAATAAATGCATTCCACAATCCGCATCGATCCGATAATGAGGATAAATCACGCTAATGTACGATTGTTGATGGACATCAACCTCATACCAACAAACATCAAAAAAAAATTTCTCAATTCATTTGAAACCTCGCACAAACCAGGCTACCAGAATATTTCCCAAAAAACTCAATTCAGAAAACACACACATGAAACTGTAGTCACTGTCTCTAAAAAAAAATCACGCAAAAGGTTCTGGAGACACGTCACTGCTCGAAGTATCGATTGACAAGGATGAAAAAGTCTGACGAGCCTTCGCGTTTCCGTATATCCGTGTATCTGCAGAAGAGAGCTGATGGTAAAAATACAGACTCGCTCTTTTGCGAGAGGAAAAGTGCGTGCGTGCCTACTAGATAGGTACTTTTACAGTGACGTGATGCGCATCATGCAAATTTGTCCTTTTCCAACCCACGTCACGTTCCTCTTAACCCCTCAACCGAGTCCTGTCTGTGAACCTCTTCACACATTCGGTTAACTAGTTGCCTATACGTACATACTTATCATTCTTTATACATACGCGACGTTGATTCTATCTATAAATTTTTGTGTGTCTGAGTGTGTGGGTGTGTGTGTGTGTGTGTGTGTGTGTGTGTGTGTGTGTGTGTGTGTGTGTGTGTGTGTGTATATGGGCGTCGCGACAACGACACTCTATTAAAGTTCTATTTTCATGATTCAAAGAGATGCGTGGAAGGGTAGAGGGTTGACGCAACTCTAGCATTGAATATTTTCGGCAATTGTCGAGGGAATTCCACTCTCAAACATCGTGAGTGAGGTTGTTTGAATGTATATGACGAGCCAAATGGTGAATGGTCTCAAAAGATGTCTGGGCAAGTGTGTGAACTCGCGAATCGTGATTCTGACGTTACTTCATGATGAAAATCAATATTTCTCTATAGGGGATTTTTCTTGAACTATTTGGTGATTTGAATAATTTATTATGTTTCAGATCCGCCAATCGTCCAAATGAGCCCGCAGAATCTTACGGTGAACGAAACCGATGACTTTCAAATGTTTTGCGACTACGAAGCGAACCCGGCGACGCTCACCAATGTAATCTGGTGAGAATGATATTGAATCACATGACAACGACGCTGATCCATGTTGACGGGTTTACGAACACAAATTATACGAACCAATTTAGTTTTTCTTCCTTGATCAACGAACCTAGCCGTCCCAGTCTGAGATTCCGATGCATCGGAATGATGTTTCAGATCAGATTGATACATTCCACAGAACCGAATCGAAATTCTCTTCAAAATTGGAACAGAATGCAATGATCGACTGGGCTGCTGTTATGGTCACCATTTTTCATCGATTCAAATATTTGTCATTTCTCGATCAAATCATAATGAATTTGGGACAAGAATATTCCAGGCTAATTCTCTCATTCCTAACAAATGCGAAAGGTGTATGAAAATTTGGTATGGTCTACGTATCATACCAAATTTTACCAACCATCTCATACAGTTGCCATAATTCACCAAATCGGGTCTCAAGATTTTGCGAGAGATTCGAAAGGCTTATATTGCATTGACTTGATAGACTCATCCTGGTAGAATTTTGAGAATTTTTTCCGGACACTTATGCAATAATAGGATAGCGATGGTAGCAATGCGACTTGGCTAATTTTTGGTCGTAAAATTCTTACCACTTCCACCAGGGTGATGAACAAGGCTGTTCTTCGAAAAGTTTCATCAGAGTATGTGGGCGTAGTCTGAAGAGAATAAAACTGCTCATTCGCATCTAATTGAATCCTGACAGAACAAAGAATTGCCTCTTTAATATGTAAGTCAAATACAACCTTCTCATTGTAGGCAACGGGATGGTAAGAATCTTACATCGAGTGATGAACGGTACGAAGGTGGCACAACCGATTTGACATCTTTAATAGTGAAGAACGCATCAAATTTAGATATTGGAAGGTACACGTGCATTTTGGAAAATGATTTTGGCAGCTCCACTTCGCAAGATTTCATCGAAGTCAACGTCTTGTGTACGTATCCATTCTATGTGTTTATTCCATGTGTGTATATCAGTTAATATGTATGAATTTACAGCAGAAAGATATAGCCAACTTTTTGAAGAAGAAGAATGTATGAATTCATTGTGCGATATCGAGTGGCGTTCTTCGGAGTTTACTATCAAACTATTTTCTATCTCGTTGAATGGTTCAGGCTTGGAAAATCATTTCATTTCCCGTTTTGTCTATTATACAATATCGTCTCCGATTTTTTTTTTTTTCCTATCTATTCGACTGTGATGATACGGTATTTGAGGTTATCCACGGTGAAAAAAATTCAAATATCGATGCGCGCGCGAATAAGCCGCAAACTGTGACGGGTGAGCTAGCTATCAGAAACTTTCTGCGTGGAACCAAAATCGTCGGTAGGAATGTTTCACCTACAGCTACAGTCATTTCTCTCTATTCCCTCTAAAATCATTCTTTTCAAATCGCACGCAACTATCAGGGTGAATGTGAAAAAATAGGTTGAAATTTTTTTTTGTCAGAAAAAGTGCTAACAATGGTAATTGACATGTTTCGCCAGTTTGAAACTGTAAAATGCAAAACCAGCTGTGACAAGAACGAGAATAATTCAATCGATTGGCTCAAAATTGAAATTGGGAACGATAACTTTGCAGCTTGGTTTGCCTCGAAAATGTTCAGTAATCAAATTCAACTGATCGGCAGTGAAATTACATTGAGTTGGCAATCATATTTGAAACTCCAAGAGTTTTCGCTCGCAGCTGACCTGGACATTTACTTCTGTTTAAAACTGCGAAAGTTACAAATTGAGTTCGTCAGTTTCGAGAGGGGAAAATCGTATTTTAGATCCATATTGATTTTGTCAATGTAAGAAATCAGCTAATGAGATAGAAATGGTCAACTCTGTGGCTTAACATCCGATGAACTGAAAATTACTTCAAACCTTATTTTCCGCCATGTCGGTCCATATTCAAGGATGAAAAATCACCTCCAGCTCGGACATAGAGATTCAACTTCCAAAATGACGAGACCAAACTTCATAGTAGTTCACTAATCCAATTTCTTCTTAAATTGATTCTTCTGTAGATCGACCACAGGTGACAGTTTCTATGGAACCAGATTCTCCAATCAACGAGGCATCAAGGGTGAATGTGTCTCTAAGCTGTGACGTGATATCAGGGAATCCAGGTTATCTAAGCTCAGTTCGATGGTACCTAGACGATGAGCTTCTCAAAGAACTTCCAGACTGCACTCGTAATGCTTCAAGTGAAGAATTTTGCGACATAGATCCAAGCAAACTGCTTCTAGAATCCGTTGGACGATCATTCCATGGGAACTACTCGTGCGAGGGTCGAAACGATGCTGGCTGGGGTCCAATATCCAGTGAGAAGCCAGTTGTCGTTCACTGTAAGTTATACATACATACATACATACTTATATCTACATATAGACGTCACCGATACGTCGATTTCGCTTGCTTCCAAGTCTGGAATACAATTCCCCAAATATATATGAATCAGTTCACCCTCTCGAGCGACAAGTTTGTCCTTTGCCCTCGTAGCTGCTATCCAATGGATTTACTTTGTAACTGGTTCCAATGTTACTTTGGTGTAGGTAAAGCTCACATTGTTGAGATACACAGTATACATTGTACAAACTGCTGAACGAGGTGAATGTATAGGAAGTACGTTCGAGTTGGAGGTCGGTAATTGGTGTGCGAGTCCAGTACAGCCCTTGTTATGTGTCTCCCTAAAGGGAGTGAGTTGTACTTTGTCGTTCTTGTGCGTATTGAGTGGTCACTCCTCGTGAATTTCGCAACTGGGTTTTCGGAATTTGATGCATTGTTAATCTTGTTATCCAGATTTGGATTCCAGTGAGATTAGTCTTGATGGACTTTACATGGAATTGTGAATGAGGTTTGCGAGAACAGAGTGATGAATTGGATTAGCAAACGAAATCAGTGGGCAAAACGGCTTCTCAAATAGTTATCCAAATTGATAGATATGAGGTAATGATGGAAATTATTTCGAAAGATTGAGTGATTTGTTCATCATTGTTCAACACGCTCACGGCAATGGGCACCCCCGTTGGGTCCACTGAAATTCGTTAAAATACTGAGGAAAAATGCCAATCTCGTAATTTTCCAAAAACTTTGACCTCCAGGAGTGCTCAAATGCACATTCCTACTCTCTAGTAATCCAGACCAGGATCGCGATTTCGTCTTCGCAGTGGACGTGGTAATACAGAAGCAGGATAGTTCTCACTGACCTGGGAACTCGTGATTCCACACTCTAAGACACTCTATAGAATCGATGTTCCTATTAGCCAGCACCTCGGGCCTACCATTTTTTACTAAATTGAACATATCTGGACTCATTTCAAAGTTCATCCGAAGAGCTTTGAGATGAGTTGAAAAAGAAATTCGTGGGGAGTGATACTCCTTCAGCATCATTCGAGGTCTAAATATTGGTGGCGGTTATTTCGACCTCGTGTGTTATTTAAGGGAGGTTCGCGTGGTTCTTTCCTTGGAAATCTTGCGCAAGATTCCCAAGGATGATTCAATCATCAGTTTGTCTGACAAAGCTAAGATCCCAAGTCAAACCCTCTCACAGGAAATCCAACGAAGTATTTCATAGTTTAAGTCAAATCAGTGGAGGAATTTACATGATTACCTTCTTCCAGAATGGATGTATGAGTGCAAACTGGCTGGAACTTCTCAAATCTTGACAAAAATTAGTCAACATGGAACATGAATTATTCCGACACGGATCCCGAAGGTGCAATATCGAATTACAATTTCCAAATTCCCTCAGGTACTCCACAAAAGTTCGATGTAAATTTACAGGTGTACAAATAATAGTGATAGTAGTTTTTCGTCCTTGAAAAATAACGGTGAGGGTGTTTTTCGTCGATCTTTAAGGACTGGATGTTGGAATATTGCCAAAAGAACCAGAATTCCATGAAAGAGAATCATTTATTCTCAACGTTTCGTCTACCAGGGTTGGTAGACCTCTAACAGGTGTACCTTTTTTAATAGTTTCACGATGATCAGGTTCTCCATAGGATGTCTGAATTCCACAGTTCTTTCTCTTGAAAATTCGGATCCTGTTCACCATAGTCAATCCAATAAAATGACAAGTAGAATCTGAGGGCAATCGTGATGAGGATGTACTTAAAATTTTCTATTAAGCATCTGAAGCAATATCTCATCCGAACTCTCGTGGCTGGAAATCTTTTGTCGAGTACTTCCATCTCTACGACAAAGATTCACAGAAACTCTAACACAAGGTGGAGTTTGGAGTCATCTCCCAATATTAAAGAACAATAATCAACTCCTCTTGAAATTCATCTTTCTTCCTTTCGATACGATCTCGGTGGGAAGTTTCTAATTGCTTCGAAGGGAACCTTGCGATGTATTGTGATTCCAGGGCCCCAAACTCTAAACTAAAATTACTTTACAAGATAAACGCAATTCAAGATCATCGTAACGATTACCCAAGTCAAATTTGCTACACTCCAAAACCCTTCAAACCACTTCAACTTTTCTATACCCTATGAAAATCTCGGCTCATCCCATATACATACAATAGAAAAGATCGTATCACGTACCCGAAGCAGCACGAGGGCAAGAAATGACCTTTTCCACATATCAAAGCACTCAAACTATCCTATCAAAAGCAGCAATAATCTTCTCCTCTCCTAGCATAAGTCAATGATCGTAAAGTAAGCTACTGCAAAAGGCGTGATTCTTTTACCCTCTTCTATTCTTTCTTCTGCACAGATAAGCCAGGTCCCGCATCGATATCGTATGAACCACGAAGGGTCGTAAAGAAAGGTCCACTGAACATCACATGCTCTGTAAGAGATGCAGGCAGACCAGAGGTAACGGGTTTCAAGTGGTTTCGTGGAGCTGTGAGACTATCCGAGGAGAACGATCCAGTTTATCGAGTTGACAAGGTGCGCTTGGAAAATCGAGAAAATTTTACTTGCATGGCTTACAACGAGGCAGGAGATGGAGATCCAGCTACCACTTTCGTCAACATCTCTGGTAATTATGCACTATTTGCATACGTATTCTAAAACGGGTTCAAAGTTCGTGTTTTTTGTCCCTGACGACGTTTGTCCGAGGCAAAACCCACATGGTTAGCTCTCTGGTATTGGTAAAAGGTCTTCATTTAAACGTCTTTTAACCTTTGGCATAGGGGTCAGGAATGTGTATGTGAGGGTACACTTGATGCTGGTGAAAGGAAGAGAGAGCTCACGAGAGAGTGACCCAGCTTAATTACGACTTCCTCTTGTGGTCACTCGAGCGAGTAACTCTTTCTGAGAACGATGTCGATTAGTCGAAAATTGTAGGGGAGTGGTAGATTGAAGAAATTGGCATCCTGATTACAAATTTGAATTGCTACTTTTGGTTCAAGATCCTGCAAAAAGGAACCTTTCGACTTCCTCTGTAATTGTACTACTGATTGGGCTATTGACCGAAACCAAAATAATACTGGGCAGGGAAATTGGGAACCGTTTATGCCCTCTCGAGTCTCGACTCCTCATTTGAACCCGTGTTAATCTCATGCACCATAATATGAATTCTGACCGGGTTCTTTCTGTACCACACACAAAAAATTTTCATGAAAAACCAAAGCCGTGGAATCACTTACGATTTCCGATAATTCTTCGTGATTCAAAACTGTAAATCTGACGATCTTGAGCAGAAATTCATGAGCGTGGCAGAACACTAGAAACCCCCAGTGGACTAAGACCCATATCATATTGAAATATTTCTATAAGAATATCCTGCATGAGACTGAACTGGAGTTCTTCACGTGGACTTTTTACTAAATTTTCCATAGAATGGATTAACCCTTAGGCTGCCGGCCTGGCTCATATATGAGCCACCCGTGATCTTGCATGATCCTTGGGACATACCAGATGTATCTTTAAATGAAATGGCTCACTTGGAGATACTAATTTGCTTAGGAAAAATGCCGGCAGTCTAAAGGTTAAAAACTGCCTCGGTAATCCCATTGCATTATAGTGTAGATATTTGTCTACCGCGAATTCAACTAGTTCACGGGTCTCAGAATTTTCCACACCTCAACCATAAAACTAACCAAGATCTTTCTGACAAGAGATTTGAAACCCATCATCACCCAGTAGTACGCCACGTGACTCAAAAAGCAATTACTCATTTACAGCACCACCAGCGTTCATAAAGAAGCTACCTCAGCTAGTAGGTTTCGTTTACAACGCTACGAGCGTCAGTCTTAGCTGTCACGTCGAGTGCTCACCTCTTTGCGACGTTATCTGGATGAAGAACAACCGCAGCATCGACTTTTCGCGAACTCAGCGCTACCACGTGGAAAGTGAACGAGCAGCGCCAAATCGAAGTACCGATGATTTTGAAAGCGTTCACTCGTCACTGATTTGGAATTTAACCGCATGGCCTGCTGGACAACTCGATAGGCTCACCGACAACGACAACACGTTTACCTGTGCAAGTAGTTCTAATGGAATTGGGCCCGGGGTTGCCAGTACCGTCAAAATTGAAATTTACTGTGAGTACATCTCAATCTTCCCTATTCTATTACCAATATTTTACAGGAGAAAAAAAAGTCGATGCATATCTTCATCTCAATGGTTATTTGAATTGAAATGTACAGTATACATATAGACTGAAGGCTCGTTACGATTCTCAGTCAAACTACCTCTCGATTCACGATTCGTTCGTTCAGAGCATCGATGCGCAAGGAAAGTAAGAGTTAACATGGGAATGTGTATACAGTGAATCTGCAGTCGGTGAATGGAGACACGCTCGATTTGGGATAGAGCGGCAACTCGATGCGTTGCTATACAAACCGTGTTATAGAACGTAACAATGGGGTTGGCTATGCAGCAATCGAATTGCGCACCACTGATTCGATGGTTTATTATTCCAAGTTGCGCTACGAAGCTCGTCGTGGTTTTCTGGAATCGTGAAGAAAGTTAAAAATGGCATTGGGGGATGCTGTAACGACTGTGTTTGTAGAGAAATGTATATTTACTGGCGTGGAAAATGTGATATGTCGGGATGTATTTTGATTTGGTACTGTCTCGAGTGTATGTCGGATCCGTTGACGGTATGTTATGATTCAAGTTGAATTTTGAGATGTCGGGAGCTTTCGGGTGGTTGTATGAAGACGATAAAAAGTCTGGAATATTGTTCACACTCTTCGAAAGGTGGCTTTCATACTTTCTTGGTACTTCTAGTTCTTTAGCCCATCTAGAACATAAGATTCCATGAACATATATGATCATGGAATCCGTGGATTCCATGGTCATATATGATCATAAATAAAATCGGTTTCGAAATTGGTCCTTTTCATTCCGGAAAGGTGTGATATACTGATTCACAACATCAATACTTCACGGTGATGATCGAATATTACTCAAAAAATTTTTCCTGAAGTAATTCTCAGGTTTTGAACATTTGAAGTACCGAAGAGAAAGAATCCACATTAAATATCATTCTTCGACGAAAATGTCAGTTTTTGAGAACTCGAGACCGACTCATGGAAAGATTTTTTTCAGTAGTATATGATGAGTATCGTGACGTATTGATGTTAGAATAGGTTCGAATCAATATATCACAACTTTCTGGAATAAAAATAAAATGTTTAAAGCGGTTTTACGTATGATCATATATGACCATGGAATCCTCGGATTCCATGATCATTTATGTTCATGGAATCGTATGTTTTACATGGGAGACTATTATTGATGGATAGAAATCTAGAGTTCTTAATTTTCTACCCCCGAATTTCGTTGAATTTCTAAGGCATCAACTCATTTGTTTCGAAGGAACAAACAAAACTGGGTATATTCGATTGTAGTGATTGGCTACGAATGATGAGTCTTATGTTCGTGATATAATATCATTCTTAATCAACTAACAAGGAGAGGTTCAACCTTGCAGAACCCGATGCCGCTCTTGATGAAACTGTGGGAATCATATTGTTTCGGTAAGAAATGAAGGTATCTCCAAGGGTTTCATTCCATGGGCCTCCTAATCTCAAATACAGCTATGGAGATTAGCATTTCCAATATAGGCCCATGTTGAAAAGTCGTATATATAGATATACTTATAATGCTAATCTCTGTAGCTGTATCTCAGGATAGGAGGCCCACGGGATTAGACCCTTGGGGATACCTTCATTTTCCAACAAAATGAGATGATTCCCAGAGTTTCATAAGGATCCGTGTTCCACAAGGTTGGACCTCCCCTTGTAAGTGGAATTGGTCAACGTATGATCAGACTTCGGCTCGAGTATGTGTCTGTAAAATGATGAGCTCTCCTGAGGTGTATTAAAGCGAACGGTGTTTCTCAAAATAAATTAAATCCTACAGTGACCCGACATCATACGAAATGATAACTCCAAAATTATATAAGTTCATCAATCCAAGAGACACTATTAAACCAACGAGTGCATTTCCCGTAGACTTGAATTCTCACTCTAATCTCATTGATAGATTCAGACTCATTGTGAACCATACTTGCGATATGGCACATGAATGATACCGCAACGACCAATGATTATCCAATCTCTACTCCGAATTCTTTGAATTTATGGTAGTTGGTTGTATCAAATACTCTACAAAGTTGGTCCCGTGGTTGATCTTATCATCTCTTATGCAATGCATCAATTCACTCAGAGCGATATCTATATTCTTCCAGTTCCCCCAGAAAGTTTAGCGATATCACGCAAGGTTGTGAATGTTGTCGTGGATAACATACCAGAACCAATAATGTGCAATGCCACTGCCAGGCCGGATCCGCAATATCGATGGTACCGTGAGGGCAGATCCGACATCATATCCGAGGGTCCAGTTCTTCACTTCAAAATGCCTTTCTCTAGGAGTAATCGAGGTACTTACATCTGCCAAGCTAACAACAAGATTGGCAGTGCAAACGTTACGACCTACATCAATGTACAATGTGAGTAAAAAATGATATAATCATACATGATCATCTCAATACCACATGATTTGCTTGAGAGTGCTGATACTTCCCACAAAATCTTCAATCAATAAGTAGAAGGTAGCGTTGATGACAGTTCTTTATAATTTGAGGATTTATTCGATGATTCCTTGGTCCGATTTCTACAGCTGAAGAAAGATATGCGAGATAATTTCCGTGGGCCTTTACCTCGATGATAATTAAGGACAAAAGGTATTTTCAATGGTGATTTGTATTTTACGCTGAGGAAATGCCAATCGTCGAGTATAGACCACTTTATTGTCAACTGTATCCACCTTGGATGAAGTTAGTTATCCTTTGAAGTGATTCATTGCAAGCAAATGAGTATGTCTGCGAGTACGATGATGATTACAGATATCCGAATGGTTCGATCGGGGGGGGGGGGGGGGATAAAATTTTATGGAAGAGGACACCTCGTTTCACAAATTCACAGTGCACCCAAATTTTCTCCTGAAAAATCATCTCGATATCCTCAAATACCGATGCCAAATGCATGTAACGTAGAAGCTGACACTCTGATTGAGGGAATAACAAAGAGTTCGGTCCCGAAAAATTTTCTTGCATGAACGAAAAATTATGCAAAATACGAAATATTGTATTCCTCTCACATGCGATAATTATCCATGCATGAATTTCCTGTAAAAGCAGACTCAGATTTCATCCATGAGCAATAATGATTCTCGAAACCCATTTGAGCAGTTCCGGCATATAAAACTCAACATATAATTCCCGAACTGTGTCAGAACGGGGTGAATATTCCATGTTGCCAAGCCGGGTGTTATCTTGAAAAGAGAAAAAAAATTCAACCAAACAACTCGGGAATCGAATCGAGTCGTAATCGAGAAACACGGAAATCTCATACCATCCATGAAACTAGGTCAATTCATCCCGTTGAAAAATCACACCAGTCCTGAAATGGATGAAAGTCTCTCGCTAAAGTATCAAATGGAAATCCGCATTGTTTTTTTTTTTTTTGACAGTACGCGGAATGTTACACACGGATCAGGCGCGTAAATTCTTTTTGAAAACGGCTTATCCCTTATCGGCTCCGCGCAACGCTTGAATTCATGGATTACTCGAGAGGTGTTACTAGATTTTTCCAGCATGAAAGTCGAGAGGAAGCTGGGAAGGAAAAAAATTAGAGGTATCATTTTATTCTTATTAGAAGCTCAAGTACTTGATATGGATTTTTTTTGTACTACTCACAGACAAACCCGAGTGCCAAATTGATAAGGAGATAATGGACGGGAAGGATTACGTGGTTTGCATAGCTGAGGGAAATCCTAGTGAATACGGCTACAAATGGTCGCTCAAGAGTGACAACGACACGATTGAGCAAGTGCCGATCGTGATTAATGGTAAAAGCTACCTCGCTCTTGACGAGGACGTCACGAATCCTAGAACGTACGTCTGCGTCGCCAACAATACAATTGGGTTATCTAACCCATGTGAACGTCACGTGCCTGGTGAGTGTATATTTACTTTCAATCTGTTTAGTTTAACTCGGGTTTTGTGGTTTCCAAGATTTGCTTGAGGGTTTGAATGAGTTTTCGCCATACAGCTCTGATTAATTACATAATTTATTCAAAATCAGCTGATTGCATGATATTTGCGATATAGTTGGAGTAGCAACTTCATCTCACCGTCCTTAAATTAGTCTGAATGATTCCATCCATTCAGACGATTTACATCATCATTAATAGTCGTGTCCATTGAATTGAGAATGTCAAATTTCATTAGATATTTCATATGTGCTGTTTCATAATGATATTGAATAAGCTTCGCTGAAAATTCAGTTGCTAATGCTTTCGGCTCATCTTTTTCTCATTCTTAGCGAGTTCATAAAAATTACAAATAATAGAGACATCGTGTTCATAGAATTAGAGTTGCATAATTTTATTTTTCAAACCCACGGCAGAGATGTTATTATCTCAAGACTGGCCTCTGCTGAATTACGTTTGTATAGGAAGTCTTCTTTCTCCAATCAAAAATTGATGAACTCTTGATTCGGTTATCGACCTAACCTCCAAACTCTTCATTTCAAATATATTTACAAGTTTTCTGAAAGGATTCACAAGACATCTCTAACAGAAAAAATCATGTAGCTTCAGACCAATGTACTGAAAATCAAATTGACCACTTCACTAAATTCGAATATTTTTAAACTTTTTCTCCCAGCGCATCAAGGACTTGATAGTAAGTTACACCAAATTTCCTTCCTATCTCTGTAGACTCTTTCTATACTCCTTACCTCAATATAAGGGGACCAATCCCCCATTTTTCCTCATGTATTGTCATACAATATCAGATGACCCTCGTGATGAGGCAGGCCATACTCGTCGCTAAATGGAAATTTTGCATGATGATTTGCTGCATGGTATATTTTTGGAATTAAATTCAATCACTGTCTATTGGATCTATCCTTCTTTTTACATTCGTATGGCTTTCAACGCAGCGCCTTTCAAATGAGTTATGAATTTTATAATTCTCCATGGTCATGACGTTCATCATTCATCCATTGCGAGGATTTCATCCCTCAAATCGTTAAATTTTCTCCTCCTCCGTTGGACTGTGAGTGCCATTCAGAATAGTCCATGGTCCAATGCATGTTCCTATAAATTAGAGTGTGCATGTAGTTCAGGATATATCGAGCCTTTTCGGGAGATTCTGATCATAGATTGAAATTGAGAAAATACGTATGACATGATGACAGAAGAAGTGCTCACATGGTCTAACTAATTCTTAGAATTCGATGATTCGTCGTAAAATTCAGAAATTAACTCGGAATTTCGATGAAAAATATTCAAGCTCCGAGGATCTTGCGGAATTTGATGAACCTTTCATGTGGATCTCGCCGTGATATCTCTGGAAGTGGTGAACGAAAATAAAGTATTTGTAAGTTGTGAGTGATTTGTGGGGACCGTAATAATTTGGAGTCCCATCACACAACGAATCTTCGTTGCCGAAGAGACACTTATTCCTAGAAGCGTTTGGAGAATTCAAAATTGAGCCTCTTCACACAACAATTTGAAAATCTTCAGTTTCTGGGATAACTTTCTCATTCTGATCTCTGATAGATTCTCTCGTCATCTTGAATATGCTGGAATATTATAGCCAACGTCTATGGAATGAATAAGAGAATATTTTTGTTTTACAGCAAGTATACCGTGGTACCTGAGATTAGATGGTGATCTACTTGTTCTTGTCATAGCGTCGACAGTCGTTGTTATACTTATAAGCATCGTTATCTGCGTCAGCATATTCCTCATGTGCCGACGCAAGCACAGTAAACTGAAATGTGAGTATGCACAGTTTTTACTATTCACTGAATCTTGGGGAATTCGGATTCCCTGGATCTTCGGAACTCAGGGATTATATTCATTTAGTCCTTTGAATAATTCAAATGTGGGAACTTCAAAGAATAGGAGCCAGAAGGGTCATTTATACCTTGCATACGAATTAGTGGATGTTACAGGCTTGTAGAGGGCGAGAGTGGGGACAAGATACAGCTTAGAAATCCCCTTTTTTCACGCAGGGATGAGTATATTCACAAATATGAGGCGAATTGAACATTAATATCCATAAATGAGTTGATGATTACGGAAGCAGAATACTTATTTGAGGGAAATATGATACACCTTTCAAACTTTGTTGTAATCCATCATGTCTCATATCTTTGAAGTTTGCTCGATTAATACCCGAATTTTGGGAAGATCCGCATGATACAGCTCTAGAAATTTTCAATCTGAATGCAGTTGAACTCATCTCATTCACTCAATTGAATTTCTTCGACTGGAGGGTGATGAAATGATTCGGTCCAGATCAATTCCATTTAAAAACAACGCATTGAAAATAGTAGTGTCTGGGATCGGTATCCATGATTTTGATTCGATCATATGACCCGTGCCATGCAGTATTCACCCACTGAGAGGGCCGAAAAAAATGTCGGAGACATCTGTGGAGCTATTCCTGTTTTGCCCTTTGATTTCACCAGAGCATGAAAATCATGATCTTTTTCTATTGAACTGGATCTATCTCGAGTTTTGCTCAACATAATGCAATGCGGTTTGCGCCATTCGGAAGAGCTCGAAGGAACCCATCGATAATGACATCGACAATCTTCGTTCACTTCCTTCAGGCCCTGATCAGGCAAAATCCGGAAAAACCAGGTCAGCCTGATTATCTCGAGAAGCAATTTTCTCAATTCCTGAACAATATGGTTTTTTATACAAAATAGCACCATCTTTGCGATGAAACTAGTCTGAAGATGTTTCTTCAGCTACTTTGAATTTACGAGTTTTCATTCTCTAAACGACCAGGAAACAGCGATTTCTGCGCATAGTTCCAATCAAAAACGAGGTGAGTTCCTTGGAAATGACCGTTTTGCAAAAGTCAATTTCATGGCCCCAGTCAATGTCAGTAACTATAGCAGCTTGATTGAAAAAAAGATGGTCAGAGCTTTCATGAACTATCTATCCTGACCAGAGCCTTGATCCCTTCCTTGCATCCGTGCCGTTAAAGGTGTTTATAATTTTCGAACTATCTATCCTAAACCAGAGCCTTGATCCCTTTCTTGAATCCGTGCCGTTAGTGGTATTCATAATCTTGATGTCTGGAGAACTGTGTATCCCCCGTCCCAGTCGACGGAATTGTTGTCAACAAATAGTCATTCTGACGAAATTTGATCAGCTTTTGATTGGGACTACTTCAGAGTCCGTACAGTTACGCGCATGAGCAGGAATCAAAAGTTCACCCGAAAAATGCATGAAACAGCAAAAAAACAACTCCGGACTAGTTTCATCTCAAAGATCGTGCAATTTCGCATAAGAAACCCTGTTTTTGAAAAACGTGAAGAGTTGCTTTTTGGAATAATCAAGCTGGTTTTCTGGATTTTGCCGGATCAGGGCCTGAAAAGGCTGAACAAAAATTTTCAAGGTCACTTTTGATAGGTTTTTTCAAACTCTTCCAAATGGCGCGAATTGCATTGCATTATCTGGAGCCAAACTCTACATGGATCCATTTTAGTAGAAAAAGATCATGAGTTTGATGCTCCGGTGGAATCAAAAGGCAGAACAGAAATAGCTCCGCAGGCGTCTCCAAAATTTTTTCGGGCTCTCCCAGTGGGTGAAAATTTCATGTTATAGGCCTTTGGATCGAATTGAAATCACGAAAATCCGATCGGAGACATCACTACTTTTGATGTGTCGTTTTCAAATGGAATTCATCTCTGGCGCACTGTATCGAATAGAAACAAGGAAAGTATAGAATACGTAGGTGAGAAGTAATGGAGGATTTGTCCGAAGAAATTAGACGCAAGATTTGGGGAATGAATATGGGTTTCCTTACAATTCTCAATCGTAGGACAGACGATGAATAACAAATCTCCAAGTCATATCTAATGGGAAGAGATATCTCAGAACTCAAACATACTAGTAAAAAGTCAAACCATATAGCTTATACTTGACCCTCACAAATGCCATGAAAAGGAATTACAACAGATATACAATCTCACATATTGATTCTATTTTGTTTCATTTTGCTTGTATTGTCTTGCCTGTATCCTGATATACCCAATAATACCAAAACAATCAATCACTGGACCTGTTGCCTAATCATGAGCAGACAATAGCCGAGTGGTCGAGCTTGAGGAACGTGAGCAGTGAGTATATAATTGGACAATTGAGATGTCGCCTTGCGGCTCGACACACAAGTACATCGAAGCACAATGCACCTGCACAATGTATCGCACTGCTGGATCGGTTGCACATAACCTGTGTGAGTTTCACGCATATTATAAACGCACTTTTCTGATACACGCATGCATGAAAATCTGCTTTTCGTACGCCTATTCTCTTATTGTATAGAGTTGTATCTTATTCCCCAACGTAAAATCTTTTCAATTTTTCACATCTTACCTCCACCGCTTCAGAGTGGAGGCCATTATTCTGATTCCAACTTCTATCATGCCCATTTCTTCTTTCCTATCAGGTGAGTGGGGTTTTTCGAGCAAGTTATGCTAAAAATTTGCTACGAGGATCCAAACGCCCCCGTTACATCTTCGAGTACTATAGACTGCAATTGCTGTAGGCTCATATTCGATGCATTGATTAAATGCGACAAGTGTCAGTGGTTCCATCAACTATATCCCAGTCGGTCCGTCCGTTAATACTTTTGGACTGTCAATGACGGACGTAGTGAAATTTAATGCTTGACGCGGCTAATGCAGGTGGATACCACCAACACTTATCGAAGCCTGATCTCTCATTTGAATTTTCGGCTGAGCGCTTGAAAATTGAAGCAATTAGTAACTTCCTCGTCGGAACGCAAAAATCAGCGTTCTCGGTTGAATTAGTGGAAAAAAAATTCGGAGTGACTTTACTGGGATTTAAATCCACGCCTCTTCGGGGGCATTATTTCAGCCCGACCCAAGGCGCAAAGTCTCTACCGACTAAAGTCATTGGACATTCGCCTATTCCCTTATCCTCCAGTTGAATCAGCTTTGAGTGGTTCAATCAATACTCGACGAACTTTTACTCAATTGTGAGCTTTCGTGTTGACAACTGAGACCCTTCGACAATTTATGATAGAACATTCTGCGTGACTTTTTGCTCACACTGGAAAAGGATCACAGATCTTGTGATTTTGATGAGTGATTGCGGGTACAAGATAAATTCCAGAAGTTTAGAGCGGACTCTTTTGACACAATATGATGCGGCTTAGGTCCAGCTTGAGAAAGGCCGTCAATCGTTGGGAAAATTTTGGCAAATTTGAGAAACTCCATGGGAGTGGGGGGGGGGGGCTCAGTTACTCCTATGAAACCGCAAAATGTTTGCAGAATCAATAATCAAGTTCTGAATGATACCGCAGTACTTCGAGGTATCTGCTCACGCTGTAGGAATGATGTGATAAAAGTTGTCGTAGCCATGTGGTAAACCGCATCGCTCAAACAAAAAATACTCAGAAGTCGACCGAAGCATAGTATCAGAGATGGAAATACTATCATTGCCTGAGCTTGGTAAAACGTGAAACCATCGCAGATATCCATCACATGCAATTTCCAAATTGCTACAATTTCCAATTTGATTCCTCGAATACTTCGCGTACGAATTGAATGTGGCTTTTGTCGATATAAAATTACAATTATCGAGAATAAACCGATTTTCCAGTAACATGGCGTTCATGATCCACCTACAACTACTTGATAACAATTATCTGGAATGCTACTATTGATCCTTTTATCAGAGATTCAGTAATCTGCATGAAAATCGGTCGGAATGTTCAACAAACCTATTCAAAATTCATATTCTTGTGATATATTTGAAAAGAGGATTCTTAATGTCCACGCATTGACCAAATAAACCCAGAAAACCACGTGAATAATCGACCCAGAAAGAATGCGCTCGGAAATTCGAAAATCAGAGAATCTATTCTGACAACAAACAAACCAAAGCAGCTGCTCTCATATCAAACAAACTCTCCACAAATTCAAGCAATTCACCTATCGTCGATTAATTCCTACCACACGTCATCCACCGCAACCATCGTATACGAATCGATCGCAAACTCGGCTCACATTATTCTGCAAGCTTTACGCTCGATCGAGTCCCCCCCCCCCCAACCACTCTACCACCATCAACCCCTTCCCCCCTTTCTCCTTCATTTTCAACCCAATCCAATCTCGAGTCTCATCCGAGTGCAAGCACAGGACTCGCTGCATAATTCAGAATTAGAGAGACGCAGTAGAGGAGCCTCTTTCTACAAGAGAAAGCAAGAGAGAGAGGTTCTCACCGATATTCTCATCGTATACTTGTTTTCACCATCGTAGAAAAGCCAACTTCCAGCTGAGCGCTTGCAGATATGTATGTTTTGAACCAAATTGGAAAGTCGACGCTTCCTTACTCTCACTATGTATATTCATGTATGTGTGTTTATGTGAGAAAGCAACTCTGCTGAGACAATTTTCGCGAGAACTGCAAGTTGCACACTGCTCTTTTGTTGACGACGACAACGAGTTGCAGGCTTAACTGCAATTGTATGAGAAGAGGAAATAGAGGACGGGGGGGGGGGTTGGTAGCTGAGAGCTTATTGACTGCGGCTGCGGATGTTTACCTCAGTCTATCTATCTAGAGTGTATCGGCTTTTGCGCTCTGGGTGAGAAAAGCACTTTCTATATCGAAAGCTTGCTGCTTTGGACTTTCTGTGGCTCTTTGTGTACTCCAAAATTAGGTCTTGGAGGATTCATCTTAAAGTTGGGAGAGTAACGTTTTTCAAAGAAACAGAAGTGGTTGAGTGGATGGGTATAGAAGGTTGATTAGAAGATTGAACGATCGGTATCGTTTGTGTGATGAAGCATTAGCTTGGCTTGGACGAGAGTTTGCAATCAATTGGGTGTTGAAGAGTATGATGCTTGAGCGTTTTGTTGTCGACCGCCACAGTCTTCTTCAGACTGAAATTGCCTTTGGTGTTAGAGTAGACGCGAGAAAGCTACCGCTAACAGTCTGGTCATATTTGAAAAATGTTTTGCACTGAGATACAATCGGCGTGCTCTCATTGAATCTGTTCGTTCTATTAGGTATAGTAAGCCATTTTTCTCGAGAAGTCTTGGAAGAATTTGTAAAAAAATTTTCGAACAAAACTGATTATCATATCATCATCAAACTAACTTTTTCTGCAAACTCCTCACCTACGTCACTAGGAAGAACTTTGGGAGTAATACTTTTGCAAGTTGCCTGATCCAATGAGTGCATTCATTTCATTTTGAATTTGGAATATGGGCGTCCAGGCTGATAAATTGGTGAAAGCAAAACTCTGCCATTAACACTGACGAAATTATGCAGAATAGCCTTTGATTCCATTGAGAGCCAAATATTTGGATGGGGAAGAAAATTTTCCACAGAATCGGTAAAACTCATCGATTCAATATGAGCATCAACGCTGAAATCCAATGCACGGAATTGAAGGCTCTGTAGCTTGGAATCATGATTTTCCTTGCTTTGCGAGGACTAAATTCAGCTCACAGTACTTTTCATTCACTCAAGCATATTGTATCCCCAAATACATCGATGTTCTTTCTTCATTCCACTATATGTTACGATTCCACGAAATATTACGAGTAATTGAGTTGCAGAGTTTCACCATCTTGAATTCCCAGAACTTCCTCTCCTTAATAAAAGCCATTTCATTAGATGTTCAGGATGTTACTCGATTGTAGGATTGGATGATTTGATGGAATTTATAATTAATTCATGGTATTCCAAAGTATCACAGAGTTGATTGATTTGACCCAACTCAATCGAATCAGTCATAGCAGTACTCTATCACACAAATCCGTCCCAATTTTTAATGAGTGTCGGTTGACTGCAGTTAGCTCTACATCCGTTTGTTGGAATTGAATCACAGAGGGTGCGTCCACATTAGGTTTGCGGATGCGTGCATGCAGTTGCATGCAGCCAGCGTGCAGAGAATTTTGGTGATTTTATCGATAAGGTAGATCGCAGATGAGAACAAAATCCAGTATTTACGCCGATTTACGAATGTGCATGAATAAATAACCATCGCCCGTGGGGTGTCTGAGCAGTTCACAATGTACTTCGATCGGCTAGGAGAGAATTTAGTTTATTACTGGACAGGTTATGCTCGGTCTTAGTACCATGCATACTTGGTGAGACGAAGCAGCCGACACTCGAGAAACACTCGAGTCGAAAGATTTACACAATAATAACATGACAAGATCAGGTTCGCAAAGAAGAGATTCCTAAAATTTCAACGCACGAGACTCGCCCGGGAGTGCTCCGAAAATATTACGGTTCCTGGAAAAATAGTCCGAGTTGTTGTGGCCGTCTGCTTCGCGGCTTATGCGGTACACAACGCACCGAAGATAAACTCTTCAGTGATCAATTAAACTAACTTCAAGCACTATTTTTCATCCTTTGAGCACTTTGTGGAATAATTGAACACCCCACGGACGATGATGATTCACTCATACTCATTCGTAAATTGGCGTAAATACTGGATTTTCTTCCCGTCAGCGATCTACTTAATCAATAAAATCACCAAATTCTCTGCACGCTGACTGCGTGCAACTGCATGCACGCATCCGCAGAATCTAATGTGGACGCACCCAGTTTCTCACATGATTGAGACCACCAAAGTTGCCCCCATATTAAATTTCCACGGCGATCCAGCAACCTATTCTCATAATTAATCAGCTAACTTACCAAATTCTATCCAACCCTCTTAAGAATCAATAATTTCTGAGAAATGAGTAGGATTCACGCAGTATCTCCCAAGCACACCCAATTACCTTCGACTCCATTCTCTCGACCACAAGAAAACATTCCTCAATCGAAGTCAGCCACTTGCAGCCCCATTCCATCCCCATACACCACCATTATACCCACAAAAACCAACCGACAAAATCCACAGGTCGCTCTCAGTAGTACCATCACAGGATGCACACACACACACACACGTACAGAACCATTTCTGTATAGTTCGAACAATAGCTTCACCGGGGCGTTTTAACCGTGGCGTCCGATTTCCGTCCACGCCGCGCTTATTAATCACCGTCTGCCGAGTCCAAACAATACCCATCCCAAAACCAGGTGTGTATGTATGTATGTATGTGTGTGTGTGTCCAGGATCCCTTGACACAGTGCATTCACTTCCTTCTTCCTACAGTGAAAATGGACTTTGGTCATGGGTAGGTGTGTACACTTTCCGTGTGAAGGGATGACTCGGAAGTATATCGAGACACTGGGGCTTGTTTATTCACAATTCGGGACGACGGTCAACCATGGCTTTTGGATGGTTTGGAGATGTCATTGTTCACGAGTTTTGTCAGGATAGAGGTTGTTTCGAGCACACTAGAGTGAGAATGAGTATCCCTCTCGAGTTTGGTATAGGGACGTAAATTTTCACGCGTGTTCATTTTGTTAGGATGAGCGAGTGTTGAAATTTGAATGGTCGGAGAGCTTTTGATTGTACCGAGGGAGGTGCGAGGAATTTTTGGTCGCCACAGGGTAGTTATGAATACATGAGAAAGTGGTTACGAGTCAGGAGAGATGGAATGAGGGATCAGGGTAGAGGTTTTAAGCTCAATTAGATTGAATTTTAGCCTCTTCATTGACGTGGTGTGCCTTTTGCTGTGACAATTTAATCTACCAGCCATTTTCCGCACTCACTCCTTATTCCACTTCTAATCATAGCAAAATCATAATCAAGTGATAAGTGAGTGTGTTTTGGTGGAGAGATATAGTGTGGATAGGTTGTTATGGCAAAGATGGAGGCGGGCTAAATTAGTTTCTCAAACAGGAATTAAATACACGACACAAGTCAAATTTTGATGTACCCATGCCTCACATCTGGATTCTTACTCCTTACTAGTGTATCGCTCATCTAATTTCGGTATTTATTGCTATCATCAGAGGAAGTCGGAAGGAACTTGTACTTCAAAGTTTTCAATGACGTTAATGATTCGCCTCTTGGATAACAAAATAGACTTGGAAATCGGATGCAAAGATGATTGTATAACTCTAGTCACATCCTCATCTTTCTGTAGGACGTGACTGACAATGTAGTGACTTTCAGTTCACATTCCTGAGAGTCATTTCATGTACTCATTTCGAAACATAACAATGTTACTATGGTCTCTCAAGGGATCTGAGCAGATT
Source organism: Eretmocerus hayati (assembly GCA_029851415.1). Taxonomy (NCBI): domain Eukaryota; kingdom Metazoa; phylum Arthropoda; class Insecta; order Hymenoptera; family Aphelinidae; genus Eretmocerus; species Eretmocerus hayati. The sequence continues at coordinate 11,765,339 of CM056741.1, forward strand.
CCTTGAATTTTTCTGTTATTGAATTCAATAAAGTGTGCGCTTGGATGGAAATTCGTCACATTCTATGTGCTTGACTGTTACACAAAATCATTTATCAATCCGATTTGGTCATATTCGCACAATGCTTGTGCATTGTGTTAGTTCAAAAGACACGGGTGGTGGCTCAGCGAGAATGAACAATTTCTCATACAATTTATGTATGTATCACTGATGTTGCATCAGATTATGAAGTGCAACTTGTTTTATTGATTATTCCTCAATTACAGCATCAGTATGTGGATTGAAATCTAAAATCCACTAATAAGGTGTTCTCTATCATCGTGTTGAACACGTCATTGCATCATCTTGAGACCACCAAATCAACAAGAGAATCAAGAGATGTCCGAAATGTTCGGAAACCGTTTAATCTAACCGATCAAATCAGGCAATCCATTCTTTCGGAACAAATCGAGGTTCAACATTTAAAAATATTCAATAATTCTAAATCCCTATCGAATGTGCATCGCTTCCACAAAATTATAAGAGTAGAAACATACCTTACAACCTCACACTATCGAAACTACCGATCAGTACTTCATTCATTATATAATCAACCAAAATCTCGAATCACTTCTGCATAACTAAAGAGCCCTAGACAGGCGTCAACTCGACAACCAAGACCAACTGCTCGAGTCCACTCTCATAATCTTCATAACTACAGCCTCAGTGAAGTGCCATGAACTTGGCCTGGACCGTCTCCAACTCCATATAGCATATAAACTTAGTAAAGCAGGCAAGTGGCAAACAGTAGTCTACACAAAGGCATCAGACTGATAGCATAATGCAAGGTTAAGCATAAGATCGGTTAGGGTTCTAATGGTAGGGGCACTTTATCAGCCAAGCGTGGAGTTTGTTCCCGGTTGGCGTCCCGCAACCCGATTCATCCGAGCATACAATCCCGAGACTGAGCAAGAGAGTGAGAAAGCAAGGGACTCTACTCTATAGATATATATCATTCACCGCAGAACTCTGCGGTCCCGCTTGATCCGACACTCCCGTAAGCGTACATTGCAGGCCACTTTGCTTGGTTGTGGCCAACCATCTCATTCTCTCCCTGTGATTTGACTCACTTTTCAGCCGATATCTCTCTCTATCTCTGTCTCTGCTTGCTAGTAGTCCTCTAAACCCTATGGCTTTGAATCTCCTGACCTCTCTGTATTATACACTTTCTCTCGGCCATCTCCTCAATGGTAGAATTTTGGTGATGGTAGTAGTGATGGTTGGAGTGTAATTGGGATTTGGAGGTTAGGTTAGGTGAATCAAGTCACGGTGTTATATAATTATCTCGTCTCCTAATGACTTCTCTGAGTTCAAATAATCCTGTCTGACTAGATCATCTTTTTACTACTGGAAAAACTTGAATACTTGGCGATTGTGGTCCTGCCTGACTAAACCACTTTTTGACTACTGGAATGAGTGAGCTACATAGTCCTGTCTGACTGAACTACCTTCCGACTACTGGAAGGATCGAGATACTTCGCGATTATATATCCGCCTGACTCAACCACCCTTTGACTACTGAAAAAACTGAAATACTTGGCGATCATGGCCCTGTCTGACTAAACCATCTTTCGACTACTAGAACAATTGAGCTGCTTTGCGCTTATGTTCCTGTCTGACTGAACCACCCTCCGACTACTGGAAGAATTGAAATACTTCGCCATCATGAATCCGTCTGACTGAACCACTTTTCGACTACTGAAAGAAGTGATATACTTACGTATTATTGTCCCGTCTGACTAAACCACCTTTCTACTACTGAAGGAACTCTGAACTACTATGCAATCGATATAGATCTGTAGCTCCATTACCTCATTCAGAGGTATCCTCGCTCAAATCTCATCAGGGGCACAAAATTCATCGAATCCACGCTATGTAGTTTCAAAAATCGCGTGTCTCGATCTCAGATAAAATCACCTTCTCCGAATCTCACCCTCATGCAACCCTCGTCAATCATCCACTCATCGGGTTCTACCGTGTTCCACTTAAGTCCTTGTAACGGCCAGCGATGAGTGATTCTGTGAACTTCTAAAGCTCGCTCCCTCCTAAATTCTCACGCCACAGCTTTCGTCGAAGATCCCTTATCAAACCATCAGCCGTAACGACTCTTGAACTCCCTTTCCAACTATTATATCACACGCGAGGATACCTCACGATTCTATCCAAAATCACCTCTTCTACCTGAATCGATGTCTACAGTAATGTGATGGTGATGGTGATAATGGTGAAGGAAGCTTCGACAATGAATCGATTTTCCAAAACTGACTCCAAAATTTCATGTACTTGAAAATTAGTCCGGACGGTGGACCGCCATCACCAACAGCATCCTCAACTCATTCAACAACCACAACAAGTCCTCAACAACAGCAGTCATCGCCAGCACCCAGATGGCCTTTGAAACCAGGTGTTTTAGTCCACGTCAACCGGATGCATCACAGTTTATCTGGTCTTGCACCGATAAGTCCACGTTTAGGACTGAGCCTACCTGGATCACCACCACTATCAACAACATCATCTCAACATAACCCTCTGAACATTTCGGATTCAGCACCACTGTGTACTAGTCCAGTTAGACCGTTCAAGAGGTCAATAGCTGGGGCTATTAAAGATGATAAGATTGATGGAATTGGTCAGAATAAGGAGAAGCAACAGGTGGTTAGTGCAAGGACTCGAAGGCATAGACATAGACAACATATTCTGAGGTTACAATTGAATCATCAGAATCATCATGGACAGCAGCAAGGAGATGATAGGACTGAACAGTGCAGTGATGAGGGAGTTATTGCGAGGGCAAATAGGATAAGAGCAATTTTTAGTGCTCAGATCAAGGATCAGGCTGATACGTTTCCGGGGATATCGCGCGGAAAGACAGGTGAGAAGATTTGTCCAGTCGATTTGCGATTTATTCACGTGAGAGCTGCTGCAAGACTTTTAATATCGACGTGATAACCGTTAACGATTCATCGGTATAAATGCTACGGGAGAATCTCCTTCTTGTGCTCCTTGTTACACTTGTCATTTTTATCACACTATGCAATCCAATCACGTCAGAGTAGAGGGAGATTGTTTACAAAAAAAGGAAAATTCACGATCCGAAGAGGCAATCTTCGTAACAAAAATCCCCGTGGAATACGATCAAATCCAATTGTCAAGCAATCCGTGGCAAGTATAATTCGATCAATAGCCACTCTAGTACAAATTTCGGTATCCTCTTCTCCTTGGTCAAATGTCACATTCTCTTTGTATTCGCACGAGTGAGCTCGTGTCTGAAACGATATCCATCGCGTGAAGGCATCAGACTATAGCCTCGTCACGGTCTCGGTAGATATGCCCGGTTTGGACTGCGGCACGTTTCAACGGATATGCCATCTCGCTCTCTCGAGTGTCGCGTATGTAGACCTATATATTATTATTGTACATGTGTCTCATGGTGTAAAATACATCTAAACTTGTATAGGAACCAAACTAGGTCGGGTACAATTCGTGCCTAGGGATATATCTCGTATAAGGGACCGGGGCCATACCTATCCATCTTTCGAATTAATGATTCACCAGTTTCGGGGATATAGATTATACGCTTGCACACGTTTCCTGGAATGTATCCCAATCCCATATACCTGACGACGACGACGACAATGCAATGCTTTGTCAATTATCCAGTTTATGATTTGCAGTATGTGGGTGTGTGTGTGGGGGCGGGGCGGGGGGGGGGGGGGTATGGTGGTTTCAAGAGGATAAACTTTGTAGAGTAATTGCACTGCCTTTGTTATGGTGTCGTGCGTGACGTGAGTGAGAATTCGCGCTTTCATGCAGTAAACCTTATACTCCCATGATCATCGTTTTTGTGAGTTGATGCGAGGCTGTAGTGTTTTTCCATTCGGGGAGTGATCGTTGCAATTGGCAGTATGAAATGAGATTGAGCTGTTGTAATTTTATGAATCAGTCTGACGGGACTCGGAATTCCGCTTACGGGAAACCTCGTCAATGGGGATGAAAATAATTTCACTCCCGCGTCTCGCTGGCCGGAGACGAGATAGTTGAGGGTTGAGCAGTCTTGTTTTGTTGAGTTGAGGCCTCAGCTTTCAACGCTCCGAGCAGCGCCAAGCGTTTGGCCTGTTGAAGTCCGTAGAGGTCTCGTCGGTGCTTCTCTTCGGAGCGGGGTACGTAGGTCTTGGGACGTCTGTGCCGTTGGCTGGGACGGTCCATCCGTCCGGTCCAGGTGCGTGGGCGTGCTCACGCCGTCGTCGGGGTAGGAACGGGGTTAGGCACTCGAATAATTCTCACAGTTTCAAGACACAATTGCGACTCGGTACTCGAGGTGCGAAACACAAACACTACGCACACTTGGTCACTCATGCCACCGGGGCAACTTGGAACGGTCGCGGCGGGGCACGTTGAGTCGGGTGCGTCGGGCCACGGCTGGGCCAAGTGTCGTGGAGACAGCGTCGCGACGGCGAGCTGGAGAAGACTGAGCTGCCGAGCTTGGGAAGCGCGGCCTTATATACCCATGTTCGTACGCTTGAGAAGCGTACGCGTAATGGGAGCGGCGCATTACATTAGCGGGAATGTAATGCGTGAGAACCGTACGGAACGACGTACATTTGCTGGGTTTTACTAATTCGAAGATTTATGAGAGTGAATTTATGATCTGCCGCGTACGTTGGGGGAGCGTTACTTTTCCGTTGTCGTAATAGGGCTGTCCAGTTACAAGGGTTTTTAGTATTTTTCCTGGAAAACTTTATGGCCTGATCGGTATGGTGGATAAGCGTTACTTCTCTGTTAATGTAATGTGACTGTCGAGTTACAAAATATTTTGAATGACTTTTTCTCGGAAAACTTTACGACCTGGGGCGTACGTTGGAGAAGCGTTACTTTCACGGTAAAGTAATGGGTCATGTCAGTTACAAAGTTTTCATGTCAAATTTCTAGGAACCGTAGATACAAGATCTATGCCGTGCGTACGCTGGAAGAGCGTACGATCGTAGTAATGGAAAAATTATATATTCGCGGCGATCAAAATTAAATGCGGGGGTATGCCCACGTCAAATCGTCCGGGGGATCGACGCGGATATTATTTTTGCATGAACAGTGCCGTGAGTGTGCATCGCATTCGGTACCTTTGACAGTGTCGGCCCGTAGATCCGCTTGGCATAAATTTCAGTTGGATAATTGAATTATGCAAAAGAAACCTGGGGATCCCTGTCAATGAGAGTATGGTTACTCCCGCGTCTCGCTGGACGGAGACGAGTTTTTCTCAATGGGAGCAGTCTTCTTTTGTTCCGCAGCGATGGCTTGGAGCACGGCAAGCCGAGCCAGTTTCTTTGCCTGCTGGAGTCCGTACAGGTCCCGCTGACGATCAGCCTCGGTGCGGGTGACGGCAGCCTTGCTCCGAGCGCAGCTACGGTTTTTACGGTCCATCCGTACGGGCTCGGACGGTATGGGAATCGAACGTATTAGGCCGGTCGTGGACCAGGCGCAGGGTTTGGTAAACGAATAATTCGAATGTCTTCAAGGTTCAATTGCGATTCGGTACCAGGGCGAAACACGAACACAACACAGACTCTATCGCTCATAACTTCGAGCAGCACAACAGTATAATGTCACTATGTCGCGGTGATGACGTTCCTGACGGCACCAGGGTACGTCGACGTATCGGAGCAGCGTGGCCACGGAAGGGCCGAGTGTCGTGGAGAGTGCGTCGCGACGGCGTGTTGAGATCGGACTGACATACTGAGCTTGGTTTGCGGGGGTTTATATAGGCGGGCTAAGCCGCAAAGAGTGTGTAGCGCTAGGCAACGTTACAGCGTAAGAAAACGCTATGTGTAACGTGCGGATGCGTTGCAAGTGTACTTGAAAGTGTAACGGTAAGAGGCGTTTCCTTATGGGAAACGTCTATGCATAACGTGTCTTTGCGTTACATGTTTTTGGTGAAAGGTAACGGTAAGCGGCGTTTCCTTAGGGAAGATTCCCATAGTTAACGCTGCGTTGCGTTACATGTTTCTGTGAGTGGTAACGGTAAGTGGCGTTTCTAGGTGTGAAATTGGCGTAAGTAACGTTCCTTTGCGTTATGCGCAAAAAATGTACGTAACTGCAAGTTTCGTTTCAGATATATGAGAAAGTGTGGGGCAACGCGCGGACGCGTTACGAAAAGTGGGTGATCGTTTATCCGTGTCGCAGAAGTAACGGAATGCTTCGTTACCTAAGAAAGTACTATATGAACTGCGTTACAAATTAGGGTAACGGGGTGCCACGTTACTAAGTCGGTAACGGGGTGCCTCGTTACGTGTCTGTTAAGTATAGAGTAACTGTACGATGCGTTAGCGCGGTGTGTGGCATGTGTGTAATGTGTGGATGAGTGGAATATAATGTGCTCGTCGATTAAAAAATAAAGATGCGCACATCAATCCGTCCGGGGATCGACGAGTGCATGGATTTTACTCTTTGTGTTCGCTTCCTCGCTGTGGTACCTTGTCGACTTGTTTATTCGACAAGATTATATGGTAATACATATTCAATGGACATATAGAATTGAGCAAGAGAATTTTGTCAGAAGAATCATAATTCACCTAGAGTCTTGTATCGGAATATATTTTCACTGATCACTTGTTCACTTTGAATTTTAACTGCACTATGCACTATTTGATATGAAGATGAATAGTATGATGCTTATCCAGGCCTGGTATCCGGTTGTTGCACAGGGAATCCTCTCCTGCGCCGAAGGTTGTAACGGTCCGTAGGCGGCGGGTATGCGAGCTTTCGCTCGATCTCTCTCCTCGCGGCTTCCGCCCGTGTTGGTCGTCCTCTTTTCCGCTTCCATCGCTGGTTGCAGAGAACTCGGGGCCTATCCTCGGTCCCGATTGGTGTAGTAATCAGAGCATCCGTCTCTGATTGGGTTGAGCATATAGTCTGCGCACGGTCCGGAATCGTGGCAGGGGCAGGAATCCGATCGACGATCTGCGACTGGTAGGCGTCCCCACGAGTAGCCGCAGGTGATGGATCCTGTTGTTCGTGTGGTTGGGGTTGCTCAGCATCTATGGCGCCGCGTGCTGCGGGAGATGCGTCCCCAGATGATGCCGCTGGAGGGGCTGCTGCAGTGTGATCTCGCTTGACTTGCGAGATATGCACTTTGATAGTTGCGTTCCCGGGACGGTCCACGGTGAACACTTGTGGTGAGTGGCAATGGATGATGTCATATGGTCCTTCCCATTTCGGGGCAAGGCCGGCGTTGAAATTGTCCACTGCCTTCGAGAGGGGGTGCGTTCTGATGAACACCCGGTCTCCTTCCGTAAACACTTCATCCGAAGGCTCCGGGTTGTTGACGTACTCGTTCTGATTTGCGACGGCCTTGGCGATGCGTGCTTCGAGGTCATCCGAACTCGAGGGACCCTGTTCTCCGGGGCGAGTGAGATTTCGTCCGAGGAGAAGCTCACTTGGAGTGAATCCGGTAGCAGCGTTATGTCTCCGGCGCATGGCAAACAGAATGTTGGGGATCTCCAGATCCCAGTTGACTTGGTTCGGTTGAGGTAGCAGAGCCAAGCGAAGGCCTTTCTTCAGTTCCTGGTTTCGGCGTTCGGTTGGGTTCGCTTGTGGATGGTATGCAGGGGTGGTCCATACGGCTGCCTTCCATTTCTCGCATAAGCGCATCCAAGTTGCACTCTTGAACTGTGGTGCGTTATCGGAAAGGATTGACCTTGGATACCCCCATCTGGGGAAGATCTCTCTCTCCAACACGTCTGCGATGACAGCCGTCGTTGACGAAGAGATGGGGAAAGCTTCTGTCCAACGGGAGAACAGATCCGTGATGACGAGGATGAACCGCTTTCCACGAGGCGTCCGGGGATAAGGGCCCATCAGGTCCAACGCGATCTTCTCCCATGGTCGTTGGGGTAAACGTGGCGTCTGGATTCCGGCATTAGTTGGTCGAGCAGCTTTTGCGAGGTTGCACTCTTCACATACTCGGACGTGTTGCCGGACGTCGTTTCGCAATCCGGGCCAATAGTATTGCTCGCGGATCTGGCGAGTGGTCTCGGCGGTGCCGGGGTGTCCAGCAAGTAGGTCATCGTGAAAATATTTCAGGACGTCTGCGCGGGCATCCTCCGGGACGTAGATCCTCGGGTTGCTAGGATCCCGACAGAAGTGCAACAGTCCATTCCTCCTTTGCCACTCCGGTCCTTGGGGCAGCTCCGGGGCGTCGTCCTGCGCTTGACGCATGAAGTCGTCGAGACCATCACAGTCCACGCAGGCGGTCATGAGTCCGTCCAACGGTGGTGAACTTACGGGTGGTGTGAGCGCGTCGTAGTCCCGCTCGTGGTCCACAAAGCTCTCTTCGCCCGGGGCTCGGGAGAGTGCGTCAGGCAGCTCGTTTTCCCATCCAGGTACGTGCTCCACCTTGAAGCTGAAACGGCTCAAAAACAAGGCCCATCGGGTAAGCTTACCGCGTTCCTCTTTGACGCGGTCGAGCCATTTGAGGGCCTGATTATCCGTGCGTAGAGTGAAGTGAGCGTCTTCCAGCAAATGTTTGTATTTGCGAAGAGCCCAGATGACGGCCAAGCATTCCCGTTCGTTGGAGTGGTATCCTCGTTCGGTTGGGGTGAACTTGGCCGATGCGTAAGAGATCACTTGATGATCTCCTGTCGGTCCAAGTTGAAAAAGCACGGCGCCCATGCCGGCGTCGCTGGCGTCGGTCTGCAGGTACAGGGGCTTGTCCAGCTGGGGCCGATGGAGCTTCAGGGGTTCCTTGAAAGCCTCCTTGATGCGGTCCATTGCCTCTTGCGCCTCTTGAGTCCATTTCCAAGACTTGCCCTTGAGACGGTCCGTCATTGGGACAGCGACCTCGGCGAAGTTTGGAATGTATTCCCGCAGCCAGCCGCACACTCCGAGGAACTTCTGCAGGTCCTTCTTGTGTCGAGGCGGCTTTGACTCCAGAACAGCACGGATGTGCTCCGTCTTTGCTTCGTTGTGGTCATCCGTGATGACGTGGCCCAGAAAGTCCAGGCGAGTCTTTCCGAAGACGCACTTCTCGATTGCGCAGGCAAGACCATACATCTCCAGTCGTTCCAAGACTTTGGCGATGTGGACGAGATGGTCGGCCCAGTTGTGCGAGAAGATCACGATGTCGTCTTGGAAGTTCAGGCAGAATTCGCCGAGTAGCCCCAACAGCACCTCCATTCCAATGAGTTGGTTACAGGTACGGCCGGAGTTCTTCAGCCCGAAGGCTGCCACGTTGAAGACATATTGCCCTCCGTCCGGCGTACAGAATGCGGTGAACTGCTTGGAGTCCTCGGTGAGCGGAATCTGCCAATAGCATTTCCGAAGGTCAATGGTTGAGAAGATGGTGGCTCCGCCAATCTCCTTGAGAACCTCGTGGATCACAGGGTTTGGTTGGCCGGCATCCTCCGTGACGCTGTTGATTCTCCGGAAGTCGACACAAAATCGGTACGTTCCATCGTGCTTGTCCACCAGGACAATCGGTGAGCTGTACGGCGAGGAAGCTGCTTCAATGACTCCATCCGCCAGCATTTGTCGAACCATCTCCGTTATCGCCCGCTTCTTTTCGGCGGAATATCGATACGGTGGGATCTTGAAGGGGCGACGGTCCGTGACTCTAATCTCGTGGACGATGAAGGGCGTCCTGGCCAGGGGTGCCGTTTCGTCGAATATGGTCACGTGTCGCATGATGATTCCTCTGAATTGGTCGACAAATTGATCAGGGAATCCGTGATTTACTTTGCTCCAAACCTGTTGCTCCAGGTGGGCGGACGGTCCGTCCGGGGCGCGTCCCAAAAATACACGGACTCTCTTGTTGGTTCCCAGGTACAGGCAGTCGAGGTCATGGTCGTGCACGGCCCTAACCTCCTTCAGCCACCGACGTCCCAGGATGGCGGCGGGTCGCAGATCGTCGGCGACATAAAATTTGACGTCACATTTGAAGTTCTGTATCCGCACGGCGAGCGTGCAGGTGGCTCGAACGCGCATCTCGGTTCCACTGATGGCCAGCTTGGCTCCGCGTGGCTGGATCTTCTGCACGATGACTCCGTCCGGGATGCATCGTGGTGAGATGAAGTTGTCGGAGGCTGCCGAATCGACGAGCGCTCCAATGCGCTTCTCTCCGATGAAAATCTCCAGGTTGGCAGCGTGGAGTCCGGTGGCGTCCGCAGCTGCAGCACTTATTGCGGGGCTGCAGGCTTCGAAGCGGGTTTGCCCGCATCGTTCCCCGCTTCGCGCCAGTTTCCCGAAGTCGTGGGCTTCGAGAAGTTTGGGCGCTTGGCACAGTCACGGTGCCAGTGGTAGTCGGGGCAATAGTCACATTTTGGCAGGCGCTCTCCGTTGACCTACTTGAAGTCACACGGCGCTTTGGGAGGCTGCGTTGAGGCAGGTGTACTGCCCTTGGGCTGGCTGTTGTTGGCCGGATAGTTCCTTCGTAGGCTGGTCTGCTTGGCCTGCTCGTCCAACTCTACCTCGGTTGCTCTCGTCAAGAGCTCGCCCACGGTGGTTGGAGGGTTGCCTCGTAGATGACAGCGGATGGTGGCGGTGAGTGACTCCGTGATCAGGGTCACCAGCTCAGCTTCGGAGGCCTCGGGCAGCAGGCGGCGGGCCAGAAGGTTACGTTTTTCAATAAACGTACTCACGTCCTCCTTGTCTCCCTGGGCTTGTCCGAAGAGTTTCGCCTTGAGGCGGAGTCGGAGCTGTGGCGAGTCGTAACGAGCTAGGATCAGCTCCGTGAAGCGGCTCCAGTCCACTGCCAGATTCTTGTAGCAGGACCACCACTTCTCAGCGTCGCCTTTGAGGGCACGCCCGGCGATTTGGACTCGGAATGCCTCCTCGGTGCCGAGTCGTCTGAAATGCTCCTCGCATTTCGTGATGAATTTAGCCGGGTCCTCGTGCTCTGCACCCGCGAAGTCCGGGGGGTTGAGGGGTGTGCCAGCCAGTTGGCGGAACATCAGCCGGAGGTCATCCATGTTGAATTCCGGAGCGGCTAGTGGCTCCGGGTCGGCTGGTACGGCGACTGGTTCTCCCGGAGCACCCTGTTGCTCCAGGGGCAACGCCTCGAGCAGAGGTGGTTGCTCCGGCGGCTGCTGTTGGGCTCCGACCTGGGGGTCGGCAGGCTCGTCCTGTGGCACGGCCGGCGATGGTCCGGTTGGAGCCAGGTCCCTCCGAGAAGTCCGTCTGCGGATGGGCAGCTGTGCTCCGTCGAGTAGGGCCTCGAGCTCCTGCTCCGAGCCAAGGGATTGTTGCCTCTGATGACGGGTCACGCGAGCGGTACGCTCGAGCGAGACGGTGCGTTGTTGTTCTGGATGGGCGCCACTGGATGTTTCAACACTTCCAGAAGTGTTCGCCACCGATTGCCGGGTCGTCCGGGATGCAGGTGGCGTCCGGGGAAGACTGCTCATGGGGTCGCAGGTCCCGACATCACCAGATGTCGACGAAGTCCAAAAAGTTCCTCGTTGGCCCCACGTTGGGCGCCAAATTGACAGTGTCGGCCCATAGATCCGCTTGGCATAAATTTCAGTTGGATAATTGAATTATGCAAAAGAAACCTGGGGATCCCTGTCAATGAGAGTATGGTTACTCCCGCGTCTCGCTGGACGGAGACGAGTTTTTCTCAATGGGAGCAGTCTTCTTTTGTTCCGCAGCGATGGCTTGGAGCACGGCGAGCCGAGCCAGTTTCTTTGCCTGCTGGAGTCCGTACAGGTCCCGCTGACGATCAGCCTCGGTGCGGGTGACGGCAGCCTTGCTCCGAGCGCAGCTACGGTTTTTACGGTCCATCCGTACGGGCTCGGACGGTATGGGAATCGAACGTATTAGGCCGGTCGTGGACCAGGCGCAGGATTTGGTAAACGAATAATTCGAATGTCTTCAAGGTTCAATTGCGATTCGGTACCAGGGCGAAACACGAACACAACACAGACTCTATCGCTCATAACTTCGAGCAGCACAACAGTATAATGTCACTATGTCGCGGTGATGACGTTCCTGACGGCACCAGGGTACGTCGACGTATCGGAGCAGCGTGGCCACGGAAGGGCCGAGTGTCGTGGAGAGTGCGTCGCGACGGCGTGTTGAGATCGGACTGACATACTGAGCTTGGTTTGCGGGGGTTTATATAGGCGGGCTAAGCCGCAAAGAGTGTGTAGCGCTAGGCAACGTTACAGCGTAAGAAAACGCTATGTGTAACGTGCGGATGCGTTGCAAGTGTACTTGAAAGTGTAACGGTAAGAGGCGTTTCCTTATGGGAAACGTCTATGCATAACGTGTCTTTGCGTTACATGTTTTTGGTGAAAGGTAACGGTAAGCGGCGTTTCCTTAGGGAAGATTCCCATAGTTAACGCTGCGTTGCGTTACATGTTTCTGTGAGTGGTAACGGTAAGTGGCGTTTCTAGGTGTGAAATTGGCGTAAGTAACGTTCCTTTGCGTTATGCGCAAAAAATGTACGTAACTGCAAGTTTCGTTTCAGATATATGAGAAAGTGTGGGGTAACGCGCGGACGCGTTACGAAAAGTGGGTGATCGTTTATCCGTGTCGCAGAAGTAACGGAATGCTTCGTTACCTGAGAAAGTACTATATGAACTGCGTTACAAATTAGGGTAACGGGGTGCCACGTTACTAAGTCGGTAACGGGGTGCCTCGTTACGTGTCTGTTAAGTATAGAGTAACTGTACGATGCGTTAGCGCGGTGTGTGGCATGTGTGTAATGTGTGGATGAGTGGAATATAATGTGCTCGTCGATTAAAAAATAAAGATGCGCACATCACCTTGTCGACTTTTTATTCGACCAAACTAATTCTAAGATACATACTATGATTATACATGATTGATTATATATTCTGGCCAGATAGTTATACTTAATTATTGTTCCGGAGCTGGGGATTTCCTCCGGCTCCTCAAATTGTAGCGGTGGCTAGGCGGTGGGTAGGCGAGCTTGCGCTCGGCTTCTCTCCGTGCTGCTTCTGCTAAGGTAGGTCGCCCTCTACGTCGCTTCCATTGCTGGTTGCTCAGGACTCGGGGCGCATCCGCTACCCCTGGGTATGGTTCTGCCAAGATGTCCACCTCGGCAACGTTTGTCGGGGAGTCCTCCTCGACGTGGTTTGCGATGTCGTCCTGCGCACGATCAGGGGTCGTGGCAATGGGGACGGTTGCGGATCCATTCCGACCTTGGTCCTCGGACAAGTGGGCGTCCCCACCGGCAGGTGTGGTCGGCGGATGTGGCCGCTCGATTCGGGGTCCGTCTGCATCCTTGGCGCCGCTGGTTGCGGGGGATGGTGACCCAGGTTCAGCCGCAGGAGGGGCTGGAGCTGTGTGGTCTCGCTTGACCTGCGAGATGTGCACCTTCAGGGCGGTGTTTCCGGGACGGTCGACGGTGAACACCTGCGCTGAATGACAGTGGACGATCTCGTATGGGCCTTCCCATTTCGGGGCGAGGCCAGCGTTGAAGTTATCGGCAGCTTTGGAAAGGGGGTGCGTCTTGATGAACACCATGTCGCCCTCCGTGAAGACTTCATCCGAAGGTCTCCAGCTGCTGGTGAAGTGATCCTGTGCCTGGTTGGCTGCAGCGATGCGGGTCTCGAGATCGTCCGATCGTGGCGAGACTCGTTCCCCTGGGCGAGCGATGTTGTGTCCCAGGAGCAGCTCACTAGGTGAGAATCCAGTGGCGGCGTTGCATCGGCGGCGCATGGCGAACAGGATTCTTGGGACCTCCAGGTCCCAGTTGGTTTGGTGTTGGTACGGAAGTAAGGCCAGGCGTAGTCCCTTCTTGATCTCTTGGTTCCGACGTTCCGTAGGATTCGCCTGGGGATGGTATGCAGGCGTAGTCCATACTTCGACTTGCCACTTGTCGCAGAGGCGAAGCCATTTTGCACCTTTGAACTGTGGTGCGTTGTCGGAGAGTACGACTCCCGGGTATCCCCATCGTTGGAACACTTCCGTCTCCAGGACGTTGGCGATGACCTCGGTCGTCGATGATGAGATGGGGAAGGCTTCCGTCCATCGGGAGAACAAGTCCGTGACGACCAGAATGAACCGCTTCCCCCGGGGCGTCCGGGGATAAGGGCCCATCAGATCCAAGGCCACTTGTTCCCAAGGTCGTTTCGGCTTCCTGGCGATGTTGGCTCCGGCATCCGCTGGTCGTGCAGCCTTGGTGAGGTTGCAGGGTCCGCATGCTCGCACATGTTGTCGGACGTCGTTGCGAAGTCCGGGCCAGTAGTACTCTCCGCGTATCTGGCGGAGTGTCTCCGCAGCACCAGGATGGCCGGCGAGCGGGTCGTTGTGGAAATGGTGCAGGAAAACGTCGCGTGCGGACTCAGGAACGTAGATCCTCGGGTTGGCCGGATCTCGGCAGTATGACAGCAAACCGTCGTGCGTGCTCCATTCCGGTCCTTGAGGTAGTTCCCTGGTGTCGTCTTGAGCCTGGCGGAGGTAGTCATCCAACCAGTTGCATTCCACGCAGGCAGTAATGAGCCCGTCTGAGGGTGGTGAACTGACTGGAGGCGTCAGGGCGTCGTAGTCGTGCTCCTGGTCCTCGAAGTCCTCATCTCCTGGGGCACGAGACAGTGCGTCTGGCAGCTGGTTCTCTCGTCCAGGGACGTGTTCCACACTGAAACTAAAACGACTCAAAAACATTGCCCATCGTGTCAACTTACCCCGCTCGTCTTTCACACGGTCCAGCCATTTCAGGGCTTGGTTGTCCGTGCGAAGGGTGAATGGGGCATCTTCAAGCAAGTGTTTGTACTTGCGAAGTGCCCAAATGACGGCCAAGCACTCTCGTTCGTTAGAGTGATAGCCTCTCTCAGTCGTCGTGAATTTAGCCGATGCATAGGAGATGACGTGCCGCTCTCCTTCTGGTCCCAGTTGGAAAAGCACGGCTCCCATGCCGGCGTCGCTGGCATCGGTCTGCAAGTAGAAGCGCTGGTCCAATCGAGGTCGATGGAGCTTCAACGGCTTCTTGAAGGCTTCTTTGACGAGGTCCATCGAAGCCTGCGCAGCCTGGGTCCATTTCCAAGATTTGCCCTTGAGGAGTTCCGTCATAGGTGCTGCAATCTCGGAGAAGTTGGGAATATACTCCCGGAGCCAGTTGGCGATGCCCAGGAACCTCTGTAAGTCCTTCTTGTTGCGTGGTGGGGCGAACTCCAAGACAGCGCGAATGTGCTCCATCTTGGCCTCGTTGTGGTCCGTGGATACCACATGGCCCAGGAACTCCAGGCGGTCCTTTCCGAAGTGGCATTTGTCAATGGCACAGGCCAGTCCGTACATCGACAGTCGTTCCAAGACTTTGGCGACGTGGACGAGGTGGTCTGACCAGCTGTGTGAAAAAATGACAATATCGTCCTGGAAATTCAGACAGAACTCACCAAGTAGTCCGAGTAGCACTTCCATCCCGATGAGTTGGTTGCAAGTCCTCCCGGAGTTCTTTAATCCGAAAGCTGCAACGTTGAATACGTATTGTCCGCCGTCTGGTGTGCAGAAGGCAGTGAATTGCTTGGAGTCCTCGGTCAGCGGGATCTGCCAATAGCATTTTCGAAGGTCAATCGTCGTGAAGATGGTGGCTCCGCCGATTTCCTTGAGGACCTCATGGATGACCGGGTTCGGTTGACCTGCATCCTCCGTGACGCTGTTGATCCTCCGGAAGTCGACGCAGAAGCGGAAGGTACCATCGTGTTTGTCCACCAGTACGATGGGTGAGCTGTATGGGGATGAGGCTGCCTCGACGACTCCATCTGCCAGCATTTGTTTGACCATGTCGCTTATCGCTCGCTTCTTCTCAGCAGAGTAGCGATAAGGTGGAATCTTGAAGGGGCGACGGTCCGTGACTCTGATCTCGTGCATGATGAAGGGTGTCCTGGCCAGGGGCGCCGAATCATCGAAGATCCTCACGTGTCGCATCATGATTTCCTTGAATTGATCAACATATTCATTAGGGAATCCGTGGTTTACCTTGCTCCATACTTGCTCTTGCAAGTGGGTCGATGGCCCGTCAGGGGCGCGTCCCAGGAATACCCGGATCCTTTTGCTGGTTCCTAGGTAGAGGCAGTCGAGGTCGTGGTCGTGGACGGCCTTCACCTCCTTAAGCCATCGTCGTCCGAGGATGGCGGCAGGTCGAAGCTCCTCGGTGACGAAGAACTTGACGTCACATTCGAAGTTCTGGATCCGCACGGCGAGTGTGCAGGTTGCTTGGACGCGCATCTCGGTTCCACTGCTTGCCAGCTTGGCTCCGCGTGGCTGGATTCTCTGAACGATGGCTCCATCCGGGATGCACCGTGGCGAGATGAAGTTGTCGGATGCTGCCGAGTCGACGAGCGCTGCGACGAGCTTCCCTCCAATCCAGATGTCTAGGTTGGCGGCGTGGAGTCCGGTGGCGTCTGCGGCTGCAGCGCTTATTGCGGGGCTGCAGGTATCGAAGCGGGTGTGCCCGCAGCATTCCCCGCTTCCCGCCAGTTTCCCGGAGTCGTGGCCTTCGGGTACTGGGGTCGTTTGGGGCAATCCCTGTGCCAATGATATTCAGGGCAATAATCACATTTAGGCAATCTCTCACCATTGACCTGCTTGAAGTCTCGCACAGCCTTCGATGGCTGCGCTGGAGTGGCAGCATTGCCCTTGCCCTGGTTGTTGTTGGCTGGGTTGAACTTGCGGGCGCCGGCCTGCTTGGCCTGCTCGTCGTGTTCGACCTCCGTGGCTCTGGTCAGCAGCTCGCCCACAGTGGTCGGCGGGTTGCCTCGCAGGTGGCAGCGGATAGTCGCGTTCAGTGACTCCGTGATCAAGGTCACTAGCTCCTCCTCGGTGGCCTCAGGAAGCAGACGACGAGCTAGGAGGTTACGTTTTTCAATGAAAGTACTCACATCCTCCTTTTCGCCTTGGGCCTGTCCGTAGAGTTTGGCCTTGAGTCGGAGTCGAAGCTGCGATGAGTCAAAGCGGGACAGGAACAGCTCGGTGAAACGGGTCCAGTCGACAGCCAGGTTCTTGTAGCAGGACCACCACTTCTCGGCGTCACCCTTGAGTGCGCGTTCGGCCACTTGCACCTTGAAGGCCTCCTCGGTCCCGAGGCGCCGGAAGTGCTCCGTACACTTCGTGATGAACTTCGCTGGGTCCTCGTGCTCCGCACCAGTGAAGTCCGGAGGGTTGAGGGGCGTGCCAGCGAGTTGACGGAACATCAGCCGGAGGTCGTCCATGGTGATCGCAGGTGGCTCCGGATTGGCCGCCGAAACGTCCGCTGCAGCTTCTGGAGCAACAAGTGAATTCGGATGAGTAGGTACCTGGTTGACGGAGGCGGGATCCGCCGGCTGCTGCTGCTGAGCTCCGGCTTGGGGATCTGCAGGGTCGTCGTATGGCACAGCAGGCGATGGTCCGGTCGGAGCAAGGTCCTTGCGGGATGTCCTCCGGCGTATATGCAGCTGTGCTCCGTCCAGGAGGGACTCGAGCTCCTGCTCCGAGCCAAGGGACCGCTGACGTTGGTGGCGTGTCACGCGAGCGGTGCGCTCAAGCGAGACGGTGCGTTGTTGATCCAGTTGGGCGCCACTGGGTGTTTCCACACTCCCAGAAGTGCTTGCCGCTGTCTGCCGGGTCGTCCGGGTTGCAGGCGGCGTCCGGGGAAGACTGCTCATCAGGTCGCAGGTCCTAGCATCTCCTGATGCCGACGAAGTCCAAAAAGTCCCTCCTCGAGCCCCACGTTGGGCGCCAAATTGACGGGACTCGGAATTCCGCTTACGGGAAACCTCGTCAATGGGGATGAAAATAATTTCACTCCCGCGTCTCGCTGGCCGGAGACGAGATAGTTGAGGGTTGAGCAGTCTTGTTTTGTTGAGTTGAGGCCTCAGCTTTCAACGCTCCGAGCAGCGCCAAGCGTTTGGCCTGTTGAAGTCCGTAGAGGTCTCGTCGGTGCTCCTCTTCGGAGCGGGGTACGTAGGTCTTGGGACGTCTGTGCCGTTGGCTGGGACGGTCCATCCGTCCGGTCCAGGTGCGTGGGCGTGCTCACGCCGTCGTCGGGGTAGGAACGGGGTTAGGCACTCGAATAATTCTCACAGTTTCAAGACACAATTGCGACTCGGTACTCGAGGTGCGAAACACAAACACTACGCACACTTGGTCACTCATGCCACCGGGGCAACTTGGAACGGTCGCGGCGGGGCACGTTGAGTCGGGTGCGTCGGGCCACGGCTGGGCCAAGTGTCGTGGAGACAGCGTCGCGACGGCGAGCTGGAGAAGACTGAGCTGCCGAGCTTGGGAAGCGCGGCCTTATATACCCATGTTCGTACGCTTGAGAAGCGTACGCGTAATGGGAGCGGCGCATTACATTAGCGGGAATGTAATGCGTGAGAACCGTACGGAACGACGTACATGTGCTGGGTTTTACTAATTCGAAGATTTATGAGAGTGAATTTATGATCCGCCGCGTACGTTGGGGGAGCGTTACTTTTCCGTTGTCGTAATAGGGCTGTCCAGTTACAAGGGTTTTTAGTATTTTTCCTGGAAAACTTTATGGCCTGATCGGTACGGTGGATAAGCGTTACTTCTCTGTTAATGTAATGTGACTGTCGAGTTACAAAATATTTTGAATGATTTTTTCTCGGAAAACTTTACGACCTGGGGCGTACGTTGGAGAAGCGTTACTTTCACGGTAAAGTAATGGGTCATGTCAGTTACAAAGTTTTCATGTCAAATTTCTAGGAACCGTAGATACAAGATCTATGCCGTGCGTACGCTGGAAGAGCGTACGATCGTAGTAATGGAAAAATTATATATTCGCGGCGATCAAAATTAAATGCGGGGGTATGCCCACGTCAAGTCGTAATATTGTGCTGAATAAGGGGCCACCTACAAAATACGTAGACACATTTTGGCGATTCTTGACCCTCCCCCTCCCCCTTGGCGTAGTTTGCCGTGACTTTTGTGACCAGACTGACCCCCCGTCCCCCTTCTCCCGAAAACTGAATCATTTCTGAAGGGTACTGTAAATGAAAGTTCTTATGACTTGAAATAGTGCGACTAGAAAACTGGCGCTGACCTTAAGTTTTTCAGCTCATTCTAATTCAGGAATTCATCTCATAAAATATTGAACTACCGTCAACCGGGGTAACTTTGGAACAAAAATCGTGTTTTTTTCCTTAAGCCTCGCTAAATTTGTTCGTCTTGAATCAGAAGCGCATTGTATCTGTAGTCAAACGAAAGCTTACAGTTACAGCTTTCGATTGCGGTGCTTATAAGATCCATTTGGACATCTCTGGTTGGAGCTAAGAGCGCTAAAAGTCGTGTTCCAAAGTCAGACACGGACTGGGGTAACTTTGGAACAAAAATTGTTATCATTATTTATTCGTCAATTAAATCATAAACTAGGTCACGCAATCGATTTTCACCATCGGTTATCAAAAGCTGAGTGTCTTAGCTTTCCATTGACCTATAGTAAAAGTCCATTTGGTTGAATTCGACTTCTATAATCGAGCATGGACACCTTCAGCATACCTCACTGTCTGACCACGGCTAACTCTCGAGGAGGAGAATCCCTTCACAGTCGGTTTCTGACGAAAACTGCCATAACTCGGCTTCCGTGGGTCGAAATGAGACGTTCTTTGGATCATTTTAAAGCTCTCATCAACGGCTACTCAAGTATGTAGAACTCGAGGATGATATAGGAATTGGGAGATGATTCAGAGTACATGAAGAAGTGTTCCAAAGTTACCCCAGTTTCTAAAAAAAATACATACTTGTCAGTTTTTACTTTACAAAATTGAAACTTCGTGAAAATACTCCAATAAAACAATGGATTCGTCCAGATAAGTGTACAGTCAAGTGAAATCTAGCTCCGCTACCTTGGATTCGACCTGCTCAAGTCGGAACCACATCACTTTTCCCGAGAGACTCTTTGTTGGATCAAAAACATACTTCTGAAGAAGTCAGCTTATGAACGGACTAATAGCTGACGAAGGCCCTCGCGCCAATGCAAAACATTGTTTATACGTGCCCCAAGTAGGAGAAATCGATATTAAAGTCTCAGGATCATCTGCCTAGCCAAGCGTGCGTGATAACCACTCTTTCATGGGTTGTTCCAAAGTTACCCCCCGTGTTCCAAAGTTACCCAGGTTGACGGTACGTGACTTCTCCGTGGAATCCTCGGTTATTTCATAGAACGCTCTCAGGATCCAACTGGAATCATACATATACCAACATAGCATCATATTAATTATATTTTTAACACCAGGTAGAATTTCCGTATAAGACGAAGGTAAGACAAGCCCACATTCAAATGTAATAATCGAATCTAATACAGCAAAAGGAGATTCTGAATATCAGATCATTCTTATAATCGAATTATGAATGAAAAATTGCAAATGAGCCTCTTCTTCCCGAAAATGTGGCCATTTTCTAAATCTGGATCAAGGCTTGTCAGAAGACTGATTATTGAGTGGTTCTTACATTCGAGAAGAATAGTACAATTGAAAATGCAGTAGGAAGGATGTATAGGAACATTTTCTAAGTATTGCAACTAGCTCTATCGTCTACTTAACCAATTAATTTTTCCCATCTGTGATTGGAAACATCAAAGTTAGAATGTTCATTTCTGTTAGAATATTTTCTGTTCTATTCTAAAATTTCGCTGTTTACACGTATCCGACAATTCTACCGTCTCACTTTCGTCGTTTGAGAAGAGAATAATATCTGTGCAATATGCAACTGTGAGTAAAAAATTCATGTGCAAACTCATACATATGCAAACACTTTCATATGGCCACGTGAGATTCACAGTGAATTTTGGGAAAAGCTTGCTTAGCACCACAGGCACGTATCAAGTTTCTCCAAATATCTCTTGGCGTTTCATAACAAACGTGAGCATATGCCAGAATCGTGCCGCACCTTTCTCTGTGAATGCTTTCCACTAAACAAGTTCAGGAATATGACGTGGACGGAGAAAACGAATTGAATGAATCAAAATGAGACAATAATGTAGATTACATCAACGTGAATATGATAAATCCTGTAAATGATTGGAGGCACATTCACATTTATGGTGAATTGAGAGAGACGAAGCAACCCAAGATATGATTTGCAATCCAGCCAATTTTTTTATTTGAGTTTTGTACCCCTGATAATTTCTCGTACCTAATATCTCGAGATGAAATTCCTCCCGAGAAGTCGAAAAGTTTTAGAAAATAGCATTCTGTGAAAGAACCATTCATCTCCAAATTAATTATTTTCCACTGGAATCAACTCGAATACTGAGCAGTGACTAACAGCAGGATTGTTATGAGCGATAACTGTGAGATTGAGTTTTATTTCTCTATTTTCAGCTAAAGTAATCGTTTCCGACGTGACCGGCGAAAGGAGCAATCGGATGTCGTTCAATATTGATTCATTTCTCCATTTTTACTTTTTATCCGATTCAGCTCATTCCATTTTCAAACTAATGGAAACTGATTCAATGTGTCTAGTACGTAGTCCTGCAGAGGTTCAGATTCTCCATGCTAAGATTTTCATGTCGTTCCACACGATTTGTCTTCTCAGAATAAATTGTACAGTAGAAAAAGTACCTGCAGAATTTTTGACTCATCATGATAGTTTTTTTGCATATAGCAAATCTTCACATCACTGTTGCCTACTCCAAATCTAGTACTGGAAATGTAGTCAAAGACTCGAGAACCTTTTCCTCGGGAACATATATTACATCGTGAGCAGTGAATAGGGCTTTAATACATTATCGTGCGAACGGACGGGTACATACGTATACGAAGAGAATTGAGCGGTAATCCTCTAGAGAATTGTGAAACATTCTCCCAGAGCGGCTGTATATGCCCATCTACATACACGCACGTACATACCTGTCCCATAGCGACAGTTTGATTCTGCTTTCAAGCTGCTGCAGCATTTTTTTCTAGAGCCCCACGTGAGTAACACTGCGTCAACTTTATCACTAGACAACATGAATAATTGTGTTCACAAAAAGTCGAGATTTGCACCTGCTCTCTCTTCTTTATCCACTTCATACTTCTCTAGCCTGTGTACCAGTGTAAAAGACCTAAAAATACGTACAGATTTTATATGAGGTTTTTGTCGACTGCAGTTTTCGGTCCCGCTTTTTTATTTTTTTGTGGACTAGAATAGGGTTGATTCTCTGAGTAGAATCATACCCTCCTCATTTTATGCACTCGACGATGCATTCAGGCCGTATTCGTGTATAACGTGAAGGTTTCAAAGTGGCAATGTGGGTATATCGAATTTTCATGCTACATCGTACATGAGTTAGTAACTTTTGACGGGGCTCGGAATTCCGCTTGCGGGAAACCTCGTCAATGAGAGTGAAAATAAATTCACTCCCGCGTCTCGCTGGGCGGAGACGAGATAGTTGAGGGTTGAGCAGTCTTGTTTTGTTGAGTGGAGGCCTCAGCTTTCAACGCTCCGAGCAGCGCCAAGCGTTTGGCCTGTTGAAGTCCGTAGAGGTCTCGTCGGTGCTCCTCTTCGGAGCGGGGTACGTAGGTTTTGGAACGTCTCTGTCGTTGACTGGGACGGTCCATCCGTCCGGTCAAGGTGCGTGGGCGTCCTCACGACGTCGTTGGATTAGGGACGGGGTTAGGCACTCGAATAATTCTCACAGTTTCAAGATACAATTGCGACTCGGTACTCGAGGTGCGAAACACAAACGCTATGCACACTTGGTCACTCATGCCACCGGGGCAACTTGGTACGGTCGCGGCGGGGCACGTTGAGTCGGGTTCGTCGAGGCCACGGCTGGGCCGAGTGTCGTGGAGACAGCGTCGCGACGGCGAGCTGGAGAAGACTGATGATGACGGGCTTCGCGAGCGCGGTCTTATATACCCGTGGTCTGCCTATGTTTGTACGCTCCGGAAGCGTACAATCCTTATGCTCCATAAGATGTGTACGTCGTTTGAGCGTACATCCACATATGCGAGCACCTTCTTGTACGTCTCGGAGACGTACAATATTCTGTAACACATGCCGAGTGTACGCTGCGGAAGCGTACAATTCTTTCGATGTCGGATTAGTAATGCAAAGTGTACGTCGCGGAGACGTACACTGGTATCAAACCTACGCGGAAGGTGTACGCCCAAGAAGCGTACAGAATGGATCTAATGATTTATGACTCATTGGGTTGTACGCTCGGGGAGCGTACGAAAGTACACTGAGAGATTTATGGCCGGCATAACGCGGAGTTTGTACGCTGGAGGAGCGTACGGAATTTGCCTTAAAGATTTGAAATATACCCGAATGTACGCCCGAGCGGCGTACATAGGGTTCGTTACTTGATTTATAGCCTGGAACGGTGTTAGCGTGTACGCTTGGGAGGCGTACAAAAATGATTGAACAAATTCATATGTCGAGTGTACGTTCCGGCGGCGTACGGAATGCGTGCTGCATTAACGAGTTAGAATCATGTGGGAAAATTACATATTCGCGACGATCAAAAGAAAAATAAATGCGGGGGTATACCCACGTCAAATCGTCCGGGGGATCGACGCGGATATTATTTTTGCATGAAAAGTGCCGCGAGTGTGCATCGCATTCGGTACCTTGTCGACTTTTTATTCGACAAAACTAATTCTAAAGTACATAATTCGGATATACATAATTGATTCTATATTCTGGCCAGATAGTCATACTTAATTATTGTTCTGGAGCTGGGGGATTCTTCCTACTCCTCAAGTTGTAGCGGTGGCTAGGCGGTGGGTAGGCGAGCTTGCGCTCGGCTTCTCTCCGTGCTGCTTCTGCTAAGGTAGGTCGCCCTCTACGTCGCTTCCATTGCTGGTTGCTCAGGACTCGGGGCGCATCCGCTACCCCTGGGTATGGTTCTGCCAAGATGTCCACCTCGGCAACGTTTGTCGGGGAGTCCTCCTCGACGTGGTTTGCGATGTCGTCCTGCGCACGATCAGGGGTCGTGGCAATGGGGACGGTTGCGGATCCATTCCGACCTTGGTCCTCGGACAAGTGGGCGTCCCCACCGGCAGGTGTGGTCGGCGGATGTGGCCGCTCGATTCGGGGTCCGTCTGCATCCTTGGCGCCGCTGGTTGCGGGGGATGGTGACCCAGGTTCAGCCGCAGGAGGGGCTGGAGCTGTGTGGTCTCGCTTGACCTGCGAGATGTGCACCTTCAGGGCGGTGTTTCCGGGACGGTCGACGGTGAACACCTGCGCTGAATGACAGTGGACGATCTCGTATGGGCCTTCCCATTTCGGGGCGAGGCCAGCGTTGAAGTTATCGGCAGCTTTGGAAAGGGGGTGCGTCTTGATGAACACCATGTCGCCCTCCGTGAAGACTTCATCCGAAGGTCTCCAGCTGCTGGTGAAGTGATCCTGTGCCTGGTTGGCTGCAGCGATGCGGGTCTCGAGATCGTCCGATCGTGGCGAGACTCGTTCCCCTGGGCGAGCGATGTTGTGTCCCAGGAGCAGCTCACTAGGTGAGAATCCAGTGGCGGCGTTGCATCGGCGGCGCATGGCGAACAGGATTCTTGGGACCTCCAGGTCCCAGTTGGTTTGGTGTTGGTACGGAAGTAAGGCCAGGCGTAGTCCCTTCTTGATCTCTTGGTTCCGACGTTCCGTAGGATTCGCCTGGGGATGGTATGCAGGCGTAGTCCATACTTCGACTTGCCACTTGTCGCAGAGGCGAAGCCATTTTGCACCTTTGAACTGTGGTGCGTTGTCGGAGAGTACGGCTCCCGGGTATCCCCATCGTTGGAACACTTCCGTCTCCAGGACGTTGGCGATGACCTCGGTCGTCGATGATGAGATGGGGAAGGCTTCCGTCCATCGGGAGAACAAGTCCGTGACGACCAGAATGAACCGCTTCCCCCGGGGCGTCCGGGGATAAGGGCCCATCAGATCCAAGGCCACTTGTTCCCAAGGTCGTTTCGGCTTCCTGGCGATGTTGGCTCCGGCATCCGCTGGTCGTGCAGCCTTGGTGAGGTTGCAGGGTCCGCATGCTCGCACATGTTGTCGGACGTCGTTGCGAAGTCCGGGCCAGTAGTACTCTCCGCGTATCTGGCGGAGTGTCTCCGCAGCACCAGGATGGCCGGCGAGCGGGTCGTTGTGGAAATGGTGCAGGACGACGTCGCGTGCGGACTCAGGAACGTAGATCCTCGGGTTGGCCGGATCTCGGCAGTATGACAGCAAACCGTCGTGCGTGCTCCATTCCGGTCCTTGAGGTAGTTCCCTGGTGTCGTCTTGAGCCTGGCGGAGGTAGTCATCCAACCAGTTGCATTCCACGCAGGCAGTAATGAGCTCGTCTGAGGGTGGTGAACTGACTGGAGGCGTCAGGGCATCGTAGTCGTGCTCCTGGTCCTCGAAGTCCTCATCTCCTGGGGCACGAGACAGTGCGTCTGGCAGCTGGTTCTCTCGTCCAGGGACGTGTTCCACACTGAAACTAAAACGACTCAAAAACATTGCCCATCGTGTCAACTTACCCCGCTCGTCTTTCACACGGTCCAGCCATTTCAGGGCTTGGTTGTCCGTGCGAAGGGTGAATGGGGCATCTTCAAGCAAGTGTTTGTACTTGCGAAGTGCCCAAATGACGGCCAAGCACTCTCGTTCGTTAGAGTGATAGCCTCTCTCAGTCGTCGTGAATTTAGCCGATGCATAGGAGATGACGTGCCGCTCTCCTTCTGGTCCCAGTTGGAAAAGCACGGCTCCCATGCCGGCGTCGCTGGCATCGGTCTGCAAGTAGAAGCGCTGGTCCAATCGAGGTCGATGGAGCTTCAACGGCTTCTTGAAGGCTTCTTTGACGAGGTCCATCGAAGCCTGCGCAGCCTGGGTCCATTTCCAAGAATTGCCCTTGAGGAGTTCCGTCATAGGTGCTGCAATCTCGGAGAAGTTGGGAATATACTCCCGGAGCCAGTTGGCGATGCCCAGGAACCTCTGTAAGTCCTTCTTGTTGCGTGGTGGGGCGAACTCCAAGACAGCGCGAATGTGCTCCATCTTGGCCTCGTTGTGGTCCGTGGATACCACATGGCCCAGGAACTCCAGGCGGTCCTTTCCGAAGTGGCATTTGTCAATGGCACAGGCCAGTCCGTACATCGACAGTCGTTCCAAGACTTTGGCGACGTGGACGAGGTGGTCTGACCAGCTGTGTGAAAAAATGACAATATCGTCCTGGAAATTCAGACAGAACTCACCAAGTAGTCCGAGTAGCACTTCCATCCCGATGAGTTGGTTGCAAGTCCTCCCGGAGTTCTTTAATCCGAAAGCTGCAACGTTGAATACGTATTGTCCGCCGTCTGGTGTGCAGAAGGCAGTGAATTGCTTGGAGTCCTCGGTCAGCGGGATCTGCCAATAGCATTTTCGAAGGTCAATCGTCGTGAAGATGGTGGCTCCGCCGATTTCCTTGAGGACCTCATGGATGACCGGGTTCGGTTGACCTGCATCCTCCGTGACGCTGTTGATCCTCCGGAAGTCGACGCAGAAGCGGAAGGTACCATCGTGTTTGTCCACCAGTACGATGGGTGAGCTGTATGGGGATGAGGCTGCCTCGACGACTCCATCTGCCAGCATTTGTTTGACCATGTCGCTTATCGCTCGCTTCTTCTCAGCAGAGTAGCGATAAGGTGGAATCTTGAAGGGGCGACGGTCCGTGACTCTGATCTCGTGCATGATGAAGGGTGTCCTGGCCAGGAGCGCCGAATCATCGAAGATCCTCACGTGTCGCATCATGATTTCCTTGAATTGATCAACATATTCATTAGGGAATCCGTGGTTTACCTTGCTCCATACTTGCTCTTGCAAGTGGGTCGATGGCCCGTCAGGGGCGCGTCCCAGGAATACCCGGATCCTTTTGCTGGTTCCTAGGTAGAGGCAGTCGAGGTCGTGGTCGTGGACGGCCTTCACCTCCTTAAGCCATCGTCGTCCGAGGATGGCGGCAGGTCGAAGCTCCTCGGCGACGAAGAACTTGACGTCACATTCGAAGTTTTGGATCCGCACGGCGAGTGTGCAGGTTGCTTGGACGCGCATCTCGGTTCCACTGCTTGCCAGCTTGGCTCCGCGTGGCTGGATTCTCTGCACGATGGCTCCGTCCGGGATGCACCGTGGCGAGATGAAGTTGTCGGATGCTGCCGAGTCGACGAGCGCTGCGACGAGCTTCCCTCCAATCCAGATGTCCAGGTTGGCGGCGTGGAGTCCGGTGGCGTCTGTGGCTGCAGCGCTTATTGCGGGGCTGCAGGTGTCGAAGCGGGTGTGCCCGCAGCATTCCCCGCTTCCCGCCAGTTTCCCGGAGTCGTGGCCTTCGGGTACTGGGGTCGTTTGGGGCAATCCCTGTGCCAATGATATTCAGGGCAATAATCACATTTAGGCAATCTCTCACCATTGACCTGCTTGAAGTCTCGTACAGCCTTCGATGGCTGCGCTGGAGTGGCAGCATTGCCCTTGCCCTGGTTGTTGTTGGCTGGGTTGAACTTGCGGGCGCCGGCCTGCTTGGCCTGCTCGTCGTGTTCGACCTCCGTGGCTCTGGTCAGCAGCTCGCCCACAGTGGTCGGCGGGTTGCCTCGCAGGTGGCAGCGGATAGTCGCGTTCAGTGACTCCGTGATCAAGGTCACTAGCTCCTCCTCGGTGGCCTCAGGAAGCAGACGACGAGCTAGGAGGTTACGTTTTTCAATGAAAGTACTCACATCCTCCTTTTCGCCTTGGGCCTGTCCGTAGAGTTTGGCCTTGAGTCGGAGTCGAAGCTGCGATGAGTCAAAGCGGGACAGGAACAGCTCGGTGAAACGGGTCCAGTCGACAGCCAGGTTCTTGTAGCAGGACCACCACTTCTCGGCGTCACCCTTGAGTGCGCGTTCGGCCACTTGCACCTTGAAGGCCTCCTCGGTCCCGAGGCGCCGGAAGTGCTCCGTACACTTCGTGATGAACTTCGCTGGGTCCTCGTGCTCCGCACCA
This sequence comes from Eretmocerus hayati, assembly GCA_029851415.1. NCBI lineage: Eukaryota > Metazoa > Arthropoda > Insecta > Hymenoptera > Aphelinidae > Eretmocerus > Eretmocerus hayati. The sequence goes on from CM056741.1 coordinate 11,793,224, forward strand.
GTGAAGTCCGGAGGGTTGAGGGGCGTGCCAGCGAGTTGACGGAACATCAGCCGGAGGTCGTCCATGGTGATCGCAGGTGGCTCCGGATTGGCCGCCGAAACGTCCGCTGCAGCTTCTGGAGCAACAAGTGAATTCGGATGAGTAGGTACCTGGTTGACGGAGGCGGGATCCGCCGGCTGCTGCTGCTGAGCTCCGGCTTGGGGATCTGCAGGGTCGTCGTATGGCACAGCAGGCGATGGTCCGGTCGGAGCAAGGTCCTTGCGGGATGTCCTCCGGCGTATAGGCAGCTGTGCTCCGTCCAGGAGGGACTCGAGCTCCTGCTCCGAGCCAAGGGACCGCTGACGTTGGTGGCGTGTCACGCGAGCGGTGCGCTCAAGCGAGACGGTGCGTTGTTGATCCAGTTGGGCGCCACTGGGTGTTTTCACACTCCCAGAAGTGCTTGCCGCTGTCTGCCGGGTCGTCCGGGTTGCAGGCGGCGTCCGGGGAAGACTGCTCATCAGGTCGCAGGTCCTAGCATCTCCTGATGCCGACGAAGTCCAAAAAGTCCCTCGTTGGCCCCACGTTGGGCGCCAAATGACGGGGCTCGGAATTCCGCTTGCGGGAAACCTCGTCAATGAGAGTGAAAATAAATTCACTCCCGCGTCTCGCTGGGCGGAGACGAGATAGTTGAGGGTTGAGCAGTCTTGTTTTGTTGAGTGGAGGCCTCAGCTTTCAACGCTCCGAGCAGCGCCAAGCGTTTGGCCTGTTGAAGTCCGTAGAGGTCTCGTCGGTGCTCCTCTTCGGAGCGGGGTACGTAGGTTTTGGAACGTCTCTGTCGTTGACTGGGACGGTCCATCCGTCCGGTCAAGGTGCGTGGGCGTCCTCACGACGTCGTTGAATTAGGGACGGGGTTAGGCACTCGAATAATTCTCACAGTTTCAAGATACAATTGCGACTCGGTACTCGAGGTGCGAAACACAAACGCTATGCACACTTGGTCACTCATGCCACCGGGGCAACTTGGTACGGTCGCGGCGGGGCACGTTGAGTCGGGTTCGTCGAGGCCACGGCTGGGCCGAGTGTCGTGGAGACAGCGTCGCGACGGCGAGCTGGAGAAGACTGATGATGACGGGCTTCGCGAGCGCGGTCTTATATACCCGTGGTCTGCCTATGTTTGTACGCTCCGGAAGCGTACAATCCTTATGCTCCATAAGATGTGTACGTCGTTTGAGCGTACATCCACATATGCGAGCACCTTCTTGTACGTCTCGGAGACGTACAATATTCTGTAACACATGCCGAGTGTACGCTGCGGAAGCGTACAATTCTTTCGATGTCGGATTAGTAATGCAAAGTGTACGTCGCGGAGACGTACACTGGTATCAAACCTACGCGGAAGGTGTACGCCCAAGAAGCGTACAGAATGGATCTAATGATTTATGACTCATTGGGTTGTACGCTCGGGGAGCGTACGAAAGTACACTGAGAGATTTATGGCCGGCATAACGCGGAGTTTGTACGCTGGAGGAGCGTACGGAATTTGCCTTAAAGATTTGAAATATACCCGAATGTACGCCCGAGCGGCGTACATAGGGTTCGTTACTTGATTTATAGCCTGGAACGGTGTTAGCGTGTACGCTTGGGAGGCGTACAAAAATGATTGAACAAATTCATATGTCGAGTGTACGTTCCGGCGGCGTACGGAATGCGTGCTGCATTAACGAGTTAGAATCATGTGGGAAAATTACATATTCGCGACGATCAAAAGAAAAATAAATGCGGGGGTATACCCACGTCACTTTTCATTCAAAAAATCTCACGAGGATGGAACATTTTCCCGTATTTGATTGATAGATAGCATTCCAGTAGCTATGACATGACTTAGCAAACTCGGTTAACCCACAGAAACCAAGACCATTGCAAAACGGGTAGATATATTGTTTTTCAATTTGATTGACTTCTGTGAAGGTTCCAATTCGGCGCAATCCACGTCAAATCTTATAGGACATTCAAAAACGTCGACTCCCAAAATAGTCACTTAGAGTGTCATGATGAGATTTTTCATCTTAACTTTGGCCATTCTCAAGTATACAAGGGGTGCATTCTTAGTCAAAAACGTGCTATCCACGCTACACCGTGGACTCAAAACCCGATCATAAATCCAGAAAACGCAGAATAGTGCTCGTACAGTAACGAGTCATTCTCCCAAATTCGAGAATTTTGTCATATGATAATTTGAAAAAAAAAACATCAAGGAATAATCTCAGGTAGGGCTCATAACAAGATGTTGAACCCCAGAGGGCCCACCAGGCGCCTATGGGTTAACATATTGAAAACCTCACTCTTGAGCTGGATAATAAGTCAGAAAAAAAAATTCACCCAGTAGCATCGAATCATTCAGGAATTCGAATCATCAACATAGGGTGCAAAAATTCTCTAACGATTTCTGGAAAAAAACTTCGTGACTTTCAAGCCTCTCTACTGATCACAAAAATCGACTCGAGACACGCATCGAATGCACACGTGACGCACGATAACCTCATTGCAAATCTTGAATTCTCAAGACACCCAGCGTCGCGCGAAATTCAAAAGTTCACAGGCAATCACCGATTCCAAGCAATACGATGCATCTTCGATACTATTCTATTACCTGCCTTACCGCGAAAAAGATGCAATGGATTTATTTTCTGCTCTCTGCACATTCAACACTCAATCCTTCTATATCTCTATTCTACTCCAGTCGCATCTTCTTCTCATGTCTCATACCCAACTGCAACTGCAAGCTCTTCGTATACAGTAAAGTTACGTTATATATACGTACGCAGAAGAGCTTGCATGCTTCGAAAATATCTTTATTCTCAAGAGTCGATACTCTTTTCCGAATGTGACTGGTGAAATTCAAGATTTTCATCTCTCTTTTCGATAGAAAAGGGTGAGATAGAGGAGGATACACTCTAGGGAATGGCTGCATATATCGTTGATTGTCGTATTCGATATCGTCGAGGAGTTGAAGCATCGTAACGCCACCCGCCATGCCGTATCGATGCGATTTTTCACGAGGCATGGATATATATTATTCGGCTACAAAGACTTCCATACGTATCATCGTGATGGCATATCCTTCTCGCTTTTCGACATTCGTCTTCACGAGCATCTTCCGATTTGCATTCAACGAAAATAGAATACATCCGACGCTGTCTTGGAATCGTAATACTAGGAAACTCTTGCAAGCTCACTAAGCTCTCTTTCTTCAAATTTCTGTAAGCAGCTCTCATTTTCGTAGCATCCGGGCGCCGATTTGTTGATAGGGTGGAGGACAATTTTTTCATTCGAACACGAGTTTTGATATGAGACTGTGAAATAGAATTACTCTCAAGGAGAGTTTCTCTAGGTATAGAAAGTTTCGAATCAAATCCCACCCAAGATTAGGATTTAGCAAGTGTGGGAATGATTTGCTATGAAACAGAGTATGTACCTGAGATAATCCGGCCCAATAAACATGGAAATCAACTCCAAAATATTCAGCAAAGTTCTTGCGTTGGATGGTCTGATGAGTAGTCGCCAATTTTGCATTATTTCTGTCTCCGACCGTTATTATTATTCCGACTTCCGATCATTTGGTGCATCTCATTCTAAGATTCTCAATTATCTCGGGCAGGGATAGTATTCTTGTGAGGTGTGATTTGAGGTACCTCTAGAATGGTTCTCCAAGAAGAATCGAAATCCTTCGTCGGTGGATGCTGAAATGGAGTCATTTTTTGCATGTTTTCATAGAAAACTATGTGAAAACTCGTCTTTTTCCAGCTTCATCCGCTTCTTTCGTAGTATTCCTGTGAGTCCAAAAATAGAATAGGTTTGCCGAAGAACGTGGAGAAGGATTTTTTGTAAGATTATGAAAGATTCTTGGAATAATCTTCTGACATTCATTGGAGAACTTATTCCACCCAAGGTAATTGCAGAAATTCGAGGGAACAATGCAAGAAATTGATGAATGTTTTTCTTCTATCTGAGAATCTAGCAGCGGATGTTTCCGGTCATTTGATAAGTGAAAGCTCTCGTAGATCTTCAAAGAAATTGACACAGTATTATTCTACACATTCTGCAATAAAACTCATTCATCCCGAGCTGGCCCGGAAGAATCACGTAAAAGAATGAAAGAGTGAGAAATTGAGTTCATTTCAAAATTCACCGACGGGAGATTCTGACTCTCTCTGGAAGATGATCTGCGGAGCACTGTAAATCACACTCCACAGGAAGAGTCATTCCCCGTAAACCTCCAACTTTCCCACTTTTCCGACTCACCGTGTCATATGAGGAACAAATTTAACACGGAGAGGTAAACTGAATAACGAAATGGACGACTCGGTCCAAATTGTTAAACGTGCAAATCCTCGATAAGGACTAAAACCGAAAATTTCGAGAATAATCAAAGGCCAAAACTTGCATTCCTGAGAAAAAATCCATCCAAAAATTTCTCGTCAATGATGAGAATCAAAATTGAGATTGATAGATTGGAAAAATTGTCCACCATATCTAATCGAGCGTGTCGCGTATAAATAGTACACATTGCAAAAAATGCCTCGCAGCCGTGACGTACAAGAAAATAACTCCGCGGCAGCAGCAGCAGATGACGCAGACGACGCAGAAACAGAGGCCAAATCAAGCACCCGAAAGCTCACCCCATCCGATTCGAAAGCAACAGAAGCAACAGCAGCAGCAGCAGAGCCAGCAGAACCAGTGCAGGTCCAACGTGTCTCGTAAGCGCAAAAAACCCGGCGCAGGTACATATATCTGTATAAACTATCACATGGATACCATGCTTTCCGGCTATCGTGGTGTTGGGTTCCTTCAGGTTTGGCTTTTTTCTATATGCACACAGACACGAAAGTGAAGGTAGCCGGTCTCTCGTGAGCTTTTGCCTCGACTAACAATGACCCAAGCGCAAGCTCTGGACACTGTATGGGGCTTAACTCGGTATATAGAGGCCATTGTTTTCACACGACGCGTGGCAGTGGTGGGATTGCCGCATTACGAATTCGCTCGCTCTTGACTTCTTTTTTAGCACTGCACATACAACTATATGTAGTTATATAACCCTTTTGCCTATCTCACCTACCGAGCTTTACTCGCTCTCGTTTTCTTCTCTGCATGTGCGAGCTTCGGATGTAGTTTATCGTATTATTTTGGCTACTCGCTGGGATATAGAGATCTCAACTTGGTTTGAATGTGCTGCTGCAATGGTACATGGATTCAGGAATCAAATGAGATCCAGCTAATGATGAAGGAGGTAAGAAATGGTTTTTTGGTGATACTTTGGTCCTTGTTTTCACATTCTAATATGGATTTTTGTCTTGTTGAATTTATCCTTGCACTTATTTTCACGGAACTCATTTATTATTCTAAGATCACGAATTTTTTCAAAAGGGTGGAACGATGTATCGAAATAGACTAACAGCCATCTCATTCTCATTCTAAAATTATTGATAGTAAGTACGCTACTCTTACCAATTTCTTAAGAATTGAAAGATCGAGAAGATATTGGACTAAGATTTTCCTTTGTTGACAGAGAATTTATGACTATCAAGGTTCCATTATTGATTAGTTTTCATTCGTCCTTTGATAAAATCTTTGAAGACCCTAGAGATGTGGATCGCTATCAATGCCCCCAGAATAGGATGGTAGAACTTTTGTTCAATGATGCCCTTTCAACTCCAAAATCTAACGTTATCTCAGCAAGACTCAATCCAGAAAATTTTCTTCAGTCGTGTATTTTTATTACTGCATGATTGTCTTTATGCACAATCCTGAACTTTGTTTTGCTTTACAATTGTCCTTCATAGTATCTGGCATGATGGAGTAATTGCACAAATACACACCACACTTTCACTCAGTATTACTGGAGAATGTCTCACAAGGAGATGTTACAGAATAAAAATGGGGACTTTACTGGTGGAATTAATCCATCAACAGATAGACGATATAGGGATATTTGGTATTTTGTGAGAATCTGAGGCATGGGTGATTCAGATATAATGGTGATGGTTCGGTAAAAGATTCACACATACTCAGGTGGTGGGCGTATGATTCATCATCATGTTGTAGAAGATTCAATAGGATTAAGACGAACTATGACTGATTCATGATATGAATGAATTTGTCCACAGGTTATCCTCATTCGCTTGAGATCATTTCCTTCATTGAGATTCTTCTTTCAATTCCAGATCCTAGCCAGACTGCGAACAGCAATCACATGGACAACATTTCAGAGGGTCTGTCGGAGCCGGAAACGAAAACGTTCTACGAGAACCTGCCTTTCCACGGTATCCAGTCACCACCAAATAAGGTAAGGGATTACAATTCATGCATTTTTGTGTAAGAAATTTGACAAACTTTTCCATAGCATGCACGTATATGTGTATTCATCGCTTGAATTTTTCATGGATATGATCATTAATCATTGTATTTACTCATACACTCTAGCAAAGTAATGAATGACCAAGAATAGCGAACCACATAAAGCATTTTCTTTTGTCCTACATCTAATCTCGCGAGAAATTGCGATGGAGAATAGTGAAAATTCTATTCACTGAATGCAGATAACTCTACACAGTATCGGAAGCAATCACACTTGAAACGATATGATCAAAATAAGACACGATCGTTGCCATGCGCAGATCATGAACTCGAAACTACAATTTCAAACAGACATGAGATGTTGCCATGACGACATACCGGCATAAAACCTAGGGACATAAGCCGACCAATTCCATAGACAAAGATTCATTAACACTACTAAGAAGCTAGATCACCTTGGCTAGATCGCTGCGAGACTCGATTTTCCATGATCCCCCTTGCGTGGAATTCTCAAACAAGCTCAATAAGAAACTCTCAACAGAACCACAGCTTCAAGAGCCTATATCTAGACCTTCTCACGCCCAAACCACTCACAAAATCCATGATTCCTCAAAACTTGTCTCCATCACCCAAAACACTTGAGGTCATGAGTGATGCATTACACTCTAGAAATTGCAAAAAACTGTAAAGCAACGAAGCCTTTTCTCAGGTACTCAAAAACCAGTTCCCCCCCCCCCCCCCCCCATTCTCCACGAGCCCCTAGATTTTTATGGTAACTGCTCTCGATTACCGCCTGTCGTTCTGTACTTCGTAGCAGACCAAGCCTACTTCTGTTCTGAAATCCCGACGCGACGAAGTAAAAAAGTGCACACATTGTGAAGCTTAGTAGGCGTGAGGTGGCTGAAGTACAAGTTTTACTCCACTGTATAGTTTGAGCTGAAAGTACGGAACGAATGTTGAGTGGTTCTGCGAAGACCGATTAGCGTACGTATGGATATGTATGTGAGGAAAAAGCTCCGTGCGATCGATAGATGCACGTGAGTGCGCTACCATCATCGTCTACCAAGCGGAAAAAGACTTCCATATTTGAGGCGACAAAAGTAGAGCCGCAGAATTCGAGATGATTTTTTTGCGCGCGATTTTTCATCGAATTATTCCTCTGTTGATTTTCCAGGGCTGAGGAGTTTGGATTTGGTGAGAACGTAGAATTACAATTTTGAAGCAATTTTTGTGTGAAGTTGATTCGTTCTAGTACTGCAGAGGGATGGTATTTTTTCCCGAAATTCGATATAGCGAAGGAAACAAATAATATGTGGAAAATCACGAAACTCTATTAAAACAAGATAGAACTCGAGAATCCGCACAAATTCGGCCTCATATTTCGAGACTCAAGAACTTGTAGCTCTTTTATTTGAGGCCTTAGAGAACGAAGACCTCCTGAGGTTAACAAAGAATGGCAGTAGTACAAGTTTCATTCGATTGAGTGGAGAAAATTTAGTGAGTCTAATTCTCCTAGAAACAGATGCGGGATCACGAAGATTGGAAGTATATCGGATGTACAAGAAATCTCGATCCTAATCTTCAAATTCATAGTGGTTAGGAATATACAGGTGCCAAAGATGTACGTAAGCGTCCCCCCCCCCCCTTTTCAGAAGCTCTCGGGAATCGTGCAAGACCTTGGATGTTTCAGGCAGAGATTGATAATTGTTCACGTTCTTCCAGACTCCGGAGTCAGAAATAGTAGGTGTTTCCATCCGACGAAACTGAGTTGACCTCCGAATAATCTCCAAGGTCATTCGGTGGTCACAACCAAGGTTACCGTTAGGAGTCCGCCTCAGAATGGAGGGGCACGTGTTCCGAGATTCCTTCTTGATTCCCACCCGTTCCTGAAAGACGAAGGGTACTCATTTTTCGCATACCCTGTAGATACAAGCAGTTTATATACATAGTTTATGAAATCTCACTCCAAAAATTCCAACTTTCTCCTCCAGAATTCACTAGATCCCATTTCTATTTCGAAAATTGAGAAGGAATTCAGAAGATGGGCGTACCTGAAGTCGGGACAATCATAGCATTTTTCATAAGCAGTCACGATTTCATGAATCAAAACGGGTCAAATTTGTTATTGCTACACGAATCTGACTCGAATAATAATGTCGGTTTCACAATCTTCAACTCCTCACCAATCCACCATCTCGTGCTGTGTGATTCTCTTGAATCTAATAAAATGCCGGCTCCAGGAAAATAGAATGAGATCAAGATGATGATACTCGCAATTCTCCCTCCATGAATTGACCAAAGTAAGATGGGTCAATGGCCTAAGTCAGATCATTTCACTATCCTTGATTATACACTTTTACGGATGCGATCCTTGAATTCGATCTTTCAATGATACCTGGCCGCCACGTGCCTGCACGCCTTTTCTTCTACAAATATGAGCGCACTCTCGCCTTCAAACAACACTCCTTGGAAAAATGCACAATAATCCATCAATTACCAACCAACACCGACCAAGTTCACCAACCATACGGTCATAACCTAAAAACGTCTCCCCGTCCCTATCCCTCGTTCTCGCTCCACTGCTCCTGTACACATGCACCACTTCATACTCATCTACAGTGATCCACACGCACGTGGTGCACCACACATTCAGAAATCTCTACCCTAACTACGAATAACGTCGGGACAGCCTCTCACCGCTGAGGCTAATAAGTGGCACGCTCACGCCACTCGAACGCACCCACCATCTCTCAAATACACCATCCTCGAGTCAACCAAACCCTTTTCTTTTCAACCCTATATGAAACCTCCCACGCAGACGTCGCACCCAACTACCACTAGTTACATCTCTATCTATATATATATATATATCGTCTCGTTCGAGTGGCACTCATTTTCTCCACGCTTGCAGACTTTCTAACCCTTACATCATACCTCATATACCAAGGGTTGTAAGGGCTTCAGAATTGTATATACCTGATAAATCCAGACTCGCACATGGGTGGGAATGTATTGTACTTTCTCACCGCTACAGCAATCGATTGGGGTAATTGGAATGCTTCGGCACGCAATCGTGAGAAAAACTCGACGATCTTTTTTTTTTGCTCAGTAGTAGTAACTAGTAGTAGTAGCTCACTCTAGTGGTAAATTTTTTTCCAACCCCGCAAACGTCTATCCAATTCGTTGAAAAATCTTTATTTGCGCGCGCTAGGCTGAAATTTTCAATATCGGTATCGGCAATCAATTCCACTCTGTGTGCCTCAACCCCGGAAGTAGTAGTCGAAGTAGTACAGCTCGACGTATGTGCAGCCGGGCTTAATTGTTTTTTTTTTGTGTGGTAGCTACTCTCACTCGATGCATTCTGAATTTCCTCATCGGGTAGAATTTGTTTCCTGCATGTACACCCGCACAGTATAGTCACGACGAGTTTCAGTGCGCCCCAAAAGTTATTCAACCAAGTTTTTTGTGGCCATTCTCAATTTGTTGGAGAACTATTTTAGAGACTGGTCGATATCACCCACCGTTGTCGTCCTCCACATAAAATTCATTTTCTCTATCCAAAAGGTTGCTCGATTCGATTCCCTCAAAATTTGATGAAATATTTCGTTGGAGAAGTTTCAAATCTGTCCAACTAGTATCATTCAATTACGTTATTAATCCATTGGAAATTCTGAATTTGTGTGTGGATGTTGGTGTGTAGAGGTAGAGGAGTAAAACTGGAAACTCGTTAGGCTCGGCTGGTAGTAGAACGGTACAATAAATTTCCATGTTCAGAGATAATTCAATTTGTTAGTAAACCAACTTGTCGGCTTTGAGTATTATTAGTCACGCCACTCGAACTCGGAACAATACCCAAAGCAAATTTGTATAGTGCTCTAACTCACTTTTATGCACTTTGTTTGGGTGTATTCTCAAAAGGTGCAGATGTGTGAGGATGAGCAACGAATCGCACCCTAGTCGCGTGTTCTTCTTTATCTGTGCAAGGTCTGAAAAACTTTAAATCTCGTTTGCATGTTTTTTGCTCTATACGGGCAATCCGATATCCTTCATCGACAAGGGTAATACTCAAATTTCCTCCCACATATGGAAGATGGTGTAAGACGTTATGATGAATGTGTGTCCAATGTTTCAAGCTTTCATGGACGGGATTTCCAGAATCCATCATGAAAAATTCTAATCCTCGGTAGCTCAAAAGTATTTTCAGGAATCATCCAATGAAATAGATCCCATGTAGAGCCCATGTAGATTTCCGAGGAAAAATTTCAGCTCCCGATTTTGAGGAAACAACCGCGAGGCTCAGCGAAAAATTGTGGAAAAAAATTCCATTACTCGAATCCAGTGAACACGAGTCTTATCTCGATCTGTATGAAGATGAAGATCAATTACCGGGTTCGTCTATAGAAAGTTTTTCAGACTGGTTTCTCACAAATATTCGAGAATACAGCTGTTTATATTCATTATCCCCAAAAGCTGGTATATTGAATTTTTGACAGAACTGTTTCCTCAACCAAAGTTTTGTATGCAGCTGACTAATTCGCCGAGCATGAGATAGAAGATAGAAACGATTCCTCCATTCCCGAAAAACTAGGATCAAGTTCTTTCAAGTTTAATCGATGATACGTTCACCTTCCATAAATATGTGCTGTTTTCAATCATATGATATGGAATGACATTGCTTTAGTATGTATTTAATGTTGTAATTATGCAACTTTGGCTATTTTACTCTCCATCAAAATGTGTCGATACAGCACGATAAATACTGAGCAATCCGAAAGTTTACATTGACCGCTTGCAAACTTTGACGTAGGTGATTAGCGAAATTACCTGACGAGGTTGGATATACAAAACTTTCTCAAACTTTCCGGCTGATTCAATCACGATACACTCAATACTGCACGATAGTTACGTCGAAGTTTGCCTCAAACAGGCCATGAATCGGCTATACAAAGAGGACGTCGAAATTTCCCGCTTTCATGTGGTTGAATCATTTTTGGAGCTCTGACGCTCGCACGTACTGATCAAACATTGATTTATAAATAGATTCTCTATCAAATATTAAGGATCAAGACTATCGAGATATTTTCTTGTAGAATTTACTGCTCGGCAGAGTCATTAACTTGTTCACTACACAATTATCATTCATCCTATTGGGATGTACTTCGGAAGTAAGAAAAGGAATAAATGTAAAAGGAGTTAGATTTTCAAATATTCTCCATTCTTTATTCCTCTTCCCTTCATGATTTTATACTGAGCCTCTATCTTTGGTCCATCATATTCCCCATATTGACAGGAATCCTTCAAAGACTTTTCAAATAGATAATTTTGTTGTATAAAAGGGAATAAGCACAGACTAAAGAAAATCGATCCGGTCCGATGTGTTGGAATCCACAGTTAACGGGTCAATATTACTCCTAGTTCTCAACAGATTTTGCAGGATCATCGAAATGACAACACCTCGATAATGTTCTTAAACATTATTGCACTGTTGTTCTCTTGCGCTTATGCTCTCGATTTAACCCCACTGCCAAAATTCTCTGTCCTTGCAAAATCTTGCAGTATCACAACGGAACGTCTTCGCCTATTATCAACCTATGTTTCAAAATCTTCGTGGTCGTGAAAATCTTTCAATCTTAGGGCAAGTTTGTGTCATCATCAATTCTCCCATCTCGCGAATCACTCTGACTATCAACGAGACCATTCCAAACAATTTCACAATACTTTGTCGATTGATCACGTCATGTACAGTTCCGTGTTGGGGCTTCAGGTGTTTTGAGTCATTTTGGACTGGAATTTGATTGATTTTGCATATCTGTTATCAAACGGTCGGATGCATTTCCTAAAATATCACGAAATAGTATCCTTTCCAACCGAGATAACAAATTCGTCTCGTGTATAACCTCGACTTTCAACTACCGTTATGAATTTCCTTACCCATCAAAATTCCTCCCATCCTAACCTAACTGATCCATCAGAATCAAAATCCTATCCATCTTTCATCAAATTCTCATTCCTTTCTGGATGTCTGAAGTCAATAAACTCATGATACCCTCGAATTTGTTCCATCATCAGAATCATCTCCATGATCAATCGAGTTAGATTCCATTTTTTCCTCTAACAACTCCCCCATCTCCATAACATCTGAAAAACAGTCAATCCCCTTAAAATCGTCAACACGAAAAATTCGAATATGAAAGTCATAAAGCCTAAATTTCAAGTGCTACCATGAACCCATAATCCACTGGCTTCGAATAAGGTATTTGTGCACCCCATTATATAACATAGCAGGAGCAGTTCACTGATGTGGAGTACACACTCTCCATAGCACACGTGCAGAAAAGGAGCGTGCGTAGTATAATGAGGAAGAGAACGCGTCTCGCGTCCTCCAACAATCTAGCTTCGCAATTCCAATATTCATAAAGCTCGCTCCAGCGACTCCCATTACACACACACACACACACACACACACACACACACACTCATAATTCCCCAACCCTTGACAAAAAAAAAACCTTTACACAGAAGCACGTCAATCTAGAATTTACCTCGGGCAATATTCCAGTAAAAAATTACTCAAAATTCCTTAATTCGTGCTGGCTTTTTATCAAGCACACTGGTCTCATTTCTTCTGTCTAAAAATTTATTCAATAATTCTGTGTGGTTCGCTATTCAGGTACATATACATCAACCTCCTTCCTCACCCCTCATCGCTCTTCTTCTCAGGATTTGATTTTACACCTCGGTCGGTAATGTCAATCTCTAGAGGTATCCAGTTTATCCGAGATCATATACTGTCCAAACAGTGGACTTGATTGGCTTGAATTCACACAATAAACAAAATTGAACACTTCTCGAGGAGATAGAGCTTCAATATACACAGGCATTGGATACTCAATGATACTGAGGAAGAAGAGATGAGGGAAGTGAGATCGGAGAACCGCATACAGCTTCAACAATGACAATCCATGTAAATAGCCCAACATAGCATGGCGTGAGTGTGTACGTGTGTGTGTGAGTGTGTATGAGAGTGTTATTCAAGTGCCATCAGTTGGACGTTCGTTTGTGCCAATTAACCAAACTCACATGCGAAAGCTCAACAATTCCAATACAGACACACACTCATATGCACACATAAATAGATACAGAGCTTGCAGAGCTTGCAATACCCCCATCTACTGCATGGTCACGGTTATTATCGTGAAGCGCGCCAGGCAAAATGCAATCATCCGTAGCTAATGGCACTCTTGAGGCCCCCCCCTCCCTCCCTTCACAATATACGAATTGCTCAAGCCTCGCTTTATGTATGTGCGTCGTCGTCTCTGCTCTCTCGTGAGCTTTGCAAGCTCGTCTTTTTCTTTCTTTTTTTTCCCTATTTGAATAAATAGGGATGTATGAAATGGATACATACCCTGCTGCAACGAGGATTAGCACACGACAGCCGCTTCTGCATTTGATTCCACAGAGTAAGCTTTGAGCATCGCAGATTATCTGGATATGATATCGTGAACGTTTACATTTGGATGGAATCTGATTGTGAAATTTTGATGGCTCGATATTTGTGCTAACATTGCGTGTTAAAATATGTGTAATTAACGTATTGATAAATGCTTTGGTTTGGAATGAAGGTATTTCATGATTGTGGATATTTCCGTGTGATGATTGAACTTTAAATAAATTTGAGAGAATTCAAATATTGCAATCAGAATAGTTACGTTAATGGACAGGTAATACAGTTCAATTCTTCGATGAATTTTATCGACATGGTGGAGGCACGGATATCGTAACGGTTGCCGAGTGGATTGAAAAGTCAAGTTTGTTGATTATATCAGACGGTACTGGTCGTGGTGGTAGTGAGATGAAAGAGGGTGAGTGTGATGAACAGCCCCGGATACCGAATCACTTTTCATTCATTTCTCAAATTACTTTCATGATTGTCTGCATTCGTAATTTTGTTATAAAGCCATCAAAAGTTCAAAACTTAATAAATCTCAGATTGTATGATTAGGGAAATTTAATTTCAGACCCTCGTGCATTTTGAAACAATTCCGTTGGCGTAACTTTGGTATTTACGCTATCAAGGGTTAGTGTGAATAATCATTTTACAAAATTTCCATGTAATAATCCTGATTTTGTGGTTGTTTAGAATGAAAATTTGATTGCTTCAGAAAGCTCGTTGATGGATTAATCCAACTTGTTTTCTATTTCATCCTCAAAATGTGCATGAATAAAAGTTTAGGGATCCAACCGTATTAGATTAATTCTTTTTCAACTGATTACTCATGAGAAAGTACGACATGAGTTTTGGTTTCATGATTTCGAAACAAATTTTAGTTCAAATACCTGCGATGCAAAACAGTATGTACATGAAATATCCTCAATAGCAGCGAGTAGTACTGAAGGATCGAAATTCTTGAATGGTAAACAACTAAACCCAGAATATCAGATCAACAAATCAGAATATGGGAAGCTCACGCTGAAGTTTCTATTGAGAGTCGACCATTCTAGTATTTTTATCTAATAATTACCGTTGATTATAATCAAATTTCAAGATCACAAGCTGATCATTCTTGATTCATTTTTGTTGCTTCAGTTCACAAGATTCTGACAAAACATGATGATTGACACGTCACAACTTCACAGACTAATACTTCTCGGCATTGTGAGGTTAGGATCATAATATTTCAGAGCAAATAGATATCTTCGGATTACGCTCATTAACTTTCATGAATCCACGTGGACCTATTAACAATACTATTCGTGCAACATGAAAAAAAAATGACTCCGAATTCAGTCATCCTTGCCACCATCTCAAATGAAATCCTTCACGTGCATCCGAAATGAGATAATAATGAATACCAGAACGAGCTCCAGAAAGGACCAAATAATTTTGCATCCATAGAATTCCAACATCGCGTCGAGCGCAACAGCCGTAGCAATATCCGGCAGTTCCCGCGTTCTCTCCACGAGTCTAATGATAATTTGTCGTCGGGACACCATATATATATATATATATATATATATATATATATTTACCAACCAACTCACTACCACTACCAGCCAGTCTGATTTGCGATATCGGGTCGCGCTTCTCTGCATTGTTACAAAACTACCCCTCCACCCACTCACACAACCACCAAGCCGAGAGTTATAATAGGGTCACCTCAGTAAGGGTGTCTGTGTATCCGTTCATCCTCCTCGTTACATTATACACACAAAGATTCAGTGAGAAAGTCCGTTGTATGAGATAGTGAGTAATTTTCACGAGAGCATCAGGTAAGACTACTACTCATCACGTACATAATTACAGGTCGCTGTGAAAATGCATCCGACGCGGCTTTTCAACACTTCCTGCATACACACACACACACACACACATACATATACATAGACATGTGGGTAGACGCTAGGATGCACTCACACAATTATTTTGTATAACTAGTCCACGAAACCGTGAACCTCACAAATAAGAGAAGGAGTATAGAATGTGATGGCTGTTGTGAAGCAGGGAGAAAGAGGACAACTTGGTTGAGAGACTCTGGCGTTCCTGATGGTATATGAAAAGCTCTGGTGGTCCCTAATCACAACCGAGTGAAAGACCATTTTGTTCGCTATGAATAGTAATGTTGGACGACTCGTGAGCGCGATTACGTGGCCATCATACCTTTACCGACAACGACTATAATACGAGTCGCAGAGCAATGAGGAAATGCAGAGAAGGGAAAAAACACATTTCATCGAGGGTACATGACCGGAGTTGGTGAGCGCCAACTATGACATCCGAGAGGTGCATGTATGAAACTTTTTCATACAATGTTGCTGCACTATCGAGTTTTTTGTTTCTATCAGTACGCTGATTCTGATCATTTTTGTCCAATTTTGCTTGGCTATCGTTGCTACGTTACGCATTCAGATTTGGATATTGCTTCATTGACTCAGCCGGATACCGATTTTATTTTTACCATCCAATATCAAATCATACAATATTCTGGTCTCTTGGTGGACACAGACGGTGAACTTTTTTGAAAGAAATTGTCGAGGAATCATTGAAAATCCCAGTTAAAAGTGACCATTGTCATCGAAATACGATCACGAGTAGAATACTGAGCTCTGAATACATGATGAGTTACGATAAACTAGTTAACTTCTTCTTCGAACCGAGAACGAGCGTTTATGTTGCACAATTGAAGAGTAAGGCTGATTTTCCACGATGGCGATTCGTCGCAGCGACGCCGCGAGATTGCTGCAATTTTCATGCAAGCAAAATTCAAAATCTTGCTTACGGATGAGGTAATCTGAGATAGAAATCGAGTGACTCCGAAAAACCCACTCGTTGAAAATTGTTCCTCCCTATCTCCTTGAGTGTGCTGAGTACAAATACGATCTCTGTTCCCATCTGAAGGCGAAGAAAACATCTAAAAATCACATTTGAATCCGGAAATGAGGCGTTCTGCCTTCAAAGTCGATTTCACGCATTTTCTCCGCCGATGGGAGGAAATGAAGTTCATATTCGTGTTCAGCATCCTCAAAAACATTAGACAGAACAATTTTCAACCAATGCGTCTTCCGGAGTCACTGAATTTCCATCTTAGGTTAGCTCGATGAGCTAGATTTTGAATTTCGCGCGCATGGAAATTGCACCAATCTCGCGACGTCGCGACGACGAATTAACACCGTGAAAAAGCAGCCTAAATTAAATGGAAATCTGTCAGCCCCTACTCATCTCATAAGTAATAGCAGTGAAATTACACTTTTTCAGCATGCAAATATGCAAAATTCATAGCATCGATCCATTTTTAGTCAAATTTCTACACCCAATAGGTAATGAGCTAAATTTTTTTTCTCAAATTCATCATTCCTCCCAAGTGCGAAACGATCTTCTTCTCAGTATTCTGAAAATTTAATGAAACAGTTACTGTTCTTAGTATTTACTAGAAAAACTTTACAAATTTACATTCGGGGATAACAAAATTCGCTCCACGCCAGAATTCGGAGAATTTGAACATATCCCCTTCACCAACCGTACATTATACGAAACGAATCCATACATCCTCTCAGAGAGAAGCGAATCTCTTCTTTTGGATGAGTTACGTTGAATATTTAGAGTGGCTGAAAAAGATTACCGTGTACACGCTGTTTCAGAATAATTTCCATGAAAAAAGAGGACACGAGTAGCAGCAGCATGGCTCGGAGGTACAGTATATGTTGCTTGGTTCAGAAAACCTGTTGGGTAGACACGCATCCAATTAGCGTCCGTAACTTTACCGGGGAAAAGACTTGCGCAAAAGTTGAGCTCACGCAAATTGAAGTTTACGATGTAACGATGCACTAGTTAGACACTTTACAAAGTCGGATCTTTTCATGAATTAACAAGAAATTTCCGGTGTAAGCTGCTGAAACATATTAAGTTGGAAATAGAGAGAGAGCCAGCGATAGGGTAATTTGGAAGTGCTCCTTCACAGGCACTGAATCCATTGGAATAAATTACGATTCGTTGGGTAGCTAACCTACAAAGACAACCCTCAGCATCTTCAAAACTTGCGATTCGAAACTACCTTGAATAACGATCAAGAGATCACTCAGCAATTTATCAGTCCAACCAACTCGAAAACTCCAGAGTCTCTCAAACCTCGATAAGGTCTCTCTTCTGTTCCAACCTAACCTCACATTTTAGTTGAGGTACCTCGCTATCAACATAAAGGTCAGTATGAAATGTATCCACTACATCAGCATGCTTTTATATGTGTCTTACAGTCCCGCACAAACCCGAAATGCACATTCCGCTGCCCATTTGGGCTGCACTCTAGTAGTGGCTTCAGTGGCGCCATCTCAGCAACCTCATCCCGTGCAGCCAGTGTCTGCGGTGGTGAAACAGCATACGCAAGTTCAGGCTACGAATCTTCTTCAGCTAGAAGTCACCTGGGACCACACTACAGTGAACACAATATGCCAAGAGCAAATTCTCCTGAACCAAGATACAACAGTTTGAAACCTCGAAGCCGCAAACAGCGCCATACTCAGTTTTATTCTTTGAGGTTATGTCGAAGACATCATGAACCTCGTGGAAACATTAGAAACTTTGAGTTGTTTGCCATACCGATATGTTATGGTTCTGGAAGTCAGCATAATTCTACAGGGACTTTGTGCCCTCACAAGAGTTTGAGTACAAGTTCGTTAGCTTCGGGTTCGACGAGTGTAGGTGGCGCTTCGAGGCAAAGCAGTAGAGCTGGAGATGAGACGCCTCCAACGTTAGTTCCTAGAGGTACTGGAAGAAGTCGAGATCCAAGCGAGCATACTTACCAGAACGTGCCGTCGCCTGTGTTCCCCACGGCTGAGGCTAAGGTGTGATTCAGGTTCATTGATGATGAATCTTTGAGTGGAGGGAAATTCCTAAGTGTTCCGTGTTTCATGATAGTTTTCTGGAGATAAGGTTGAATCGGGATAGCTGATGTCAGAGGGACTGCAGTGATCAAAGTGATGACAGGATTATAATGGGCGTCTGAAGGATGTTTTAAATTTGCCATGCTCGGAGCCAGTTTCGCTTATCACCATATTCGTATCGAATTCATCCTTCAAAAGAATGAACAGAGTGAATCAGTTCTCAGATTTTTGAGTTACCTCCGGCTGGATGGATTCGCTATTTCCTTAGAGAATTAAGGGCATGTGGAAGCCAACTTTTACCGACATCACGAATCACCCAATTATCGATTTTTTACACGAGTTACATGTAATAACTCAAAAAAGTAGTACCAGACAAGTGGAGATAAGGGTCAGACCTATCGTTTATAAGAAAAGAAATGAGTGGATTGAGTGAGAATTGCAATTACAGGATTTATACTGCCGAAAAGTGTTGACGGATTTTCGACAAGATTCTTCACGAGTATAAACGCCATCGCGACATTTCTCACTCAATTGACTCAAACCTTTCTTTAAACGATAGATCTGACCCTAATCTCCACTTGTCTGGTACTAATTTTTTCGAAATTGACTTCAAAACATTTAAAAAATCATCAAAAAATAATATATTGTTTGGGAAATCTGCAGAACTGTGGTTTTGGCCACTTTCTGCGGGAGTCGTAAGGTTGGGTTAGGTGCTCGACTGCACACAGCTGTTGTTTGTTGTTGTGGTGTACCCGAGGATAGTGGTATTTTGATGTTAGTGATGGGTCCTTATTGTGAAAGTGTCCGGCGCACGTACCTAGCTACCTACCTACCTACGCGCGCTCGCGGCGCCCGCATGAGCGCGCGTAGTATCGAGCTCTTCGGCAGTATAAATCCTGTAATTGCAATTCTCACTCAATCCACTCATTTCTTCTCTCAAACGATAGGTCTGACCCTTATCTCCACTTGTCTGGCATTACTTTTTTGAGTTATTACATGTAACTCGTGTAAAAAATCGATAATTGGGTGATTCGTGATGTCGATAAAAGTTGGCTTTCACATGCCCTTAATTTTCATATCAAAAGGCTCATTTTGATTATAACGCAATGAAGTTAGATTTCAAAACTCCTGACCATCTTTCCAGCTTACGAGTCTCTTGATTTGAAAAGATAGTCACTTCAATGTCATGACAGTGGTACATTTTGACGATCATTTGAAATCATTTAAAGTTTCGAATGGCACAACAAAATCACTCAAAGTCAGGGGAGAATTTTGGATACTTATTGGATGAAACGGAACACCTCAAGTTTCTCAAACCACCAGACTCCCGAAAACTGTCCTAGAAACCGACTCAAGTACAAAAATGACTAGGAATGTCTCTTCTCTTCAAAATATTGGATTTTTCACGTCGGACTGCGTTCTGACACTTCAAACCTCTTACCTCATCTAAGGCGATTGCGAAGCCGATTTGGTGAAAAGGCTCTTATAACAATCCAAACTGAAGCGCTGGAGCATACAGTCATTCTCTCAAGGCTTTGGATCTCCATCTTGCATTTCTGAGTAATGCTTCTCTCGCTCAATCTATTTCTATTTCGGTGGAAGGTTCCTATTATTTTCTATGCTTCTATGGATTTGGTACTTAATCTTGCATTCCTTGTTGAATCTGTTTTCCCCTCTTTGTGGAAAATTCTCACACCTTGTGTCTTCTATGCTTGCATGTATTTGGTACTCCATCTTAGATTTCTATCTCGATCTGTTTTTTTCTTTCTGGGAAAGGTTTCTGTTGACTCTTGCATTTCAACTTGTCCGTATGATTACATTTTTATCTTCTTAAGTATTCTTGAAGATTTCTCTCAAATCTGCTCAACAAGTTTGAGAAACTTTCACGTTATATGCGGGGTTGTTTTGGAATTCCTAGAAGCTCCGTAACTTTCTCCCCTTTCTGGAGAATTACGTAGAAAAACTTCAACTGATTCCTAATCAACCAGATATCTGAGACCAAAGATCAGTCTCAACTAATCAATTTTCAACCAAATTTTGGCTGATGTTGTTATCCAAATATGGGTCGAAAAATCTTGAATTGAGTCATCAACATCTTCTTTATTCCGACAGTCCATTACATCTTGAACCAATCTCCTTTGGGAGCAAATTTGAGCTTCCAATACACTACAAATATTAGGAGCTCAGTGAGTATTATATATCACAGTTTCACTACGTCTCAATGAATTCACCCGAGATTGGGCGAGTCATCATCTCCGCACACGGCACTATAGAACTTTATAACGTTCGCAGAGCCACAATTCTACCGAACAATCGTGAATTGTGCGAATAAGTGCCGCTAACGTTTAGCGAGAGAGAACTTGCTTCCTTCTCACAACGAGAAATCCGAGTTGTCGATTTTCCTCGACATTTTCGCTTCGCTTTATCACCTTTCCTCGTGGCGGTAACTCCACCCCTCTGTCCTATCCTCTACAGAAATGCCTGCATCGTAACCTCGAAATTGTCAGCAATTCCCGTTCACTCCTTTCTGAAATCTCACTCCCCACCTTCCCTATACCTGAACAACAACTCTGCTTTTCTCGATCTCTCTATGCACCATCATCCTTCCTTTTCTTTCTCTTCCACTGTTCCATTAACACTAGATATTCCTTGGTTTTCAACACACGACTGTATTGTAGGTAATTCCTATACGGATTGCACGACAATTTCATTATTGCACATATCGATCAATATTCTATTCGTCTCTTTCCTATATTTTTCTTCCATCCTCTTCTCTATTGTCGCCATTTTCATTTCTCTTTCTCTTTCATCGAGCATTACGCAAAACACATCTTGTGAAAATAAAATAAAGTGAGAAAGAGTTTGCGTTGTGCGTCGTCACGACGGCTTTATCTCTGACTTTATTGCAACTGTGCCTTTGGAACGTGATAGAAAAGAAAGAAAACGAGCTTCGCACAAGTCTAGAGTTAAAAGATAGTATAGAGTGTCTGAACGTTGGCCACGTGGTTCATGTAGATATATAAGCCATATATGAGCACGTACGAAAAATTTCACCCTTAGTAAATATACGAGCAGACTGAAAAAGTTTGAATGATGCCACTTTGTGAATGTTGCCCTCGGCTCTTTATAGCTTTCTGACTCAGTAAGGGAGTGAGAAAGATGTGGAAAAAGTATTGCAGAGTCTGAAGTTGGCTTAAAATTTATTCGCATCTCGCTTGAAAGAGAGATATCTAATCTCGAGACTATTTATGCCTTGGACGAGCGAGCTGGCAGTTTATATGGAGTGCGATGATTCACAAAGTGGGATCTTTCAAAGTTGAAAAATTTAGACTGCATCAGAATTCATCTTCATTGCAAAATTCATGCTAGACTGGTCTTTGATGAAGGAAAATCATTGATCATTTATACCTTTACCCGCGTATGCTATTTCACCAACTCATTTGAGTTGTTAAAAATTGTATCTATGTTCGTCACATATTAAAGGTCTTTCTCTGTACTAGGGCTACGACAAAGAGTGATCATTTGGTCTTTTTCTTCCCCCCCCCCTCTACTAGACGAAAAACCGATTCATGAGCGGTCAGTGCGCAGAAGGCAAAAATTTGACCTCATGTACCGAAAAGGAGGTGAAAAGAGTAGATCTATCACGCAGACTATATTGCGCATCAATCGGTTCTTCGTGGACATCTCAAGTGGTGGGAAAAAGCTAGAAGAAGAGCAAGTGAGCACTTTCCGCCGAGGTCCTTATAAAATGACTCGCACAATCAATCTTAGAAACGATTCTAGTTTTGTTAATGAGAAGGCATGTATGTCCACTCATAGTTGACCAGTGTAATTTTGAGTACGTCTAGCTCAACTTCTTATATTTGAGTTTTTTTCTTCACTTTACCATTTTTAGAGAGTCGAATTATTATTTTTACAAGAGATATGTATAAACTTAGAAAATCATCGAATTCATGCTCATATGCTTCATGTAGTTGGATGTATCGTGTTTTGCTGGATAGACAGTCAATGGAGTGATGCACAAGAGACGTTATCCATAGCAGTCACCACTTCACAAGTAAGTTTTGAGCTAGATATTATTGTATAATATTGCTCGTATAAATGTATCAGGGAATGCAATCATCAATAAATAGCTGTCTTGTATACACACATATTGCAATAGAAGTTACGTAGATTGTTGTTACTTATCAAATTTGATCGCATCCATCATTGATTTTCCATGTAAAATACAGTTAGAATTTTTTTGGTAGCAATCAGATATCTGAACGATCATTCAATTTTCGTGTAGATACTTTATAAAATCTGAGGTACTCGAATCACCTTCTTCTGCGCCAAGAGTGTCAGCATGTTTCAATTAGATTCATCACCATCTTTAAAGTTTCCATCATTGAAGTACTTTTGATAATTGTTTGTTTCACAGAGATAGTATCAATATGAGATAAAAATGCACTAGCTGAGACACTGGGTTGATTCGATCACTGATATCATTCATCAACTACAATCACCTTGGAATTCGATCGGCGACACTTTCGATTTTGTTTGTCTTCTAATATTCTTGAGGTCTAAGATCCTTATCCCGCTCAATTTCGTTCTCAAGATTCAGCCTGGTTGATTATGAGATAAGTTAGTTATCAACGCCATGACGGGATATTCTTTTGGGAAGATTCGTGGAATAAATTTTAAATTTGGTCACTCGGGAACAGATGGGCCGTTTTTGTATGAGTTCTATTTCAAATCAAAACTGATCACCTGTTCACAGGGGGTGCGTATTTCATCGGTAACCGAATAGTTGGTATCCCCTTCTTCACTCCATAATCCATTTTTTCTTCAATAAATAGTCCAGTTAGAACCGATTGATCCCCAAGACTCGATTCCTAGATCATTATGGCCAAATTGATAGGAAGATGGCTGAATTCAATGCTACGAGAATTAATATCAGAGCAAGAATCCGATCTGAAAGAATACACACCTGCCATCGAAGGCTTGCTCCAAACTAACTTCATTCATAACCTCTTTGCGACAATAACCAGAACTAATTTATCCCCCAATCACTAACTCTTTTTCCCCCATCTCTGACCTGTTTCAGGCTGGCAACATCTACGACTACAAAGAGCACTATCAGCAACTACAACAGCCTCATTCCCAAGAGCTCCAACACTACGGTTATCCCTTAGCCAGTAATTCATCCGGCCAAATGACCTTACCCCTATCCCGAACCCTATACCATTCATCAACCCTAACAAGTCCTCTTCAATCAACCTATGCTCACGCAAACAGTCGTCATTCTCTCAACACCATCAGCCTACAGCATCAACATCAGCAACAACATCAACAAATACCCTATCAACAGCAGCGTCAACTTCACGAACACGCAGCAACCTTAGGGCTCCTCCAGCAACAACAACACGACGTACCAGACTTGGCACCACATCAACACGATTATCTTCAACAACAACAGAGAAGGCCAAGAAGTAAAAGAAAGCATAACAGAGCAAAATCGAAGCAAAGACAGAAGCAACAGCAACAACAACAGTTACTGGGTCACGAGACAAGTTTTGAACAGGAAATGGGAATGCCTGAAAGTTATAAAATTTCTTATCCACATTATTACGAGGATTCGATGAATGAAAGCTGTCCACCAACGGGAGGTGAATATGATGAAGAAGATGGTGATGAAGATGGTGATGATGGAGGTGGAGGTGGAGGAAGTGGTGGTGGAGATACGGAGCAGCACCAGTACGCAGAACCTCAACAGCTGCACAGCTTGAAGAGGAACAAGTTGAAGAGGTACGGAGCCCCCAATGGAGCCAAGCTCACCGAGCTGCACTTCCCTACGGACGTCGGGCAGGAGATCAATGTCTGAAAGGTACGCGTGCCGCGTAAAAGTTGACGGTCAACATCGTAATTTTCGTATCGTACGTCGTCGTCGTCGTCGTCGTCGTGGTTGTCGTACTTTTGTAATTCTCGCACGCGTATACGGCACTACCAGCTATCTATCTTCACTTAATTGTATCTCGCTCACTCTCGCACCGTACGCTTAAATATTTCATTCCTGGTATACTCTCTCCTTGTGAACTGTGAACTGCAAGTTCCATAGAAGTGTTGATAAAATGGTCAAAAATTCGTCATTGATCGGAGTATCTTATTTTGGTCACTGAATATCTTGGAATTTCCAATGAGAACCCGTGATTTTGAGGAGCCATTCAATAGTATTATCACTTTCAATTGATCAATTATTTCATTCATATCAAATTCCAGTCCTCGAATGACTGGAAGTATCTGGTAGACTCCGGCTTTTTGATGTTTGAGTCACTCCCAAAAAGGAGTCATCAAGTCATTAATATAACAGCTATGCTTACTCCATGGCTGTCTCTGGTACATTTGGTGATGAATCATTGATTTATTTACGGATCACTAAGATGCTCGGGAAATTATTGATTTTCAAGTAAGAATACTGTAAATTTTCATAGCTTATACTGTCAAACGTGACATCTTACGAATCTTAGGCCTACGGATTATTCAACAAGTCAACAGTGATGTAATGGTGACTTTGAAGAGTCAATCAATAACTTAATGAAATACATTCATCAACCGCTGGATGCACGCAAGCTACGGTCATAAATCCATGTGGCTCAAGCAAGTCACTGGAAAGTCAACAGCGATCTTCTGGTAATTTAGTTGATTTTCATCACGAATCCGCTGATCATTCAGTCAGTGATTCTCATTAAGTATCCCTCATCGAGTGTCACAAATTGACTAATCAGGGATTCTAATAAATCATCAGTGATTTCCATAGACATAGAAGTATAGACTGCTGGTCCCGTATACTCGCCGTTGTCATCGAGAGATAGGCCTTTGCGTGAGAGTGAGCGAGACGGCATGCTCTAAGGCGCACGCTTTCAACATGCGATTCCTATGTTGCGTCTCTCTCACTCTCATTGCGGAGCCTCGATGTCAACGGCGAAGATACGGGACCGGCAGTCTATACTTCTATGTCTATGGTGATTTCATGGTGATTCGGTTGATTTCAATCACAAATGATTAAAAATTACTGATCGAACACCGCTCAGTGTCCCTTGTCTTTTGATATAATCTTGCAGTCCGACAAATTATGGACTCTAGTCAATCAACAATGACCCTTCGGATCAGTGACATATAAAGGTTTTTCAAAATCAATCTTCAAGCAAATATAGAATCTCGCTAGCGTACCAGTGACTAATAAAATCCAATCGCCAATAAAAAATCATTGCTAATTCGTGAGACTTTGTCACAGAAAAGCCAAGTGAATAACCCTAAAAAATCAACAGTGATCTATCAATGAGCCAACTGTAGTGACTGATTTCATGATGATTATCACTGGGAGAATTATTATAATTGATGATTCACCTTGTAAAATTGGTGTACATGAAGGTAACAGTTCCAAATCACCAATGATCCAAAATAGAGTCTACCTTAAGTTATATAATCAGTTATGCGTAGAATGTCGAATTTTATCAATCAATCAGTGGTTCCTCTCGTTTGTGACCTGACTTTCTTAGTTCATGAAAAAGTCATGATGATAATCATACAGCAGTCCTTTGAAAAATCAATTTAAGGCAATAATCTATCAGTCACTATCAATCAATTCTTCCCGTGTCAATCCGTTGAGAATCACTGAACTTCAGTGTACTCTCTCCGAAACCATCAGAGAGCACTTACTGAACTTCAGTTAATCTGGGATCGACCCTAACTGAAGAATTCAGTGAGTCGTTTCTATAAGTATCCTTTAAAGTTGCACTGAAAGTTCAGCGACTTTTGGAGTCGGACGGGTCATTGTCACTGAAATTTCAGCGAGCATCATTGAAGAATTAGTGAAAAGAGTTCACTCAAATTTTAGTGCTTCATAGGTTCTGGCAAATGATATCCACTGGAGTTCCAGTAAACATCACTGATGATTGAGGGTTGCCCACTGAATCACCAGTGAGACACACTGAAACTTCAGTAAATCTGATTTGGCAGGGAATTCCACTGAACCGTCTTACTGAACCACTGAGTGGTGCTCACTGAAATCACCCTGACGACGTATCTCCGGCACTCAAGGTCACTGAACTTTTCAGTTTCCTCACTGATGACTCAGTTAATGTACAATGGAGTCATCGGTCACACTTGATCAAATACACTGAAGTTCAATGACTTTCCACTGATTGACACGGATAGAGAAGAGTGATTCCCTGAAGAATCAACTTTAGTGACATAATTATCACTTCTCCACTCAACGGGCCCATGCATCCGACTCTGTGTGCAGAAATGATCAAAATCTCATTCAGTCGGTCCCACCGGTGGGTCCCATCACCCACAGCATCTGAACATTATACTTACCATCGCACTGAACGTGTTGATTATGCACCTTTATTCATTAGTGAACGCCAGAGTGATGAACAAGGAGAGAGTATATTTCGGTATCATTCTTTCGCTAGTCACCTACCGACGTGTACTGTGAGTATTCAATGCCCGTTTGACGAATAACAGTATTCTTATCGTATTCGCTAGTAATCGTCCGTTCGCTCAATTTGAGAATCACGCTCGAGTTACTTTTCATTTGAGTAACTATAAAAATTGATCAGTGATGAAATATTCGTAAAAAGCTCGGCTCGTACTTGAAGTCGGTCTCTGTAATGGGATGTCTGACAAGCATTACTGAATACCTTTCAAGTGGAAGCATACTTGTCTCCAGACTGAATAACATCTTTGTCGATGTTTCCTACCTTGGAATTTTGAAATTCCAGATGAGATACGTTGTATGTATTCATGCCGAAGAGTGTTCAGTGTCCTTTTCAAGTATTCCTTTTGCACAAGCTTGGAGTTATTGAGAGATGCTGACATTTTCCATTTCTGCTGTATAATTTGAAATATGATGAGCAAAAATTCTGAGAGCGTCTTGACAGGAATATCTCACCCAGCATATTTTCACGCTATTTTGAACCTCGACATCGTTCTTGGTATGCTGGAATATTCACACTTTCACTCTTTGGAGGACCTTCTTCCTTTTTTGAATTTTATGCGTGCCTCAAGATTCCATGAAGTCTTATGTCTCGTTTCAGCATCTGCATTGCTCTCACATACTTTATTTCTTGAGAATTCTTTTCGAACGACTCTGAACTTGCTATTGAGAGCATGAACAATAATCGAGTCTATCAAGTTCTACATTTTCTACACTAGTACATTGATGGATTAATGAGTCAGTTCATTCTTCCACTTTTTCACTCTTCAGCGAACGTCTATGCCTCGAGCACAAAGTCTCATTGTTATAGCCTTTTTTACATTTGTACCTTTCTCAAGTCTGTAAGCACTTGGACGTGTCAACGAACCTACATACCCATCTCTTGCACGAGTCGTGCTTTTTGCTCTTTAGGCTCTCCGGAGAAATTCACAACTCCCGTATTTCGAAATTCTTCCCTCCGCAAACTGGCAGCACCAGAAGTAACAGAAGTTTTTCACAAACCAGACCCTATGGCCGAGTCTACATAGACGCCCCCGGGCGGGCGCGCTCTCGCTTCTCACACTGTTCACCTAGACAACGCGAAATAGGTAACGAAGAAGTAATTTGAAGATTCATCTAAATTTCCTCACAATCCGAGTACCTAGGCCGAGTTCGTGAGATGGGACTGTCAGTCTATTGTTAAGAATGATCAAAAAATTCATTTGCATCTTATTCAGATCGAAAAATGAGAGACGTGGATCTCGATCGATGTGCCTAATATCACCACTCCCAACTTCTCAGACATCTAACTCACAGCCTGTTAAAAAATATTCAGCATTATCTTGGGTTTACTCTGATACTCGATCCAAAAGTTGGGGGATGAATTCAAGCGTATGGAATTCTGGTTAGGAATAATCGAGCTATTGCAAATTCACAAAAGATAACATTTGTATCACACGAATCATTCCTCGGTTAATTTGAGATACGTCGGTTCTCCTCAACCAGAATTTCTTGCGCATGAACTTATCCCACAGTTTTTGGAATATGTACCGATGTAAACCCAAGGTGATGTTGAATAATCAATATTGTTGAACAGGCCGCGGGGTGGATACGTCGGAAGTTAGGGGGTGGTGATATTAGGCACATCGATCGACATCCACGTCTCTCATTTTTCAATCTTAATTCGATGCAAATGAGTTTTTCGGTCATTCTCAAAGATAGACCGACAGATTTTCCATCTCACGAACTTGGCCTGGGTACTCGAATTGCGAGGGAAGACTCTTAGGTGCCCTAGTAAAAATAAGTGCCTCACGATCATATATGAACATGTTCCCAGCCGAACTGTGGTCATCTATGACCATCTATGACCTAAGAAAGTATCATGTCTCCATGGTTAGGCATAGGTACACAAAACCAACTCGTACATGGCCGTAGGGTGTTGTAATCAAGTGATTTTACATGACATTTTCAATATCGGATGGAGGCCCAGCAGTTGGAGCCCCAAGCACGCCTATTTTGAAGCTTCGGATTGAGAAAGATCTCGAGTTGGCAATGAAGTGCTTCATTTCCAACATGAATTCCTAGGATCAAGTATGGAGACCAATGACGACCTATGACTCCGGGCTCATGATCATAGGTGGTCATGTATGACCACAGTCCGGTCGGGAACATGTTCATATATGATCATGAGGCACTTATTTTTACTAGGGTGGATTTTCGAATAATTTTTTCGGTACCTATTTCGCGGTGTCTAGGTAGAGAGAGCGCGCGCACCCGGGGTGAGAGCGTCTATGTAGACTCGGCCTATAGGATTAAATAAAAATATCTCACCAGGATCTGGTGGACGACTATATCGGGCCGAAGTTATTATACACGTCGTGACTGGGATATACATTTTACCAAAGCGTTGAAGAATGTTTCGGGCTGTAACTTCTCTAACTGCTACTATTTCCACACCAAATATCTATATGTATAGTATAATATATAGCACTTTTCCGTTGGAGAAAAATTTTTGAAAACTCAACGGTTGAGCTCGAGCGAGACAAATCCTTTCGTCTGCGTACACGTTGCCAACGACCAACTCTTGCTGTCTGAATAAATGGCCAAGGTTCGTTTAATCCTCAAGAGAGAGAAATGTAGAATTTCGTCGACGGGTGCGCACATCGTGCTTAAATTTCATTCTCCAAGTTTTGATAATCTGCTTTGGAAATTTCGTGTAGAAGTTTCGTGTTGTGCGCTCGAACCCCCACTGTTACACTACAGCCTCGTTTCCGAAGCAAAATTTCAATCGTCGCCTTGTGCATCAGCAAAGTAACCCAACGTTTCGTACACGTAATTCTATAGCTATATTATCACTCTTACGCACTTGCAATGCCTTGCTCTGAGATACTCACAGTGAGCCTATCTGAACCTCTGACTATATTATGATATATCTATATGTAGGTTAGGTAATGTAATGAAACCCCTGACTCTCGCACACATGCATATTGTGTAGTAGATACACAATGTGATGGTGGCCCAACTATATAAACGAGCCCTATAACACGTAAGTTAACGAGTGAGCCGTTTGTTGTTGCTTTTGTTTTGTTTTGTTTTGTTGTTGTTGTTGTTTTCATCATTGTTTTGCTAGCTCGGTTGGCGCCTTTTTTTCTACCCTCGACGTTCCGTTTCAGTTTGAGCTTGGCGTTGGCGCGCGCGTGTGGCTCGTATTTGCGAGACAACTAACTTTTGTCCCTGTCCCGCTTTTCATTCGACTGTTACGTTGTGTGACATGTTTCACTAACTCGTACTTTAAGCCTATCACGTGTGTGAATCCTAGTTTTTTTTTTTGTTTTTTTTTTTTACCGACAATATAGTTCCCCGCTAGACATACGAGTTCACTTTTTCCGCTTTTTCAGCATATTGTTCACTATTTTCATTATTTGTATACGGGGTATCAAAATTGATCCGGGGTTGCCAACGATGGTGCTATCAAAAGAATAGTAGTTGGTTGATGATAATTTTGTAGATCTTGGGAAAAAAGGCAATCGATTTTTTTCTCATGTAATCATTCGAGCAATCTGAAAGAATATAACCGTTTTGGTTAATTATTATCAATTGAAGAGATGGGAATGGACTTTAAACGGTGTGCTCCATGTGAATGAAGAACAGATTTCAAAAGTTTGCTTGGAGCTCAGTTTTTCATCATCATGTGAAATACCTCCACCAAAAAGTTGATTTCAACTACCAAGCTTTGTCCTTCAGATATCCTCATCGGAGAAATGGAAAGTTGGAACGAACCGTTATAATTTATCCAGTGGAGAGTCCACGAGGTTATGTGAGATATAAGTACTATCATTCACCACGGATTCTCAGAAAATTCCCGAAGCTAACATCGCAGTGTAACGCTCAGATAAGGAACCTTGGTTCTTATGAAAGATGATATCTCAATGAATGGCGCATGAATGAGTACAAAACTAATTTTGAGTCTCATAGATTTAAAGATACCGGGTATTGACATCGAGGAAAGGTTCTTATAATTTCAATCGAGTCACTAGTAGTGATCTTAACAATTTCCAAGAAAATTGTCATCCAGAGTGAGTAGGCACCCCATTAGCTCCGGACAACCAATTGCACCATCATCCCGTACACGACATATTTTCATCAACTCAAAAGATGAGCTAAAGGCTATTCTCCGAAGTAAATCGACAATCAGATGCTCAAAAGCGCTCCTGTTCTCCCACGGCATCAGAAAATCATCCTCATCAAAAGCCACAAGAAATGTCATACATTCAAGCTTGCGAGACATCTCCTGACGAGAATCTAATGTTGCTAACCACTCGCTCTTGTCTCTTTCGCAAGCCACAAAACGACCAAACAAGCCTGCCTTCACCGCAACGTCACCCACCTGACTTTCACTCCTAAAGCATCAAGAGGCAATTTCACCGGGTCACAACCACGTTCTTTCTCTGTCTCAGCCTCATCTACATTGCATTTGAGAAACAATGTCGGTGGTTGCGTCGTGGCTGCCCCCAGGCGTTTCACCTCTAATACACAAAACTACCCCCTCCACATTCTTCTTTCACATACCCGCAAACGCCCCAACTCAATTAGCCAGTCAAGCTCAACCGATATTTCTACGTCGCGTACACCCTACCAAGTTCTACAACATACATACATATTCTTCGAAATTTAACGCAATAACTCGACTTAGAGGTAGTATACAGTCAGGAATTCGAAATGTAGAAGTGGAAGTTGAAACTGCTCTACCAAGAAGGGGGCAAATTATTCCACGAAAGCGTTGTACAGAAATTCTAAATAGTGTATCTCGAGAAACTACAATTGTAGGCTCGGAATTTTGTGAGGCGCTGGTTGTCGTCGGAGCGATGAAGATGTACGCGTTTCTTGTTCCTCTATACTCTGTGAAAAGGGAGGAGTTGGTAGATCTAGGTTAGAAGTAGAAAGAGGCATTCTAACAGTGCCTAGAATGACGCTGTAGGGAGTCTAGAGAGGTGTAATGTCGTCGGAGTCGTAGTATACGGATCTGGAGCAAGAAATTAATAGTCGGGCCCTTATGAGATTCCTTGCGGTTGTGTATAATCTAATATCGTACCGTTTTCCTAGAATTTCGCGTCACTCTCGAGACTCATGACTTTCAAAAATTCCTTCGACCTGGTATGAAAATTCTCCCGTTGGAGAGTCTACGAAGACATTAATATAGAAGGTATGTGTCCTCCTGTTTAGGAATCTTCCCTCCACGATGGATGATGATTTTTGAAATTGTGAGATGACTTGGCACAGATCCTAGAAATTCCGTAGGGAATATGAGATTCGCAGGGAGGAGTATCTCGGCCAAGCTTTTTGAGATATTTATAATTATTGAATGCAAGTTTTTCAGGCTTGTCAGTCGGACAAGTCTATTATAAATGTTTATGCTGGAATCGTAATCGACTTGTCGTCTCTACGTAGATCATCATGAGTAGTAGTTTTCAACCCAAAGATTTCAAGGTTCAGGGAAAAGTACTTGAATTTTCAGATTTAATGAAAGAAGTAATCGCAATCGAGGATGTAAAAACAGCAATGTCCCAAGCAAGCGGAAGTTATCATTCTTAAATGATAATAACTGACCTATTTCGTGAGTCACAAAAATTTATCATAATCACGGACCACAACGCGATCTGTCTTTCTGACGCGACAAAATCCACTTACTTTTTGCAAGAAGACAAAAATATCAAAATCACGAATTTTTCGATCGACTGTGCGAAAAAAATCGCTTTACGCACGGCGGTTTTCATTCACTTCACGCCCAGTCGATCGAAAAAAGTATTTCGTTACTCGGGCGTGAAATTTTTTCGCTCTGCTCGTGCTGATTCCAATCCTTGCCAGGGCTCGGGCCGAAAATTGAATGATTTTTTTCCAAATTGTTATCATGAGCCAAACAAGAGTGTTATCACCGATATCGAAATCGGGTACACTCACTAGATGAACGATATAATGGAGGATATCAACCACAAAGGATCAACTTCATTACATGGGAAAGGGGAAAAAGTTCACCTATAAATATTTTCTATGACACAAAATTTGTTGCTAATGAATTGCAATATCTTGTTCACAGCCGTTCAAGCCGGAATTCTCCGATCTGGACTACGCCGACGTAGATTATCGCTCATACGGTCCGATAAACTACAAAGCTGCTAGCATCGCTTTACTAGAGAAATCTCCAACTCAGCCAGAGCAATTAACAGAGCAACCAGATCAGCAACAACAAGACGATCAAATGCCTCCGTTATACGGTGGATCGGATGACAGCGAGGAACTCTTGTAAGCAAGTTGCAGATAATTAATTCTCAAGAGCTGATATAATTTTTCATGCGTATGAACGGCACCCTTAACCTCCCAAGTGCCATGCCGTCGTCGCGTGACTGCGGATTTGTTATAGACGTGCAGCTACCGTGTAAACACAAGTATATATTGTAAGACTTCTGCAGCCCCTTCTTATATATATATATAGATAGATAACTGTACACTACTAGACTGTGTTGTGAGCTCCCGTCTTTTCTACTCTGTATTTTTTGCCCTACTGTGTGCGCTGTGAGATTGAGTCTATGGGTCGTGTGCACTTGTCTTTTTCTAAATCGTGCATTTCTGAGCTGTAATATGGATGAACACTCATTCCATTCATGTTCGAAGAATTCAACTCATTGATATCAGTATCGCGAAACAGCTCTTATCGTGTGGTTTTCCGAAAGTTTCTATTTCGCACCAAATTTGCCAGATGGAATTGGAAAAAATTTCTATCGTTTGATGGCCCGAATTTTTCTACCGTAAGAAACCATTTTTTGGTAATTTTTTTGTAAGATGCATTCTTTGGTGTCAGATTCGACGTAGGGTTGGGGCAAATTTCAATCTCCCATTTCTTTAGCATTCAAACCATGAATATTACAGCTCACAAAATGCAATCTCTACGAGTATGCGTGTACGCATAATCTAAATCGTACTGGCCAGTTCCCAGAATCACTAATCGAAAATACATCTATACCTGAACACCAATTCCATTCAAATCATACATCAATTGAGAATAACCAAGTCCGCATTCATTACCATTCAGCGTCTTTCAACTGCTTTGGTTACAATCGAGCGTCTATAGTCAAACCACAGACATATTCTCTACGCATCTGTTGCCTCAGATGTATTTTCTCGTATTGTACACACAGGGTATAATAATCCTATAGTTGGTCGCAAGAGGCAACAATGCGTCCGGGAGTCATCGCGTCGCGTCGTTATCTCGGCAAACCTGCTTTTGCATCTGCATCGCAAACACGTTTGTACAACTTGTATAGACATATATATGTAAAAGGAGCCTGAGAGACGCGACACAATAAACAGCGTATAATTCAAGATGAATCGGACACTAGGACGCCTTCCAAACATCAACCCTGTAGATTCCTCTTGGCGCCTGGTTATCATTGGGCCAGAGTAGAAAAAAACAGGGATATTATCGATGGGCCACCCATACTCGTTTTCCATTTTTTTTTTCACGTTATTAGTCAGGGATTTATCGGGGGTTCTCCGGGATCCGTCCATTAATTATGTGACCCGGCTGATCCAACGTTGACCTACTCTACTTACGGCACTGTCTACTTTTTCTCATCGTGATCCTTTTCTTACTTTGTATACACTAAATTTCTACACTATTTCTACTCGATGCTTAGGAGTGTCAAATTCAATTCCTTTTCGGAAAGGAGTCTTATAGGGTATGCAGCGAATTAGTGTGAGTGTGAAAGAAATGATTTCAGAAAGTAACCCGTCCGAATCCTTAATTGTATGTATTCGTGTGGAGGCATAGCCTCTACCTAGGTGAAGCTTCCCGTATTCAGCGTATCTCAATTTGCTGATTGTTATTCATTGAAATAAGTTGTAAATATGCTTGCAAATGAAACATCAAATTTTAATCCTTAGCTTTCACTATGAATCGTCTTTTATATCATATTTGTTACATTTGTACACGTTACATTTACGCATACTGTATTCTATATCGCGTTTAATTTGTTATATATGTTTTTGAATATTTTATCACACTGTCCCAAATATTGTTGACATGAACATACTTTCGCTCGGAAAAATAATCATTTATCAAATACCTTCATCTGCACGATATGGCAGATTTTTGCCTGAGACTCATGATTTGATATAGAATGATGAAAGAATTTCTAGATTTGATCGAGATTCAACTCGTCCTTTCATTCGATGAAGAGCTCATAGTGAGCTCAGCAATGTAATTACACTATGTATACTACTGGAAAAGAATTCTAATATTCCATAAGGCCTGTACAGTGAGAATATACCAGAAAGCGAAGCATCAGTCAACGATTACATTTATGTAAGTAATACATGGCACAGGATTATTAATCACACTCTTCTCCAAATTTTTGAGAATACGGAGCCATCCGTGATTACCGGAAAATTTTGATTCTTTAATGCCCGAACGCATCTGCACCACAGTAACACTATGAGATGATCAATTGCTCGATTTTTCAAAAAATTCAGGCATTAGTGGAATGATTCATTATAAAATCAACCTCACGCTGGAAGAGATCAAAGTAAGATTGTCCAAATGAAGATAAGATAACTCGTGATCAGTTAGACTATTTATGATCGATACCGAAGACCATAACGATTCATCAATACCGTCATTCTCGATTTTTCATCTGAACCAATCATCCCATGATCTGAATCACTAAAATCATTCAGTCAAAATCTGTGTTCAAAATTTGGAATCCTCAATGAGCCAAAATCCCAAATATTACACCTCGTTTGAGATATTTGTTACTTCATCGTTAGATTTGGGATTGTTACCGGTCTTGCACAGGGTAAAAAAATAAGTATAAGTTACGACTAGACTTGAATTGAAGGAGGGAAAAGGAAAAAATTCACGATACGAACAGCCATAGCCCGCATTTCTGTTTTACCGCAAAATAATCCGAGAATTAATTTTGCACGACAATTTGCGCGAGAGGCGCAAGTCTGAAGTGTTCTCGAGTTCGTTGCAACTTGTACAACTCGTTTTTCGTGGTATAGGGTGAAATCAACGCACCGCTCTTTTTTAATATCGCATTTCTATTCATTTCCTTCGAACGCTCTCAGAACGTCAAGAGTCTGCTCTCGAGAAACGTGCAAAATTATGGATTATTAGAGAAAATATGTAGATATCATCCACTTCTTTTTACTTGCAGACATGATAATTATGGAGAGAGAAAAAAAAATGAAACTCACTCTCATTTTCGGCCCTTATCTCAAACTGTACATATTCAATACGGATATACATTGGATTTTAAAAGTACACTCCGAGAGAATCATTGAAATTTCTATTGCGCCTCATGAATTGAGCAAAATCTATGAGAAAGATGGATTATGAATGAATCATAATTGATGTAATATGATGTAGTGTAAAATCTAGTTCCGCATCGACTTACGGAGAATTTATACCTACGCAAAACTGTGTGTGTAGAGATGAAAAAAAAAAAAACTTGAGAGAGTGTGAATGATGATAATTATGTAATATCGATTTGTACAGTAATGAGATGTACTTTAAAAACTGTAAAAAGCCTCAGAAATGAGATTGCAAAATATTTACGGATGGAAATCGCAATTAAGCTCAGCACGTCAACTTTAATGAGTCTGAACCCACAGAATACTGGATGAACACTGCCTGCCAACTCAATTTGAGTTTGTCGCGCCACAGTGGCTAGCCAGAGAGACGATAAACGTCTCTCGTCTACATTGGAAATTTAATTATGTATATTAGCAAGGATTGTATCGATTCGGAGATGAAATTGTATAGAGAAAATCGGATGAGAATCAGCTCTTCTTTATAGAAAATCATCTCACTATCATTTTTTGTCATGCCATCCATATGACATTTTCACCATTACAATGGTATTTTATTTAAATTTGTCACAAAAAAAGAGTATGTACATTTACGATGAGAAAACTTTCAGCCGATCGGCCGTTTATGTAATTTCTGCCTTCAATACATAAAACTAGAGATTCGATGCTTCGGTTCGTTTGAATGCACTTGTTTCTTACGAGTAGTCATGTATTCTCACGAATGCGAGTGCAAATCGTACAGAATGAGTTTATTGTACTATAGGACGTGCCAAAAATGATATGAATGTGTAGAGAAAAATATGTACTTAGAAGCGGTCAAAAATGTCACGTCACCTACTGAAATTACTCAACGGAAGGCAAGAATGGAATGGTCTGTAAATGCAACTGAGACTTAATAATATTTTAATAAACATGATTAAGAATATATTCCACGTACTCATTTCATCCCAGCTCCCATCACTTCCTTACTCATTTATGCAA
Source organism: Eretmocerus hayati (assembly GCA_029851415.1). Classification (NCBI taxonomy): domain Eukaryota; kingdom Metazoa; phylum Arthropoda; class Insecta; order Hymenoptera; family Aphelinidae; genus Eretmocerus; species Eretmocerus hayati. The sequence goes on from CM056741.1 coordinate 11,830,737, forward strand.
AGATTCCAACTGCTCTTACCTCCATCGGAGATCTAAGACATCGATTCAAGAAGTACTCTATAGGAGCTGCATCAGATTTCATTCAAGATGAAAACGGCTTTGGTACAGCTCTTCAATTTGAGTCCTATTGATAACTCAGAGTTCAACCTGACTTTGTATTCTTAAGAAGCATTGAAGAAAAATGAGCAAATTGTGAGTCAAAATGAATGGCATCAATAGGTAAATATATGATGAAGAGTTGACCCAACAATGGAATCGTAGACCAAGGATAATTCATTTAGGCTCACGGTATGTATTCACAGCTCGATAAGAATGATAACTTCATTGCTCATTTTAACCGGAGCTTTCAAAATCTTCCAGACCTCCATTATTGAGCAATTCAAGGTCAGGTTAATTCTCGAGAGGTTTCTTCAACGCGTTCGCTGCGACGGCAAAAATTGCATTTGACAAGGGCGGTTCGGGCAAGGGGTTGTTGGTGACATTCCCTTGGATCCCTCGTCACTGATCACTTTTGGCACAACATGGACGTTGAGGAAGTTGAGGTCAAGGATGTGGTTGATGAGGTTGAGATTGAGTAAACTGTCACACAGTATGTTCACACAAATATGACACAGGAACCAGAGTGCGTAAAACAATTGTGGAATGTTCACTAGGTCGCGGTGACGACGTTCCTGACGGCACCAGGATACGTCGGAGTAACGGAGCAGCGTGGCCACGGCTGGGCCGAGTGTCGTGGAGAGTGCGTCGCGACGGCGGTTCGAAAGTGGACTGTGTTTTGAGCTTGGACAGCTCAGGTTTATATAGGCGGGCTAAGCCGCAGAGAGTGTGTAACGCTAAGCAACGTTACGGCGTATGAAATACGCTATGTGTAACGCGCGGATGCGTTGCGTGTGTACCCGAGGGTGTAACGGTAAGATGCGTTTCCTTATGGGAAACGCGCCATGGTGAACGTGTCGTTGCGTTACATGTTTTCGGTAAGCGGCGTTTCCTTAGGGAAGATTCCCATGGTTAACGCTGCTTTGCGTTACATGTTTCTGTGAGTGGTAACGGTAAGCGGCGTTTCTAGGTATGAAATTGGCGTAAGTAACGTTCCTTTGCGTTATGCGAAAAAAATGCATGTAACTGCAAGTTGCGTTTCAGATATATGAGAAAGTGTGGGGTAACGCGCGGATGCGTTACAAAAAGTGGGTGATCGTTTATCCATGTCATAAAAGTAACGGGGTGCCACGTTACTTTTATGTTAATGATGCAAATGAATGGTAACGGGGTGCTTCGTTACTAAGCCTGTAACGGGGTGCCTCGTTACGTGTTTAATAAGCGTCGTGTAACTGTAAGATGCGTTACCGCGATGTATGGCATGTGTGAGTTGAAAGAGTGATACGAATATGATTTTGATTGAGCGCACGGGAAACAATGTGCTCGACGGAAAAATTAGATGTGTGCATGCACGCGTCAGGCGTCCGGGGTAGGCGAGTACATTGTTCTGTGCGTTGGTTGGTTGTAGTTGGCACTTGGTTCCTTGTCGATTTTTATTCGACAATCTTTATGGTATGCTACACAATTTTGTAAGATTGAAAATTCATTGATTGAAATTACATGAGTATCGAATCATGGTATCATCGAAAGTCGGTACGAGCTGGAAGGAAATAGCAAGCAATAAAGGAACAATTCCAAAAAATGAGATTAGTTGGTTGAATTATCGATGAATCAAATTGCAAATGACGTGTCGGTCCGAGACAAACTAGTCAGTATGAGTCGATGGAATAATATGTGAGATGATTCGGTATGTGGTCTCCCCGACCACGATGAACGATACCGGAGAATTTGTTGCGTTGGTGATTGATCTTGATGTGAGTTTGGCTGAAGTCTGGTGAATCTCACGTGAAGTAGATACGTTGGAGCAGGATGAGAGTGACGGTAGTGATACCTCCATTTTGGATGAAGGTTCGATATGCGGCATAGAAAAGTTCGTCGAGGTGATGGTTCACAGCAGGTGCATTTGCAGTTGACGGTACAGCGGTACGGCAGGCAATCCAGTCTGCGAAGTTGGGCATCCGGGGTGTGACCTTCTGGTCATCCGGTTGGTTTGTTGATCGGCTTCAACATGCCACTCATCCGAGTGGAATTGGCCACCCTGGCTTCCAGGGTAGGCTGATATACGCGCACGACGCGACTTTGGTCAAATTACACTTGCTTGGCCTGCAGAGTATTGGAGTTGACCTTCCAGGCTTTCAGGATCAGTCGGGTAGTAAAAGAAATGTAACGTTGATGCGTCCGCAGCAAATTAAGAAAGCAGCAGCTGTTGGTCTCCAGACATCCATCTTGGTCAGCTGTGCGTATCGATAATGAAGGTAATGTAGAAAATTTTTGCGAATGAGGGTCGTGAGGCATCTGGAGTAGCTAGTTCCAAAGTGCGACCTCGCAGTGTGACGATCTCGACCTTGAGGAGTAGCCAGGGTACTCAGTCGATTGAGGACCATCAATGTTGATTTTTATAACGAAGTATTCGATGAACCTGAACAAAACCGAGCCTCGTCCGGGGCTCTGGATTGGTTGAGACGATCCTTGTCGTCGTTGACCTGCGCGAGCCGGGTTTTGATGCTTCGCCGGGCTGCGGTTGATGATGTGGCAGATGCGTATCTATGTGACATAGATGCCACTAGTTGTTGATGAGTTTACCTGGACGATGATGAATCTCGTCTGAGACTTTGAATATATTGAAATGCTCCTCTTGGCCGTTGGCTCAAGCGAACCGGGCTTTAATGCTTCACCGAGTTGCAAGGAGCCATGTGGCAGAGTAGCGTCGTTTTTACGTAGAAATGGGCGCCACTGGGTATTGATGAGCACTCCCAGAAGTGCTGAGCTGGACACAATGTCTACGCCGTGAGAATGAGGTCCACAGGACGCAACGTCGCCGATGGTCTTCGTCGGCAGTCGAGAGACTGGGTGAATCCTCCTCTCCGTCGGGGATTGCGGTGACCATGCTTATTCCCGGCTTTTCACAGGGTCGTTGGTACGTCCATCCTCCAATGGAACTCGGGAGCGAAGCCGCTCCTGTGGCCCCACGTTGGGCGCCAAACTGACAAGGGCGGTTCGGGCAAGGGGTTGTTGGTGACATTCCCTTGGATCCCTCGTCACTGATCACTTTTGGCACAGCATGGACGTTGAGGAAGTTGAGGTCAAGGATGTGGTTGATGAGGTTGAGATTGAGTAAACTGTCACACAGTATGTTCACACAAATATGACACAGGAACCAGAGTGCGTAAAACAATTGTGGAATGTTCACTAGGTCGCGGTGACGACGTTCCTGACGGCACCAGGATACGTCGGAGTAACGGAGCAGCGTGGCCACGGCTGGGCCGAGTGTCGTGGAGAGTGCGTCGCGACGGCGGTTCGAAAGTGGACTGTGTTTTGAGCTTGGACAGCTCAGGTTTATATAGGCGGGCTAAGCCGCAGAGAGTGTGTAACGCTAAGCAACGTTACGGCGTATGAAATACGCTATGTGTAACGCGCGGATGCGTTGCGTGTGTACCCGAGGGTGTAACGGTAAGATGCGTTTCCTTATGGGAAACGCGCCATGGTGAACGTGTCGTTGCGTTACATGTTTTCGGTAAGCGGCGTTTCCTTAGGGAAGATTCCCATGGTTAACGCTGCTTTGCGTTACATGTTTCTGTGAGTGGTAACGGTAAGCGGCGTTTCTAGGTATGAAATTGGCGTAAGTAACGTTCCTTTGCGTTATGCGAAAAAAATGCATGTAACTGCAAGTTGCGTTTCAGATATATGAGAAAGTGTGGGGTAACGCGCGGATGCGTTACAAAAAGTGGGTGATCGTTTATCCATGTCATAAAAGTAACGGGGTGCCACGTTACTTTTATGTTAATGATGCAAATGAATGGTAACGGGGTGCTTCGTTACTAAGCCTGTAACGGGGTGCCTCGTTACGTGTTTAATAAGCGTCGTGTAACTGTAAGATGCGTTACCGCGATGTATGGCATGTGTGAGTTGAAAGAGTGATACGAATATGATTTTGATTGAGCGCACGGGAAACAATGTGCTCGACGGAAAAATTAGATGTGTGCATGCACGCGTCACATTTCCACCCATATGTGTGGCGGGACCCAGTGATGGTTCCCGCGCAATGTTAATCCCATAAGACGAAATTCTGCCGCACTTAGAGAAGGCAAGCAGGATCCACCGCATGAGTCCCATCTCAGAACAGGTCTTGAACCCTGGTTGGTGGTGTGTCTGGAGATTCTCGAAAGCATCCTTTAAACCCTTGTCAAGGATAAGTGCGTCATGGAGTTAGACTTCTGTTTCGGAGTTTTAGGCACTCCTTGCATGAATGTTACAGACGAAACTTCATATTCGCGGTAGGTACGTTCCAAGAAGGCCCCGCAGATGCGGGATACGCGAATACGGAACCATTATGGGATTTGGGAGGTTACGTTCTACGCCGGACCAAATGTTGCAATGTCAACTTTTCTAAATATGAAAGTTGAGAACTGGGATGAATTTACTGAACCAATAGCAAATCGATCAATTGTTCTTCTTTCCAAGAAACTAGTCCTGCAACAAAGGTTGTTTGGATCGGCAGAGAATATCTTTACAAAGCTAGTAGTAGACCCGTTGACTTCGGAATTTTTTGTTAACACAACAACTCTTTCACCTCTCTCGATTAAATTCAAAACCTGTACCTTGGTTGCTATATTCATGGATTATTCAGGTTTCCCTCGTGAAGTGGTATCCTTCGAAGGACTCATGTCGTAAGAAAATGCGGATGAGAATAATCTGGTGCATGAAAAACTTGGAGAATGTATCAAAATGAACTATGGCCAGAACAACGAAATAGACTAGGCGAAATCACCGCCATCGCTGGAAAAATCCGTCTGATGGAATTTTTTTACGGGATCCCCTCCAGAAGACCCTTCTGAATCCGAAAATCCATGTTGCCAGACGAAATTCTGGTGCAAAATTGTTTAAACTGAAATTGTTTAAACAAATTAGCAATATCAACTTTTTTGGTCCCAAAGCAACTCTGTAAGGTTATTTGATACATTTTAAAAAGAAAATCTCTCTTGTCATTTTTTTCTAAAAGTCATCGTTTTCGAGCTGTGAGCGTTTCAAAGTTGAAAAATTGCGAAAATCGCGATTTTCAGCGATCGATTAGAGTGAGAAAAACGTAAAAATCTCATGTTGCCAAAGCGGAAGAATGTTGATTGAGATGTCTTTAACAATGTCCAATAGCAAAAATTCATGTTTCCGAGCGATAACCCTTTGTTTTTTCAATGTTAACAATGGGTAGTTGCGCACGCTGTAGCCATAGAGATGCAGCGGTGGCGGACCGCGCGTCGTCTGCTTGCTCGTGCCGATATCCTATGCTATAGCGTGCGCAACTACCTATTGTTAACATTGAAAAAACAAAGGGTTATCTCCCGGAAACATGAATTTTTGCTATTGGACATTGTTACGGATATCCCAATTAACACTTTTTTGCCTTAGCAACATGAGATTTTCACGTTTTTCGTACTCTAATCGGTCGCTGAAAACTGCGATTTTCGCGTTTTTCCAACTTTGAAACGCTCACAGCTCGAAAACAACGACTTTTAGAGAAAAATGACAAGAGAGATTTTCTTTTTAAAATGAACCGAATAACCTTACCAAGTTGCTTTGGGACCAAAAAAGTTGATATTGCTAATTTGTTTAAACAATTTCAGTTTAAACAATTTTGCACCAGAATTTCGTCTGGCAACATGGATTTTCGGATTCAGAAGGGTCTTCTGGAGGGGATCCCGTTAAAAAATTCCATCAGACGGATTTTTCCAGCGATGGCGGTGATTTCGCCTAGTCTAAAACAGTGAAGATAACTTCATTGAAAAATGTGTAACACAAGAATAAATGCTTCGATCGATCTCAAATTGACCACACATCCCTGTATTTTCAAGCCATGAGAGGAAAGTTCTCCATGATTATGGAACCTGCGATGAGAATTTTCTGAATAACCCGATAATTTCATCCACGATTCGCATGACGAGCTCAATCTGAGATGGCGAATACTCGAATTTGTGTCCACAAATGAAGGAAATGTGCCACAAACCATAATTCGCGTATAAGCAAATTCGCGAATACTGAACGCGCGAATACTGAGTTTTCCCTGTATTTTGCGGTCCACAAACCATTACTATCAACGTGGAAGAATTCCATTCCAAGCCTTCATTTTTAATCCAAATATGTGATGTAGAAACAAGACACAAAATTCAGAACGAACTCTGGCTACATTCCTAATTTTCATTCACATGTGTAACAGTAGTTTTGAATGACTCAACTGGCTCCGTGGCCAGAACTAATGCTGCAAATATCTCCAGTTCTTAGTATAAACAAGTATCCGAGTGAGTGTAAACATGATCGGGAGGAGCAATGCCTGAATTCATGAAATGTTCATCAAAATCAAAATTTGGCCACAATGGACTAGTAAAACATACTCCAAAATTGGAATAATTTAGAGAATGATGCTATCACGTGTCAGGCGTGACGTTCATAACAACTATCTCAATGCAGTATCTGAAACAAAATTACAGTATAAAGGCAAGATATGATCCAGTTCAGGAGATTCAGGCACATACACGCCTTAGAACAGTATATAAGATGCGGAAGGGCTTCTAGCCAGATTCTCGTGCGGGTGAGATATAAATCATACGCGCACCTCGACCCCGTTGTGCGCCATTGCCGTGGCATAATGTATCGCGACAAACAAGATTCATAGCCTGGCAGGATTAGCTCCTCAGTGCCAGTGCGATCTTTATCCGGGTTGGCGCGAGCGATACACTGAGGAGTGTTATTATATCTATGCCTGAATGTGGCAGACGTTTGTGGTGTGGCTAAAGCCATCAGTACCACAGATTATCAGATACATGTACTGCGAGTGACCCATTTCCGACGAGGGTAGATGTTGGAATAAACTGTACACTTATACTAGTTGATCCTGTTTGATGCAGATTGATGTTGAGTGGATGCGATATATTTTATGACTCAAGCCAACTTTGAATGGAAAAAATTGCTTTCAAGATGAAATTTTCGCCTCGAACCATGAACAAGCTTCGCAATCTGATCAATCGGTTTATCATAGGGGAAATTTTGCTTCTATGATAGGTGAATATGATTTCCTCCCAAAATGTGAGTGATTCGAAGAGGTTTGTATACAGTGATCGTGAAGTATTTCATCTATCTACTGATCCACTCAGAATACTAATTCTGGGTAAACAGTTGGTTGGAGGCTGTCTTTAATCGATGCTGATTCTCAACTCGATCCTCAGTCCACAAATATGATTTTTCTGAGATTATTTATTAGAGTCCATAATTACTCTGGATTCTGGCTTGACAGAAATCATGAGACGTCAATGACTAGACCTCAAGTACACGAAATGAATCAATCCAAAAATCCATCTTATTCAGAGAGTTCCTCCATTGCAAACTTGAATAGATCTCTAGTTTTGTGTTAAGGCTTGATACGTTCTTGTTGAAACTGGGATGAAATAACAATCTTCCCAGGATAATCAGTTAGCATGGGAAGTATTCCGAATCACAGATTTCTCTCCTCCGATGAACCACGAGTCATGATAGTGATTATTCACAACTTGTTCATCTTTCAAAAATCTGTAAAGCCTATTGAAAATCTATGTGAATGAAACCTCTTACTTTGCCATTCATCACTATAAAAACTCAAAAGCTCCGATCCATTGCCAATTGGAAGCCACGAACTACTCAACCCATACTCAGGATGTACTTCAAATCAACTTGCTTATTTAGAACGAAGATATCCTGCCAAGCAAAAGAAACTATTGATTTCCAATTTGACTCTCTGATTATAGGAAATTGTATAAGTGAATCTTCCCCCCTCCCACTTTACTTTTTCCAAAAGTCTAACTTGGCGAGTATCACCATCCTTTCCTCCCATAACTTCATCTGAGATCAAAGTATGAATTTCAATTCTTGAGGGTCATGAGATCAGGGGAAACATGTCGAGTAGCTTTTTACCAAAATCTAAACGTCAAACAAATGAAGAGAGATTGCAAAATATTGATTTCAATTCTTGAGAGTCATGAGATCAGGAAAAGTATGTCGAGTAATTTTTTTGCAAAATCTGAATGTGAAATGCATGAAAAATTATTTATTACATCACAATCTGATTATCTCTCTGTAAGTTTGACTCAACTTGAGTTACTCACCATCTCTTCTTTCCTTAAAATATATTGCGAATAATAGACCAATAAAAAAAACAGAAGTGAGAAAATTCAATCTAGCCTTGATCGTTCCAGTTTGGAAGTCAGTAAAGATGGTGAGTAATTCAAGTTGAGTCAAACTTACAGAGAGATAATCAGATTGTGATGTAATAAATAATTTTTCATGCATTTCACATTCAGATTTTGCAAAAAAATTACTCGACATACTTTTCCTGATCTCATGACTCTCAAGAATTGAAATCAATATTTTGCAATCTCTCTTCATTTGTTTGACGTTTAGATTTTGGTAAAAAGTTACTCGACATGTTTCCCCTGATCTCATGACCCTCAAGAATTGAAATTCATACTTTGATCTCAGATGAAGTTATGGGAGGAAAGGATGGTGATACTCGCCAAATTAGACTTTTGGAAAAAGTAAAGTGGGAGGGGGGAAGATTTCAGGACTTGGCTATGGCAATGATTGAAAATTCCCAGATTGACAAATATAAACTGTGAATAGTAACATGTAGAAAAACCGATATCAATTATTCATATCTTATTCTTAAAAATTATCCCTCCAATGAACAGCAGTGTGCTATGTTCCAAGATGAATATTTTTGAATCCCAAGCAACAGAATCTGGACCAGTACAACTTTTTGTTTTTGATAGCAAAACTTGGAATTAGTTCATGAAATTCAACTTGAGTTGATGCAAAGACTCCCAACTCTACTTTTAATAGTACAAGGTTTTCAGTTGATGAGAAACTTCTGAATTTTGGAAATTCCTTACACGAGTTGGTTCATCCGCTCTCCAAGAAGAGAGGATCCCAACCACCAAAATGACCAACTGATGGGTGACTAACAAATGAAACATGGAACTATAACAATACATCTGTTTCTCAACACTATTTGAAAACCAAAAACTTGAACAAATTTCAACCAGGACATTGATTATCTGTGACACATTAAGAAGTTCAAGTGCTGCGTGGGAACTCATTTTGAGAATGAAGATTCAATAGCGTTATGTGAGAAGTGCTTTGATGCCAGACAGAATGATCCTCAAAGTACATCCAGATGAATGTATGGATCCAGTTTCTATTAATTGACTTCTTCGCCCTACATTTTTCCAAGTTCAACTTACCAGTTTTCTCTAAGAGCGTAAATGTGCTACTCTTTCTCAATAATAATTTTAATCAATCAGATGATCCCTGAACAACTCTTAATTAGACCTATTTAGGAATTGACATATGCCCACTAGCTCTTGATGAAGTCTTTAGCATGAATGTAAGTGGCACGTCAAAACAGCTCAGACCCATAAATCAAGAGTAAAAGTGTAGCCAAGACTAAGATGTACAGTGATATGCAATGAAAGTATATAAAATTGATTAGAGCAGCATCAGAGATCACTAATACACATATCAAAACAACTGTTCCACAGTCACTAATAGGACTGCCCAGTCCCACAACATCTAAATGTGAGAGACGATCTCTCTTGTGTTGGACCCGAATAAGTTTTTGGTGAGATATGAGAAATAGCTTGAACGGATAATACATTGGTTGCAATCTAATTCTCCCACTATAGAGTAGATTATGAACTTGAGATACACAATTTATAGCTTCAGTGTTAGGTCTATCTCAAGTATCGGAGGAAGTAAAAATCAATTCACTGATAAAATGTACATCAATGCTTAATGGCACCCATGCATCATAAACTCTCCAAATATATTTTGAAGATTATTCTTGACATTTCACCTTGCACTGCACAACAGCAAGAATGGCACACATTTTGGCCATCAGACCATCATTTTTAAATCACTGCAAACAAAAAAGCTACATCAGATGGCTTCTTTTTTACTAATAGACCAACAATGAGATTGGCATCAATTTGTATTAAATCTTCACTGTATTTGATACACGTGCAGAGAGTAAACACTCATCTGGAACAGAAACCTGAATGGTGAATATGGTCTGCTAGCTTGCTTTAGTCGCTCATTCACGCACACAAGGCCGATTGTGTCACACCGACGCAGTGTCGACTTCGAGATGAGTCGAATCTCGAAAGTGGCTGAAGACGAAAATCCACGATAAATTTCGTCGGGGAGGGTCTCAAATTTGTCGGTCGTGGAACGATGCCATTAGTTCATTCAACGACGAAACAAAATAGTATTTCGATAGAGAAATGATCAAACTTGCGATTACTGGGGCACATCGTGTCTGATGCGCGCAAGAATCCATAATATTCTATGATCGAGGCAGAACGAGAGGTTAAAAAACCCCAACTTGGCGTATATAAGGCTACGGCAGCGCTGCGAGTTTTTCTTCTATATATACTCGCCAGCAAGGCGCTACCGCGCCTTTTGATTGGAAATTGTCTCCAATATTGCTCTGTTCTTTTCAATAAAATAAATTATCCACGGAGTTTTCTCAACGAATTCCTCAACCATAATTGTATCTTCTCGAGCATATACGATAACACAAGGTGAAAGTAATGAGTAAACTCGTATAGCTGATGACGTGGGCGCAATTAAACGAACTTGAAGATGAAGAGAAATTTCCGGGGTAACACATGGAGCAAACCACATGATGCGTAAAAATGATTACAAGGTCGAGGCTTGACATCCACATGAGGGGTAAAGGTTTGAGATCCACAGCCACGAGTCACAACAGCGTGGTTGGATCTCAAGTAGAAAGCAACCGAAGCAGCGGAGCCCATCCGCTAATTTGGCAGTGGTTAACCAAGATATAATTAAACAGTTCGTGTTGTGGATGCCTTCAGCCTTCTCGTGTGATCGCGCAAGCTCTCATGGGCCTTTCAATTATACTCGTCTCGTATGTACCGTCTCTCTCCTCTTATCTCTTCTCCTATCGACTCTGAGTGAACATCTATACAGTATACATACATCTATACCTATGCATATCTATATACACATATATATATACCATAGTAGTTCACCACACGCCAGCTTTCCCAACTTTTGCAGCCGAGAACTCATTCGAGCGCGTGCCCTTTTTAGTTCTTTCCCTTTTTAATCCACCCATCTTCTAACGGGCTATACATTGGAGCCTCTCAAACCCCCACAAACGAGATTTTTAATTATACGTTGACAAAAGTTTCTACATCCGTCTGTACGGATTGTCGATTCAAATCGGTTTGCCTACATTAAATCCCGTTATGAAGTTAGCGAATGAAATCGTATGCAGATAGACTCTGAACATTCGAATAGAATTCGGCGAGGGATCTCGTTTGAAAATTAAGTTGACGAGAATATGTATGGTTGTCTGTATTCGTTACGATGGTTACTCTGTTAAAAATTTGTTCCGATCGTTGGATTAGTTCACCCAATTGGATCAAATACTAGGATTCAACTTGATCCGAGAACGTAATGCTATATGATCCAACTTTGATCCAATATTTGACTGAGATAGCAAAATTTTAGTTTGATCGTCGTCTCTTGCAGTCACGTCGACTGCATGCGTGCATCATCATGCCGCTTGAGTGATTAGTTGTGGAATCTTCATATTTAATCCTGTGGACGTCCTCCGGAAACTCAGTAGGTATATAGAAAGTATAGTCAATTTTCGATCGTGTTCTCTCAATGCTCACCTTTCGTCTTGTCATGGGACGCAGATACATATAGATTGGGTGTTGCAGGAGGTAGGCTTATGCAACTACTGCTAACGCCTGGAGATTATACGCCATACTTCATACCGCAAGTTCGTCACGGATATACAGGGAATTGACCTTTATCGGCCGCTACCCTTATCTGCGTGGATGTCATGATTTTTGATGAATATTTTCTCTTGAATGCTTCGATGAATCTTCTTGAAATTCAAAGATGCTAACTAACCACTCAAAAATGTGTTGAAAGAATTTTCCCCCTGCTACATTGAATCCGTTCCCACCCAAGAGTCTTAGAGAATCAAGATGTCAAAATTATCGGAAAATCGATCTCAATTGATCGAGAATATTCCTTTCCACAACATCCAGACAAAACTTTGAACAACCAATTCAAAGAGTTTACTTAGTGATACAACATCGAGTGGTGAACACGGAATTACTATCACATCTAATGTTATCATTTATATCATACATTCATAGTGTGGATTGACCTCAAAATGATCACTAACTCTCCACTATCTCATTAATCACATTGTTACTAACTATTGAGTCTAAGATCTCTTAAGAATTTTAGAAAAATGACAACTGATCAGAAGATCTAGTGTGATGGATCCAATATCGGGCCAAAAATTCGATGTTCAGAACAGAGGAAATCCAGCAACTCCATTTTGAAGAGCGGCGTTAGTAATTTTGTTGTTTCTTCAGCATCTCCAATGAGTCTGACACCTCTTATCTACCGTAGCTCGACAACAATAATTCGTACTCTGTCGATCTCAGAGATGAAAGTCTCGATCGCTATACGAGCCATGGCATCATACGGTATTGTTGCAACTTGTAATTTTGGTTGCTCACAGAGATGTGAAAAGTGTCATGTTGTTGTGAAATTTTTCATATGTGTAACGGGGATGAATTGATCATCTTTAGCGAGAGAATCAGCTTTGAACTGAATGAATTGAACAGGCTACACGGTGAAATGTTTCATCGTCTAAGTATGATTTTAACAATGGCTCAAACTTTTTAGCAGACTAAAGAAAATGAAATCATCTGTTTTTTCAACGAAATAATATAGTGTCACAATCGTATGAACATTTCAAAGTGTTATAAGAATCATGTCGGTTAACATTTGAGAAATTTCATTATTGTTTTTATCTCTTATGGTGGGTCATGTGAGGTTGTTATATGACACGGTTTGATTATTTGAATTTACATATTATATTCACACATCCAGACCTGTCCACAACTCGGTCTGACTGAATTTTGGTCTCGAGTTCGATTTTCTTCCCAATCGACGTCGGGTTTCTTGTTTCCGTGATCCTTGTGAGTGTGCTGCGTTTCCCTCTCTCTTGCTTGCGTTGAAGCGGCTGTGGATGACTCGGAACCGACAATCTTCCCATGTTTCGGTTGTGAAATCTTGCAATGGCTTCAACCGTGCCTGTGGGGAGAATTAGAAATGAATGTTAAAACGTCTAACATTGAACAGTAGCTCTTCTGACAAAAATGGAGATCATATATTATAAAAAATGTTAGTATCTCGCTATTTTAGGATAAGGAATTCTGCCAGTGAGGGATGCGGAGTAAAAGAGATAGCAGGAACAAAAGAATACTCTTGCATATATTCCAAGTTGGTGTGAAATTATTCACTTACCTCTTGGGGATCGGCGTTCAGCGGAGTGAGCGCAATCAGGTGGACATCTATTTGTCTGCATTCGCTCCGCTCTCGTTTCATGTACCGTGCATAATGACAAGCTGCAAGCACCCGTGTATCTCTTCTTCATCGAGACGCGCAGCGGAATGAGCGGGATCGAGTTGTCGTCTGCATGTCCGCTACTTCCGCTCTCTTTCGGTGCACGGGGACGACTCGTGGCGGGCAGCAAGCACGCCTGTATTTCTTCATCGCAGAGGCACGCAGCGGAAGGAGCGCGATGAAACTGGCACCTGCATATCTGCTACGTCCGGTCTTGTTCGATGCACGGGGACGATTGATGACCGACTGCAAGCACGCGTATATTTCTCCTCCATTGAGGCGCACAGCGGAGTGAGCGTGATCAAACTTGCGTCTGCATGTCTGCCATGTCTGCTCTCGTTCGATGCACGAACGATTGATGGCGGACAGCAAGCACGCGTGTATTTCTTCTGCGTAGAGGCGCGCAGCGAAGTAAGCGCGATCAAACTGGCGTCCGCATGTCTGCTATGTTCTGCTTCTATCCGATGCTGATAAGACACGTAGTGCGTATAATACTCCATAGGCAAATATACATACACATCGTATAGATGACTGATCTAGCTTTCTCTCTTCCCGGTAACGGAAGAATTGTTGAATAGAGAAGATGAGGTCGGGAGACGTCTCTTAATTCGCTCCCACTACTCTGCCTCCTATCATCCTTACCCCTCCTCCTGAATACACAACTATACGCCGAGGAAGATTGTACAACTGACAGTCAAAAAGCAGCATAAGAGACGTGAAAATTTGCGCGCTTGCTTACCGGTCCGCAGTCTTTCACTTGCTCTACTTGCGGATGCACGGGTGCATCGGAAACATTATCATTTATGTAACGTCATTCAAAGATCCTTATTTGAGGGATTTTGACTATTTATCGTCTCTGTAATAGTTCCAGATTTGTTGCTGACGAGTAACTCTTGAATGTTATTTCGAAGTTGGAATATCAAACCTTACGATGAGCATTTGAGTATTGTTTAAAATCCATTGGAATAAGAAATAACCTATAGAATTCAACTGATTCCGATCACATAATATTGCAACGAGTCAGATAAGTTAAAGCTGATGGAAAACTTTAGAACGCAGATGAAATCATGAATTGAGATGACCCACTATCAATGACACTGTGGAACGAGATTTTGGGGTCACAACGCCTATGTCTATGTGCAATCTTCGAATAATATTACACAGATAATCGAACTCGGATCTCATCGAAGTTGGACATCACATCTCATCGTCAGACTGATTATGAGGTCCGAAGGATCACATTGTGCAAATAAAGAAAGTTTTAATGTGCGCATCTATATTATTTAATCCAAGAGCACATTCATATCACTGACATATGTATTCTATATACAACGTAACGGCACGGAACATTACACACGCATAAGTAACGCAGCAAGCGATTACGCACAAACGGTAACCTACCCGCGCATTACACGATACGCTCGGTAATGGTAAACCCCATTACTGTAACGGTACGCCGCATTACTGTAACGGAACACTTCATTACAGTAACGGCATCTCTCATTACAGTAACTTAACACGCCATTACGGTAACGACGTACTCAATTACGCTCATACTTCACCTTTTGCTATATAAACCCAAGCTACCCAAGCACAGGACACAGTCCACTCTCAACACGCAATCGCGACGCATACTCCACGACACTCGGCCCTGCCGTGACCACGCTGCTCCGTGATACGACGAACCCCTAGTGCCATCAGGGACGTCTTCTTCGTTCCCAAGCGACTTTAGCTCACGTTTTAGTGCTCACAGTTATGAGCGATAGAGTCTGTATCGCGTTTGTGTTTCGTACTGGTACCGAGTCGCAATTCATTTTGGAAGTAATCCGAGTGATTTGCCTGCCCCATCCCGTTCCTTCCCCGACATCCGAAGCGAGAGTGCAAACTCAACTTTGAACGATTGTGAATCCGGAGTGCGAATTCAGCCTTCGAATTGTCGCGGACTCATGGAACGCGGAAGCTATAAGCGTGCCCATGATAAAGCGACCCGTTCCGAGGCCGAGCGCCAACGCGATCTATACGGGCTTCAGCAAGCAAAAATCTTAGCCCGACGCGCCGTACTCCAGGCCATCGCCGCGGATCAAAAGAAGACTGCTCCAACCGAGAAAAACTCGTCTTCGACCAGGGAGACGCGGGAGTGACCACACCCTCATTGACGGAGATCCCGAGGTTTCATTTGACTATTCCATTGTCTCATGATTCCTCTGACGAGCGGATCAACGGGCACTGTCAGTTCCAAGGACATCCATGATCAACAACTAAATTCGAATGAATATTCAGTCTTCTTTCGATTCACGGAAACATTTCCATAGTCCAATACGCCTCTCTGGAACATTTACAAGCTGAGCAACGCGAGGCATTACGCTAGTCAAAAATTATTGCGAATGGGATTTTACCTACTCTTCAAGATACTTCTCAGGGTATAGCTGTATCTTCATCCGCATCCAAATGGCAACTGAAAGAGTAATAACGTTTCCTAATCAAAATTCTAGAAGCAACATCAGTTGTTTTTGCAACCGCGGAAAAGGTTGTGAGAAGAAGAGAAAACACAAGAAGTTATCATTTACACTCATTTCCGAAATGCTTTTCTTGAAATTCTTCTACGTTGTACTGAGCTCGAGCAATCGACGTTTGAGCAAGAGAGGATTTCATACCACTGTTCAGGAAATTTTGCATGGTACTGTAGATCGAGGTCTGACCGAGATTCTGTCAGATTTGAACTTCCTCATCCTCTCGCCATTCAGTGCAGTTAATATCCTCGCAAAATCCAAGCCCTTCTGGTCCACTGTGGTATTGATGATTGATCAACTGTCTCTTGTGGATATTATCTCGGCATCTTCGTAGCATCAACCTTGGGTGACATCTGATATTAAGCGTCCGATCAAGCAACGTCATCGAATGTATCAAGCAGCAAGTAGGACTCCCCCTTCCCTTCAGAATACAAACAGTACGGTTCTCCCCTGAATAATGTTGGAAATTAGCTCAAATCTAATGAATATGGATACGCATCTGGACGTCGTGGTGGATGCGCAGGTATCATCGTTTGAATTTCTTAACACGCCAATCGGGGTGCCGAATTGCACTTATTCGTGCGCTCCATTCAAATGAAAATTCACCCTTTTTCCGGAAAAAGCATGCACTTGAAAATTTTTTGAGTAATTTGTTGGACATAAACATCGTCTGGATTCCGGTTGCTGTTCGGATAACACCAGAAAATCAACATCACGCCATTCAGCATGCAACAAGTCAGCACAATTACTCGTGAGAGTTGGATTGCGATTTAAAACTGCCAACCTGTGCATGTCATGGGTGCAAGCTACTCAAACGCCTGCGCATCTAATGTATCATGAATTGCAACAGCAAGGTAGTGTGGTGATTTGACTGTAAGAATTGAAGCGTTGACGATCGACAGAAATGATGTTCAAGTCTCGGTGCCATTACTTTTTTCTTGCGATACACAGAGGAGAATTGAATCGTAACAGTGCAACTAGTTCCCAATCTTCCTTGAGAATAATCCTTGCGACCGATCCGTGGTAGAAAATTTTGTCCACACTGTTACAGCCTTTACTTGCAATAAGACCTAACCAAAGAGAACACAATCTTAGCCATGGGATCTCTTCATCAATAAATGAAAATCTTAGGATCATTCATCCGAGCGTGGTTGTTCAGACTGAGTCGATGTACCATCTGGTCTTTTTCATACAATCCTGGATTTCATTCTCTACTAAATGTTTAATAAAGCAAGGCTACAGAGTTATTTGGCAGGAGCACAAGCCTCGAAATCAGATATCTGAATTCAACGGAGTCAAATCTGCCTCGCGATAAATATTAATGTTCACGCGAAATACTCGGTTGGACTCCCGCAAAAGTGGCTCTGGCTTTAGCCAATGAATATTCATCCGTGAAACGGGATGAGTAAATTTCCTCCTCTTTGTTGATTCTCTATCATTCCTCCTGCAATAACCTTTTCCTGAATGTTCTCCAGTAAAATCTACTGCAACTGCTACAGTAAAATGTACTATGAAGCATTCCTCCATGCGATGTCAGAACCAATTGAATCCAATCGAGTACGAATTTCGAATTTTCAATGTCCAACATTATACTTCGAGAATCATGGATTCGTGAAGATGAAGTAGCCAAAGAGAATGCTGCGTCGTCTTTGTTTCATCTGGTGATTATCATTTTGGACGAACATGCACACAGTCGGCCGAATCGAGGGCCAAATGGAATCTTCGTTTTGATTCCGAAGCATTAATTTTGATTCTAGACAAATATTTGCTGGTAGCATTGACTCGAGTCCTTAACCATCTGGTACTCCCATTTCTTAATGAAGTGTCTTAATCTGCTTGCATCGTTCAATTTTGGAATTGTTGCTTAGCTCAAGAGACTCTGGGAATCATCCTACAGTACTTTGCTAGCACATTGTATTTGGATTTAAAAAATGGGGATAGATGAGACGTGGAGATTTATAATCCAAAATCCTCACTTCTGTCTATCTTGAGTTCCAAGGTGTGATAAAATATCTCAGATATCTATATCTTTCTCATCCAATCATTGATTGAGAACAGTGGTAGTGGAAGCATCCCCAGACGGAGAAATTATTGAAGATGGTTACAAGAGCAGTCACTAATGGAGAGTGCATTATAGTTTCCATTCAGGGATGGCGCAAAGGTCACACCGACTCGTTATACTCTCCGAAAACTTAGTGAACGTAACCACATCATCTCCTCTTCGTCTGAGAGTCTACTTAATTTAAGCTGCTCGTTGCCACGAGTAATGCAGCTCAATGAACTGAAGACTCTCGAGTAATGAGTGCTCCTACAGTCTTTAGAGAAGCATGCTCAAACGGGAACAAATCAAAGTGGCAGACGCAATAATTTTCCACTCCCGGGAAATGAAAACTGACCTCACTCAAGAATTCAATCTTCTTAGTCGGTACCTCGTGTTGATTGAGACGGAGGAAAATCAATTCAGAATTAATCTAAATCAATTTTAGGTGCACTCGCAGCGATAAGAAATTCCGTACACCAAAGAAGAAAGGAATGATGGAAGACGGTACTATGAGTACAAAGCTAGAGGCACGAAGAAGTGAAGAATGGAAAGTAAAACCAACCGAGTTGAAACATCCCGATTCTATATAGCTGATGTCTTCTGGGGTCGCAGCGATAGACTTGGAAATTTTTCCAACGCCACTGATCGGCGCGTCAGTGCACTCGAAAGCTCTCCTATATACCGTATATATACAGCAGATCCAACGAACGCCATACGTTACTCAAGGCGGATAAGAAAGACGGGCGAGTGCACGTCTAGTCGTATATAGCAGAAGTAGAGGCAACTGTGCAAAAGGTTGCAGAACCGAGACTACTGCACGGGCAAGCCGTGATCTACGACTGAATTTCCGGGGCGACTCCGATAGTGCGAACGAGCAATGCATCTAGCAATAAATAACACTGCAAGCGGGTGAGCGAACGAGCGAGCAATGGCTTTTGCACGGTAAAAATTTGAATTACCCGCGTTCGGTGCTTGCATTAGCCGATGGATATGTATGCTTGACTGGTGACTAATCGCATGTAGCCGATGTATCGTGATGTCGAGGGCGTCACTCTAGATACATGTTTTCAAAAATCTTTTTAGTTTGGATGAATTTGGAGGGAAGATAGTTGGCTGCTCAACAGCGGATGTGCGGGTTTCTATCAGAATTATTGTAAAAATCTATCTTGTAATGAGTCGAGGTGTACACTCAATGGGCCGTAAGCCCTCCTTGATAACCTCTAATGATCGTAGTACGTAGGATTCTCACGAATACATGTTTTCTACGGAGTAGGGTCAGCATTTCTTGATGGAATTACACGAGGGCAAGCATCTTTCGTTACTTCAAGATAATATGGCCAATTTTGAAGCGAACGTGAATTTGGGATCTTTTAATTTTAATTTACTACGATTCATAAGCGGATGAATGAACATTTTTTCGAATGTGATCCCTCCGATAACCATACTCATATTTTTGGGAATGGGTTATGAGAAAAATTTCATTGGGTACTGAATTATAGAATCATGATAACACATAAGCTCGGAACTTTCTCTAAAAATAGAATGAAAGCTCCAAATCTTTTTTTCGTATTCGTGCTTGTGTTTCACGCGAATAAAAAGAATCATTAGCGAGAGAATAGCCTCGATGAAGAGGCTTGTACACGCATATCACTCGCAATTTTGCGGGAAATTTGAGGCAGAATTATGATGCTCGTCGCTAGATTTTGGAGCAAAATCGCGAATCTCGAATATTGCTTGACGATTCCATGGAAAAAGTTACAATGCGAATGGAATAAAACTGTATAACAAAATGTAGAGGTTAGAATGTCACATTGGCAGACCCATGATGTTTCGACGCTGAAACCGAATCCGAGCCTCAAATTCCGCCAAAACGCGAGAATTTTCTCTAAATTGCACAAACCCAATTTCATAGAGGTTTTCTCGAACTAGACTAATAATAGTCGGCGTGGTAGCTCAAAACAGAGCAAAGGATCGTGTTCAGACGGTCATTTTGACATGGTTAAGCATATTCAGATACCCCGCTTTAACGAAAAGTCTGCCGTAGTGACTTTTGAGTAGCAAAAATCTCCGCAAAAGCAGGTTTCTTAGAATCTTTTGGGGGTCAAGGATATTTGAAAACTTCAGTTTTCACGACTAACTTCATTTTTTAGAAGCCATGAGAAAAGAAATTCCTGCATGCGCTGGGTATCCAAATATGCTCCCCCAACGCAAAATGACTACCCGAACACGATCTCGTGCTTCATTTAGAACTAACAGGTCAAGATTCTCATCCACACAAAAAAAAATCTCGTTCGAACGAATTTCTTGCAATTTAAGAGAATTCTGACATTTTGGGGCTCGGATTTTGTTTCAGTATCGAAAAATACGTGAGGAGATCATGGGCCAGTCAATCTGGCCTCACAATATTGTTATACAGGGTAATTTGTTGTTTCAAACCCTGGAATGAGCAGAAAAATTACATTGGGTACAAAACTGCCGAACCCAAATTTCACGAGCAAGTCGTATGTTAGACTCAAAAATCATGATGAGCCTCCAAATTGAATATGAGTTCGAGAAATTGAACCATCTTCAGGGAGTAGTAGTATGCGTGGTTTGTGAATGACGTTTCACCTAATGAAGCAATGACATTGAGAAATTGTGAACTTCCGACGTTACAGTAAATGAATTAGGCAGAGCTCTAATGTTAGCATTCGACGATTGAATCATCATTATCAATCATACAGCATGAGGCAGTACAAACTTGGTCTGCACGCGAGAGGTACAACTGTTGCGGTCAAGCATTGCAAGCGAATCATTTGTGCGCGAACATCGAAGTTGGTGACAAGTGAGCTTGTGCCTGGGTCAAATAAATTATTGAGCCGATACGTGAGTACTTATCTCACATAGGTGATTAAAACCTGTGAAATCCTGAGAGAAAATATTTCATGAATCCATTTTACTCGATTCTCACTGATCTGCGACAAATCTACTGGACAATTGATAATTTGGAAAGTTTGTGTGATATCGACAATAGTACTCACGTAACATTGTAAGAATACAATATTCTATCATGGTTCACATAAAATATTCCTAATCAAACTCGTTCTGAGATGGTTTCAGTACACAGGTTGAAATGTCCGCCATAAATGTCGACGCATTGTATTCTTGGATGGCTCTGGCAGATTCAAATACGAGATTTCTTTGCTTCGTGTATGTATGTGATAGCACATCAGCAATCTGGTGCATCTGTCTTGGATGAGACTCGTTTCACATTTTATGACGCCATTCCAACACTTTTATTCTCCATACTAGAGGCTATCCTGACATCTTCCATCAGTTGGTGTAGACAAAATTTACAGGATAGAATTGTATTTTCTGACACGGGTATATCCCAACTGGAAATACTCAAAAGGTTCAATATCGGAACTCTATGATGACACCTTCTCGAGCCGAATCATAGTTTTTGTGTGCTATTCGTTGTATTTTTTTTCATTGCGACCAGACAAACTATGATTTGCTTCGGATAATCCAATCGAACCTCATTGTTCAATATTTATGGAACAATGAATCACATAGTCAATCAACATTTGAAATGAAGTGTATGCGTTAATAGATCTATTTAGTCACGAATCGAGCTTATGATCAAACAAGATCTGTGCTGAACAACTCACAATACCAAATTTCCCTACAAAATGGTTTGGCGAGCGATCTACGTGTCCTAATAATATCTCGGAGGGCTTGTTGATTCATCGGTATGACATTCTATAAATATTACTCTTGTCAGCATATAACAGTTAAGACATCGAAATCGGAATGATTCAAGTCAAAGTTCAGTTGGACAAAAAATGAGGTTTTGTTTGATCCGTGGCAAATGTTCCTGGATTAATCGCAAGGAAAGATTTCATATCTGACGGATGAGATATTCCTTTATATAGTTTTCGCTATCAGGATACGAGCATACAGATTTGAGATTTTCGGAAACTCTTTGGGATCCACGAAAGGATCAGTATGATTTAGAGTGTCATAACTGATCTATGTTACCTATCAAGAAATTCACTAAAGGATCACTCATCAAAATGAGGATTACGAACACTTTTATGTGCTCCTCTTCAACATGAGACGTGTCATTAACGTTCGTTAACGACTACATTAGTTTCACGAAATTAGTTCTGGCGGATGTGCAACCACAATTAGCAAAGTAAAAGTCTGTTTTTTCTGTGGTCAAAGCATTCAATGAAAACTTAAAGGTCGTCAAAGTGATTGTTCCCTTCAGATGTCATCCCTCACCCTGTTACTTCAAAATTACTCAACGTCGATCGTCTCAGCTTAGTGTAACATCTACTAGGTATATCTACAAAGGATAGGGGAGAGTGGGGCAAAATTGGACGGGGGCAAAATTGGATAAGTAAGATAGCTCGGTCGGAGGCGAGTCTAGGCTTTCGCCGCGTAAATTCTCTTTTAATACCATCACAGACAATGGTTTTCATGGCGGTTAGACCTCCCGAAACAATACTGGGAGTCCACGCTGACATAGGGGTGCTTTTCGAGGACCTCACGCGGTTTATTTTCCAAATGCAAGATTACACGCTGCTTCTACCGAAGTGCACTGGCTCAATCGCCATTTGGGGGTCGAAAACTAGGTCACAAAACGAAGATTTTGAGCCATCGTGGGTCGAAATCGGCCCACTTGAACCCAAGTTATCGCAATTCTGCGAAAAAAAAACGCCTGGGGGCATTTTTGGACGAATTGGTGGCGGCAAAATTGGACAATGCTAAATCCCATCTAGAATCGGTCGACCCATCGCCTGTCCGTGTTTTTCGATGGTAATTGCTCGTATCGAGGCGCGTATGCGTTTGCGCAAATTTTTCGAAGTGCGCGAGGTTGAGGGTTAGTTAGGTGATTGAAAATGGGTGAGAAAATGAAGTTACGATGTCCAACGACCGTCTCAGGAGTCAGTTTAGAGGTCAGAAGTCGCTTTCAACGTGTTAAGAGTTAGTGCTCGATTCAAGCATTTTCACTCTCGCATTCGGTGACATTGCCTCGAATGTTACACACTATCAGCGGGATGGTTTATGTAGGGGCGAGTATGAATACCTCCAATATGAAGAAAAACCAATGACAGTCGTCTCTTAGACGCTGCGAGTCGATTGCTGATTTGCTGAAGACGATAGTGCACCAATAAAGCGCCTATCTCATTAATGCTGAAGAATGACACAAATATGGCTCGCTTGCTCGGGCTATGGGAGGATGCAAAGGTCTCAGGCGGGTTTCGCTCTTGTTTCTGGGTTATTACCACGTGTTTTGGTGGGTAAATGCGACTCTAATAGGTGAGGAATATTGCCGTATACCTCAATTTTGGAAGGCTGTCCATTGTCAAAAGTGCCCCCAAGCTCGGGGCGAATTTGGACAGATTTTTGTTTTTCAACTTCAAGAAAAAGTATGAACGCTGAGACCTAGGGGTCTGAAAATTTGTTTACAATGTATTCAATAGTTGAACTTCAAAGTCCCATAGCGCGCCTAGCCCCAAGTATCGTCAGATAGCTCCACTGCAAAATCCGTCCAATTTTGCCCCACTCTCCCCTATATCTGAAAACGCTATAATTTATCGATATAGAATCGACTGCCGCAGTGCGTCTGTCTCCGTTTCTATCAAATCTCGTCTATTCACATATATCTCCATATATAGTGTATTGTATCGGAGGAAATTGTACAGGCTCCGGCGATATTCCGCAGCCGACATTTGACGGATATTATCTCATCTCAATCCCAGAGCTCCTCTTTTCGTTGACGCGCCTCAATACCGCATCGGGCGTCTCCCTCTCGATAGATTGAACTCTGCCTATATATAAATATATATCAAAGCGATTGAAACGATATTCTGTGATGCTACGCGCGCGTCGACCCGATATTTAATCCGCCTTTTGCATTCTTCCCTTTTCTCACCCTCGATTGAATCTCTGATGCTTTGATGCTTTGATGCCTTAATGCGAATTTGAGGTTTGAAATCTCCTTTATATCTTGAGGATGATGAGTTCTGAAGTTTTACTCCATAGCAATCAATTATCGATGGTAATTCTGCATCAGTCGATTGTCAGAATGAAATTCCTCGACTACTTTTGAATTTTGGAACTATTGATTTCTATAAATAAACCAAATCTTGTATCGAACAATGTTGGAAGGGAAATGTGATAAGATGATGTGGAGTTCAACTCTGAAGCGCCACAGCGAGGTTTGTCGAGGATTCAAGTGAGCAAAATTATCAAATATTATACACGTCAGATCTCACAGCTTCCATAAGCAAAAGACCACTCCTGTATCGCCGGTGGGCACTCATATTTTGTGGCATAATCTTGCCTAAAATTCTCTCTCAATTTCTGTCTATAAAAGAGAATTAATTCCATTGTAGACCATTACACACCAGTATTTTCCTCATACTCCATTGCCTAATGCAACTGTTATATGTTCTCAAGTATTGGGAAAAATTGATTTTCACTTTTTAGGGAATACTTTTTCGCAAATATCAATTTTTTGGTCAGGTCCGTGACCCACTGGTGCGTCTTTCAAACGCAAGACCACAGACGCCCTAGTCAATCTCTCCCAAAAAACTTCATGGTCGAATAAAAGTCCCATAACTTCAAAACTGAAGCTCAAACCGCTCGGCCGTGTGATCAATTTTATAGTCAAGATGTTTCGTCCAGGTGATGCTTCAAAATGTCGTGTTCGTGTGACGCTACGATGTTTCCGTGTTATCCTTTGGACACCGATGAGTGGAAATATTGTCTCTTGTGCCCGAGTGGACTTGTGCTTCGTATATTCTGAAAAGTTGAAATATGCATCTTGGAACCTTCATAAGTGATATTTGGTTGTCACATTTGCTACTCCAAATATCAAAATTTCCGTGGAACCACTCATGTACGTACGTACCGGAACAATAAAAAAACGTTGGTATGAATGAGTGCTGAGATCAATACTCTCATCTTGTTAATTTGAAATGAAAAGTGATTTCTTTTGATCGATATAGGAGGATCTTCTCAGGTTCTTTTTGAGCAAAATTTCGACATTAAATCATTCCAAGCAGGTATCAAAACTCCAATTTCATGATCACGGACTTAGCTTGTTGCAGATGTTGACAAGACCTTATTGAAATTCTCTATCAATTCCCTCTCAAGGTCATAGGTTCATCATCATCGCAGATTATCTCATCGTAGTCAGGTAACTGGTCGGAAACAGAGTCTATGAATAGTTCCAAGGGACAAGGGTTCGAACATCCTGGTATTTGCATTTCTGTCGTGGTTGCCGGTATCCCTTTGTGATACAATACCTTGGGGGAAAAATTAACGAATGATGAAAATGAATTTCCGATAATCTCAAGACAGATCCAGTCTCCATGATTACTTGGCGATCTTAAATTTCCTACAAATGCATATGTTTCTATCAGCTCGCATACCTTGACGAAATAATCTTCACTTTCCTTTAATAACTCAAGAATAATAGCACTTGTGTACTCTGGCACATGAGGAGTCCAAATATTCAAAGACTGGAGAACAGCCGTGATTATGAGCTCGTGTGAACTGTATAAGTATACTTTAGCCTGGTTTCCCATAGAGTTATTAACTTTTGATAGCATATCATCAATAGTTTTCCGTAGGTATGTACCTAAAATATGATTCAACAATCATGTCTAGCAATATTCTTCAAATGACATGCAGTCTTCCATAGATTTTAATAGCTGACAATTGTTTTTTTTTTTTTTTTCATATCGGAATTGCAATTCATCACTCTCTACCTACCACCATTGATTTTCCTCATCCAATCATTGAATTTCATCGCGTGGTACTCCAAAAAAGTTCCATTCAACAGAAGGCCATTGGGAAAATAGTTTTCAGCCCATTGTGGTAAAGTCTCATTCATTGAGTGCATAGCTTTAAGTGAATGATACAATAAGAACATGTCGAAACTTTCTTTGATCTCTTTACCGGTGAAGAATTCCAAATATTCCATTAGATCTCGAAAAGGTTCAAGAAGTTTTTGATATTCGGGGGATGATTTCGCTTTCTCCAATTCCTTGAAAAAGCTGGAAAATATCAAGTTCAATTTACCATTTAAGAAACTCAGAAAATCACTTAAATTTATGAACACTCTACTTGTATTGATACATTGTTGCTACATGCAAAGAAATAAACGTTGAGAAGTATTAAAAATCGACTGTACCGAGGACAATATCTAGGAAAAAGCAAGATATCTTGATCTCTCGTCTTATAAAAATGAGGTATCGGCTGCCAAGCTAAAGATTTGTGCCACCTTTGACGTGTGTGTGGCATGTAAAGTGAAGCCAGGAGGAGTTGCAAGCTCATTTTAGCTCGGTCATATTCTGTACTGTACGCCGAAACGGCTTTAGGATCGTAAATGTCGCCGAGAAAATCACCGTATTTCGCTCGCAAAATCTCACCCAAATGGTAAGCTCTCAGTCTCCCCACCTAGAAAAGAAGAAATTTCATTCATCGGCTAGATGTGCACATTGCACCATCTGGTTTAAAAAAGTAGCCCACTACAAGATGTAGTACATGCTCTTAGTAAATTGTGACCTGATTTGCCAAATGCGAGTCGAGAGGTATATACCTCTCTTTCTACCTCGTTTGAAAGCCAAGATCGTTAAAGTGCTATCTCGACTTGACGGTGATTCCTGATAAGAATGTTTCACGGGCACAAAATTGATCGTAGCTCATGAATCTTACGACCCGAATGATGTTCCTCAAGCTACAAAATATTGCGATATTACTCCGCCAGCTGAGATATCATCTTATCTTGCTAAGCCTGCGTTTTATGGAGCAATTACTCGGTCGGCTCTATTCCTAATCATCATCAGTAAATTCTAGATTCTGAGAGGATCAAACTCAAAATTTTTGAGGTCCTACTCATCTGTGTCAATCTTAAGGGAAAACATGTAACTCCATCTGGAGGCCCAATCTATCTGGTGCTTCGAACATTTTTCTCAATGAGTATTTCATAGGTAAATACAGCGAGATCCTTCGAGAATATCTAAAATTTACTTTCACCATTCTGATTCGGAGCCTTCCAATTAGACATACCGACGTGAAAAGTATTCCCTGATCAGAACAGCTGAAAAGCATCCCTGGCGTATTTTGAGCTGCTGACCACGTATCGAAACTTAGAACAACACCTTTTTGTGGCCGTTTTCGTGTTATAGCCATTATCCATGGGTTGGAAAAATACCTGGACATGGGTTTCTGTGTTTGAGGGGAGAATTGGGACTCTCCACAGTAACAATGAGGGCGGGATCGTTCTTTTGATTGATCTTCGGAGCTAAAGAAAACCCCCCCAAGTATGTTAGAATTCCGCAGCCGGTGTATATTTGTTTTAGACTTTGATGGTGATAAGACAGATCGTGATTTGGTACGGGATCGAGACCCACGTCAAATTTCACGTCAAAAACGAGTGTGTGAGGATGGAAAAATTCATAAAAATGCGGTTGTGATGCGGAAATGGATCGCAAGAACGATCTCGCCCCTAGGTTGTCTGATGAAGGTCACAGATGATCACCTCTACTCGTATTCAGGTATTTCCTCAATTCATCAATATGACCATACCTTAAAAATGGCCCAGGGGAATGTACTATTTTGAGTTTGTATTCGGATTCAGCAGCTCAAAGCACGTTGGAAATGACTTCAACCTTTCGTGATCTGCAAACTTTTTTTTAGTGGGTCTGTGTTATCATCGTACCGTATCAAAGATGACATGATTGAGTTGGAGAACAGCGTTGAATTGCATGGACATGGTGATTGATTGTTTCAGCTTCAATTTGATCAAAATTGGTCAAAATTGACTGTGAACTGATCAGTCTTATTGCTATCTTCATCCCCATGGCAACGCGTTTATAAATCTTTCTACAATTTACTTCTCTTCGTATTCCCCGAAACATATTCGTCGCTGAGCCTTCCTCTTGCCCTCAATCTTCTCATCGACACGAAAAATAATTCAATATCACTGATATCATTCAAGAGATTTTTTCTTCTGATGAAATACAATCATTGTCAGTATTACTTACGTTAGTTAAAGCTCCTCTCTGGGTGGGATTGATCTCGCGATCTCCATGACGGAACAGCTACAATTTATGGAAATATGAGTTAACATGATCAGAATAGAATCATTTTCTCATTTCTCGATCACACAGTTAATCTTTGCCGATTAGAAGGTCGATTTAATAGTTTGAAGCGTAATTCATTTTCATCATCTGTGAAATCCTCTCATTCCAACCAAATTTAAAACACCGATATTAATTATTGAGAAGTTTCTCATCTGAACCTCTGGTAGAAAAGTAGATCTGCTTCTCAAGGAACCGTGATATGTTAGTTCACATCCGCAGAATAGAACCGAGCAGATAAAAGAAGTTAACAAGGCTGACAGTAATTTGTTACATCACCGGTAAATGAATATTTATGGTATATTGTCTCTCACCACACTAATCATCTGCAAATTAGATTGATCAAGCACAGCATTCACGAATGAGCAGCGTATAATAATGAAAATTAAAAGTGAGAAATAGTTCGACATGATTTTTCAAAAATTCAGAATACCGGAAACACTCTGTACCGAACTCGATCCGATACTTGAAGTCAGTTACTATGCATACGATAATTTTAGCACCACGAATAATGTGAAATCTTATGCATTCGTTTTCTATCTGAGTAATTCTCCTTGTTTGAGCAAATTACGTTCAATAAACTTCATTCTCAGTTTATAGCTGTAGATTATATGAATCAGCTCAAGTCTTTAATTCCTAATGAAACATGCATCTTTGTACTCCATTGTGATAGATTCAAACGAATAGCCCGTCGATATAATATTCTTGAACATCGACAGGAAGTTCAGATCAATAGAATGATCTTCAATGTTTTTCCATCAGGCAGTTGATTCCCTTTAAATATGTACAGGTTTGATACATCTTTGGTGTTTGGGTGGGGTTCTGATGATTTCAGAAAATCTACTGACAATAGAATTTCGTATGTTTCAAAACATCGGCAAAATTTCCTGACAGCTACACGCAAATAATATAAATTAGCGCCAATTTGTCGGAACGTCATAATGAGACAGCTGTGGCTCTTGAACACAACAAATTTCTATAACAGTCGATACAGTCAGTTTTGAATCCAAAGTCAATCATTATATTTTAGCTCCCACGATAAAAGTAAAAACAAACATACAAGATTCCTGTTGGCGTCTCGAGTAATATCACAGTAAATAATTCACTGATAAGCACACAATCTGGTTATCTTCCAAACTTCAATTTCAGATTCTAAACAGACATTTCTGCTCCGTTAGCTCTCGGATCAATATCGAGCTCGTCTGACTGCATTTTCAGTATAGGGAGTGATTGAAGTTAACTTCACAGAAATATCTCATTCTGAAGTCTACAAAGAAAGCCATGGGCTGGAGTCTTCTTCAAGGAGGAATCAAAATCCCATCGATCTCAATATCTAACAAGCGATATCAAACTCTGATTGGAAGAGAAAATCTCGGTAAATTTCGAGAAAGAGGCAGCCATGGAGAAGAAATCGACAATCTCAGAGGAACTTTTTGGAGATGCAGAGTACAATCGATATTCCATTCCCTTGAAGAATGAAATCGATATCATCAGCAGTATAAAAGTGTACAAACGTAGATGGCTGATGTTGCTGATATTCATATTGTATTCAACAGCTATCAATGGACAGTGGCTTCAGTATTCGATCATTTCAAACATTATCACCAGGTGATCTTAATTCCCGAAAATATACGATAGCAATACGGTCTTGATACACTATAGACAATTTGAATATTTGCACTGATTTTCTTTTTTATGAGAAACAAAAGATGAGATAGTTGCATCGATTTTTTCACAGATACTACAATGTTTCCCCACTATGGGTCGATTGTACAGCAATGTCATACATGTTTTACTACATACCATTTATTTTTCCGGCAACGTATATCTCGGAACTTGTGGGCATTCGATGGACTTTGATTTTTGGAGGTTTTCTGAGTTGCCTGGGAGCTTGGATTAAAAGCTATGCTGTATCCCCTGATAGCTTCTGGTTGGTTTTGGTTGGCCAATCAGTTGTTGCATGCACACAGGTACTTCTAATTCATATCTAGACATCCGAATACCTTCGACTATGATATCATCATAAGTTGACTCGTTTCTAATGCTTTGATTAAAAATTGTGTAGAGGAATAAGACGAAATGTTCATGATATTCTTATGTGTTATTGAAAGGTGTTGATGCTACCTATACCCGGCAGAGTTGCCGCTAAGTGGTTCGGATCAAATGAACTATCGACAGCTACATCCATTGGTGTTTTTGGAACACAACTAGGCGTGGCTGTCTCGTTTCTTTTTCCATCTATAGTTGTCAAAAATCATGATGATATGGAGCTAGTTGGAAAGGATCTCTCATCTCTATCGATATCCATCGGAATTGTGGCTACGGTGGTACTATCAATCGTTATACTATGTAAGACTTTTCCCAAATACCTACACATTTCCGAAATTTATCCTTGGATATTTTTCATTTTCTTCGCCAAAATTTGCGCTAAGTTCATAGATTTTCAATTGTTGGACGATACTGATTCGGAATGATTCATTTTCCGGGAGTCCTGATCGTTGTCACAATAATTCATCTTTTGAAAACGACCCCGGCAAAACAAAAAACTGATCAAGTTCATAATAACGGCAGTAAGGACGCTGTAATGGGATGAAAATCAAAGCAATCTCGATACGCTTTGCAAAACTTCAGATCTACAAGCACGAATCTGAATTTGAGGCTATTCCATCTATCTAGAGCAGGGTTTTTAACCAAATCCATTACAAATTTCGATGAATTCCGTTGAATTCTATTCAATGACCAATTCCATACCAAGATCCCACTCCAAAAATCATAATCATCGTACTATGACCGTCATGATTTTCAGAATGGGATTTTATTACGGAATTGGTCATTGAAAAGAACTCAACAAAATTCAACGAAATCCAGAATATATTTCGTTAAAAACCCTGATCAAAAGCATTCAAATTATTGAAAGGATTTCCAGTCAAATTAATCATTCTGCTACATCCGACTATTCAACTTCTCTTAGATATTCTCACTCCGATATGGGTATTCACGAATTGATCTGATCGACAGCTAGTATGAGTACAATTATTCTTTACGAGATATTACTACACAATACGAGTATGCCAACCTTCGAGCGAACATAGTTCGCATCAATTTTTGCTCTCCGTGATAATCCTCTCAATCTCCTATTCATCTGCAAAACAATTTCACCAATCTCCTCGGAAAAAGACAAAGAAGGAAAAGAAGGACTAAGGATCAGATCATTCAATTTCGCATCCAAGCTTTGTTGCCAATCAACGGAAAACAGAAGACCAAAGCAAACTCGAGTAGGCAATAACTGTGAAGAGTCTCTGACTACAATAATGTTGCGCAGTGTTCCAGGAGGAGCCGAAATTACCGCCAAGCAAGACTCGTGCTCTACAAAAGGAGAGAGTAAACGGGAAAGCTGAGGGTTTTCTACTACCAATGAGGAGACTCTTCAGCAATCGAAGCTTTCTGATTCTCTGCAACTCTTATGGGCTAAGCATTGGAGTGCTAAATGCCGTTGCCACGCTTCTTAATCAGATGTTTCTACAGCACTTTGAGGTAGACAAGCTTTTTCTCAGTCCGACGATTTTCCAAGCTCCTTTTCCGAATTTACGAGACACTGAATGGGCCGTGATTAAGCCCCGAGGTTCTCTTAACGAGACATCAAAGCCTTTGTCTCAAATCGTCCGGAAGCACTTGAGAGTACGAGAATACTCAAACACTAGTTTTCCTATGAAATTCAGGCAGGAATATTTGAAGCATTTCGTATCGCTCTTTTCACTTCCAAGAGAAGTTCATGAGAATGTTTTGGAATTTATCTGGAATTCAAAAGTCGTACTAACATTCACCTAAAGATGATTCCAAGTATCCGTGTGGAAAATCGTGCTGAGGATGATCTCAATATTTCTTAGAGATTTTTCGTATAATTTTCCACATTTTTTCTTATTTCGTAGGTTCTAATCATGTCATCTATCCAGAAAACTTGCGGTATCTAAGCTTTCCACGTAATTCCATCCAGAATCCATATCAACTTCCCAGAACAGATATACAAAATTAACGATGAATAGGTTCGTTGAATAGATCGAATGCTGATGAAACAAAAGTGTATAACTGCCATTAGATGTAATCAATCGCTCAG
Source organism: Eretmocerus hayati (assembly GCA_029851415.1). NCBI lineage: Eukaryota > Metazoa > Arthropoda > Insecta > Hymenoptera > Aphelinidae > Eretmocerus > Eretmocerus hayati. Next base: position 11,863,122 of record CM056741.1, read on the forward strand.
CTTCTACTGAGTCAAATTTTTTTTGAGAATCCAGATTGCTGATCGACTGCATCTTGTTGTCTGCTGAAGTGATGAACTCGGTCAATGTGTCCAGGAGTGAATTGCAGCCAGAATCTTTCCCATCAATTCTGATCAAATCATTCATATCTACTTTCCTTTGTCCGATTCTCACAAACAGGGAGGCGAAGAAGATGCTGGTAGAATCGGATTACTCATAGTGGTGACAGGGATGATTGGATCGGTTGTTTTTGGAATTGTTCTGGACAAGACCCACAAATTCAAGTAGGAATAAGTTTTAACTCCACAACGCGTTCGATTCATAGACAGTCTGATTAAAAAAGTTTGATTCACAGGGAAATAGCTGTAATTGTTTACTCTTCAACATTTTGTGGTCAAATCGTATTCGCTGTTGCCATGTTGATGGAGATCAAATGGATGGTATATGTGACCTCAATATTACTTGGGTACGTATCTCAATATCTTCTGGAATTGGACTGACAACTTGAATAACGACCGATCCTTAGATACGTAGCTGACTGTTCCCATCGTTGAATCAATAACTCAGAGTTGCTGCTAAAATCGTTCCGAGATGAATGTTATTGGCAGAACTGTTACTTTGATTGCAGCTCCAGGTAGAATATGGTGCAGTTATTGAATCTGTGAATCATGGAGTGGTCACAAGTGATAGATATTTAATCAGATATACTGAAACCTCTTCCACTGATGATGATCTTTTGAAACTGAAAATAGTATCTTAACCTTCAATTACTACTGTGAAATAAAATTACACTCCAACTAACATGATAGACTTTTGGCACATCCTATTCAATTCATCAAACTTTCGAAAACTAGTGCAATTAATGACATGAAACAATTATCTCCTCAAAACTCAGCTATTAAGGAAACAGTTTAAACATTCTTCGATTGTCGGAAATCTCGTGAATTTCCCTGAAAAATTCTTAATAAAGTCAGTTTTTGAGGTCATGCTGGCGAGTAGTTTTACAATTTACTGAAAGACTATGTCGAAAGTTGCAACTTTCACTTTCAGAATGATTTTGTTATAACAAATAGACCTTAAATGAACAATTCTAAATCAATCTGGGTGAATATTCTTGAAAATCGGCATTTTTATTTCTACCGATGATGGAATTTTTGGCACTCAATTCCTTTGTAACTAAACAAAAAATGATTTTAAAAATTATGCAAAAGTTACACCTACATGAGCACGTGATGATATGAATTTACATCCAAGTTCCGAGATACGAAAGGTACAAGGAAGTTTCAGAGTTCCAGACGAAAAAAATATCAAATGTGCCGAAAGTCTACCACGTTAGTAATTGAGGATTGATATCAGTTGTAGGTGAATGGGGGGAGATCAAAATTTTGTAATAGTTTCAGGGCATGCTGTCACCGTACAACGCGACCATGGACCTTATTTAACGTCTCACGTGCAAACTTCGATGTTCTGAAGTTTCACCAGGAGAGCGTTTCAGATCCGGATCACGGATTTGGCTAAAACTCTGGGGATAGTCTTCTTTCAGCGCCAAAAGATAAAACCCAAAATTATAGACCCTAACGCTCGAGCGTTTTCGAACTATAGCCAATAACATTAGCATTGCCCATATAGGCCAATGTTAAGAATCATACATATGGGTATACCTGTAATGCTTATGTCCATGGCTGTAGCTCGAAAACGCTTGAGTGTTAGGGTCTATATTTTCGGATTTCATCTTTTGGCACTAAAAGAAGACTATTTCCAAAGTTTCAGCCAAATCCGTCACCCGGATCTGAAACACTCTCCTGGTCAGTTGATTTGTCAAATGATTCTCATGCTACAACATCTTAATATTCGACAATTTTTTATTGAACTCAAACTATTATAAGAGTATTGAAGAAAAGTCGGAACAAAATTCGCAGCGTATGACGACGACGGCATTGCTTTAAAACACACATCCGATTCTCGAGTTAGACTAGACCAAGAAGAGCTGAGATAACACAAGCTCATTCGTCATGAAGACCTCTTGATACAAACCCCCATTCGGCATGAACATTTTTCATTTACAGTTTCTTCATGTCTGGCTACCTAGCACTCGGGTACGAGCTTGCTGCCGAATACACTTACCCAGAGTCCGAAGTCCTATCTGCCGGGATCCTCAACATAGCCAACAATGCTTACGGCATTATTCTCGTTCTCATTTTATCTCCAATCATGCAGTATTGCAACAGCGATGCCCCGGTCCATATCGGCCTCTGTCTAGCTCTATTTCTTGGTCTCTTACTGACCATTTTCACTAAAGACGAGCAGCGACGTCAGGATGCCCGAAAACGAGTTACCGAATACAGAGAAATTCCTACAAAAGGTAAACTTCAAGGTCAACATCTTATCACTACAATCAACTGTTCTTAGACTACTTTTTGATAATTGAGACGTAGAAATCCAGTGAATTTGTGTGTGTGTGTGTGAGAGACAGAAAGAAGGAGAACAAGAGAAACTCGATAAAATGGTGTTGTTTAAGCCATTCGTATGACTTGTAACAACCCGAGTGTATACGATCGAATTCGAGTTCTACTCGCGTTCTCCGAGAAGTTGTTGCTTGATTGAGATTGTTGCGTAACGGGCGCAAAAGTTTGGTCTTGTACTTTAGTACCTGCCAGTGCTACACCTGAGGCTGGATGTTCTAAGGAAGAGCTGCTGAACAGCTATCCTCGATGAGAGACTTTGTACATCGAGACGAAGATCGGCGTTGTCATAAATAATGCATCTCAGGAACTTGCGATCTCCTTCCCCTTTTGTTTCTCAGAAGAGCGCTCTGTAAGTTTTGTACGGGAAAAATACGGGTAGAGAGAGGGTGATGGTGGGATAAGCCTGAGAAAGATATCGATTCGAGATGTGTAAGAGAAGGATTCCCCCAACTTGATACTCTTTCAATCTAGTGTTTGTGATATTGATCTCGGATCTGATCTGCAAAATAAACCAATTTTCATAGCTGCTCTAGTCATCGTATATTTCCGGAATTATGTCATGAGTAAATTGGTCTCTAATTGAAATTTGGCTGCTCATAGAACCATTTCATGGGTAAGTATGTTTTGTGTGAAGAAGTGAACCTTGAGTGATCCGTTTTGAAACTCGATCTTCACTTATGTTCAACCAATTCGGAGCAACTGACCAACACTCTCAAATTCAGCGATTGCAGTAGGAAAGTTGTTGATAACTTGATCCATAATAGATAATTCATCATGATTATTTCCAGGTCCATCATGAGGTCATCAATTGGAAGTCTGTCGATCTCCTTACGATATTCTGTTCAACGGGCAAACAGAGAAGTCTCGTGAAGAAGTCTGAGAAGAACTTAGAAGAGGTGGATGTACGAGTTGGAAATAAACCTGATAAGAATCTGATAAAACCTGCGCCCTTATTTTTACATTCACCCCATAATCCACTAGTATCAATGAAAATCTCTGTCAATTCTTAAATCATGAAGCAGTCTTCGAAACCCTCAAAGTCCAAATCACGAAGGAGTATCTTTCACGTAGAGTTCTGGATGAATTTAGTCAGTCAAGTATGGAAAGGTCTGGCACAACCAAGCAAGGCATCAAAATGTGGCCAATTAGTGTACACTGCAACGGCACTGAATGCAAGTTATGCACGCTTCTTAATCACGAGGTGCTTGTGCTCAAAATGCAGTGAAACCCGAGGGAAAGAGCATCAGATCCCTCTTCAGCAGCATCTGGTAAAGGGCAAGTATACATATATATGCATGGTCCTAGGGCCTTACCATCCTACTCTATCGTCTACTGGGCTCCCAGTCCGCTCACAGAAATGAAAGTACTCGACAGCCTGCATTGCTAATAATCCCCTTTTGCAGAGACCCCTGAACTTCTTCCTCCTCTCATACTGCATCCTCCAGACTCCTCTTTTGGCCCGCCACTTGCATGTCGAGGTGACGACAGCCCTTCTCATTCCCTCTTTCCTTGTAGCTTCCTTTCTTTGTGCGATTGTAGGTGCTGGTCCGAGCGAATTTTTTTCTCGATTCTGAACCTTTGACTGCCACTTGAGAAATCTGATCCGAAGTCGATCGAAAGCTCTCGCGTTGCTGGTATTGCCGAATTTAGTGGAAGAGTGGGTGTAAATGCTCAAGACTCGAGGATTAACTTGATCGCAAGATTTTATTCTACGTGAACAGTTTCTTCGTAGGTTCCCGTTATTGAGTGATTTTCTGACGAGGAGGGTGTTTCAGATCCGGATCACGGATTCGGCTCAAACTCTGGTAATATTCTCCTTTTGGTACCAGAAGATGAAACCCAAAATTATAGACCCTAACGTTTAAGCGTTTCCGAGTTACAGCCAAGGACATTAGAATTGCCCATATGGGCCCATGTTAAAAATTATTCATATAGGTATACCTGCAACGCTAATTTCCTTGGCTGTAGCTCGGAAACGCTTGAGCGTTAGGGTTTACAATTTTCGGTTCCATCTTTTGGCACCAAGAGGATACTATTCCCAGCGTTTGAGCCCAATCCGTGATCCGGATCTGAAACACTCCCCTGGTGAGTGATTCTCATTCAGATGTTTTAAACTGTAAATCAAACAGATCACCTAACCATTTGCACCAAAAATAAATAGTCTTTTCTTGATAGAATGATTGTGACTGATGCGAAATGTTGGAACGCAATTAGCAACATTGGAGGGGACTCCAGAAAATCTATTAAAATTCACCTTGTGGAATTTTATGTGATTTTGGGCGTTTCCCGTGAACAAGGTGATAGACAGATTCGAATCATCAGTTTCTTCCATGGATAATCCCATTGTTCCAAAAATCTCAAAATTTGTTATAAAACTGAATCATTAGGTAAGATAAAAGTACCCAACATACCCTATGTACCCAACTTGGTATTCAACATATCCTCAATGCCGATTTCAGGAATGGGCGCTGAATGACGTCCCCACAATTATGTTTAGGTTTGTTATATTAGACTGTAAGGAAATAGTAGAGATAATCTCGAATACTTTCTGCGTTCCCAGAAAAATTTATGTAATTTCCACATCTTTGGCGTTCGCACAACTGAGAACTCGTTAAAAAAATCGCATCTAGTAAGACCGGTGTCAGAATTCTTCGATTGACCCGATCTCAACATACCTGATTGTGTTGATTCCTGATTTGGAGACCTTTAAAACCACTTTTTCGAAGTTGCAAAAATCTGATCTGGAACTATACTGCAAAATACGGAGATCACTCGTAAGACATGAAAGCTAACATCGAAGTGCGCTCAACATACCCCCCATATGGTTATCTCCAGAGAGTGAGCAGTATGACCTCATTCACTGCTCAAAACGTGTGAAACATATCAAAATAAGCTGGGGATTGTGAGTGGAGCCAATGAAAAAGGATCATTTGTTATTGCACAGAGATGACAATTATCATACTCTTATAGCTGATTCACCTCATTTTGAATGAGGGTCCATGTTGGGTACACCATCTCGCAAACTCGCGAAAATCATGCTTGGAAAAAGTTGAGATTGTTCGGTTCTGGCCAGCCAGGATTGATCTTACCTCAGTTCATTTGTACATTGGAAAATAACGGAGTAGCCCGGCGATATTTGCAAAACGGCTCAAGGGGGGGGGGGGGGGGTATAGTGGGTACATTTTCCTCGAAACTGATCAGTCTTTCGAGGAAATTATAGAGTTCTTGTCTATGTATCAGAAGGTTTGACCATGTGTAGTACTACTTTTGCATGGTCATGAATCGATATTTGAGGCTCAGTTTTGCGCTCTTCCAAATAATACAGACAATGATAGACCTGATCGTTGATTTCGGACTCTTTGACATTTTACCCATTTTATCGACTTTTCCTCCCCTTTCCATTCAAGAGAATCAGTCCCTTGCGTGAATGTAATACGTACCTGGACACAATCGAGTCACTCGATTTCTTCGATACAGAATAAGGCGGAAGAGTTGATGTAATATTTCATGTCCATCACTCTCAAAAACTTTCGGTTGACTCAAAGTTATCGTTCCAACCTAGTGCAATTCCATGACATAATTGACATAGTTGTCATCGAATGAGGGTCTCAATTGCCATTGATTCCTCCAAAACGTGCTAGTGAGCTTGTGGTCAGATGAAAGATATTCATACGAATGAGTTCCTTACCAGCATGAGTAAATGTAAAAAGGTGAATTTCCTCGAAATGGAGGCACGGGAGATACGCACCCGATACAAAGTGGGACACAGTTTTGAAAATGAAAAGCGTTCAAATCTGGTGAATAATATGTGATGATCCTTCATGCTCGAGATAGTGTATTAAGTTGACAATAATCCTCTTGTCAATCATCGAGCGAGAACGGAATTTCGATCTGAGTAGCGTTTTACCTGTCATATCTACAGGTACTTCATCAGGTCGATGTGAAGGGTTATCTCGTCAATACATGACAATCATACAACTGCACATCTAGAAAGATTTGAAACGAACATTGCATACACAGCGCGTTGGATATACATACAAATAACACATTAAGAATAGAATGTGACGAAATTGTCCATTCATGGTTCTCAGTTATGTACTCTTCAGATTTCCGCACCACTCTCAAATACACGACGCACATTTTTTATACCACTGAAAAATTCTTGGATAATGGTGTACCAGAATGAGTTTACTTTTGGGTTTACCAATTTGAATCACACATCGTCAAATTTTTGACTTCTCAAGCGCACGTGTCGTAACAACCGAGAATAACACAATTCCACACCAGAAATTGCATGCCTCGCAGTTGACATTGTTGAAACTTCCAAGAACTACAAAATAGCTACGCAGTGCGCATGCAACCTTGCATCAAGATTTGAATTGAACTTTCAGTTCGATCGGCTTAGCTCAGCACTTCCGTAAAATTTGGCATGCCACAAAGTACATATTTCCCTAGAGGCAAACGGCTGTACATATAGGTTGCCTATCCGATGTATATAAAGGTAGAACATTCAGCCTCAGGCATTCGGAAATTTGTATGTGCCCGCAAGCTTGAAAAATCCGCCACGCTCATAATGCAGTCGTCGCCACCACCTTCAATACCAACATTCGTACTCACTCTACATTTCTCTCAATCTGACTTCTCCCCTCTCTTTCTCTCTCTCATACACACACATATCTTTGGTTCACACAATTTTCGCAGTAGTAGTTCGCGCTTCTATCACGGCTGTCATCGGAAATCGCGTCGCTGAAAATTAAGTACGGCCTCTTGCTCGCGGCATCGGAGGGTCGCTCGAGATTTTCAGCGTCATCATTGCGGAGCAGCAGCCACCGCACGCCGTTCCATTTCCGATGACATTCGCTGAACGCGTTTTCATATAGCCAGCCCGTTTGCTGAGCACAGTGGCACCTGATATAGACGTATATTTGGATTTGAGCGTGCCCGTTGGCGATATTGGAAGTAAGTCTCGTTCGCGTTAAACTGTGTGGTTGAGAAATTCAACTGAGGTTCGACGTGTTGGATTGGAGTACACCCATTGGGAAGTTGAGAATTATGTTTGATTTGTGATTTATGAATCGAATTTGGAGTAAAGAAGGATTGGAGTAGTGGTGAGCAACGTTAGTACAGACGAGCAAAATCGATGACCACACCTATTCATCAGTCAGACAATCACTCGCTACTAGCCTATTGGCTGAATTTGGATTCTAATTGGGCAAAGTCACACTGTCTCGCACATTATGCGATTCACTATTCTTTCGACATGACTATATTCGTCTATTCCCGTAGTCTTACAATCTTGCGTTCACCGTCGGCGCCCTCAACTTTTTCATCTCGTGACTGTTGTTCTCTTAGCCCATAGTTCAACCGCAAATTGGACCTTTGGGTCCCGTGGTGTGACGGCTCTGCCATTCCATCTATTGAGACACCGTACCTGGCTGCCTGGCCCGAATTCAACAGAGAAGTGTCAGGCCTTGAATCTGATGATATTGCTTCGGTTCCTCTCACCAACCAACAAGGGAATAGTAAAAAAACTTCGGTGTATCTGACCCGGGGCTCGGTAACACCCTAGCCAACCTGTTGACACGCGAAGACCACAAATCTCTATTCAGTGGCCAAAGCTGTCATTATGCGTCCAAGGACTGAGCGCTTCATTACCGTGAGTACTTCCAAGCGAAAGCGATCTACGAAAAAGAGCCATGTCTCAGATCCTTTTGTTAACATTTCTATTCGATTCCATGGTATAAAATATAAACTTTCCACCACCTATGGCGTCCCGAAAAATTTTCTCGGTCTCATGGCGAGAATCATCAAAAATAAAGTATATTACATTTTTTTTTTAATTCTAGCAGCTTTTTTACTAAAATCCGAATAAGTCGAGTTTGCTCACAGATAGAGACATGTGGTTTGTGGCATCCAGACGATCTTTCAAAAGGGTGACTCCTCAAAAATCTATCGGAAGTGCTATTGAAAAGTTGATTTTGAGGTTATGGCTGGCCTGTACTAGAAAAATTGTGGAAATCACTAAGTGAATTTCTCAGTTGCCTATTTCTTTTAATTTCTGAAAATTCCATATTTCATGTCAAATTCTGTGTTCTCTCTGAGAAAAATGATCCCGATTCCCTTTTCCGCCGTCTAAGGTCTGTTTTTCCAATTATCACAAATCCATCTTTCAGGTTTCTGGAAATGGTACGTTTTTTGCGCATGCTCAGGCATTTGGATCCCTAAAACCAATTCAATTGGGAAGCTGAGAAATTTTCCTTCAGAATGACCACTTGACGAAGTGAATTTTATCAATTCGGCTCGGAGTTACAGCCTACGAAACATGAAGATTCAGCTCGAGTGCATCAATAGGCCAACGACATATCGTGCCCGGATTTTTCTACTCTTGTCCTGATCCTACGCGGAGGCTCCGATCCACCTCTTGGTGGTTATCGGGATTCACTGGTCTCTTGAACGTTGTAGCTCCGAGCCAAATTGATAAAAATCACTTTGTCAAGTGGTCATTCTGAAGGAAAATTTCTTAGCTTCCCAATGGAATTGGTTTTAGGGATCCAAATGCCTAAGCATGCGCAGAAAACGTACCATTTCCAGAAACCTGAAAGATGGATTTGTGATAATTGGAAAAACAGACCTTAGACGGCGGAAAAGGGAATCGGGATCATTTTTCTCAGAGAGAACACAGAATTTGACATGAAATATGGAATTTTCAGAAATTAAAAGAAATAGGCAACTGAGAAATTCACTTAGTGATTTCCACAATTTTTCTAGTACAGGCCAGCCATAACCTCAAAATCAACTTTTCAATAGCACTTCCGATAGATTTTTGAAGGGTCACCCTTTTGAAAGATCGTCTGAATGCCACGGACCGCATATCTCTATCTGTGAGCAAACTCGACTTATTCGGATTTTAGTGAAAAAAGCTGCTAGAATTAAAAAAAAAATGCATTCTACTTTATTTTTGATAATTCTCGCCATGGGACCAAAAAAATTTCTCGGGACGCCATAGGTGGTGGGAATTTTATATTTTATACCATAGAATCGAATAGAAATGTTAACAAAAGGATCTGAGACATGGCTCTTTGTCGTAGATCGCTTTCGCGTGGAAGTACTCACGGTAATGAAGCGCTCAGTCCTTGGACGCATAATGACTGCTTTGGCCATTGAATAGAGATTCGTGGTCTCCGCGTTTCAACAGGCTGGCTAGGGTGTTACCGAGCCCCGGGTCAGATACACCGAAGTTTTTTTACTATTCCCTTGTTGGTTGGTGAGAGGAACCGAAGCAATATCATCAGATTCAAGGCCTGACACTTCTCTGTTGAATTCGGGCCAGGCAGCCAGGTACGGTGTCTCAATAGATGGAATGGCAGAGCCGTCACACCACGGGGCCCAAAGGTCCAATTTGCGGTTGAACTATGGGCTAAGAGAACAACAGTCACGAGATGAAAAAGTTGAGGGCGCCGACGGTGAACGCAAGATTGTAAGACTAGGGGAATAGACGAATATAGTCATGTCGAAAGAATAGTGAATCGCATAACGTGCGAGACAGTGTGACTTTGCCCAATTAGAATCCAAATTCAGCCAATAGGCTAGTAGCGAGTAATTGTCTGACTGATGAATAGGTGTGGTCATCGATTTTGCTCGTCTGTACTAACGTTGCTCACTGCCCGGACTCAGCACTAAATTCATTCCTGCAAATCCAACCATTCATGGATTTGATCGATTCTCATAAAGCATGACTGGTTTCCCGAAAGTCAATCCAATCCATCGATGGTTACATTAGTTACATGAATTCAGCGTCGTGTCAGGCGGTGTCGTGTCGTGAGATTCGTGCTGTAACGCGTCGTAGCGCATTGTCCGTCATTACCCACAGGGCCGTGACTCCGAGCTCGGTGATTACTGTCCCGGCGGTGCGGTTCACCTCACTTGCCATGCATAAGGAACATGGAATCAGGTGGTCCACAATGCATAAGGAACGTGGACGAAGGAGAATCGTAACAAGTCACACCGCCGCGACTGCAGCTATCGCTGAGCTCGGAATCAGGCCCCTGGTACCGCTTCACGGCGTGGCCCATCAACGTGGACGATGGGCTGCATAGCGGGCAAACTGCTCTAGCCAAGCAATCAGTCACCACTTTCTTTTCCGAGTCTCTTGGTCCATATCAAAGTCACTTAATTGATTTGAGATCGATTGGCAAGATTCTGCAATGTTTTTTGGCCAAACTTCGACCTCCGCCGTTTTGGGCCTCTAAATAACTATGTTACGACAGAAATTGATCATGTGCATATTTCGATCAATCTTAGTTCACTCATCTCACGCTGGACGAACGATGCTGACCTATCCAAAAGGAAAAAAAGATAACTCCCACATCTCCGAAGAACATCTCAAGAGCACAAATCAGCATCAAAAAAGATGATATTGTTCAAAATCATCGTTTGTTACAACTTTCAATAATTGCGAAGTCACGTTGTAAGCGTAGGTATTTTCGAATCAGTATAAGTCATGGAAGAATACGGGCATTCAATTCTTACTTTCGTCTCAATGACACCAGCCAACAATGACGATCCTCCAATCACTGAAGACTATTAGATATTATCAACAAGCTTCGTCAAAAGCAATACAAGAGGGGAAACAATACCAGCGTACTATGAGCAAAATTCGCGTAATGAAATACCTGCACGAGGCGAAGCTGAAGCAGAGATGCATAATTGAATTCCGCATTGAACCTCTCGCATTCGAGTCTTTTGTGCCCTCGTACGAGTTCTATCTAGATATAGATCTGTATGAACTCATACTCACTCTCATACACTAGATAAAGCTATGAGATTCATCTGCATTACGAACAATTGTATACATGCAAAGCTCAAACTTACATCTACATCCGAGGTCATTCCAATATATGCATGGATACGAAGGTCTGCATCTCTAAATTTCCATGCAATTTTGAGAATTGTCCCTACTAACGACGACGTCCCTAACGATGCACCATTACCATCACCGTATATAGAACTTTGTCAATCTTTCTACCTCGCTCATACACATATCACTCATAATATAATAATCCAAGTAAACTATATCTATACACAAGTGAATCATTCGAAATTTCCAAAAGGAAACTTGTATCATGAAAGCTTCCATACGAAACTTGCACAAATGGCAAACCTTGTAGATTTTACACTGGAAACGAGCTTCCACATTTGAAAATGAATCCTTCTCAGAACATCAGTATACGATTTGTGTATATAATACTTACATAGAGGATATTTCATACTATTCACTCGTGTCACGTCGTCACATGATTATTATACTATATTCTCGTCGTTCTGCTACCGAGCTCGTTATATTAATTGCAAAACTACGAGATGAGGAAAAAAGGGTGTAGTAGTACTATATTAATATATCTATATAGCAGTAGACCCTCGATGGAACAGCTTTATATATATCTTATCCCATGACGACGACGAGGAGGACGACAGGAACCGTTGAATAAAAATATTTTTATGGAATTTTAATTTCGCATAATTCTGCAAGCAGCACCATCAGCAGCAACAGCAGCAGTAGTGGTAGTAGTAGTAGTAACGCATGGGTAACGAGATGCAGCTGGATTTACGAGAGGTATAATTCAAAGCTCCGTGAACGCTCAAGCACTCTGAACCTTCACTCTCTCTCTCTCTCACTCTCTCTTACTCACTCGTTCACTCTGACATTATAGAGAGCGGCTTCATTCACGGCTGTCTCTCTCTCTTTCTCTCTCCCCAGTAGCTTTTTTTACCTAGTGTGCCTGCCACTGATGCAACGCCGAGTGCCGACTCTCGTTCGTCGACTCTCAACGCGAGCCTTTTTTATATTTTTCAGTCATTATGTCTTCCTCGCCCTTCTGCATCCCTCTATACATGTATGTGTAAATGTGTATGTGAGGTGGAGAGTGATAGGGTAGATATCGTAGTGCTTGCACGACTTGACGGAATTATATCGAACGAAATGAGGATAAACCAGAGAAAGAGAAAGAGTTTTTGCAGGAGAGAGAGAGATTTCGTAATCACCACATTCCAAGCTCTCTTATATATGCAGAAGACGCGTTCACTCTGAACTAACACATGGCCATGATAGGGTGACTGATGGTTTCGTACGATTCGTTCATTTTTTGATTTGAACTCTCGAGTTTTGATCTTGTTTACTTCACGTATTTTTTTTTTCGATCTCATTCTAGTTTGTCGTGTGAGTGAGAGTGGGTTTCTCTATACAGGGTATCCGAAAAGTGAGTACCCCCTCTTTTTTCTCTGAATCAGTTAGGAATCAGGAAAAACCCCGGAACACGTGTCCCCTAATTTTGGGGAGGACATCCGATGGTGACCCTTCTTTGACCTTCAAGGGCATTTCCAAGGTCATTTGAAGGTCAACTCAATTTCTTCAGATGAAAAACACCCTTCGACCTCTAATTCCGGAAGAACGTAAAGAGTTATTGAACTTTTATCCGAAACTTTTTTTGATCCGACTAGACCTTCACAAGATAAATGGAGGTCAGCACGGGTTGACGGTAACCGCTGTAGATCCAAGAGTGAGCATTATATAAAAAATTATTCGGTATAAAAGTTGTTCATGATCACAGTAAAAATGAGCTAGTGACCTTTTTTGACCTTGGAGGTCATTTCCAAGGTCATTTTGAGGTCAACTCGATTTATCAAGAGAAGAGAAACTTAAGCTAGAATTTTGGTATAAAAAAATTTTAGAAATAATTGGAGCACGGAATAAAGAAATGTTTTGAGCGGAAGTTTGATAATCTTCCACGTTCTTTCGGAATCAGAGGTCCAAAGTAGGTTTTTCTATTCTAGAAAATTGAGTTGACCTGTGAGTGACCTTAGAAATGATCTTCAAGGTCAAAAACAAGGCCGCTAGCTCTGTGATCATGAACAACTTTTATACCAAACGATTTTGGATAAAATGCTCACTCTTGGAGCTACAGAGCTTACCGTCAACCCGTGCTGACCTCCACTTATCTCGTCAAGGTCAAGTCGGATCAAAAAAAGTTTCAGATCAAACTTTGGGGATTTTCACGTTCTTTCAGAATTCAACCTTAAAAGTAGAAGTTTCTTTTGCTTTCTCAAAAGAGAAAGCTTTCATTTGATGGTAGTAGATTTTTCCTCGTATTTCTTTGTAAAAAATTTTTTTCTCCTCCCAGAAAGCTCTTGGATACATGAAAATTGAACTACCCTCTTCGTTTTTCCCGAGATCTATCGATTGTAGGTAACAGTTTTCCTTGATAACGCCTTGGAAAATTACAATCACCCTATCTTCCGAGCCCTCTGACCGTGTCTGTGTGTGTGTGTACATGTATTTCCCTTTCTATGTCGCAGCGAAACTCCTCACTGTTTTCACCAATCCCCTCCAAATTTTGCACACATGTTCGTTGTCATCTGTAGATGGGAACGCTACAATTTGAGCATCCCCCGACCATTATCCCCCGAATTAGAAAATTTTTTCTGAAAAATTTCCCCCCCCCCCCATATCTTGAAAACTATCTATAAATTTTCCTCCTCCTTTGAAAAATATGAGCCCTTCAATATAAAGGTTTTTTGAGGTGCTGAATCGATTGATTGATACACAATTTTGATTTCTTCCAATTTTATCCTAGCTTCTATGTACCCCTTCTACATTTGTCTCTAAGACCATGATAATGACATTTTAACAAAATTCCGTACCAACCAAGCGATTTAGCACCTCAAAAAACATCAAAAATTACTTCTCTAAAAATTTTTTAAGTGGGACTCAGAATTACAAATCATTTTTAAGATATGCTTTTTTAATAAAAATCGACAATTTGTCATCAAAAAATCTATAAGTCCAAAAATACTCATCGAATAATGCTCAAAATTCACTGGACTTGGCGGAAGGGTCTTCCAAATCCACCCTCGGAGTTTGAGAATAATCTATCGAAGCGTTTTTGAGTTTTCGTGTTACCTATGAAGCCATATTATTCCGTTTTTCCTCGAATTTGTTTTCAAAAACTTTTTTTCTCCCCCAATAAAGCCTTGGATACGTGGAAATTGTACTGTCCTCTCCCTTTTCGACAGATCTATCGACTGTAGGTAACAGTTTTCCTTGATAACCCCTTGGAAAATTACTATCACCCTATCTTTCGAGCCCTCTGACCGTGTTTGTGTGTATCATTTTCCTCCTATGTCGCACCAAAACTCCTCACTGTTTTCACCAATCCCCTCCAAATTTTGCACACATATTTGTTGTCATCTGTAGATAGAAACCCTATAATTTGAGCACCCCCCGACCATTATCCCCCGAATTAGAAAATTTTTCCTGAAAATTTCTCATTTTTCCACATCTTCAAAACTATCTATAAATTTTCCTCCACCTTTGAAAAATATGAGTCCTTCAATATAAAGGTTGTTTGAGGTGCTGAATCGATTGGTTAATACACAATTTTGATTTCTTCCAATTTTATTCTAGCTTTTGTGTACTCCTTTTTACATTTGTCTCTAAGACCATGATAATGACATTTTAACGAAATTCTGTATCAACCAATCGATTAAGCACCTCAAAAAACATCAAAAATTACTCCTCTTAAAATTTTTTTAAGTAGGACTAGGAATTACAAATCATTTTCAAGAAATTTTTTTTCAATAAAAATCAAAAATTTGTCATCGAAAAATCTATAAGTCCAAAAATACTCATCGAATAATGCTCAAAATTCACTGGCCTCAGCGTGAGAGTCTTCCAAATCCACTCACAGAGTTTAAGGGGGTTCGGAAGCTCTACTTTTACCGACCTAGGTAGCCGCATGTGAGCTGTGTCTGGTGACTGATACGTGACTTCATGGTGTCTATCTGTAGACATCTATCTCAAGCACTCGACAGCCTGACATGAGAAGAGATGAGTTTGTTCAATAGAGATTTGGTGTTATATCTCTATTGTTTGATATTCACCTCTGTCACTGGTGGTCACTGATGTCTGTGAATGAACTTCTCTGCTGTTTGTTACACATAGAAGTGTGTATTTCTGACTGCAAAGATTCATGCAGAGGAATGAAAAAATTCTCTGTATGAATTACTTCTATGTTCTCCTTAGCATTTATATGCAATCTCATACATTTTTTATGCATTAGTGGAGATTGACATTTCTAAATAAAATACTGCAGCGTACTCTCCAAAACTCCATTTTGGATGCTGTTTATACACATCTTTCATATAAATACACTGCAAATGTGCATCTTGGCATGCCTAGATGTGTATTTCACGTCAATATCTTGCATTTTAAATACAACCAAAAATTGGGTGCATTTGCTATGCAGTAATGTAAACAAAACAGATGGCTGAGCCTGGACATTTTCAACTTTGAGCAGATGGAAGGAAATATTTCTGGTATCTAATAGAGACCTTAGAAACAATCAATCTTCATTCCTGCTCAATTTGGTATTTTAGTTGAACATCTTGCATTTTTTATGCACCCAAAGAGTGGGTGCATTTACTATGCAGTGATATAAACAAACATATGGCTGAACCAGGACATTCGATTGTGAGCGGAGGAAAGGCAAATATTTCTGGTATCCAATAGAGACCTCAAAACCGAACAATCTTCATTCCTGCTCAAATTGGTATTTTGGTTGAATATCTTGCATTTTTTATGCACCCAAAGAGTGGGTGCATTTATTATGCAGTGATATAAACAAACAGATGGCTGAACCAGGACATTCGATTGTGAGCGGAGGAAAGGCAAATATTTCTGGTATCCAATAGAGACCTCAAAACCAAACAATCTTCATTCCTGCTCAATTTGGTATTTTAGTTGAACATCTTGCATTTTTTATGCACCCAAAGAGTGGGTGCATTTACTATGCAGTGATATAAACAAACATATGGCTGAACCAGGACATTCGATTGTGAGTGGAGGAAAGGCAAATATTTCTGGTATCCAATAGAGACCTCAAAACCAATCAATCTTCATTCCTGCTCAACTTGGTAATGAACTGCATCAAAACCCATACTTGATCTAAAAAATTCCACCAAAATTAACCTATAGAAAGATCAAGTTATCAGTTATTCTTTAGTAATTCATATTTTCTTCTAATAGAATAATTTTCATGAAAGTTACAACTTCTATCTCATTCACAAATTTAGAAATGATTTGACACCTGGAGAATGCCATAATCTAGAATGCGCTGGTATAGAAAAAGCAGTTGAGCTTCGAATATGAAATTGGGTTGCTTCCATCAATGGAGCATGTCATCATCAATAGATCAATATCTGGAAGTATAAAATAGTTAATATTCAGGGATGTGATTCAGTCCACATTATTTTACTGAAGTGAATCTTGCATCATTTTGGAACTCATTTATTTTTAGAATCTGAAACATGTAAATTTTTAAATATGATGATTTTCTCCCTCGAAGACCTCAAAATGTAGATTAGAGATGTGGTACTTACCCAATCTGAACACTTACAGAGTTGTATGATCCCTCAATACGGTTAGTGTTAGGGAAAATGGAGAGAAACAGGTTGTTTGATTCCACGGAAGAACCCATGCTGGAAGCTAAGAATCGACATGAGTGATTGAGTTCTGCTTGCACCTGGAAGCAGAAATTTGCTTGAGGTTTCTATAACAAATTTCTATACGTGCTAGAGTAAAAGCATGATTGAGGCTCAATATGATCCATAAAAGCTCAAAGAATCTAGTTTTGCCACTTGTGTAGTACATAACCTGATGACCAAGTTTTGAAATTATTTCTAAGCAATAACAGAAAACCATGAAGCTTCATACATTATTATGAAATTCAGAAAATTCTCACTATTTGTAGGTAGTTTAGAGTATAAATTGATGGGCTAACTCACCATACTGACTCTACATACAGAATGTCGTCAACTGCCCAATCAAACAACCATGCCGTATGGACCTTCAAATCTTCCTAGGACAGCAAAAGACTGCTCAAAATATTGCTAAGAGCCTCCAGTAATATGCCATACAGTGCAGATGGTTCCCCAGAAGCTCTGGGTGAGTTTCGAGCCATAACGTAGAGCTTTGCTTCAAATGACGAGGTCCTGGGAATGACACAAAATCAAGAAAATGCCTTTATTGACAACTGAAACCTTTCATACTAGTAAAATCACAATTTTTACAATCTTTTAAATATAAAAAATTCTAGGTTAGGCCTTATCTATGAGAAAAATCTTCAAAATTAGATGAGTTGACATCTAGCCCCATTGAAAGGCACTGCAAAAACAGCTGACTTATAACCTTCCGGATGAGAAAAGTACACGACATAGCTAGTCGATTTTGGGCACAATAGATTCATGATGAATTTGAGCACCACCGACGTGCACTATTTACTGGGAAGATGTGTGATTTAAAAAGATACTCACGTCAAAAAAAACGTCACGGCGTCATGCGAGCAGTCGACGCCGACCGGGCGTTGCTGGATGGGAGATGGAAAACGCCGACGCCGCGATGTAGCCAGGGTTGGCCTAGTCTTGTACTTGCACTAAATATAATAACTGACACTGGAGTATTAGTACACACTCGATGGAAACCATCTCATCACCCGCGAGAGCACCGGGAAGCCCTAAAACATCCACACGGTGTCAGCTGACGCGGCGGACCCGCAACTGAACGCCCAGCTCACACGCGTTTGTTGACATTATGAGTGTTCACAGGCTCGTGATAGTTCTTGATTTTTATAATTTTTTTAGGATGAGTTGGGGCAAAAGGGCTCTATTAGGCTCTTCCTTGTAATCGTAGCTACCTCGTCGTGGATTTTCAAGGTGATTCGTTATCATTCAGAGGAGAAAAGACCTTTCTCAGTAAAACAACCACTATTTTGGTAACTGAGAAAGCTCTTTTCTCCTCCAAATCATGATGAATCACCCTGAAAATTTACGAAGAGATAGCTGCGATTCCAAGGAAGAGCCTAATATAGCCCTTTTTCCGAGATATTGCGTAATACTGGAGTAATGAATTTTTTTGTGATGAAATCCGAGGTCGGTAAAGGTAGAGCTTCCGCACCCCCTTAAGAATAAATCTATCTAAGCGTTTTTGAGTTTTCTCGTTACCTATAATTCCTCATTATTCCGTTTTCTTCGTTTGCTACAATTTCAGATAATCGATAGATCGATTGTTGATTTCATAAATTCGATTTGAGAAAGCATTCTGCTAATCTCTTTTAGCAGCGTATTTTGAAAATTAAGTTGACATCCAAATAACCTTGAATATGACCACCAACGTCAAAAACAAGGTCACCATCGGATGTCCCCCTCAAAATAAGGGGACACGTGTTCCGGGCTTATTCCCGATTCCGAACCATTTCAGGAGAAAGGAGGGGAGGGGGAGGGGGGGTACTTGCTCTTCGGACAGCTTGTATATCTAGTTGTATATGAGTCATTCTGGAGCAAGCTGGACAAAAGTGTCACCAGGGAGGTCTGGGAAAAATCCGCGGAAATTTTTTTCGCCGCCGCGGATGAATAGAGCACATAAATGGCCACTGACACACACCAGGGGAGGACCAGACCTTTGGATCGCCAATCTTGTCCAAAATTTTTTTACAGTTCTGTATTACCTAGAATATGAAGAATCCAGAGTAACTCCGTCAAATGGGCCTCCTGTTCAAAGTTACAGCCCATGACATTAACATTGCCCTTATGGGCCCATATTAAAAAGTGATATAAGGTAAGTGTACCCAACTTGCCTCTGTACCCAACTTGCCCCCATATGCCGATCTCGGGGATGGGCACTCCTTGGCCTCCCGGCAATTTTTTTTACGTTTGTTATGTTGAGATATGAGAAAGTAAATAGTTTGCGTCGACCCCGAATCATTCCTGCGTTCTTCAGAAAATTTAAAGTGATTTTTCTATTTTTCGTGATTGCTTAGCTAAGAAAGCACCGAGGGAATCGCGTTCAGTAAAATCGGTGCCAAATTCTTTGAGTTCAACCAATCTTAACGTACTTTAGCGCATTCGATTCCATATTTCAAGACCTTCAAAATCCATTTTCCAAAATTGCAAAATTTGAATATGGAGCTGTTTTATGTGCAAAACACGGAGACGATTTGTAAACAAGGATGCCAACATCGGAGTGTACCTAACATGCCCCCATACGTTTATCTCGAAAGGGCGTGCAGAACGACTTTTTTCACCACTCAGAACGTGTTTCTCACGTCAAAATGGGTCAGAAATAGTGTTTCGAACCACCGAAAAGCTCCAAATGTGCGTGCACGGCGATAAAAACACTTTATCGCCGATTTACATCATTTATTTCGGAAGAATTGAGATAGTTCGGCTCCAATTGATCCAAATTGGACGTAGCTTAATGCATTTTGAAGGTCTTTAAACAAGCTTCAAAATGAGCTGAAGCACGTTGAAAATCGTTGAAGTAAACCAAAGTTATTAAGAAAAAGGCTTAATGGGGGCAAGTTGGGTACACACTTTTGTAAACTCTCAAAAATCACCTTTTAGGAGGATTCAAACAGTTTGGCTCCAGTTGGTTCAAATTGAATGTACCTTAACTCATTTAGAAGGTCTTGAGACAAGCTTTAAAATGAGCTAAGGTACGTTGGAAAATATGGAGATGGGCCAAAGTTATTAAGAAAATGGCTTAATGGGGGCAAGTTGGGTACACTGACCTTATATATATATAGATATACTGTCAACGTTAACATTTTTGCTTGTATCTCTGGACAGGAGGCCCATTTGACGGAATTACTCTGGATTCTTCATACTCTAGGTAACACAAAACTGTAAAAAAATTTTGGAAAGGATTGGTGATCCAAAGGTCAGGTCCTCCCCTAGACAGTATAGATCTTGGGACCCAATCTTGGGACTCTGAATAAAAATCCACTGACGAGCAACTGACAAGAATGTGTCATTTGACTCCTACTGATCCTCGTTTCCCAAGTGAACCGGTTACATTTTTGTGACCGTAGCAGGGCTGGAAACGCATAATCAGCGTGTACACAATAGATGACACAAATAAAGGGCATAGAAAGCCACCGACAGACAGCATAGATTAGGACTCTGAATGAAGAGACGCTAACGAACAACTGATGAAACGTCTCATTTTACTTCTACTACTCCTCTTTGCCTCAGTGAACTGATCACATATACCGTCTTGCTCTGATATGGTTATCAATCGAGACACGGAATGAGTATTAAGCTTTTGATCCGAGCATTTTTAGTGCCTTTTGACAAAATGGCTTGCGCAATTGCACTTCCGAACACGAAAATCCCAATCCACCAAATCGAGTTAAGCAATCGATTCGCTTCATTTCGAACCTACCTGTTGCTTCCAAAATGAAGAATCAGTCCCGAAACTAGATTGGCTTTTTGGAATTGAATTTTCATCTCCGCTTTTCGATTCGCGACGCACAACCGCAAATCATTCCCCAATCAGCTGGTTAGACTGTGAAGTCTATCTTCAGAAGCCAATTCAGTTGTGGGACATGGTTTTTAGTTAGGTTGCAATAAATTGATTCGAAATGAATCAAATTGATTATCTGATGGGATCAAATTATTCTTCAATGTCATCCGTGTTTACAACATTATAACTTTCTAGGACTTGAAATTGTACTGCTGTATGGATAAAAAATCAGTGCGCAATTCGAGGAGTCAAGAGGAGCTAAGGATATGATATTTTGGTTCACTTTCAGACTTTCATTGGTTCCTTGTGAGATTTGCATGTTGGAAACTATCTCATTCAATGAGAATCACAGATCTTCTTCGATTCAACAGTATTCCTGGCTGAAATATTCTTCAGAGAATCTACCGTATCAAAAATTGGAAGATTCACAAGAATTTCAAGGAAACTTCCAAGAAATGCTTCAATCTCGAGTTCTCAGCCCTTGCGTATACGTACATATTGTGTGATCAGGTAAATTAGCAATATAGTCCCTCAGAATATCAGAGGGTGGAAACAGGCAGACCAGCCAGCTCGCTCATTCAATTGCTAAATTACGCAATTGCCTATCTCCAAAATAGACAATTTCCTCTTCATCGTAATCCAATTCAGACAAACGAGAATATTGCCCCTATGAATGGGAGGAGCGCTTGCATATTCCTCTTCACCTCTTCTGTAGCCTCTGTACCACCAAATTGACCCTCCATTGCTTCTCTTCCCTCTCATTGCATATCTCTATCATACGCTAGTTTACTTTGTTCGCAGCAGAGGGATAATCAATTTGTCGATCAAGAATTCGAGGGTGAAAATTGTCTATTGAAAAGTGTCATCATTAACGATGTTTATATGATCGATCAAAGGAAATGACCCGATATCTCACCAACGATTGATGGAAGATTTTTTTTGTTGAAATTCCCTCATGTCTTTTTTCAAAGTTCTATATGGCTCAATGAAGGAACCCCGCCGTCCCTAATATCTCTCAATTCCTTCGTAAGAATCGTGCAACATTTCTTGAATTTATTCTGATCTTCCAATCCTACTATCCGTCGGATCATTTCGTGATACTCCTTGTAGAGTCCACTACTAGAGCAACACATAATAACCCGAATTACCGTTCAAAAGTTTTCAATGAGACACCTGCTATTTTAATGCAAATGAAGATGCGACAATTCTGAGAAAAGCATCTTGTAGAGCGGAGGAAATGCTATGTGTGACTGTTTCTTGGTTATTTTTTATATCCTGTGTATGAGGACGTAAGAGCTGTCCAAATCCCCAAAATATGGTTTTTCACCGTTTCCGGTGCGTACGTTCTCACACGGGGTATGTAAAAAAAGATCAGAATAAAATGACACATTGCATTATTCCGCTCTACAAGGTGCTTTTTTCAGAATTGTCGTATCTTCATTCGCATCAAAACTGCAGGTGTCTCAATGAAGGTAAAAATTTTAGATTTTCTACTTTCCATCAGCGTAGGACCTCCAAAAATATTCAATAAAAATCATCCAAATCCATCAAAAGTTAGTATTTTTTCTGCTCAGTGAGATGCTTTTGTGAAAATGTCCGTACGACGCATAAAACTTGATTCATCGCTCTTGCAAGTCAGGGTACTTGGGGGATCGCCTATCGAGAACTTTTGAACGGTATTGTATATACCCGGTAAGATGTCAAAAATGACCTGCTAGATAAAATCTTGCTTTGTGAGCATGTCTATGGTTCGAATACTATGAATATTTATAGTTATTCATAAGCGAAAACGATATCGATCGATAGAATCACTGATGGGGTAGAATTATGCATGACTGATTCATGAGTCTGGTTTGGTGGAGTAATAATGCAAACGCTCCATCAGTCTCATACAGTATGAGGTTGATTATATTATTTCAGATCTGTTTGTGGCAACGTTTGGCTGATGCGAGTACTCGATTTCGAATTAATCCCATGAAATGTCTTCAACTCGAGCTGACGTCCCTGAAGCTAGCCCAGAAGCAAGTCATGCCAAACCGAAAATGACTATGCCAACAATTATTACTTTTTTATTGCTAATTCATTACCTCAAAGCCGATTTTATTGCTCTTTCTGTTCTCGAAAAATCGAGTCCTGGGCTGACGGAAGCTGAAGCTAGCCCAAACATTGACGAAAGAGCAGTGGGACGGGATCAACTCATGACTCGTTACTTTTTTATTGCTCTAAGAATCCAGAAACAAAATGGCGTTAAGTTCAAAAATGGCGGAGTTATAAAGATTTTGGGCTGAAATCATATGAAGCTAGCCCAGGCATGATGTAAAAAGGGGACCTGCAGTTATGAGACTCAACTGATATTTTATTACTTTTTTATTGCTCGAAGAATCCATGAACAAAATGGCACCAAGTTCAAGAATGGCCGAGTAATGGCGGTTAGACTGGTGAAAGTACGAGGATTTCAATCGATCTAAGCAATAAGACGTGAGTATATTTGGATGTTTGAGAGGAAGCAGCCAAGCTGAGATCCAGTGCCGAATAATATTTTACGGCACTCAATTGCTCGGATAGATATAGATATATTCATATATTCCCAACCACGTATGATGAACCCCAATTAAGTACTACCCGAGGATGCGTCCACACACCAGTGAATATCACACCTTGGATTTCAACGTTACCATGCAGCAACTACGATATTGTCCGGTAATTGGGTGGGCCCCTGTATGCACTAAAGGTTGCATGTATAAAAAAACGTATTCTGACGTATTTTTCTGCGTAGAATCTAAATCTCACTGTGTGATATTGATCTCAATAAGATCCAACAGATGTAATCCGTCTGTTTATTACAAGTTATATAAAGTATCATCATCCATTCAAAATTTTTCATGCCATATTTTACATCCTTGAACTCGGAAGACTCTCACTCTCTCGGTATTACATTCTATTCTACTCCAAAACTCGATATCTCAAAGCTTTGCACTCAGACCGTGGTGCAATGAACAAGCAATCCTCATCAAATTCCCGTCACAATGAGCGTTAATGCGAGTTTCGTGGCTGAAGCACTTGAGCAGCGCTGCTCATTGCGCTGCCGCCTCTGTACAAAGCTATACCTCTTGGCATCTCAGCTCTTGGCATTATGGGCACGCGCTCGAAGCCGCAAGTATAATCAACGTACAGTATCTAGTATTCGTCGTCGTCTCCGTCGTTGTAACGTAAGTATACAGATTTGGAAGCCTCGATTACATACCACGGTTGTATCTACCCTCTGCTAACGATCCACTCCTCTTGAACTCGTAGACCTGGCGAATGGTTCTTTAAATTTCATGCACGCTATTAGGTCTTTCTTTGCCTCCATGGTAGTATGGTGACTATGATGATTTGCGTGGAGAGTTAAGTGGATGCCAGGTGTACGGATTTAAAATTCACAGAGTGACTGAGATATGGGCTACAAGGAAAATTACTAATGCATGGTATTCACTTAAGGTGTCAAGTACCAAGAAGATTTGGAAGCAGACTTGAGAGTTGTAATTCAGTTGGCCCAAGATTTTTGGGTGCAAATATTGTTTGAAGTTCTGAACAACACTCACCAATGTCGAGTGTTTAACGTTGCATAATCTGATACAACTCCGTTACCTGAGCGCATCCTCAACCAAACCCGTGAATTGCTCGTTTTCATACACTCAGCACATAATAATGATACAAGAATATAATTTATCTTCGCCCAAACCACCCATTTTTGAAAACGAAGAAATATACCCTAAACCGTTTGGCCCTTTCTGAGTACCTGAAAATGTACTCCTCGTCCTGGAACAAACAATCAGAATCACCATGTGCATGTTTCTGGGTCATACATTCACCAAAAGAGCCTGAAAATTCAAGACGAGCACCCCAGCCAGAACATCGCATGTCAGCCATATAAAGGCAGCAATATACAGAATACTCTCTGCTTCACGCATCCTAGGGCGCGCCAATGATACTACCGGGATAGCGTTTGGAACCATCTCCGGCATTCGTTCACAAGAGCAAGCTCATACTCACTCTGTTCCAGTAAAAAAAAAAAAATGAAATCTCAACAGCACGTTACAGCATACGAGCATGAGGAAACGGCTGCATGCCACGACGAGGGCAGGATGCTTTCTTTCAAGAAGGACGACTTCTCTTCGTATACGTAAATACGACAGGGTGAGACAGAAAAGGAGTGAGATAGCAGGGAGAAAACTAGAAGGCTAAGAGATTGTAGAGACCATGGTTTGCAGTAGCAGTAACAGCAGCAAGCATGGATAAGTCTTACGTCCGTTCAACGGAATTGAGCTACTTCTTTCGTGAACGATGCAAGCTACGTGACTGCAACTTCTCCCATATTTCGTACTGAGCGTCTTTCCCGGAAAAAGCTCGCTCTCGCAAGCCCTCCATAAATTGCCACCCAGGAAATCGACGCCACTCTTCCTCTCTTCCTTTCTCTTTCTTTAGTCAAGTCTTCTATGGTATCATCTTCTTCTTTCACATCTTCTACTTCGTCTTCTGCTTCTACCCTTTCCTTGTCGCCCTTCTTGCGTGAGCCAAAAAGCTGCACAATTGCCGAGCGCCTTCTCACACATGACCCCCAACTTTTCCTCTTTTTCTATACATCTTCTGGCGACAACAACGACGACAACGGTGGCATCAAGCGCAGCTTTTTCCGAGATTGCCTCTGTTTTGCAAATGCTCCGATCTTCGCTTGCAGCATCGCTTGTTGTATGCCCCAACTATTTTGCAGCCCGATCTTTTTTTCAATTACTTTGCTGCAGTATAGTAGTGGAGGGAACATCATGTACCGTCATTTCACGCTGCATGCCTGATTCCTCAGACTCATCTCTGATGCATGGTTTGGCTCGCGTGAAGGGTGGAAATCGGAGTCCGATATTCGTCAAATAGCGTGTAACATGCGTGATCCATCTTGAACACCTATAACCATCGTCAAGTTGAATTCTTCCCAGTTCGTCACTCATAGCATTCTCCTTTTGTTGAATCGTGTCTATAATTTCCGATCTTCACAATGCATGCAAAAAAAATGATGTGCCTCCGGAGAACGCGCGGTTGATGACGAAGTCATAGGTAGTTGGCGTAACAAAAATACTATACTTAGCTGAAGTTTTGGATTTGCTAACTAGAATTACCAACTATTTCTCCCGTTTACTGAAGATATTGGAATCATGACCAACCGAGACTAATGAGACGAAAACGGAAACAAGGAAATTTACTCCAGCCTTGACCAATTCTAATTTGCATTTCTATGCAAGATAATTTGCTGAATGGAACGATTTTGAAGGATGTATGAGTTTGCTTTGATGTAAAATCTCGAAGATAATAGCAACGCCAAATGTAAAAATAATTCCCAATCCGTCTTCTTCTTCAATCATAAACGTTGGTTGGGTCTGTTGACGTACATGATTTAAAATTCCCGTAATTTTGAGTTACAAGGATGGTAAACGCGCGGTTTGAATTTGAAAACTGTGTACGAACCGGGTGCTTATTATCTTAATACCTCAGAATTATCGAAAATTATTAGCCATGGATGGTAGCACGTAAAGAAATCGAAAATACTTTTCTAACTCGTTCATGAGAGTCAATCACTCGATGATGTGCTACATTCCACAATCAACACTTTTACAATAGCACCGTCGTCACAGCCATACCATCGTTTTAGGTTGAGTTCTAATATCAAGGTTCTGTCAACTGCTGCATATCAATGGTTGCATATACTTCATACATTCATACTTCCACTCACACACACAAAGCCGTGCAACGCTCAACGCATGATATGCTTACGGCTTGGGGAGTTGCGCGCGCACCCGATCGTACGAATAATCGTATCCACATGATAGACAGAACTCAACGCGCGAGAAGATGACTTCGTCATCAAAGAGAATCTTGGGTTTAATTTATGTACATAGGAAAGCCCGGAGAATTAGCCAAAAATAGTTTAGTGGCACCAGAAATTTTCCCAAGATCAATTTTGGAGTTTAGGGCCATTTTGTCATTTGTGTGATCCCTGGAATTCATCAAAACCAATGAGGAATGTATGATTGAAAGCTCTACTAACTGCGGTGGCACCATGGCGTATGCCACATGAGCTACACTTACACGATAGTATCGTAACGATACAACTGAACAGCGAACGTGTGTTTGCACTTCCAACTATTCGTCTCGCATTCTGTTCAAGTGGCAATGGCGATTCTGGCTATCTGCGATAGAATAATTTCATTGACCACGGCGCAGACTAGCAGGGACGGGATAAAATAAGATTATTAGATTCTCACCGATCGCTTTTGACCCCAAACAAACACTTTCTCATGCTCATGAATGTATGAGAAATATGATTTGTAGATCTAGATCGTCTGTACAATTATGGAAAAGTGGTGCTGAGGTGATGGAAACGGACTGAAGTTCGAGAATCAATTTTGGGCCCATCCCTCCATGACACATTATGGAGTGATGATTTGGAACAGAGAATAACAGATCACTAAGAAGGTGGCTAATTTTGGCTCATCCTAAGAATTTAACACTAGACCTCGAATATGTGCCTCAAAATGCCTGGAACATATTGGATCAAGTACCGCTTCTTGAAAATCCAGTTGCACATGGAGTTTGAAAATTACAAAAACTCTGTACTTTGCAGCATACCGGTCAAGTGGCGAAAACAGAAACGATGCTGAACACGCCCTCTTCAAATTGAGCAACACTCAAAGAAAGCGTGCGGAAGTAGATGAGTGGTTCAACTTTCTCATAACACCTGAGACCCTTGTTCCAAACTTGCTCCGGAATCAGGAGACATGGGACTTAATCACCGGCTATGTGAAGCTGGTAATGGCCTGAAAGGAGAGAGAGAAGTAAGCAAGGCGCCTTGAAGTGAGCAAACCACAGGTAACAATCTGATACAAACAGAAAAGACCCATGATTCCTAAAGGAGCATCTAGCCTGAAGAGGGAAGAGAGAAGAGAGAAAAGGGAAGAAAGAAGAGAGAAGGGAGGAGAGAGAATATTCCACCAAGGGCCGAATAGAGGAGTCAGAAGAGGACCACTCCTACTAGAGCACGAGACACGCCACTCAGCCTGAAGTAATGCTCACGGAGTTCCAGGCTGAGATAATAAGCACTAGTGGACCTTTCACTCGGTAGCCTGATGCCCTCAGCATCGGAAATCAAGGACAGAGAATTAGTAGACGACCGAACCCTACTCTCGGAGCCCCACCCAAAATCGTCTCTTTGCTGAGTATGGTTTGCATGGGATATACGTAATCCGAGTAAGCTGAACCAGTCTACGGTCTGGCGATGGATCCGAAAGGGCCTGGAGGCAGATTTTGCCCTCAACCAACTGAAAAAGAAAGAAGAAGAGACCATGATTCTCACCATACGGGAGTCCGGGTCACGGATTCGATTCTAACTCTGTACATCATCTGCTCCTAGCACCAAAAAATGATACCCGAAGTCGCAGAGTTTTACACGCAAACATTCCCGAGCTGTCGCCTGTGACTATCGCATCGCCCTTAGATGCCCATGTTGAAAAGTCGTAAAGAAGTAAAAAACGCAACATATTTATCCACCACCGATTTTTTGCTGAACATTACTCCGTCGACCAATCGGCCTTCAGAATTCAAAGTTGACGCAGTCCTGATAGAAAAGACGATTTCTCGATACTTGGCACTCATTTTCTGTCAACCAAATCACCCATGCAAGTTGAATACTTCATCCAAGAGCGCGATCCAACAAGACTCAGAGAAGTACATAAATGTTCAAGATTCAGAGGAAAATGCAAGAAAACATATTATCCGTGTATTCTAAATAGGACACTTTTCTGTCCACCGGTGAGAAACTCTCGATCTTCACGGGGAAAAATTCACATGCATAGTTAGATACTCAAAACACACATCTTAGTGTAATGTTGGCCTCGAAATCTCTGAAGCAGATTTGGCCTTATTTCCGGCGGTCCCTTGAATGAGAAACAACTCTATGAAATGCACCGTAACATCTTTTTCTTTGTTCCAGCTTACTCAATGATTGTGCCAACAGCACTGACAGCCGTAGTGGTAGCTCTTAAGGGTGCAGCTATCTGGTACCCCAGTCTGAATTCGCTTGGTTTCTGATTTCATTTGGATACATGTGACCTACATATGTAGTCCATGACCGCGACGGCCATAACTCCATAGCCATTATACACCAATACGTAGTTTCAAGTGTATTGGCGTGTTTGCTGGTCTTTAGCTTGGATGGGCTTTTCATTATGCTTGTGCAACAAGCTTGTGGTCTATTCGAGATCATCAAGTATGTTCATCAAATTTTATCATTCTGATTGATAACAAAAAGCTCCACTCGTTTCATTTTGTTTGATTTTGCATGCATCAGACGAAATCTTTACAGAACACATCGAATGATTTTCTAACATTCGAGAAAATCATTTTTCCACAAATCACTCATCAGCCAATACTGTCCGTTGAAGATAAGTGCTAGCCTGGGGTGAAGAAGAATGGCATCCAATAAGGACTTCAAGTCCCGTATAGTTGAGGCTACGTGCTAAATAAATCCTTCAAAATGAAATCTACAAGCACTTGAGGATGTCGTTCTTCCACGTAAAAACGAAAAGAGATAAGAATTGAGAATTGAGAACAAGGTGTGTCAACACTTACAAAAAGCCAATCTAGTAATTCCACACTCGAACCATTAGAAGTCGGACATGAAAAGTAGAAGATATTAGGAATGAAAATATCAGACCACATTATCAGCTAGTTGGCAGCGAAGAATTTTTTAACGGGTGAAGATATGGAGAGGCCGTAACCTGTACTGCGAAGTTTGGAAACGCAATCGAGTGAATCACAATCCCGGCACACAAACAAAAAATGTGCGTGGTTATGCTGGGCTGGGATAAGATGGGCTGGGATAGGATGGGATGGGATGAGATGGGACAAGCTGAGGCTGGGTTGAGCTGTGATTGAATGGGATCGCATGGGCTGGGATAGGATAGGATGGGATGCGATGGATTGAGCTGGGGCTGGGATAGGCTGGGCGAGGTTAGCCTGAGATGGGTTGGGCCGAACTAAACTGGGATGAGCTGGCCTGGTCTGGGGTGGGAAAGGATGCGATGGGTTTGGCTGGGATGGGCTGGGATGGGATCAGCCGGGCTCGGATGAATGGTTTTCACCATGAAAAAATTCTCATACACATTAGGAGCAAACTTTGAAACAAATATGTCTAGCGAAAAAAATCGTTGAGACCCAGTCTTAATGGTTTGAAGTGGAATATCACATGTTATGTTCTAATATAGTTACAGGTTGAATCATGAAGAGGAATTAAGAGCGGATGGAAGATCAGATCATGGAACATCATGTGAAGATCCTGTAGCTGGATTTGAAAGAATAGTTGAACTCCATGACCAGACAATCCGGCATGGAATTCCATCAACAAAACAATCAATATAGAACGAGCCATACAAGTCATGTGCTAATACATACATTTGTATAATTTCAGCTTCTGCAACTTATAGAGGGATTCATCACATTCACCACCATGATATTCCAGTTTGGCGCTATGATCAGTCTATCAATCGCGTATTTACGCGTAAGTTAACTTAGCTTCCACATCTTCAAGTGATACGTAAGTGATCACGGTCATGTTGTCCAAAATTTCCATCAAAATTGAGGACAACATGTCTCGCTTGTAAAATGGCATAGGCTCTTACATTCATTACTCAGATTGTCCAAAAAACATGTCCTGACTATATCACGTAGAATAGGATATATGGCTCTACTTCAAACCTGAATCCAGCGAATGCATGTTTTAGCTATCCTGCTCGAGTGCTCCAATTTTCAAAAAAGTCGCATTCCTCTCATTTGTCGTAGCAGGCAATATTTATCTCCTAATGATAAACTATCTAGGACAGAGAATGCAAGACTCGAGCTGGCGAGTATTCGATTCGATGTGAGTTTATTATCGAGTATCAGTTTTCATACGTTCAAAATAGATCGATTATGTGGACGAAACCTTACTGGTCGAACTACACTGTAAAAAATTTGTGGGAAAAACTGCAACCAATGGTTGCAGTTTTTCCCTCAACCACTGGTTGACTTTTTTCCTACAACGAATATATAAGTATGAATGCGGCGCCCACGATATTGGTCGATGGTGGTCTCGGGTTGACACTTTTGATTCCGAAAAACAAGTTTCGTCATTTTTTTCACAAACAATAAGAGGGATAAACATTAGCGCCGGTCCCGTATGGACACGACAGCGGGTTGCCTGACCTCCAGGAGTCGAATACACGTCGTAAGGCTGGAGGGTGGATAGATGGATGGATGGGGTGGGACAGTAGATGGGATGGATGGATCGATGGATGGATGGATGGATGGAATGGAACGGACCGTAATGGAACGGAGTGGAATTGAACGGAATAGAAGGGAATGAAACGGACCGGAATGGAACGGAGTGGAATTGAATGGAATGGAACGGAATGGAACGGAGTGGAATTGAATGGAACGGAATGGACCGGAATGGAACGGAGTGGAATGGAACGGAGTGGAATGGAACGGAACGGAATGGAACGAAATGATATGGAACGGAATGGAATTGAATTGTATGGATGTCTCCCATTTATATTTTCCAATTCCATTCCGTTCCGTTCCGTTCCGTTCCGGTCCATTCCGTTCCATTTCGTTCAATTCCGGTCCGTTCCATTCCATCCCATTCCGTTCCGTTCCACCCCATTCTGTTCCGTTCCATTTCGTTCAATTCCACTCCGTTCAATTCCGGTCCGTTCCATTCCATCCCATTCCGTTCCGTTCTACCCCATTCTGTTCCGTTCCATTTCGTTCAATTCCACTCCATTCCATTCCGTTCCGGTCAGTTCCGTTCCGTCCCATTCTGTTCCGTTCCATTCCATCCATCTCATCTACCCTTCCACCCCATCCGTCCATCTATCTATCCCTCCAGCCTTACGACGTGTATTCGACTCCTGCAGGACAGGCAACCCGCTGTGTCGTCCATACGCGACCGGGGCTAATGTTTATCCCTCGTTGTTTGTGAAAAAAATGACGAAATTTGTTTTTTCGAATCAAAAGGGTCAACCGGAGACCACCATCGACCAATATCGAGGGCGCCGCATTCATCCTTATATATTCGCTGTGGGGACAAAGTCCAACCAGTGGTTGAATTCCAACCACTGGTTGATTTCAACAACCAACCACTGGTTGATGATTTTGGTGGAAAGTCAACCAATTTTTTACAGTGTATGCATTCTAGGTGTTGCACCAACTGGCATCTTCTGAGTCCGTTCGCGACGGAAGCATGTGATAATTATATTGCAGAGATCTCAAAAGCCTTGCATCTTGACTTCCGGAAAAATGGCAACACTGTCAATGACATTTTTTACATCTGTAAGCGATGTTCAAAAATCTTCATTCAGGATCTCTTGCGCATGCAGCGATTCATATTTCAGAAAATTCAAGGAATGATCCTGATTCTAGCTCACAAAGAGATCATTCTCATATATGACTGCAATGGCGAGTTTTCGCAAAGAATCTCTCTCCTTTGAATGTTGATTAGGATGTTTTGTGGCAAAGCAAATAGTTTGTGCGGGATAGGACATCCATATAGAGGTGTGTACAAGCAAGTATTTAGATCGTATTTTGATATTGACAACCGTTTTGCCAACTCACTTCTTGCCTTTTCAGGCGAAAATACAATAATACATTCCGATCGGTGAGCGATATGCTCACAACCATTCAGCAGGATGATAATTTCTCGAGGGGAAAACCCGGAACATTTCGAACAAGGTGAAGTCGAGCGAAAGAGGTTGTTGGGATGGAGTGGTCTCAGGAAACCTCAGAGCCCATCCTAATTGGATCGATTAAGAATCAAAAGTGTGGATACGAGTGAGGCGGGTTTCGAGTAAAGCGTCGAGAGCTATCAGAAATGAACTTCCTTATGAAAAATCGTATGCTAGGGTGGGCCGAAAAATGACTAATCTTCCAAATCGTTGCTCTTGAAGTCACACTTTCTGCTTTTCTGTGTATAGATATGGAAATTCCATCGCTCGATGCTAAAAACGAGATGTGGTGAAGCAAGCGCCCTGCAGCTTCCTTGATAATGAAGAATGAATGCGATCTTTGCTTTGTTCTCAAAACTGATCACGAGAGACGCAGAGCGTCTCAGCTCTCAAATGCACCAAACCTCGTGCCAATAACTTGTTTCTATACAAGTTGAACATTTGGTCTCGTCGATCTTGAAGGACGGTGGGGAACTAAATAAATTCCCAAAATTTCATGATGGAAATTTTATTGCAACGTTTCGTCCACCAGGTATTGTGGACCTCATCAGGCTTCAGGTTTCTGTTTCGACATATGTATAAAGATAGAAAATATGAAATTTTTTACAAATGGTGGATGTATAAATATACAAGATGCGCAACTTACGTTATTCTTTAGATCGTCATGATATTTTGAACGATCTTGTAATAGAGCAAAATATCATGACGATCTAAAGAATAACGTAAGTTGCGCATCTTGTATATTTATACATCCATCATTTGTAAAAAATTTCATATTTTCTATCTTTATACATATGTCGAAACAGAAACCTGAAGCCTGATGAGGTCCACAATACCTGGTGGACGAAACGTTGCAATAAAATTTCCATCATGAAATTTTGGGAATTTATTTAGTTCCCCACCGTCCTTCAAGATCGACGAGACCAAATGTTCAACTTGTATATCAACCATCAAGGACGAAAAAATCTACCAAAATCACTTATAATAACTTGTTTCATTTGTTTGAACATTTTCAAAAGAAAATTCCCACCATTTCCATGGAAAAAATGACAAGTTCAATCGATATAGTTGGTTGCTGAGCAGAACAGTTTCTGGGATATCGGCGGTCGTTTTTTCGGGTAATTTTGGGAATGAAGAATCGGTAGAGAACTACGAGAAGGATATTTGGAACTTCATTTCTCATGGGCCGTTTATTCGATGTGGAATTATACTCACAACTCTCCAGAATTTCATATGCAATGCACATGATTGCAGAGAGGATAATTTGGAAGTATTTAGGATATCTGTAAGATTCCGGATTCGTGTGAAGGAAAGTCTATAATCAATTTCTAGAGTATGCTAATCAGTCATGTGAACAAAAATCAGTCCCGGCAGGTATTTTCGGGTTGCATTATTCCCACCACTCACTTTTCTGGAAGTACATTCACGAAGATATCAGAGTTACTTTCATTATGTGTCAAGAGATCATTCGTGCATTCATCTCTTGGATGAATTGGCTCTCCATATCTGTACCTATTTCTACTAGTACCTTCGCCGATTATTATTGTATCATAATGGTCTCAACAGATATTTCAGAATTTTCATTTGAGCATCTATCTCATAAGAATATGTTCACATCGTATCGACACTTAGGATGATGGATGAAGATACCTCTACCCATGGTTCGATCTATTTATCCTGTAATAATCTATCTAGCGCCACATAATTTTAATAAGAAAAGAAACTCACGATCCGGTAGAGTGGCTACAATTCTCACCATTGGGTCAAAGATTGACCCTTGATAGAGTCATAGACCGCACTCTCGATGTTAACTCCTTTCGAATCATCTAATCAGCTCCAGCACGATCTACTACCACTACTATAGCTACCACAATAGATATATCGGTCCTTTGTTGACCCTCATTCAAGTCGATTTTCACAAGTCTTACCACCACCATCACAACAGTAAAAGCAACGACAACGGCAAAAGCTTAAACCCAAGCCAAGCAATCCGCTTGAGTGGACGACGGCTTGTTCTGCCATAGAATTGTGTCGGGACAGAGCTTGCCAAAAGCCCGTCGCGTTACGGTCATGCCTTCGACAGTACATCCCTTTCTCCCAATTTCATCTCGAAAGACCGGATTTCCTAGCCTGCCAGGCTCTTTGGGTGCAATTTATCGCAGCTCTTGCTTTCTTTGATTTTTCTATACATTCCATAGGAAACTCATTCAATATTCATTATAAAGCACCAGATTTTACATGTAGTCAACAATATCCGCCATTTGATACAGGTAATGAAGAAGGAAAAGGCTGTAGGGGAAAGTTATTGATAAACATTTGCCTAATTGGATTGAGATGAAATTTATCGGAGCGCAGCTTGGTTATTGGAAGTCATGCATATCAACGTAAATATGTACGCGAGAGCAAAATTGCGGGCAGTGTCGAAGCGAATGGCTTTTGTGGCACCACACATCGAGTTGAGTGACCGTTCAATAATATTTCGCAACGTGCACGGATAAATTTAATATCGCGAAAGCTGTGTGTTTGGTTCAACTTTTCAATCCCCTGATCGGGGTAAGCTTAATTAATAAACGTCCAAACATGTAGAACGGCAAATTTATTGAGATGCATTGCTACACAGCATTTGGAGCTTTTGCTGAATTCAACACATTGGACACTTTTTGGGCGAGTTTTATTCGATGAAATATTCATGACCATGAACTAACACAATATCGATTACTACGATATTTATTATTTGTATCATTTGATGATGTGGGACGTTAATTAATGCATTAATGAATTTATCACTGCTGAAAGATACATTAGACATCATATGGATCGCGAACTTTGAATTCGATTTGCAAGTCCATGAAATATGGATACCTGAGGAATGAATTCACATTATTCATGTCGTGGCATCACATATCATAGCCAATCTCTTTCCCTCGAGTCGATGAACAATTTTTACCGAAAAAATAAACGCAAAATGATATCGACGAAAACCATCTTGTCACTTCTGAAATTATCAACGGCTCAGAATTGACTCTGAGTGTAATGGAAACTCAATTGTAAGAACTCAACAATACTTCGATATCCAGGAACCCTACCAGCAAATAGTAATCGTTGAGATTACAGTATAGTCGAACTCATTCCTGTGTTCTAATATAATATCCTCCCCAATTCACCCTCATCTTGGTCACTGTGAGAACCTGCATCTCAGAACAATTGAGAGACAGTTGTTTATAGATACTCCTCTCAGAATCGCAAATTCACGATCTCTTGATAAAATACTGAACTCAAGAGCCGTGTTTGAAAATATTATGTAAATCATGAATAATAACTGAATAATAGTATTATGGACACATGAATAATAATTCCTCTTGAAACATTTGTTTCAGAATAATTTTACACTCGCCTCACGGAATTTATCTTAAGCGATCGGCAATAATTGTCCCCAAGTCGAAAGCTCACACCTGCAAAAATAGCAAATATTCCCTCACCATCGTTGAAACGCATGGTGGGTTCCCCCAATGGAGCCCGCCTTCCGTTCTCTGTATGTTGATGATTTTCGACTCACAATTGATAATTGCAAGCCTCGTCGCACAGTGCAAAAGTTCAAATTTCCTGGTTCAAAATAAAGATACTCGAGCTATTCGACTTTTGAGCTGAGGAAATCTGATTTTCCCCACTGCGCGCCCGCGTCGGTAGAAATTTTCGCTCATAGGAGAAGAACTGCAGTTTTCGCCACCGCAGCGAATGTGTTAAAATGAGATTGTGGAACGCTATTCTCGACCTCAGTGCGAGTTCCAAATTCGTAAGTATCTATCAGACAGAAACGGGAGTTTTTGATGACAATGCTGATTTTTCTTCTGGTAAAATCAGTCAACTCGACCAGACTAGAAAACTCTCACAAGAAACTGACAATCTTGGAGCCAATTCTTCTAATTTCTTCCCAAATGCGATTTTAAGAGCAGAAGAATGACTTTTACAGATACCTGAAAATAAATTGAGCCTAGGCAGACTCAGGTGTACATTTGTCAAAAATCCACACCCACATTCAACTCCACTAATGTTGAGGAAGCTTGAGGCAGCATTTTGATTCTCATTTCAAAACGACCTCTCAATCCTAAAATCTTCCCTCTTCCCTTCCCACATCTCCTCACTAATATCAAAACCCTTCCCAAACGTCACATCAGAACAGACCATTCCATCAGGCAAAGCAAATATTACCTCCCATTGCGTTAGCAAACCATTTGCACATGTACTTATATCACACAAACACTCACACATCTACCGTAAAGCCACTTTGCTCCCGGCGACAACGATTCTACACCGCATACTCGTTCTCTTTTTCGAAAGAGATGTAGATCGGGCATTTAGCCTCAGAGAAAAATAGCATCCATTCTAGCCGTCTGCAGTCATATACCCCTCCGAGAAAACTCACTCTCCCATTTCCGCTGTAAAAATCAAGCACGGGAGGCAGCCTCAAGCATCTCTCCATATCCTAAGGCTGTCGATTACCCTGAACGTGCTCATTGTTCGCAGCCTTGTACGAAACTTGCTTTGAGAATAAATTATGTGAGTGTGTTGGTGTAAAAGCTGCACACCAGGGGTATGCATCACGTTTACCTATATGCTTATTTATGGGGTATAGCAATTCGGATGCGGTGGCGTACTCCCATGTAAGTGACTTTCTGGAACTTTTCCAAACCTTTTGCAGGGATTTCATGGACCGAAAGAAAATCGCACCCAGCTTCCGTTGCCTACGTTCTTCTACTGTCTTTTTTGTCGCTTTCTTCTAAAAGCCTCTGTTCTGGTGTGCTTTTCTTCGAACAATTTTTCTAATCATACCAATTCCATTCTTTACCTTGTCTCGTTAATTTTATTCCATTTCGAAGCGTCCCAACACTCTACCAAATTTTTATCCCTGCTATCTTGGATCCAATGTGATCCGCAAACTTACACAAGTACCCATAGCTTCGAAACTGCAGTTCTAAAAATCAATGCTTATGACCTCGTATAGATTTTACGAATTTGCAAACTGTACAGAGGGTATAAAATCCACACAATACCGTTATTCGTGCTCTCTTTCACGGAATTTTTGCGCTCGTGAAAGTCGCACAATCGTGTTTATTTGACTGAATACTGTCGCACTGATGCCATCGACCCAAATACTCATGAAAATCGATCTCAGTTCAAATAATGCGTACACATATACACCAAACTCGACGTGTTTCAATTTCATCGGCGATCTGTATACAGATCGGATGTAGCAATAAATAACCCTCCGGGCGCACGAGCTCGCAACTCTCCGAACGAATCAATTTTTTTTACCTCCAAGCTCTGGAAAGCTGCGCATACCTTTCATGGATTATATCGGAAAGAATAGAGCGTTGAGCTAGATCGAGTAGACCGCAGTTGCAGCAGCAGTAGTACCATTTGATTCGATCGTTTCATAGATACGGTCGGTAAAACCATTACAGAACAGTCGATGTGTGTATACTATCATTCTCGGGTCATTTTTTTCCTCACGAATGAGGCCAATCGCCCGGACGATTCCAATCGCAATTCATAGATACGAGGGATACGAAGTATATAGTCAAATTTCCATTGGGTCAGCAAAAATTTTCGAGCTGGATGAGAGGTTAGCCATTGCGTCCGAACGAGCATACCGAGAGGCATAGAAGATATGAAGGTGACGAAGATACGCTCGTAAAACTGTGACCTCGGTATTTCGCATGCTGTTTTCGGGAAGCAAGAGTCGTTCGAGCATTCAATTTCAGCCAGACAACGCGTCTCTGCGTCATACAAGTCAACAGGAGATCGTTCCCCAGTGAAATACCAGCAGTGCTCTGCTGCTTCCGGTTAACACGTAGAAGATGAACGTGAAAATTATTCGGCTGCCTCGTAGATATAAAGTTGCTTGTCGTAAATCTTGGAGTGTAGTGTGAAATCTTGCAATATGATCGTGTTCACATCATGGTTATTTAAAAAGAAACAAAAATCTACAAGGCAATTCATCATTCAACAATGAGATGATAGTAATGGATGTGAACCTCGCACAGAGAAGAAATCTTCATTGTCAGACTTTGACTTCAAGTGGGATGCATCAAAATTGAGAGCCAGATCCCTATACTCTCGAGAAAAAAAATTTCATCCGTCCACTGATCACTCGGGATCAGTCATGGAATAGTTGAGTGTCAAGGAATCATACACTGTAAAATTTTCCCTCAACCACTGGTTTGGACCAAAAATCAGCCAGCTGGTTGACAATCAACCAGCTGGTTGATTTTTGGTGTCAACCACTGGTTGACTTTTCTCCCACAACGAATATATACGAATGAATGCGGCGCCCACGATATTGGTCGATGAGGTCGATGGTGGTCTCCGGGTGACATTTTTTCACTAACAAAGAGGAATAAACATCGCCGCTGGTCGCGTATTGACGGGTTGCCTGTCCTGCAGGGGTCGAATACCGTTGTAAGGCTGGAGGAATGAATAGATGGGGGGGGGGGGGTAGATGGGATGGAATGGAACGGAATGGAATAGGATGGAACGGACCGGAATGGAAGGGAATGAGACGGTGTGGAATGGAAAAGAACGATTTGGAATGGAACGGAGGGGAATGGAATGGAATAGGATGGAAAGGGGCCGGAATGGAACAGAATGGAACGAACCGGAGTGGAACGGACCAGAGTGGAATGGAACGGAGTGCAATAGAACAATGGAAGGGAATGGAACGGAATTATATGGAACGGAATGGAATGATATGGAACGGAACGGAATGGAATTGTATGTTCCATTCCATTCTGGTCCGTTCTATTTCACTCCGTTCCGGTCCGTTCCATTCCATTTCGTTCCGTTCCATTGCATTCCATTCCATTCTGGTCCGTTCCATCCTATTCTATTCCGTTCCTTTCAATCCCGTTCCTTTCAATCCCGTTCCGTTCTATTCCATTCCATTCCATTCCATCCATCCATCCCATTTACCTCCCCCCATCCGTCCATCTATTCATCCCTCCAGCTTTACGAAGTGTATTCGACTCCTGCAGGGCAGGCAACTCGCTTTGTCGTCCATACGCGACCATGTTTATCCCTCTTCGTTTGTGAAAAATCATGACGAAACTTGTTTTTACGATTCAAAAGTGTCGACCGGAGACCACCATCGACGAATATCGCGGGTGCCGCATTCATCCTTATATGTTCGCTGTGGGGAAAAAGTCTACCAGAGGTTGAATGCCAACCAGCTGGTTGATTTCGACAACCAACCACTGGTTGTCGATTTTGGTGGAAAGTCAACCAATTTTTCACAGTGTAACTCACATCAAATTCCTCTTCCGAGATCATTAAAATATAATAGAACGGAAGTGTGTTCACTCATAGCCTGCTCCGTAACGATGTGGTTATTTAATTCGAAAATGTCCCCCCCCCCCTATTCCTACAAGATCCTACTCTTTTTCCGTTCTGGAAATTCTCAGTTTGGTGAATCTCGATACTCCCCAAAGTATCTCATCTCAACTTCAAGATTTTGCAATGAACTTTGGAATGAGTGAAGATTTCTTGAGCTCTCATCGAGTCGGAAGGAATCATCCATGGGTCATTGGATCAATGGTTGCAAAAATGTCATATGAGTGGGTTCAACTTCATCGTCATCCGAATGAGAAGTAACTATATATTCTCAGGGTTATGTTTCTATACGATAAACTGTATGAAACTATACTCTCATAATGTAAGGAATCTCGTGTTTGGAATCTTGGTGCCTCGAAACTCAAACATGGGTCTCAAGCAGAATTTGTCACTTTTGAGATATGGAATCTAGATTGGTAATCAGATCAATTCACGTATGAATAAGGATGGAATGTTTGAAGCTCATTTCAAATTCAGGGTCATTCATTATCCGCATCAGTAGTCATGGATAAATGGAGAATGCAAAAATTCGCATGATTCAAAAATTTTCTTTCTATGCTAGGTAGAATGAAGAATCAAGAGATGTACGCCTAGAGAGGTAGTGGTTCGGTGTGCGCTGAGGCGTAGCTCTGCTCTCGTGCTTTATCGCGGGAGCTTGTGAATCGACGGTGACGTAGAGCTGATCGCACCGTAATGGATCGAGCGCTAGCTCCTTTCTCTCGAATGAGCGCCGGTATATAGACCACGACGACGGATGCACGGCGGTCTCTTTATCTTGGCGCATGATCGAGAGCTCCTTCCGGAGCGACGAGAGCTTGCGGATATCGCCATCGAGCATCTGCAGCTCACCCCGGAAGATTTATCGGGATTCGCTGACTATTGAGTGGTATTAAATTCCGTGAATGAAGCCGTGATACTGAATTCACTGTGTATAAGGTAATCCATCTATCGTCAGAAATGGTTTTAGAATTGTTCTTCTATCCATATTAATATCCCTGAAAATTGACGAATAATTTCTGAAGAGTAAAAGTTTGCAAGCAGCATTCTTCGATGTTTCTGGGGCATTCGATAATATCAAATGTGATATCCTTCTATGAAAACTCGCGGAAACAGGCTGCTTGTTGGAAATAATCAAACCCATCCACTTTCTGACGTACGAAAAATATATTTATGTACAGGGTGTTTCAGAAATAGTGTATTTCCTTTAACAGACTTGAAGTATCCTCTATTCCTAATCGAATCCTGTTGAAATCAGACTTTTTCATTACTTCTTTCTCATCAAACAGTTGCTTGAAGATGAGCATTCTAAAACGCAATTTCGAGTTCACTTCGGGCCACCGCGTCACGTTATCACCAAAACATAAATATCGATATCATCAACATGCCACCTCCGGCGGTTATCTTGTTTGCATATTTATCAGCGCCACGTGGTAAATGTTGAGCTTAGCAAGAAGGCAAACATACGTATCATCCTTTGTACTCAATTGTATCTTCTTGATATCACCAGGAGATGCTCATGATATCACGTCGGTGTGTTCTGAGGGTTTCGGAGTTGTCCTGTTTTTCATTCCACTATCAGTGAATTTATCAACTTTCAACCAAGCTATCAACTAGAAACTGACGTACATAAAATCTCGACAGCTTGCTCATGAAAAGTCAAGTGAGAAAATAGATTAACACCTTCACTGCGATGGGCCCCACGCGTTCAACTCTGTGTGCGGCGGTGATCAAAATCACATTGAATGGGCCCCGCCGGTGGGGCCCATCGCACACAGGACCCGAACGTGATTTTCGTCGTCGCAGTGAACATGTTAAGCGACATTTGCAACCATCAACAAATGTACCTACATCATTCTGGTTGTAGAGTTGACTTGGATGAAAGCTCATCGTAACGCATAAACTTTTCTAGACTAAATGCGCATTAATTGAGGAATCTCATCTGAAATCATGCAGAGCTAGTACTCAAGACCAGTTGCACCACAATTATTCTGATGATAATTCAAGGGCGCATCATCTTTTTTTTTTTTTTTATTGAAAGGACGCATCATCTCGTTCCACTTGCAAGGCATCTTACATGGCTGCAATTGTCTTCGGCTCCATCTAAATGTCAAAAAAGACTAAGGTGGAAAGTGTTTCAGAAGTTGTACTCCATCTCCCCGAATTTCAGTGAAATTACAACCAATTTATGATACTTATGGAATTAATCGCATGACATTTGTGGAAATCACAGTGGATTGCATGTTGATGCAAATTGATCATGAATAATCATTCAAGATGCGTATATTCCGACGTATAAAATTCACATTCGATAAGTTTGATGTAATTTGGTCAGGGAAAGGCAAGTTGCATCGTCGATGAGGGCCTTGTTTGGACTTTTTTTATTTATCCGAGAGGCCATAGGCGAGCTCACTTGCCCTTCCACCAATAGCTGATGAAGCCAAGCTTATGCTTCATCTGGACAGTATGACTGATCGAAGAGACAGATCTGTGGAGCATCCACATCAGTGTCAGTTTGGTGGCGAACAGGTCCTGACCGAGTGTCACAATAGTACCAAATCAGTCCCGTGGTCGGAATCCACATGCATTGGATATCTCGAATCATATGGAAAAGGACAGCCGAACTTTACACTATTTCACCAAGAACAATCATGAGCTGACCTGAATTATATCGCATAAAACAATCACGATCCCGAGTGAATTTGACCGCCAAATCCACATATGTGGCGCTATTGTGACACTCGGTTACGATCTTTCTGGTACTAGAATGACACTGATGCGGATGCTGCGCAGAGATGTCTGGTCGTTCGCTTGAATCTCATTCTCTCTACACCTGGACCTTCCATACTGCAGTGCCATTGAATTAGAACGTCTAATTGCCCTTGCAGACTATTATCAGGAGGATATGAGAGCTTGCCTACACTTTTTCACATACAATAAAATACGCAGTGTGGATTTCGACCACAGAGCTGATTTGGTACTATTGTGACATTTGGTCAGGGCCTCTTTGGAACTAAACTATCACTGATACGGATGCTGCGCAGATCTGTCGCTTTGATCACTTAATTCACCATCGGGGCTCACCCTTGCTATCCAATACTGTCGAGATGAGACACAAGCTTGGCTCCATCGGCTATTGGTGGAGTGGCAAGCGAGCTCGCCTGTTGCCTCTCGTATTAATCAAAAAAAGTCCAAAGAAGCGTAGGTCCTCGTTGACGACGCAACTTGCTTCTTCCTGACCGAATCACATCAAACTTATCGAATGTGAATTTTATACGTGGGAATATAGGCATCCTGCTGTGAATAATCATCAATTAATCTGATGAGTAGTATAAATTACTTGCCATTTCACTGAAAATAGGTGAGATGGAGTACAACTTCTGAAACACTTTTGATTCAAGTGATCGGAGTGTGAAATTCTACAAATTTTATACACGTTTTGCGTATCGAATCGTCCTTGTCAGTATATAATCAGAGTTCAATCTCAGTCAAGGCTCCCTGCACCATTGAATAC
The DNA here is from genome assembly GCA_029851415.1 of Eretmocerus hayati. NCBI lineage: Eukaryota > Metazoa > Arthropoda > Insecta > Hymenoptera > Aphelinidae > Eretmocerus > Eretmocerus hayati. The sequence continues at coordinate 11,906,623 of CM056741.1, forward strand.
GACAAAATCTGCCTCGGAAATTCGAAGCAGATTTCGCAATCGTGCTCACCCCACGATCTGCTCAAGCTATCTTCGTCGGCAACGAACATACGAGGGGTTCCCAGACCATACGCGCATAGACTCCGCTGTCTCTTGAAAGGGCAAAGTGATTTGTCCCCAATTCCATCTCACATATCCCAACGTATACATCGCACCCTCCACACTCATACGTCCTGAGATACGATTCGAATTCTAATACAGAGTATATCTTAGTGAATGAGAATCCAACCAAAGGATTCTATATTCTCTAGAGAGTGCAGATTCTGGCATAGCGGGCGTAGTCAAATTAGTCAGTGACTGCTCTAGTCTTGCCCGTTTTCTGTTCGCAGTCTGCTGCAGATGTATATCCAGGCTTGGTCTCGTGATTCACTGCATCGTGGACTCGATGACTGCGTAGTACCTCCTGCTGTAACCATTTCCAGTTAGAGCGATTTACAACCTCCACTGCTACAACTCGATGATCATGCGTGCACAATGCACTCTGCCAACCAAACTGATGGGTATCTCATTTGCGGGACACAAGAGTAGGGTTGAATTCTAGTGAAATTGTCGAATAATGTCGAGCGTCGGCGTTTGGGTGCTCATTATTTATTGGGGAAGAGGATTTTGTTAAGAGGCTGGAAGGATCTATCCAAGAGAAGAGGAGTGTAGCTTCTAGTTTTTCCGGAAAGCATAGAATCCTGATGGCGAGCGCGAGAAGAATTCCTTGCATTCGCAATGAGCCGATCTCTTGCGCTGCTTCGTACCGAGTAAGTACTCTCGAAGCCCCGATCTTTCATGCATGAGCTTGTTGAGAGAGCTGCGAACAACGATCAGCCTCCGTCGTCGTCGTCGTCGTCGTCGTCGTCTTCATGCCTGCCTAGGCTGCTTCGATGGCTATGTGAGAAATTCAAAGTGTTTCCTGGGTAAAGAGAGTTGAGAAGAGCGATCTACATCGAGAGCGAGGTTCGTGATCCGCCAATATTCACAGTCTTGATTCTTTTCGATTTTATACTTGTTCCCAAGTTTGATCCTCGACGATGATTGAAGTATTATTCGCGATTGTAAGATAAGAGAGGATACTTTCAAATTGCATTTTTCAAGGACTCTCAAGGATTTTATATGGCATGTCATGAGTTCAGATATACCTTTTCTGGAATTCCATACATACTGATATATGATATTTCGAATGACTCACCAAAATGAGATAAGGGACTAGATATGTGAATTTGAAATCGCTGACGATCATCACATCTCATGCCACAGTGCAGAAGACATACTTTCAAATCACCGATGCAAATCTGATTTTGATCCAGTGTATGGAGAAGCATACAGATGGAATGAATTCCCAGGGCATGCAGTCACGAGGAATTATGGCATATCCAAAACAATGGTTGAAAGTCAATTATGTAAAGAGTGATGTAGTATCGAATCTGACAGTGTTAGCCTCAATGATTCGCGCAAATTTGTAAAACTATTTGATAGTGTTGAACCCCTCATTATATTTCATCGCCGGTGCTATATGCACGATAAATTTCGTGTAATTGGGAGAATATCCAGTGCTTTGCCTCCATATTGTTGCACGATAATGTAATTCAGACTTTGGTTGCGTGATTATCCACAAACATATACTAAATATACATGTCAGTGAAGTTTTGATCGATCATGGATCGAATTTTTTTTTTTTGCTCTATTTGTTCGGAAATTTCCTCAGGAACACGATGGAATGTTCAGAATTCCAGTCCGAGGTTTAAATCATGCCTAAAAAAAGGTTTTTGTATCGAATAATTTTTTTTCTCGGTAACTACTAGCCGGAGACCGGTGGAAAGTCACCAGTATTGTCGAAGGAGTCAAAAGATACACCACAGAATTTTTTCCGACCAGATCGGTTGCTGGGAAGACCTGGAAATGGGGCTCAGAATTCGAGCGATTTTCACATCTATGTCGATTTTTTGGAGGTTATGAGTCGGAGACCGATAAATACTGTCGGAAAATATTTTCCGATTGGGAATATACACCCAAACAATTTTTCGACCCGATCGATCGCTGGGAACACCCAAAATCGATATGATAGAAGGTCCGAAATGGGGTTTTTGTACGTTTTTTTGAAGGTTATGGGTCGGAGACCGATGAATACTGTCGGAAAATATTTTCCGATTGGAAATATACACCCATATAATTTTTCGACCCGATCGATCGCTGGGAACACCCAAAATCGATACAATAGGAGGTCCGAAATGGGGTTTTTGTCCGTTTTTTTGGAGGTTATGGCCAAGAGACCGGTGTAAACTTTCGGAATCAGTTGCTTATTGAAGGATCTTACCACAGATTTTTTTCCGACCAGATCGGTTGCTGGGAAAACCTCGAAATGGGGCTCGGACTCCAAGCGATTATCACTCCTCTGTCGATTTTTTGGAGGTTATGGGTCGGGGACCGATAAAGACTGTCGGAAAATATTTTCAGATTGGAAATATACACCCATATAATTTTTCGACCCGATCGATCGCTGGGAACACCCAAAATCGATACAATAGAAGGTCCGAAATGGGGTTTTTGTACGTTTTTTTGGAGGTTATGGGTCGGAGACCGATAAATACTGTCGGAAAATATTTTCCGATTGGAAATATACACCCATATAATTTTTCGACCCGATCGATCGCTGGGAACACCCAAAATCGATACAATAGGAGGTCCGAAATGGGGTTTTTGTCTGTTTTTTTGGAGGTTATGGCCAAGAGACCGGTGTATACTTCCGGAATCAGTTGCTTATTGAAGGATCTTACCACAGATTTTTTTTCGACCAGATCGGTTGCTGGGAAAACCTCGAAATGGGGCTCGGACTTCAAGCGATTATCACTTCTATGTCGATTTTTTGAAGGTTATGGGTCGGAGACCGATGAATACTCTCGGACAATATTTTCTGATTGGGAATATACACCCATATAGTTTTTCGACCCGATCGATCGCTGGGAACACCCAAAATCGATACAATAGAAGGTCCGAAATGGGGTTTTTGTACGTTTTTTTGGAGGTTATGGGTCGGAGACCGATAAATACTGTCGGGAATTATTCTCCGATTGGAAATATACACCCACATAATTTTTCGACCCGATCGATTGCTGGGAACACCCAAAATCGATACAATAGAAGGTCCGAAATGGGGTTTTTGTACGTTTTTTTGGAGGTTATGGCCAGGAGACCGGTGAATTTATCAGCATTATATTGTTACGTTGGAAATATATGCATATATTTTTTTTCTACCCGACCGATTGCTGGGAACACCCAAAATCGATACAATAGGAGGTCCGAAATGGGGTTTTTGTCCGTTTCTTTGGAGGTTATGGCCAAGAGACCGGTGAAATCACCAGCATTATATTGCTGCGTTGGAAATATATGCATATAATTTCTTTCAACCCGATCGATTGCTGGGAACACCCAAAATCGATACAATAGGAGGTCCGAAATGGGGTTTTTGCCCGTTTTTGTATCGATTTTGGGTGTTCCCAGCAATCGATCGGGTCGAAAACTCTCATGGGTGTATATTCCCAATCGGAAAATATTTTTCGACAGTACTTATCGGTCTCCGACCCATAACCTCCAAAAAATCGACAGAGTAGTGGTAATCGCTTGAAGTCCGAGCCCCATTTCGAGGTTTTCCCAGTAACCGATCTGGTCGAAAAAAAATCTGTGGTACCATTCTGCATCAAGCAACTAATTCCGAGAGTATACACCGGTCTCTTGGCCATAACCTCCAAAAAAACGGACAAAAACCCCATTTCGGACCTTCTTTTGTATCGATTTTGGGTGTTCCCAGCAATCGATCGGGTTGGAAAAAATTATATGCATATATTTGCAACGTAACAATATAATGCTGATGAATTCACCGGTCTCCTGGCCATAACCGCCAAAAAAACGTACAAAAACCCCATTTCGGACCTTCTATTGTATCGGTTTTGGGTGTTCCCAGCGATCGATCGGGTCGAAAAATTATATGGGTGTATATTTCCAATCGGAAAATATTTTCCGACAGTATTTATCGGTCTCCGACCCATAACCTCCAAAAAATCGACATAAATGTGAAAATCGCTCGAATTCTGAGCCCCATTCCCAGGTCTTCCCAGCAACCGATCTGGTTGGAAAAAAATCTGTGGTAAGATCCTTCAATAAGCAACTGATTCCGGAAGTAAACACCGGTCTCTTGGCCATAACCTCCGAAAAACGGACAAAACACCATTTCGGACCTTCATTGTATCGATTTCGGGTGTTCCCAGCAATCGATCGGGTAGAAAAAAAATATATGCATATATTTCCAACGTAACAATATAATGCTGATGAATTCACCGGTCTCTTGGTCATAACCTCCAAAAAAACGGACAAAAACCCCATTTCGGACCTTCATTGTATCGATTTCGGGTGTTCCCAGCAATCGATCGGGTAGAAAAAAAATATATGCATATATTTCCAACGGAACAATATAATGCTGATGAATTCACCGGTCTCCTGGCCATAACCTCCAAAAAAACGTACATAAACCCCATTTCGGACCTTCTATTGTATCGATTTTGGGTGTTCCCAGCGATCGATCGGGACGAAAAATTATATGGGTGTATATTCCCAATGTAACAATATAACGCTGATAAATTCACCGGTCTTCTGGCCATAACCTCCAAAAAAAACGTACAAAAACCCCATTTCGGAACTTCTATTGTATCGATTTTGGGTGTTCCCAGCAATCGATCGGGTAGAAAAAAAATATATGCATATATTTCCAACGTAACAATATGATGCTGATGAATTCACCGGTCTCTTGGCCATAACCTCCAAAAAAAACGGACAAAAACCCCATTTCGGACCTTCGTTGTATCGATTTTTGGGTGTTCCCAGCAATCGATCGGGTAGAAAAAGAATATATGCATATATTTCCAACGTAACAATATAATGCTGATAAATTCACCGGTCTCCTGGCCATAACCTCCAAAACAACGTACAAAAACCCCATTTCGGACCTTCTATTGTATTGATTTCGGGTGTTCCCAGCGATCGATCGGGTCGAAAAATCATATGGGTGTATATTTCCAATCGGAAGATATTTGCCGACAGTATTTATCGGTTTCCGACCCATAACCTCCAAAAAGACGTACAAAAACCCCATTTCGGACCTTCTATTGTATCGATTTTGGGTGTTTCCAGCGATCGATCGGTTCGAAAAATTATATGGGTGTATATTCCCTATCAGAAAATATTGTCCGAGAGTATTTATCGGTCTCCGTCCCATAACCTTCAAAAAATCGACATAGATTGGAAAATCGCTCGAATTCTGAGCCCCATTCCAAGGTCTTCCCAGCAACCGATCTGGTCGGAAAAAAATCTGTGGTAAGATCCTTCATCAAGCAACTGATTCCGGAAGTATACACCGGTCTCTTGGCCATAACCTCCAGAAAACGGCAAAAAATCCCATTTCGGACCTCCTATTGTATCGATTTAGGGTGTTCCCAGCAATCGATCGGGTTGAGAAAAATTATATGCATATATTTCTAATGTAACAATATAATGCTGATAAATTCACCGGTCTCCTGGCTATAACCTCCAAAAAACGTACGAAAACCCCATTTCTGACCTTCGTCTGTATTGATTTTGGGTGTTCCCAGCGATCGATCGGGTCGAAAAATTATATGGGTGTATATTTCCAAGCGGAAAATATTTTCCGGGAGTATTTATCGGTCTCCGACCCATAACCTCCAAAAAATCGACATAGATGTGAAAATCGCTCGAATTCTGAGCCCCATTTCCAGGTCTTCCCAGCAACCGATCTGGTCGAAAAGGAATCTGTGGTAAGATCCTTCATCAAGCAACTGATTCCGGGAGGATACACCGGTCTCTTGGCCATAACCTCCAAAAAACGGACAAAAACCCCATTAAGGACTTCCGATTGTATCGATTTTGGGTGTTCCCAGCAATCGATCGGGTTGAAAAAAATTATATGCATATATCTCCAATGTCACAATATAACGCTGATAAATTCACCGGTCTTCTGGCCATAAGATCCAAAAAAACGTACAAAAACCCCATTTCGGACCTTCTATTGTATCGATTTTGGGTGTTCCCAGCAATCGATCGGGTAGAAAAAAAATATCTGCATATATTTCCAACGTAACAATATAATGCTGATGGATTCACCGGTCTCTTGGCCATAACCTCCAAAAAACGGACAAAAACCCCATTTCGGACCTTCATTGTATCGATTTTGGGTGTTCCCAGCAATCGATCGGGTAGAAAAAAAATATATGCATATATTTCCAACGGAACAATATAATGCCGATTAATTCACCGGTCTCCTGGCCATAACCTCCAAAAAAACGTACAAAAACCCCATTTCGGACCTTCTATTGTATCGATTTTGGGTGTTCCCAGCGATCGATCGGGTCGAAAAATTATATGGGTGTATATTTCCAATCGGAGAATATTTTCCGACAGTATTTATCGGTCTCCTACCCATAACCTCCAAAAAAACGTACAAAAACCCCATTTCGGACCTTCTATTGTATCGATTTTGGGTGTTCCCAGCGATCGATCGGGTCGAAAAATTATATGGGTGTATATTCCCCATCAGAAAATATTTTCCGAGAGTATTTATCGGTCTTCGACCCATAACCTTCAAAAAATCGACATAGAAGTGATAATCGCTTGAAGTCCGAGCCCCATTTCCAGGTTTTCCCAGCAACCGATCTGGTCGAAAAAAAATCTGTGGTAAGATCCTTCAATAAGCAACTGATTCCGGAAGTATACACCGGTCTCTTGGCCATATCCTCCAAAAAACGGACAAAAATCCCATTTCGGACCTCCTATTGTATCGATTTTGGGTGTTCGCAGCAATCGATCGGGTTGAAAAAAATTATATGCATATCTTTCCAATGTAACGATATAGTGCTGATAAATTCACCGGTCTCCTGGCCATAACCTCCAAAAAAACGTACATAAACCCCATTTCGGACCTTCTATTTTATCGATTTTGGGTGTTCCCAGCAATCGATCGGGTCGAAAAATTATATGGGTGTATATTTCCAATCGGAAAATATTTTGTGACAGTATTTATCGGTCTCCGACCCATAACCTCCAAAAAATCGACATAGATGTGAAAATCGCTCAAATTCTGAGCCCCATTTCCAGGTCTTCCCAGCAACCGATCTGGTCGAAAAGGAATCTGTGGTAAGATCCTTCATCAAGCAACTGATTCCGGGAGGATACACCGGTCTCTTGGCCATAACCTCCAAAAAACGGACAAAAACCCCATTAAGGACTTCCGATTGTATCGATTTTGGGTGTTCCCAGCAATCGATCGGGTTGAAAAAAATTATATGCATATATCTCCAATGTCACAATATAACGCTGATAAATTCACCGGTCTTCTGGCCATAACCTCCAAAAAAAACGTACAAAAACCCCATTTCGGACCTTCTATTGTATCGATTTTGGGTGTTCCCAGCAATCGATCGGGTAGAAAAAAAATATCTGCATATATTTCCAACGTAACAATATAATGCTGATGGATTCACCGGTCTCTTGGCCATAACCTCCAAAAAACGGACAAAAACCCCATTTCGGACCTTCATTGTATCGATTTTGGGTGTTCCCAGCAATCGATCGGGTAGAAAAAAAATATATGCATATATTTCCAACGGAACAATATAATGCCGATTAATTCACCGGTCTCCTGGCCATAACCTCCAAAAAAACGTACAAAAACCCCATTTCGGACCTTCTATTGTATCGATTTTGGGTGTTCCCAGCGATCGATCGGGTCGAAAAATTATATGGGTGTATATTTCCAATCGGAGAATATTTTCCGACAGTATTTATCGGTCTCCTACCCATAACCTCCAAAAAAACGTACAAAAACCCCATTTCGGACCTTCTATTGTATTGATTTTGGGTGTTCCCAGCGATCGATCGGGTCGAAAAATTATATGGGTGTATATTCCCCATCAGAAAATATTTTCCGAGAGTATTTATCGGTCTTCGACCCATAACCTTCAAAAAATCGACATAGAAGTGATAATCGCTTGAAGTCCGAGCCCCATTTCCAGGTTTTCCCAGCAACCGATCTGGTCGAAAAAAAATCTGTGGTAAGATCCTTCAATAAGCAACTGATTCCGGAAGTATACACCGGTCTCTTGGCCATATCCTCCAAAAAACGGACAAAAATCCCATTTCGGACCTCCTATTGTATCGATTTTGGGTGTTCGCAGCAATCGATCGGGTTGAAAAAAATTATATGCATATCTTTCCAATGTAACGATATAGTGCTGATAAATTCACCGGTCTCCTGGCCATAACCTCCAAAAAAACGTACATAAACCCCATTTCGGACCTTCTATTTTATCGATTTTGGGTGTTCCCAGCGATCGATCGGGTCGAAAAATTATATGGGTGTATATTTCCAATCGGAAAATATTTTCCGACAGTATTTATCGGTCTCCGACCCATAACCTTCAAAAAATCGACATAGAAGTGATAATCGCTTGAAGTCCGAGCCCCATTTCGAGGTTTTCCCAGCAACCGATCTGGTCGAAAAAAAATCTGTGGTAAGATCCTTCAATAAGCAACTGATTCCGGAAGTATACACCAGTCTCTTGGCCATAACCTCCAAAAAACGGACAAAAACCCCATTAAGGACCTCCTATTGTATCGATTTTGGGTGTTCCCAGCAATAGATCGGGTTGAAAAAAATTATATGCATATATTTCCAATGTAACAATATAACGCTGATAAATTCACCGGTCTTCTGGCCATAACCTCCAAAAAAAACGTACAAAAACCCCATTTCGGACCTTCTATTGTATCGATTTTGGGTGTTCCCAGCGATCGATCAGGTCGAAAAATTATATGGGTGTATATTTCCAATCGGAAAATATTTTCCGACAGTATTTATCGGTCTCCATCCCATAACCTCCAAAAAAACGTACAAAAACCCCATTTCGGACCTGCTATTGTATCGATTTGGGTGTTCCCAGCGATCGATCGGGTCGACAAATTAGATGGGTGTATATTTCCAATCGGAAAATATTTTCCGACAGTATTTATCGGTCTCCGACCCATAACCTTCAAAAAATCGACATAGAAGTGATAATCGCTTGAAGTCCGAGCCCCATTTCGAGGTTTTCCCAGCAACCGATCTGGTCGAAAAAAAATCTGTGGTAAGATCCTTCAATAAGCAACTGATTCCGGAAGTATACACCAGTCTCTTGGCCATAACCTCCAAAAAACGGACAAAAACCCCATTAAGGACCTCCTATTGTATCGATTTTGGGTGTTCCCAGCAATAGATCGGGTTGAAAAAAATTATATGCATATATTTCCAATGTAACAATATAACGCTGATAAATTCACCGGTCTTCTGGCCATAACCTCCAAAAAAAACGTACAAAAACCCCATTTCGGACCTTCTATTGTATCGATTTTGGGTGTTCCCAGCGATCGATCAGGTCGAAAAATTATATGGGTGTATATTTCCAATCGGAAAATATTTTCCGACAGTATTTATCGGTCTCCATCCCATAACCTCCAAAAAAACGTACAAAAACCCCATTTCGGACCTGCTATTGTATCGATTTGGGTGTTCCCAGCGATCGATCGGGTCGACAAATTAGATGGGTGTATATTTCCAATCGGAAAATATTTTCCGACAGTATTTATCGGTCTCCGACCCATAACCTCCAAAAAAACGTACAAAAACCCCATTTCCGACCTTCTATTGTATCGATTTTGGGTGTTCCCAGCGATCGATTGGTCGAAAAATTATATGGGTGTATATTCCCCATCAGAAAATATTTCCGAGAGTATTTGTCGGTCTCCGACCCATAACCTTCAGAAAATCGACATAGAAGTGATATTCGCTTGAAGTCCGAGCCCCATTTCGAGGTTTTCCCAGCAACCGATCTGGTCGAAAAAAAATCTGTGGTAAGATCCTTCACTAAGCAACTGATTCCGGAAGTATACACCGGTCTCTTGGCCATAACCTCCAAAAAACGGACAAAACCCCCATTTAGGACCTCCTATTGTATCGATTTCGGTTGTTCCCAGCAATCGATCGGGTTGAAAAAAATTATATGCATATATTTCCAATGTAACAATATAACGCTGATAAATTCACCGGTCTTCTGGCCATAACCTCCAAAAAAAACGTACAAAAACCCCATTTCGGAACTTCTATTGTATCGATTTTGGGTGTTCCCAGCAATCGATCGGGTAGAAAAAAAAATATATGCATATATTTCCAACGTAACAATATGATGCTGATGAATTCACCGGTCTCTTGGCCATAACCTCCAAAAAAAACGGACAAAAACCCCATTTCGGACCTTCGTTGTATCGATTTTTGGGTGTTCCCAGCAATCGATCGGGTAGAAAAAGAATATATGCATATATTTCCAACGTAACAATATAATGCTGATAAATTCACCGGTCTCCTGGCCATAACCTCCAAAACAACGTACAAAAACCCCATTTCGGACCTTCTATTGTATTGATTTCGGGTGTTCCCAGCGATCGATCGGGTCGAAAAATCATATGGGTGTATATTTCCAATCGGAAAATATTTGCCGACAGTATTTATCGGTTTCCGACCCATAACCTCCAGAAAGACGTACAAAAACCCCATTTCGGACCTTCTATTGTATCGATTTTGGGTGTTCCCAGCGATCGATCGGTTCGAAAAATTATATGGGTGTATATTCCCTATCAGAAAATATTGTCCGAGAGTATTTATCGGTCTCCGTCCCATAACCTTCAAAAGATCGACATAGAAGTGATAATCGCTTGAAGTCCGAGCCCCATTTCGAGGTTTTCCCAGCAACCGATCTGGTCGAAAAAAAATCTGTGGTAAGATCCTTCAATGAGCAACTGATTCCGGAAGTATACACCGGTCTCTTGGCCATAACCTCCAGAAAACGGCAAAAAATCCCATTTCGGACCTCCTATTGTATCGATTTAGGGTGTTCCCAGCAATCGATCGGGTTGAAAAAAATTATATGCATATATTTCTAATGTAACAATATAATGCTGATGAATTCACCGGTCTCCTGGCTATAACCTCCAAAAAACGTACGAAAACCCCATTTCTGACCTTCGTCTGTATTGATTTTGGGTGTACCCAGCGATCGATCGGGTCGAAAAATTATATGGGTGTATATTTCCAAGCGGAAAATATTTTCCGGGAGTATTTATCGGTCTCCGACCCATAACCTCCAAAAAATCGACATAGATTGGAAAATCGCTCGAATTCTGAGCCCCATTCCAAGGTCTTCCCAGCAACCGATCTGGTCGGAAAAAAATCTGTGGTAAGATCCTTCATCAAGCAACTGATTCCGGAAGTATACACCGGTCTCTTGGCCATAACCTCCAAAAAACGGACAAAACCCCCATTTCGGACCTTCTATTGTATCGATTTTGGGTGTTCCCAGCAATCGATCGGGTCGAAAAATTATATGGGTGTATATTTCCAATCGGAAAATATTTTGTGACAGTATTTATCGGTCTCCGACCCATAACCTCCAAAAAATCGACATAGATGTGAAAATCGCTCGAATTCTGAGCCCCATTTCCAGGTCTTCCCAGCAACCGATCTGGTCGAAAAGGAATCTGTGGTAAGATCCTTCATCAAGCAACTGATTCCGGGAGGATACACCGGTCTCTTGGCCATAACCTCCAAAAAACGGACAAAAACCCCATTAAGGACTTCCGATTGTATCGATTTTGGGTGTTCCCAGCAATCGATCGGGTTGAAAAAAATTATATGCATATATCTCCAATGTCACAATATAACGCTGATAAATTCACCGGTCTTCTGGCCATAACCTCCAAAAAAAACGTACAAAAACCCCATTTCGGACCTTCTATTGTATCGATTTTGGGTGTTCCCAGCAATCGATCGGGTAGAAAAAAAATATCTGCATATATTTCCAACGTAACAATATAATGCTGATGGATTCACCGGTCTCTTGGCCATAACCTCCAAAAAACGGACAAAAACCCCATTTCGGACCTTCATTGTATCGATTTTGGGTGTTCCCAGCAATCGATCGGGTAGAAAAAAAATATATGCATATATTTCCAACGGAACAATATAATGCCGATTAATTCACCGGTCTCCTGGCCATAACCTCCAAAAAAACGTACAAAAACCCCATTTCGGACCTTCTATTGTATCGATTTTGGGTGTTCCCAGCGATCGATCGGGTCGAAAAATTATATGGGTGTATATTTCCAATCGGAGAATATTTTCCGACAGTATTTATCGGTCTCCTACCCATAACCTCCAAAAAAACGTACAAAAACCCCATTTCGGACCTTCTATTGTATCGATTTTGGGTGTTCCCAGCGATCGATCGGGTCGAAAAATTATATGGGTGTATATTCCCCATCAGAAAATATTTTCCGAGAGTATTTATCGGTCTTCGACCCATAACCTTCAAAAAATCGACATAGAAGTGATAATCGCTTGAAGTCCGAGCCCCATTTCCAGGTTTTCCCAGCAACCGATCTGGTCGAAAAAAGATCTGTGGTAAGATCCTTCAATAAGCAACTGATTCCGGAAGTATACACCGGTCTCTTGGCCATATCCTCCAAAAAACGGACAAAAATCCCATTTCGGACCTCCTATTGTATCGATTTTGGGTGTTCGCAGCAATCGATCGGGTTGAAAAAAATTATATGCATATCTTTCCAATGTAACGATATAGTGCTGATAAATTCACCGGTCTCCTGGCCATAACCTCCAAAAAAACGTACATAAACCCCATTTCGGACCTTCTATTTTATCGATTTTGGGTGTTCCCAGCAATCGATCGGGTCGAAAAATTATATGGGTGTATATTTCCAATCGGAAAATATTTTGTGACAGTATTTATCGGTCTCCGGCCCATAACCTCCAAAAAATCGACATAGATGTGAAAATCGCTCAAATTCTGAGCCCCATTTCCAGGTCTTCCCAGCAACCGATCTGGTCGAAAAGGAATCTGTGGTAAGATCCTTCATCAAGCAACTGATTCCGGGAGGATACACCGGTCTCTTGGCCATAACCTCCAAAAAACGGACAAAAACCCCATTAAGGACTTCCGATTGTATCGATTTTGGGTGTTCCCAGCAATCGATCGGGTTGAAAAAAATTATATGCATATATCTCCAATGTCACAATATAACGCTGATAAATTCACCGGTCTTCTGGCCATAACCTCCAAAAAAAACGTACAAAAACCCCATTTCGGACCTTCTATTGTATCGATTTTGGGTGTTCCCAGCAATCGATCGGGTAGAAAAAAAATATCTGCATATATTTCCAACGTAACAATATAATGCTGATGGATTCACCGGTCTCTTGGCCATAACCTCCAAAAAACGGACAAAAACCCCATTTCGGACCTTCATTGTATCGATTTTGGGTGTTCCCAGCAATCGATCGGGTAGAAAAAAAATATATGCATATATTTCCAACGGAACAATATAATGCCGATTAATTCACCGGTCTCCTGGCCATAACCTCCAAAAAAACGTACAAAAACCCCATTTCGGACCTTCTATTGTATCGATTTTGGGTGTTCCCAGCGATCGATCGGGTCGAAAAATTATATGGGTGTATATTTCCAATCGGAGAATATTTTCCGACAGTATTTATCGGTCTCCTACCCATAACCTCCAAAAAAACGTACAAAAACCCCATTTCGGACCTTCTATTGTATTGATTTTGGGTGTTCCCAGCGATCGATCGGGTCGAAAAATTATATGGGTGTATATTCCCCATCAGAAAATATTTTCCGAGAGTATTTATCGGTCTTCGACCCATAACCTTCAAAAAATCGACATAGAAGTGATAATCGCTTGAAGTCCGAGCCCCATTTCCAGGTTTTCCCAGCAACCGATCTGGTCGAAAAAAAATCTGTGGTAAGATCCTTCAATAAGCAACTGATTCCGGAAGTATACACCGGTCTCTTGGCCATATCCTCCAAAAAACGGACAAAAATCCCATTTCGGACCTCCTATTGTATCGATTTTGGGTGTTCGCAGCAATCGATCGGGTTGAAAAAAATTATATGCATATCTTTCCAATGTAACGATATAGTGCTGATAAATTCACCGGTCTCCTGGCCATAACCTCCAAAAAAACGTACATAAACCCCATTTCGGACCTTCTATTTTATCGATTTTGGGTGTTCCCAGCGATCGATCGGGTCGAAAAATTATATGGGTGTATATTTCCAATCGGAAAATATTTTCCGACAGTATTTATCGGTCTCCGACCCATAACCTTCAAAAAATCGACATAGAAGTGATAATCGCTTGAAGTCCGAGCCCCATTTCGAGGTTTTCCCAGCAACCGATCTGGTCGAAAAAAAATCTGTGGTAAGATCCTTCAATAAGCAACTGATTCCGGAAGTATACACCAGTCTCTTGGCCATAACCTCCAAAAAACGGACAAAAACCCCATTAAGGACCTCCTATTGTATCGATTTTGGGTGTTCCCAGCAATAGATCGGGTTGAAAAAAATTATATGCATATATTTCCAATGTAACAATATAACGCTGATAAATTCACCGGTCTTCTGGCCATAACCTCCAAAAAAAACGTACAAAAACCCCATTTCGGACGTTCTATTGTATCGATTTTGGGTGTTCCCAGCAATCGATCGGGTAGAAAAAAAATATATGCATATATTCCCAACGTTACAATATAATGCTAATGAATTCACCGGTCTCTTGGCCATAACCTCCAAGAAAACGTACAAAAACCCTCTTTCGGACCTTCTATTGTATTGATTTTGGGTAATCCCAGCGATCGATCGGGTCGAAAAATTATATGGGTGTATATTTCCAATCGGAAAATATTTTCCGACAGTATTCATCGGTCTCCGACCCATAACCTCCAAAAAAACGTACAAAAACCCCATTTCGGACCTTCTATTGTATCGATTTTGGGTGTTCCCAGCAATCGATCGGGTTGAAAAAAATTATATGCATATATTTCCAATGTAGCAATATAATGCTGATGAATTCACCGGTCTCTTGGCCATAACCTCCAAGAAAACGTACAAAAACCCCATTTCGGACCATCTATTGTATTGATTTTGGGTGTTCCCAGCGATCGATCGGGACGAAAAATTATATGGGTGTATATTCCCAATCGGAAAATATTTTCCGACAGTATTTATCGGTCCCCGACCCATAACCTCCAAAAAATCGACAGAGAAGTGATAATCGCTTGAAGTCCGAGCCCCATTTCGAGGTTTTCCCAGCAACCGATCTGGTCGGAAAAAAATCTGTGGTACGATCCTTCATGAAGCAACTGATTCCGAAAGTATACACCGGTCTCTTGGCCATAACCCCCAAAAAAACGGACAAAAACCCCATTTCGGACCTCCTATTGTATCGATTTTGGGTGTTCCCAGCGATCGATCTGGTCGAAAAATTATATGGGTGTATATTTCCAATCGGAAAATATTTTCCGATAGTATTTATCGGTCTCCGACCCATAACCTCCAAAAAAACGTACAAAAACCCCATTTCGGACCTTCTATTGTATCGATTCTGGGTGTTCCCAGCGATCGATCGGGTCGAAAAATCATATGGGTGTATATTTCCAATCGGAAAATATTTTCCGACAGTTTTTATCGGTCTCCGACCCATAACCTCCAAAAAATCGACATAGATGTGAAAATCGCTCGAATTCTGAGCCCCATTTCCAGGTCTTCCCAGCAACCGATCTGGTCGGAAAAAATTCTGTGGTGTATCTTTTGACTCCTTCGACAAAACTGGTGACTTTCCACCGGTCTCCGGCTAGTAGTTACCGAGAAAAAAAATTATTTGATACAAAAACCTTCTTTTAGGCATGATTTAAACCTCGGACTGGAATTCTGAACATTCCATCGTGTTCCTGAGGAAATTTCCGAACAAATAGAGCAAAAAAAAAAATTCGATCCATGATCGATCAAAACTTCACTGACATAAATATACAACCCTTCATTTTGCGAAGGCATTCTGCAGATCTATTTTCAAAATTCTACCGTTTCTGGTCATTCGGCTCTAAAAAGTTCCAAAAGTTTCGGCGATATATTTGGATGAAAGTTGGGAAGTCTCGGAATGGCGGATGAAAAATAGCACTGAATTCTCATATTTTGTTCTGCAGTGAGAAATTAGTTCACCAATCTAATGAGGGGTGAATATCACAATGACGAGATATTAAAATGGAAAAAATATGATGGAAATGTAGAATGGGTAGTTTATAATTTCTACCAGGAAACGTCTATCACAAATCAGAGGAACAATTCACGGAAATTGTCATTTTTTAACAGTGACCCATGTATAGTAATTTGATGTGGAAATCTAAGGGCGAGATGCTCCGAGATGAGTGAGACCAAACGACGAATATTACTTGTCACAAGAGACCAGGAAAGATTTCCCAAGGCCTGTTCATTCAATGGGGGAAGAATTCTTATCAAAACCATTTCAGACAGATTTGTTGAATCAGATCCGTATCGCAGGATTGTTGTTCGATTTGGAAGTAATATCGATTTTTCCGGCAAGAGCCACGTTTCGACTGTGTCACAGCCTTTTTCGACCTTAAAATTGCGAGGTTAATGAATGACTGTGAAAAGATTAGAACATTCACCAGGGCTTTGTCACTTCACATGGGTTACTTTACAAGGTACTTTAAGGGTCGTTTATTGGTCTCGCAATTTGAAACTTTGAAAGGGCCGTATTGTGACTCACAAGGAGAGTCCAAGGGGTTCGAGAGCTGGATCTGTCTGAAACTCTGGGAATCATCTCCTTTTGGCACCAAAAGATGATACCCAAAGCCGCAGAGTCTAACGCTCAAGCGTTCCCGGCTACAGGTTACATCCCATGCATTACAGTATATCTATACATACCATTTTCCCACATATATAGATATACTGTAATGCATGGGTTGTAGCCTGTAGCTCGGGAACGTTTGAGCGTTAGACTCTGCGGTTTTGTGTATCATTTTTTGGTGCCAAAAGGAGATGATCCTCAGAGTTTCAGCCAGATCCAGCTCCCGAACCCCTTGAACTCTCCTAGCCTTCCCATGAAAGTTGTACTAGCTAAGTACAAAAATTGAACTTCTTTTTGGAGAAACCGATAGTGAATTATTTTCAAATCATTACAGAGGGGTCAACGAGAACATAAATATCAGGGGGATGAGTTGGATATCTCATGAGCAGTGTAAGTAGAAAAGGTCACGAATGAGTCAGACATAATACAAGATAAAATTCATTCATCGCTTTTCTCCTACGCTGATTGCCACAATGCGAATATCCTATCCCTCAGCAACTCCGGCTCAATGAATCATCGAAATAGTACTTGAGAATAATACCGCAATGGGTAAGTCAAAAATACTCCTGGTCGGAGATTTGAATAATCGAAGAAAGAAAAGAGAACCGTGATTTGCACCTCGCCGTATCGAGGATTGCCAATGTCGTTTGCTCTTGCGATTTCTACTTCCTCATCATCTACTCCTCCCTCTACGAGCAATTCATCTCGCAGCATGGAATTAATCACGCCCAAAGCTCAACACAGCTTCAAGGAATTAAAACAGCTAGGCAACCGTGATGTGAAGTGATTTGCACTACGCGTAGCTAACGAAGAGAACGGGTGTTTTAGAGACGTTAGCATTAAGTCGAGTGGTTGTCTGGGAAAATCTCGATAAATGAAAAGCGTCGAAAACTGAGCTCATCTCTTATCTTCCTAAGTACAGTGACGATGCGGAAAACGAGTAATGCTGCAACGATACAGTACATGGTCGTAGAGCGCATCAGTCATTCTGGAGATAGTCCCCGAGGGAACCGCAGTATCCGCAGCTCGCATTTATTATTTTACGCGAAGAGATGGCAACAAAATGTGTTGAGCATTTTACGCCAAAATACCGAGCGTTTCTGGATTTACGATGCTGCGGTGGCATGGCTGTCAGTGAGTATAGTGGTCAAGCCTTAACTGAAAGGTAGCTTGTGGTACTCGGAGAAAACGGATGAAGGCAAATGTCGACCGATGCAGAGAGCTGAAATAGTGTCATTTGAGAAAAGGTCAGGATGAAATGCAAGCCGGTATTCCCTGCCTGGCGACGGTAATTTGCAAATACTACTGTCAGCTTGGCTCTTATGCACATCTTGTCATGAGCACGATGTCAAGACAGCTAAGAATTCTGTTGTTTGATGCATTCTTCTTGAAGAATATCTAGGCTGCAGATCAAATCCTCCACGAATGCAATAAAAATTTTCCCGGATCTGACTATTTTCCATACTAATGTCTATCCGACATGGTCACTTTTCACGACAATATTCCTTGTGCCGATTTGCGAAATTTCGGAAACAATTATTCCAGATCCATTGAATGCTCTCCGACGTACAGTAATTTTAGTAAGCATTTTCGCAAAAACAGTTTCGGTAATAATGAGCTGTGAGAGATCTGGAGAAAGTGCTCGTTATCACTGGTGCTTGCTGTAACTGATACCCACGGGTTGCCGGAAGGGAAAAAGTAACCGATGAAAATGACACCAAAATCTGTCAATGGGATCTTGTTGTATGGGTTGAACAGATCAAAATCCCGTTTTTACCGAAATCCTAGCTGCTCGTTGGTTCGATTGGCGTGATATTCGAGGTGATATTGAAAATCCTACGTATATCACATATGAATGTATCTCACAATCAATGTTTCCTTCGATCAACATGCTGTATCGACCCACTCCATTCTTTTTCTACGTATCTGGCCTCATTTTGTAGATGTTGACAAGAGCTCAAAGATGAACTAGATTTTGTTTAGTTGTAATCGAAGTGAGCTGAGATTTGCCATGCTCAAGAAGCAGAGATTTCATTCTTTCGAAAACGCAGGATTCTTCTTCTCAAAAGATCGTGACTCCTCAAGCTCCTAACTCCGACAGATCTCAATGTTTTTCGACGTACCTTGGCTCATTGACAAGTTCATCACGAGAACTATAGAACAGATTGAAAGGTGTTGTATTTTTATGAATATGCTATATTAACAAGGGGAAATTTTCTGTTCTTACGAGGGCCGGATCTCACTTTTCGAGAACAAATCGAGGCTTTTCGAGCTTCCAGTTCAGGTGCAACTTCATATTTCTCCACTCGGCTGAGCTTATTCGAAAGTATTCTCGTAATGAGTTTCAGAATAGGCTAAGTCATGCCATGGAATATGAAGTTGCATCTGAACTAGAAGCTCGAGAAGCCTCGATTTGTTATCGAAAAGTGAGATCCGGCCCTCGTAAGAACAGAAAATTTCCCCTTGTAAATATAGCATATTCATAAAAATACAACACCTTTCAATCTGTTCTATAGTTCTCGTGATGAACTTGTCAATGAGCCAAGGTACGTCGAAAAACATTGAGATCTGTCGGAGTTAGGAGCTTGAGGAGTCACGATCTTTTGAGAAGAAGAATCCTGCGTTTTCGAAAGAATGAAATCTCTGCTCCTTGAGCATGGCAAATCTCAGCTCACTTCGATTACAACTAAACAAAATCTAGTTCATCTTTGAGCTCTTGTCAACATCTACAAAATGAGGCCAGATACGTAGAAAAAGAATGGAGTGGGTCGATACAGCATGTTGATCGAGGGAAACATTGATTGTGAGTTACACTCATATGTGAAATACCTAAGATTTCCCATTGAAATATTCAATATCACGCCAATCAAACAAACGAGCAGCTAGGATTTCGGGAAAAATGGGATTTTGATCTGTGTAACTCATAGAACAAGATCCCATTGACAGTTTTTGGTGCTACTTTCATCGGTTACTTTTTCCCTTCCGGCAACCCGTGTACCGAGACTGATACAGGTTTCATTTACTTGATTAGAGGGCCAATCGAATCGGAAAAGATATTCTTCTCGTTATGGCCGAAATCTCGTTACAATCAGAAGATACAAAAATATATACCAAATGTTCTTGTGAAATGCAACCATGTCACACAAACATTATCATGGAAATTGCGATTCGCAAAATCAAAGTACACGCCATTTCGTGAGTCGCCAGATGAATTCCATTGTATGTGAATCAGAATATTCACGTTTCACGAATGCACAAAGATATGTATCTTCGCTCATTCGGTTCATTAAAAGGCCGAAGTTGCACGTGAGAACTCTTCAGTAAAAAAATTTTTCTCAGAAAATTAATGAGGAAACTAACTAAAATAATTATCAGTCTTCAAATATCAATGGTCAATTATTTGTCGACCATGCTAAATAATGAGAAGACGGGATAATTCAGCACCTTTAGAAACCCTTTGAGACTCCTCACCGAATACTACCTCTGTGACACAGTTACAGCCACGTTGCATCGCAGGCCATTTCGGAGCAGATGTACATCTCCTGCACCGAACATCAAAATCTTGCATCACCATTCGGCTCTTAATAGAAGTTAACCAGAAAAGCACATCTCGAAAACCGAGCACTCGAGTAATAAATTAGTCAAGAGATCTTGGCAAAGCATTGAACCGAGCGCAGCTGTTGGTTTCGCATAGACATCGTATTCGACTTCTACATACACCGATCTAACCTTATTCCAATTTTCTAACATATTCACATCGAAAATAGTATCACCAAGTGACCACTACCAAAGCAATTGGCCCAACGACCTACTGCGACGAGAAGATAAGAGAATATAATATAAGAGCCTGAGGCACTGTTCTCATCCAGTATTCGAGTTCCACACCTGTTAGAGACATTTACACAGCTACTGTGACTTGGCTACCAAGTTCATAGCAACTGTACCTAAACTTGCGGAACGACAGTAGAGTCGGGAAATGAGACAAACGAAGCGAGAGGGATGGTGAGCAAGGGACAGGAGAAGAGAGTGAGAGAGAGAGTTGGCACTTGCTAAAGCGCCCGCGGAGAATTTAGCTGCCCAGGCGCTTGCCACAAGTGCGTCTGCATCCAATTGGCTAAAGCTAGCACCTCGGGCTATTGCAGTATTGAATTACCTATGTGTGAGTGTGTGTGTGTGACCAAGTTGTAAAGGAGGACAAGGTGCTGTATGTGGGTCTGGTAGGAACTGTGAGCAATTGTCTTTGAGGGAAATATTGGCACACGAGTAGGATCTCATTCCCGCAACGATAGCACGGGGATAATAATTTATTCTGAGATTCTCAAAGCAGTCTTCGGATGAGAGCCTACTGCAGACTACGCGAGAATTTCGTGGGATCTTCATCAGAGGATTATTTGAAAAAGAAAATGCTGTGACAAAAGATCACTCACAAATTTTTTGCTCAAAAGTTGAGATTGCATTGCGGATGGGCTCATTCAAATCATTTGATCTGCAGTCCTCATTCTTCTAATATATAAACTAATTGATCTCTGGAATGGCGGGATTTATACATTCATACCTCATCTACTTCTTCGTTTTAATTGTGAACTGGAATTCTTCTCTCTATCTGAATTTCTGTCAACCATTTCGAGTGTCTACATTGCCGTGTTCTCAGAGTCCTATACTTCTTGACTGGCACGATTTCTGAAGTCCTTGCAAATTCTGGTCAAAATTCCACCTTCAATATATATCTCCGAGGACATGTGCCATCTTCGGTGCTCATCAAGAAGTGAACACTCTAAATCTGGATAAGTGATTTCTACTTAAAAAAAAAAGTAGTATACTACTTATTCAATATGTAGCTCTTGACCCGCTAGTTGAAAAGTGCATACCTACATTTCGAAATAGTAGCTATCTATACTATTTGGAAATGTGTATAACTACATTTTAGAATTGTGTTCAGCTGCAAACTGTACAATAGCTGCCGTCGGAGATGGTGTTCTTGAACGTTGCACAGATCTCATGCAGTGTTGGTATTTGTCGTTTCTTTAGTACGCATGGAGTGGCAGGATATTAGTTTAACCACCACTTAGCACAAATCATCGTTTATGTAAAAACAACCAGAAAAAGGCTTCGTCTGGACGTCGTCTTGACGACGCGCCGCGGTCTCGGGGACTTGCATCGATTACATCATCAACTCAAAGTACGCTCGAGGTGCATGGATATCCGCGCGCCGCGAAAATGAATGAGCTCTGCACTTTTGGCACGAATCATCGTGTCCATGAAGATGGCGTTGTCCAGGTGCGGTGCTCTACTACATCATGCCGAAGATCATCGGGAACTCTCATCTACTCGCTACGTCTCGACCCACATGGTGTGTCACGTCTGAGCTGGCATAAGTACAGATGAGTACAGAGAATACACACCTAAGAACACTTTACCTAGAACACATGCCCATCATCATGGAGAAGGCGTTATCTGGTCCGGGTATCCCAATACTCATGTCACAACGCAATTTCAAATCATGTGAATTTTCTTAAGGAGGCACCAGCGCCCAAACTCTTCAAGTCATTCTGAATTGGAAAAATTATGATGCATACTCCGTGATACAAGGAATCTATTGCAATTTCGAAATATGCGGGTTGCCGACCTTATTTTTTAGAAAAAAATTCTCAAAGTATTGAAATTTAACACGGCGTCTCATGGGTGATGACCACGGAATAAGTCATATCTCAAAATTTAACAGTGTTACCGCAACGAACTACTGTCCAAGCATGCATCATTTATAGATGAATGGAATATCATTCAGAAACATGCATGTTGCCGACGTGTAAAAGGCAGGAAAACATTCGAAAGGATCAAATCTGTCGGAAAACAGGTGTGCAGCGGCTGCTCGACTGCTGGCACGCTTGCGCGAGCGCGAGCTTGGGTTGTGTATGTGTTTCGGTGAGCGAGCGCGTTTCGTAGCCTGGCGCTTGTGTTGGTAGGCGCGGGGCCTTAACTGCTCGTGATAAGTTACCCAACGCTGGTGCGTCCTTAAATTGGCCTTTGCGAGTGTTATGGTATTATTCTCCTTCATTCACTGAATAAAAAGTGTGGACTCCGGGAAACGATCTGGGGACCTCTTGATCAAAAACTGTCACGCTGTTGACTGAGCTATTCCGGTCACACCAAGCGGTGGTCCTTATATGTGATACACTTGAAGTGCGGGCGCCAGCGTAGCTTGCGCCCGTAACAGCGAGCTAATTAATCAGCAGGTCTGCTAATTTGACATAGCTCGATATCGGATTACTCCGATTCGAACCATGTACCTTCAAGGCACCTCTCATTCGAGGTTGCAACTTGGAGGGTTTTGATGGGAAGGAATAATTGGAAATGGAAACATACGAGAAAATTTGATTCTACGCTTGGTGTTGGTGCGTTTCATCTTTCCTCGACAGATCCGGCTCCTCACGGGGACTGAAGGGACACCTAGCCTGAGTGGTTTGGTGGCCGAGATTTTTGATCTTCCCTATATATGAAAGTCGCTCATGTGCAACCGCTTGCGACGAAGGTCCTTTTCTCTCAGTCCCCCTGAAGAGCCGGATCTGTCGAGGGAAAGCGAAACGTACCAAAACCAAGCGTAGAATCAAATTTTTTCGTATGTTCTCATTTCAAATTATTCCTTTTCGTCAAAACCCTTCAAGTTGCAACCTCAAATTAGAGGTGCCTCGAAGGTACATGGTTCAAATCGGAGTATCCGACATCGAGCTATGTGAAATCAGCAGACCTGCTGATTAATTAGCTCGCAAAACGGAATTAAGAAAATCCACATAGTTCGTTCTGGAAATAAAGATAATACCTCACACCATTCAAATCTGTAAGCTTCATGAAAGACAAGATGAATTTTCTACAATTAAGAAAGGAGAACCTCGTGTTGGGGAGCTGCAGTCCAGCTCGTATGAAAATCACTAATCATTAGTAAGTAACGAGTTTCAATGTCAAACTGGATTCAATCTTGATGCCTTCTGGTGTAATATCTTGTCGAGATATTTACTAAGCTAGTGTTTCACGAGATTATCATGAGATACCGTACACATGATAATGTGATTCTACCAGTCACCATTTAGACCGCATGAAAACTTGCTATTCTCTGAATGTATTCGGCTGCGTTCTAAATCCTACAGAGTTGAAAAGTCTCACAAACCGTATCACTTGAATGTTGTGATTAGAGATATTCCACGATTCAATATTTTTTCAGTGAGTTCTGAATCAAAATCCTTAATTCTCTGAGTAGGTGGCGATAATTATATGATGTGAATATATGCGATCCAATCATATTTGATACGTGAATAAGACCTTTGCACTCCATCAATAATGATCTCCCTCTGATTCTGATTCCATTACTAAATTGTTGCGGCATGAATTGATCATTAAACATGAAATTTCAAACTTGTTCGGGAACCGTGAGTTGAATATTCCTATTGAGAATATTGGATTCATCACATGCGTTGAGGGGGTTTGGAAGCTCTACTTTTACCGACCTAGGGGACCGCATGTGAACTGACAAGGGGAGAACGTGACCTTTGGATCACCAATCCTTTCCAAATTTTTTTTACAGTTTTGTGTCACCTAGAATATGAAGAATCCAGAGCAACTCCGTCAAATGGGCCTTCTGTTCAGAGCTACAAGCAAAAATGTTAGCGTTCCCAGTATACCTATACATATACACCGTGTTTCAGAAGGTAAGTACATACCGTAACAGGGAGTTAGAAAAAATTTTGTATTTTCAGAAAAGTTTTTCAAGAAGTTGTAACCGAGGGATTTACGGGGGTATGAAAAAGGTAGGGTTCAGGTCCTTAAATGATCACAAATGCCGAATTTACAATGAATAATAAACTATTCATTCAAGTCATGTACAGTTGTGGAACCTGTAAGTAAAAGAGGAAAAATCAATGTACAAAAGAGAGAGAGACTGATGAGTTAGTGTTTCAGTGTAATTGTGGGTAACATAATACGGTCTAGCCAAGTATACGGAGGTTATAAGCAGGTATTTTTACGGGGACTCTAAGGCCACGAGAGAGCTCCTCTCGGGCGGGGCAAACGCGGGGCTAGCCGGTGTGTGTGTTGGACGGGCCTCGTCTCCTCGCCACTAGCGCTCCTAGCGGTGGGGAGCACGTCGGTACCCAAAAGACCATCACGACTCCTGGCGCTCCCAGGAAGCCGAGATGGATTTGTCCGGGCGATAGTACGGCGCGGACGGGATATTACGACTGACTACTGTGCTCCAGCAGCCAGCCGTCGTACTACTCTTCGTCCACAGCGCTCCTGTGGCTGAAGAGGAGTTGCCTGCTGGTAGACACGCAAGTCATCTCCAGACCAGAGCTCCTGGCCCGGAGAGACGAGCGAGTCCGGTGCGCGAGGCGGACTGGTGAGCTCGTCACGATCCAGCGACTTATCATGGCGCGGATCTGCGGTGCGGCGGCTCGACAGTGTCGCTCTGACGGGGGGAATCGGCGCCTGCTGGCCCGCACACGTCTGTGCGAGCGCACCGAAACCTTACCGGTTGCGATCAGTGAAGGGGTGCTCGTCACAAAGTTTTGTAATAATTTTCAGATTTTGTAACTTTCAATAGAAAAAGTCACTTTTATCATCACATTTGTAATGTTTGAAATTTGGCGGCAATTGTTTGTTGTGTAATGATTCACCACTGATCATTACATAAATAATATGCAATGATTAGTGTAATGCTTTCGAGGTTATGTGTATTGAATAGTGAAGAGAGCTCGAAATTATCCCGGCAGCATAATACGGCAAAGTCGGCAACGGCAGGTCACGCATAAACCGGTCTATTGCTGAATCGTGTATTGATGCGCTTCTCATTTGCGCAGAAGTCGTACGAGTTATCCTCGACCCATCGTCAGCGGCAACTCTGCAAAGGAGACGCCCGCAGAAGTCAAGGCTTGCGTCGTCGGCTTTGTTATTGTTGCGACCCGGTGTGCATCAAATTACAAAATCAGCTCGAGAACTCGGCCACCGTTTGTGTCTAGGTCGCGCGATGTGTATTCGGCGGCGACAAAGGACCAGTGTGTCCATCCTTCGCGTGGATTATCTGTGGACGTGTCGACAATTTTTCTGCAGGGACGAGAGCCCGGCAACAGCGGAAAGTGATTTCTACGAGTGTGACGTGTTGTGTGATTTTCAATCAATAGTGTTCCCGTGACTAGTTCAGCAGCATGCCACAATCACTCTCGTCGTTGCTCCTTCTCCCCTCGTCTGCGAGTATTGAGTGCACTCCACAACACTCATGAAGGGCTCACGTCCTTGCAGAATGTTTTTAGACATGTAGACCGGCGATTTGGAGAGGGATGGCGCTCTGGTGCATCATCGTCGTCGAGTACACATCGCTCATGCCGAGAGCTGGTGCACAGTACTCAGTTGGCAGCTAGCTGAGCCAATGACGCTAACATTTAGTGTCGTTGTCGTATGCTCTGCAATCGAATGCTCGTGATCACAGGTGAGCTTGAATGTAGTCGTGCGCAGTAATACTGGCTGAGCGATGTCTTCTTGGCGATGATGGAGCACCAAAGTGCCGTTTTTCTCCCGAATCGCCGGTGGAAGAGTGAAAATCTGCTTGAAGGGAAGACAGCCTGGTACATGTCAGGAAGTGCTCGGTGTGAAGTGTCTACCACGATTACGGCCTAATCAGCGCAGACGAGACAGCCGTTTCGTGTATGCAAAATCCCATAGAAGGGAAATAGACCTTCTCTCGAGAGAGCCCGGGTGGATTTTTCGCGTGCGCGAGGCCCAACATCAGGAGCTCTTTTCGGCCGTGATGAATTCTCGCGTGTGCGAGTTTCCAACTTGGCTCACGCGAGACTCCAGATCAGCCGGGGAAAATTCTCGCGCCCGCGATAAATTTCCCAGCTTAGCATACGCGAGACCAAATTCGGGACTTAACTTCGACCATGGAAGAAATTCTCTCGCACACGCATCAGAAGCTTCTCTCGGCTGTGGGGAATTCTCTCGTGCAAGGAAAGTATCCCAACTTAGCCTACGCGGGATCCGACATCAGAAGCTCCTCTTGATCAAGGGAAATTTTCAGGTGCGCGCAAAATTTCCCAGCTCAGCGTACACAAGACCCAAGTTGGGTACTTCATTTCGATCATGGAAATTTAACGCGTGCGCGAGACTTTTCCGGATCAGCTTACGCGAGACGCATTATTAAGAGCTGCTTCTCTTGGCCGTGGAAAATTCTTGCGTGCGCGGAAAGATTCGCAACTCAGCGTACGCGAGACCGAGATGAGCCTCTGATGTTGGCCTCGCACCCGCTAAGTTTGGAATTTCTCGCGCGCTTTGAGCTCATGATTCCGGCCCTCGAGTACACTCAGTGTGCAATTTTCGTGCACACGAGAAATTCCTATGGTCGAGGTGAAATGCGAAAATTTTGATGTTGAGCCTCGCGCGCGCTTAGTTGGGAATTTTCCGCGCACCTGAGAAATTTCTACGTTCGAGGTAAGCCTCTGATGTTGGGCCTCATGCACGTTAAGTTGGAAATTCTTCGCGCACGCGAGAAATTTCCACGGCCAAGATACGATCATGTTCTTGAGCTTCGCGTACGCTTAGTTGTAGAATGCTCACGCACGACAGGGATTCCCTTGGTCGAGGTGAACTGCTCAAGTTTTGATGTTGTGCCTCGCGTACGTTGAGTTGGGAATGTTCGCGCACGCGAGATTTCCCCATGGCCGACATGAGCTTATGATTCTGAGCCTCACGTACATTCAGTGTGGTCATCTTCGCGCACGCGAGAAATTCGTATCGTTAAGGCGATGCGGTCACCGTGCACCGCGACGATGGACCTTGAAAATACATCTTACATAAAAATTTTGATGATTCGAAGTGTGAGTAGAGTTGTCGAATGCTTATTATTGTCCAACTTGTATTCCTCAATCCGTTGCTCAGCCCAAATCACAAGAAAATCGAATAAAAGTGAGAATAACTCGGCCGCGGAAGCCTCCTAACCTATAATATACGCACATTTTCATTCCCAACTTTCTCCGATTCTATTGCAATTTGGGCTGAACGAAGAGCAGACAAATCTAAGTTAGATGATAACAAATATTTGTGCGCTCGTCGTTTAGCCCAAATCGGAACAGAATCGAAGCAAGTTGGGAATGATTTTCAGCTTGCATGGTGACCGCATCGCCTTAAGGTGGACTTCTGGAGTTTCGATGTTTAGGCTCGCGCACGCCAAGTTGCGAATTTTCCGCGCACTAGAGAATTCTCTACGACTGAGATGAGCCTCACATTCTGAGCTTTGCACAGGTATTGTTCGGGAAGGCTCGCGCACGCGAGGAATTCCAATGGTCAAGTCGAACTGTTCGAGTCTTGATGTTGGGTCTCGCGCACACTAAGCTGAGAATTTTTCGGGCACGCGAGAATTCTTCACGCCCGAAGTAAGCCTTTTATGTTGGGCCTCGCGCACACTAAGCTGAGAATTTTTCGGGCACGCGAGAATTCTTCACGCCCGAAGTAAGCCTTTTATGTTGGGCCTCGAGCACGGTAAGTTGGTCGAGCTGGACTGTTGAAGTTTCGATGAGCCTCGCGCACTGTAATTCAGTGATTTCTCGCCATTTGATACTTGAGAAAAAAGAATTTCGCACGCGAAACAACCGAAAGGAGCTTCTGGTAATGGGTCTTACGCACGCGAGCAATTTCCTTGAGCGAAATGAATCCTGAACCTTGAGTTTCCTGTACGCTAAGCTGAGATTTTCTCGCGCGCCTCGAGCTTCTGATTTCAGGCCTCGCGTACAATTTTTGTGGTGATTCTCTCGTGCGCGGAAAATTCCCATGGTTGAGGTGAACTGCTGAAAATTCAATATCGAGCCTCGCGCACGCTAATTTTAGAATTTTTCGCACACGCGAGAATTTTCAACGTCCGAGGTAAGCCTCTGATGTTGTACCTCGCGTACGCGAAGTTGGGAATTGTTTGCGCACGCGAGGATTTCCGATGGCCGACATGAGCTTATGATTCCGGGCTTCGAGTACACTCAGTGTGCAATTTTTGCGCACACGAGAAATTCCTATGGTCGAGGTGAAATGCGAGAGTTTCGATGTTGAGCCTTACGCACGGTGATTGGAGAATTTTTGGCGCACGCGAGAATTTTCTACATTCGAGGTAAGCCTCTAATGTTGGGTTTCGCCCACGTTTAGTTGGAAATTCTTCGCGCACGTGAGAAATTTCCACGGCTGAGATAGATAGATAGATAGATAGATAGATAGATAGATAGATAGATAGATAGTTGCCCCCAGGAACCGTGTTGAGGTAGAGCATTCTCCATGCTACTGGGTGCGTCCACAGGTTGCGGATAGTGGCACGGCCAGAGTAACTGGGGATTGATTTGATCCTCAGTATCTCTGGTTACTCGTGAATATGCAGAGTATGCAAAATAAGCGAGCGCAGACAAGGAGTCGCAGATACACAATACAACATCACACTGGCACAATAAGTGAACCCGCGTGGACATTCTGAGCCGACCGACGACGGCCTTGCTGGCTTCGAGGGGCATACCGAAAGTTGGTGAGAAGCAACGCGGTGACCTTGACGATACAGGGTATCTCTATCGTATATGCATCGGATCACAAGAGTGACGCGAGGGCCCGAATCAAGTCGGGCATTCTCTCGCTGAGTGGTAACACGATCTTCCCCAAGGATCCACAAAAACCCTCTTGGGGATAGGGATCGGCCGAACTAGGGAGTGCTACCACGATACCAGTTGGCATGGCGATTGGTCGGGACTCCGGTGGAAACGCGGGCGAGACTGACATTACACTGACACCACACACACAGCGCGTCACTCACGCCACCAGTGCAACAGTCCCCGGGAGGGGATCCTTCCACTGCTGTGTCCGTGCCCACTCTGGAGGGTACCGCGTTAAAACCAGTGATCGCTCCTGGGCCGCCGGTAGTAGGGGGACCCGAACCCCACGCTAACCACGAGGGGAGGCAGTCCCGCACAACGGTAGGAGGGATACCCCAAATCCCGCTCCTGTGGTAGTGCCGGTTGGTGACCGGACGGGACCATGCTGCAGGGTGCGGGGGTTGGAACGTCATCTGAGGCCACCGGACTGTAGGCGCGGTCGGCAAGTGGGAGGATCCAAGAACGGGGTACTCGGACTGGTGGGCGGGGGTAGGTGGGACCACTAACACAAACAAAGACACAGTCATCCGAGGGGGATAGGAGAGAAGGGGAAAAAAAATGGCAGAAACAACAACGAATTTGGAAATTTTCAGAGCGAACCTGCCAACTGGGTGTCCCACCCAAACACAACCATCAACATCAAACAAGGAGAGAGTTGATGCAGAAGAGATGGAGACTGGCGAAGGAAAGACGCCTGGCGCCAGTCAACAGAGGTTACGCAGAACTAATTCCGCTGACCTCAAAACGAGCTGGGGTAAGTTCAAAGAGGCTCACACGAGAGAGGAAGAACTCCTGAAGAGAATCCTCAAGGTACTCGATGACATAACCAAGGAAGTCAACGAGCACGCGACAGCAAAGAAGTCGACCAAGAGGCTTGTACAGAAGGCCAGCAGCCTACGTGAAGGGCTAGAAGCTGCTAGTACAAGAGCTTCAGAAATGAGAGAGGCAATCAGCTCCAGCCTAGAGATAATGGCCGAGGACTCCGCTGGATCAACATCCTCGCTGGCCCCACCTCCACAAAGAGCGGGATGGGGGAGCCAAACGAAGAGAGGCCGCACAAGCCCCATCAATAGGGACCAGGAAGCCGATATCAAAAGAGCAAAGAGAGCAGCCCTCAAACCGGAGCAGCTCAATTTTGCAGGACAAGGGGCTGGACTGTTCAGGACACCCCCATCCACGCCAGGGACACCAATGACAACCTGGTCCGATAACGGTCAGCTCTCGGACGCTGGTTCCGGCTGGCAACTTGCGGGACGGAACAGGGGGCGTAGGGGAAACGAGAGGCGTCCCAAGGATCAGGGGAGAGCCGAAAAGAAGAAAAAGAAGAGGAAGAACAAGGGAAATAGGAGAAGGACTAGACCCGACGCACTCCTCATAGAAGTGAAGGAAGATGGTTTGTCCTACGCGGACATGATCAAGAGAGTCAAGCAAGGAGACGAAACGAGGCAAGTGGCTTCAAAAGTCTCCAAACTCCGGAAGACGAAAGAGGGTCATCTACTCATCGAGCTCGAGAAGGGGGTGAAGGCAGAGGTCGTTGAGGATGCCCTTAAGGGCGCGATCCAAGACGCCGGAGAGATACGACGGCTTTCCCCAACGATCACGCTGGAAGTGCTTGACCTCGACGACGTGAGCACACTCCCGGAAGTTAAGGAAGCCTTCGTGAAGGAACTCGGAGCGGAGCATGCAGGCAGCATCACGACCCGGACCATCCGCCCAGGATACAGGGGTACTCAGATTGCGGTGATCACACTGCCAGAGCGGCTCGCTAAAGAAGTGCTGGCAAAAGGGAAAGTCCGGGTAGACTTCGTTAACGCGCGGGTCCGGGAAAAGGGCGGAATCCCGAGATGTTACAACTGCCTGCAATACGGGCATTTGTCCGCAAAGTGCGACAAGCCACAAGTGAGGCGGGCAAAACGCTGCTTCAACTGTGGGGAAGAAGGCCACATAGCAGCGGTATGTGTTACCGGAGAGCAGAAATGCCTGAGCTGCGAGGCCCTCAAAGAGGACCACAAACACAGGTCGGGCATGCAGTGCTGCAAGGCCTACCAGCAGGCGCGAGCAGCATGGAAGGGCCGGAAGAAGCGCAAAGATGGCTAGTTTCCTGCAAGCGAATCTCTGCAGGAGCAACGATGCTCACAGTCTACTCGAAGCAGAGGCCTCAAGATTGGGAGCAGACGTCCTCATCATCTCCGAGCAGTATCTCCGAGAAGAGCGACCACGAACCACGGAAGACCTTGGGAGGGGATCGGCCATCCAAGTCTGGAACGTGAGCCTTACAGAGACAAAAAGACCGACCGAAGGGACGGGCTTCGCCCGAAGAGTCATCGGCGATATTGCGGTGTATAGCTGCTATTACTCACCGAACGCACCGATGAATGTCTTCCTTCGGGAACTGCGGGAACTCGAGGATAGTCTGAGACAGTGGAGAGGCCTCGCCATAGTAGCGGGGGACTTTAACTCCAAAGCTCCAGCCTGGAGTGGAGGGCCAGAGGATGAAAGAGGCAACGCGCTGGAAACAACCATGGCCCAATTGGACCTGGTTTGCCTCAACGAGGTAGGAAAGGCGACATGGCACAGAGGGGCATCATCCTCAGTGCTCGACTTAACGTTTGTTAGCGCGCCTCTCATGAGACGAGTCACGAAGTGGCAGGTCCTTGAGTCGGAAACGCTCAGCGACCACTGCCATATCTTCTTCAAGATAGACCATGGCCGAGATGCAGGCATAGCACGGCAGATCGAGGGATGGCAAGTCCGCAAACTGGACGAGGAAAGCTTCAGAGAAGCAATCCTGAAAGCAGAGGACCCCGGAGAAGAGCTCTCGCCGGAGGAGACGGTATCGAGCGTCATCCGGTCCATCACCCGAGCCTGCGACGCCTCCATGCCGAGGAGGAAACAACCCCGGTTTCAGAAGAGGCAAGTATACTGGTGGAACGATGAGATCGGGGATCTTCGCCGCAGCGCAAACGCTCAGAGGAGGCGAGCGAAGCGAGCGCGCAAACGTGGACGTCCATCAGCGGCAGCAGACGAAGCGGCCTACAAAGAGGCGAAGAAGCTTCTTCGGGATGCCATCCGTCGCAGCAAACAAAAATGCTGGTCGGAGCTATGCAACATGGTCGATCAAGATCCGTGGGGCACACCGTACCGGGTGGTCATGAGCAGACTGCGATTGAGAGACGGACCAACAGCGCCAACTGACAAAGAGTCAGTTCTACGGATTGCCAGGGCACTCTACCCGAGAGGGGAGCCCAGACTCACATTCCCTGGGTTCATCTCCGACACAATCCCCCTCTTCACCGAAGAAGAGCTAAGACGAGCCGCTACAAGACTGGCGAATGGTAAGGCCCCGGGGTTGGATGGTATCCCTAATGAAGCCCTGAAAATAGTGGCTCGAGAGCAGCCTACCCTGCTATTGAAGCTGTTCAATAAGTGTCTCCTTGCGGGAGTGTTCCCGAAAGTGTGGAAACGGCAGAAGCTAGTCCTCATCCCCAAGGGGAAGGGTGGAGAACCAGCGGAGCCATCATCGAATCGGCCACTCAATATGCTGGACAACATCGGGAAGATGTATGACCGCATGATCCTAAACCGGGCGGAGGAAGAGTATGAGCGTAGCGGAGGGATGTCCCCGATGCAGTTTGGCTTCCGCAAGGGGCGCAGTACAATGCACGCAATAGAAAGTGTACAAGACAGAGTTCACAGAGCGCATACAATGGCTCCCCAACCAGGAGGAGGGTTTTGTGCCATAATATGCTTGGATGTGAAGAACGCCTTCAACACAGCAAGCTGGGAACGGATCTATAGGTCCCTAGATGGAAGAGTCCCCCCTTACCTGCTCGCAGTCATCAGCGATGGACTGCGTGACAGAGTCCTCGTATGTGACACCGATGAGGGAAGGGTTGAGCTGGAATTATCTGCAGGGATAGCTCAAGGATCCGTGTCAGGACCGTTCGAATGGAACACGCAATACGACGAGTTCCTGAACATGAGTCTTCCAGATGGGGCAGAACTCATTGGCTTCGCGGACGATGCGGCATTAGTCGTGGTCGCCGAAACCGCGTGGCAAGTGGAGTGTGTGGCCAATGAAGCTCTCTACCGCATTGGTCAATGGTTCCCTGAGAACGGGCTGGAGCTTGCCGAGCACAAGTGCGAAGCGATGCTAGTCACCAAGAGGAGGAGTTTCGAAACTCCCGTGTTCTCCATCAACGGGTACGAAATTCCACTCAAGAGGGAACTTAAGTACCTCGGGGTTTGGTTTGATGACCGATGGAGCTACAAGGCACAAGCCAGAGAAGCAGCGCTGAAGGCAGACAGGGTCGGTGGCGCCCTCCAGCGGCTCATGCCAAACATTGGTGGCCTCAAGCCAAACAGAAGAGCCTTACTCAGCACCGTGAGCTATTCCATCATGCTGTACGGTGCACCAATTTGGGGGCAGGTAGCTAGAGGGTCCGTAATCGATGCAAAGCTAGGTCCAGTCCAGCGGCGTTTCGCGCTACGGACGATCAGTGCTTATTGCACGGTGTCTGACCATGCAGCCTGTGTGCTTGCGGGTACACCACCCATTCGACTGCTTGTAGCCGAGAGAGTGCGGGTATGGAAACGCCAAGAAACCCTCAAGAGCGATAGAGTCGTGCTCAACCCCACTCGCAAGGCCCTCATACGAGACGTCGAGAGGGGGGAGACCGTTGAAGAGTGGCAAAAAGAGTGAGAGAGCTCAACGAAAGGGAAGTGGACGCGAAGGCTGATCCCCAACATAGCCAGGTGGATCGATCGAGCTCACGGAGAGCTGGATTACTGGCTGACGCAAGCGTTCAGTGGGCATGGCTGCTTCGGAGAGTACCTGGAGCGGTTCCAGAAGAGGGAGACCCCGGTCTGTCACCCAGTGAACACCAAGTCAACTAAGACGACTTCGCGACAACTCGTTCTCCGTGATGAAGACGTCGCTAAGTTGTCGCATACGCGATTTTCGGAGGCCAGACATCTTTTGGCTGACTAAAAGTCGACTTGAGGTAGTCTCCCGCGGAAAAGCAGAAGTTGTCTTTAGTAAGTTTACTTTTAGTCGACTTTTGTGCGTAGAACGTAGGAAAAAAAGCGCGTCGCGGCGCGGCCGCGTATGGCAGTCGCCCGCGCGCGTCCCCGCTGTATACATCAACGGTTTCACGAGTTCGTTCACCAGGATATCACACCTGCATCATCAGCGAAGATTCCAAAATTTCACGTATCACGGGTCCGCAGTGCTGAAAAATAGATCTGTGCGTCTGTGTTTTCGTGTCTAGACTGGATATCTATCAAATATTTGCGCTGCTCTTACGCCTAACCTCAAAATAGCTCCCCGGTCGGCCGCAACCGGGATCACGTCACCAGAGAAGTTCATCAGAGACCTGCTGCTCTAGCTGCCTGCATCGTCGCCGAAGATAATAGAAGCGTACCATTGCACATATTCATCTATGAGATCGACCAAACTGCAGCTTCAAGACTAGATTCACTGTTTTTCTTATCATTCGTACTCAGCGCACTCAACTTATCCAATATCAAGCGATCCTCTCATTTTGATATTCTTACGATAGATTGTTCATACGTATACTATAGTGGTTGATATCAATATTGCTTCGTTCTTGAAAATACTGTAAAATTGGCAATGTTGTTGTCGTTAGATTATCGTAATGATTAGACTCCATTTTACTGTAAGATTTGTGAAATAAATAATTTCCCACGTTTTTACTGCATATGCTGTTTTGATTTTTCATAAATTTTGAGCATTGTTTAAATGGATACTAATTCTTTATTCCTCAAAGTTGTCACGATGTTGTCGGTCGCGCGGTTGTCGCGAACGCGTTGACTTGAAAAAGACGACTTTCGGCGCAAGTAGCGTCGTCTTAAAGTCGTCTTAAAGTGGACTTTCAGGTTGTCGCGAATGCTCGCGACGACTTAAAAAAGGAGACTTTTAGTCGACTTATAGTTGACTTGGTGTTCACTGGGCAGATGTGTGCGGCAGACTGGGACGATGCGGAGCATGCACTCTTCCATTGCATGAACACAGCTACGGAGAGAGCGGAGCTCGTGAACTGGCTTGGAAATCAGATCACCCCTGAGAATCTATTGCCGTTCATGCTCCGTAACAAAGAGACATGGGATAAGATTGCCGCCTATATCAAGACGGCGATCACCCGAAAAGAAGAGCGAGAACGGGCATTGCAGCGTCAAGCAAGGGGCGCTGCATAGCGAACAACGACGACTTGAAGAGTGATCATCGACGACGAAGAGAGAAGACAGAAGAGCGGACACACCGAAGAGGGACGCCTCATGGCACGCGATACGCCTCCCACCCTGAAGTAATGCTAACGCGGTTCCGGGGTGGGTTGGTTAGATAGTGGTTAGCTGCCCCCAGTTCTGCAATGATGGCTTGCCAACATCGTAGGGCTGAGAGCAGAAGGTTTTAGCCCCCAGGGCACACGGGCGTTGGATTCATGCTCATCCGGTTCACCGGGTGAGCAAAATGAAAGCGCTTATGGTCTGCCGGTGGGAGATCCATTAGGGATAGCCTGTCATCAGATTTTTCCTTATATTCCACTTAAAAAAAAAAAAAAAAAAAAAAAAAGATAGATAGTTGCCGTTCATGCTCCGTAACAAAGAGACATGGGATAAGATTGCCGCCTATATCAAGACGGCGATCACCCGAAAAGAAGAGCGAGAACGGGCATTGCAGCGTCAAGCAAGGGGCGCTGCATAGCGAACAACGACGACTTGAAGAGTGATCATCGACGACGAAGAGAGAAGACAGAAGAGCGGACACACCGAAGAGGGACGCCTCATGGCGCGCGATACGCCTCCCACCCTGAAGTAATGCTAACGCGGTTCCGGGGTGGGTTGGTTAGATAGTGGTTAGCTGCCCCCAGTTCTGCAATGATGGCTTGCCAACATCGTAGGGCTGAGAGCAGAAGGTTTTAGCCCCCAGGGCACACGGGCGTTGGATTCATGCTCATCCGGTTCAACGGGTGAGCAAAATGAAAGCGCTTATGGTCTGCCGGTGGGAGATCCATTAGGGATAGCCTGTCATCAGATTTTTCCTTATATTCCACTTAAAAAAAAAAAAAAAAAAAAAAAAAAGATAGATAGATAGTTGTTCCCAGGAACCGTGTTGAGGTAGAGCATTCTCCATGCTACTGGGTGCGTCCACAGGTTGCGGATAGTGGCACGGCCAGAGTAACTGGGGATTGATTTGATCCTCAATATCTCTGGTTACTCGTGAATATGCAGAGTATGCAAAATAAGCGAGCGCAGACAAGGAGTCGCAGATACACAATACAACATCACACTGGCACAATAAGTGAACCCGCGTGGACATTCTGAGCCGACCGACGACGGCCTTGCTGGCTTCGAGGGGCATACCGAAAGTTGGTGAGAAGCAACGCGGTGACCTTGTCGATACAGGGTATCTCTATCGTATATGCATCGGATCACAAGAGTGACGCGAGGGCCCGAATCAAGTCGGGCATTCTCTCGCTGAGTGGTAACACGATCTTCCCCAAGGATCCACAAAAACCCTCTTGGGGATAGGGATCGGCCGAACTAGGGAGTGCTACCACGATACCAGTTGGCATGGCGATTGTTCGGGACTCCGGTGGAAACGCGGGCGAGACTGACATTACACTGACACCACACACACAGCGCGTCACTCACGCCACCAGTGCAACAGTCCCCGGGAGGGGATCCTTCCACTGCTGGGTCCGTGCCCACTCTGGAGGGTACCGCGTTAAAACCAGTGATTGCTCCTGGGCCGCCGGTAGTAGGGGGACCCGAACCCCTCGCTAACCACGAGGGGAGGCAGTCCCGCACAACGGTAGGGGGGATACCCCAAATCCCGCTCCTGTGGTAGTGCCGGTTGGTGACCGGACGGGACCATGCTGCAGGGTGCGGGGGTTGGAACGTCATCTGAGGCCACCGGACTGTAGGCGCGGTCGGCAAGTGGGAGGATCCAAGAACGGGGTACTCGGACTGGTGGGCGGGGGTAGGTGGGACCACTAACACAAACAAAGACACAGTCATCCGAGGGGGATAGGAGAGAAGGGGGAAAAAAATGGCAGAAACAACAACGAATTTGGAAATTTTCAGAGCGAACCTGCCAACTGGGTGTCCCACCCAAACACAACCATCAACATCAAACAAGGAGAGAGTTGATGCAGAAGAGATGGAGACTGGCGAAGGAAAGACGCCTGGCGCCAGTCAACAGAGGTTACGCAGAACTAATTCCGCTGACCTCAAAACGAGCTGGGGTAAGTTCAAAGAGGCTCACACGAGAGAGGAAGAACTCCTGAAGAGAATCCTCAAGGTACTCGATGACATAACCAAGGAAGTCAACGAGCACGCGACAGCAAAGAAGTCGACCAAGAGGCTTGTACAGAAGGCCAGCAGCCTACGTGAAGGGCTAGAAGCTGCTAGTACAAGAGCTTCAGAAATGAGAGAGGCAATCAGCTCCAGCCTAGAGATAATGGCCGAGGACTCCGCTGGATCAACATCCTCGCTGGCCCCACCTCCACAAAGAGCGGGATGGGGGAGCCAAACGAAGAGAGGCCGCACAAGCCCCATCAATAGGGACCAGGAAGCCGATATCAAAAGAGCAAAGAGAGCAGCCCTCAAACCGGAGCAGCTCAATTTTGCAGGACAAGGGGCTGGACTGTTCAGGACACCCCCATCCACGCCAGGGACACCAATGACAACCTGGTCCGATAACGGTCAGCTCTCGGACGCTGGTTCCGGCTGGCAACTTGCGGGACGGAACAGGGGGCGTAGGGGAAACGAGAGGCGTCCCAAGGATCAGGGGAGAGCCGAAAAGAAGAAAAAGAAGAGGAAGAACAAGGGAAATAGGAGAAGGACTAGACCCGACGCACTCCTCATGGAAGTGAAGGAAGATGGTTTGTCCTACGCGGACATGATCAAGAGAGTCAAGCAAGGAGACGAAACGAGGCAAGTGGCTTCAAAAGTCTCCAAACTCCGGAAGACGAAAGAGGGTCATCTACTCATCGAGCTCGAGAAGGGGGTGAAGGCAGAGGTCGTTGAGGATGCCCTTAAGGGGGCGATCCAAGACGCCGGAGAGATACGACGGCTTTCCCCAACGATCACGCTGGAAGTGCTTGACCTCGACGACGTGAGCACACTCCCGGAAGTTAAGGAAGCCTTCGTGAAGGAACTCGGAGCAGAGCATGCAGGCAGCATCACGACCCGGACCATCCGCCCAGGATACAGGGGTACTCAGATTGCGGTGATCACACTGCCAGAGCGGCTCGCTAAAGAAGTGCTGGCAAAAGGGAAAGTCCGGGTAGACTTCGTTAACGCGCGGGTCCGGGAAAAGGGCGGAATCCCGAGATGTTACAACTGCCTGCAATACGGGCATTTGTCCGCAAAGTGCGACAAGCCACAAGTGAGGCGGGCAAAACGCTGCTTCAACTGTGGGGAAGAAGGCCACATAGCAGCGGTATGTGTTACCGGAGAGCAGAAATGCCTGAGCTGCGAGGCCCTCAAAGAGGACCACAAACACAGGTCGGGCATGCAGTGCTGCAAGGCCTACCAGCAGGCGCGAGCAGCATGGAAGGGCCGGAAGAAGCGCAAAGATGGCTAGTTTCCTGCAAGCGAATCTCTGCAGGAGCAACGATGCTCACAGTCTACTCGAAGCAGAGGCCTCAAGATTGGGAGCAGACGTCCTCATCATCTCCGAGCAGTATCTCCGAGAAGAGCGACCACGAACCACGGAAGACCTTGGGAGGGGATCGGCCATCCAAGTCTGGAACGTGAGCCTTACAGAGACAAAAAGACCGACCGAAGGGACGGGCTTCGCCCGAAGAGTCATCGGCGATATTGCGGTGTATAGCTGCTATTACTCACCGAACGCACCGATGGCAAGTCCGCAAACTGGACGAGGAAAGCTTCAGAGAAGCAATCCTGAAAGCAGAGGACCCCGGAGAAGAGCTCTCGCCGGAGGAGACGGTATCGAGCGTCATCCGGTCCATCACCCGAGCCTGCGACGCCTCCATGCCGAGGAGGAAACAACCCCGGTTTCAGAAGAGGCAAGTATACTGGTGGAACGATGAGATCGGGGATCTTCGCCGCAGCGCAAACGCTCAGAGGAGGCGAGCGAAGCGAGCGCGCAAACGTGGACGTCCATCAGCGGCAGCAGACGAAGCGGCCTACAAAGAGGCGAAGAAGCTTCTTCGGGATGCCATCCGTCGCAGCAAACAAAAATGCTGGTCGGAGCTATGCAACATGGTCGATCAAGATCCGTGGGGCACACCGTACCGGGTGGTCATGAGCAGACTGCGATTGAGAGACGGACCAACAGCGCCAACTGACAAAGAGTCAGTTCTACGAATTGCCAGGGCACTCTACCCGAGAGGGGAGCCCAGACTCACATTCCCTGGGTTCATCTCCGACACAATCCCCCTCTTCACCGAAGAAGAGCTAAGACGAGCCGCTACAAGACTGGCGAATGGTAAGGCCCCGGGGTTGGATGGTATCCCTAATGAAGCCCTGAAAATAGTGGCTCGAGAGCAGCCTACCCTGCTATTGAAGCTGTTCAATAAGTGTCTCCTTGCGGGAGTGTTCCCGAAAGTGTGGAAACGGCAGAAGCTAGTCCTCATCCCCAAGGGGAAGGGTGGAGAACCAGCGGAGCCATCATCGAATCGGCCACTCAATATGCTGGACAACATCGGGAAGATGTATGACCGCATGATCCTAAACCGGGCGGAGGAAGAGTATGAGCGTAGCGGAGGGATGTCCCCGATGCAGTTTGGCTTCCGCAAGGGGCGCAGTACAATGCACGCAATAGAAAGTGTACAAGACAGAGTTCACAGAGCGCATACAATGGCTCCCCAACCAGGAGGAGGGTTTTGTGCCATAATATGCTTGGATGTGAAGAACGCCTTCAACACAGCAAGCTGGGAACGGATCTATAGGTCCCTAGATGGAAGAGTCCCCCCTTACCTGCTCGCAGTCATCAGCGATGGACTGCGTGACAGAGTCCTCGTATGTGACACCGATGAGGGAAGGGTTGAGCTGGAATTATCTGCAGGGATAGCTCAAGGATCCGTGTCAGGACCGTTCGAATGGAACACGCAATACGACGAGTTCCTGAACATGAGTCTTCCAGATGGGGCAGAACTCATTGGCTTTGCGGACGATGCGGCATTAGTCGTGGTCGCCGAAACCGCGTGGCAAGTGGAGTGTGTGGCCAATGAAGCTCTCTACCGCATTGGTCAATGGTTCCCTGAGAACGGGCTGGAGCTTGCCGAGCACAAGTGCGAAGCGATGCTAGTCACCAAGAGGAGGAGTTTCGAAACTCCCGTGTTCTCCATCAACGGGTACGAAATTCCACTCAAGAGGGAACTTAAGTACCTCGGGGTTTGGTTTGATGACCGATGGTGCTACAAGGCACAAGCCAGAGAAGCAGCGCTGAAGGCAGACAGGGTCGGTGGCGCCCTCCAGCGGCTCATGCCAAACATTGGTGGCCCCAAGCCAAACAGAAGAGCCTTACTCAGCACCGTGAGCTATTCCATCATGCTGTACGGTGCACCAATTTGGGGGCAGGTAGCTAGAGGGTCCGTAATCGATGCAAAGCTAGGTCCAGTCCAGCGGCGTTTCGCGCTACGGACGATCAGTGCTTATTGCACGGTGTCTGACCATGCAGCCTGTGTGCTTGCGGGTACACCACCCATTCGACTGCTTGTAGCCGAGAGAGTGCGGGTATGGAAACGCCAAGAAACCCTCAAGAGCGATAGAGTCGTGCTCAACCCCACTCGCAAGGCCCTCATACGAGACGTCGAGAGGGGGGAGACCGTTGAAGAGTGGCAAAAAGAGTGGGAGAGCTCAACGAAAGGGAAGTGGACGCGAAGGCTGATCCCCAACATAGCCAGGTGGATCGATCGAGCTCACGGAGAGCTGGATTACTGGCTGACGCAAGCGTTCAGTGGGCATGGCTGCTTCGGAGAGTACCTGGAGCGGTTCCAGAAGAGGGAGACCCCGGTCTGTCAGATGTGTGCGGCAGACTGGGACGATGCGGAGCATGCACTCTTCCATTGCATGAACACAGCTACGGAGAGAGCGGAGCTCGTGAACTGGCTTGGAAATCAGATCACCCCTGAGAATCTATTGCCGTTCATGCTTCGTAACAAAGAGACTTGGGATAAGATTGCCGCCTATATCAAGACGGCGATCACCCGAAAAGAAGAGCGAGAACGGGCATTGCAGCGTCAAGCAAGGGGCGCTGCATAGCGAACAACGACGACTTGAAGAGTGATCATCGACGACGAAGAGAGAAGACAGAAGAGCGGACACACCGAAGAGGGACGCCTCATGGCGCGCGATACGCCTCCCACCCTGAAGTAATGCTAACGCGGTTCCGGGGTGGGTTGGTTAGATAGTGGTTAGCTGCCCCCAGTTCTGCAATGATGGCTTGCCAACATCGTAGGGCTGAGAGCAGAAGGTTTTAGCCCCCAGGGCACACGGGCGTTGGATTCATGCTCATCCGGTTCACCGGGTGAGCAAAATGAAAGCGCTTATGGTCTGCCGGTGGGAGATCCATTAGGGATAGCCTGTCATCAGATTTTTCCTTATATTCCACTTAAAAAAAAAAAAAAAAAAAAAAGATAGATAGTTGTTTATTTCGACTATGGACTCTCGGTGCAATCTAGCCGGGACATTGTACAAATTAGTGAGAATTTTCCCCGGCCGACTAGAGCTTCTGATTTTCGACCTCCCGTACACTCTGTGCGGTAATTCTCTCGTGCGCGAGAAATTCCCATGGTTGAGGTGAACTGCTAAAGTTTCGATGTTGAGCCTCGCGCACGCGAAGTTGAGAATTTTTTG
Organism: Eretmocerus hayati; assembly: GCA_029851415.1. Classification (NCBI taxonomy): domain Eukaryota; kingdom Metazoa; phylum Arthropoda; class Insecta; order Hymenoptera; family Aphelinidae; genus Eretmocerus; species Eretmocerus hayati. The sequence goes on from CM056741.1 coordinate 11,948,985, forward strand.
CGCACGCCAGAATTTTCTAAGTTCGACGTAAGTTTCTGATGTTGGGCCTCACGCAGTTTGAGACGGAAATTTTTCGCGCACGCGAGAAATTTCCATGGTCGAGATACCCTCATGTTCTTGAGCTTGCGTACGCTTAGTTGTAGATTGCTCACGCACGCGAGGGATTTCCTTGGTCGAGGTGAACTGCTGGTGTTCTGATGTTGTGCCTCGCGTACGTTAAGTTGGGAATTGTTCGCGCACGCGAGAATTTTCCATGGCCGACATGAGTTTATGATTCTGGGCCCACATACATTCACTATGGTAATTTTGCGCACGCGAGAAATTCCTATGGTCAAGGTGAACTTCCGGAGTTTCGATGTTTAGGCTCGCGCACGCCAAGTTGGGAACATTCTGAGCTTCGTACACGTATAGTTGGGGAAGGCTCCCGCACGCGAGGAATATGGTCAAGTCGAACTGCTGGAGTCTTGATGTTGTGTCTCGCGCACGCTAAGTTGAGAATTTTTCGCGCACGCGAGAATTTCCCACGACCGAGGTAAGCCTCTGAAGTTGGGCCTCGCGCACGCTAAGTTGGAAATTTTTCGTGCACGCGAGCAATTCCCACGGCCGAGATACGCTCCTGATTCCGGGCATCACGTACGCTTAGTTGGAAAATGCTAGCGCACCCAAGGAGTTTCAATGGTCGAGATGAAGTTTTGATGTTGGGCCTCGCGCACGCTGAGTTGAGAATCTTCCGCGTACGCGAGGATTCTGCAAGTCCGAGTTAAGCCTCTGATGCTGGGCCTTGCGCACGCGAGAATTTTCCACGGTTGACAGAAGTTCCCGATTTGGGGCTTCGCGTTCACTCAGTGTGGAAATTCCCGAGACTGCTGGAGTTCCGATGTTGAGCCCCGCGCACGCTAAAATGAGAATTTTCCGCGCACGTGAGAAATTCCCACGGCCGAGAGACGCTCCTGAATTTGAGCATTGCGTACGCTTAGTTGGAAGATGCTTGCGCACGCGAGGAGTTTTTATGGTCGAGGTGAACTGCTAGAGTTTTGATGTTGGGCCTCGCGCACTCTTAGTTGAGAATTTTTCGCGCACGCGAGAATTTTCCACGTCTGAGTTGATCCTCTGATGCTGGGCCTCGCGCACGTGAGAATTTCCCACGGTTGACGGAAGCTTTCGATTCAGGGCTTCGCGTAAACTCAGTATGGGAATTCCCGCGCACGTCAGGGTGATGACAGACAACCCGCCACGACGCGATTCTCATGCCATTTCACACCACTCGACATGACACATAATTCATTTTGTCGAACCCCACTATCGATGGATTGGATTCACTTTCACAACCCATGACTCGTTCTATCAAATCCATCGATGGTTTGCTTCATCGGAATGAATTACGTGTCGTGTGAGGAGGTGTCGTGTCGTGAAATGGCATGAGAATCGCGTCGTGGCGGGTTGTCTGTCATCACCCTTAGAAATCTCTTCTATGTTCGAGGCGTACTGCTGGAAATTCGATGTTGAGCCTCGCGCACGCTAAGTTGTACATTTTTCGCGTACGCGAGAAATTCTCACGGCCGAGATATGTTTCTCATCATGAGCTCGCGTACGCTTAGTTGGAGAATGCTCGCGCACGCGAGAACTTACCACAGCCGACATGAGCTCCAGATTCCGGGCCTCGCGTACACTCATGGTGGAGATTCTCGCGCATGCAAGAAATTCCCATGGTCGAGCTGAATTGCTAAAGTTTAGATGTTGAGCACCGCGCACGCTAATTTCGAAATTTTCCGCGCACGTGAGGATTTTTGTCGGCTGAGATAAGCCTCTGATTTCCAGCCTCGCGTACGTATAGTTGGAAAAGGTCCACGCACGCGAGAAATTCCAATGGTTGAAGTGAACCTTAAAATTTCTATGTTTACCCTTGCGCACGGTAAGTTGGAAATTTTTCGCGCAGGAGAGAATTTTGCAAGGTGGCCCCCGCCTCGATACGTCACGACACGCTCATACCTCTTCTAGTTTGATGCTTTTACGAAGAATACTCGGATTTCTGCAACAAATTTTCGCAGTTCTTCCAGTATATCCAACCCCTGGTCGTTTTCTTTCAAATTTAAAACACCTTGCTGATTTATGCAGTGTGTTTGAAGTGGAACTCGCGACACTGTTCTTCTATTGCGTATACGTAGCAAAAGAGTGCTCGGCGGAAAGGTGCGTATCAATGAATCAGCTTCCTGACCTTATGCATACGCTCGTGCGGTAGAATCTTGCTGATAATTTGCCCTTCTCCAACCCTACGATATTTACAGAAAATTGTCAATACAGTTGTAACATCGTGTTGGTCAGTGCTTGGGTTATGACTAAGCTGTTCTTAGCTATTCGTAGTTTTTCTTTGATACCTTAGATTACCCACTCACACTTCTGATGGCCTGTCCCGCTAAATGCGAGATCGAGATGATTTCCATGTCACCAGAGTGAGCCAGCAATAAGCACTCCTGAAAAATTCATTGATGAAACTGAAACTGTACCCACCGAATTCACGCTCAATAAAACTCTACCTTTTCTAATTCCCTTAATTCATCAAATAACATTCTCCCCTAGGCCATTTCAGTACGCTTCGAATTTTACTTGCAGCAATGTGATCTTGATCTTGGAAAACTTCGTTCAATTTGATAGAAACTACACTTTTTGGAATTTTCACGTTTGTAGAAGAGTGAGTTAATGTTCATGGCACAAAAGTACAGATCATTTGCTCACTCAAAGTCGTACCGTAAGGCATCTGTGGTTCATTCAAGAGATAGTGAGTAATCGGGACTCTCACGATAATGAACGATAACTCGTTTTACGGCAAAAAGTTGAGGTGGTGTAATTTTTTGTATCCTGTAGATTTTTTCTAATCGAAGAATGTGTCGCTATTTAAACAACATTAGAAGCGTACTAGAATGGCTTCGATAAGAATGCATTTTCCCAAGCATAGTTCTATATGAAGCAGTGTTTTTTAAGTAGAAACTCTACTCAGCGCAGAACTGCTAGGTAGAGCTTCTAATTCATCAATCCTCTTGTCGAGAATTCCTACGACTGACGATTTCTGTGCCAGAGTTCCTTTGCCCACAACAGCCGTAACAATGTGCCCATTTTTTTGTCCTTGTTCATTGGTGCTCCTGTATTTAATCCTGAGCAATATCTGCGAAGTGATGAAGCCTAGTGTAGCGTATGCAATCTAGTTTTTCGAGAGTAGGTAAAATATTATTCTATGTAATTCCACCCAATTTTCTTTTACATCACTTATCATACGCCAAATTTCTTCAGCTTTTGCAAGAAATTGTCAAGGCCGAGTGAAACACGTTGAATGACACCAGCTATCACTGAGTTTTTGATTTTTAGAGTGAAGAAGAATATAACTTCGAAATTAGCATTTCTCAATTCTCCCTGAAATGACTTGCTAGTTGGAATTATTCAGAGATTAAGATCACTCTATATACAGTTTCCGCCAAAATGAATGGAACAAGAATTCTTTTACCAAAATAGCGATTACTCGAACATTTTTGGATTACTGCAGTCTTGAAAGGAGCATTCGAAAGATAAGAAAACACTCCATCAATTTGTGTCTTCTTCGATATCTTTTCCCGCAAAATTATTGGTTTTAATTGGCTCTGCAAAGTGAAAAACTCTTCATTTCAATAAATCACCACCATTTATCGGAAAATCATGGTGGCGCAAGAATCCTTGCGAGATCTTGTAGCTTTTCTAAAGACCTTCAAAATCATTTTTTTCATGCATTACTCTACGGTTTCCCCGAATTACGAGCGATCTGGCGAAGAGAAGTTGTTGCGTGTCGAGGGTACTGGTCCTGGATCTAGAGGTATGAGCTTTTTTTTCTTCAAGCTGTCTGAGGTCATTTCGAGTGCGTTCTCAATAGTAGCGATAATAAAAGCGACGTTTCGGAGACTTCTGAGTTCAAGGTTGAGGAGCTGACTAGGCAATGCTCGGAAAGTGGAGTTTTAAGCACATTAGTTTCTAAAGACGAAAGGGATGGGACTGTGACGATTAAGTGTTGTTCTGAAGGGGTGCTGAGTCGAGTCGTAGGGCGACAAACTGCTCCGACTAGATTGACTGCAGACACGACCAGGGGACAAACGTCCGAAAGTACAGTATTATTGCCGATTAGGTTTGGTTACGAGGGTGTGGATAGCTTTATGAATACGAATTTTGCAGAAAAGAAATTAACAAAAAGGACAGATTTCTCCGGCGTTCGGCCAAGTATGTGTTATTTTTTCAAATCCAAGAGAAGAGTTGCTTAATGAAAAAGAATATGTTAGTTCTTATGAAAGAAAAGAACCAACTGAATGCCTTGAAATTGTGATGAGTATTAATGGGATTTGAATCTCGGCCTTGATTGACACTGGTAGTAAATTAACTTGTCTTTCTGCTGAAGTATATGAGAATTATTACGAATCGTGGAAGAAATTTCCAACTTTACCTTTAACAAACATGCAAGCTACTGGTTTTACTGGAGAAAGATCTGTAAAATTAAAGAAGCAATTGAGAGCCCAGATGTCAATCCAGGGGACTCTAATTGAAGTGGATTTTTTTGGGGTGCCCAAGTTAGCAAGAAATAGTATATTTGGGATTGAAACTTCAAAGAATTTGGGCACACTAATAAATGTAAAGACTGATACAATAATATTTGATATCAATGGTAAAAGTCATGAAATTCAATATGTAAAATCTTCCATAAGTGAAAGTGAACTTAACGATACCAGACAAAAATGCATCAATACAGTAAATGAAATCTTTGAAAGTGACGAGGAATTACCACCAGTGTGTGAAGAAGAGGTGAAAAGGAGACAAAATTTCTGTTTTGAATTTTCAAGAAAAGGAAAAATTAAAGGTAAAGTTGAGAAAGTTTAGAAGAATTTTTGATAAGCGCCCTGGTCGATTTAAAAATTTCAAATACAAATTGAGAATGAGAGACAAAACACCTTTCAGGCAGAAATCGTATCCAATCCCATTTCAACATCGTGATAAGGTTGATGTTGAAATTCAGAGAATGAAAAAGTTGAGAGTTATCCGTCATGGCGTAAGCTCGTATATCAGCCCAATTGTTGTCGTGATCAAGCGGAATGGGGATGTTAGAATATGTCTAGACGCTAGGGGTTTCAATGAAAAATCTGAAGAAGATCACGATGGAGCTGAAGAGATGGAGGGTGTGTTCAAGAAATGTAATAATATTGGTATGATGTCGAGTTTCGACCTAACTTTTAGTTTTTGGCAAATTCCTCTGGATGAAGAGTCTCAACAATATGTAGCATTTGTTCATAAAGGAACAACATATGTGTTTTTAGTCGTATCCTTTGGACTCAAAGTAAGTGGTGCAGCCCTTAAACGTGCAGCCTACAAAATTTTGATGAAATTGAACAAGTTTCTGATTGATTTTGTCGATGACTGGCTGATAGTGTCGAAGGATTTTGATGAGCATTTAGAGCATCTTGAATTATTTTTCCAAACAGTTCTTGAAGAGGGTATCACATTGAACTTTGACAAAATGGAGTTATGCGAAGAAGAAATTAAATTTCTAGGACACATACTGTCTTAAGAGGGATTGACACCCGATCCAGAGGAATTAGAGGCCATAAAGAAGTTCCCAGTTCCTAGAAACATCCATCATCTCAAAGGTTTCCTCGGTTTGGTAAATTTTTGTGCAAAGTTTACGGATAGACTGGCGCATGAAACAGAACCTTTGCTAGAACTTACACGAGCCGGGATAAAATGGAGATGGACTGATATACAGCAGCATGCATTTGATAGAGTAAAGGAGTTATTTGATCATAAAATGTTTTTGGCTCATCCTCAAAAAGATAGACCATTTTTTTTGTATAGTGACACATCAAAAACCGGGTTGGGGGCAATTTTGTGTCAGAATGATGATCAAGGGATTCAACAAGTAGTATCAATGGCTAGTCGTACTATTAAAGGCGCAGAAAAACATTATACCACAACAGAACACGAATTATTGGCCATTTCATGGGCTTTGCTCAAATTCAAAACTTTTATCCTTAGAGCGAAAATCTTCATTATGTGTGATCATCAGGCTTTGAGTTATTTAATGACTTGTAGATTTTTGAATTCACGGTTGATGAGATGGGTTCTAGTAATTCAAGATTTTCAAATTATCATTCAACATATCGAAGGTAAGAAAAATATTGGTGCTGATACTCTAAGTAGAATTCAGATAAATGAAAATAAAATGGAACCATCTCAAGATTTTCCAATTTGCGAGATTTGAGCACGTAAACCATCCAATGATTTGAGACAAAAATTAAAAAATTTGAGTTTTGAACAAGCAAAAGATGTTCGCCTTAAACCAATAAATGTTAAACTACTAGAGTCTCATGAACTCAAGGATTATACACTAGTAGATCAAGTTCTACAAAAGAACAGTAAGGTTGTGTTACCACAGAGTTCAGCCAAAGTATTTGTGAAAGAGATACATGAAGTCTATGGACACATAGGTGGTAGAAAATGTGAAAAAATGATAGAGCAAGATTTTACAAGCTACAAATTACGGAAAATTATTGCTGAATTAGTTAGGGTATGTGATTCATGCCAACGCAACAAAATTTATAATCAGCATGTGAGCGTAGAGTCTCGGCCTATTATTCCTGATGGACCGCGTGATTTGATATCTGTAGATTTTTTTGGGCCATTACCAACATCACGAGGTGGAGTTAAACACATTTTTGCGGTAATGGACGTTTTCACAAAGTATTTAGTTTTATACCCAGTGAAAAATGCGACCACAAAGACAGTATTGAGAAAAATTTGTGATGATTATATTCCCAAATATGGGTGCCCAAAGAGAATTCAAGCAGATCATGGTGCGCAATTCACGTCAAAAGCTTGGATAAAAGATTGCAACAAGAAGGTATTATTGTAGTTTATTCTAGCATACGTCACCCTGCTTCCAATAATATTGAAAGATATATGAAAGAATTAGGAAAATTCTTTAGAGCACTTACGTCCGGAAACCATAAAAATTGGGCTCGATGGACAGATTTTATCCAAACAATTATCAATGAATCATTTCATTCCACTACTGGATTTACACCGATTGAATTGCAAATGGGCATAAAACCATCTCGATTTTGGGAAAAGTGAGTAAAAATAGAAAAACCTATAGATTTACCATATGATCAAGAGTTGGCACTCGTTGCAAATTTTATATCTCAGAAAGGTCAAAAAAGAGCTTTGAAAATTAATATGAAGAATAACTTTACCAAATTCAATATAGGTGATGAGGTACTCGTTAAGGCATGCAATATGTCTGTGGCTGAGCAAGGCATAATGGCAAAGTTTTGTCAATTATATGAAGGACCTTATACAATTGAGGAATCATTCAACGATATTACTTTCATTTTAATTGATTCTGAAACGAAAATCCAACGGGAAAAATTTCACGGTTCATTATTGAGACCATACTATCGATGCTAATTGTGAATAGAAAATGCTTTAATATTTCTTTTAGGTGGCCAACACTTCAAACAAGCGTATGCGCCAAAGACGAAATGGAAGATTAAAACGGGTCCTCGTCGAGCTTCAAAGACTCACAAAACTGGTTGAGGAACTGACTCCTCGCCGAGAATTGCTAGGAACATCGAGGTCATATCGGGAAAATGATCAATCAGAAAGAGGAGGTTTTCGGGAAAATCCATCAACAGAAGTGCTAAGAACCGAATTTGAAAAAATAACTATATAATTGTAATGTCTGTGCTGTCCTCTAGGCTAATGAAAATATTTTGTTTCTTGGTTAACAACCAAAAATTTCTTTCTTTTTCCACCTCAGGACATGGGTTTTAGGAAGATCAAGAAAGCTGTAGCTCAAATCAAAAAACCTAAAGCCAAGAAATTGTTGGAAAGGTATGAAGAATGCGTGAAAGAAATTATTACTTTACAAATCCTAAGTAGAGAAAGAGCCAGAGCTCGGTTTAATGAATTAGTTCAATTATATCACGGAAAGAAATCAGTTGAAAGTGAAATCGCGAAGATCCGTGAATAATTTGATAATAATCCAGAATGTAGAAAGGAGTATTATGTTAACAAAGGATATATTGTAAAAAAGAAAAGTTGATTTGTGAAAACATTAAATTTGAGTAACAGGATTTGTTTTATCTTTCATGTCCTGGGGTAAACCGAAATTTTTCATGGGATCAGGTAGTCGAAAATTTTGCTTTTTTTTTAGGTATCAAAATGAGTCAAAGAGATCTTGAACAAGGACTGCAAAGAGCAATTCAATACTGGGTCAGAGAACAAAATCACCATCGGATTCTAATTGCAAATTTGCAACGCGATTTGAAATTCTATAAAATGGTATATGGACATGAAAAAAATGTGTATAAATTAGCTGAATTATTTTATGATAAGGAAGTATCTAAAAAACCTTTGCCTCAAATCATCGAGTTATTAGTAGAAGACCATTTAGAAGAAATGGAAGTTGTTGAAGAATCTGGTCGATTTGATCAATATGAGTTGGAAAAGAAACATTTTGATATAAATAATAATTTTATTTCATTTTATTTTTATTTTAAACAATATACGGGCAATATGCCCTTTACATAAGAATAAAAATATCCAAGAGCGACATAAATATCATCAGAAAACAACAACATGAGAAATCAAAGATAATGTATCATAAAATAAATAATATGCAGTTAAGCAAATATAAATAATTGAGAGACTTAGTAGTACTTGCACACATTTTGCATAGCATCATGTTTGAAAGGCAAATACGAATCATGATTTCTAATATAACTTGGTAGATCATTCCATCTTCGCCTCAACCTAGCAACTACCGAATTAAAGCTCAAATTGCTGCTGAAAGGATCAACCGATAATGGTCTTGGATCTCTAGTTGGGTACGGATTACTCCTAGATTGAAAGAGTGAGGCAATGAATGAGCAATTTATCTTTCCATTAAGAATATTCCAAACAAATGCTGTGTCTTTGAAATGATGTAGGGATTTAACAGTGCATATCTCATGATTCCTAGAAATATCAGTAAAATCGTGGTTCAATCTATTCATAGGTGAGCCTAGGCGATAAGACAGACTCCGAAGGAATCTCCTTTGTACGGACTCTAATTCTGAAATTCTAGATTCCAAGTGAGGACTCCATATGATGGACGCATAAGTAAGAGATGGAACAACGATACTTTTGTATAAGTTAAGATATGATTTTGGATTGCTAAAATCTTGCGTATTCCGATTGATGAAGCCAAGGTTTTTGAAAGCTTTAGAGACCGATTCACTGACATGGCTACCGAAATCAAGCTCACTGTCAAAAATAACCCCGAGATCTTTAAAGTTGATGACTCTCTCCAGCTTTTGCGATAAGATTGAGTAGACATAGTGATTTGGGAAAAGGTGACGGCTTATTGACATAGCTTTACACTTCTCAATGTTCAAGTTTAACCCATTGTGTATCGACCACTCAACAATACTAGACAAATCATCTTGAAGAAGTTTACAGTCAAGTGGAGAACTAATTCTCATGAAGAGTTTGATGTCATCAGCATAAAGTAGGCACTTAGAGTTTCTGACAACTTCGATAATGTCATTTACAAAAACGTTGAACAAGAGAGGGCCAAGATGGGACCCCTGAGGAACTCCAGATTTGACATGTACTGGATCAGAAAAAGCTCCACAGAGTTTCACAATTTGGTACCTATCCGTCAGGTACGATTCAATCCATTTAACAAGCAACTTCGGCGCGCCTAAATTATGCAATTTACATAGTAATAACTTGTGATCGACCCTGTCAAATGCTTTTGAGAAATCAAGATACAGCACATCAGTTTGAAAATGACACTCTAGGTTATTAATCGTGTAATCGTAGAAATTCAATAAGTTAGTGATCGTAGATTTCCCCTTAATGAAACCATGCTGATTCGAAATCAATCGATCACAAATAGCAGAATAAAGTTTATCAGCCATGATATAGTCAAGAAGCTTAGCAATAGCTCCAGTTATGGAAATAGGACGATAATTAGGAGCTGGAGTCCTAGCTCCACCTTTATGTATTGGTGTGACATACGAGTATTTCCACGATGAAGGGAAAACTCCATCCATGACAGATTTGTTAAAGAGACACTGTAAAGGGTCCACTAAGTTGGCTCTACATTTTTTCAGAAATTGCATTGGAATACCATCATAACCAACAGATAAAGAGTCTTTCATATGACTAATGGCTCTAATAACATCATTTTCAGAAATATTTAAATCCACATCAATCTCAGTGGGATCTTTCAAATCACAGCTCAAATTGGAGTCTTTATAAACAGAACCAAAATAATCAGAAAAAATGCTCGCATTGTCAACTGGCGAGTTACCTACTCTATCCTTCCACGATATATTATTAGGAACAGAAGATGACTTTCTAAGCTTATTAACATACGACCAAAACGATTTGGAATCATTCCTTAGATTACTTTCAACTTTATCAATGTAGTTTCTGTAGCAGACTCTAGATAGCCTAATACATTTGGCACGAAGTCGTTTAAACTCAATATGATATTTTTCTTCTCTAAACTGTTTCCATTTCAAGTGTTGGGTTTTCTTATCAATAATCAGAGAGATTAGTTCAGAAGTATACCATCTGGGATAGCTATCATTAGAAGAATGAAACTTCTTAGTTGGAACAAACTCATTGATAGGCTGAGCAACTGTATCATAAAAATCTTGTAGATTAGATTCAATACTATCACTGTTAGAAAAAATACTATTCCAGTTTACTTGAGAAAGGTAAGAATTAATTTGATCATAGTTTGCTTGAGAGAAATCAAATTGAACATTCTTAGGGAGCACTTTATCATGCACAGCATCAACAGCAAGTTCAGCTTTAAAGATTATAGGTATATGATGATCATCAACTGTTGATAAAGTCTCTGGAGCAACAAATGAAGATATATTGCTTATATTACTGAAAAATAGATCAAGAGAATAACTTTTGTTACCAGGCACTGGGAAATATTGCTTCATATTCATGAAAGAGTAACCACTCCTAATAATATCAGCACACACGGCATTTTTTTTTTTTTTTTTTTTTTTTTTTTTTTTTTTTTTTTTTTAAGTGGAATATAAGGAAAAATCTGATGACAGGCTATCCCTGATGGATCTCCCACCGGCAGACCATAAGCGCTTTCATTTTGCTCACCCGGTGAACCGGATGAGCATGAATCCAACGCCCGTGTGCCCTGGGGGCTAAAACCTTCTGCTCTCAGCCCTACGATGTTGGCAAGCCATCATTGCAGAACTGGGGGCATCTAACCACTATCTAACCAACCCACCCCGGAACCGCGTTAGCATTACTTCAGGGTGGGAGGCGTATCGCGCGCCATGAGGCGTCCCTCTTCGGTGTGTCCGCTCTTCTGTCTTCTCTCTTCGTCGTCGATGATCACTCTTCAAGTCGTCGTTGTTCGCTATGCAGCGCCCCTTGCTTGACGCTGCAATGCCTGTTCTCGCTCTTCTTTTCGGGTGATCGCCGTCTTGATATAGGCGGCAATCTTATCCCATGTCTCTTTGTTACGGAGCATGAACGGCAATAGATTCTCAGGGGTGATCTGATTTCCAAGCCAGTTCACGAGCTCCGCTCTCTCCGTAGCTGTGTTCATGCAATGGAAGAGTGCATGCTCCGCATCGTCCCAGTCTGCCGCACACATCTGACAGACCGGGGTCTCCCTCTTCTGGAACCGCTCCAGGTACTCTCCGAAGCAGCCATGCCCACTGAACGCTTGCGTCAGCCAGTAATCCAGCTCTCCGTGAGCTCGATCGATCCACCTGGCTATGTTGGGGATCAGCCTTCGCGTCCACTTCCCTTTCATTGAGCTCTCCCACTCTTTTTGCCACTCTTCAACGGTCTCCCCCCTCTCGACGTCTCGTATGAGGGCCTTGCGAGTGGGGTTGAGCACGACTCCATCGCTCTTGAGGGTTTCTTGGCGTTTCCATACCCGCACTCTCTCGGCTACAAGCAGTCGAATGGGTGGTGTACCCGCAAGCACACAGGCTGCATGGTCAGACACCGTGCAATAAGCACTGATCGTCCGTAGCGCGAAACGCCGCTGGACTGGACCTAGCTTTGCATCGATTACGGACCCTCTAGCTACCTGCCCCCAAATTGGTGCACCGTACAGCATGATGGAATAGCTCACGGTGCTGAGTAAGGCTCTTCTGTTTGGCTTGGGGCCACCAATGTTTGGCATGAGCCGCTGGAGGGCGCCACCGACCCTGTCTGCCTTCAGCGCTGCTTCTCTGGCTTGTGCCTTGTAGCTCCATCGGTCATCAAACCAAACCCCAAGGTACTTAAGTTCCCTCTTGAGTGGAATTTCGTACCCGTTGATGGAGAACACGGGAGTTTCGAAACTCCTCCTCTTGGTGACTAGCATCGCTTCGCACTTGTGCTCGGCAAGCTCCAGCCCGTTCTCAGGGAACCATTGACCAATGCGGTAGAGAGCTTCATTGGCCACACACTCCACTTGCCACGCGGTTTCGGCGACCACGACTAATGCCGCATCGTCCGCGAAGCCAATGAGTTCTGCCCCATCTGGAAGACTCATGTTCAGGAACTCGTCGTATTGCGTGTTCCATTCGAACGGTCCTGACACGGATCCTTGAGCTATCCCTGCGGATAATTCCAGCTCAACCCTTCCCTCATCGGTGTCACATACGAGGACTCTGTCACGCAGTCCATCGCTGATGACTGCGAGCAGGTAAGGGGGGACTCTTCCATCTAGGGACCTATAGATCCGTTCCCAGCTTGCTGTGTTGAAGGCGTTCTTCACATCCAAGCATATTATGGCACAAAACCCTCCTCCTGGTTGGGGAGCCATTGTATGCGCTCTGTGAACTCTGTCTTGTACACTTTCTATTGCGTGCATTGTACTGCGCCCCTTGCGGAAGCCAAACTGCATCGGGGACATCCCTCCGCTACGCTCATACTCTTCCTCCGCCCGGTTTAGGATCATGCGGTCATACATCTTCCCGATGTTGTCCAGCATATTGAGTGGCCGATTCGATGATGGCTCCGCTGGTTCTCCACCCTTCCCCTTGGGGATGAGGACTAGCTTCTGCCGTTTCCACACTTTCGGGAACACTCCCGCAAGGAGACACTTATTGAACAGCTTCAATAGCAGGGTAGGCTGCTCTCGAGCCACTATTTTCAGGGCTTCATTAGGGATACCATCCAACCCCGGGGCCTTACCATTCGCCAGTCTTGTAGCGGCTCGTCTTAGCTCTTCTTCGGTGAAGAGGGGGATTGTGTCGGAGATGAACCCAGGGAATGTGAGTCTGGGCTCCCCTCTCGGGTAGAGTGCCCTGGCAATCCGTAGAACTGACTCTTTGTCAGTTGGCGCTGTTGGTCCGTCTCTCAATCGCAGTCTGCTCATGACCACCCGGTACGGTGTGCCCCACGGATCTTGATCGACCATGTTGCATAGCTCCGACCAGCATTTTTGTTTGCTGCGACGGATGGCATCACGAAGAAGCTTCTTCGCCTCTTTGTAGGCCGCTTCGTCTGCTGCCGCTGATGGACGTCCACGTTTGCGCGCTCGCTTCGCTCGCCTCCTCTGAGCGTTTGCGCTGCGGCGAAGATCCCTGATCTCATCGTTCCACCAGTATACTTGCCTCTTCTGAAACCGGGGTTGTTTCCTCCTCGGCATGGAGGCGTCGCAGGCTCGGGTGATGGACCGGATGACGCTCGATACCGTCTCCTCCGGCGAGAGCTCTTCTCCGGGGTCCTCTGCTTTCAGGATTGCTTCTCTGAAGCTTTCCTCGTCCAGTTTGCGGACTTGCCATCCCTCGATCTGCCGTGCTATGCCTGCATCTCGGCCATGGTCTATCTTGAAGAAGATATGGCAGTGGTCGCTGAGCGTTTCCGAGTCAAGGACCTGCCACTTCGTGACTCGTCTCATGAGAGGCGCGCTAACAAACGTTAAGTCGAGCACTGAGGATGATGCCCCTCTGTGCCATGTCGCCTTTCCTACCTCGTTGAGGCAAACCAGGTCCAATTGGGCCATGGTTGTTTCCAGCGCGTTGCCTCTTTCATCCTCTGGCCCTCCACTCCAGGCTGGAGCTTTGGAGTTAAAGTCCCCCGCTACTATGGCGAGGCCTCTCCACTGTCTCAGACTATCCTCGAGTTCCCTCAGTTCCCGAAGGAAGACATTCATCGGTGCGTTCGGTGAGTAATAGCAGCTATACACCGCAATATCGCCGATGACTTTTCGGGCGAAGCCCGTTCCTTCGGTCGGTCTTTTTGTCTCTGTAAGGCTCACGTTCCAGACTTGGATGGCCGATCCCCTCCCAAGGTCTTCCGTGGTTCGTGGTCGCTCTTCTCGGAGATACTGCTCGGAGATGATGAGGACGTCTGCTCCCAATCTTGAGGCCTCTGCTTCGAGTAGACTGTGAGCATCGTTGCTCCTGCAGAGATTCGCTTGCAGGAAACTAGCCATCTTTGCGCTCCTTCCGGCCCTTCCATGCTGCTCGCGCCTGCTGGTAGGCCTTGCAGCACTGCATGCCCGACCTGTGTTTGTGGTCCTCTTTGAGGGCCTCGCAGCTCAGGCATTTCTGCTCTCCGGTAACACATACCGCTGCTATGTGGCCTTCTTCCCCACAGTTGGAGCAGCGTTTTGCCCGCCTCACTTGTGGCTTGTCGCACTTTGCGGACAAATGCCCGTATTGCAGGCAGTTGTAACATCTCGGGATTCCGCCCTTTTCCCGGACCCGCGCGTTAACGAAGTCTACCCGGACTTTCCCTTTTGCCAGCACTTCTTTAGCGAGCCGCTCTGGCAGTGTGATCACCGCAATCTGAGTACCCCTGTATCCTGGGCGGATGGTCCGGGTCGTGATGCTGCCTGCATGCTCTGCTCCGAGTTCCTTCACGAAGGCTTCCTTAACTTCCGGGAGTGTGCTCACGTCGTCGAGGTCAAGCACTTCCAGCGTGATCGTTGGGGAAAGCCGTCGTATCTCTCCGGCGTCTTGGATCGCCCCCTTAAGGGCATCCTCAACGACCTCTGCCTTCACCCCCTTCTCGAGCTCGATGAGTAGATGACCCTCTTTCGTCTTCCGGAGTTTGGAGACTTTTGAAGCCACTTGCCTCGTTTCGTCTCCTTGCTTGACTCTCTTGATCATGTCCGCGTAGGACAAACCATCTTCCTTCACTTCTATGAGGAGTGCGTCGGGTCTAGTCCTTCTCCTATTTCCCTTGTTCTTCCTCTTCTTTTTCTTCTTTTCGGCTCTCCCCTGATCCTTGGGACGCCTCTCGTTTCCCCTACGCCCCCTGTTCCGTCCCGCAAGTTGCCAGCCGGAACCAGCGTCCGAGAGCTGACCGTTATCGGACCAAGTTGTCATTGGTGTCCCTGGCGTGGATGGGGGTGTCCTGAACAGTCCAGCCCCTTGTCCTGCAAAATTGAGCTGCTCCGGTTTGAGGGCTGCTCTCTTTGCTCTTTTGATATCGGCTTCCTGGTCCCTATTGATGGGGCTTGTGCGGCCTCTCTTCGTTTGGCTCCCCCATCCCGCTCTTTGTGGAGGTGGGGCCAGCGAGGATGTTGATCCAGCGGAGTCCTCGGCCATTATCTCTAGGCTGGAGCTGATTGCCTCTCTCATTTCTGAAGCTCTTGTACTAGCAGCTTCTAGCCCTTCACGTAGGCTGCTGGCCTTCTGTACAAGCCTCTTGGTCGACTTCTTCGCTGTCGCGTGCTCGTTGACTTCCTTGGTTATGTCATCGAGTACCTTGAGGATTCTCTTCAGGAGTTCTTCCTCTCTCGTGTGAGCCTCTTTGAACTTACCCCAGCTCGTTTTGAGGTCAGCGGAATTAGTTCTGCGTAACCTCTGTTGACTGGCGCCAGGCGTCTTTCCTTCGCCAGTCTCCATCTCTTCTGCATCAACTCTCTCCTTGTTTGATGTTGATGGTTGTGTTTGGGTGGGACACCCAGTTGGCAGGTTCGCTCTGAAAATTTCCAAATTCGTTGTTGTTTCTGCCATTTTTTTCCCCCCTTCTCTCCTATCCCCCTCGGATGACTGTGTCTTTGTTTGTGTTAGTGGTCCCACCTACCCCCGCCCACCAGTCCGAGTACCCCGTTCTTGGATCCTCCCACTTGCCGACCGCGCCTACAGTCCGGTGGCCTCAGATGACGTTCCAACCCCCGCACCCTGCAGCATGGTCCCGTCCGGTCACCAACCGGCACTACCACAGGAGCGGGATTTGAGGTATCCCCCCTACCGTTGTGCGGGACTGCCTCCCCTCGTGGTTAGCGTGGGGTTCGGGTCCCCCTACTACCGGCGGCCCAGGAGCGATCACTGGTTTTAACGCGGTACCCTCCAGAGTGGGCACGGACACAGCAGTGGAAGGATTCCCTCCCGGGGACTGTTGCACTGGTGGCGTGAGTGACGCGCTGTGTGTGTGGTGTCAGTGTAATGTCAGTCTCGCCCGCGTTTCCACCGGAGTCCCGACCAATCGCCATGCCAACTGGTATCGTGGTAGCACTCCCTAGTTCGGCCGATCCCTATCCCCAAGAGGGTTTTTGTGGATCCTTGGGGAAGATCGTGTTACCACTCAGCGAGAGAATGCCCGACTTGATTCGGGCCCTCGCGTCACTCTTGTGATCCGATGCATATACGATAGAGATACCCTGTATCGACAAGTCACCGCGTTACTTCTCACCAACTTTCGGTATGCCCCTCGAAGCCAGCAAGGCCGTCGTCGGTCGGCTCAGAATGTCCACGCGGGTTCACTTATTGTGCCAGTGTGATGTTGTATTGTGTATCTGCGACTCCTTGTCTGCGCTCGCTTATTTTGCATACTCTGCATATTCACGAGTAACCAGAGATACTGAGGATCAAATCAATCCCCAGTTACTCTGGCCGTGCCACTATCCGCAACCTGTGGACGCACCCAGTAGCATGGAGAATGCTCTACCTCAACACGGTTCCTGGGACACACGGCATTTCTAGCAGACTTTGTAACAACAAACTCATACTTCAAGTTAGGCGTGTTAAACCAGTTAATACCAGGCACATTAAAGTCACCTAAAACAATCCAGTCACAGTCACCATGAATTTCAGATAATTGATGTACAGCAGAAATATGTTCCTTATAGACAGATGGTAGAGATGCTGGGGGTAAATAAGTGCAGCCGATGATGAGCTTCTTGTTCGAATGAAGAGTAACCACTGCGTAGACTTGTTCACAATCTTCAGAGATGAATTGACAACTTTTTGAGTGCAGAGATTTGTGTATTGCAATAAACACACCACCTCCACCTGGTGCATTAACCATCAAATTATATCTGTCTCTTCTGTAGATATTATAGTTATCAAGACCCACTTCACTATCAGAGATGCCACTGTGAAGCCAAGTTTCAGTCAGAACAATCAAGTGAGGTGCATAAGAAAGAAGGTGTACATTGTTTCTCACTAAGTGCAGCTTGTTGCGTATACTGCGTACATTCTGGTAGTAAATAGTCATCAAAAATTTCCAGAAGCCCTCTGAGAGTTTTGCAGTTGGTTGAATGATGGTGCAGCATCAGATTTAACAATAGTAGGAACACCTTTGATGTAGCGTATACTTAGTCCACTTTCACCACTATCCAAGCGAGCTTTAAGCCTGGCAGCAGCTTCTTTGTACTGGGCTTGTTGATTCTTAGTCTTGTCAAATCCCACAATAATTCTTCCAGGGATCTTCCTTCTATTTCTCATAACAAGGTGAGGATCTTGATTATTCGAAAAGGTAACAGCAATAGGACGTATATGGTTACTCAATGGATTGCCAATTCTTGATACGACAAGATTTCTAGTATCAACAGGGATCTCTTTAAGGAGATTAATAATCATACCATAATCAGCTGACTGGTTATTAGATTCAGGCACATTAAAGAATAGCAGGTTCCTTGATCTCAGCATACATTCCTGAGCCTCATGAATTAGTTCCTCCATACTAGTAGCACTGGTGCTAGACATTACTTGAGACGAGAGAGATTTTGACACTTCAGCTCTAATGTTAGCTATATCTTGATGAAGTTTGGGAATGTTGTCAACAGATGATTTTAGATTTTCAATATCTTCCTGCGCTGAATCAATTTTAACACTCAGAGAGTCAATGGTTGCACAAGATTCTTTGATGGATTTCAATTCACTCTTAAGATTAGTTATATCTTTGGAGAAACTTTTATTCAGCGACTCAATATTGCACTTCAAACTGTCAAATTGTTTGTCAAAGCCTTCTTGTATCGCATCCAACTTTTCACTCATAGTAATTTTACCAGAGCTCTCGCAGTCGGAGCACTTAAATTGGAATCTTGGTTTCTTTTTTAGTTCAGCAACTTTTATCTCAGACGCGGTGAGATCTGCACATTCTTTCGTAGCATGAAACAGTTCAGTACATACAATACACGAAATGATAACCTGCTTAGCTTCAAAACACCCATTACACTTAAAACAAGTTGACATGATGCTGGTATCTTTGTTGATGCAGGGGCCTTGAGTTGGCAGAAATCAGTTGAGCATGAGCACGTGGCACTTTTTAGGTTAACTTTAATATTCAGATAATATAGATCTTTCAAGTTCCAAGATGTTGCAGTGTTATTATTCAATGCCACTAACAGATGTAACAGTCCAAAATGTGCACAATTTAGGACACACAATATTTAATTGTTGTTGTATAGATAATAATAAGCAACAAGCTAACTAAAGAGCAACTGTCCGCGGCAAGCGCCCTCACTGTCCCCCTAGTTAGTTGGAGTCAAATGATGTAGACGACTCAGAAGAGGTCCTAAGTAATCTTGATATGTTTTTGAATCCAAGTCTAAGGCAAAAGGTCAAGTTATTGATTGAATATGATAAGAAAATGAATCAGTATTTAAAAGTAAGGGAATTTCATGATCTGAGGGAGATGGAAAGGAACGTAGAATTGCATCATTTGTACCATGGAAAAAAAATTGCCAAGGAAGCAATATTGAAGATTAGAGAGTATTCTGCTTACATCAGAATTCAAGAATATGTAAAAAAAGGTTTTGTTGTCAGAACAAATAGAAAATGAGTTAAATCAGTGTATGTATTTTTTTTAAAATCCTCCTTGAATGAAGTTGATTCAAATTTTCTGATCCTCAAAATTTACCCCAACTGCAAGGGGACTATGCAGCGCTCAGCTTCTGGGGGTCATTTTAAAATAGTAGATTTATCGCGACTCTAGAAGTATAATTCAGAGTTGTGATTTATAATTTAGTTTCAAATTTAGTTTTGTTGTATTTATCCATTTTCTGTACCTGAAAGAAAATGAATAGTATTAATTTTGAGCTAACAGATTTCCAAGTTCAATATAGAATATACTAAAAGACCTTACCGGTAAATTGATGAGCAAACCATACCAAAATATGATGATATTGATTCATCGATGCAATCCATCCATCGATGATACTCAAACAACTATTGGATGCGAAAGCAGGAGGCTGGAAATCTTATCAAGTAATCAGGTTGCTAAATCTGGACATCTGGCACCAGGAACATGAAACGAATACAAGAATTAGTATCTGAATGTATATTTTATTTTATTAGTAAGAAAAGAAATGTTAATAATAAAAAAGAGTCATGCGAAAGCCATTCATTCAGTTTCATTCATTCAGATCTTATTCTCAATGGTCTGTCAGTACATATTCTTGCACATATAATCTCACAGCCATCAGCTGATGATATTTCACACTAACTCAACATTGATGGTTGAATCAGTCAATATAAAAACAGTCCAATAGGAATTTACATTTAAAGTTCAGAGATAGTCAAGATTCCATACCTACTTTTCCTTGGTAATCCCATTTATCCTGAGGAAATGATGTTTATTCTGCACCTTGGCTCCCATCTGATGATGGTGATGGTCCAACGCAGCTCAACTGATGCCTCTGGACCATAACGTGGTCCATCCTTCCCAGTTGACGCACCAAGTTTTCCTATAAAAACACATGAAGAATTAGTTGTCTGACATCAGCAATGCATTAAATATTCGTATCCAACCCATATAACATCAGCATCATGCAAAAACAATAATTTATTCATTAGTTATAAAAATCACCCATCAACATCTATCACCAAAACACTAATATTCTTCATTACATCATACCATGAGTACTAACACCCATGATATGCTTATACATGCTCTTAGAAATATGTTTCAGGTGTACTTACCCATTGCTGCTATTTATTTGTCATTATTTTGCAATACTTACAATACCCAGCTCATTGTTGAAAGTAAACAAACACCTGTCATAACCACAATCCATATGACTGATGCACTGGATATCTTGATGTCGTCTGCTGTATATTGCTATCTCTTGATTGGACAAACTGATTGATCATACTGCGCATGCTCAAGGGCGCCAGGTTCAAATCTATGGGACTTTCTTATGGAGATTTTCTTTGGGAATATTATTGGAATATCGTGAATACGACTCAGATATGTTGCAGCCTAGAAGAAGAAGTCATAATATTAATGTCATCAACATTTGATTATGGGAATCCTAACTATTAGCAAAAGTCTCAAATTATCAATTTGAGTCAACCGCCAAACTCACATCTTGTATATCGGGTAATTGGTATGTCGCCGATAGATGGCTACCCAGAATACATTAATGTAAATTATACATCTATATCAATGATCATCGGCTTTCTGGGTAGCAATCATCACTCAACTCAGTCTCCAGGGTCTCCAGGGTCAGTTACCATCGCAATCAACATTGCAGGTACACTGTCATTTTGGCATCGGAACACTGATATAATGCAGCTGCCACGCCAAAAGACTATAATGCAGCTGCCATGTACTACCTGGTTTTCTAGTTGTTTCTAAAATCTTCTTCTTTTTTAATTTCAGAGTGATCGAGTAATTACAGTCCACTATAGAGTTTTTTCATTATAATCATTCAGTGTGTTCATCGCTGCGCGACAAAAAATAAGTCATAGTTAAGACTATGAATATTTAAAAATGTGTTCAGATATGTGTGTGTAAAAAGAAATTGCTGGGGTATGAATTTATTTTATTTTATTTCGAATAAATGCTATTATTTTCAATCTAACCAATGGGTTACAACTCTCTGCTACCCTGTCGTATACCCAATACTTAAGAAGTACATTTTGTAAACAAATTAATTTTCACCTTTTTCTAAAAAGAATTATAATTCAACTTTGTTGAATCTTCTCACAGAAAAATCCCATTTTATAGCCAAGAATTTAATTTGTAATGATCACATTCCTCAAATAAGCGCTTTTCGACTCAAGTTTAAGTTGATAGATCCCCATGATTCGTCGTGGTCGATAACTGCTTCAATTTCTCTCAGTATGACCACTTGTTGAAGTGGATTAGATGGAGCTGAGGCAAAAATGCACGCTCTCAATGATTACAAAAGTGTATTTAATGAATGAATTTATCGTTCTTTCGAGCCACTTATAATCGTCGCGCTCAGGCGGCGATCACAGTTTGACAACTGTCAAACTGCGACCTTCGAGGCTCCACTTTCATAGTGGCTGCATCACGAAGGGATTTTTTATTTTTTTTTTTGGATTTTTTTGATTTTTTGTTGAAAGATTGACCAAGAGATGAAAAAATTCTTCCTCGGGCGGGACTTGAACCTCGCAATCTCCGGTACTCCGGACCGGCGCCTTAACCAATTAGACCACCGAGGCGATTGCGTATTCACTCGCTCGGGGAAGCCTTCTCTCATCTCTTGTGCCAATCTTTCGATGCGGTCAATCAAGGAACCATGACCATTCGAATATGCAAATTATATCGATAAGGTAGATTTCATCGATATTTTGACTCTATCGCTCGATTTGATGAAATATATTTAATGAATGAATTTATCGTTCTTTCGAGCCACTTATAATCGTCGCGCTCAGGCGGCGATCACAGTTTGACAACTGTCAAACTGCGACCTTCGAGGCTCCACTTTCATAGTGGCTGCATCACGAAGGGATTTTTTATTTTTTTTTTTTTTTTTTTTTTTTTTTTTGGATTTTTTTGATTTTTTGTTGAAAGATTGACCAAGAGATGAAAAAATTCTTCCTCGGGCGGGACTTGAACCTCGCAATCTCCGGTACTCCGGACCGGCGCCTTAACCAATTAGACCACCGAGGCGATTGCGTATTCACTCGCTCGGGGAAGCCTTCTCTCATCTCTTGTGCCAATCTTTCGATGCGGTCAATCAAGGAACCATGACCATTCGAATATGCAAATTATATCGATAAGGTAGATTTCATCGATATTTTGACTCTATCGCTCGATTTGATGAAATATATTTAATGAATGAATTTATCGTTCTTTCGAGCCACTTATAATCGTCGCGCTCAGGCGGCGATCACAGTTTGACAACTGTCAAACTGCGACCTTCGAGGCTCCACTTTCATAGTGGCTGCATCACGAAGGGATTTTTTATTTTTTTTGGATTTTTTTGATTTTTTGTTGAAAGATTGACCAAGAGATGAAAAAATTCTTCCTCGGGCGGGACTTGAACCTCGCAATCTCCGGTACTCCGGACCGGCGCCTTAACCAATTAGACCACCGAGGCGATTGCGTATTCACTCGCTCGGGGAAGCCTTCTCTCATCTCTTGTGCCAATCTTTCGATGCGGTCAATCAAGGAACCATGACCATTCGAATATGCAAATTATATCGATAAGGTAGATTTCATCGATATTTTGACTCTATCGCTCGATTTGATGAAATATATTTAATGAATGAATTTATCGTTCTTTCGAGCCACTTATAATCGTCGCGCTCAGGCGGCGATCACAGTTTGACAACTGTCAAACTGCGACCTTCGAGGCTCCACTTTCATAGTGGCTGCATCACGAAGGGATTTTTTATTTTTTTTGGATTTTTTTGATTTTTTGTTGAAAGATTGACCAAGAGATGAAAAAATTCTTCCTCGGGCGGGACTTGAACCTCGCAATCTCCGGTACTCCGGACCGGCGCCTTAACCAATTAGACCACCGAGGCGTGGAATTGTGGTCTAATTGGTTAAGGCGCCGGTCCGGAGTACCGGAGATTGCGAGGTTCAAGTCCCGCCCGAGGAAGAATTTTTTCATCTCTTGGTCAATCTTTCAACAAAAAATCAAAAAAATCCAAAAAAAATAAAAAATCCCTTCGTGATGCAGCCACTATGAAAGTGGAGCCTCGAAGGTCGCAGTTTGACAGTTGTCAAACTGTGATCGCCGCCTGAGCGCGACGATTATAAGTGGCTCGAAAGAACGATAAATTCATTCATTAAATATATTTCATCAAATCGAGCGATAGAGTCAAAATATCGATGAAATCTACCTTATCGATATAATTTGCATATTCGAATGGTCATGGTTCCTTGATTGACCGCATCGAAAGATTGGCACAAGAGATGAGAGAAGGCTTCCCCGAGCGAGTGAATACGCAATCGCCTCGGTGGTCTAATTGGTTAAGGCGCCGGTCCGGAGTACCGGAGATTGCGAGGTTCAAGTCCCGCCCGAGGAAGAATTTTTTCATCTCTTGGTCAATCTTTCAACAAAAAATCAAAAAAATCCAAAAAAAATAAAAAATCCCTTCGTGATGCAGCCACTATGAAAGTGGAGCCTCGAAGGTCGCAGTTTGACAGTTGTCAAACTGTGATCGCCGCCTGAGCGCGACGATTATAAGTGGCTCGAAAGAACGATAAATTCATTCATTAAATATATTTCATCAAATCGAGCGATAGAGTCAAAATATCGATGAAATCTACCTTATCGATATAATTTGCATATTCGAATGGTCATGGTTCCTTGATTGACCGCATCGAAAGATTGGCACAAGAGATGAGAGAAGGCTTCCCCGAGCGAGTGAATACGCAATCGCCTCGGTGGTCTAATTGGTTAAGGCGCCGGTCCGGAGTACCGGAGATTGCGAGGTTCAAGTCCCGCCCGAGGAAGAATTTTTTCATCTCTTGGTCAATCTTTCAACAAAAAATCAAAAAAATCCAAAAAAAATAAAAAATCCCTTCGTGATGCAGCCACTATGAAAGTGGAGCCTCGAAGGTCGCAGTTTGACAGTTGTCAAACTGTGATCGCCGCCTGAGCGCGACGATTATAAGTGGCTCGAAAGAACGATAAATTCATTCATTAAATATATTTCATCAAATCGAGCGATAGAGTCAAAATATCGATGAAATCTACCTTATCGATATAATTTGCAGATTACAAAAGTGGTCGAAATCTTTTTACCTTTCTTCGAATAAAATGAGTCTCGTTTCCTGGCTCCTTGAGAAAAATTGGGTCACAAGAAGAACTGTGGAAAGCTCAATAAAGCCAAAAACTATGTGACGTGGTATTTCTACCAGCACAACTAATTTATTTTTAACGGGACTCCTAACCTAAGATCGCAGGTAACACGCGCGCGAACGGCGAAACGGCTCCTGCAAATTCAGCAACTCCGGAACACAGCGTCACTTACCGTGTAAAATTACCTGAAAAATCGCAGAAAGGGGGGGGCGAATCGCAATGATAATTCGGAATTCATTATGAAAATAAATTGGCCTCTATATTCTTTACGTTGCTTCTACGCGGTATGTACAGTTATCTACAAACGAATATCAACTCGACAATAGTCCGCGTGGCTCTAAGTTTATCACTAATTGCTCATAGAGTGTCTCTGAATATTCCTGCAAATACAATAAATAAATGCACTTCACTAAAGGCCATATCCCACTGTCCGATCACTCGCGAAGTCTACCTGCACTCCGTAGAGTGCAGCTTGTCCGGTCCCTGCACCGATATTTTTCCCACAATTAATTTGCTCCAAAATTTCCTAGTCCAAAATGGCTGCTCAGCGGTCCTCGCAACACGCGCAACGGCGAGCACGCAAAATGGCTTGTGCTCCGATGCGCTTTTGTCCCACGCGCTCGAGGAACAGGTGCACGATCACGCACCTGGCTCCTAGTCCAGCTATAGCTCGTCCAAGGTTCACTATGTCGCGTCCACGCGCGCCTCCTCCGGGAGGTCTGTCCTCGACACGAATTTTCTACCGCGCGCACGTCTTTCCAAGACGTCTTGTCCACGAGCACGCGCCAAACTCCGCTAAATTGTTGCTCCGAATTCTCATACGCGACGCGGTTGCTGCTCCGGGTCCGCTGGTGCGATTTCTCAACGCGCGTACGTCACCTGGGGGACGTCTTGTCCACGAACACGCGGTGCACCAGCTCGCAAAGCCCCTCCAGGAGCCTGTCCAGTCCGCGGGCACGACGATTTACCCTCCGCACGCGCGAGGCTCTTAGCGCACTCCCGACGAGAGAATCTAAAAAGATTTAGCAAAACCACTCACCGTTAGCTGCCATCGTCCTGGCTGGCGTATTTTTCCTCGTCCGAATATACTGCTGCTCCGAATATTTTTGGGGTCCAAATACTACTTCCTTAGTCCACTAGGTCCTGAGCTCCTTGTCCTGGCAATGCGGACTCCTGGAGGGACTCGCGTCTGGGCACGTGCTCCGAATTTTATTCGCGGGCGCGACTGGTACGTGTGGCCGGCACAAGAGGTGATCCACAAGTGTCACAATGGCTGCTTCTTCTTCACTAAGTCCGCGCCTTCGTCTTCACTGAAGTCAAGCCCTCTGATTGGTCCGTCCAATTTCACCGGAACACTAGCAGCGCCAACTGGCGGCTGAGCGCGCCAAATATTCAAGTCCAGTCCACTATACTTGTCCTATACAGTAGCTCAGATTCTACGAATTTCGCTGCAAGCGCATCAATTGCAGTATCTACGGTCCTGATGCCTCCACCCAGAGGATATTCTGTCCCGCTCACGCGCATGCACCGCTAAAATACACGCGGAGGCATCGCGCACTCGCGCTTGCCGCAACTCCACGCTTTCACCTCGTATAGTCCTTATACATGTCCATGTATATCTATATCTAGTCCGTATTGCCGCAGTATATCTATATATACTCGCGGCCGCCCATAGCATAGTAATATCAAGTCCGCATGGCCGCAGTATATCTATATATATGCTGCGCAAAGTCCCATTGCAACATACTCATGTGTGCATAGCCCTAAGTACATGTAAATGTCGTCCGCAAGTCCAAATTTGCCCAGTGACCGCTGTCCAGGTGATCGTCCGTCAGATTTTCGTGGCCACTAACACCCAGGTGTGGCCCGGATTTACATGCTCGCAGCGCCGCCACATCTCGTCCACCGCCAGTCAGCTGTCTGCTCTTGCCGCGTGCACCGGCCTGTCCGTCATCGCCGTCCTCCGCTGGGTCACCCGGGCCCCTCCGCGTCCATGCGATGGTCACCCGAGCGGGGGGTGTCCCTCACAGTGTTATTTCAATGTGCGCGGTTGTATGGTGCACCAGGTACACGATGTACCTGTGTACAAGTGGTGCGGTGGTACATAACCCCATTGCTACATGTCTGCTCGCTGCCCCGGGCTTCAGCGGATGGGGCAATCGCCTGGATGGCTGGCAGCCCGGGGAGCGCATCACCAGGAGGGCCACCCGTCTGCTGCCTGCTGCCGTCGTTACCCGGGGCCCGTGTGCCGTCCGCACCATCTCTCCGCGCCCTATAACCATGTGCGCGTTGTATGGTGTGTGTAGCACTAGGTGCGTCGTCAGCGCGGTGATCTCGTGGGTGGTGTAGTGTTGGGGGTGGTGCGCGGGTGCAGCAATTATCCGTCCTGCACTCCGCGGTATCAATCGCGAGCACAACATGCGCGAGGTCTTGTACTCTCGCTCACGGGTGAGCGAGAGTCTAGTCCACGTTTCTCGTCGTCGCCTGCATCCGCGATGCGTGGGTGCTGCCCACGGTCCTCGTCTCGTCCAGCCATGCCAGGCTGGGTCATAGAAGGGCTTCGTGGCCCTTTAGCACCCGCTGGCCCGCCCCGCTGGCTAGCTCGTGTCCGTCGGCTGCTGGTCCTTGCAGCCTCCTAGGGTAGGGCTGCAGCGCTAGCCCGGGTGTAGGCCGGGTGCTCGGTATGCAGGCATACCCACACCTGCAGCATCCGCGTATCTCTCCCGTTGCTCGCCGTGGTCGGTCCCTCAAGCCAGCACCTCGACAGAAGGGAAGTTTCAGGGTTAATACTTATCCTGTATGCCGGCTGGCTTGAAGCGGCGACGAGAGATTTCCACATTTTCGGCTGTGACGGCTTGTCCGTCACAACTAGCTGAACATTGTGAGACAAGATAATTACTTAGCAAATGAATAAGAAATATTCTTGAAAAATCAAAATATACGTTGAAGAGGTCATATCCAAATTTTCTTGGGAAAATAAGGACATCTCAAGAAGGTTCCACAAGTGTTCAATTTATAAGTATTCGAAATAATTTTCGAATGCTCCTCTATAATTGGTTAAAGTAGTCGAAATCTGGTATTATAGCTTCGGTTAAGTATTCATCATGGAACTGATGTCCACTTAACCTTCGAGTATCTCTCTAGTGGGAGCTAGATTATCTTAAACAATATCCAAAATCGCTTCAATTTGATAAACTCGGTTGAGCAAGAATACTGAGCTACAGTAGGTCGAATCTCATTGAGTTGATTCGGAATCAAAATTTTCAAGAGTGAGACGAAGAGAGCTTACAATCGGCTTTTGGACTTTTAGGACATCTGAATATTTTTTAGAAAATAGGAAGGAGTTCAATGACAGCTTTGCATTTTCTGGGAACAATGAAGAATTCCTCAAAGATTGATTACAATCGATGAATTCTTATGAAAATATTTTTTTTTGTTCTTCGAAGCCCCAGATGTATCCGATATAATGATGAACACAGAATCCAAGAAATAGTTCTCCAAAATTTCTAGAACAGTGCTTTTCAGAAAAATTTTCAGGAGTACGACTTCTTTCCTCAAGGGATATAAGGAATTACAAAACATAACTCAGGGTTCATGAACAGTTTAGTTTCCAATGCAGTCTATTTACAAAAATATCACCGTTATCTCCTCTCTAATGATGTTGCACGCAGCAGTTATTTACATTGTGTGGTAAAATATGTACAATGAAGATGCCTTATCAGGATACTAAATAAAACTACTTAATTAACAACGTGATAACATCTGGCAAAATGATCAATGGTAACAATAAATGTTTTCTGGGTATTTTGTTATGAATGGTTCTTTATACTCGCTCACATGAGGCCTCCAAAATTGCTCATTCCACGGTGTGCTGAGCACAAATCTTGCCTCATATCATACCAAGAAAGGAAATTAAGACAACCATGAACGTTCATTTCAATTGTGTGAATTCGAAATTAATTTTGATCGCTTAAACTAAGAGCTCACACAGAAATTGAAATATAATTATCATCTACATGATTTTATCGATAAAAAAATTAAAACGCCTCACAATTATCGATGATTGTAAATTGTTAAAATAGAAATGATGGTAGAGTGCCGTCGAGTGTAAGCGAGCGCATTCTGCACACAAAATACCACAGCTGTTTACAGCATCCGAAAATTACATTAGTCGAGCCATCTTGTTGTTGCAAATTTGAGCAGCTAGCTGACGCTTGAACCCAGGTATTTCGCACGCAAAATTCAACCTCGTTGTTAAATTTTGGGTTTAACTACTGATTGAATGCAAAATGAGATAATAGTAAGGGAACGACAACGCTTTCCCTACTGGATGTGACACAATAGTAGATCACGGTATGCGAGTGCAAAAATTGGATTTCACATCCCAAAAGATATTTTCGAATCGTCACGAGGATGCAAAATCCAGGTTCCGCGACTACGTATGTTTTGCTGTCTTCCATGAAATTGTGAGTGGAAGCGGGAAATCCGTGCGAAAATAGTTTTCATGACAACCCTTATTTTGTACAAAAGACTGTTAATGACACGAGTGACGCGAGTCTCATGAGTCCTTTGTAACAAAACTAGCAATCTTCATGCAGTGTCGTACCCTATTTGATGTAACGAGTGCCTCAAAGTCATGTTCAAAATTGCGATTTCTAGGTACTAGTGACATAACCAACCTGAAAAATTCAACTCTGAACATGATCTCTAAGTACTTATTGCATAAAATAGTGTATGACACTGCGTGCAAACTGATAATTTTATTACGAAAGGCCTTCAACACTTGCTCCGGCCGTGTTGTAATCAGTCCTTCATACAAAACTTCCAGCAATGCCATGAATATCTATTACTATGGCAAAATTTTCATCATGGTTCGTTCAATTTTGACGTTTAGAGAATTCAAGTGCTTTTTGAGCATTGCGCTGTACCAAAGTTGCCAAATCAAGGTGAGTAGGGGTCATTTCCACACCACAACGAGCAACATGGCGGCCGAATTGTTGGGGAGTGCACTGTACCCCGCATTTTTCGCACAGATTACTTTTACCACAAGTTTGTTCATGCCTTGAAAAGTTTTTTGAGTTGAAAAGTTTGGCACAATGTCGACAAGTAGACTGGAGATGGTTTTTGATTATTGCTGGTGCGAGAGAAGCAGATCTGCAAGGGTCAGGAAAAGTTGCCATTGCATCTGTGATATTCCTTGGAAAGTTCTCTTTTTTCTCGTGACAAGGACTAGGTGTCTGTGTGGTTGCATCAAGCAAAATTGTTGAAGGGTTTATAAGATCAATGGTAGAACTTTCTGACTAAGATGGAATAGAATCTACGCAAAGTGACGTTGCCATTATGCTAGAATTTTGAGCAGCTTGTTCTGAATGATGAATTTTAATATGGTTCTTTAGGGCAAAACGTGTCATATACGCTAAGGAACAAGTCTCTTTGGGACAAATGAAGAGTTCAGGAACTGCTTCGAAGTCGAGATAATCACTTTCAGACAAGTCATTTTCTACTGGACCAGATATCGGTGTTAAGTTTATCGAGCAGTCATTATTTTGGACGATTGGCTGAGAAAGGTAATGGTGTAAAATATGGGTGTTCAAAGCCGTCTTAGTGGCAAACGTATCATGACAGTCTATTCCTGGGCATGTGGAGATGTTACGGATTTTACGGAGATACACATCTCCGTAATAATCCGTACCCCGACACAACCATTTTACAGCATTGCCGGGGCATAAGCAAGTGCCAAAAAGCCGATGGCAAACGTGCCAAAGAGGGCTACCAACACTGACAGCAACCGCTCCATTGACATCAAGGTTCAACACTTGATGCGGTACTCCCGGGGCAACGTAGATTATGTCACCTGCTTGTTGAATCACTAGTTGACTGCGGGCTGTCGTTTCTTCCACGTACTCTAGTGTCCTCAAGAAAGCCTTGTGATGGTCAGGGACGAAACAACCGGGTCGATAACCATCGAGGACTCCCTCTTTCGACATGATTTCAGCATCCCCAGCAAATTTTTTTATGGTGGCCTGAACATCATCATTGATGATGAAATGCCATTCCTTAGCATATTTACTGAGACATGCAAATACGTAGTTCATACTGTCAAGACCTCCATCTTCCCAATGAAACGGCATGTATGAGTATGGAAAGCCTACGTAGTACGATGGCTTATTGATGCCGTACATGGGCTGCGATGGATCATTTTGCTTGTTCCATTTATCCGAAATAAGAAATGGAATATCGTCTAGTTCTGATTTGCAGTCTAGGTCCATATTCATCCCATACAGAGGCTTGATCTCACCGGAACCAATCCGGTGTAAACTTTCTTCATATGTTTTTACATATCTCGATGCTCTTACATCATAAATTGGTATCGGTGTAGCAGTCTGAAACAGAAAACAAGCATGAATGTGCATTGTGTGTCCACAATGATTTAATTGACTGACGAAAACCAAGCTGGTTCTTATTCGGTCTTCAACTTGAACGAGACATCCAACATTTGCGAAAAATATCTGTCCAAATGGTTTTTCCAACGATAGCATTTATTCGCTCCGGGCTTATTGGATCTGCAATGCCTAATCTCTTTCTTGAGTCATAGACTTCCCACATTCACGATTTTTGATATTTCGAGCAGATTGGAAGGTTCCTTGCTGCTGAAGCGAATTTTCTTAGAATTTCTGGTAATCCAGAAAAAAACAAACTTTGCCATTTTTCCAGGATCGGTGGACACTCTGATTAAGGATAGACAAGCCAGTGGTTAAGATATCAATATTGTAACTTTGAACCCCTTGATATGAGTGAAACATCATTTTTGTGACTCGTTCTCTCAATATTTAAATATAATCTATCAATATATGAGCCTGGGATCATCCAACTCGTTTTTATCGGGAGGTGAGTGTGAAATATGATTGAATCTGGAACTATTCGAATTAAGAAAGCAAAATCACGAGAACACGAAACTGTTTGTCGAGCTTTGTGAAATCTGCGTTCATCCTGCTGATGTATTTCAAGTCTTTCGAGAAATTTGAATCATTTCCAGACACACTAGTGAATCATGGTTATTTTTGAGTTTCTAGAATGTCATCAAAGTTCCACGTCACATTTATTCGATAACAAGTGGAAAAATCGTGCAAAATTCAACATTATTGGTTATCTATTCAATAAATTGATTATAACATTCTTCTTCTTCTTTATCTTTGTCTTCTGCTACAGAGGCAGGTGATGACTTAAGCCATTTCGATTGGTGATGGGCTGGTAATTGATTATAACAACAAAACTAGCTTGACGCGTGCATGCACACATCTATTTTTTCCGTCGACCACATTGTTTTCCGTGTGTATCAATTAAAATCATACTTATATCGTTTCCAAACATTTGTAACGCAAATTCCACATGTAACGACTCTTAGCGTTACGTAACGCACCGGACCATTACGTAACGTTCCCTTTCGATACGTAACGTAGTTCTGCGTTACGTCACGTAACCTCGCATTACGTAACGCCACCTACCGTTACGTAACGGCGCTTGCCATTACATTACACGAGTAATGCTGCTTATCGTTACCACAAACACCGCCTATATAAACCCGAGCTATCCAAGCTTTAGACACAGTCCTTTTTCGACCCGCCGTCGGGACGCATACTCCACGACACTTGGCCCAGCCGTGGCCATGCTGCTCCGTTACTCCGACGTATCCTGGTGCCGTCAGGAACGTCGTCACCGTGACCTAGTGAACATTCCATAATTGTTTTACGCACTTTGGTTCCTGTCATAATTGTGTGAACATGCTGTGTGTCACATTACTCAGCCTCAACCTCATCAACTGCACCACAAACCTCAACATCCTCATCGTCCGAGTTGTGCCAAACGTGACCAGTGACAAAGGATCCCTAGGGGCACCAGCAACGCCCTGACTCTTCATCAACACTACCAACCCACCTTCGTCAAGCTAGTAGTATTCATGAGGCTCGTAATGCGATCGAATATTCAAACCGCTGATATAATCAACTTGCTAATTACACCAAAATTGATTGGTAACTGACTGAAATGGACGCAGCATATATGCAGTACACCATTTGCACACCGTTCAATCTGAACTTGTCTCTCTCATTGAAAGTTTATTCTACAATTAAGCTCCAAATGAATGCTTGAGCAACATAGAAACGAAGTGGAAAATGCGTTAGACGATGTTGAGGGAAATGGAATTAAAAAACTGATAGTTCCGGTAAAATTAGAAAAAAATAGTAAAGATAATAATATCCAATGAATGTGAGTTCCCATTAGAATCGAACAACCAACGACAATCTACCGTCGTCAAAGCTTATACATCCACTATCAATAAAGAAATCTCCAAGTGAGATTATAAATATATTTAAGTTTCATAGACCCTAAAATCGGTTACGGAATAATTCCAACTAATAAGTCAATCAATCATCATTCGCGTGATCAATCAGCAAGATCGATAACATAAAACTTCTCTCGCACATCTCGATATAAGAACCCTCAAAAAAGAAATATAACACAGCCGAGTAGGTCTTACATAGGGGCCATTTCGGAGCATTTCGACGAATGCCTGCACCAGGGCGGTCTGGAAAAAATCCATAAAAATTTTCTCGAAATCATGTGCGTAAAGTTAGTGCGTAAGGAACATTTTTCCGTGCGTAAAGGGATTTCTGCGCACGGAATGCGTGAAGACCTGTGCGTAAAGTCACCAACAGTGCGTAAGGTAGGTCTTTACGCACTGGAACGTATCTTTACGCACTGCCGTATTTTCTTCATAGCCTGTGTTCTACAACATCTCTTGAAGTTTCTGCGTTGTTTAGCAAAATGATCTCTGTCTTAATTCTGTAGAATCGGAGTGATCCAATCGTTGATTCGAAGCTTCCCAGAGCAGGTGTAATGACTTCTTTCACTCGATAAGATGAAAACTTATGACCTCTCTAAATTATTATACTCAGTCTTGCTCTCTCGATAAGTCCATACGATTGAAATATCCTGGTCGGCCCATCGAATTGAACATGGAAATAGTTCACTTCGGTGGATCATGAATTTAATTGAGTTCAATACAATATATAGACCGGACTTCATTCTGTCGTTGCGATGAGTGAGCCTCTAGGACTACAGGAAAATCAGGAGATCAAGATTCCCCAGGCATAAGAATGACATCAGACGAAAATTCGACGAGAGCGGTTCATGAGATCCGATTTTCGCGTACGCGAGACGACATTCTCGCGTAGACGAATGAAGTTCCGCAGTCGCGTATGCGACATAGCATTTTCGCGGGCGCGAACCGGGTGCGGATCGTGAGGTCTAATTGTCTCGTACGCGAGAAGACACTCTCGCGTCCGCGAACGAGGTTCCAGAGTCGCGTACGCGACTTGACATTCTCGCATGCGCGAACCTAGTAGGGATAGTGAGGTCCAATTGTTCATCTCGCGTCCGCTTATGAGGTTCCAGAGTCGCGTACGCGACTTGACAGCATCGCGTGCGCGAACCGAGTGCAGTTCGTGATAAACCGTTTCTCGCGTACGCGAGATGACATTCTCGCGCACGCGAATGAGATTCCACATTCGCGTACGCGACTTGACATTTCCGCGGACGCGAACCAAGTGCGGTTCGTGAGGCCCAATTTTCGCGTACGCGAGATAAAATTCTCGCGTCCGTGAATGAGGTACCGTAGTCGCGTACGCGACTGACGTTTCCGCGGGCGCGAACCGAGTACGGTTCGTGGGGTCCGATCTTCGCGTGCGCGAGATGACATTCTCGCGTTCACGAATGAAGTTCCGTAGTCGGGTGCGCGACTTGACATCTTCGCGTACGAGAACTGAGTCTAGTCCGGGGTTGGCTAAAAAAATTATCAGGACGCGAGCTTGTGCTTAACATCAAGCCGTCCGAACTAGCTCGTAACCAACTTCAATCCGCTCCTACGTCGCGCGCGTCGCTTGCTCGGAAATTTCGTCTATTTTCTTGTGAGCACGTTGCGAAGTTTATTAATCTTGCACTCCCAGAGCTACGATTTTGTTGTGTTTCGGTGGAGTTTATCCATCCAAAGTAACGAGGCTTATCGCGAGTGATGATTTTGTAAAGTGATTTAAACTTTAGGAATCAAAATAAGAGTCCAACATTGCTAAAATGCTTTGGCGGGCCAATGATCTCAACGAGGCTTTATTGAGGCTTTTTCAAGGATTTAAAAATCAGGTACTCCTCGGATTTTTTTCCTTTTTTTAGAATACTGACCGAAATTCCCAACTGACCGTACGCGAGGCCCAACATTGACACTTTTGCATTTCACCTCGTCCATGGGAATTTCTCGCGTGCGCTAAAATTGCGCACTGAGTGGACGTGGGTCTCGGAATTATAAGCTCATGTCGGCCATGGGAAGGTCTCGCGTGCGCGAACAATTCCCAACTCAGCATACGTGAAGCACAACATCAGAGGCTTACCTCGGACGTTGAAAATTCTCGCGTTTGCGAAGAATTCTCAACTAAGAGTGCGTGAGGGCCAACATCAGAGGCTGACCTCGGACGTTGAAAATTCTCGCGTGCGCGAAAATATCTCAACTTAGCGTGCGCGAGGCTCAACATCGAAGCTTGAGCGGTTCACCTCGACCATGGGAATTTCTCGCGTGCGCGAACCTTCCCTATACGTTCGCGAAGCTCAAAATGTGAGGCTGATCTCAGTCGTAGGAAATTCTCACGAGCAAGGAAAATTTCCAACTCAACGTGCGCGAGGCTCAACATCGAAACTTCGCATTGCACTTTAACCATAGGAATTTCTCGTGTGCGCGAAAATTGCCACACTGAGTGTTCTTGAGGCCAGGAATCATAAGCTCCCGTCGGCCATGGGAGATACTCGCGTTTGCCAACAATTTCCACCTCAGCGTACGCGAGGCACAACATCAGAGGCTTTTCTCGGACGTGGAAAATTCTCTCGTGTATGAAAAATTCTCAACTCAGCGTGCGCGAGGCTCGATATCGAAACTCTAGCAATTCACCTCGACCATGGGAATTTCTCACGCACGAGAGAATTACCACACAAATTTTGCGCGAGGCCCGAAATCAGAAGCTCAAAGCGCGCGATAAATTTCAAACTTAGTAGGTGCGAGGCCAACATCAGAGGCTCACTCGGTCTCGCGTACGTCAAGTTGCGAATCTTTTCGCGCACGCGAGGATTTCCCACAGCCAAGAGGAGCAGCCCTTGATAATGAGTCTCGCGTAAGCTGATTCGGAAAAATTTCGCGCACGCGTTAAATTCCCATGATCGAAATGAAGTACCCAACTTGGGTCTCGCGTACGCTGAGCTGAGAAATTTTGCGCGCACCCGAAAATTTCCCTTGATCGGGAGGGGCTTCTGATATTGGGTCCCGCGTAGGCTAAGTTGAGATACTTTCCTTGCACGCGAGAATTTCGCACAGACGAGAGAAGCTCCTGATGCGTATGCGAGAGAATTTCCATGGTCAAAGTTAAGTCCCAAACTTTGGTCTCGCGTATGCTAAGCTGGGAAATTTCTGATTTTGGGTCTCGCGTGAGCCAAGTTGGGGACTCGCGCAAGCGAGAATTCACCACAGCCGAAAAGAGCTCCAGATGTTGGCCCTCGCGCACGCGAGAAATCCACCCGGGCTTTCTCGAGAGAAGGTCTATTTTCCTTCTATGGGAATTTGCGTACACGAAATGGCTGTCTCGCCTGCGCTGATTAGGCCGTAATCGTGGTAGGCACTTCCCACCGAGCGCTCCTGGCATACCAGGCTCTCATCCCTGAAAGCAGATTTTCACTCTTTCACCGGCGATTCGAGAGAAAAACGACACTTTGGTGCTCCATCATCGCCGAGAAGACATCGCCCAGCCAGTGTTACTGCGCACGACTGCATTCAAGCTCACCTGTGATTACGAGCATTCAATTGCAGAGCAGACGACAGCGAAACCAAATTTTAGCGTCGTCAGCTCAACTAACTGACAACTGAGTACTGTGCACTAGCTCTCGGCCTTAGCGATGTATGCTCGACGACGGTGATGCACCAGAGCGCCATCCATCTCCAAATGGCCGGTCTACATGTCTCAAAACATCCTGCGAGCACGTGCGCCTTTCACGAGTGTTGTGAATTGCACTCAATACTCGCAGACGAGGGAAAAATGAGCAACGACGAGAGTGATTGTGGCATGCTGCTAAACTAGTCACGGCTACACTATTAATTAAAAATCACCAAACACGTCACACTCGTAGAAATCACTTTCCAATGATGCCGGGCTCTCGTCCCTGCAGAAAAATTGTCGACACATCCACAGATAATCCACGCGAAGAATGGACACTCTGGTTCTTCATCGCCGCCGAATACACGAAGCGCGACCGAGAAGCAAACGGTGGCCGAGTTCTCGAGCTGATTCTGTAATTTGATATACACCGGGTCGCAACAATAACAAAGCCGACGACGCAAGCCTTGACTTCTGCGGGCGTCTGCTTTGCAGCATTGCCGCTGATGATGGGTCGAGGTTAACTCGTACGACTTCTGCGCGAATGAGAGGCGCATCAATACACGATTTAGCAATGGACCGGTTTATGCATGAGCTGCCGTTGCCGACTTTGCCGTATTATGCTGCCGGGATAATTTCGCGCTCTCTTCACTATTCAATACACATAACCCCGAAAGCATTACACTAATCATTACATATTGTTCATGTAATGATTAGTGGTGAATCATTGCACAATAAACAATTGCCGCCAAATTTCAAACATTACAAATGTAATGATAAAAGTGACTTTTTCTATTGAAAGTTACAAAATCTGAAAATTATTACAAAACTTCTTGAAAAACTTTTCTGAAAATACAAAATTTTTTTCTAACTCCCTGTTACGGTATGTACACACCTTTTGAAACACGGTGTATATCACTTTTCAACATGGGCCCATATGGGCAATGTTAATGTCATGGGCTGTAACTTTGAACAGGAGGCCCATTTGACGGCGTGACTCTGGATTCTTCATATTCTAGGTAATACAAAACTGTAAAAAAATTTTGCACAAGATTGTTGATCCAAAGGTCTGGTCCTCCCCTTGTGAGTCTAGTGACTGATACACCGTAGACATCTATCTCAAGCGCTCGACAGCCTGACAGAGTAGAGATGAGTTTGTTCCATAGAGATTTGGTTTTACATCTCTGTGGTTTGATATTCATCACTGTCACTGCTGGTCAGTGTCTCTAAATGAACTTCTCTGCTGTTTATTATACACAGAAGTGTGCATTCCTGACTGCAAAGATTCATGCAGGGGAATGGAAAAAATCTCTGTATGCATTACTCCTATGTTCTCCTCAGCGTTTATATGGGCCATTTCGGAGTATTTCGACGAATGCCTGCACCAGGGGGGTCTGGAAAAAATCTATAAAAATTCTTTCCCATTAGTACTATATTAATATGAAACAAAAATTTTTTTCTGCATTCTTTCTAAGGCCCCCGTGGGTCCTGGGGCCTATGAAAGGTCCTTCCTAGGCCCCTTTTTAGCCTATTTCTGGAAAATCATAACTCCGACTAGAATCAACATTTTTGGACGGACCTAGGCGCATTTTCTTCCTCAAGACTAGTACTTTCGAGGAAAGAATTGTCCATGGTCGATTCTTGAGCCTAGCAACTTCTAGGAGCTAT
Source organism: Eretmocerus hayati (assembly GCA_029851415.1). Lineage (NCBI taxonomy): Eukaryota > Metazoa > Arthropoda > Insecta > Hymenoptera > Aphelinidae > Eretmocerus > Eretmocerus hayati. The sequence continues at coordinate 11,986,899 of CM056741.1, forward strand.
TTGCTGAGAGCACATTTTAGCCATTTTTGGGCTTGTTTCAAAGTGATGTAGCTCCCACTAGACATGAGATAATCGACTTCTACAAGTAGTTATTTTGAAGGTCGTGAAAAAACCTACAATTCGACCACTGGTCAAAGTCTATTACTGTACTTTGTCTAGGAGTTATAGTCATTACAAGCTGAGCGAATTCGTAAAAATGCCAAACTTTGAGCTCAATTCAAAAAAATCTTTTTTTTTCCTTCGACCCCAAACCTACGCGACTATATTCCTCGATACAAATACTACCGATTAGAACAATAACCTGGATGAGATATTGAATTGCCGATTTTATTCAGCCAATTTAAAACAACCTTTTTTGACTTTTTGCTCGATCTGACCTCAAGGGTATGGCTCGCATATACTTCCATCTGAACTAATGTGCACCAATCTGTGTGGGATTACTCCTCAATGTACCCCCAAATATGTGTGAAAACTTCCGGAAGCGAGCCTCGAGCTAGATGCGAGCGGGCGGTTCTATTTCACGAGTTGAAAATGGGCATTATTTCATCTTTTTGGATGCAGGCGAGTGCGAGTGGGATTTCACTCATTCTAGCTCAGAAATGAGATAAGCGGCTTAAGTAGGGTTACAAACATGATTTCCTGACTCAAAATGATCATCTAAACACGTTCTCATGGTTAATTCGGCTTTTATTCAACGTCAGAAGCCACTCCATCGAAAAACATGTAACTAAAGTGTTTTCTAGTCTGAGCCAAGTATCAATATTTTGGAGCCATACTGACCCCGAAATCGTGATTAAATGATCATTTTGAGTCAGAAAACCATGCTCGTATCCCTATTTTAGCCGCTTACCTCATTTCTGAGCCAGAATGAGTGAAATCCCACTCTCACTCGCCTGCGTCCAAATAGACGAAATGATGCCCATTTTCAACTCGTGAAATAAAACCGCCTGCTCGCATCTAGCTCGAGGCTCGCCTCCGGAAGTTTTCACACATATTTGGGGTACATTGAGGAGAAATCTTACACAGATTGGTGCACATTAATTCAGATGGAAGCATATGCGAGCCATACCTTTGAGGTCAGTTTGAGCAAAAAGTCAAAAAGGATGTTTTAAATTGGCTGAATAAAATCGGCAATTCAATATCCCACCCAGGTTATTGTTCCAATTGGTAGTATTTGTATCAAAGAACATAGTTGGGGTAGTATTTGTATCGTAGAACAGGTTTGGGGATGAAGGAAAAAAAATGATTTTTTGAAGGTGGAACCTTCTTTACCGGGGCCTGGCGCTCTCGACCCGAGGAAAAATTTTGCTCGATGCGAACTGCGGAATCCGTGTGATTCCTACGGCGCGTAACTCATCAGCCGCGTAAACGCCGTGTTTACCGTGTGATCGCCGTGGATTGCTTGTCAGTGCGGTTCCCGGCATCTAGCTGGGTATAACAGCGTGTAACAGCGTGAGCTGTGGTAGTGTCAGGTAATGTTACGGTTATTAGGCCTGATGTAAATTTGTGATTGTGCTGCATGTAGCTACAGTTTATCTACTGCATGAAATATAAAATGGAGTGATCATCAGTGTTTGAATGATCAGCCTTACACTGGATACATTAACAACTATATGTGAGAGAATATGTGTTCATGAGTGAATTGACAACAGATTGAGTCAAATCTTAGACTAAATCTTAACCAAAAGTGTCTGAAAGTGTCCGATAACTCATGAGTGTGCACATCAGTTAACATCAATTCTGGACTGAATTGTCCAGTTCATTAGTTAAATGTTGGAATTTCTCATAGTCTCATCAAGAGTGTCACTCTAAATATTGCAAATAGTCTTCATGAGTGCGTAGCCAAAAGTTGCAAACTAGTAACCGTAACCTCACATCCAAAAGGAGAAAACTGAGACCTGCAGCTACTCAATTGTCTTGAACCAGTTTTGGGGTTTGGATGAAAGGTTACAGTAATTAGTTTGCCACTCTTAGCTGCGTACTTGTGTATGATGAGTTGAATGTTAGAATTCCTCATAGTCTTATCAAAAGTGTCATCATGATGAATGTATTCTAACTGTTGTATAGTCTACTAGAGTATGCAGCAAGAAGTTGCAAACTAGTAAACGTTATCTCACCTCCAAAAGAAGGAAACTGAGGTCCGGCATCTCAATTGTCTCAAACCAGTTTAAACAAGTTTTTCAGTTTGGATGAGAGGTTACAGTAATTGGTTTGCTACTGTTGTCTGCATACTTATATGTGATGAGTTGAATGTTGGAATTCAGCACAGTCTTATCAGAAGTGTCTTCAAAATGTTGACATTAGTCTACAAGAGTGCGCAGCCACAAGTAGCAAACTAGTAACCGTTGCCTCTCACCCAAAAGGAGAAAACTGAGATCCGGCTACTTAATTGCCTTAACCAGTTTTTTGGTTTGGATGAGGGGTTACGGTAATTGGTTTGCCACTTTTGACTGCGTACTCGTGTATGAGTTGAATGTTGGAATTCTTAATATTGGTCTTTTCAAAAGTGTCATTAAGATGAGTGTCATCTGAATGTTCAGAATAGTCTACGTAAGTACGTAGCCAAAAGTTGCATACTAGTAACTGTTCTCTTAGATCCAAAAGGAGAAAACTGAGACTCGACTTCTCAATTTCCTTGAACTAGTTTCTTGATTCAGATGAGGGATTATGGTGATTAGTTTGTCAATTTTGGCTGTGGATTTATGTAAACTGTATTCGACTATTCAAATACATTCCTTGAACTAGTTTCTTGATTCAGATGAGGGATTATGGTGATTAGTTTGCCAATTTTGGCTGTGGATTTATGTAAACTGTATTCGACAATTGAAATACATCAAGATGAAAAATTTGCCAATATTCTACAAATAAAATTCAGAACATTCCGAACTTGGACAATACATTCAAATTTTCAATCTAAGAACTATTTCATAATCTTCAGTCTACTTTAGGCAATGGAAATATAGCAAGATCAATCACTCAACCAGACTATCAGCCAGCGGAGGCATCCCCTTTACTTGAGAGTGTGGAATATCCTATAACATAGTTACTGGACACGTTTTATTTGAAATTGTGAGAGATCTCAACCCGCGGTCAAGTGGTTTCACCTTCCTACGTACGTGGTCGCCACGCACACCTTTTTTAAATTGAGCTCGAAGTTTGGAATTTTTACGAATTTGCTCAGCTTGTAATGGCTGTAACTCTTAGAGAAAGTACAGTAATCGACTTTTACTAGTGATCAAATTGTAGGTTTTCCCAAGACTTCCAAGATGACTACTTGTAAAAGCCGATTATCTCATGTTTAGTGGGAGCTACATCACTTTGAAACAAGCCCAAAAATGGCTTAAATGTGCTCTCAGCAAATAGCTCCTAGAAGTTGCTAGGCTCAAGTATCGACCATGGACAATTTTTTCTCAAAAGTACTAGTCTTAAGAAAGGAATTGCGCTTAGATACGTCCAAAAATGTTGATTCTGGTCGGAGTTATGATTTTTCAGAAATAGGCTAAGAAGGGTCCTCAAAAGGACCTTTCATAGGCCCCAGGGCCCACGGAGGCCTTAGAAAAAATCCAAAAAAAATTTTTGTGTTTTATATTAATATAATACTAACGGGAAAAAATTTTTCTGGATTTTTTCCAGACCCCTGGTGCAGGCATTCGTCGAAATGCTCCGAAATGGCCCATATGCAATCACATGCATTTTCCATACATTGGTGGAGATTGATATTTTCAAAGCGAATACTGCAGCGTACTTTCCAAAACTCCACTTTGGATGCTGTTTATACACATCTTTCATACAAATACACTGTAAGTGTGCATCTTGGGATGTCTAGATGTGTATTTTACGTCAATACCTTGCATTCCTAATACAACCAAAAATTGGGTGCGTTTGCTCTGCAGTAATGCAAACAAAACAGATGGCTGAACCTGGACATTTCAACTCTGAGAGCATGGAGAGCAAACATTTCTGGTATCTAATAGAGACCTTAAAAACAATCAATCTTCATTTCTACACAATTTGGTTTTCCAGTTGAACATCTTGCATATTTCATGTGCCCAAGAAGTGGGTGCATTCATTATGCAGTGATATGAACAAACAGATGGCTGAACACGGACATTCGATTGTGAGCGGAGGAAAGGTAAATATTTCTCATATCCAATAGAGATCTCAAAACAAATCAATCTTCATTACTGCTGCACTTGAATGAGCTGCATCAACCCCTTACTTGATCTGGAAAAATTCCACCAAAATCCTAGAAAAACCAAGTTATTAGTTATCCTTCAGTAATTCATATTTTCTTCTAATAGAATAATTTTTATGAAAGTTAGACAACTTTTATCTAATTCAAGAGTTGAGAAATGATTTGACAAATGGAGAATGACATAATCTAGAATGCGCTGGTATGAAAAAAAAAAAAAAAAAAAAAAAAAAAAAAAAACAGTTGAGCTTGGAATACGAAATTGGATTGCTTCCATCGATGGAGTATGTCATCATCAATGGATCAATATCTGAAAGTATAAAATAGTTGATATCCAGGGATGAGATTCAGTCGACATCATTTTACTCGAGTGAATCTTGTATCATTTTGGAATTGATTTATTGTTAGAATCTGAAACATGTAAATTCTTAGATATGATGATTTTCTCCCTCAAAGACCTCGAAATATAGATGAGATGTGGTACTTACCCAATCTGAACACTTATATGAGGGATCATACAACAAGTTGTATGATCCCTCAATACGGTTAGTGTTAGGGAAAATGGAGAGAAACAGGTTGACTGATTCCACGGAAGAACCCATGCTGAAGTGTAGAATCAATATGAGTGCCTGAGTTCTGCTTGCACCTGGAAGCAAAAAGTGGTTTGAGGTTTCTATAACAAATTTTCTTACGTGCTAGGGTGAAGGCATGATTGAGACCCAATATGATCAATAATTGCCTAAAGAATTGAGTTTTGCAACTTGTGTAGTACATAGCCCAATGACCAAGTTCTGGAATTATTTCTAAGCAATAACAGATAACCATGAAATTTCATACATTATAAAATCCAGGAAATTCTTACCATTTGTAGGCAGTTTAGAGTATTAATTGATGGGCTAACTCACCATACTGAATCTACATACAGAATGTCATCAACTGCCCAATCAAACAACCATGCCATATGGACCTTCAAATCTTCCAAGAGCAGCGAAGGACTGCTCAAAATATTGATAAGAGCCTCCACTAATATGACATACAGTGCAGATAGTTCCCCAGAATTTCTCGGTGAGTTTCGAGCCATAACGTAGAGCTTTGTTTCGAATGGCGAGGTCCTGAAAATTACACAAAATCACGAAAATGCCTTTATTGACAACTTAAACTTTTCCTATATTAGTGGAATCATAATTCCTACAATCTTTTCAATATAGAAAATTCTAGGTTAGACTTTGTCTATGCGAAAAATCTTCAAAATCAGATAAATTGACATTTAGCTTCATTGAAAGGCATGGCAAAAGCAGCTGACTCATAACCTTCCGGATGAGAGAAGTACACGACACAGCTAGTCGATTATTCGAGCACCACCAACGTTCATTATTCACTGGGAAGATGTATGATTCATTTCGATACTCACGTGAAAAACACCGGCATCCATGCGAGCAGTCGACGCCGACCAGACGTTGCTGAATGGGGACTGGGAAACGCCGACGCCGCGATGTAGCCAGGGTTGGCCTAGCCTCGCATTTGCACTAAATATAATCACCGACACTGGAGTATCAGCACATACTCGATGGAAACCATCCCATCAGCCGCGAGAGAACCGGGAAGCCCTAGAACATCCTCACGGTGGCCAGCTGACGCGGCGGATCCAAGGTGGACCTGGGTGGACCCGTATCGACTCACGGACCAGCTCACAGGCGTTTGTTGACATTTGGAGGGATCATACGCTTGTGGTGATTCTTGATCTTTTATAATTTTTATACGCTGAATTAGAGAAAAAGGCTCTGTCATCGTGATTCTGTAGATCAGATCTACCACCTGAAACAATTTTTAAGGTGATTCGTCTCGATTTAAAGAAGAAATCGACATCCGGAGAATAGCAGTCACTATTTTAGGAACTGCGGATGTAGAATCCTCCTTCAAATCAAGATAAATCACCCTGAAAATTGTTTCAGGAGGTGAAATGATCCACAAAAGTACGATGACTAACGTGGTTTCTCAAGATATTGCGTAATATACGAGTGGAAATTCTTTTCTGGCGGAAGTTAAGGTCGGTCGAGGTAGAGCTTCCAAACCCCTTTAAGGCTCCACGAGAATGAAAGTTTCACTCAAAATACTCTCATTCGAGTACAGACAATTGCGAATCTTCTCCAACAATCGCTCTTATGAGGTATAAGACTGATCGCAAACTTATCCGTGAGAGCAAACGTTTGAGAGATAAAATGTTAGTTTGAACGTAGTAACGAGCTCGTGGATGATTGAATATTTGAGAGCTTCTGAAGTGTTCTGGACAAATACACTAGAAAGTTCTCTCCAACCAATTACTCCAATGAGTGAAGGAGTCGTTCTCAATCCTAGCGATGGAACTTGAATGACTTCTCATTGAACTTTCTCTTCTATGGATAAGATCTCGCTTCGCTCGACAGACAAACTGTCCTAGTGCCCAAAACGGGCTACCACGCTCAGTACGGAAATATACTATTGTCGAACTGATTTTCGACTTTCTCCCACAGTTTGGCTAAGAACACAGTTCGATTCCAGTGTCTAGAACTTATTTTGCGACGCCTCGTGATGTTTTCGACTCTCGCCTACGGCTTGGCACGAAAATCCATCACTCGGACGCAAAATAGTACGCGTATGAAAGTTCTTCTACCCTTGTATACATTTTGATACAAGGGTGAAAAGAACATTTATATCACTCGAACTCTTAACATGCGTTTCATGAGACCTCCAGATCGGCTGTTTGGAGTATGTGAAGCGGCACTTTATAGCCACGTAGAAAAGTAACTAGACGACAGAATAGCCGACGTCGATGCTTTGTGTACCTCCAGAATCGCTGAATATATGATATGAAAAAAAGAATCAAATATGGAGAATGAGACCGCGGATAGCATTACAAGATTTGAGCATATGAATGGCATGAAGAACGCATACAACGGATAATCCAACAGACCATATAACGTTTGAATAGAACGAGTGAAAACAAGTGAACGGAAAGTCTGTCATGGTCTGTCATCTGCTCTACACACATCGCAGTCTTGGCCAAAACGACTCGGTAGCTGGGCTAGACGTTAGCGCCATCTTCAGAGGTACATAAAGTAAAAACACGAGCGCGCACGCGCGTCTGACACACACATATACACAACCACAAAGAGAATGACTGAACGCACGAGTTGAATCTAAAGATCGGGATATGGATACATGAGGGAAGTAATTATCTTTCTCAGAATCTTTCGATCCCCTAACTGCTAAAGTGCAAGATCTAGCAGTCTCACAAGGAGAGTCCGGAGTCTCCGGGTCCTAAAATCTCACCAAAATTTTTTACGGTTCCGTGCCACCTAGAATATGAAGAACCCAAAGCAACTCTATCAAATGAGCCTCCCGTTCAGAGCTATAGCCTATGATATTAGCATTGCTCATATAAGCCCATGTTAAAAAGTGATATATATATACTAGCAATGTTGACGTTTCTGGCTACAGCTCAAAACAGAAGGCCCATTTGACAGAGTTGCCTTAGATTCCTCATATTCTAGGTGGTACGAAACTGTGAAAAAATTTTGGTGAGATTTCAGGAGACTCCGGAGTCCCCTTGTCAGTCTCAAACAGGGATCCTTGCAGAATTAAGAACAAATTTCCCCTAATGTCAGCTTATAATCACATTTCCCAATTCAAACCAAAAATTTACAACTCTGTCATCGTTTCTCCTTTCAACTTCTCCTATGAAACCATCAACTTTCAACAAATAATTGATCTCTCTTCGGGGGGAACTATTCGAGACTCTGATTGCCCTAAATCTAAATTCGCTGAAATTTTCCACTCAGAACTAACAGACAATCTAAGTTTTTACACTGATGCATGTAAAAATTCTCATGGATCTTATACCGGTTATGCTGTATACTCGTCCAGTTTGGAAGAAGATCTCATTATTCATAAAAGTGTTCCAGTCATGCTTCTGATCTTACTGGTGAAGCTCTTGCTCTCAAACATGCCATTCAATTTATCCTACACAATAAACTGCCACCTTGCAATATCTACTCTGACTCAAAAAGCGTTTTGGAATCTCCATTGTCCAATTCCTTTACCAAGGACCTCTCATTCGTCTCTTTAGAGATCAAACAATTCCTCTTAGCTGCTCTAAAAGAAATTCTGAACATCAAATTAGTGTGGATTACAGGTCATCTTGACATACAGGGCAACGAGATGGTCGATCAATTAGCCAAGAGAGCTCCCAGCTGTGCTCATCTTGATAATCATCATATTCCCTCTTCTGATTTTTATCCATATGTTTCTGACCTCTCAAAAAAAAAGTTTCACAATCGCCTGATGACATCTTCTCCCAATACTGGTCTGTATTACTTCATTAATTTTTACAATAACAAAAAAATCCAAACCTTGGTTCCACAAAAGTTCTCTTCCCAGAGAACACATTGTCACCATCAATAGACTAAGATCTAATCACTATAATGTAGCACACACTGTTCATCTCTTCCCCTTATTGCCCAGCTTGTCCTATTATGATTTCATTTTCTTCCATGCACTGAATAAGAAGTGCGGCCGCCGGGAAACGATCCGGCGACCTCTTGATCAAGAGACTGACACGCTGGTGACTGAGCTAGTCCGGCCGCACCAAGCGGCTGACCTCATATGTGATACACTTGAAGTGCGGGCGCCCGTGTAGCTTGCGCCCGTAACACATCCCCTGGGCAGAGTCGACGATGTCCTCATCGTCTGAACTTCATGTCATTGTCTTTTAATTGTTGTCTATGTAGATCTCGAGTCCGTCTTGTCGGTACAGCAGGTCTACGAGTGGGCAGCGCCACCTAATTATCATCGTTGATTATCCTCCGAGTACGCAGTCCACTTGTGGGCGTGGGTTCGTATCCCACTTCTGACACCAGTTGTTATGATTTTATTCTCCTCTATGCACTGAATAAAAAGTGCGGCCGCCGGGAAACGATCCGGCGACCTCTGGATCAAGAGTCTGACACGCTGTTGACTGAGCTATTCCGGCCGCACCAAGCGGCTGTCCTTATATGTGATACACTCGAAGTGCGGGCGCCTGCGTAGCTTGCGCCCGTAACAATCCCTACATTCCAGGAGATATTAATCATATTCTGTAGGGATGCCCAAGATTCTCAAAGGAAAGAAAGACCCTACTAAAATGCCTTGAAAGATCTCAATTTCCCAAACCATATTCCGTAGATGCCATTCTGAAATCTTCAAACAAACCTCCATGCAAATTCATCACCAACTTTTTGAACTCTTGCTCTTTATCTATCTAGTCAATGCTAGCCTTTTAACTATCCTCCTAAAATATATTGGAAGAAGAAAAAAAACTCAAAAAGCTTTTCTTTCTTTACAGTTGTATAATCCTAATTCTCTTTCTCCTCTCTCACCTACTCCGTATCCTTTCTCCTTTGCTTTCACATCATCCCGACTCCTATTCAATACCCTTCCTTTTAATTGAGCACTGGATCCAGTAGCCCACAGATATTCAGTCATCGAAGAAAATAACATCTACTCATCAAGAATAAGTTCATTCATCGTCTGCTGTAATTAGAAAACAACCTTCAAGTTTATACGTCCCTACCAGTACATATAATTAACGTCATCTACATCAACTCGTGTGATGGCTAGAGTCACATCTGTCAGGCTAGACAGAGAGATATAGCCAATATTTGTAAAAGAAGAAGAAGAAGAAGAGGAAAGTAACTAGTAATAGTGGAATTGAAAAAACCGTGGTGGAGTGACATAATGAAAAGCACCAACATCAAAGCACCAACATGAAAGAACTAACCTCAAAATATCAACAACAAAAAGGTACTTGATAACAACAAACGACGTTTGTTACCGACACTGGACGCATTTATGAGTACTCGTGATATAAAGTAATCTATGCACCTAGTGCTCCATGCGCGTTTTATGTCATTCTCGGGATAGGCATCGGCTACGCCGAGTTGGGTACACTCACTTCATTTTTTAGATAATGGTCGTGAAGATAACCCAGATCCTCGATTTGTAGAAAACAATCAAATAAACCAAAAGAAGAATTAAAATAGCTACTCGAGCAAGTAGAGTATTGGGAGCACAAATGAAATGGAAGGAAATTCCCAGGAGCTTGTTAGGCAAAAAAGTTCTCGTTGATTGGCTCGTACGCATGTGAAAACTCGCAATCAGTTGTGCGCATGATAGGCCCTCAGGCAAACACGTACTATCAACCATCTCTCTCTCTCGTTCACTTTCAACAAGCTGAGGTTTGCCATACGCGGTTAACCTCTTCAGCGCACATTGTATAAAATAATAACAACCCCGGAGATTGGATTCAATGAATGAGATATGAAAATACACACATTTTGGCCGGCTCATAAATAGCGAGAGAGTGAAAGACGAATGAAGAGTTGAGAGGAAACAAGAATGGAATATTCATCGTTTGCATGAATACGATACGCATATAAACATACTCAGGTCCGTGAATATACGCATGACTATTTTGTATTTGCATTTCCACGACTACAAGGAGTTATATATATATGGAACATCAGGCATATTATTATACATACAGTTGAGTCTGTACGGCATGGAAGAGCGCATCAGCACTGAACTGCACGATATCGCGCGGGATCAAAGAGAATGATAGAAATCCCAAATTGAGCGTGCACGTATCTCGTGCAAAGCAAAATTCACCAACTCGAGATCGCCCAGAATCGCGCTTGCACGCGTATCTGTCTAAAATATCAAACGATTCCGTCAATTTTGCAAGCTGGCAGATTGATATTGGTGTGGCGATCAGGAACTCATCTACTAAGTCACTAAATTATTTCAGAAATTTATCTATGACTGATCGATCTGAGTCGAAGGTTGTCAAGTGACTCTTGTCAATAGTGAAGTTTGGCATCATATGGAAAGCAATTTAGTACAACTTCGGTCTCATATTTGGTACATCTGGAGTTCAGAAGACGTGTTCGGGCCGATTACTCGTGCACACCATAATGAGTCGAAGTTTCTTCAATATGTTGTTTGTATGGAGGCAAATCCATCCAAATAGGAATTCCTAAGAAAGTTTAAAAAAATATCCCGTTAAACTCGGCCTCCGAGATTCATTGGAAAATTGTGCCAAAATCTCACTATTACCAGCGCGGTATTTCATTGCTGTCGATGAACAGTCACAAATAGCAATGGCGTTTTTCGAGACGGTCTCGGTGGAAACTGTTCTAAAAAGCTACTGAAAGTATTCGAATCATGAGCTTGACCCCATGAGCTCAGCGGCCTTGGTTCTTTTTCCAATGACTCCACCTTGACTGTCTTAGAAACTATCAAAACCACGTGGATTATCCAACGAGGTTCTTCTCCAGTGTTACCAGCATAACTTTTTCGTGGATTTCACCATGTTTTCTATCGTAATGTACCGTACTAAAGTCCCAAAACTCGTTTTGTGCTATCTCATGGCAACAAGATAAATTAACCGCACAAGGAAGTCCTCAAGATGCCAGGGGCTCAACGACCCCCCTGCCCCAAATGACGGGGCACCATAACCGGGCCTTTAGCCCAAATCCGGTAGAGAGGAGTCCCGACCCAAGACTGGTACTCGGCGCGCTTTGGTTCTTCTCTAGAACCCGCCAAGGTGGCTGAAGTATATACTCCGGGATCTCAGGGCCTGGCAAACTCCCGGCTCCAGTCAAGACCCGACAGATCGGAGAGACTATGGATGTATGCATCGCCATCTGGTAGCCCCACCAGCCACAATCCCTAAGACCAAGCGAGTCTAGAGACTCACTTGGTCTCATTCTATCTAAAGGGCGATGCACCGCTACGAGGCTTGGATCAATCTCTCGGGATACGAGGGAACTTCCTGGGCTCCAACGAGGCTTAGATGAATTTGCAGTTGCCCACCGATGGTCGGTCACAGCCGAGTGCTTGCAACCGATCTACAATTTGGTAGTCGATACAGAGGTACGTCCCATTTCTGAACCACTTGTGATTCTAAATTGGCCTGCTTATGGGTTGGCGTGCTGGAACGGCGTACACTTGCCCTTGCCCCACGCTCTTGGGTGCAACTGGGATGGAACCGAAAGCCGGGAACACGGGATATGCAAGATGAATCCCTTTAATTACAAGATTCAGATTTGACGGAGAAATTATCCCTGTAGTCTAGAGAGTGTTTCCATTAGTAACTCTGTTTTGAATATATTTCAACTAAGAATTCGGGAGAGCAAGCTTTCCTTGACGCTATTTTGACGATGAATTTTCACGAAACCTATTCATAATTTTTTTGGATTCTGTTGAGTCTATTTGTTGCTCAGGTCGAGAAATTTTGATGAGTATAATTTCCATAATTATCAGAAACGAAGCGTTTCCGATAGTTTCTCAGAACGAATTGAAGTAATGATACCGAACCAACGGAGGTCAACAAAATTAGAAATGTATCTCGTGACAAACCCTGATTTCTACGATGGCATAGTGTTTCTCGCCCAAAAACAACCAACTCTCGAGACAATCTTGAGATTATGCCAACGCACTTTTATTTTTGAGAATCTTGGATTGCGTCGTTGGAGGATATAATACTCTGAAACTTCCGATTTTTGGCCTCAAAAAGTGTCACAGCGGCGGAAATCGAGATACACGACCGAAGCCTGATAATGAGCCTCATTGATAGTTCAAGTACAAGGACTGTATGCGATCAGGGACTAGGAAATAGTAAGAGAAGTTTGAAGGAAAATGTACTGAAAGCTTTATGAAGGTTTTATCTCATCTTCGTGCATTTTTGATGGAACTGAGACTGCATAGCCCTGATTCAGACAGATGGTACAGGTTGCTGTAACTAATGGGTGAAGCCAGATTCTGAGTGGAGCGGGATTGATGTGATATTTTGATACTATTGTAGGCTAGTTCTTGGTATTTTGCGGGGTATTTTGGAGTCCATCCATTAGTTACAGCAAGTGTACACCTTCGAGATCGATGCGGATGTACCACGAGTGACACTGATTTTTCCCATTGACATGCGATTCCTTGACCTTTTCCTTGTCGTACATGAATCTGCACCACGTCAATTCTTTTGATTTGACGCGATTGATAGGATATATTCATCGCAGAGTCCCTCTGAAATGCGCAAAGAATGTATGAGATGAAGGGCTGGAATAATGTCTGCTTATTATCATCGAGTGACAGTCTAATGTGTGTCACGGTTGAAAGAATCGATGTATACTTACCGCACATAAATTCTGAACAAATTTGAAGAATTATTTCATCTCTTGATGATTATTCCAATCCAAATCAGACCGTTTGTGGCAACTTTATAATCGTTGTATTATCCTGATGCCTTCAGAATTAGAATCTAGTCTCAGAATTTTGAGTGGCAGCTCGGGGATCAATAAATTATTCCAGATTTGTCCAGAATTCATGTCCAGTGAGTGTACATCTCGCTGTGGGAGAAAATCTATAACTTTGTATTATTGAAAATATGCTTGCAAAGGTACAGATCCTGCCTTGTTAAGCCATAACCATAGGAACTTCACGAATTTCGAGAGTTGGTCCAAGAGGCACGTCGATTCCTCTTTTTTCGGGTTTTTTATCGCAAACAATTGGCTCTGATATCTATCCACATCCAACAATCTAATTGAATTTTGGTATCAACTTTCGGGGCATCCAAATGAAAGGAATGTGATTTCTTGGGTTTCATTAAACTACACACACCTCAAATGGTCACGGAGTGCCACCAGAAGTCAAAAGTTTCTGAGATTCCCCCGTATACTTTCATGGTCCAAAGCTATCGAAAACATGCAAGCATGCGAAAATTACCATCGATCTCAACCTCACTATAAATTGATGCCTATTTCAACAGATTGATTATTTACCAGTCGAACTGCAATCACTCACATCTTCCTAAACTCCTCTGCTTTGCTCTTCTCTGTCAAATATGCGCAATTGTGAAAGCCTGACAGACATACGTGTATACGCAAATCGAACGTAATTAATTTGCCTCCACGGCCGCATCGCTGGTTGAGCTCAATCGAACTTTGGTACTGATGTATCTATAGATATAGTTAACGTCGAAGCAGAGCACCAAAGCATCCGATGATTGGGATTCTCGGGACGCGCGGTTATACTGCTGCATGGCGTCTGCGATGCCTCTGGTAAGCCACATCACGCGCTTCTGCTTCTCCCGATTGCTTCGCCGCAGACACACCAAGTCATCGACGGTGCGGGCGTATTATATAGGAGTTGTGATGGTGGTGATGGTTTTCCACCTGCACGGGCGAGGCTTGAAAGTTTTACCTGCGAGTATATGTGGGGTCGTGAGTTCAATGAGTTTTGTGGAATAGAGAAGAGAGATGCACGCTTGAAATCCCATTTGGCCGGAATAATGATGAGGATGGTTTCCGTTCAAGGAGAGAAGAATCTCAAAAATTCATTCATCATGACTTGGAATATCATGTAAGATTAGATTTAGACCATTTTGCGAGATTCCGGTAGAACAGGAGGCTTGTGAAGATGTCGTCACTTCCAATTAGATAGCGTCAAATTCATAGAGATTGCCTATCATCTCAATCATCTTGTACTATCTGGACATACTCTTTGATTATTACATTCAATCCACAGACTCCGTGAAATCTATTTTCAGATCAATAAGTGATTCTTATAAAAAAATTACACACCTCGTACTTGTGACCCCTTGTTCGAATAATCCCAATGATCAAATATGGATATGTTACGTGCAAAGTCCGAAATTGTGCACTCCGGGGAGTGCACAACGATGGTTTGTGCAAAGCCCGGTGGATCGGACTTTGCACAATCTCTAACACACAATGAGCGACATGGAGAGTCGATTCTTCTTCCAATGTTTACTAATACTCGAGCAAATTGTACTCGATATAGTATACCAACGGTGTCTTCAAAATCAAAATGAATAATGCTGAGATTAATTTATTGTGAATACGTTTAATATGAGAAACGCGTCATAAGATTCAAACAGCTAAAACACTCGCGATAAGATTTTGATAGTCCACTGCACTCTTAATCAAACTACTATTATCCCTTAAGGGGATGTCGGAGTCCTATCAATATTGTACAGTTACCGACATGGTCGAGTTTTTGGATTTCTCGATGAATTTTTGAGATATCAAAAATCTAACAAGTAACGCCGATTCTATGATCCATACAAAATCGGCGTTACTTAGTAGAATCCCGATATCTCGAAAATTCATCGAGAAATCCGAAAACTCGACAATGTCGGTATCCGACATCCTCTTAATATGATTGAGTTGAGTTTAGAATTAAAATCATCCCGAAATGAATCAGCGCTATTTGGATCCATGATTCTGTAACTCGAATAAGTGTCAATGTGATTGGCCTCGCGAGACTGACTGCTGTAAACATGATTCGAATTGTTATTATTAGCAATTTCCCGACTTACCTCTATACATCGCAGAATACCCACCGATCCTCTGTGTAAAACTCAGTATATCGGACTTTGCACAACGCGAGTTGTGCAGAGTCCGACGCATCGGACTTTGCACAGAAATATCTTGTGCACTCCCCGGAGTGCACAATTTCGGACTTTGCACGTAACAGATATATGGCAAAAAATTGACCCACCAGCCAAATTTGAAAAATTGGCCTATTTAGGTCAAGAGAGTGAGTGGAAATGAGAAAGTGCAAATGCATGCTCAATGGATCTTGAGAATATTGCAGTTCCTCCCCTGTGGACCACCCCAAAAAGGAGGTTCTGTCGCAGCCAACGCGGTGTGTAATGTCGCGATTATGACTATCTCTGAAGATATGATGTAATGGGATGTATTCCCGCAGAGTTGCTTTAGACAAATTACATCACTGCATCTCGACAAGAACCAACTCACTTTCACGTGATAGACCAGAGTGCAATTTAATATTACAGCTGCACACGTAAAAGGTTCAAAAGGTATCTTGGCTTCCATCAATTTCCTACCTGGAGTGAGTTGTGTAGTGAAATGGTAGGGAACTGTACACCTCTTACCATCTGATGAAGTATCAACCCCCAGACGAGGGTAACGCAAGCACCGAGAGGGTAGAAAACTACCCTTACCATTAGTCGACTATTTGAGCTTCAGCACCCTTCACCAATGGTCAACTCACTATCGGCAGTGAAGAAGAACATGAAGTCATGCCCCGACTTATGGATAATGTGATATCTGGTTTCATTTTTCTCAACAAGGAACAAAAAAGTGTAGTTGAAAATTTCACCGAAAGACGATTAAAAACCGTAAGATGACAAGGAATAGACTAATCGTTTAGCTGATAATTTGATGTCATTCATTAACTGAATAGTATGATTAATGAACACAGGGGCGTGAACTCATTTCTCATCGTTTGTCAGATGTAGATCTTAATTATTCACTCCATTTTCCCTTCGGAGGAGCATTTTTATCATTGAAACAAGGCCCCAGAGGTACCTACATCAATTTTCATATATATAACAAGCACTCAAACTCTCCGCATTGACGGGTCTCACCTGTGACACCCTCAGAAAAGAAACTGCAATTTCGGTGAAATAGTTATGGGTTGACTCGAGCCAAGACCCTGATTGATGCTTATAGTTGTTAATGGCTCATTCATCGACGCATACAAAAAAATAGTCCAATCCCATGAATTTCTACCATATCATATGCGTCTGTCCACATCCAAATAAGCATATCCATGCAAATACAGTGAAACCTGTCTCTATGGGCACCTTCGATTACAGGCCCTTTCCAGTGGAATCGAAATTCATTATATTGACTCAAATGACATCTTATTCTACGATATGGGTACCTTTACAGTTCCGGTACCTGCCTAAAATGAGCAATACCCGAGATCTCAAACATATGGTGTCATGTGTTGAATTGACCTGTGAACTGTGGCAACCGTCCCAGTTATAAAAGTGAACTGGATACGAATCGCACCATGACCACAAGTAGACTGTCGTGAACCTATTCAGAGTGTAGACCGAGTTGAAAAGAGACATATGCTTCAATTTTCTGAGCTCA
The DNA here is from genome assembly GCA_029851415.1 of Eretmocerus hayati. Classification (NCBI taxonomy): domain Eukaryota; kingdom Metazoa; phylum Arthropoda; class Insecta; order Hymenoptera; family Aphelinidae; genus Eretmocerus; species Eretmocerus hayati. The sequence goes on from CM056741.1 coordinate 12,004,086, forward strand.
GTGCCAATTTGATAAATCAAATAGATTATTACTGCGTTATGTATTTGAATATTCAATGCAAAGTCACAATGAGTGAATCAAACATATGATAACGACATCTGAGAAATTTTATGTGAAATCTTCATTCTGAAATTTTTTGACGCATAAACACTTCCAGAAGTAACCATACTTACTAAATCCGCCAGACAATCTGTCTTCTAAAATTCTCTACCAAATGCTGAGCGAGTCTACAAGTCTACAACTCTGATGAAATATAATTTCCAGGTAGCCCAACTGTAATACTACAAAGTCTCAGTTCAACACGTGAGGCGATTAAATATCATTCCACTGGCTTCTGTTAGAAACAGGAATACTCAACTGAGAGTATTTTACATTTGGTGAAATGAGATCCCTCTGAGATTCGGCTTAGGTAGAGGTTTCACAGTTGTATTTGAGGATGCCCTCATCACCACAAGAGACATCGAGCATGAAGTTACACACAGTAGGTACTATACGTGTAAACATTATAGTTTCGACCCCACTGAGACCGGAGACAAACGGGTCGTCGCTAACATACAGATGAATATTCATGAGGTGCATGGAGAGTATTGTTACTCTCTGAGCCTTGTTCCTGAGTCAATATGCATTTGTAGAGGGTCAAGATTTGTAATGTCCAGAAACTTCATGAATGGAAATCTATGTCCAGGGATTGAATGACCCATTACTTGTCTTATAATCCTTCAAAATCAGTGGATAAGATTCTTACAATAAGTGATGGTGGAGCCCTTACTGATGCATTTGGTAGTATCGAAATTTTAATACATCTCCGTAAAAAATGAGAGTTTCAACGTTTACGATTGTCATGTACACTGCCGGTCAAAAGTTTCAGGACACCCGAAATTTTTTTTTCCAATTTTGCGAGTAGAACTACTAGGCTCTACTCGACCGAAAAGGACTCTATCACAGCTTACTTTGAACGTTTCTTCACGTACTTTTAGATGGCATTATTCACTAGTATCAGTACATCAAAACTGAACTTTGCCAATTTGAGCTAGAAAAAGTGCCAATTTCGATGATTTTTAGAAGAATCTCCTGGCTCCGTTAGCTCAAAGGTAACGAATTATTAAAAAAAAGGGTCAAAGGTTCAGGAATATTCTGGAGTGGATCTTAGCAGACTTAAGAATTTGAAATAAGAGGTTCAAATTTCGTTTTCCAACATCCCTCTACGTTACTCCTACTCCGACCCATGACATTTCCTCTGAGGAGAGTTTTTCCGAAAAAGTAGCACCTTTACTAGAAAATTACGGAGGAATTCACTTCTTGGGGCATGTTTCAAGTGTTTCTCGTTCTTTTGATCATATTATAGAAGACAGATACCAAAATCAGATATTATATTCCCCTTGAAACGCATTTCTCTATCTATTTCGAATTGATGCATTAAATTTTGCGAGAAATCTTTCCTCTCAGAAAATGTCATAGCTCGGAGTAGAAGTAACGTAGAATGATATTGGGAAACGGGATTCAAAGCTCTTGACTTGCATTTTTGAGTCTCTTAACATTCTTTCCAGGATATTTCTGTACCTTTGAGCTACTGGACTCAAGAGATTCTTCCAAAAATCATCGAAACTGGCACTTTTCCAACTCAAACTGGGATGATCCAGATTCAAACTGATTAAAAATGAATGATGCAATCTTAAAGTACGCGAAAAGACTCTCAAAATGAGCACTGATGAAGTCCTTTCTGGCTAGGTAGAGCCAACTAGAAGAGTAGAACTACTAGTTCCACTCACAGAATTGGGAAAAAAATTTTGGGTGTCCCGAAACTTCCGACCGGCGGTGCAGTACGGTATTCAAAATCGTCGTGGAATCTCTCAAGGAAAAATGGTTAAATATCAACAATTTGAATGTGGTAAAACGTGTAATAAATCTCTGAACAATTTTTATCATACTTCGCACGGCCACGTTCTCAACTGATCATCAGATATTCCCACAAATAAGATCAATCACAGTGATAACATCAACTGGATCAATTTATCATGTAGTCATATTCCATTCCGTATGAACTATGACTTACAAAATTGACTAACTAACTGAAAATTCTAATCTGAATGCATTTTCGATAAATTGTTACGACGAATATTAACAGACAAGCTGTGCCATGTGTCCTATATTTCAAAATCGTTACCGACTATTATCATTTTGATAATCTAGCCAATCCTCATCTCCAATACCTCACGACATATGGAAGTAGTGCCAAAAAAGTTTCCATGATTCATGGCACCATCAACGAGACCAAAATTATCTTGCAAATGAGAATCTCAATTATATCTACAGGTCTCGTTCTGTATCTCACCAGTTTACAGTAGCAAACTCTCTCGGGTGCATTGCATACGATCAATAGGATAGAGATAATACTCAGCTTAATCGAGATTGTATTCATAAATGGAGAAGGTAATCATCGGGAACGAAGGTGTAATTATGCATGAAAGCGTAGACTCCCAATTCCAACTCCATTCTCTCGTAATCCATAATTCATGCTCACTAATTCATCAGTATTTGCAAACTGATATTGTGTGAAATCACATCCGCTCAGATATTCCATTTGGCAAAGCATGAACAATCCAAACCGCGTCAATGACAAAGCTTAACAACAAGCTCAAAGTTAGTTATGTAAGCCACGTTAAATTTGGAGATGATCATTTTCTGTTTGCCGATGACAGGATGATCCACGTGACCCAAATTGTTTGTAAAAAAATATTTTTGAAGAGACTGTAAGAATCTTGCACGGAGATAATTAGAAAAACTCAATTCATTCGCGTAATTGACTTTTTTCCTTTATTCAATCTTCAAATACTCATTCTCAATACATATAGAGATCCTCGTTCACCCAATGTTAGAGATGAATACCAAAGAAGCTCACAAACTTCATGATTATATGCAGTTGTTGAAAAAATCCGCAACCTCGGTGAGATGTACACTCGGCAACAAGATGAACTGTCTAAGCTTGACATAGCGCTGTCTCACTCGCACTCGTGAATAAAAAAATCCTTGTTTTAGTTCAACTGGACTTGAATCGAAATGGTGATCGAAGCTTATAAGCTTTATAAATACATGACAGAAAAAATTGTACACCGAGATTCGAATGAAGTAAAATTTGAAATCGCCACGAAAGTACAGGGAACACGTCTCGCAAATGTGTATCAAATGGTTATCCCAAGAAATCAGAAATAATTGAAATTCGAGCAAATTACTACTTGTGCCGATAGAGTGTCAAAATACGAGTATATGCGAACTTCGATTTCTTTGATACACCCCATATCTTCTCCAAGATTCACTTGAGAATCGAATTGGTAGAGCCCCATCCATGTACTCAACAGAATTGAGTATCAGAATTATTCTTAAAAATGGAAATTCTAAGAGGATTTGATGTTTATCTGGGTTCAGCTAAGCAAATGCAAGATTTTTATGTTTTGAGGAAGATTCAAATAATCATGACATAATATGTGTCAATCACGATCGATAATTCATCATTGCATCGAGATATGTAGTTTCTAATCCAAATCCCGATAGCGTAAGACCAGAATCTGCTAAGCCAAAATCAATCAAACTATGATGTACAGCCGGTAAACACGGTCATGCATGAATTCATCAATGCAAATGCTCTGATAAGTGGATGAGCAATGGAATCAGTTTACCTCGATCTATTTGAATAGCAATCAAGCATGACGAATGTTCTTACATAGCTGCTGAACCGATAAAAACAAATTTTCCAACAAAAGCTAACTATATCCCAATGTTAGTTTTCATTTTTCTCTGAAACCTATAATAAATCTTCCGTAACATAGTCTGTACAAACGACATTCATTCACGTCACATGGCTATTGACTCTGCACGACATCAATTTTATTCAGTGATTGTGTGCCATCCACTCTCTATCTCAATCGAAAAATAAACCATATCTGTATACCAATTTCCTATATATCATCATCTGCAGGCCATAAATTGTAAAATCTCATAAAATTCGATCAACGGATACGCATGATATCCGGCACTAGAGTATACATCAGTATAGAGATCTGGCCAATTTATCACTTTGGTCACACAGTTTGTTCTTTTATTAACCTGTTGCTTCGACATGGCAATCACCCAACTCTGCGGCTTACACAGATCTCGTGGACGATTACTCCGAGATTCGAGATTGTCTATTTCATTTCTAACAAAATAATTTTGTGACTCTTCGCATTCGTTTTTCCATCAAAAACGTCAAATCTGTTAGCTAAATCAGAAATTTGGCAATCAACAAACACAAGCGCCAAAAATGCTGAGAATGGCAGATATCAAAATACATGTTCTCGTGTAGTTGTAAACTCGTCTAACTCAACAAGTCGATATACGTGTTCAACAGTAGTTTGGCTCTTGTTTTCGCACGATCGGTCAATTAGCGGAGAAGCGGATACAGTTGAGCAAATTTCGACAAAAGCAGCTCTCAGGATCAAGCCAAAGTGATGATGTGGTTACGTTAAAGTTAAGTTGTTAGTTTGCGAGGAGAGTGTAGGCACTTTTGAGTTTACTGTATTTGATTACATAAGATTTCTACCATTCTTCGCCGTTTTCCTCCGAAAATCAGAGAATTTGGTTATTTCACACTTTAGCTCGCACAGTGTAAAAATAATTATCGAGGTCATTGTGATTGGAATTTGTTCCGTTCCTTGAGATGATACTCGTTGTAAAATTGCTCGATCTTCACCCGCGTTCAAATGGCAGCTGATGGAGTGAAAGCGGTTTTTTTCTCAAAATCTTTGCAGTTACACTAGCTGTCTGTGCCACCAGAAAGTGTTGGGCAAAGATCAAATAACCTAGAAAATTAGTATTCTTTCTCCCCTTTAAAATCCTCTCTTTAGAATTCCTCTTCGTTGATGTGGGCCCGACTCATAGACTCCTGAGCAAGAGAGAATTCGATTCCACCATTGACGAATTTTTGCACGGTACCATAATATATTCAAGAATCCACAGTAAAATTTTCTACAATTTTTTCATGTTCCAGATGTAAGGTAAGTGTACCCAACTTGCCCCCATATGCCGATCTCGGGGATGGGCACTTCTTGGCCTCCGGCAATTTTTTTTCACATTTTTTATGTTAAAATATAAGAATGTAAGTAGTTCACATCAATACCGAATCATTCCTGCGTTCTCCAAAAAATGTGAAGTGAGTTTTTCATTTTTCGTGATTGATTAGCTAAGAAAGCACCGATGAATTGCATTCAATAAAACCGATGCCAATTTTTCTTAGTTCGACCAATCTTGACGTATCTTGGTGCATTCGTTTTCTTGTTTCAAGGCCTTCAAAATCCATTTCGCAGAATCACAAAATCTGGATCTGGAGCTGTTTTATGTGCAGAACCGTAGACGATTTGTAAAACAAGGATGCCAACATCGGAGTGTACCTAACATGCCCCCATATGTTTATCTGAAAAGGGCGTGCAGAACGACTTTTTTACCACTCAGAACGTGTTCATCACGTCAAAATAGGTCAGAAATAGTGTTTTGAACCACTGAAAAGCTCCAAATGTGCGTGCACGGCGATAAAAACACTTTATCGCCGATTTCCATCATTTATTTCGGAAGAATTGAGACAGTTCAGCTCCAATTCATTGAAATCAGACGTGGCTTAGTGCATTTTGAAGGCCCTAAGACAAGCTTCAAAATGAGCTAAGGCACGTTGGAAAATATCGAGATGGACCAGAGTTGTTGAGGAAATAGCTTAATAGGGGCAAGTTGGGTACACTATTTTGTAAACTCAGAAAAATCACTTTTTGGAAAAATTGAGACAGCTTGGCTCCAGTTGGTTGGATTTGGGCGTACTTGAAATCATTCTGAAGGTCTCAAAACAAGCTTTAAGATGAGTTAAAGCACGTTGAAAATTGTTGACGTAGACCAAAGGCATTGTGAAAATGGCTTAATCGGGGCAAGTTAGATACGCTTACCTTATATGAAACTAGGAGAGAATAGTCCAAAAACTATATATTTTGTTGTACGTTAGGAATGACAAAAAGGAGAGAAAATATGTGGTAATAGATCAACCTCACACGAGTCGTCAAAGACACCGTTTTCGAATTCATGAAATAGTACCATCGTGGAATCATTCAGTCAAATTACAACTTTCCTACCGTTGTAACAGCATGCCTCAATGCCATCTAATAAATGCTTCAAATAATCGTAAGGAAAAAAAAGAACAAACCAAGCTATTGTTGTATCACACACTCGGCTCTCGTCATGCAAAACATTTAGCAATTAACGGAATCCAAAGTGGCTCGATTCAATAACCAAGCTAACACATCATTCGATATATGTAGGTATGTATACGTCCCAGCAAATCTCGGCTCGTTGAATTTCAACTCGTGAGCCTGCTCTCATTTTTCCAATTCGCCCAAACGATTCAACAGTCAAACGTACCGTGTGGGCACGCATCCGAGAAAAAAAATTTCCCATTCTCGCCAGCTGCAGCACACCGGCTGCTATACTCTCGAATCCCTTTACCAACAGCCTCTCGATGGAAAAATATTGGAAAAGCCAGAAAGAGTGAGATAGAGAGAGAGTCGTTTTTGTAGAGAGGACATACAATGCGTCATCCGGCCTTTTTAACATGACGTAAGCTCCCCCCGATTCATCCGGCATTGAGAGAGACTTTTGAGAAAGAGAAATTGGATGTACGGCTATTTAAAGGTATAGAATTGGATACACGAGAGATCGGTACACTTTGACAGATTTGTCTTGTAGCAAACGGCGAACATTGAAAGCAGGTACTTTAAGGAGCTTAAGAATGTGGAGTTTTCTTTGCTCGACCATCTCATGTTTTCTCCCCTTGTACCGAATGTTTTTTACTTTTCCTTCTAACGTTGAAGTTGAGACTCACAAGACACAGTGAATTCAGGCATGATTTTGATCACATGATCGTGGAATGGGACACCATTTGGTAATTTTCTGTGGGATAATTTCAGTCAAATCAGAAAGAAGACGTCTCCATCGAGAATGATTGAAGAGCGTAAGATTGGAGGCTAGACCACAGTGAAAGGGGACTTCACCCTCTTCTTCGCCGAGACGATAATAAGATTCAGCAAATTTGAAAGCTTCCTTGAATTTACTCTGGAAACGGTTTGGGTGACGCCAACATTCAACGAAAATTAGGCGTGTAACTGCACCAAGACAATTTCCAAGCGGAAATGGAATGCTACCAACCGGCAAACCTGCGTATAATCTGAAACGAGTTTTTGTAGCAGAGTCGAGAGAAGTAAAAATATACAGCAAGGAGAGGAAGAAGAAAGTAAGTAACGAGAGTTTATGCAATTACAACCAAGAAAATAGCGAAATCTTTCCATTATCAAATAGCTCTACTTTCCATTTGACTGTCATAATTTCCATCAAATTGTCAAATGTCAAATATCTATGGGAATTTTTGAGATATCGTAGCTATTTGGAGTAGGAACGATCATGAACACTAATAGAACTGATGTTACTGTAGATTTGTAAACAATATCTTGAAGTCGTATGAAGAATGTGAAAATCCGTCAATTTTGGTCATTTTGTGTCACACTGATATGACTCGAACATTCAAATAGTGAGAATCTAGGCCAACAGCATAATGTACTTTCATGACATTCTTCCCTCTAATAGCCGTATCCATCAGAACTTGATCAATTTGTGTATAGAGCCTATAATTGATGAAATTATGAAGTTCGGCCATCAATTCTAGGATGAAGTTAGATGCATCATATATCATGAATTCGTGGGTTACAGTCATACACAGGAACTAGTCATACCATATTCACACGAACAAGATGGTAGAATTTACATAGCCATCATAATTAATGAAGAGACACCGTTTGTGGATGCATTCTATTGGAACGACCGCAATACGCGTAAATACAGCATGCTTCAAATATCGTTAGATCATATTCAACTCCGCAACTGAATTGTGCAAGCAGTTAAGGTAGTTATACCTACGTGAGTCAATGGCTACCTAACCTCACATTTTAGCCGACATCAAAATATTCAAAATCATTATTATTGTTGATAGCTGCCCTTTTTCTATCTAAAAACGTACAGAAACGGTTATCTAAGCCATCCCTAACAGAAATAGGCATGGTTTTCAAAGTTAGCTACCCTAAAATCGAAATCACCGATGGCCCGTTTTACATTTTGCACTTGGTATAGATAACTACGCAAGAGCTACGTGGTCTATCATCTTCAGGCTCATCCATATGATTCATCGGCACACAAGCTTGAATATCTGGCAGTCCCACAGTTCTCTCTTGATCAGATTTTGCGCTGGACCCATTTCAGTGCTCTTTTTGTGGCCCGCTCCCATAAGTGCAATGTTAAAAATGTGCGAAACACGTCAATTTTTGACGATCAGTCCTCCTAAACAGGATGGTCAACCGATCTGGAATTTTGCGCACGTACTCTTTGATACTAGAACTATCTTCCTGCACAATCTCGAGGAATTCTGTTGATGAACCATTTTGGTGTACAACTAGCTCAACTAGATATCAGAATTACTCTAATTTATCTTATGAATAACAGCCTGTTTAGAACGCATCGCATCACGGAAAAGTGCTAGGATCTTTGATAGAATAAATATCCCATGTGGAGTATCATTACAACCTTAATGTAACCAAACTATGTGGTACACAAAATCTGGGTATTGATTTACCCACTTCTGAGGAGATCTCTTCTAATCCATTGTTTGAGTTCTTTCATTTGTATGCTGATCGAAATTTTGATGACAGTCAAACGGCTCTTAGAACGGTCATTATCTTCCTGGTGAAACATTATCGTAGAGAAGACGCTGATGGTATTTTTCACGGAGTTTTGCGATGATCATTGGCCTTCGAAGCAATAGTATCGTTTCGGAAGTGTATTTTTGCGAGATTCTTGCCCTTTCGAATCCCAGAAAGCTACAAATCTCTGATCAATTGTCTTTCGAAGAAAGAATAACTAGAGGCAAGTATATGGATTCCATTCTGTAAACTTTTTTCGCAGCTATTTTTGCTGCCGAATGTCAAACTCGTGAGAGTAGGCAAATCACGATGCTGAACGCAAGTAAAAATTTGGGCCTAGTTGATTCTTCGATTCTTGACTGATGCCAAATTTTGGCGTACGCAGCACGGAACTAGATTACTCAAATTTGACCGATACAATGAATCCAATATTTAATAGTTGTAATTACACGTTATGGAATGAAAGCCATCCCTGAAGTGATAAGGGGGGGGGGGGGGGTTCAGTTCACGACGTCACGTTGCAATTATCGAATATTGGATTCATTGTACCGGTCACATTCGAGCAATCTAGCTTCGTGCTACGTATGCCAGAATTTGGCATCAGTCAAAAATCGAAGAATCAACTAGGCCCAAATTTTTACTTGCGTTCAGCATCGTGATTTGCCTACTCTCACGAGTTTGAAATTCGGCAGCAAAAATAGCTGCGAAAAAAGTTTACAGAATGGAATCCATATACTTGCCTCTAGTTATTCTTTCTTCGAAAGACAATTGATCAGAGATTTGTAGCCTTCTGGGACTCAAAAGGGCAAGAATCTCGCAAAAATACACTTCCGAACCGATACTATTGCTTCGAAGGCCAATGATCATCGCAAAAATCCGTGAAAACTACCATCAGCATCTTCTCTACGATAATGTTTCACCTGGAAGATAATGACCGTTCTAAGAGTCGTTCGACTGTCATCAAAATTTTGATCAGCATACAAATGAAAGAACTCAAACAATGGCTTAGAAGAGATCTCCTCGGAAATGGGGTCATAAATAATTGGCCGAACTACGAACGATTATTTTGCTCATGAGTTTCCGCGCGAAAGCAGACCACGAATTGCAAACATGTTACAAACTCTTTTTCCGACATTTTTATTCGATTTTATGGTCCAAAAAATAAACTTTTCAGTCCCTGTGGAGTCGAAAATTTTTTTTGTTTCCCTGCGGAACATTTTTTTGATAGTATTTTTATGAGAAAATATCAATCTTTTTTTCAGTAACATGGGTGTAGTTTCGACTTGACGCAAGATACGACCACGCGAAGGGTGGCATTCGAGATGTCTTCAAAAAATCTATCGAAATATGCCTTAAAAATTTTTTTTCTGAATTACGGACGCCCCTTATGAGCAAAAAGGTAAAACACAGAAAAAATCCGATTCTTCAAGAACCCAATTTCTTAAAAATCTGGAAATCCATATTTCAATGTAAAATTGCGTCTTCTTCCAGAAAAAGTGGTCCCGATCTGTGTTTTGGGGTTCTACGCTGTTTTTTGTACGTTTTATCAATATTCTCAGCCTTCTCGGTTGAAAAATGAATTTTTCTGCGCATGCGCAGGAATTTAGACTGCTGAAACCATTCTTATTGGAAAGCCAAGGAAATTTCCTTCAATATGACCACTTTGGGAAGTCAATTCGATGTACTGGGCCCAAAGTTAGAAGGTCTAAAAAATGATGATACTTCCACTCGAGTCAACGATACTAATGGGAATTTTGTTCAAGATCTGCATTTACCCCTCTCGAGGATGCTTCATCATTAATGTTATGTGACTTTGGGCCAAGTGCATGAAATTGACTTTGCCGAGTAGTCATTTTGAAGGAAATTTCCTTGGCTTTTCAATAAAATTGGTTTCAGCAGGCTAAATTTCTGCGCATGAGCAGAATGAGTCATTTTTCAACCGAAGAGGCTGAGAGTATTGATAAAATATAAAAAAATGGCGTAGAACCCAAAAACATAGATCAAGACCACTTTTTTCCGAATGAACACATAATTTTACATCAGAATATGAATTTTCAGATTTTTTGAAAATTGGGTTCTTAAGGAATTGAATTTTTTCTATTTTTCACTTTTTTGCTCATAGGCAGATGGCGTCCGTAGCCTCAAAAAAATCTTTTCGGAACATATTTCGATAGATTTTTGAAAGACCTTTCGAATCATTTGCGTAGTCGTATCTTACCTTACCTCAAGTCGGAACTACATTCATTTTACTGAAAAAAGATTGGTATTTTTTCCTAAAAACACTATCACAAAGATATTCCCCACGGAAACACAAAATTCTTTTTGGACCACATAGAGAGTAAAAAGTTCATTTCTTGGACCACAGAATCGATTAAGGATAGTGGAAGAACAATCTGGGATATGTCTGCAATTCGTGGTCCGCTTCCGCGCGGAATTACTCTTATCTGATTTCGAGATGTGTATTTGTGTGTTTTTGATGTGTTTCTCTGTGTCTCCGACCCACGCTGTCGCTTTTCTGCACGTCATCAAATGATTTTCGTATCCGTTCTTCAGTTTGCTTCGATCCAAACCGACATCAAATCAATGTAAACAACCCAAATTCTCTTTCAAATGGTTGTTACATTTTATGTAAATCTACAAGAAACAATATATGGCAGGAATAGACCACGTGTGTTTTGGCACAACATTGTAACCGCGAATCCGGGTCTATCTAGAAATGATAATAACATTTACAAGAGTTGACACTGAAACCCCACATGAACACACGCGTTTTCTGCATTTCAATAATCAACACGGACTATGCGTCACATTTATACCACTCGATTCGAAGCTTTCGAATGAATAACCCAAAAAATGATGAAGAATGAGGCTCAGGAGAGCCGTACTTTATTAACGAGAATGAGATGATACGATACCTGAGCTTCAATCATTGATTGTCAGCAGAGCAGACGGCCACAAGTAATCTTATTTTGTATACATCACGCGCGTTCTCTTCTGCTTGGTGTCAAAAAAATCACATCACACGGACACGCTAACACGAATGCATGTCGGGAATTCATCTTAAACGATTGACAAAGAGTTTCTCGACTAACCCTCACAGTGAATATTCGATTTACTAAATACGAGAGGGAGGGATCTTAAGATCATAAGTAATCGACGAGCAACGCCACAAGAAACACTCAAAAAACTGTTCCCCAGGCCAAAATCTCCTTGTACATCATTAAAACTCTGATGAAATGGTATGACAAGGTTAGGGTCGACGAATTCAAAGTAAGTATAGTTACGCGGTCGCTCATTCTTTTCTTTTGAACTTATACTCGCCTGGGTGCGCGACCGCGCGCCTCGATCTACATTCTACTTCAAATAGATCAGGATCAGGTTCTCACTAATGTAATCCTCAGTATTGAGAGTCTTGAACCCACCACTTCTCCGCGAATTGATCGACTTAAATGTGCCTCGATTTGTCTCACTAGTTTTACTTTGCTGATAACTTTGGTGTATCACAACATGCCTAACTGATGAATTCATATTGAAAAGTTTATCAACTCTGTCTGAGGATGAGCCATGGGGCATTTTGGAATTCTAGATTTTCGTTATCGTAGATTCCAATATAATGGGTTTTTTGTGAGTTTGAGAGCCTTATACCTATTCTCGCGTGTATGAAAGGCATGTTCTCATGGAATCGCATCGTTTTTCCCGTACAATTAAGATATCTTAGGTTCCGGCTGAATGATTGATTGATCGATTGCAAACTTTATCGGAGCTATATGGAGTGAAATCCCATATAGCTCTGAAACGATACACACAGATTTCAATTACAGCATGATCAAATAAATAATTTTGAGTAATAAATCCAAGTGGTACAGAGATAATTCAAATGGGCACATACTGTGAGTTAATTACGTACGACAACTTCTTCAAGGTTATCCTACTGATTGACGCGTGCACACACACATCTAATTTTCCGGTCGAGCACATTGTTTCCCGTGTGCCCAATCGGAAGCACATTATATTTCACTCATTCACACATCACACACATGCCACACATCGCGGTAACGCACCACACAGTTACACGACGCTTATTGAACACGTAACGAGGCACCCCGTTACCGACTTAGTAACGTGGCACCCCGTTACCCTAATTTGTAACGCAATACACATAGTATTCTCTTTGGTAACGAAGCACCCCGTTACCATTCATTCGCATCAATCACATAAAAGTAACGTGGCACCCCGTTACTTTTATGACATTGATAAACGATCACCCACTTTTTGTAACGCATCCGCGCGTTACCCCACGCTTTCTCATATATCTGAAACGCAACTTGCAGTTACATGCATTTTTCGCGCATAACGCAAAGGAACTTTACTCACGCCAATTTCATACCTAGAAACGCCGCTTACCGTTACCACCCACAGAAACATGTAACGCAACGCAGCGTTAACCATGGGAATCTTCCCTAAGGAAACGCCGCTTACCATTACCTCTCACCAAAAACATGTAACGCAACGACACGTTAACCATGGCGCGTTTCCCATAAGAAAACGCATCTTACCGTTACACCCTCGGGTACATACGCAACGCATCCGCGCGTTACACATAGCGTATTTCATACGCCGTAACGTTGCTTAGCGTTACACACTCCTTGCGGCTTAGCCCGCCTATATAAACCCCCGCAAACCAAGCTCAAAAACACAGTCCACTTCCACCCGCCGTCGCGACACATACTCCACGACACTCGGCCCAGCCGTGGGCACGCTGCTCCGTTACTCCGACGTATCCTGGTGCCGTCAGGAACGTCGTCACCGCGACCCAGTGAACATTCCACAATTGTTTTACGCACTCTGGTTCCTGTGTCATATTTGTGTGAACATACTGTGTGACAGTTTACTCAATCTCAACCTCATCAACCACATCCTCGACCTCAACTTCCTCGACGTCCATGTTGTGCCAAAAGTGACCAGTGGCGAGGAATCCAAGGGAATGTTACCAACGACCCCTTGCCCAACCCGCCATGTCAATTTGGCGCCCAACGAGTGGGGCCACAGGAGCGGCTTCGCTCCCGAGTTCCATTGGAGGATGGACGTACCAACGACCCTGTGAAGAGCCGGCAATGAGCATGGTCACCGTTATCGCGGACGGAGAGGAGGATTCACCCAGTCTCTCGACAACCGACGAAGACCATCGGCAACGTTGCGTCCTGTGGACCTCATCCTCACGGCGTGGACATTCTGTCCAGCTCAGCACTTCTGGGAGTGCTTATCAACACCCAGTGGCGCCCATTTCTACTTAGAAGCGACGTTTCCCTGCCACACGGCTCCGTGCAACTCGGTGAAGCATCAAAGCCCGGTTCGCCCAAGCCAACGGTCAAGAAGAGCATTTCAATCGATTCAGAGTCTCAGACGAGATTCATCATCGTCCAGGTAAACTCATCAACAACTCGTGGCATCTATGTCACATGGGGATACGCATCTGCCACATCATCAATCGCAGCCCGGCGAAGTATCAAAACCCGGCTCGCGCAGGTCAACGACGACAAGGATCGTCTCAACCAATCCAGAGCCCCGGACGAGGCTCGATTTTGTTGAGGTTCATCGAATATTTCATTCAAAAATCAACATTGATGGTCCTCAATCGGCTGAGTACCCTGGCTACTCCTCAAGGTCGAGATCATCACAACGCGAGGTCGCACTCTGGAACTAGCTACTCCAGGTTGCCTCACGACCCTCATTCGCACAAATTCTCCACATTTCATCACAATCGCTACGCACAGCACACCAAGATGGATGTCTTGGAACAACTCCAATACTCCGGAGGCCAAGCAAGTGTAATTGAACCAAAATCACGTCGTACGCGTGTATCAGCCTACCCTGGAAGCCAGGGCGGCCAATTCCACTCGGACGAGTGGCATGTTGAAGCCGATCAACAAACCAACTGGATGACCAGACAGTCACGCCCCGGATGCCTAATTACGCAGACTGGATTGTCAGACTTCGTGATGTTACCGGCAACTTCAGATGTATCTACTTGCATCTACTGACCACGAGGTCACACCCTTGACGCCCAACTTCATAGACTGGATTGCCTGCTGTACCGTTGTACCGTCAACTGCAAATGCACCCACTGTGAACTACCACCTCGACGAACTTATCTATGCCGCATATTCATCCATAATGGAGGTATCACTACCGCCACTCTCATCCTGCTCCAACGCATCTACTTCACGTGAGATTCACCAGACTTCAGCCAAACTCACATCAAGATCAATCACCAACGCAACGAATTCTCCGGTATCGTTCATCGTAGTCGGGAAGACCAATCACCGAATCATCTCACGTATTCTTCCATCGTTTTATACTGACTAGTTTCTCTCAGACCATCACGTCATTTGCAATTTGATTCACCAACAATTTAACTGTGTACTCTAATTTCTTGGAATCGTTCCTTTATTACTCGTTATTATACTTCCAACTCGTGATGACTTTTGATAATACCATGATTCGATACTCATGTAATTTTGATCAATTAATCTCCGAACTTACGAAATTGTATTGCATACCGAAAAGCATTGTCGAATAAAAGTCGACAAGGAACCAAGTGCCAACTACAACCAACCACCACACAGAACAATGTACTCGCCTACCCCGGACGCCTGACGCGTGCACACACACATCTAATTTTCCGGTCGAGCACATTGTTTCCCGTGTGCCCAATCGGAAGCACATTATATTTCACTCATTCACACATCACACACATGCCACACATCGCGGTAACGCACCACACAGTTACACGACGCTTATTGAACACGTAACGAGGCACCCCGTTACCGACTTAGTAACGTGGCACCCCGTTACCCTAATTTGTAACGCAATACACATAGTATTCTCTTTGGTAACGAAGCACCCCGTTACCATTCATTCGCATCAATCACATAAAAGTAACGTGGCACCCCGTTACTTTTATGACATTGATAAACGATCACCCACTTTTTGTAACGCATCCGCGCGTTACCCCACGCTTTCTCATATATCTGAAACGCAACTTGCAGTTACATGCATTTTTCGCGCATAACGCAAAGGAACTTTACTCACGCCAATTTCATACCTAGAAACGCCGCTTACCGTTACCACCCACAGAAACATGTAACGCAACGCAGCGTTAACCATGGGAATCTTCCCTAAGGAAACGCCGCTTACCATTACCTCTCACCAAAAACATGTAACGCAACGACACGTTAACCATGGCGCGTTTCCCATAAGAAAACGCATCTTACCGTTACACCCTCGGGTACATACGCAACGCATCCGCGCGTTACACATAGCGTATTTCATACGCCGTAACGTTGCTTAGCGTTACACACTCCTTGCGGCTTAGCCCGCCTATATAAACCCCCGCAAACCAAGCTCAAAAACACAGTCCACTTCCACCCGCCGTCGCGACACATACTCCACGACACTCGGCCCAGCCGTGGGCACGCTGCTCCGTTACTCCGACGTATCCTGGTGCCGTCAGGAACGTCGTCACCGCGACCCAGTGAACATTCCACAATTGTTTTACGCACTCTGGTTCCTGTGTCATATTTGTGTGAACATACTGTGTGACAGTTTACTCAATCTCAACCTCATCAACCACATCCTCGACCTCAACTTCCTCGACGTCCATGTTGTGCCAAAAGTGACCAGTGGCGAGGAATCCAAGGGAATGTTACCAACAACCCCTTGCCCGAACCGCCATGTCATGATCATATTATTTCAGCGAGCATAATAGGAGTAAGTTTAAGGTAACTGTAATAATAAGAATATCAAACTGAAGTGAGAGAAGCAAAAAAGAGAATCTACGTTCCGAAAAATTTATCGACTGCTCACGCAGGATATAAATTAGTCAAGAATTATCCTAATTCAAGCTAGAACCCGCTTTGTAAGTGTATAACTGCGTCATCATTTGGCAAAGGATTCAAGGTAAAATGGTCTCGACCCGCTCTAGTACACCAATTCTTTGCTTCTTTAAGAAGCAGTTCGTCTCGCATCTTCCGTTTGAAACCATCCGCGAGTTTGACATCGAACACCGTCTCCGGTGCTCGAGAGTGGATATATTTAGATGCGGTTATATGGAAGTAGTCAGCTCATGAATCAGTCCGTAGTGTGGCATACAAGAGTGGTGGTGGTGTATGACGAGTAGATATTCGAAGGGGAGGGACATCAATTCTGCAGCAAAAAAAGTTTGCGAGGTATGACGGCTCTAAAACTGAGATGATGTTGAAAGCGAAAGACGTTATGAATAGTTCTTACCCATCTTCTACAGTGAGCCAGCCCAGGGAAAGGCAGTAAGGCGTCACTGGGGATGCCTAGGGCATGTTACCGTAAACGAGACGGACTCGAGCATTTATGAGTCGGTGGAGTTTGAGGTTTTGACCTTCACTGACATCGTTATAAACAACACACGCATACTCAAAATACCGGAGTATTGGAGTTTTGACTAATCGTTGTTCGAGATGTCGAGAGAGCACGCGCTTGTGGAAGCGAAGCGTGTACAGGGCCCCATGAACACGTCCTGAAATGGAGTTCACGTAATTGAACCAGTTCAGAGTAGATTCAAGCTCTATACCAAGATCTGTTACAATGAGACGTGGTAGCTCCACTCACTCCAAGGTTTTGAGACAAGCTTTGAATGCGTTGAAGGATGTTGAAAAATAATCAGATGGATTAAAATCATTGAGAAAATAGATTCATAGGGCAAGTTGGGAACACTCACCGTCCAAGAAAATCTGAATTTTATTTTTATTTCGTCACGATCCATATCATCAAAAACCAGTAAGTGAGCTCATCGAAAAACTGATGCTCACTTCGGGGACACAGCAAATTCCAAATGTCCAGACATCATCCAGGATGATATATTCATCGCCATGTAAACATCCGAGAGATTTAAAAGTAGTAAACTCAATATATGTTCAGACAGAGAATGGCGGTACAGCTGTCAGAAGTGTCGACAGTCACACGCGACACAGCAACGCACGTTGTACCACCTTGTTTCAAAGCCCCCCCCCAGCCTCTATATAGAGCTCCCTTTCAACCAAGTTTTCAATTATTTCGCGCGCTCGCTCAGACTCCCGACACTCCATACTACGCAGTTTCCACTATGATCCATCCCTCGTAGCCTCACATACTCGTATCAACATATAGACAATGTTATTATATATATATATATATATCTCAAGACATTCAAACACATAATTCTTAGTGTATGTGTGCATAGATACGCGCCAGTTTCCTGGAAAAGCTCGATCGTTTTGTTTGCCAGCTTGACTCGGCGTTTGTTCCGCTAGCGTTGAAAGGGCATTCTCAAAGTACAGCAAATTGTTTTCTCGCTTCTGCCACTGCCGGTTGTATTGCTGGTGCTGGCTTCGTTTGGTGTCGAGTTTCGTACGCTTCGTCGAATGGATTTATCAACGCGTCCAGCTTAACCGTTCTCTCAAACTGTTTACGAGGAGTAAATGAGACTGGAATCTATACCTATGAAAGCTTGGAACAACAGGTAGATGATGGAGAGAAGGAAGATGTACAATATCTTGTGTAACTTACGTCCATTCAGAGGGCTGCTGCAGTACTTCATATGTTTTGACGTGGATATAGGTGCTGTTGTCCCATTTGTAACTGACATTTTATTGGATTCTCGTGAATTTAATACCTGCGATGGAATTCTAGGAATTTCAGGAATCGGAGATTCGACTAACTTCATCGTTCACATGGATATATTTCTTCACATACAGAATTTCTAGTACATCGTTCCTATATAGTTCAATTTTGAATATGATTTTACTCTCAGGAGGTCTAGCATCAAGAGATTCACTTTGGCCACATTGCATGTGAAATATTATTTTTCGCAAGAGTGATCCACTTTTATTCACAGATTATCGAGAGATAACATACTACACGCAGCTATAAAATCTGAATTTTGCACCCTTGTAAAAATTTCAACCGCCGCCCTTGGCTCGGCTTAGACAATTAACCCCGGAGGCCAAGTCCAATGTTTCTATCCTTGTGTCGTGAATGAATATCTCTCAGAAAAGGAAGACACAATTTTCCCGCTCTTATTTGATGTGATAAAGTGAGAGTTGCACATTTTATTACTTTCAAATATGAAATATATCAGATCTAGCTTGTCTGAGGTGGAGTTTCTTCAGATCATTACGAAGATTTTGAAAAACCATCAATATGGGCTGGGGTATGTTAAACAATTTCGAGACGAGTCAAAGTTCTCTGCTAAACTGCAATGAAAGGAACGCAGGCGAATCATGCAGTTCCTTATTCAATCCTACATTCTTTTTTGTAAAGTTTGGATGGATCTTGCCGCGATTAAAGATTCCATCTCTCAGCATGCCAGCGAAAATTTCTTCTCGTTGAACATATAGAACCATGAATTTCCAAATTTTTGATCTTTGGCCCTCCCTATTTTCCATGTCAAGACGGTGATAGCTTGCAACATCCATGAACTCAAACGCATAGCAAAATTTTTCCACCCTCCTTAGCTCATTTCAAAGCTAATTTTATAGCCTTCATTCAAAATGTGCTTCGATGTATCTGATCTGACGAACCTCATCCCAGCTATCTCGGCTCTGGCTCGCTGGAATCAGATGCACAGGGAACCATCACGAGGCGTGAGATGTACAATATCTTATCTAGGTTATATAAAAGAAATCAGATAAGAGGAATCAAGATCAGAGCTTACACCAGTGGAAAAATGAGCTCATTCATAAATTCTCAATGACTGGTCCTTTCTTCGACGAAAACTTCCTCTACCAAAATAGTTACAGCTCGCACCAGGAATCATCTGGATAAATTCCAGAAAACGGATTATGAAACTCTTACCTTCTACTCTGAGATGCTTTTTGAATGATCTAAACTTACAATATCCGCCAGACTTGCGGAGGTTCACGTAATGACCTTTTCATCAAATCCTACGAGGCTTTAGATTTATTTTCCAAGAATCTATTGAACCGCCCGGAAAATGTACAAAATAGTTCTCAAGGTGCTTCAAAAAAGCTACAAAATGAGCCCAGGGAGAGCTAGTTTGGAACAAGGAGATCATATGAATAAATTAGAGAAACGTACGAGTCATTTCGGAGCATTTCGTCAAATGCCGTCACTAGAGGAGTCTGGAAAAAATCCCTAAGAATTTTTTTCCATTAGTTCTATATGTGAATAGGACAAAAAATTCTTCTTTATTTTTTTTGGAGCTTCCCGTAGGCCCTAGGGCCCAATAAAGGCCCATTTTGACCCTTTTCAAGTCAGTTTTCGAAAAATTATAGCTCCGACTAGACTCAATATTTTCCAACGTACTTAGGCGCATTTTTTTTCGTGAAACTAGTACTTTTGAAAAAAAAATTACTCGATATCGATAATTCAACCTAGCAACTTCTAAAAGCTCTCTACTGAGAGCATATTTTAGCGATTTTTGGGCCTTCTCCCAAGTGACCTAGCTCCTACTAGAAAAATGATAATTGACTTTTACCGGTAGTAATTTTAAAGGTCTTGGAAAAACCTACAATTTGACTACTGGTCAAAGTCGATTATTGGACTCTTCATAGGAGTTACAGTTGATACAAGTTGAGCAATTAGGTAAAAATGCCAAATTTTGAGCTCGATTGAAAAAAATCGTTTTCCCCTTTTTCATCATCTAACCTATGAGAATATGTTTTCAAAGACAAATACTATTGATTAGAACAATAATTTGGGTGGCTTTTTCAGTTCCTGATCTTTGATTAACTGCTTAAAGTACCCTTTTTTGTTTTTTTGCTAAAAATTACCTCATAAATATGGCTCGCATACGAATGTCAAACTGCGACCTTCGAGGCTCCACTTCGATAGTGGCTGCATCACGAAGAAATTTTTTTTTCTTTTTAGATTTTTCAATTTTTTATTGAAAAAGTCTCTCGGTCAATCTTTCAATGGAGGATTCAGGAATCCAGGAAAATAGAAAATCTCTCCGTGATGCAGCCAGTATGGGAGTGGAGCCTCAAAAGTCGCAGTTTGACATTCGTAAAACTGTGATCGCCACCTGAGCTCGGCGACTATAAGTGGCTCGAAAGAATGATAAATTCATTCATTGAGTGTATTCCATCAAATCGAGCGATAGAGTCAAGATATCGATGACATCTACCTTATCGGTATAATTTGAATCAAAGTGGGAAATACGAGTGAAAAATAGCTATTGGCCTTCTGTAGAACTGTAGAATTTGTTTCAACATAAGAGATACATTTTTTGTCTCGCCACTATATCGACATGTTTTTTTGTGTTCAAACTATTCAACATGTGCACCACATCTTTGCGTCATGTCACGCATCCTACAGCTCGGCTACATGCAATCTACAGTACCCTGCAAAAAAAATAGAACACGGATACCTTCACTAAAACAGCCATCACTCCGACGCGTTTGGGTCTACGCCAATTTTGTAGGAAGCACTTGAAAGATGAAAGAAAAATCTATCAGATCATGTGTTTTAAATTTTTTTGATTGAAATTTCATGCCTTTAGTTGACACTCAAAATATGAAAATTTCTCATTTTAATCAATCGCCCTCCATTGATATGCAAGTCATGCTAGCGTAAAAATTCTGGTGGGATGTTGTAGCTCTTTTCAAGACCTTCAAAATCGTTTTTCTATACATTACTCTACAGTTTTTCATACCCAAGTTACGAGCGATCTCGCACAAAGAATTGTGTACGGGTTGAAGGTATTGAAAGTATGGAGACATGAGTTCTTCTTAGTTGAGGTGGGTGGAATTTCTTTCGACCAATCTTTGGAATGAACATGACGATTATTTCATGAGATTCTGAAGATTTTACGTCAAAATCGTAGATTATGACCTTTTCCGTATTTTTGTTGACCATAACCTGTACAAAATTCTTTTTACGAGATCGCTTGTAATTTAAAAAAGGAATTCGAAGGTCTTGAAAAGATCTACAACATGATATAAGAATTTTTGCGTTAGCATGACTTGATTATTAATGGAGGGTGATTGATTGGAAAGAGAATTTTTTCAATTTTGAGTGTCAATTGAAGACATGGAATTTTGATCAAAGAAATTTTTGAAACTCATAATTTGATAGATTTTTTTCTCATCTTCCAAGTGCTTCTTGATAAATTGGCGTAAACTCAAACGCGTCGGAGTGAGGGCTGTTTTAGTGAAGGTATCCGTGTTCCATTTTTTAAGCAGGGTACTGTACATGTTTTCTACATGTGGACCTCATTCATTTCTACCAGAACTGAACTGCGGAATATTCAATAATGGAATCACACAAGAAAAAAAGAGAAATAGAACACCTTCAACAAAGTTCAGTATTATTTCATTGATGCTTGGCGCTGGGGTTTGAACTCGATTCCTTTCTAATTTCTTCGCTGTCCGATTCCAACCAACTATGTTTTTACGTACTGGAAATTACCCCCTGCACCGTTCAAGTCGACACTTCTGTCTCATATTTCAGCTGTTCCTGACTACCATCAATTCACTACCATTAAAATCATTTCGATCGCCGTTGATACACTTATAACCAAATGGGAATTTGGTCTACAGCGATTCATTATTTGTCCGACTGCTGTTGATGAACTTCGGCAATGGCTGTGATACGCTTGCTTTCTTCGTCATTCATCACCGCGCCAGGATCAATGCAGCGAGTTCTGACTTGGTTGGCTGATACGCGATCTCGGAGCTCAACATTAATCATTTCTCGCACTAATATCATTCTTGAGGATTGTCGTCTTCGTATTACACTATTGGCAGAATTTGAGCGGGAGTCACTGTAAAATGCATGTACCGCTCGGCCTAACTCTGTTTTTTCAATGTAAATTTTCCAAACCAGTTCAAGAAAAAATCCGGTGAAGGCTACAGCGTAACCGATACCGAGAATAGGCTGTAACTGATCTTGGAAGGGTACTTTATCAGTTTCATTCTTCTGAAGGTGCAGCTGATCTAATCCATTCTCTAATCTTCGATATTCATCCACATCTTTTTGCCGTTCCACAAATAACCCTGCTTCCATCAACGGGTACATAGATTCCTGTAAACGATTTTTGAAAAATGGGTTTCTCGTTAAAACGAGGATCTCCGTGGATACCGATATTGGATCTTCAATTTTATCTACTTGCCAATCATCGGTTGACCTTAGAATAAATTCATCGAATACTGAATATTCAATGCATAGATTGACCGTTTCATCAATGACGAGTGATTCTGCCCAAGATCTGATGCAGAACGAGGAAGTTCCAGGTGCAAGTTCTCGGGTTTGAATACGATTGAGGAGCTTCGATGGAGAACGATAATTTTTCACGAGATTTAAGATATCTTCTTCATTAATAGAATATTCGACAGATCCCATAATGAGATTCACATTTGAATCTACTAAATCCTGCATCGTCTTGATAGTGGTCAATTCCTGACGCAATATAAATATTTCGTACATATAGTCGGATCCAAGAGTGACAACAATAAAAGTTGCAACGTAAATACTCATCTGGAAAACCATTTCTGACAACTTCATTCTTCCACGACGTTCTAGTGAACCGCCCATCTGCGCCGTCAAGATATTCAAAAACGACCAGTTCCGTTCACGGAAACCAAGAAATTGAGCCCAAACTGCAAATATGAATGCTGTGAAGATGAGACCGCCAAACGCGAGTATCGCTGCGAAGGAAATATCCATCACATAGATTTTCGGGCGTCTCAGATAAAAATGTCTCTTGTTGAAGATAGGGATGGGGATGAGATAGAGGTATTTTTTATAATATTTCATCCAAATCTCATCGTTTCCTTCGAGAAATATGGATCTGGAAGACATGTCGACGATGACATCATTATCTTGTTCAGAACCATTAAAGTGACTAACACCTAATGCAGGAACATAACTTGAACCAAGCTTTTCTGACGGCGAGACAACTCGTAGCTTAAAATTTAGATATTCTCGAAGCATCTCTAGAAAAGATGCTATTTCTAATGGGAAATAATCAGCTAGTACGGCGGTTAGCGAATATTCGTGGAGATCTTTCATCTTATCCGGAAATATCACTGCACCCTCAGTCAATATATGCTGGCTGAATACATCGCTAAATGGATTGAAATAATGAATGTGAACCTCACAAAAGGTTTTCGATTTTGGACTCCAATCGAGTCCTGTGCCCTGTTTATCTTGGACCCATTCAAGAATTGTCAGATCGAGAAATTTTCTTGACCAAGCTTTCCGAAAAAATGATTCCAAGTTCATCTTTCCGTTGGTGATGAGGATGAGAAGATATTTTCCTTGGGTAATTGGGTTAAAATAGTGAAAATATTCCAACATTTTGGACATTTCCAGCGATGCACTCGATTCATTTCTGGATTCTACAATCGACAATGTCAAACTCACTGGTTCAGGAATGCGTTTGATGCTGTACTTCTCAGTCTGATTTCCTTCCCAATGCACATTCGGTGACGGACTTTTGTAATCGATATTATTCGATGCAAATTTTTGATTGGCTCTCCAGACTATATACTGAGCAATCGGCGACAATTGAGAGAAGACAGGGGTGATCACGTTGACACGATATGGGGACAGCTCCTTCCCAATTTGGTCGAATAAATGATCAGTAAAAGTATTCTCTCCAGCATTTATCACATGTAAGTTCATCAAAAACACCACCCAATTATGATTAAACATGATTTCTGTTAAATTCATCCAGCAGATCGCACTCCTGATTCTCTTACGTAAACGACAGAAATACTGGCCAAAGAACCGAGGTACATACTTTCGATCATGAATTTGCTCCGTATCGTCCGAATGTTCATACTCTACTGTGAGAGCTCACCTGTAATACAGTGTTTGTCAAGCACCTCACTTTTACCTACCGTCAATTTTCAACGAGTATGTGTGCTTAGAAATTCGACCGATTCGAGCAATTATTGACACTTATACCCCGCGCGTGTCAGACTGTTGGACACAATCCCCATAATCACGAAAAAAGTTTCAAAAAAGCGATATAATAAGAGCTAGTACTTTCTATAGTTTTTCCATGAATTGTGGGATAATGAGACACCTCAGGTATTGTTCAGGAGCTATACACTAAAGCAGCACCTCAAGAAACTCTTATATTGAACGACTTGTATTTCCAAGGCAGGAGAGAGAATTATAAATAGTTTTCAAGATATGGAAAAATGACAAATTGTCAGAAAAAATCTCACAATTCAGAGAATACTGATCGATGGATGCTCAAAATGTAGCGTCCCTATCTACAGATGCCACCAAATATGTGCGCAGAATTTCAAGGGGATTGGTGAGACCGGTGAGAAGTTTTGCTGAGCCATAGAAAAACATGTACATACATACAGATACGGTCAGAGGGCTCGTAAGATAGGTTTGCGGTCATTTTCGGAGCGTCCGGTGGCTCAGTTGGTTAAGAGTGCTCTCTACCTCTGGAAAAGCGATGGTGGCGCCTCTAGCGGTCAAATTGGTTTATTGCCAATAACAATTTTTAATCCAAAGAGGGAGTAGACCAATGGTACCGCTCCCTGCGGATTATTTTTCTTTAAATAGTAAAAAAAAGTTTTATCAAGATCGGTGCAAAATTGAGCTCAAAAATTTGCAGTTACAACTCAGCAACATTGAACAAATTATCTGCAAATTTTTGAGCTGAATTTTGCACCGATCTCGATGAAACTTTTTTTAAAATTTAAAGAAAAATAGTCCGCAGGGAGCGGTACCATTGGTCTACTTCCTCTTTGTTTTTAAAAATTGTTATTGACAATATACCGATTTGACCGCTAGAGGCGCCACCGTCGTTTTTCAAAAGGTAGAGAGCAGTCTTAAGTGTTGGGGAGCGCTTAGTCGGATGAAACTCGGGGCGCTCGAGCGGCGCGGGTTCGAATCCCGGTCGGGTCAGCTCGGAATTTTCCTTTGATGAGGAGAATTTTTCGGTCAATGTTGGCGGTAGGAATAAGAATCCTGCACTGCGACTTACACGACATAACTACATCACAAAATTTCTGAAAAACTCAAAATCCGTCTAAGTTATAAGAAAAAATCCTGAGTACTCGCTCTTATCAAGAAAAACTATTACCTACAGCCAATAGATTTGGGGAAAACAAAGATGACAGTAGAATTTTCATGTATCCAAGATCTTTAGTAGAAAAAGAAAAATTTTTTTGAAGAATAATTCGAGGAAAAATTATATTATGATGACAAATTCCATTCGTCAAAACATATAACTAGAGCAGGTGTCACTCAAGCAGTACGACAGCCGACACCAATGAAATTCCGTCAACAAGAATTTCACACGCTCCTCCAACACTATTGATTCGGCTTTCAATCGACCGAATCCCCCCCTTTCCTCATATAGTCTCAATATCCCATTGACATTTCATTCCCTTCACACTACCACCTCCAACAGGTCTCATTCAACAACTCGTCTCTCTAAAGTCACACAACTGAAATCACCTCATACCCAAATCACCTCTGTACACAACAGAGAGCCAGACAAAATAATGATACCCACGCATTTTCATACCCGTAACAAGGAGTAAATTGCATACCTTACTCCTTTTAAATTCTGCTCTTCTACGCATGCGCAAAATTCCTGACTCCCACAAAATGAGAGGAATTGTGACATCAGAACTTCACAGTCTCTAAGAGAATGAAAAAACAGAATACAGAAGTCACCGAGGCGTATCTTTGCTCCCCGAGTTTGCTAGACTCAAAAGGTTAAAAGAGACGACGACTACGAGGGTGGTGGGATGCGCGAGATAGATGAGGATGAGCTGCGGAAAAATCCACTCGTCTCGGGTATTTTCATAAAGCGCCATCTGCATAGAGCTATTTCTTGGTATTTTTTTATCTCAAAATATTCCGTCTCTTTTACTCATTGCGTCATCCCATCATACTTGCTGATATTGCTGAAAATGTATGTATATAGCACACGGAATACTCAGACTCTCTGCTTCGCGGAATGCAAAATCGCTCACCGCAGATGTATGAATTACGCGTGAGATGAATTGCGTGCCCTCTGCCTGATGAATTTGCATGACGTTACTCGATGTGATCTTATGAAAATATACGAAGAAGCGAGGAAAATTTTTTCCTAGAATCACTTGGCTCTTGCTCCCTTACATATTTTCATGGTTTATGGAAACAATGGATGTCGCTCTTCTTCAATGTTTTCAAAAATCTCAATTTCGGTTTCGGAAGAAGTCAGATGGTATTCATTGATCGAGTAGTTGCATGTGGGGAGATTAAATTCTTCGAATCTTTTCCTGATTTTGCAGCTGCTTATTCATTCAAACCCGCATTTCGGGCACGTCCGGTATAATGTATACAGGCTAACAAGAAATCAATAGGAAAGTTCAATAGATAAAAGTCACTCAAATATGCTCTTGGTATACTACGAACGAGTGCTGGGTTTCTGCAAGAGATACAAATCATTTACCAAGTTTTGCTCAATTTGGAACGAGTCGTCTCCGAGTTTTCTTCTCCAAGTCACTTGACCCTCCTCGACTCAACACAAACTCGAACTGTCCTCGAGAGATTGAGAGTAAAAATAGACTTTCTCAAGTGCTGCTATTGGAGGCAGAGAATTGCCGAACAGAAAGAGGAAGACAAGTACCAAACTTCTTCGATTCACAGACGTGTGCTGGAACAAATAAAAATACCAGATGTTTTAGAATTTTCAGTTTTTAAACGACACATGGCTAGCTGGATCTCTATTCATTGTAATTGGGTTGAAATACAAAATTTTAAATCCTTGAAAGCTGATGCAGAATAAAGAAATTCCAAGCCTTTGAAGGATTGAACTAATCGTCAGATTCAAGAAATCTTTTCAATTTCAGCTCTTTACTTCACATGTATACATATGCGGGTCTCATTTTAACAAGGTTGCAGAAGGATTATCCATCCCGAATGGGGCAAGATGCAACTGCGCAAGTGGTCAGAAAAATGTTATGAACTGCGCAAGGATTAACCGCGGCCGGCGTCATTAACTGCGCAAATGCTTTCGCGGAAGAGCCAACTCTTAACCCCCTTACCTGACACGGTATAAATTTTATGTACCCCGCGTTGCGGGTTCCTTTGGTCGAGGCAGATAGCTATCGGACTGAGTTCTATTATCGGCCTGCGACATTCAAACACTGTGGAATTATACCCTGAGGGCGATGTCTGCCCGAAGATCGACAGTATTCAGTAAAAGTTGATGATGCATTTGTCGATGATTCGATATCAACCATCACTCCAAATCTTTTCGGGTTCTCTGATTACTTATATGCTCAAAAAGTACATTCGAAACGATGCACAATGTCCTCCTTAAATGTGGGTGGCACAACTCAACATTCGCGGCCAAACAACGAATGCGTGTGAGTCATTCCATGCCCACTTCGCCGAATGTTTTAATGGTGTCTATCCCAACATATTCACATTTATCGATGTTTTAAAAATTCTTCAGGAAGAAATGACTATCAAGATAGGGAGCGAATGAATACGAGCGTTTTTTATTGAAAATTTTGATCGTTTTTGACGCAAAATTAATATATAAGAAGAATCCATTCAACTTACAACTAGAAGTGATTATAAATAGATCAAGGATATATGTACACATACAGCCGAGATCCTCTATTATTTTATCCATTACGATATTTGATTTTCCAATCAAGCATCTTTTCGTCAATATTTTAGTGTATTGTCACGCAAGGAACTCGCAGGGCTTAGCCACGAACTCAGGTAAGAATTTCCAAGAATCGCACTTGCGCAGTTAACAATGAGACCCTGGATTAAAACTTGCGCAGTCCACTCTCTATCCCGGGCTTAAGGATTTGACCATTTGCGCAGTTGGGGGATGCCCCCATGAATGTCATCAGCCGACAGCTCAATCCATGACTTGAATAGACTGAACGATTTAACTTCACTTTATCCTCAGATGAAATTTCCTCAGTCTCATTCACAACAATTCATTCATTCTAAGAGGACTCATTAGTAATTCAATTTGAAACTGTTGTGCCACCATCAATTCATATGGCAACTAACTCAAAACATGGATATTGGGTAGTGCCTCCTACAACAGGTATGTTTTATTCCAACTGAGTGATCCTGTATTCTTACATGAATTTAATTCTTCAATCTTAATGATTGCGAGGGTCATGAAGTCGATGAGGTGAGATGAGACAGTACGATTCTTGGAAGAGGAATTCATCTATAGAGCAGCTTCATTCTAGGAGTGAAATATACACAATTTTTCACCGGTAAGTGATTGTAAATCTCAATGAGATATGTTTGCTTCCTGGCAACGGACAATCCAAGTCTATTTTTGCCACTGGCTGCGAGCAAAATTCATGGAACAGTTGCAATAAAAACAGACTGATCTCTAAACTTTATCACAAAATTTATCATCTCCTGAATTAGAATAGACTGGGAAAATCATGTCACAGGTTGTGCAAGCCTTCCATTCCTTTTCCCATTTTCTTGACGTCACATCACTCACATGAAATAAATTCATTTAAATTAGAATTTTCCAAAAAGTTCGCAAATTGCACATTTTTAAAAGAATCAGATGAACTCTTTACTATGCAGCAGAACCAGATACGGTAACATTTTCTAAAACATCAAAAGCTGTCCTGGTGACAGTATCATATGATATCCATCTCAATTTCAGTAGCAAAGATAAACTTCACTAATCAAATTGACGGTTATCACGCGTGGCAAAGCTGAATTTGCATTTTGTGGGATATATACGTGACGTGTCGTTCTCTTTGTACACAAAATTCGAACGACTCGCAGAGTAATTCTCGCTCCACATCGAGAATCATATCAAATGAACATACGGGTATGAGCACAAACGTAATTTGAAACTAAACTTCGACTGCACTGCAGTTTGATATAGTTCAAAAATCTCGAGCGTCCCATTCATAAGCTTTGAAATGGTATAGCTGGCACATACATACGAGGAGGTGACGAAAGAGAAATTATTCCATCATAATTTTCTCTAAAATTTTACAAACCACAAAATTTCATTTGTATTCATCATCCAATAGCCTCTTACACTCGAATCACTGAAAAATACTCTAAAATACATCAACCTAAATAACAAACAACTCCTGGGACGTTCCTGACCTTTTTTGCGCAATTTTCCACACCGAAGGAGATCTACTTTTCGTCATAGCTTCCATACACTTGTAGACAAGCATCTGGAAGGATTTTGAAAAAAAAAATCTGATTCCAAAAACTGAGCTTGATCACGGATTATTTCAAAATCTCAGTTCAACGATTTCTAGGTATGTGACAATAGAAAATTCTGAGATCAATAATCCCAGTATTCTGTACCTATTTGCAACCCAAATGACCCGTTAAAAAATGAACAACTACTTTTGAACAAAAAGTAACAGTTCTGTACCAAAAAAAATTAAGAACTGAGAAAAGAAAAAAAAATACTCACACTCTTTAGCATGCAGCGCACTTTGAAACTCGAGTTCATTGCTCTGTACTATTTACCGTGTGACGACAAATCTCGACCTTGAGCCAGCCGTGAGGAAGCAGTGGCAGCAGTCGCATCGAGTTCAGTGCTTTTTGCTGAGCACAGGAAAAGCCGAGAGCCTAACCAAAGGTACCAGCCTTTGGCACAACTACTAGAAAGTCAGAGTGAGAGAGAGTGAGTCGTTGTAGTGCTTCTCTACTTTGGCCAGAAGCTACATACACGTTAGGTATACGTAATTGCATGATGAAACGGATGGCTCTACAAAGCAGAGAGTGAGCCTCTCTCTTTTTGAGATTCTGTTTCTTTGAGTTGCACCATAAGGGATCAAAGACAACGAACGACGCCATGACTTTTGTACCACACTCTACAGCATGGGCAACATATATATCCTTCTCTTGGACTCTGCCGACGTTATATGAAATCCGTTTGCTCCAATTAAACGTAGGTGTTTTACTGACGAGAGCTTGCTGTTTCTGCTTTTTATCAGACTGCTTTTGTTTCTGGAGCTTGAAAGATAATGGACGGGCTTGAATTTTCTCACTTGTATCTTGATGGTTGGCTGAGTTGGTTATGTCAAAATTACGAGTTTTTGTGTAAGTCTGATTCGTTCTGAATAGATATGAGTTACTCATGTTTTGGTCGGCATTATGGATTCTCTGATTTATTGTATCTCATTATTCGTGAATTTCAGTCATAAACGTGGTATCTCACATGGTTTTCCCTGAAATATCGTACTTACAACTTTCCACGCTCTTGATATCACGATATCCGTGTCAGGAATTCTTTGGTCATTTACAATCTGATTCTTTGATACACCGTCGAGTAATCATAACGAATGGGATACTTGATCTCCTTTTCTTGAGATTTTGTCTTCTTGGGTCCAGTCTGGGACTCCAAAAATTTTTTCTTGCTACGCAGCATAGCCAATTCGTTTGACGTTTTTGGAATTTCTGGTACATCGTAATTGTAGGGTGCAATTTCAAAAACAGGCTCCATCAAATATTTGCTGGTGGGTTCATCTTTGGACGAATTGCACTCTCTTTCGAGTTTTTTCGCTATGAAGCGATTTGCTATTATGAAGGATGCTATGAATACCTTGAAAGAGTAAATTAGAGTACATGGAATGAATATCGTGAGATGGTGGGGATAATTCAGTTGGAATTTGAATTGGAGATATATTCCAGGTGTAAGTACGATAGTTTGATGCGTTGGCTCAAAATTATAATGCTCCCACGAAATGTAAACATGTAGCAGAAAGATGTGATCAAATGGTGGAATGTAAACAGAGTAGGCCTAACCTCCTGTACAATGATTTTTCATATCTAGTCGACTCACCTTTGCTCGGTGGGAGACTATATACTTTCGTTTGCATATACTTTTCATCATTGTGCTGCTTGGATTTATCAGTAGTACTAGTCAATTTATGGTCAGACATTCGAAAAAAATTATCACATGTGGTTCATAACTAAAAATTTTGACCTCTGGAATCAATCCCAGATAACGTAATGGACTACCTCGTGGATGCTCTTATTTTGATACCAACTTCAGTACACACTTACACACTCCTAATAGTATATTATGTGACGAGTGCGCAGCACGAGTCGCAAACGACATTTTCTAGCTGTGCTGCGTCGGAAGCGCGACTTTAGACGAGTCCTCGCGTAGCGAGGACGAGTCGAAAATCGCGCTTCCGACGTAGACAGCTAGAAAATTTTGTACTAACTTTTCGCATTCATCAAAAAGCACCAAGCTGGAGAATCAAAACAAGGATATTTATCCATTTTCTATCGATCAGTCCACTCAGGTTCTAATATCTCACGCAGTAGGAGTGAAGAAGTCTACATAATTAGTCCATGACTCACAAGGTTCACCATCTTTTTTGGCTGATGAAATATGAGTTGACCGAAATAGGTCACCAATACGAATGATTTAGGATGGATTTTTATTGTTCCTCCAATACCAACTGTCCAGGATACTAAAAAAGTCTGATTCTAGATGAACTGGCAT
Organism: Eretmocerus hayati; assembly: GCA_029851415.1. Classification (NCBI taxonomy): domain Eukaryota; kingdom Metazoa; phylum Arthropoda; class Insecta; order Hymenoptera; family Aphelinidae; genus Eretmocerus; species Eretmocerus hayati. The sequence continues at coordinate 12,036,324 of CM056741.1, forward strand.
GATCATCTTATCGATAAATATTCCAAGAAACACTCCGAAATTTTCTAGAGAAACTTTAATTCTGTAGAGCCTTTGCTTTTAGAATAAAAAAGTTACGGAAATATCTCGACCCCCTATGGTTTTGAGATTAATCACCATCCTGTCTTCGAGATATTTCAAGCTTTCGATATCGAGTAGTCATTCTGAATTTCCCACGTTAGTTTTGCCGTGAGTGATTTAATTCTTAATTACTAACGGAGTAGACTTTTGGCGCACTCAAAGTTTCTATTGCGTCTGAAACGTTAAAATTTCCGTTTCGTTACTCAGAACTGGGACATAAATTCGTATTCTCACGTGGCTCTCATAGATTCAACCTCTGCAAAATTTCGGGACAATTCTTTGTTCAGTTGTGGATGAATTAGGTGACAAAATTTTATCATCGGTAGAAGTGAAAATGTCGATTTTTGAGAATATTTACCCGAGTTGAGCTACAATTTTTTATACTAAGTCTATTTGTTTTCTAAAAATCATTCTAAAAGTGGAATTCGCAACTTCTCACATGATTTTTCAATGAACTGTGAAGAAACTACTCGTCAGCATAATCTCAAAAACTGACTTCAATTAAGAATTTTTCAGGAAAATACACGAGCTTTCTGCCAATTGAAAAATAACTAAACGGTATCTCAAATAGTTGAGCTTCAAGAAATTGATTCTCTTATGCCACAAGCTGCACTAGTTTTTGAAGTTTTAATGAATTTGATATGATGTGCCAAAAGTCTGCCATCACCCATGGAATATCCAGAAATATGAAGACTAGAAAGAAAAAACCCTGTTTAGATTTTGCATGTGATATAATACAGACTCAAAATACATGATACACGGATACCATCACGAGAACTGTGATCACTGCGACGTCCTTGGGCTGACGACAACTGTCTGAAGAGAATTTGGAAGATCAAAAAAACTGCTATCATCTCATGTAGATACTTTGACAATTTTTTCAATCTAACTCCATGGTTCTGATTGACTTCAAAAATTGAAGAATAACCCATCTTAGTCAAACATTGACCATCCATCGAGAGACCATATTCTCCACACCCGAGTTACGAGCGATTAGGTGGGAAGAAATTCGTCCGTAGTGGGAATTGCGAAAATATGAAGAAATGTATAACCCACAATTTTGTCGTAAGACCTTTGAATTTTCACAAGATATGAATCGAGTTTGTTTTAGAATGTACCCAAATCCACCCCAGACTGCTTGAAGGAGAAACATCTCATACCTCTACATCACCAGTACCCTCAACCCGCACAAACTTCTCTTTCTTTGATGGCCCATGAGTTAAGTGTAAAAGATCGTAAAACAATAATCTTCAAAAAAATCATTTCAAGGGTCATAGGAAGCTACAAGATTTCTTTATTCGATTTCATACCATTTGATTTTACATCAACAAGTACTTGGTAGTACACTAAGTACTTTGCAAAGGTGCTTATAGCTCCTGTGTGGAAGCTAGTTCCCTATAGTGGAGACGAGAATTCTATCTCCGACACTCTTTTTCTTATTAAGGCCGAGTGTGCGGAAATTAAAATGTACATCCCCATTGGACCGAAAGAAAATTTAAGGTGGACTCCGAACCAACGATCCTACAAGCACTTTTGCGCTATCGTGGTTTCCAGAGGAATGTTTACAATTGGCTTCAGATGGAAAATTTTCCATTTTTTGAAACTAACTGGAACCATGGATTTTGGGTTGAGACAATTTTCAAAGAATGTACATAAAATGATAGCATATTTTTTCATCTTTCAAATGCTTCGTAGGAAGACCCAAGAGCGTCGAAGTTATCACTGTATTCGTGAAGGTATCCGTGTTCCATCTATTTCGACGGGTACTGTATTTATCCATAAATAAAAAACAAGACAATATCTACATCCAATCTCTCAATAAACATCGTAAAAACATTTGAGGGCTCAAAATTCTACTGTGCTGAAACCCTGTGCCGAGAGCCGCAAAACTTCCTCTCAAAATGATGAAAAATGTTCTCTCCCGCATAGTATAGTACATACACAGCACCACCTGGATGGAAAAAATTGCCGATCGGTTTTTCCGTCACACAAAAAAGGGCATGAAACTCTGGGTATGAAACTGCAGTGCGCAGCGAGTCGGAGGGTGGGAAAAATAATTCCATCGAATGAAAGGTCTGGCCGTATTCGATTCCGGATTCGAATGAAAAGTATTGCCATTACGATCGCGCGCAACAAAGCCCAGGACTACATTCAACCCGTAGAAATAGAGCGCGGAAAAATTGCTAAACAAAGAGGGATTCGAAAAAATGGCTTTCCACAAACCTAGTGAAAGAGTGAGTGAGAAGGAGGAAGATGGCGAGAGGTTCGACCGAGAGTAAGGGAATAATAATTACGAGGCCATTCTTCGATAGGTGACTGCGCCAAATTTCTCTATCACACAACATACAACCGCAGCAACACCACACACATACGTACACACACAGATACAAGTAATACCACAGGTATGATTATGATGGTATAGTAGTAGTAGTAGGGTGAAGTTGGTTGGGTCGGTCTCGCTCGATTGCATCGAGCGTTTTTCAATTTCACCGTGCGGCGTGTCATCGCTATCGCAGGGTTGACGAGCTCGAGCGCGCTGTTGACTCTGTCATCACGTTTCAACGCTCGTTTCGTCGCTTCGAGATGCACCTTCACATCAGGGTGGCTGCTATAGCACTGCTGCTACTGCTGATGCATCGAGGTGAATATAACCGTTCTACGCGTCCGCATGCATGTCTCGCTAGATTACAGCTCTCGTTGAGGGTGACATGGCAAGATGAGCCCAACCCATTCTATATATATATATATATATCTATCGTTGCCTTTCTCTCTCTCTCGCATCGTTCTCTATGCCAGTCCCTCATCTCATCTTCTCCTAATTTTCAGATGACGGACGAGCGAGTGAGCGGGTGAACTAGAGAGCGAGTGACTGCTGGAAACATGCGGCTTGAATATTGGAATTCAATAAGCGATATCTAGCGGAAATGTGGTCTAATTCTGTAACCGAAATGTTGCAGTATACGTAACGGTTGCGAGAGTCGTGGATTTTGGAATTGGGTTATTGATGAATTTCGAGTAATTTCGCGCGAAAGCGGACCACGAATTGCAAACATTAATCAAACTCTTTTTCAAACATTTTTAATCCATTCTATAGTCGAAAAAATGAACTTCTCACTCTCTGTGGGGTCGAAAAATTTTTTTTTGTTTCTCTGAGGAATATTTTTCTGATAGTATTTTAATGAGGAAATATCAATCTTTTTTCCAGTAAAATGGATGTAGTTCCGATTTGACGCAAGATACGACCGCGCGAAGGGTGGCATTCGAAAGGTTTTTTGAAAAATCTGTCGAAATATGCCTCGAAAATTTCCTTTTGGGATTACGAACGCCCCTTATGAGCAAAAAGTCAAAACAGAGAAAAAAATTTCGATTCCTCAAATCCCATTTTTTTAAAAATCTGAAAATCCATATTTTGATGTGAAATTGCGTGTTCTTTCATAAAAAAGTGGTCCCGGTCGATGTTTTTGGGTTCTACGCTGTTTTTTTTACGTTTTATCAATACTCCCAGTCTTTTCGGTTGAAAAATGAATTTTTCTGCGCATGCGCAGGAATTTAGACTGCTGAAACCATTTTCATTGGAAAGCCGAGGAAATTCCTTTCAAAATGACTACCTGGCGAAATCAATCCGATGTACTGGGCCCAAAGTTAGACTTTCTAAAGAATGATGACCCTTCTACTTGAGTCACGATACTGATAGGAAATTTGTGCGAGATCTGTATCTACCCCTCTTGAGGATGTTTCATCATTAATGTGATGTAACTTTGGACCAAGGGCATGAAATTGACTTTGCCAAGTAGTCATTTTGAAGGAAAGTCCCTTAACTCCTCGATGAAATTGGTTTCAGCAGGCTAAATTTCTGCGCATGCGCAGAATGATTCATTTTTCAACCGAAGAGCCTGAGAATATTGATAAAATGTGAAAAAAATGGCGTAGAATCCAAAAACACAGATCAGGACCACCTTTTTCCGAAAGAATTTTACATCGAAATCTGAATTTTCAGATTTTCAAAAGAATTGGGTTTTTGAGGAATCGAATTTTTTCTATTTTTCACCTCTTCGCTCATAGGGGGCGTCCGTGGCTTCAAAAAAATATTTTCGAAACATATTTTTTAGGTTTTTGAAAGACCTCTTGAATGCCAGTATCTGCGTGGTCGTATCTTACCTCAAGGCGGAACTGCACCCATTTTACTAAAGAAAGATTGGTATTTTTTCCTAAAAACACTATCACAAAAACATTCTCCACGGAAACAAAATGGTAGATTTCGATACAAGGGCGGGGATGTTGGTTCCCGCGGCCCGAGCCTTGGCGAGGGTCGGAATCATCACTCAGAAGCGGAAACCACCCTGCCCGAGTGTCGAATACTATTTTTTCATCGTCGGCGTGGGGAGGGAACTCAAAAGACGGCTCTTTTCCGATGAAGAAATCCGACAGACGATGAAGAAATTTTTTTGGACCCCATATGGAGTGAAAAGTTCATCTTTTGGACCATAGAATCGATTAAGAATAGTGAAAACAATCTGAGATATGTCTGCAATTCGTGGTCCGCTTTCGCGCGGAATTACTCTTTCACATTTCGAGGTTCGAGATCATCCGATTTTTGAATCAAAACATTAGAGATTCTCAGTCTTGAAGAATGGATTTTGTTAGGGCTTTGAACATTTTTAGTAGATGTTTCGCTAAAAATTTGGAATTTGAAAAAAAAATTTCCTGTGAAATATTAATCCCTGATGTTCACCTAATAGCTCGCAAGATGGAAGGATCTTTACTTCTATTTAGATTATGATTCTATTCAGAGTCATAATGGAGTACAGTTCATATTGGCTCTGAGCAACTCGGAAAAAGATCTTCTAATTACATCATTTTGTATCTTGGGAATCCGTTTGTTTTGGGAAGGTAATATTCCCACTCTTTGTATCAAAATTTCCAAAAATGTTCGCAAGAATGATTGAAATCTTCGACACGTGTAGGCTGCTAAAGGATGACGCACTTTCAATTCTCCAACACATTCCTGTGAACCAGATCATCAAGAAATACAAGCATATTGCACGAAATGGTACGAAGGCTGAGATTTATCAATAATAATTATCACGAAGAAGCAAACTAGGCGACGGGCTGGAGAATCTCGATAACACGGAATACTCACGACCGAATCACTATGAGTCTTCTCCTGTATATTATGTCTCCAAGCAAGGAATGAGCGTCTCTGGAAATTCTATTTAATTCAACATGTAAACTGTTAATTTTCATGAAATATTCTTCCTGAATTCGTGCCATACTCCCGAAATCTCTAAAAAAACCTCAACCGTCGGAAATTCAAACGAACATTGGCGCGTGAATTTTTCTGGTTTTAATGTCATCGCCATTATAACTCCTTGAGCAATGCATGAAATGCTTTATGGTCGCCGGGCTACAATCTAGCACATTGTTGATGTGCTAGATTGTAGCCCGGCGACCATAAAAAGTCATATGCACCTCGTGTCGCAATCGCGGCACTCGGGTACATAATCTACTATTGTCACTTCTTTTCTAGCAAATTATCTTATCAAACACTACCTACAACAACTACCTACTATTTCGACAGGGAAGAACGTTTCCCCGATACACTGAAAAGTATTCTCATCAATAAAACTCGAATAATTGCATAACATCATTGGATTTCCATCTCAGATATGTGCACTAAATTGTCAATTAGAAAAGCCATTATTGAGCCAGAATTGCGCTGTAACATAAAACGTTACAGCGCATTTTACGGCATTTATCACGAAATTATCAAGCAATTTTCTAACCTCGACAGTTGATCCGTGCATTCATCTGACCCCGGTAAAGTGCGAGACCACTCAGTCAAAAAATATAAATGCTGATGAGATTTTGTATATAAATGACCACAGGGCCCACAGGGCTGATTTTTTCATTCGTCGCCTTCAATATCACCAAAAAGATCTCACTCATCAAACCTACAATCCTGGCACAACCCCATTTCGTAACTTTCTCAAGCTTCCCAAGTCGACCACATTGATTTCCTCACTCTGTCGGTCAGAAAACCAATATACCGCAAGCATCCCTACTCCCCAAACAGAATTGTGGTCACAGAACCATCACGAGTTGTACCGTAATTTCATTCAGACCTACTTTGCAACAATTCCACTGAGCGACGACACACCGTTCGTCCCGTCCCTCATTTCCCTAAATTGTTGTCGCAATTCTCGGTAATATTACCTCAAATTTGAAATTCGGAATACAAATTCTCAAATACAACCTCGATCGAGCAATTATCACGTTTTGCAATCAATATTCATATCCGGAGATGATGGAAGTACTCACGCCCACCGCGGGCAATATTTGTTTGATGAATGCGCGCATTTAATCCAACCGCGACATGATTTTACGATATACCCACTCTGTTTGAGAAAGGATTGAGCTGATGGCGTGTGGAACACGTGCGGCGGTAGTAATCGACGCGATAAAATGCTGATAATTGCATTCACTGGCGATCGTTACACCCTATTGGAGTCTCCGGAGCATAATTTGTGTGTGTGTGTGTGTGTGTGTGTGTGTGTGTGTGTGTGTGTGTGTGTGTGTGTGTGTGTGTGTGTGTGCACGCGCGTGTGCTGTACTCTGTAGGCATTTCGTACGATTCGCGGAGTTTCGAGATGGAATTGGGTCATACAATGTGGAAGATTTAACATGTGCTGAGTGTGACATTCTATTTGCTTTCAAAGTTGGGTAAGCAGGGAAGCGCTGTTGGAGATTTGGTTAGTTGAGTTTGGTTATCAAAAAATTATTTTGTGAGATAATTTCGTGAGATGATTGCCTTCAATGGTGCAATTCAGCATCGTGTGATAGTCTGATGACCGTTGAAGAGAGATTATCTCTTTTCGAGATGTTGAAGGTAGGGCGAAATCATTGAGGAAAAATACCGGTTGATTCGTAGAAAACACAACTCATGCTGCGGACTGATTCCAACACTTGAACATCGCTATAGATTGGATCTAATCTTCAGATCAGAAGAAGTGAGTGAATTCGAAAATTTTCGATGAAATTTCTGAATGATTGCAATACGCGGAGCTGATTAGTGTTGTGATTGAGATATCAATGATACCGTATTGGATGTTTTCATGCATTGGAAAAAGCATCAGTTAGAGATCTTCCCACCACAAAATCATCTAGCATTGAGAATTCCGCTCAGCTTTCAACATAATTCTTTATCGTATGCAAATTGAAGAATCATCACTCCTCGAGATCCCACTCAAATATCATAGTCCAAGTTACCGTTATTTTGAAAGATTTTCTGAGGTATTCGGGTCGGATAGTGCGTGCCAGCAATATACGACGATGAAACGAATGTCAAGATAATTTTGCGATAGCAGATTACAAACCCCACTTCTCCTGACAATGAATCATGAATCTCCAATCAAGTTCCGAAAACTCAAGATATTAGGCACAGTAGTGCCGATAGATACAAGATAATCTATCCATCAGATTAGAGAAGATACTGTCAACCGGGGTAACTTTGGAACAAAAATTGCATTTTTTTCCTTAAACCTCGCGAAACTTGTACGTCTTATATCAGAAGTGGATTGTATCTGTGGTTAATCGAAAGAATACAATTTCAGCTTTTGATCGCGGTGCTTGTGAGTTCTAGTTGGACATATCTGGTTGGAGCAAAGAGCGCTGAAAGTCGTATTCCAAAGTTAGACGCGGACTGGGGTAACTGTAGAACAGAAATTGTTATCATTATTTATTCGTCAAAAAATTCATAAACTAGGTCACTTAGTCGATATTCACCATCAATAGTCGAAAACTGACTGTCTTAACTTTCCATTGACCTATTATAAAAGTCCATTTGGTTCAATTTAAGTCCTATAATCGAGCATAGACACCTCCAGCATACCTCACTGTCTTCGCTACGGCTAGATCCCGAAGAGGAAAATACCTCCATAGTCGGTATCTCACAAATACTGCCATAACTCGGCTTCGGTGGGTCGAATAGAGACATTCTTTGGCTCATTTTGAAGCTCTCACCAACGACTACTCAAGTATGTAGAATTCGAAAATGATATAGATCTTGGGAGATAATTGAGAGGAGATGAACAAGTGTTCCAAAGTTACCCCGGTTTCTAAAAAAAATACATACTTGTTTGTTTTTACTCTTCAAAATTGAAATTCCGTAAAAATACTCCAATGTAAGAATGGTTTCGTCTAGGCATGCGTACAGACAAGTAAAATCTAGCTCAGCTACCTTGGAGTCGTCTTGCGAAAGTCGGAACCACACTCATTTTCCCGAGAGATCGTTTTCTGTATTATAACGTACTTTTGAAGAAGTCAGGTTATAAACGAATTAAAAGCTGTTGAAGGCCTTCGCACCGGTGGGAAACATTGTTTAAGCGTGCCCCAAGTAGGAGAAATCGGTATCAAAGTCTCAGGATCATCTGCCTAGCCAAACGTGCGTGATAACCACTCTTTCATGGGTTGTTCCAAAGTTACCCCCCTTGTTTCAAGGTTACCCCGGTTGACGGTAAATTTAACCATGATTCTTTTCAGAGGCATTTGCAGCATAAGGAGAAAATATCATTATTCTATGACAACTGTTCAGCTTGATCATTCTAACTGCACAGTCCGAGTAAAATGCGGGCGATTAATTTGAGCTTGTGGCACCGTCGTCGTTGTCTGAAGGGCACGTGAAAAGTCTCAGTAGTATTGCTTTGAGGAATATTCTCCATGTAGTTCTTGTGAGTTACAAGGGTTCTCAAATTGATCTTTACCGCTCCAGCGGTAATAAAACACTTGGGTATACTAAAATCTCTTCAATGAGATTGGTCCAATACAACTAAAGTTGAGCTTTTTGCATTTAAGACATGAGTAGATTCCTCTGAACTTCGACGATGATAACACCAATGCTAGCCCTAATGCGGATATCCGAAACCACCGAAAACCGAGCCAACTGCAAGCCATCATCCTGAAGATAACCGTGAGCTGACTGTGGTATGCCCCTGAGAATACTGTCAAGACTTCATACCATACAGAACTCCCCAGGCGACAAACATCTCTCAGTACTAGTGATGATCGATGCTGATGGTCCATGGGTAGTGTCCCGTCATCGTATTCGGTCCGACCTTCATCACCATTGTGCCGCTCGACTAGCTCGCCTAAATCGCCCATAAACCTGCACAAGAGGGAACGCACTGTCGAGAGTATACATCTACAGTGTAGCCCTAATGTAATACTCCGACTTGTATCAACGGCCGAAGAGCTCAAGAGCCAACTTACCCCGGCTACTGCACAAGATGGTTGCAACTTCTGCTACTACCACTGCCGCTGCTGGAATTATTGCTCTACGCGGAACCTTATCGTGATCCTTCGGCCTTGAATCAGCCCCAAAGAGCTATCAGCCAGTCTTTGAGTGAAAACGCTAGCGTCTGGAAATTCACGAGGCTGAGTCTGTTACTATCTTAAGAACCCTACTTGCTACTAAAATTCGCGTTACCCACTCTATATAAACTATCGATTGATTGGATTTGCGAGGCTTTATGTGGGGTTCCAGCAGGTGGTAACTAGCTTATGGAAACTTGTAAATGCAGTATGGAGTGTCTCATGGAATACAACTTCCCCATGATAATTCCTCTGCATAATATTCATGAAGAATCAAGATTTTATTGGAATATTTCTACTCGAGATTGAGCGACGGAGTTGGACCCAAGAGTCCAAATGTTCGTCTCAATCAATCCCAATCGCTCGTGTTTGTATCATCATCAACCGGTGTGAATTTTATCATCTCTACTCATTTTATCTTCGTATATGGGGATGATTATGTTCAATTGATCTCGTAAGTCAAAAGAATGGCCAATCAACCCTATTCGATGTGTCAGCCCTGACTTTGACGCCACCATCTAGATAGCTCGCGAACTTTCTGACTGCCAACATCTAAAATTCAATGTTAGGCACGGAGCCGGAATCTAGTAGCCGCCTCCAAGTATTCTGTTGCATGCTATAGTTTCGTGTCATATTTTGGTAACGCATTTTCGCTCGCTCAGAATGTGAATGCGTCGGAATTTTCAATAATCACTCGCAGGGACATCCGTACTTCTGACCCTCTCGCAAACTCTTCAGATGCCACATTGTATTCATAAAATACGCAATCTGCTCCTTGCTGGCGACTGCATCATGTATGTGATTACTGCTATTTGAAAAGGAGAAATCATATCGTGAGAGGAGTGCAAAGTTATCTTGGCTATGAGAAATGAGCGGAATGACCCATAACTTCAACAAAAAATGAAATAATCAGTCTCACTGGGTGAGGTTGAAGTTTTTTACCATATTGTCTCAATTCATCAGCTCTTCAACCTTAGCAGAAATGTCCAGTTGTATTGTTGTGTGGATTAGGATAGGTGTGATAAGAATGTGCCATGATTGCTATAGGTATCAAATATGAGCTAGGAGGCTTGCTAACCAGACACCTGCTTCACTCTCATCAGTTTAGTACTGAAGCGGTTCAAAATATCCATGGAAAGAGTTTCCGGCCTCCTCAACTGTCAAGGAAAGCATTTCTTTAGTATTTTCCAGCAAAATTAAAGCACACGAGTTTCACCCTCATCAAACTCCATCTAGAATGTGAAACTAATTTCCGATAGTTCCAATTGAGAATCTCTCATTAGTGGAAACCATATCTTTATGATTATGAGGCATATTTTATGATCACGCAGTGCATGTACATACACTCAGAAAATTCATTCATTTAGAGAGATTCTATAATGCGTATGTATCATAGACTCTTCGTCAAGTCATTGATTTCTCGTATACTGACGTGGTTGAGAATTTGTCTGGTTCGATGCTATTTTTGAGAATAATGCTGAGTAACATCACTCCTGGTGGCGCTGAAACTAAGAAAATTAGTTTCAGCGCCACCAGGAGTGATGTTTTTGATGTTTCAAGTAACAATATATTGATTTTTACGATGAATATTGGAATTTGAAATGCAGTTTTCACCCAGAACAATATGGATTTTCATAAATATGCACAATCTTCTCGCTTCAAACGTCATCGTACCCCAATTCTGGTCGCAAAATTTGAAAAAACAGACTCTCCTTCATCGAAAATATAAAGTGTTATGCCCATAACTTTTGAATAATTTCATTTTTTTTTGAATCTTAAAAAGTGTGCATAACTTTTTCATTCAAAATTTCAATATTTCAAGTTCGCAAATGTGTGTATGGGTTATGAGCCATTGGAGCAAGATACATGAATAGATATATCTCTATATAGTCAAGTAAAGTATTCGAATGGTGCCGTGTGCACCGCATACCTGGGTTACGGGCCCTTCAAGCTACTCCACATACAAAGTCACGCGCTCGACTTGTACGTAGAAGGCCATAAGTCGAATAGATTTTGCAATTATCGCCGTACCCTAATACCGCGTAACGTATCATTATAAGTCACACCAAAGGGCTATGATGCCCCTTGTTCCAGCTTTATGAATGTACACAGTGCATATTTTGGACGTGACATTTGAGTCGAGTAACATGGCATTTGAAGCATTCTGCATTTAGATATAATAATTTTAAAAAATGTATCTACACACGTCAAGTAGCAAACACGTGATGATATGTTATCATCATAATATATATACGAGGCGCACTTTCGACAACACACAGTCCTTCACCCAACGTCACGCAAGAGTCACGACCGTCGCGCTAGGAGTCTACCGTTTTACTCGGTGCGGCCGGAGGCCCTGCTCCGAGCCCGCACCAACGATATCAGGGTTTGAAGTCGGTATCCGATAACTAGTGTGTGTATGCATGTCTGAGTGTCCGCGCATCCAAATGTACATAGCCGAGGCCACATCATTCACAGAAATACCAAGGTGTCAAGGAAGTATTTTACCCTCTCATCACCCCCTATCCCCACCATCGATCCCGTCTCTCGAACGCGCGCATATCAAATGAATGACATTTTTAGAAGCAATTTAATGCTCGGAGTTGAGATTCAAAGGGATGAGGAGGTTTTACTGACGATAAAATAGTGTCCCCACAACGCTTTTAGGCTTCGGTCGATTTCTCGGGCCCCAGAGTCGTCACAAGAAATTTACTGAGCCCTAGAAGTCAAGGACTCGTTGCTTTACACGTTCGCTGCGGCGGGACACACCCGTGGGTCTCGGAGTCCCGGCCGTACTTCTTTGCGTGCAGCGGGACCCACGGGTGGGTATCGCGTTTTATAAGGTTCTGGTGTGCAGCCATTGTGCAGACATGTCCAATCGCTTATGTAGCAGTTTTTTTATCGTTGAGTATGACACTAACAACATATGTTGTAGCCAGTTACGGTATAGAGCTTGATTTTGATGAGCTAGAGCAGAATTCCCGTTTTGATCTCAATTCTCGTTAGAAACACGAAATTGAGGATAGATGGATGCATAACTCCACTTGCACTCCAAATTTTTCAACGTAACTTAGCTCATTTTGAATTTGTAACTTTTGAAGCTTACTTCAAAATTTACAAGTTAAGCTCAAATGCGCATGATTTGAGCGACTCCATGCTGAATTATCACAGGTTTGCGTGATTAAAGATAACTATCCGTGTTCGTAAACATGCTATGTATCTTCCACCTCATACTCATGAACTAATGTAATGAAGAGAATAGAAGAGTGATACACGCACAGAATTTTTCGATAAAAATTACCAGACTAGTTAAGGAAAAATTACCCTACATGACGGCAATCGTGGGACGCGCCACCTAGGAGCGCCAGTTTTTACGGGCATGTAGGGTAATTTTTCCCTGTACCAAGGAGATGGTTTCTGTCATGCCATTTAGTAGTGATGTTGCTCTGATCAATATCAATATCACCAGGAGTAAGAATGAAGATGATTCAGCAAGTCTCAAATGGTTTCATCAGTTTGTATGCTTCGACCTCGGAATCGAAATCCAGGCATCTTCGTCAGAACGAGTCAAATAATGTACTTCTACACTAAAATGTTTGTGAGGTTAGGTGAGATGTCGAGTTCCGGGGCTCGCGGCGCGCGCAGGCGCACCCAGCTCTTTCTTTCTGGTACGGTAAAAATTACCCTACAAGTGCCCGCAAAATTCACCCAAATTCACCGCACTTTTTCAGCAAATTCGATATAACTTTTGACCTGAAATAAAATTTACCTTACAGATAGGTAATTTTTCTCGACACTCATCCATAATAAGTAGTCTGAAATGTCGGACGTCCCATGATTACCCTAACTGTGCCCGTAATTTTTATCGAAAAATTCTGTGCGTGTAGTCAAGTGGGTACCCAGTGGTTTTTTGACTTGAATGAAGTCACAAAAGGAGTAAGTGTTCATGATAAAACATCTTCTTACCACCCCTTACTAGAAAACCAGAAATATGATTGGGAACCAACAGTCGAAATCATGATTAGGGGAGCTCTTGTCGATGCGGGCATATGTATAAGAAGCATGTCAGTGATAGTACACGATGTTCCTGAAGCGCTCGAAAGTTTCCCAAAAATGACGAAAAAACTGGATACGCTATCAGCTTCCTCTTGTTTTCCCTTTTAAAAATCCGTTCCGACCGAAATCGGATCCGATCCGACAGTGAAATGCGAGTAGAAAATGTGAAAACTCCATATGATCACGTGTATTTTGGTTGGCCTTGATAACGACTCGACAGGCGAAGATATAGCCAGTTGCTGATTCAACGTTCCTGGGCGGGTTACAGGAGGAGAAACATGGATTCTCATAGGAAATTTCCCGTAGAATTAGCTGGTTGAACTCATTTTGTGATATCTAGAATCGTATTTGAGATGCGGAGGAGATGGCGCGAGAACTGTCAGTAGAACTCGATCTGGCAGCAACGCTTGGGCTCATGAGTGCATTCGGCAACAGGGTGTGGAGGTCTAAATAACGGGCTGATTCATTAATTCTTGACGTATATCTCCATGTAGAATCCAAATTTGAGGTCTGTTTCAATCCTACTTGCTAGGTTACCATTTGAACTGCGGAAACTTCCACAATTTCCCAAGAACCATCACGATTTCGCAGAACAAAAGTTGGAGAAGTAGGCTTGAGGTACAATCTAGGTACGTTTTCAGATTATTTCACCTTTGTAATCATATTCAGCAGACTAAGCAAACTCGCACGAACTCTGCGGAGATGTCCTGTCTCATAGCGAAAGAATACCTCCTTGATTGATAAACTGGAAAACTTGGCTGAGAATCGGAAAAGTGATGGATCTTGGGGAATCGAGGTAGTTTTCCGCAATTTCAATACAGTGGAACTTCGATATAACGAACTTCAAGGGACCCGCCTCCGCCTTCGTTATATCGAGGTTTCGTTATATCGAAGTTTTGTTCCAGAACCTCATGTGCAAGCCCTTCTGTGTACAATTTGAGCAAGGAATGGGCTATCTTGGAATATTCGTTTTACATAGAGACCAATGCAGCAGGATTACGCTTTTGCCATTGAAAAAAATCTTCAATTTCCCAAATTAGTAGGTCAAATAATATATTCCGACGCTCGAGAGTTTGTTTGCCCCTGAAAAGGGCCATTTTTGGCTCTGGACAGGGTCGTATGCGTGGGTACGGGCTCAATTCTTGTTAGAATTCTGAGAGACGACTTGTTGTCCTTTGATGTTCATTTTTCTTTTCTCTGCTCAGTGAAGGTTTCACAATCTTAGAAAAAATACCGGGTTGATATCCTCAAAAAAGATTCGAGCGGTGGTCTCGAACCTCGAAATTCGATCGGTCATCAGTGAGCCTCTCATTAGCTTTTGATTCACTGAAGTTTTTGAGGATTTTGTTGACTCATAAGTCACTGGGCACACCATGAATATGATTTTCTACTCTGTGACCGTCATAAATTTGTCTCAGAGACCAGTTCACACTTGATCTCTTACCGAAATTTTACTTTATCTTCCGGACAAAACTTCGTTATAACGAAGTTCGAGTTCGTAATAACGAGGTAATTTAACACAGGCGGGGATAGGAAATTCAAGGGACCGGAGCTCTACTTCGTTATACCGAGGATTTCGTTATATCGGAGTTCGTTATATCGAAGTTCCAGTGTAGTATATAACCTAGCGAGTAGGATTGAAACAGACCTCAAATTTGGATTCTGCATGGTGATATACGTCAAGAAATAATGAATCAGCCCGTTATTCAGACCTCCATACCCTGTTGCCAAATGCACTCATAAGCCCAAGCGTTGCTGCCAGGCCGAGTTCCACTGACAGTTCTCGCGCCACTTCCTCCGCATTTCAAATACGATTCTAGATACCAAAAAATGAGTTCGACCAGCTAATTCTACGGGGAATTTTCAATGAGAATCCATGTTTCTTCTCTTGTAACCCGCCCAGAAACGTTGAATGCGCAACTGGCTATATCTTCGCCCGTCGAGTCATTATCAAGGCTAACCGAAATATACGTGATCATATGGGGTTTTCACATTCTCTAGTCGCATTTTACCGACGGATCGGATCCCATTTCGGTCGAAACGGATTTTTAAACGGGAAAACGAGAGGGAATTGATAGCGTATCCAGTTTTTTTTGTCATTTTTGCAAAACTTCCGAGCGCTTCAGGAACACCGTGAGTATCGATCCAAGATCTTAGAGAATAACATGCCCGTGGGCTCGTTAATTCGGATAGACAATGAACTTCTTAATAGGCAAAGGATATCTTCAAGTATTAAAAAAAACGATACGTCGCGAGTAGGTCGTATACTCAGGACTCAAGGAAAACCAGGAGACTCTGATCGGTATAGGAGAATTTTACAAGTATATCAGAAAGTTGAAATATGGTCTCCAAAGTTATAGGAACTAGCTTTATGATTGTCTGGATTGTTATAATGAAACTGATTCGAAAGTATATTGAAAATAAGCACGATACAGTAACATACTGATGTTATAATGTATAATAGATAGTTTACCGACACAGGCGCAGTGCATGGATTTCGATCTCTGAGTTGAGTTGTACCAATAAAATGCTCAATTTTCGATTCTACGACTGCCGGACTCGATATATGGATCATCCACATCATTTTTCAATACACTAGAGAAAAAATTCTGGGACCCACCGGTGGGTCCCACAGAAATTCATAGTGAATATGTAAATAGATGTCAAACATATGACTATGCACTAGGTTTGGCTGTTTCAAATGCGAAAATGCACATTTCAACGCTCTCACAATATGGGGCGGAAACGCGATTTTTGCCTCCGCAGCGAACGTGTTAAAAGGATCCGGCTCCTCTACTTTTATTATGGGGTCGCGTGTGAGCTTAGTCAATTGACTGGATCATGACCATATGATGTCAAACGATAAACGTCTATCTCGGGCACTCGACTGCCAAACACGAGTAGGAATGAGTAGAGATGAGGCAGTTCTAATAATGTGAATTCTTGTAATTTGGCCTTTGCGAGCTGATTAATAGGCAGGTCTGCTGATTTTATATCGCTCGGTATCGGATTAATCCAATTCGAACTATGTACCTTCATTGCCCCTCTAATGCGAGGTTGCAACTTGAAGAGTTCAGATGGAAAGGAATGATTTTGAAATCAGAACATATGGAAACATTTTGATTTTACACTTGGTGTTGGTGCGTTTCGCCTTTCCTCTACAGGTCCGCCTCTTCAAGGGGACTGTAAGGATCTGTCGGGTTAATTCCCGACGACACCTAGCCTAAGTGGCTTGGTGATCAAGAATCTTGATCTTCCTTATATATGAAAGTTGCTCATGCGCAACTGTTTGCGAGGAAGGTCCTGTTAACCCACAATTTCCATATGGTTCTTGAATCTTGATATGTTTCATCTCGGTCGTTTATGGGCCGACAACCGGTGGATATTCGAATTAAATTATCTCTCGATCGATATGAACAATCGTGACTTGCTTGCTCGCAAAATTTCAAATCATGTGAATTTTTGTATTTTGGCCTTTGCGAGCTAATTAATCAGCTCTGCTATGCTATGTTTCGGATTAATCCGATATCGAGCTATGTAAAATCAGCAGATCTGCTGATTAATTAGCTCGCAAAGGCCAAATTACAAAAATTCAGATGATTTGGAATTCCACGAGCAAGCAATTCGCGATCGTTCATATCGATCGAGTGATAATTTAGTTCAAATATAAGTCAGCTCCCATCCCTGTGACCACCGTGGTACCTTGAAATCAACTCCTCTGCCCCTGACTATACACAAAAGTATGTGTTTTCGAAAGACAGAAAGGACCCCGCCTTAAATCATAGGAATTTGGATTCCGGTCAAACCTTTTGTGAGTGTACCGAAACGATAGATCTCAAAATACTGAATAAGACTCTCAATGGCCGCAAAACTCAATGCCCTCTTCGTTCTGAGTTATTTCATGTAGAAAGTACCCCTCCTTGCATAAGTGTAGTGGGGTCATGTGTCGATTTCGCGATCGAATTCGAGGCACGTGTGTGGTGTGTACTTGCACCAGAATCTTGGGCTAGTTTCGTATTCGCACATCTTTTCGCGTTGCAAGACAATGAGTGAGCTCAACATCGTGAATCTGATTGAGTGAGAAAACTTATTAGGGGCTTTCGTCTCATGCTTAAATTGAGTTCTACTAAGAGCTATCGCGCACCAATCTCTTGGGCTGGCTTTGCGATTTTGTGTTCTTCAATGTGAGAGTAAGTGCATGGCTCATCAACGACAAACTCATTAAGAATAATCTTATTGCCAAAGTCTGAAGAAAATATCAAAGAACGGGTTAGACTTTGATCTGATCCGATATGATTTAACGGTAGTTCGATCCAAATCAAATGTGTTCTTTCATCTTTCCTTTAGACTTCGGCAATTGGAATATTCTCGTTGAATTCATCGTTCACGAGCCACTTACTCTTACATTGAAAAACACAAGATCGTAGAAGCAGCCCAAGAGATTGATGCGCAATAGCTCTTGCGTCAGTCGAACTCAATTAAATGATAAAAGAAGCCCCTAGTACCTTTTCTCACTCAATCCGATGGTGCATTTGATCTCGGCAGACTCATTGTGATATTAAGCTTATTCAGTATCTCGCAACGCGAAAAGATGTGCGAGTACAAAACCAGCCCAAGATTCAGGTGCAAGCACACACGCGTGCCTCGAGCTCGAAGGAATGGACACATTTAACCCCACTACACCTATGCAATGAAGGGTACTTTCTACATATAATTACTCAAAACGAAGAGGGCATTGAGTTTTGCGGCCATGGAGACTCCCGTTCAATGTTTTGAGATCTGTCGTTTTGGTACACTCGCAAAAGGTTTGACCGAAAGCCAAATTCCTATGGTCAAGGGCGGGGTCCTTTTGAAGGGAATAGGGGTTCGATGATCCATGTAGAGGAATGGAGAAATTTTCTCAGTACATTAGCCCCATGTTCCCCTGGGCATTTTTGAACAATTATATGCATCTTCTATGCACCGGTCAAGATTTACGTTCTTTCATATGATACTGCAGCGTACTTCTCTAAAGTCTACTTCGCATGCTGTTTATTAACAATCGTTCACACGAATACACTGTGAATTCGTATCTCGGCGTGCCTAAATGGGTATTTTAGGTCATCAACTAGCATTTCGTATGCACCCAAGAAGTGAGGGCATTTGCTATGTAGTGATTTATGTGCAACAGATGGCTGAACCAGAACATCTGAAATTTGAGCTGAGGAAAGGCTAACATTTGTGGAATCCAAATGGAAATTCCAAATCCATTCAATCTCCAGACCTACTCAACTTGGCAATAAGCTGTATCAAAACCCATACTTGATCTAAAAAATTTTTTCCCAAAATTAACCTAGGAAAATCAAATTTCCAATTACCCTCTAGTATTCCATAGTCTTCTCTAATTGAAGAATTTTCATTGAAGTAACAAATTCTATCTAATTCACAAGTTCAAGAATGATTCGATACATCAAGAATCCGATAGAGCAGAAAAAGTAGTGGAGCTTCTCTGCTGAGATAATTCCGTGGAACCCCATTGGGAACCATGTGGACGTCCCCCATGAGATTCCACGGAATTATATCCAGCAGGGTTTGAATAAGTAGTTGGGTCACTTTCATTGATGGAGCGTGCCATTATAAACTGTACAAATATCTGAAAATACAAGGTAGATTAATAATCAAGGATGAAGTTTAGTCCACATCATTTTACAGAAAAAAAATCCTGCATCAGTTCGGGACTCTTTCGCGGTTCAAATCTGGAAAATGTAAGGTCTCAGATATGATTTCCTCCCATCTCGAGGATATTAACTTGAATTAGACTCCACCTAATGGAGAAACTTCAACAAAACCTGAAGAATACCAGTTTTCCCATCTGTGAACATAACCTGTGGAATAAATTCAGAGATTCTTTCCAAATGAAAAAAGATGCTTATCAAAGTGTAACAATCAGGGAAATCTCATCTTTTCTGAGCAGGGGCAGAATATGAATTCACTGGTTCATACACGGAGAAATTTTCGACATTAGGAATTGCAGCGAAGCGAGCCAGCTGCAGGACACACTTTATTTCCACCAAAAACTACAGTATCTGCATCAAATCCTGCAGATCTCGCAACAAAATTTTCGGCCCATCGCACGGGCACCAAAAATTGCTGCATGGACAGCAAAGTTCACAGACACTGAATCAAAATTTACTGCAGATACCTGCATAAACAGGTTTCCCGGTGGTGAGAAGCGTCTTCCACGAACTTTGTTGGATCCGCAGTAAAAATGCGTGCATCCTCTCCAAAAAGTCTTGTGGCTGAGAAATTGATGATGGTGTGGTGAGCTGCGCATGCGTCGCTCCCGTGCGCCGAGGCGTTGGCGATGCTGAAAAGCAGAACCCGAGTAGAAAATGCGATTCGAAAAAGATCCTGCCCGGATCCGGGACAGAGCTGAAAAGAGAATGCCCGGATCCGTCGCAAGTTTAAAGATTCCAACTCTGGCCACGGGCCGCTTCACTCGGGTATCCAAGTTTTTGAGACGAATCGAACGGTATTCGTTTCATAAATAGATAAACTAAGAGGCCTGTCATCCTGATTTTGTCCGAGATACGAATGATCAGCGAGGGAGTAACGGGAGCTGAACGCAAAAAATGAAGAAACATCGATAATTCCTCGATCCAGAACTGACATATTTCCATATGATTGTTCTTCTGGCGTTTAGTAAGCAGTCAGAATACAGTATGAGGTCGTCTAACGTCGAATGTACTCTGAATGTCCACAAGATGCCAGTAGAACAAATACATCGGAAAATGTTAGTTCTGGGTCGAGGAAATAACGATATTTTTTTCATTCTTTGCGTTTAGCTCTTCTTATTCTCGCGCCCATCCTTTGTGCCTGGAACAAAATCGGGATAACATACCTCTTAGTTCATTTACTTACAAAGAGAATCCCGTTCGATTCGTCTGAAAAGCTCAGAAACTCGAGTGAAGCGACCGGTGGCCAGAGTTGGAATTCCTAAACTATAGTACGTTGGTCGCCCGGACAGCTGATCCGGTTGGGATCCTTACTAGACGATTCTCCAGATCAAACTTTGAGCCGGGTCATTGACGCACCACAGTCGAATCAGCACTATTTGTTTCCAAACGTAGCTGAAAGCACTATGCATTACCTCGTTTATTTCGCAAATGACTCCCAAAAAGTGCAACCGTTTTCAAAAGTATTTCCATATTTTTAATTGAAAGTTATGGGAAACGATGGGGCGTGATAAGGCAGTACGGTCTCCGCGCACCGCAAACATGGACCTTGAAAATGCATCTTACGTAAAAAGTTTGATGCTTCGAAGTGTGAGACGAGTTGTCGAACACTTGTTATGTCCAACTCGTACTCCTCAATCCGTCCCTTAGCAAAAATCACAAGAGAATTGGAGAGAAGTTGGGATAACTCGGCCCTGGGCACCTTCTGATCTATGATATACGCGCATTCTTATTCCCATCTTTCTTCGATTCTTTTGCAATTTGGGCTCAACGACAAGTGGATGATTGAATTTCAATCGATCGGCTTTTGCCAGTAGCATTGTGTCAACAAATTTTGCTGACTCATGTCATAGATCGAGTTGAATAACTTCAACTCGAACTATGCACCTCCAAGCCTCATATGGTTGCGAGGTTAACTTGGAGAATTTTGATGGAAACAAGGGTGAGAAGAGACATATGGAAAATTTTTGACTTTACGCTAGATTACAGTGCGTTTCGCCATTCCTCGTCAGATCTGGCTTGTCAAGGGGACAGACGATCTGCCGAGGTTAGTCCCCGACGCACTTGGCCTAAGTGGCCGAACGTCGAGCTCTTAAACGGCTTTATATATCAAAGTCTTACATGCGCAAGCGCTTGGGAGAAAGATGATTTTAACCCGCTATTTCCATATGAAATCGACTCGACAGATTTTCAGCCTACTGCCGGATATATATCAAACTACTATTTGTACTTGATCGATACGATCAAGACAAGTGGATGAATCTAAGTTACATGATAACAAATATTTGTGCACTCGTCGTTTAGCCCAAATCGCAACAGAGTCGGAGGGAGATCGGGAATGATTTTCAGTTTGCATAATGACCGCATCACCTTAATCGAAGCAGAAGATTGCGATTTGAAAATTGTGTTCAGAAAAGGAAACTTGGTGAGGTTAACGACAATGATGTTAAACAAAATATTAGTTGTGGGGTGCCTTCATCGATCGAAGGAAATCCGTACAAGTTGCGGAAAATTATTCTTGAATCGAGTGTTATTGGTGCGTCGAACGAGTCTCTTTCACCAGGAGGCGCAACGGAAAATGATTCGGGGCTTGAAACACCACCTGTGGGAAATGTTCCAGCAGAAGAGAGTGCAAAAGCGAAGTGGTCAGCTTACGTCGAAGTTTTTGCGCAATTGTTAGCAGAATTGCGCCAAGAAAACTCTCAAGTAGGCGCAGGAAATTCTCAAGAAAAAAGTAGATCTAATATTTTGGCATTAAATATCTCAGATGATCTGAGAAAAGATGCCGAACGTTATCTCGTACCGTATAAGCAAATGGATGGACTTCTCTTAATGCTACAACCATATTCCTCAACATTTCCTGCTTGCTCAAAAACTTTGATGGACCGCCATTACCAGAGGAAACATGAAATGGAGATTCTTCTTGATGGTAGATTATCCATTTACTTTGGGATCGCTGATCACTTGAAACGAACACTTAATTCAAAATTGCACAGAACCAAGAAAATAAAACTCCAGTTCAACTTTAATGGGATGTCATCTCTCAAGTCTAGCTCAGCACAGTTATAGCCTATCTTGGGGAAAATTTATCCTGACCACAATGTGTATGAACCATTCATAACTGTTGTATACTGTGGGAATAGTAAGCCTAAATGTGTGTGTGTGAATATTCATTATTAAAGTTCATCAATGAGCTAAATTATTTGCTGTGCAACGGCATTGAAATTGATGATGACACTTGGTCAGTCGAAGTTCACGAATTCATTTGTGAAACTCCTGCTTGTGCCGTCATGAAGTGTATCAAAGGTCACACTGGTCACAGCAGTTGTGAGCATTGTACAGTTGAAGGGTGCAAATTTGAAGGCACAACTGTCTATCTTGCCGGTGAGGATGAGATGCGAACTGATAGGTTTTCCCCAATGAAATTAGATCCTGCGCATCACCATGATGAAGTATCTCCTTCGACAGGAATTTCTCATTATATTGCCATGATCAATCAATTTGTCATTCAATTCATGCACCAAGGTTCCCTAGGTGTGACGAAAAAGCTGTTGCAGGATTATTGGTTGAAGACGTCTACTAAAACCTTAACTAGAAACGATTATATTCGTGTATTTACACGACTATCAAATTAGAGTTCCCAACTCACAGAAGGATTCCAAAGAACTACCAGGTCTCTTGGTGAAGCTGCCGAATGAAAACCTACTGAGTTCAGATTCTTTCTCTTCTATGCAGGTACGTTTGTTTTGAAAGATATCTCACCTCGACTATTCTTTAACCACTTTTTACTATTTAGAAAGGGAAGAGAACGAGTTCGAGATTAGTGTAAATCCCTCAAATCATGTGGCTTATTTATGTGGAAGTAAAATTGATGTAGAGCCAGTGAATAATCTTATTGCTACTGCGCAATCCATCGAATCGGGCGGAGAAGACGAACCAGAGACTCATTCGAATTCGTCTGGTTACCAAATCCAGTCTTATGACGATTCGATTCATGTGGAGCCAGTATACAATCTCCCTGTTTCACGAAAACAGATGGAGTTGGAGGAATCCAAAATAGCTCCAACATTACAACTCCATCTGTTCACCTTGTGCAAGAGCCCGGTGATGCCTTGGCATGTCCCGCAAGCATGGAAATCACGTGTAACACGTGTAACATCCCTAGCTAGAATAATGAATTGAATCCGATTCAATCTTATTCATTTTCAATAGGAATGAATAAGTCTATGGAAAAGTTTTCTATAGTAACTAATCGGAATTTCCTCCATTCAAGATTCCAATAGTATCGAATGGGATTGAATTCTTTCAATGGTAATAATAAGGAATTCAATTCTTCCCAGTTTTTCTCAATCGGATTGGATGGTCATATCACTCCCTGATTCTATAGGAATGTATCGAAGTCTTTTCTGAAATGCAATTGCGTGAAGGAATCAATAGGTTCTCGCACCAACATAATGAGCTTACAGGAATCAATAGAATTTAACGGGATTGAAACGAAATTCTCCACTTTCCAGGATTACAAACGACGGGAAACTAAATCCATGAGTATAATAATGCTGATGATTTGACGAACCGATCCATTCACATCCAATTTCAATTGATTTTAATCGACCCTCAATTGGCATGTTTGTACATACAAGAAATCAACGGCATTAGAATGGTGACAATTTGGCCATACAATTGACTGGATTTGAATAGGAATAGCAAATTCTATATTTTTAATCGACGAATCTATAAATATTGAATCAGAGTTTCTGTAAGAGTCTCTATCCAAATCGACACGATTCTGTCAGATGAAGAACAAAGTATATCTGTGAAATTGAGCAGGATTCAGAATATCAATTGATAAATAGCTATCTATAACTACTACTGGATATGGTTACGTTCATATGGTTCACTCAACAATGTTTTGAAAATTATGGGTTCCCCATTACATTCGGTAGCGGCTATGAGGCTTAATTTTTGCAAGAAACAAATAGGTGGACCAACCCCCAGGGTCCTCAATGATCTACAATTTTTAAAATTCTATGATTATATTCAGTGTTTTGAGATCTGAAAAGATAATTTTGATACGAAGTATAGTGTATATGGTTCTCTGTTTATTGAGATTTCACGAAATGATTCTTTCATTTACAATCTTGTAGAGATACTTATCAGTGACTTATACACAAGATGAGTTTGGTATGAGTGAACAACTTCAACTCATCGCGCAACAGAATTTTTTTAATATTGTATATATATATACGTGACATTGGATCGAATCGTATATTTACCATGTCGTTGAGGATCAGAAAAATTATGAATCGATATAATCAGGACTGCTTTGACAATAATGCTGAGGCTTTTTTGGTAGAGTGAGAGCTTGCAAGATACACGAATGCCTGGATCTGAATGAACGGTTTCTCACGAGGAATATTTTATAGAGCCGGTTTTGAGAAGAGTAACTTTTGGAAGTCTTCCATCAATCGTGGAGTAACATATCTACATACAATAACAAAGGGTTGAAAAGTTTTCGCAGCGTAAAACCATAGCTTACGTTTCTCCCTCAAACAAACCGCTTGGATACAAATTTGACGCTTTTTTGAATTCATCTCTTCGTACTCACTTCCTGAATCAGAAAGCATTATCTGCACGTTCCAGAACAGATGGGACTACATTGACGTGGAATTACAATGGGGGTGAAAATGAAATGAACCCCTCATATGCATTAACAAGGACCCAGAATGAGCCTCTCGATCAAGAACCACTGACAGTGGTTCTCGATCGAGAGGCTCATTTTGGATTCTTGTAAATACATTTCGAAACGCAAAAACCAACGAACACCTTCGGAACGCGTTCTTGCATAGATTTTTTGATGAGAAATTTTTGATGAGAAATTTTGCTCATACAGGAACTCCAGATATACTGGTTTGATCAAACTAGACGTTAACAAGATTCTGTATTTTGGTTTGATCTAATAGGCACGATTTTTCTGATGCACGCATGATACTAAAAAGTTATGTTTCCGAAAAGATGTAAGGAATTCATAATCGGAGAGTGGAAGTTCAATAAAAATACTTTAAATTTCTTTTACCAAATTTTTCAACTCCATATCCAAGTATACTCCTTTGCAGCGATGACATATTGACAAAGATAACTCCTCTCAAATTTGGCTTAATAAAATAGATATTTTCTCGCGAGAGAAAAACACCGAAATGATGCCAAGCCAAATGTACACAGGAAGTTCTAAGGAGCAGATAGCCTACATGTAGAGCGAGTCAAACAAACCCCAATAGGGCTCTGGATATTTTTCCGGGAGTCTTTGCGAGTTACCGGGACATTTGACACAGAAAAAATTTTGCACGCCCGAATAATCAGTTTACAGACGCAACAACATGAACAAATCCGCCAGAGTGAATTAGGCCAGATCGGAACGATATTGGACAGCTTTTCTATCTTTCAGAAATGAAAATTTGGAGAAAAAACCCAGACCTAAGGTCGGAAAATTCATTCTCATATAATATGTTGGTTAGAAGAGGCATAGAAAATTTTTTGGAAGACACATGACTTAATTTTCAAGTCAAATTTTGAGATAAAAATTGAAAAAGCTGTCCAATTTCGCCCCGGTCTTCCCTATACATTAAAGACATTTCTAAGTTCTTTTGAGGAAGATTCGGAGGACCAATTGATTCATATAACCTCACGCCTATCGTCAGGCAAGCGACAGAATCCATGAATACCGAGATTAGTCTTACTGCTGCAGATCGATAACGCATTTGGTACAAATTTCATACTTCCAAATGCTCTGTCGTACAGTCGGCACTTGAGGAGATTTCTATTTTGAAAGTCAATTTGAAGGTCAATTTTTCGCAGCCAGGAAAGAGATTCTTGATCTGATTTCTGCGTACCGGCTCATGAGACTTGTCGTTGACTGATTTGAGAGGAGTGCTAACTTAAGAGGAGATCATAGAGTTAATCACAAGTGTGATCTTGAGTATTATGATCCGTTGTAGCAAACTCCAGCGGTGTGGAAATGAGATTCTTTGTCGGGTATGGTCTCGATTGATACTCGTGTTCTCTGCTCTCCTCAACGTTGCTTTTGTCGACGATTCAGCGTTGAGAAACGTTTGAGATTCAGAAATTCTCCCGCAGCTCTTTGCATCAAAAACTCATCTGGAAATATAAAATTCATAGAGGTTCAGCAACACGATTCAGAGCACATGGTTGTAATGTACATTTTTAAATATCAAGGATAAAATTACTATTAAACAGGAGTTATTTGATACCGGAAGTTCAATTTGTTTGCAGAGTCACCTCAAATATTTTCCTTCATTTAACTAGTTTGGAAAAGGAAATTTTCACAGCAGCTAAGAGAATCCAAAATAATGCGGAAATGTACAAAGGAGAGTACACAGCGCG
Organism: Eretmocerus hayati; assembly: GCA_029851415.1. Classification (NCBI taxonomy): domain Eukaryota; kingdom Metazoa; phylum Arthropoda; class Insecta; order Hymenoptera; family Aphelinidae; genus Eretmocerus; species Eretmocerus hayati. The sequence goes on from CM056741.1 coordinate 12,062,957, forward strand.
AGATTTTAATGTTCAAATCGACGTTCAAGAGATTGCGTCAAGTGTCCAATTGAAGCGAATAATCGAAAATTGGTTGACAAATGTATAAACTAATGCGATACTCACTGAGATTTCCTTCGCCTAGACAGGAACGCACAGTATCCTGTCGGTACAGGTCCGATAGAAAAATTCACGGTCGGGCCCCAAAGTTATCCTTTCTGAATTTGCTGCAGACACACGAAGCTTGGAGATACCGACGTAAGTATTGCAGATGTGAGATGCATGATAACCCTTGTAACTTTGACGTTGCGTACGAAGACATCCATTCTCCAGCAAATACGCCAGCATCCAAAATTAAAACGCTGCATGGAACTGAAAATGAAAAGCACCACAAAGAAAATGTCTTATCGATATTTATTCAGTGAAAGCGAGAAGTTTGAACCGTATTTTCATTTTCAGAGATTCGAGTGGGAGATGTTTTGATTTGAGGTTAAACACGTAACATACAGAAATTTAGCTCTCATCGCAAAATGAGCATCTTATTCTGCATTTCACTCGATATTTTACTTATCTGATAGAGTTGATGATCTGGCGATAGAGACTCCGGTATTCGCCTAGGAGAGGTTACTACAGCAACCAATTCATTGACGCTTATTATACCAGACCATCATGCCACGAATTTTCATATATCATATCTTCCATATTGGGATGTGACATCAAGGTCAAACATGGCGGCCGCATGCCCCGAGATTAACACGGGCTTGTTACTAGACAGCGCCATCTGCGGCGAGTCGTGAACTATTGCATGCCCCCAGAATTTAACATGGATGTCACTTCCCAATAGGTGAAGATGCAAGGATTGGAGAAAGTGGAGGAGGAGATAAAACGGTCGCCTACACCTCAGTATCAGGATTCAGAGGAGGAGTTCGATGACAAACTCGAGGAACCCAATTATTTGCGCTGGCTCACCAACATCCAGGAATTTCTTGATCACGTGTTTGTGGATAAGGTGGGTGTGGTTGAGGGAGAACGAAGGAAAGCGCCGGATATGCCATCTCTAGAATGATGTATCCTGGGATCAATAAATTGTGAATCCTCGTCAAAGTGATATACGTTTTGTTTCCATCATCATGGTCATAGATAGAAAAGAGTGCCGACCGATTCTCGCGACATAGGGAGACTGGGATCGGGGGGAGTTGTCGTGTGCTCTCGAGATACCCTTGCGGTTAACTGGTGCCGGGGAGCTGTAACTGTCACAAGATCCGAAAATCTCCCTTGCGGAGTGCCGAATGCTGTCGAAATCGACGGTAATGATTCATATGGACATATGATCCATATTCGGGTAATCTTGTGAGCCACCTGTCGGCAAGACATCGAACATAGATATCGCGAGATCTGAATTAAGCGGGTGATTTGAATTGGTAATTACATATTTCAATAATAACTTAAAATCTCCATTATTGAATATTGATGAATTTGATATTGTGATTTCTTCTTCCAGGTTGCAACGTGTCTGGATCTATTAGTATTCCCATAGAAAATCCTCATAAGGAAATCCCATAGGTTTGAATCTGGCGCCATCGCTTATGCGCAGTAGGATCAATCAGATTGGCCAATCAGGAGATAGCGATGAGTTATCGGATGTCATCAATCCATCCAATGCAACATATGTTTGTGGTTATGACAGGTGATTGTTTACATCAAGTCAACAAGCAGCTGGGTTGTAAGTGTGGTAAAATAATCATGAGTGAACTGCAGCATTGGGTGAGTACACCTGTAACATGTCTATAAAAGCATGTGTAAGCATATCATGGGTGTGAGTACTCATGGTATGATGTAAAATTGGATTGTTAGTATTTTGGTGTAGTGACCCTCTAGTAGTGATGAGCAGATCCCGCTCCCCACTCCGCCATGACTCCGCCCACCGAAAAAAGGATCTGAACGTGCACTGTTCAAAATGCTATGGAATTACGGATCGAAATATTGCCACCACAAGAAAGTTATGTTTTCCGAACTGGAAATTAATGAACAGCAAAGTTACTCGACTTCATTTAATCACGGAAGAGATGTAAATATCGTGCACGGCAAAGAGAGCTTGAAAGAGAGACTTGATTCATTAGGTTATGTCGGGTTATGGCGTCAGTCAATTGCAATACTCACTCCTAATTCCACCGAACAATCTAACGGATTCGGACAATTCGGATTCTTCAACGATATTAGTATCTCATTTTGGTGTGACAAGCAGACTGACAAATATATTAACAACAATACCTATAACCCAAGCTCCCTCGGGGGAGCCGATGAGCATGTGTGGCCTTTAAACAATATATCATAGAGATGTCCAGTGGTGTGGCGGTACATCTTTTGCCTCGTGATCCAAAGGTCGTGGGTTCAAATCACCCTTCGGCCAAATTTTTTTTTTCTGAAAACTTTTCTTATACTTCACAACACCTTTTTAATTACTCGATTAATATTGTCTGATTTTTTGAGCTTTTATCTCAATTTTATTTCAGCGGTTCTTGTAACTATTTCATAAATGTTTATGAAACAATGTTGTATTTTCGATAGGTCTGAATGATCACATTCATTTCGATTTGAAATCTTCGAGAAATCTTCAACTCCAATTGAATAAATTTTCTGTAGATTCACGAGCAGATGAGCTATAGGAATTTGAGGCCCGATAGATATTGCTTACATACGAATAACAATATTTATGGAATCATTCCACGAATACCTGAGGTGAATTTGAAATAAAAGCTCAAAAGGTCTGAGAATTAATCGAGTAATTAAAAAGGTGTTGTGAACTATAAAAAAAAGTTTTCGGAAAAAAAATTCGTCCCAAGGCTGGTTTGAATTCGCGACCTTTAGGTTACGAGGCAAAAGGTATACCATTCGGCCAATGAGCATCCCTATATGTTAAGGTTCAAAGGTCGCACATGTTCATCGGTTCCCCCAAGAGGACTTGGGTTTTAGGCATTATTGTTGTAGTGTATCATTTATCACATCATCACATCAAAATGCGATATTGCTGAAGAGTCCGGAGTGTTCCAATCCATAAAACTGTCCGGTGGAGGAGTGGGTATTGATTCTTGATACCATAACCCGACATAACCTATGAACCAAGCTCGGAGCCAATCGTCAAACTCTTCGCCGAATACGTTATCAACATATCCTTCGTGATTACACGAAGGCGAGTAAATCTGAAGATGATAAGTTATATCAACGAGAAACATTCAGACTTGCTCACGGCCGTGGAATTTTGATTCCGGACTTTGATTCAGTTTGAACTTGAGCGGATCAATCCTTCTCCCACTCTTCAACTTTAGATCCTTTTTTCGACCAATGAGAAGCGCCGCTGGAGGATCTGCTCATCACTAATAGAGGGTCACTATTTTGGTGTAGGTTGTTGGTAGTAAATTTCTGAACTAACCAATAAATTATTCTAAGTGCACGATGAAAATCTTATATGGAATGGATACTCATAGCTCATATAGTGCTGATGTCAGAAAACTAGATCTGCATGTGTTTTTACAGTGAAACATGGTGCGGCAACTATGAAGGATGGAATTTATCAGGATGAATAGGTGTGTCTCGAAAGGCGCACCAGCGCCTTGCTAGCGAGTATATGGAAGAGAAGAGCATGTGAGAAAGAGAGAGAGCGCGTGCAAGGCCACCATGCCTCATATACGCTGAATTGGGTCGTTTTAACTTCACACATTCTTTCGAACTTACTCATTTCATGTTTTTTTCGGTTCAGGGGAGTCTCAATTGCTCTGAATCCGTTATTTTGGTCCTCAATAAGGATATTGGCAAGTCATTTCGCCGCTGACAGCATTTAGTGCCAGAGTATCTTCCCCACTAATTTCTATCCTTCCCAATTTTGTTCGCGTCAAGATTTCAGCCGCGTCAAGACACTCGAAGTCGAACACAATCGATTGTTGATGTCGACCACGCAGGATGGTCGACTGCGTTTACTCTTGATTTTCTACTGACCCTACTTTTGATGCAGCCGCGTGTGTAGCTGGGTGTTGCAGACGGCGTTAACATTCCGGTCTAGCAGTGAACTCAAGGAGTGAACCTTTTGTAACTTTTTTAAGTATTTTGATTGTATTAGGTAGAGATAACGGCAGAGTTTGAATGTCAATTGATGCCAATCGTAGCACCGGCTGTACTGAGCTTGTAAAAATCAGCTCTCATTGTTGGAGGAATAAGAGCCACACATTGTTGTGGGTTTTCTTGTCTGGAGTGATATAAGAATAATTGGCCAAAATTTGTGTAATTTTCGCTGTTGTGCAGTGTCAAGAAGTGATCTTCAAAAGTATTCGGAGAATTTAGGATTTGATCTTAAGGAAATATGAGTACCATCATTAATCTACATTTTAGGAGTGATTGGCTTTTACTCACTCCAATACTTGAGGTAGACCCAACTCTGAAGTTATAAATTGTGCTTCTCAAAGAAATGTTCATGAACCAGTTCAGTCGAAGAAGAGTGCGACCAATAGAATATCTTCCGTGTTGCTTTTTGTGTCTCAATGGAAACCTGTCAATGTCTAACATGTCAAGAGGGATAGTGTCTCACATTTAGATGTTGTGAGTTAGGTCAGTCCAATTGACGACTGTCCAAGAACAGTTGTTGTGATATATAAGCACTGATCGCTGGTACTGCTCTGTTTACTATTGAATATTATACTTCCATTGCGTAATAATCTAATCCCAAGGTCGCAGCTAGACTCTTACTCATAGGGAACATGGATTCTACTTTCTTGGCGTGCCACTCACATTCTTGCCATATCTTTTGTGGATGGGTTAATTTCTGAATAGGATTAGAAACTTGTACAGGATCCAACTGTTCTATCAAGGGTATTATGGAGAAAGAAAGGCACATTTACGCTCTTGGTGGGAAGTGGTAAGTTCAAATTGAGAGAATTATTGGTTGAGAAGTCTATCACTGGAGAAACTGGATCCATACATCTATCTCGATGTATCTTGAGGATTATTTCATCAGAAATTTAGACACATATCATATAATGCTATTGAACTTCCGTTTTCTTCAGAATGAGTTCACACAGATTGCTCCAACTTCTTGATGTGTTACGAGTTACCAATGTGCTACATGGAATTTGTTCCAGTTTTTGGTTGTTGAAAAATGTTGGGCAACAGATGTAGTGTCATAATTCTATGTTTCATCAATCAGTTATTAGTTATTCACTTTGATAGGATCCTTTCTTGCTGAAGAAAGGATGAACCAACTCATGTGAGGAATTTCCACGATCTAGGAGTTCCTCGTGATCCAGAAACTATCTCTTGTAAGCACCATCACAAGTGGGGTTAGAAGTCTTTGATCAACTCAAGTCGATTTCATAAACTAATTCCAAGTCTTGCTATCAAGAATACAAAGTTGTACTTCTCCAGATTTTTCTTTGCTCATGATCAAAAAATGTTCATCTTGGAATGAAGCACACCAATGTTCATTAGGAGAATGATTTTTATGGACGAGATACATAGCAGTTTTTTGTGTTTTCCTTCATGCTATTAATTACAGCATGTTTTCCAATCGGAGAATATTCAGTCATCACCATAACCGAGTGTTGAAATCTCCCCCCCCCCCCCTTCACTCTTCCCAAAAGTTTAACTTGGTGAGTATGGCCATCCTTTCCCCCTGTCACTTCATTTGGGATCAAAAATTGAATCTCAACTCTTGAGGGTCATGAAATCAGGTGAAACATGTCGAGTAATCATCTAGCAGGATCTTAACGTGAAACGAATGGAAAGAGAACGAAAAATACTAATTTCAACTTTTGAGAGTCATGAGATCAAGGGGAGTATGTCGAGTTAGTATACTACTGTACTAGGCAGGTAAGGAAAATTGCCTTTTATATACCGGGTCCCTGCCTTTCGTCTCAACCCCGGTTGCCCCCAAGGGCGCGGGGCAGGGATACGCCTTGCCAGCGCGTGGGTTTGGGGGATGGCCAACACCGAGCTATAAGTGATTCGACAATTACCCGCTCCTCCTCCCCGACTATCGAATTTCGGGCTCAGCCCCCAGCACAAGGTCGAGACCCACCGCTCGGTGGGGGGGTTTTGAGACTCTTCTAGGCTTCCTGAGAACCCAGGGAGTCCCTCGAGATGATGGATGAGTCTTTCGGGATCGCATTGTTATCGCCCGAGGGCGATTCCGATTCGAGTCCCTCGACTCACCCACTCCCGTGGTGCCGGATGGAGATGTGCGGTCTCCTCGCTCCGGCGGGTGATGACTGGGGCCGGGAGCTGGTCAGACTCCAGGGATGAGGCGCCATGCCCCAACCCCCGTTGCGGTTTACTAGGCTGGGAAGGAATATTGGCTTTTGTATACCGGGTCCCTGCCTTTCGGCTCAACCCCGGTCGCCCCCATGGGCGCGCGGCAGGGATACGCCCTGCCAGCGCGTCGGGTTGGAGGATGACCAACACCGAGCCAGGCTCGGTGATGGCTCAGTCCTCCGCCCCGACTACCGACTTCCGGGCACGGCCCCCAGCACAAGGCCGATGCCCACCCCTCGGTGGGGGGTTTTGGGACTCTTTTAGGCTCCCTGAGAGCCCAAAAAGTCCTTTGGGATGATGGATGAGTCTTACGGGCTCGTTTTTTTATCACCCGAGGGCGATCCCAATTTGAGTCCCTAGCCTCACCCACTCCCGTGGTGCCGGATGGAGATGTGTGGTCTCCTCGCTCCGGCGGGCGGTAACTGGGTCCGGAGGGTCGTCACACCCCAGGGATGAGGCGCCATGCCCCAACCCCCCTCGCGGTTTACTAGGCAGGGAAGTTGGATTTCCGTGGCTGTATGATGATAATGCCGAGGCAAAGCCGAGGCATTGATATCACACGGTCACGGGCATCTCACTCCTCTGCCGTGTGCTGTATATATCCATCCATCCATCCATCCATCCATCCATCCACCCACCCACCTGACGATTTTACGTCAAAATCGTAGATTATGACTTTTTCCGTATTTTTGTTGACCATAACCTGTACAAAATCCTTTTTACGAGATCGCTTGTAACTCGGGTGTGAATTAAGGCAACGTTTTAAAAAAGGAATTTGAAGGCCTTGAAAAGAGCTACAACGTGATATAAGAATTTTTGCGTTAGCATGACTCGCATGTTAATGGAAGGTGATTGATTGAAAAGAGAATTTTTCCAATTTTAAGTGTCAATTAAAGACATGGAATTTTGATCAAGAAAATTTTTGGAACACATGATTTGATAGATTTTTTCTCATCTTCCAAGTGCTTTTTAGCAAATTGTTGTATACCCAAACGTGTCTGAGTGATGGCTGTTCCAGTGGAGGTATCCGTGTTCCATTTTTTCTGCAGGGTACTGTACATACCAACGTGATTTCAAGATCGGTACTCTGAACAAAGTAAGTGGAGCAGTATCTGATGGCAAAAATCTTCAAAGAAAGAATAATCGAGAAACTCGTCTCTCAAATTCGGTTTTCAAACATTCAACTGAGTGAATTTGTTATGCAAAGTACCTTGGAGTTCTATAGAGAATTCTCCTATCCCACAAATCTCAATAACTCTGGCTTAAATTACACCTTAACGCCCCACTGGAGCAGAGCACGTGACTCGACGCCTGCATCACAGCGACGGTTGAACCCTTATCAGTGGCCAAACTGCAGAGAATCACAACAAACTTCAATCCTTCACCGATGTTCGCGAACCTTTTACTGTTTGCACCATAATCAAAGGCGGGATTTGCCGGTCAACAAAGCAAACGCCAACTAAATGGAGTATGCGTTGTGGCACGAGAAGCAAATGCGGGACGTTTTGAATAACAATTTCCTACTCCGTTGACTAGCTGAACGGAATTTACAAGAGGGTTGGACGTGCTGCACTTCCCCTCAATATCCATGCAAGGATCAGTACATACATAATCTAGCCTTGGGTGAAGTTGGTACAGACTGGACACATCCGGCTGTTTCTGCTTGACCAGACAGATTCGAGAAATATTGAGATATCACAAACAGGCTCTGCATCAATATATTATAAATTGGAGTTTCTGTTTGAATCGTATGCGGATGCACGTGTGTGTGTGTGCGCGCGCGCACATGTCTCACTACCAATAGAATTCTTCATATCCCGATTAGTTTGTTCTGGAGATAGAGGACGTATTTCCCAATGAAGAGAAAATGCCCAAGAATAGAATATTCCCGATATTTTGTTAGTTTGCAAATTTCACTGTACCTCCAAGCTTGAAGGGTACGAAGTCAATTTTCTGACAGTGCCGGCCCGTAGATCCGCTTGGCATAAATTTCAGTTGGATAATTGAATTATGCAAAAGAAACCTGGGGATCCCTGTCAATGAGAGTATGGTTACTCCCGCGTCTCGCTGGACGGAGACGAGTTTTTCTCAATGGGAGCAGTCTTCTTTTGTTCCGCAGCGATGGCTTGGAGCACGGCGAGCCGAGCCAGTTTCTTTGCCTGCTGGAGTCCGTACAGGTCCCGCCGACGATCAGCCTCAGTGCGGGTGACGGCAGCCTTGCTCCGAGCGCAGCTACGGTTTTTACGGTCCATCCGTACGGGCTCGGACGGTATGGGAATCGAACGTATCAGGCCGGTCGTGGACCAGGCGCAGGGTTTGGTAAACGAATAATTCGAATGTCTTCAAGGTTCAATTGCGATTCGGTACCAGGGCGAAACACGAACACAACACAGACTCTATCGCTCATAACTTCGAGCAGCACAACGGTATAATGTCACTAAATCGTGATGATGACGTTCCTGACGGCACCAGGGTACGTCGACGTAACGGAGCAGCGTGGCCACGGAAGGGCCGAGTGTCGTGGAGAGTGCGTCGCGACGGCGTGTTGAGATCGGACTGAGATGCTGAGCTTGGTTTGCGGGGGTTTATATAGGCGGGCTAAGCCGCAAAGAGTGTGTAGCGCTAGGCAACGTTACAGCGTAAGAAAACGCTATGTGTAACGTGCGGATGCGTTGCAAGTGTACTTGAAAGTGTAACGGTAAGAGGCGTTTCCTTATGGGAAACGTCTATGCATAACGTGTCTTTGCGTTACATGTTTTTGGTGAAAGGTAACGGTAAGCGGCGTTTCCTTAGGGAAGATTCCCATAGTTAACGCTGCGTTGCGTTACATGTTTCTGTGAGTGGTAACGGTAAGTGGCGTTTCTAGGTGTGAAATTGGCGTAAGTAACGTTCCTTTGCGTTATGCGCAAAAAATGTACGTAACTGCAAGTTTCGTTTCAGATATTTGAGAAAGTGTGGGGTAACGCGCGGACGCGTTACGAAAAGTGGGTGATCGTTTATCCGTGTCGCAGAAGTAACGGAATGCTTCGTTACCTAAGAAAGTACTATATGAACTGCGTTACAAATTAGGGTAACGGGGTGCCACGTTACTAAGTCGGTAACGGGGTGCCTCGTTACGTGTCTGTTAAGTATAGAGTAACTGTACGATGCGTTAGCGCGGTGTGTGGCATGTGTGTAATGTGTGGATGAGTGGAATATAATGTGCTCGTCGATTAAAAAATAAAGATGCGCACATCAATCCGTCCGGGGATCGACGAGTGCATGGATTTTACTCTTTGTGTTCGCTTCCTCGCTGTGGTACCTTGTCGACTTGTTTATTCGACAAGATTATATGGTAATACATATTCAATGGACATATAGAATTGAGCAAGAGAATTTTGTCAGAAGAATCATAATTCACCTAGAGTCTTGTATCGGAATATATTTTCACTGATCACTTGTTCACTTTGAATTTTAACTGCACTATGCACTATTTGATATGAAGATGAATAGTATGATGCTTATCCAGGCCTGGTATCCGGTTGTTGCACAGGGAATCCTCTCCTGCGCCGAAGGTTGTAACGGTGCGTAGGCGGCGGGTATGCGAGCTTTCGCTCGATCTCTCTCCTCGCGGCTTCCGCCCGTGTTGGTCGTCCTCTTTTCCGCTTCCATCGCTGGTTGCAGAGAACTCGGGGCCTATCCTCGGTCCCGATTGGTGTAGTAATCAGAGCATCCGTCTCTGATTGGGTTGAGCATATAGTCTGCGCACGGTCCGGAATCGTGGCAGGGGCAGGAATCCGATCGACGATCTGCGACTGGTAGGCGTCCCCACGAGTAGCCGCAGGTGATGGATCCTGTTGTTCGTGTGGTTGGGGTTGCTCAGCATCTATGGCGCCGCGTGCTGCGGGAGATGCGTCCCCAGATGATGCCGCTGGAGGGGCTGCTGCAGTGTGATCTCGCTTGACTTGCGAGATATGCACTTTGATAGTTGCGTTCCCGGGACGGTCCACGGTGAACACTTGTGGTGAGTGGCAATGGATGATGTCATATGGTCCTTCCCATTTCGGGGCAAGGCCGGCGTTGAAATTGTCCACTGCCTTCGAGAGGGGGTGCGTTCTGATGAACACCCGGTCTCCTTCCGTAAACACTTCATCCGAAGGCTCCGGGTTGTTGACGTACTCGTTCTGATTTGCGACGGCCTTGGCGATGCGTGCTTCGAGGTCATCCGAACTCGAGGGACCCTGTTCTCCGGGGCGAGTGAGATTTCGTCCGAGGAGAAGCTCACTTGGAGTGAATCCGGTAGCAGCGTTATGTCTCCGGCGCATGGCAAACAGAATGTTGGGGATCTCCAGATCCCAGTTGACTTGGTTCGGTTGAGGTAGCAGAGCCAAGCGAAGGCCTTTCTTCAGTTCCTGGTTTCGGCGTTCGGTTGGGTTCGCTTGTGGATGGTATGCAGGGGTGGTCCATACGGCTGCCTTCCATTTCTCGCATAAGCGCATCCAAGTTGCACTCTTGAACTGTGGTGCGTTATCGGAAAGGATTGACCTTGGATACCCCCATCTGGGGAAGATCTCTCTCTCCAACACGTCTGCGATGACAGCCGTCGTTGACGAAGAGATGGGGGAAGCTTCTGTCCAACGGGAGAACAGATCCGTGATGACGAGGATGAACCGCTTTCCACGAGGCGTCCGGGGATAAGGGCCCATCAGGTCCAACGCGATCTTCTCCCATGGTCGTTGGGGTAAACGTGGCGTCTGGATTCCGGCATTAGTTGGTCGAGCAGCTTTTGCGAGGTTGCACTCTTCACATACTCGGACGTGTTGCCGGACGTCGTTTCGCAATCCGGGCCAATAGTTATTGCTCGCGGATCTGGCGAGTGGTCTCGGCGGTGCCGGGGTGTCCAGCAAGTAGGTCATCGTGAAAATATTTCAGGACGTCTGCGCGGGCATCCTCCGGGACGTAGATCCTCGGGTTGCTAGGATCCCGACAGAAGTGCAACAGTCCATTCCTCCTTTGCCACTCCGGTCCTTGGGGCAGCTCCGGGGCGTCGTCCTGCGCTTGACGCATGAAGTCGTCGAGACCATCACAGTCCACGCAGGCGGTCATGAGTCCGTCCAACGGTGGTGAACTTACGGGTGGTGTGAGCGCGTCGTAGTCCCGCTCGTGGTCCACAAAGCTCTCTTCGCCCGGGGCTCGGGAGAGTGCGTCAGGCAGCTCGTTTTCCCGTCCAGGTACGTGCTCCACCTTGAAGCTGAAACGGCTCAAAAACAAGGCCCATCGGGTAAGCTTACCGCGTTCCTCTTTGACGCGGTCGAGCCATTTGAGGGCCTGATTATCCGTGCGTAGAGTGAAGTGAGCGTCTTCCAGCAAATGTTTGTATTTGCGAAGAGCCCAGATGACGGCCAAGCATTCCCGTTCGTTGGAGTGATATCCTCGTTCGGTTGGGGTGAACTTGGCCGATGCGTAAGAGATCACTTGACGATCTCCTGTCGGTCCAAGTTGAAAAAGCACGGCGCCCATGCCGGCGTCGCTGGCGTCGGTCTGCAGGTACAGGGGCTTGTCCAGCTGGGGCCGATGGAGCTTCAGGGGTTCCTTGAAAGCCTCCTTGATGCGGTCCATTGCCTCTTGCGCCTCTTGAGTCCATTTCCAAGACTTGCCCTTGAGACGGTCCGGCATTGGGACAGCGACCTCGGCGAAGTTTGGAATGTATTCCCGCAGCCAGCCGCACACTCCGAGGAACTTCTGCAGGTCCTTCTTGTGTCGAGGCGGCTTTGACTCCAGAACAGCACGGATGTGCTCCGTCTTTGCTTCGTTGTGGTCATCCGTGATGACGTGGCCCAGAAAGTCCAGGCGAGTCTTTCCGAAGACGCACTTCTCGATTGCGCAGGCAAGACCATACATCTCCAGTCGTTCCAAGACTTTGGCGATGTGGACGAGATGGTCGGCCCAGTTGTGCGAGAAGATCACGATGTCGTCTTGGAAGTTCAGGCAGAATTCGCCGAGTAGCCCCAAAAGCACCTCCATTCCAATGAGTTGGTTACAGGTACGGCCGGAGTTCTTCAGCCCGAAGGCTGCCACGTTGACATCACATTTGAAGTTCTGTATCCGCACGGCGAGCGTGCAGGTGGCTCGGACGCGCATCTCGGTTCCATTGATGGCCAGCTTGGCTCCGCGTGGCTGGATCTTCTGCACGATGACTCCGTCCGGGATGCATCGTGGTGAGATGAAGTTGTCGGAGGCTGCCGAGTCGACGAGCGCTCCAATGCGCTTCTCTCCGATGAAAATCTCCAGGTTGGCGGCGTGGAGTCCGGTGGCGTCCGCAGCTGCAGCACTTATTGCGGGGCTGCAGGCTTCGAAGCGGGTTTGCCCGCATCGTTCCCCGCTTCGCGCCAGTTTCCCGAAGTCGTGGGCTTCGAGAAGTTTGGGCGCTTGGCACAGTCACGGTGCCAGTGGTAGTCGGGGCAATAGTCACATTTTGGCAGGCGCTCTCCGTTGACCTGCTTGAAGTCACGCGGCGCTTTGGGAGGCGGCGTTGAGGCAGGTGTACTGCCCTTGGGCTGGTTGTTGCTGGCTGGATAGTTCCTGCGTAGGCTGGTCTGCTTGGCCTGCTCGTCCAACTCGACTTCGGTAGCTCTCGTCAACAGCTCGCCCACAGTAGTTGGAGGGTTGCCTCGTAGGTGGCAGCGGATGGTGGCAGTGAGTGACTCCGTGATCAGGGTCACCAGCTCAGCTTCGGAGGCCTCGGGCAGCAGGCGGCGGGCCAGAAGGTTACGTTTTTCGATAAACGTACCCACGTCCTCCTTGTCTCCCTGGGCTTGCCCGAAGAGTTTCGCCTTACGGCGGAGTCGAAGCTGCGGCGAGTCGTAACGAGCTAGGATCAGCTCCGTGAAGCGGCTCCAGTCCACTGCCAGATTCTTGTAGCAGGACCACCACTTCTCAGCGTCGCCTTTGAGGGCACGCTCGGCGATTTGGACTCGGAATGCCTCCTCGGTGCCGAGTCGTCTGAAATGCTCCTCGCATTTCGTGATGAATTTAGCCGGGTCCTCGTGCTCTGCACCCGCGAAGTCCGGGGGGTTGAGGGGTGTGCCAGCCAGTTGGCGGAACATCAGCCGGAGGTCATCCATGTTGAATTCCGGAGCGGCTAGTGGCTCCGGGTCGGCTGGTACGGCGACTGGTTCTCCCGGAGCACCCTGTTGCTCCAGGGGCAACGCCTCGAGCAGAGGTGGTTGCTCCGGCGGCTGCTGTTGGGCTCCGACCTGGGGGTCGGCAGGCTCGTCCTGTGGCACGGCCGGCGATGGTCCGGTTGGAGCCAGGTCCCTCCGAGAAGTCCGTCTGTGGATGGGCAGCTGTGCTCCGTCGAGTAGGGCCTCGAGCTCCTGCTCCGAGCCAAGGGATTGTTGCCTCTGATGACGGGTCACGCGAGCGGTACGCTCGAGCGAGACGGTGCGTTGTTGTTCTGGATGGGCGCCACTGGATGTTTCAACACTTCCAGAAGTGTTCGCCACCGATTGCCGGGTCGTCCGGGATGCAGGTGGCGTCCGGGGAAGACTGCTCATGGGGTCGCAGGTCCCGACATCACCAGATGTCGACGAAGTCCAAAAAGTTCCTCGTTGGCCCCACGTTGGGCGCCAAATTGACAGTGCCGGCCCGTACATCCGCTTGGCATAAATTTCAGTTGGATAATTGAATTATGCAAAAGAAACCTGGGGATCCCTGTCAATGAGAGTATGGTTACTCCCGCGTCTCGCTGGACGGAGACGAGTTTTTCTCAATGGGAGCAGTCTTCTTTTGTTCCGCAGCGATGGCTTGGAGCACGGCGAGCCGAGCCAGTTTCTTTGCCTGCTGGAGTCCGTACAGGTCCCGCCGACGATCAGCCTCAGTGCGGGTGACGGCAGCCTTGCTCCGAGCGCAGCTACGGTTTTTACGGTCCATCCGTACGGGCTCGGACGGTATGGGAATCGAACGTATCAGGCCGGTCGTGGACCAGGCGCAGGGTTTGGTAAACGAATAATTCGAATGTCTTCAAGGTTCAATTGCGATTCGGTACCAGGGCGAAACACGAACACAACACAGACTCTATCGCTCATAACTTCGAGCAGCACAACGGTATAATGTCACTAAATCGTGATGATGACGTTCCTGACGGCACCAGGGTACGTCGACGTAACGGAGCAGCGTGGCCACGGAAGGGCCGAGTGTCGTGGAGAGTGCGTCGCGACGGCGTGTTGAGATCGGACTGAGATGCTGAGCTTGGTTTGCGGGGGTTTATATAGGCGGGCTAAGCCGCAAAGAGTGTGTAGCGCTAGGCAACGTTACAGCGTAAGAAAACGCTATGTGTAACGTGCGGATGCGTTGCAAGTGTACTTGAAAGTGTAACGGTAAGAGGCGTTTCCTTATGGGAAACGTCTATGCATAACGTGTCTTTGCGTTACATGTTTTTGGTGAAAGGTAACGGTAAGCGGCGTTTCCTTAGGGAAGATTCCCATAGTTAACGCTGCGTTGCGTTACATGTTTCTGTGAGTGGTAACGGTAAGTGGCGTTTCTAGGTGTGAAATTGGCGTAAGTAACGTTCCTTTGCGTTATGCGCAAAAAATGTACGTAACTGCAAGTTTCGTTTCAGATATTTGAGAAAGTGTGGGGTAACGCGCGGACGCGTTACGAAAAGTGGGTGATCGTTTATCCGTGTCGCAGAAGTAACGGAATGCTTCGTTACCTAAGAAAGTACTATATGAACTGCGTTACAAATTAGGGTAACGGGGTGCCACGTTACTAAGTCGGTAACGGGGTGCCTCGTTACGTGTCTGTTAAGTATAGAGTAACTGTACGATGCGTTAGCGCGGTGTGTGGCATGTGTGTAATGTGTGGATGAGTGGAATATAATGTGCTCGTCGATTAAAAAATAAAGATGCGCACATCATTTCCTTAATTCCTTTGTACAATCCCATACTTTTACTAAATTTCACTTGAAGGTTTGTTACGTAAATTCACTTGCGTTTTATCAGGATGATTAATGATTATCAAATCATATTTATCCACACAGCTATGAAATTACCAACAATATAATCACCTACTTCATGGACCTTAATGTAATTACTCATCCACCTCAATCTCAGTAATCACTTGAAACCCGCGGGTTTCAAGTGATCACTGAGTGATACGCGTCGTCAACTCATGTCATCATATTTTGCAACGAGTGATATATCTTCACTCACCCTAGTCCCCATCGATCAAACTACAACGTCATCAACGTTTAATAACTGACGACAAATCCAAGAGATTTCCTCGTTATTTGACCAGTTCACAAGACATTCGAACTAATGATCAGGAGCTCCGAGAACTCACACCACAGATTTGACGCGTCTGTTTCTCAGATGAAGAGTCGTTACAATACGTAACTCTAATACCCATGATACGATTAGAACGGCAATTTGAAAGCACAAACTAAGCGCATTTTATAGAAAACAGGTTCCTCGATTAGTTGTGAACTGGAGTAGTAAGTTTGTTAGACTGCTCCATCCAGTGTCCCAGTGAGAAAGTTTGGTTGCACTCACAAAGAATCTACGCTAACACCATAAAAACATAAAATTTTCAAGATCTTGAATGCGAGTATCTGATCTGGTTCCGTTGTTTCAAGGATAGTTAGTTCTGGTGATTGTGCTTTATTCTAGAGAATAGCACAACGCACTTGTAAGTACAAATGCCCGTACCCGCATATTTGAAAAGTCTGATCGCATAAACTACACTGAGTTACGAGATAATTTGATGTAATCCCAAGGTTCTACGATGCATTGTTTCCCCATACAATTAGAATCAAACTTTTTGATGAAAGAGACGTGTCCCGTCCTCTCGAGTTTTGTTCTGAGCGTATTCTTGAATTATGCTTCATTACAATCGATATGAGATCGTCATCAGGGAGATTCTGGACGTTCATGGCATTCTAAAGGTAGGCCGTCAAATTAGACATTTCACAAATTCGTTTAATTGTAAGTAAGTATCAAGTGGAGAAGACAAACTCAGAGCCCAATACGAAATGTGCATTCCCACGTGCCAAATACTGTTCAGTCTGAAGGATATAGGATACGCTAAACTCATCCTCTTAACTCAACCACGGTCACAAGAGCACCTTTGGCCCAAAATATTTCGCATGATAACAGAACCACGAGCACCGCAACAATTACCCAGTCATTTTCACTCCACAACAGTTTGCGAAATTCCTGCAGCCCGGTTACAAGAGTACAGCCATGGAATACCACTAGGGGCATTCCTCAAAGTTACGATTTCAAGTTGGACAACTAGGTTCATTTGAAGCTTTTGCCTCGTAAGAACCGAGGATTGCGATTGTGATCGACGCGAGTATGATTTTCTATCCTCGTGAATCCACGAGACACATATTCTCGTTCGAGATACTCTTCAACTCTTCTGAATACAAGAAGTTCTTCGTACGCAAAGAGATGAGAGAGATTGAGGAAAGAAGAAGTGCAATTGCAATGTCAACCATTCACTCGGTTTGCCTCGTCGTTATTTCGCGTCTAAATTTCTGATTAATCGGCTCCATGTCGCTCAAATCACGCGTGCGAGGGCTCATTCTGTAGCTTTTGAAATGAGGTTCCAAATGAGCCATGACACGTCAACAATTCGAAAGGACTTGATGAATTCACAATTTACTGGCTATTTTTATGTTATTTATCGGAATTTATGATAAAACTGAATTTTCATCGAGTAAATTATACCAATCAAGTTCGATACTGAAACTGGCGTGCACACGTGCTTTTGGCGTCATATATAATGAGTGAAAATCGCAGCATAAGCCATTGGATGTGTTTACTTCATTTGGTGCACACTAGAACCCGAACCCGTGGGACCCGTCGCAGTGAACGTATTAAAAAATACAAAGTTATAGCAACTCATATGTCACATAGCAAGTTTCTTGAACTGATTTCTAGCGCAGATATCAAAAGTCTGGTATTTGTCAAAGGTGTTACAGTACAGCTGATTGTGAATAATGTTTTGTGAACGTGTAAACAATGTTTTGAATTTTTGCGATCTGTTCTCCCCTTCTATTTCTTTACGTAGAATTTCCATCGACCTGATGAGGTCCACGAACCAGGTGGGCGAAACGTCATTCAAGAATAAAACTTGATAAAAAAAGTCTTTGAGGAAAATTTCCAACCATTTTCCATACCGTCCTTTAAGATCGAAAACAAGTGAAGGTCCAATTCCATATATTACTTACCTCTTACATTATTACCTCATGCATGGAAGAATGTATTCTGGAAGTTCTCTTCAGGTCCAGCTGACGAATTTCTCATGCACAATGAGATATATTTCCTTCATTCATGATTTAATCTGAGTGTCATCTTCAGAACTATGAAAAAAACTGGGGCATCAGAAACACTAGCAATTTCCAAGAAATTAGACCCATCATCAGATCGCTTTTGTATATTTCTATGACGATGACTCCTCTGGGCTATTTTGGGAATCTTATTTCAATCACAAATTCATAGGTCAAAACTTGCCAGACCGTTTGCTGTTTCACGAGACGATGTTTCCTGATGCATCCAAAAAAACCTAGAGGCCAAGAACTATATTCTCGTGCATTTGATTAGATTAGATTAGATATCAGTCTTTATCTCCAGTCGCGGAGTACTACTCCGCGACTGACCGTAGTGATCCGTACAAAAGCAAAAAGAGCATGTTTCGTTTATGGGGCAATATAAAAGGCTTATGTATTCAAAAGTTGAGAGTTGCTAGGAAATAATGAAGACTAAGCGAGAGAATGTAATTATGCAATAGAAATATAATATAATAGAATATAATAATGTAGTAAAATAATCATATAATAATAATAGTAATCAAAGCTGGCACTAGTAAGAGGCAACGAAAAAGTTCAAAAACAATGAATGAAAGATTCAAAAATTCATGGCAATTCATGGAGAACGAAGGTGTTACAATGTATGATTGAGCCATTTGCTGGATGTAAACACGGAGAAATACATTCTTTCGCCTCAGGAAATGCATGTATCTAAACTTGAGAGACTGCGACATACTCATAATCAAGATTGCTCGATCAAGGAATGGAAATTTCGCTAACTATACTCATTCAATTATCAAGTTGTATAATTGATAAGAGATTGATCATCAGGCTAATTTTTCCAGTTCTCAGATTCTCAATCAAGTTCAGCTTTCAGGTTCCCAATATCACCAAGAAGATCTTATTCGACAAACCTCCAATCCTGTACAACTCCATTTCGTAACTCCACTCAATTTTAACCAGCCAACTACATGGATTCACTCTGTGATTCAGGAAACCGATGAACCGCGAGCATTTCCCACTCCCCAAACAGAATTGTGGTCACAGAACCATCACGAGTTGTATCGTAATTTCATTCAGGACCACTTTGCAACAATCTCACTGAGCGAAGACACACTGCTTATGCCGTCTCTCATTTCCCTAAATTGTGGTCACAATTCTCGGTAATATCACCTCAAAGTCAAAATTCGAATTGCGAATTCTGTATTACAACCTCAAACGAGCCATTATCACGTTTTGCAATCAATATTCATATCCGGAGATGATGGGAGTACTAATGCCCGCCGCGGGCGATGTTTGTGTAATAGATGCACGCACTCAATCCGACCGCGACGTGATTTTACGATTTTTCCTGCTGTTGGACGTCATTGGGAGGATTCAATTGATGATGCGTAGAGCGTATGTGCTGGTAGTAATCGACGCGGTAAAATGCTGATAATTGCATTCACTTGCGATCATTACACCCGATTGGATTTTCCGGAGAAGGATCTGTGTCTGTGCTGAACTCTGTAGGCATTTCGTACGATTTGCGGAGTTTCGAGTTGAAATTGGGTCATTTGATGTGGAAGATTTAGCATGTGCTGAGTGTGACATTTGATTTGTTCTCGTGGTATGTGACGTAGGAGAGTGTTTCTGAATATTTCATGAGATGAGTTTGGTGGTAGAAAAACATGACATAATGGAATAACTGTTTCCGTTACTACATCTTGCTATACTGTAATCTCTTGATAGCTGAAAGATAAGGAAAATCTCTCCACCAACCGTCCGGAATAGTGCAAGTTTATTTAGAAAAAACTCCAGGCAATGCGTAAGAGTACATCTCATGCAGCAAATCGATGCTGACACTCCAACATGATTACAAAATGATTCTGATCGTCTCAACAAGAAAGTAAGTGACTTGAAATTCTAGAAAAAATTTTCAGAAAAACCGGGATTCAAATATCAATGATATCGTATCAGATTTTTTCTGCATGGGGAAAAATGAATCATCTTTCGGGTCATACTCGAAGGGAAAATATCAAGAGAACTCTTCAAACGCCACAAAACCATCAAGCATTGACCTTTCCGCTCAGCCCTCCAGAAAAATTGTCTAGAGTGAGTAAATTGAGTAATCTTCAACACTCCTCTAGCTTTGTCTAGAAGAATACAGTCAAATCCATACATGCAACCCCCGCGAGTCGCGATCCCGATATGATTCCCAGCCTATCGACCGATGATACTTGCGCCCAACGATATTTGTGGGGTTTTCTTATTCACGGTTCTTGAAATGCGGTGTTCCCGAAATTTGCGGTTCCCTGACTCGCTTGTCCGTGGCTCGGATCTGGATTGTCAAAATAATTTGGTTCATGAAAGATGAATCTTCGTTGATCTTCATTTGAATGTGTCTTGCCAAAACAATTTCGAGATTTGAATGTTCACAATCTCCTGGGTATGGGTATTTTCATCTTTGCACTTAGTAGGCTGATTCACTAGTTCTGTTTTTCCAGAATCTTTTTTTTTTTTTTCAATCCAAAAACTAGTATCTTTAATCCTAAAATGTTTCACTGCGTACCTGACGGAATTATTGATGTATGTATAGTCAAAATTCTAGTCATGGCACCATTCGCGGACAGAATGCCTTATCTTCCATCAAAAAATGTGATGAATAAGCTGTGAGCCTTTCAGGGCAACTGGAACTCTGAGGTTAGCTAAATTCTGGAGGGGAAGAGGCCAAAGTTACTAGAAAAAGTAATGCCCGCTCAGCAGGGATTGTACAGTAGGGTGGGCCGAAAAAGGGCTTCTTTCGAAAATCGATACGCCCTAGCGTGGAAATGTTGTGTTTGTACATATGGATGTGAAAAAATTTTGCTGGACGCTGAGAAATGAGATTTTAGGTCCCAGCAAGAGACATCGAGCTTTTATCAAAATTAACGCAGGTTTGAATGGGAATGTGCCTAATCCGGCACTTTCCTCTTCCTAACTTTGCTCACATTTCTGGCGCATCCACTCATTTTCCATCGCATTTCAGCTCATTTTAAAGCTTGTTCCAAGACATACAAAATGAGCTGAAGTACGTCCAATTTCAACTAACCCGAGCCAATCTATCTCAATTTTTCCGATTAGTGATCATTACTAAAAATCCCAAAAATAGGGCGATTCTCCCTTCAAACGTTGCTTGTATTTCTGGTGCATCTGGACATTTTTCAACGTATTTTAGCCGATTTTGAAGTTTGTTCCAAAACCTACAAATTGAGTTGAAGTACGTCCAATTTCGACTAACCCGAGCCAATCTATCTCAATTTTTCTAAAAAGTGATTAGTTTTGAAAAATCCGAAGATAAGCGACTTCCCCCCTCCCTCCTCACTCCTTTCAAAACTCGCAATGGAAAAGTTGAGATAGATTGGCTCGGGTTATTTGAAATGAGACGTACTTTAGCTCATTTTGTAGGTTTTGGAACAAGCTTTGGAATGAGCTTAAGTACGTTGAAAAATGTTCAGATGCACAAGAAATACAAGCAAAGTTTGAAGGGAGAATCGGCCTATTCTCGGGATTTTTAATAATGATCACCTTTTGGGAAAATTTAGATAGATTGGCTCGGGTTAGCCGTAATTGGACGCACTTTAACTCATTTTGTAGGTTTTGGAACAAGCTTCTAAATGAGCTAAAGTACGTTGCCAAATGCTTAGATGCGCCAGAAATGCAAGCAAAGTTAGGAAGAAAAAAGTGCCGAATGAGGCACATTCCCATATAAACCTGCGTTAATTTTGATAAAAGCTTGATGGCTCTTGCTGGGACCTAAAATCTCATTTCTCAGCGTCCAGCAAAATTTATTCACATCTATATGCACAAACACAACATTTCCACGCTAGGGGGTATCGATTTTCGAAAAAAGCCCTTCTTCGCCCCACCCTATTGTACACTGACTGAGTTCGTCGATCTCAAGAGTCAACAGTATAGCAGAGATCTTCATCCAAAGTGGTGACTGGTTTCCCCAATCGACATTGTAGAGAAGCACACGAGCTGTTCCCCAATCAAATAACACTGTCTATCGTATTATCTCGTGTTTTTCCGGTAGTGAGTCAATTCGCAGAGCTCATTACTTGAATTTTCATTCCAAAATGACATTTTGCATTTTTTGGTCACTGACGGAACTACGTGTCGATGTAACACCCTTTTTGTCATAGGCACAGAACCCTGGTATTCACGGCATTTCCTTTATCCGCACTAACCACGAATAGCGGGGATTGTCTGTACCTTATCTGAAATTCCCAAAAAAGTCAATGGTGTATAATGCGGATCATTAATGCAACAATGAAATGATTGACAGGAAAATTTTTGTAATAGCAGATTTGTTGACAGCTTACATATTGACCACGAACCTTTGATGGAATCTCAAATATTGGATATACAATATCACATTTTGATGGAACACAATCGTTGCATCAGATTGATGAAGAGGAATATACTTCGATTCTCCTCAGAGACATGGGTAACAGAAAGAGAAAGTACTATTCTGTAGTCATCATTCAGCTAAGAGTTATATTTTTTATGTAATTCCTGTGGGGCACAAGGGTTCTCTGATTCATCAACATTACCTGAAGATGCAAGTATTACACTCCAGTAGACTAAAATCTTTCCAATGAGATCGGGCCAATACAACTCGAGTTGAGTTTTTCGCAGTCAAGCCATGAGTGGATTCTCCTGAACTTCGACGATGATAACACCAATGCTAACCCTAATGCGGATATCCGAAACCACCAAAAACCGAGCCAACTGCAAGCCATCATCCTCGAGATCACCCTAACCTCAGTGTGGTATATCCCTGACAATACTGTCAAGACTTCATATCATACAGAACTCCCCAGGGGACCAAAATCTTTCCATACTCGTGATGATCGATGCTGATGGTCCAGGGGTACTGTTCCGTCATCTCATTTGGGTCGACCTTCATCACCATTGTGGCGTTCGACTAGCTCCCCTAAATCGCCCATAAACCTGCACAAGAGGAAACGCACTGCCGAGATTAGCCCTGATGCAATGCTCCGACGAGTATCAACAGCCGAGGAGCTCAAGAGGCAACTTGCGCCGGCTGCTGCACAAGTAGCATGGTTGCAACTTGTGCTACTACCACTGCCACTGCTGATATAATGGCACTACGCAAAACCTTATCGTGATCCTACGGCCTTGAATCAGCCTCAAAGAGCTATCAGCCAGTCTTTGAGTGAGAACGCTGGCTTCTGGGAGTTCGCGAAGCTTGGTTTGGTATTCTCTTGAGACTCCTAGCCATGGGAAATTCGCGTTACCCGCTTCATATTATCCTGATGGTTGATTGGATTTGGTTAGATGAGTGTGGGGGAGGAGATGATCAGTCCATCAAAGTTGCAAATATGGTTGAGTTTTTAATGAAATTTGATCACCTCGTTGGCACAATTGTGGTGCAAATACGCGAAGACTCAATACTTCATTGCACTGAAGATTCAGCGAGCGACTCGGAGCCGACGGTCCAAATGCCAGTGTCAATGGTCGAGTGATCAACGCTCTCGATGATCCTACCCTATCCATACAATTATCCGACAACATTGTTTTGAGAAAGTTTATCATTTGATCAATACTTCAAGAAGCCGTTCAGCAGCTGGATCAAATGTACGATCGTATCATGAAGATCAATACGTCGAATTGATCAGGAACCAGATATCACGCTGATGATGTAGAAATTTGGTGATGACCGTCCAATCCGAGCTCGAACTTAACAATGCACGCCGATGATATCAGTCACCTGTAGTTGTGTTATAATCAGTCAATGTGATTTATGACATGCAAGAAGGCTTGAGAACAGTAACAGGTAAGAACAATACTTACATTGAATAAAGTTGTGGTCAAATTAATAAACCCTTCCATCGCTGGATGGGTATAGACTCAAATTTCCATGCCTGATTTTCACAGTACATCAATCTGGCCTACACCATTATTACTGTAACTTTGTACAAAACTTTCACATCCTGTGATCCTGATGCAATCATACATTTCTTTGAGAATCTATTCTAATTGATATATGGTCCCATATCTGTCAGAGCAACCCTTTCCACATACAGCTTCCGATTAGAATAATACTAGGTATTCACCGCGCGCAAGCGCGCGGATCGTCTTCGCTTTCATCGGTAATTTTTTGAATGCATTATGCGAGAATATTCTGAGGTTCTGAACATATGCATCTCAGACACAATTGATATCTTATCAATGGAATTATTGTCATTCTCTCAATTCTTGAATTCACTGATAGAACATTGATTTTGCCGGAACAACGATGAGCTTCTCGTTCCCCAAATCAAATCAGAATGGTTTGTAATTGTTATTGCAATCATTACACAGTGCTTTCATGACTCTCAGATAACAAGATGGCAATTGATTTTTTCAAAACAAATCCAAAATATAATTATGACCGATTCTTCACTAAGTGCTCTCAATATTCCACGCTCTTTCAAAACGATGAACACTGTAAGGTGAATTTCATAGAATGGGAAACTCCTCAGATTCACAACTCATCTGTTGTAAGACTCCACAACATGCACATAATTTCTCATTAGACTTATTTCTCTCATTCTTACTCAGGACACGTCGACTATTTTACCGAGTGGGTGGATCAAGTTATGCATATAACTCTCACCAAAGATGGGAGGCAGATCCACGATCGGAGGGTCAGACCATGATTCAGTCATCCTGGAAAAAGGCAACCAGACATACTCGTCCGGTAGATGGCCACGTGTCGGTATAACACGCGTGGCATCGACGCTCATACGCACCATGGTGGAAAGGAGATAAGGTGTGCTCGTGCGCAGCACGAGCACTCCTGGCCAATCAGCTTTTGCGCCCGATCGGAAGCCATGTCTATTCTTTAGCCAATCAAATTCAAGCGGGAGTATTTGTGAGTTTCAAACACAACCCCGATGAATTTCAATCTTACTCCCACGTCGGGTTGTAATCGAATTTACGCGACAGCAAGGCATGTTTGACCCTAGAAATCTCAAAAAAGTTCAAACCGAACAAATTTTGGAAGCCGAGAGTTGATTATTTCCAATAAAGTAAACAGTCAAGATGGCTGCCGGTGGGCGCTGCGCAGAACGGGTCGGTGCTCGTCCTCCGGACGAGCACACCTTATCTCCTTTCCACCATGATACGCACGCTCATACGAAGAAATCCAAGATGGACGAATATGTTGTCGAAATCTTTTGGTAGTGGTCGATAGCTCTCGACTCCAAGGATATGGACATTAGATTTCACCGACGTGAACGTAGCTGCACTCCGAATTCGATGCTTTCGAGAAATTAATCGATCAATCGCACAATCGCAATTTGTGATAGGATAGGGGATTTTCTCAGCGAACATTACACCGTGAGGCGGTCTGACCAAATTCAGGCTCTACTACTTATTACATCAAACAGCTTTTGTATCTATCCAATGGTGTATCTCAGCCACATAATCAGAATATAAGTTTCTGGAAATATACTGGTGTAAGCCAAGAATCTACTCCTTGACTAAAATTTTGAATCAATGTATGCGAGACGGACTCACTATTCTCTACAATCCTGTTACTTCGGGAAAGAATACTCGATTCAGAACTTTGTACCGATTGAAGTTTTAATGAAAATTGTCGATCGCACAGGGTATTTCATTCCAACAACGATGGCAACATCGGGCTCCAATATTTAATCTCGTTCTAACTAGCTCGAAATTAAAATGTGAAAGTATTCACCGATGTAGAGGTTATAGAGAGGAAGGAAGTTGGATAGGCAGGGTGTCAACAAGGCAAAATCCATTGCCAATCACTTTCAAATCGCCTTCGGAAATCAAATCAGCCCAGAGTATGCGACGACACTGGCCGTTCACTGGTTTGAACTATCGACATAGTTTCAATATATCTGGAATGGATAGTTGGAGCAGCTGCAGACCCAATAGCCAGTCTAGTATGAAATGAATGAGGGCAAATCGATTGAAATCTGAATCCTCGCATGGGTTTCAGATTTGGCCGAGCAACCCGTGCTGTTAGTAGCCAGAGTGAGTGCCGTTTTTATCCACATCGAGGCCAATGGATTGGGATACAAATTCAACGCACTTCAAGTAATTGACATCATTGACAGCAAGCCTGATAGTTCCAGTGCAACTCAAACGCCTTTGCAATCAGTGCTTACGAGATAGGCTAGAGGAGTCGAGATAGAATCATTATAATCCTCTCACAGAGTGAAATCCTTGATCTGAAATCTCAAAAATCTGATATGGTTGAGTTGGATGTGGGAAGAAAGTAATGCATCCACAATATCTTCCTTTCAGTTTCTGAATTCTACGATCACATTAATTTGTGTATCATGCATGTGGAAAGGATTTACTTTCTCATCATCATGCACTCTACGAGTACACTTCCATAGTTCATCTTCAAATCTTTGATGAAGTATCAATATTGAATATTCGCTGTCAAGATTATCTGAATTCTGTGGCAATTCTCGACTCACCTACCCATGGATACTTTGCGAGTCCTTCCCAAGAGTCATTGCAGTGATCAAGAAGCGATTCAGAAGAATCTCATTTCTCAAAAGGATCCTCTCAATGATTTGTTGAACTACTCGTCGTCTCAACTCGACTTCCCAACGCAAGTTCTGGTCTTCCCACAGCCCATGGACCGCATCATGAACAAAAATGGATCTCAGAGATATTGGCTCAAGAAATATTCATTTTACATCGAGGAATATCATTATTCGGATGCTGGAGGAATACCACTACTTATATGAAAATTTAAGTAGTTATATTCCTTGAGCAAAACACTGAATCATTTTTGGACATTGTTCAGGATCCGAACATTAGAACAGCGAGATGCGCTCGCTCACCCCCCCCCCCCCCCCCCCCGCCCTCCCCGAAATATTTATATTGAATTGGGTTCGACCTCACCAATACATCAATAGCCGTGCGTGTGCCTTACTTCTTCTATGCAGAGCTCGCAAAGCTCCAAACAAATCAGTTTAGCCTTGACCAAGGCCCACGGCGGATCTTTTGTTTACCCCGTGCACGCGATGATCGCTCATTATATATATATCGACCAAGGATTTTTTATGTGTGCCCGCGGATTGTGAAAAAAGTGCATAAGCACGATTGAGTAATTGAACGGACCGTGAGTGACAAACCATGTAATTAGATCATAAGTTTAGTGAATAAATGCCAAATTCATGGAAGTTACACTAATCTTTATGAATATTTGAATCAAACTATCGCACGATTAATATGAACGGTCGTGACTTTCTTGCTCGCGAGGATTCCAAATTTTGTGAATTTTTGTAATTCGGCCTTCGCGAGCTGATTAATTAGCACATCTGCTGATTTTACATAGCTCGGTATCAGATCATTTCGATTCGAACCATGTACCTTCAAGGCACCTCTAATTCGAGGTTGCAACTTGAAAGGTTTTGATGGAAAGGAATAATTTGGAATGAGTAAATACGAAAAAAATTTTGATTCTACGCTTGGTGTTGGCGCGTTTCGCCTTTCCTCGACAGATCCGGCTCTTCAGGGTGACTGGAGGGATCAGTTGGGTTACTCCCCGATGACACCTAGCCTTAGTGGCTTGGTGATCGAGAATTTTGATCTTCCTTATATATGAAAGTCGCTCATCTACAACCGCTTGCGACAAAGGTCTTTTGAACCCGCAATTTCCATATGATTTTTAATATGTCTTATCCCAAAACAACACCCAGCGGAGAATCAAATTTTTTCGTATGTTTCCATTCCAAATTATTCCTTTCCATCAAAATACTCCAAGTTACAACCTCGCATTAGAGGCCATGTATAGTACCATGTACCTTGAAGGTACATGGTTCGAATCGGAGTGATCCGATATCGAGCTATGTAAAATCAGCAGATCTGCTGATTAATTAGCTCGCAAATGCCAAATTACAAAATTCACATCATTTGAATCTCTACAAATCACTGGCTGGATTGCCCGCCCCACTCAAGACTGCTCATCCTCGGATTTTAATGTCAAGGGAAGCACTTCAGCTCTCAATTATTTAAAAAATTTGTTGATAATAACTTCTGATGATCGACAGATCGATCCCCATCACAAACTAGATCTGTTTACGGATATGAATTTCAGATATTTCATTAAATTCTGGGCCTGCATAGTACCTGTTGAGTTGATTGAAACTTTTTTTAGACGAGACAACTGCCATTTTATCAATTTGGAAAGCTGTCGGTTAATAATTTGAATTTGTAAAATTTACAGATTCAAATTGTAGAATCAGCAAATAAACTGTATCAGAAAATCAACAGATTGAATCTGTTCCAGGGAACAGTTTTGCATGTACTCTTCACAGTTTGAGATTTACAGTGTAAGGTATCTCAAAATAAGCGTGCTATGCGGAGCAAATGAAGAAGCATCTGATAGCGAAAAATTCCAAAGTAATCGAGAAACTTATCTCTCCGATTCGATTTTCAAACACTCAACAGAGTGAATTTGTAATGCAAAATAGAAACACCTTGAAGTTCTATCTAGAATTCTCCCATCTCACAAATCTCGATTACTCTGGCTTGAAATACACCTCAACGCCCCACTGGAGCAAAGTGAGTGACTCCACGCCTGCATCACAGCGACGGTTGAACCCTTATCAGTGGCCCAACTGCAGAGAATCACAACAAACTTCAATCCTTCACCGATGTTCGCGAACCTTTTACTGTTTGCACCATAATCAAAGGCGGGATTTGCCGGTCAACAAAGCAAACGCCAACTAAATGGAGTATGCATTGTGGCACGAGAAGCAAATGCGGGACGTTTTGAATAACAATTTCCTACTCCGTTGACTAGCTGAACGGAATTTACAAGAGGGTTGGACGTGCTGCACTTCCCCTCAATATCCATGCAAGGATCAGTACATACATAATCTAGCCTTGGGTGAAGTTGGTACAGACTGGACACATCCGGCTGTTTCTGCTTGACCAGACAGATTCGAGAAATATTCAGATATCACTAACAGGCTGTGCTATACGCATCAATATACTGTGAACTGGATATAAACGAATTTACAATATCTTTCTCATGATTCCCTTTTCAGTGTTTTTCTTCCTTCGACTAAAAATGTCGAAACTCAAACTCGGAATCCCGTTACTCGATATAATGAATGACTCACTAAAAATAGAAATACCGTGGAAACTCTCTTTGATTCAAAAAACCTTTCACCTCGGAGTAAATGTCCGGGCTCTAAAAAAGACTTTTCTAACTCGAATTTTTGAATGAGTAGATATTGAGTTGCTTTGACATGAGCTTCAAATGTTGATAGTCTGACTGGGAGGATCTGTTCATTTCGATACGATCACATTACTCATAACTTTCAGGCGCGGGAAATGTCTTGGATAGTGTGACTCTCCAGGAGTCAAATGATGCATTGGATGAGGAAGAAGAAGGCTACATATGTCATTTTACAAAATTTTCTCTGCAACTACAAATCATAGTTCAGAAGGTTGACTTGATCCATGGACACTGAAAGTTGTGTGAATCAATTTGGAAAATCCTAGCTTGTGCGGAAAATTATTTACAACTTATCTGCCCTGTCTAGGCAATTGATGCATTGTACACAATGGATATTTGTATATCACAAATATAAGACTTGAAATAATAACAATACAACGAAGGGCATCAGATCAAGTATCGAAGCGGTAAAGCAGAACACTGAATAGCCAGAACAGCTCGCGAGAGTAAACAAACAACTCTTTGCTTACGCCAGCGTAGTAGGCTGGCCAACCATGAATTCGTCACGGACTACCCGGGTACCGCCACAATGGCTGCTGTTCGGGATTCATCTGAAGTTTCACGAAAAGTTGAGTCCAACGAAGGAATCCATCAAAATCTCCATTTCCAAAAGAAGAACGCTACAGAGCAGAATGATCGAAAAGTTGCATGATTGCGTCCCGTGGAATGTATTTCGCTGCTTGGGCAGCCTTACAGGAGCAGACGACATCAGCTACAAAGTTTGAATGAGTAGATTTTCATTTAATACACCCATATGGAATCCCAGGTGAATCGGTTCATTCGAATTCAAGATATTCTCCGAGCGGATTACGGGTGATTCTATCTAGAAAATCCAATATGGCGCAGTCCTATCGTTTCGCCTTAAATGAGACTAGCGTTTTTGCCTTACTCGCTACCGCTCGTTCGGCTTGTAGTTGTTCTTGATAAGTCATAGGCACCAGAAATGCTTCTATAGTTCAATAAGAATAGTTGTAAAATAATGATTGCTGATCAATTCAAGGTGTCTAAAAAAAGTTTTAAAATAGTTCGCAAAATTGGTATTATATCAAATTATACTGGCTAATTGTGGAGATATAACTTCAAGAAAGCAACAATGAATATTGCGGAATTGCATAGTTTCTTTTCAATTAGCTGAGCTGGTTTATCTTTGATGAATCGATTAGGCTGAAAAACTTCCGTTACATGGCGTGAATGTAAAGGGTTAATCAAAGCGATGTCAATTCAATTCATTGTGCAGTGTGCATAAGTTGACCTTTGATCTCCGGACTTGGTGCATATAAGAGCAACTACAAACTAGAACAAATTAGGCCAAACTACACCGAACTAGACCAACCTGATTGGACCAAACCAAACCGAATTAGATCGACCTAGATTGTACTAAACCTAATTGGACCGAACTAGATCGTATTAGACCATACTAGACTGAACTGGACCGAATTAGACCGGAGTAGGCCGAACAAGACTTAATCACCCCAAACTAGACCGAGCTAGACTTAATTAGACCGAACTGAACTGATATAGATCGAATTGGCCCGATCTAGACCCAACTACGCCGAGCTACATCGAAAAGGACCAAATTAGACCGACCTAGATAAAAGTAGACCGAATTGGACGTAACTACGCCGTATTTGACAATATTAGACTGAAATAGACCGAATTAGACCTTCTCTCATTGCTCGAGATTTTCAAAGTGGTGGAAGAGCAATGAGAGTTTATCACTGACACGCGGCTCAAGTGGCCGAATGTTCGATGGTCAGAACGTCCTTATATACGAAAGTTCATCTTCGTTGAGCGCTTGCGAGAGAGGTGATTTTAACCGGCTATTTCTATTTGATTTCTCACCATTTTTACTTTTGGCAGGTCTTCGGCCTTCCGCCGGAGATATATATATATATATAATTAATTATGACACTCGATCGATATGATCGGATATCGTATTTATCACTCGCGGGAATTTCAAATTATGGAAGTATATTTGATCGGTCTTTGCGAGTTAAAGTCAGCTGGTATTTCTGAAATTGATTGAGAGTGGAGAAAAATCCATTCTCGATTGATGCCAAAAATTTCAGCAGTACCAGCTGACTTTAACTCGCAAAGACCGATCAAATATACTTCTTTAATTCGAACTAGACCTAATTTAACAGAACTAGACCGAACGCGACCTAATTACCCCGAACCAGACCGAGCTCGACCGAGCTAGACTCACTTCGACCGAAGTCGACCGAATTAGACTAAACCTAACCTAATCAGAAAGGAATAGACCACATGAGAATAGGTTAGACCGAATTTGACTCAATAACGCCAATCTGGACCAAACCAGACCGGACTATACCATTTCAGCCCGGTACTTCCCACCCCCATCCCCGTCCCCATTATCATCCCCAACCATCCATCCACTCATTAATCCACCCATTCATTCATACATGCACCCCCCCCCCCTACCCACCGTGTTGTGGTTTGGTGATTTTATGTAGTAATCTCTCTTTGACATTCATTAAAGTAAAATATTCTGATAGTAAACCTAACGAAATTGTTGCAAAGCGTTGCAAGCAATAACTGGGTGCTTACTTTTTGAAGTTACCAAATGAGAATTTCAAGTATGCCAACATCCTATTCTTTCGTCTCATTCCATCACCAGCGTTGCGAGAAATCAGTCAGTCCCCTGTATAAAACAGCTACACTTTACAAAAGTAATGAATGCGCACACATTGCATGTAATATCAATCAATAAAGAACGCACGAACCATCCGAAGCCAATAGAATCTGGCATTTAAAGATATTTGACTTTGAGAATACTTATATTGTAGAGCTGTCATCAATGAATGACCTATTTCCACTATGTTTTCTTAGCATGAGAGCTTGTGGGCAATACCAAAGTCTGTAACTCTAAAGCCATTGAGCATCCAACTGTACACCTTCAGATATCGTCTTTGGGGGTTGGATGAGACTGTTCACCAAAACCAGAGACCTACATCTCGTGCACCCCTGGTTAGCTCCAATCGATATAAGTTTCGCAAAAAATTTACGTTATTTTTGTGCCTCCACGCTACTTCTCTGTACCATTGCCATAATCCATAACCCATCACTCACCAACCTACCCATGACCCATACGGCCACCCGACCACGGACCCACCCACCCATCTACCCACTCATCCACCCACCCATGATATTTCAGTCCTTCCACATAGGCAACCAGATACGAGGGATCCGGACGAACAAAATTTAGACTGGCGCTTAATTATTGGAAAAAAAAATTCGATGATGCAATTACATTGCAATGCCTAGGGGAGTATCCAAAATAACACACGACGTAACCAGTGAATGAATCGAACAATCTTTCACGTAACTCCAAATCGAACAATCTGCTATAACTTCTTATAACTCAATTCCTCACGACTCAATTCCGCATAACACATTCCCACCAATTCACCAACCCGTGTCCCACACGGCCACTGTTCCACCTACCCATGACCCATACGACCACCCGATCACAGACCCACTCATCGAACCATCACCCACGGATTCACCAACCTGCCCATGACCCATACAGCCACCCAATCACCGAATAAAACCCAACCGAACCAAACTAGAGCAAACAACACCGGATGAGGCCTAGGTACACGTAATTAGACCTAATTCCAGCATTTCTATTCCCATGACTATGCCTCATTTCTGATAATTCATTCCTCATCACTCGAATTCCTCATAACTCGACTTCCTCATAACTCGACTCCCTCATAACTCTAGTTCCTCATGACTCGAGTTCCTCATGACTCGAGTTCCTCATAACTCGAGTTCCTCATGACTCGAGTTCCTCATGACTCGAGTTCCTCATGACTCGAGTTCCTCACGACTCGAGTTCCTCATAACTCGAGTTCCTCATAACTCGAGTTCCTCATGACTCGAGTTCCTCACAACTCGAGCTCCTCATAACTCTTGACTCGTTCTTCAGAGGTGTTTATACATAATTCTCCATAATTCGTGCCTCATACCTCATAGCAATCCATCCATCCATCCATCGACTCACCCACCCACCACCCCACCCAACCATCCACCCACCCATTACACTTCACCCCTTCCGAAAAGGCGACCCGATGTGCGGCATGTGGACGGACAAATTTTGCCTGGCTCCTTAATTGTTATAATCTGAGATCGATGGTGTTCTAACTTCTGATGGTGTACAACAAGCTCTCAGTGCCCTCAATTCATATTTCGAAGCAATTTGACGGATTGGAAATGAGGAATTCTCAGCTGTGTCTTGATAAGACAATGACGTCGGTCGTGTAGATTGCAGTTCTTACATCAAGTGAAAACAACTGATTATCTGTAATAACTGTGATTAAAAATTCTCAGGATATTTGATCTCGATATATTTAGCCAATTACATCATGATTTGATGATATGATTGAAGTAGATTGATTTGATATTACTAATTTCAATTCAGTTACGATATATGTCAAGTGTCGTTGCAAAATTGATCCTTAACCCTGGATAAACTCCTTAACTCAACTCCTCAACTGAATTTTTCGTCGAGTCTCTTGGGAGTTCAGTTAAAGAATTTCTAAGGGTGTGTCCAGAAATGAAGCGCCCGCGCCGCGACCCGGCGCGTGGCGCCGCTCCCGGCACCGGCGCTGGCGCGCGCTAGAAATTATTTGTGTTAATTTATAGACACACACGTTGACTCCTCTTTCCAGAGTTGTACTTTTAGGTGGCTAAAATCCGGTTTTATACTTCGGATATATGTAGTCAATAACGTGGAGAATTTTTGAGCCTGCTCAGAGTACGGTGCCAGCGCGGGTGCCGGGAGCGGCGCCACGCGCCAGGGCGCGGCGCGGGCGCTTCATTTCTGGACACACCCTAATGTGTGAAACCAAGTATAGCATAGTGCTGCTAATACGCGCAAGTGTCTTGAACTATTCCTGTACTGTGAGCATGATTATTTTTTCCTAGAACAACGTCTCATACGCTTCGACTATCATCGCTCAATCGTTCGCACGTGTCGAACGAAACAAAAAGCTTGATAAATTCGACGCAATAATCATTCATCGACGAAACGCGTATTGATTACGTCCAATAGAGTATTTTGGTTACCACAAAAATGAAAAGCAGAATAATGGGGAACATGCGATATGAGTTATTTCTGTAAGCCATCAAGAATAGAAATTCAACACTTGATCAAACATAATTGGAAACCTACCGATGTATTATTTACTGCAATCGTTAATCCACTTTGGAGTTAGTACATCCTCGGCCTTCAATATGAGAGCGTCAGTCGTAGTTTTTTTGTTAACAATTGGTATCATTTCTGGCCAGTACGACAGTAGTGATGAAGAAGATGAAGAATGCGATATTCCGCCTAGAGTATTTTGTCGCAGATGGCAGGAAGAACATTCCTCAAACTGTGAGGAATCCCAACCTGGCCCGTCTTACGAATATAGCGAACCTCAAAATTATGTCCCGCAAGGATCTGGTACGAACCGAAATCCCCAACATTCATGTGGGGCAAGTGTCACTGATCAGACGTCGAAACCAGCGTATGAGCAAACGGAATGGTGTAACTATGTAAGGACACAGATACAGGGAGTAATGCCTACCTTCGTTAGATCTTTTCAGTCTATGATGAGCGGCTCAGGTCAAACGTGCAACATCGATCCAACATTTGTTGATAATTTGATGAATATTGCATTTGATGAGAACAGCCAACTAAGAGATTGCACCATCGAGTCACAACTACAACAGGCATTTCCCTTACTTTTGGAACAATTTGGAATCTCCTCCCCAAATGCTGCAGGTGATACTCCAAACAGTTCTTCACAATTGTCTAATCCAATGTCGGTTTCCGAGTCACAAACTCAACATATGTCACCAATGGATCAGGAGCAACTGGGAGTCACCCAACCAAGTGCCGGAAGTGACGCGCCAAACCATGATCCTCTAAAATCCTATGTCTTAGCAGCCTTTTTTGGACAGCCTGATCGTTCGAGAGATTGCGACATAGATAGAGCAATGAGAGTCACATTTGCAATTGCATATGGAGACTTGGAAATCATAAATACTGGTCCGAATCCGGTCTCCGAATATGATCCAGCAGTAGCTCGTGTAATTCTGGAAGCTCTCATAACACAGATCACTTCTATCGTACAGGGTGGATCAGGTATTACGATGGGCTTGGTTTCCGCGCTAATCAATTTGGATCTGAGACAATCCCAAGACTGTGATTGGGCTGACAGATACAAAATAGTATACAATCACGCTGACTCCAGTGTGAGTCTCATTGATCAATCAATGGGAGATTATACAAGTGGCTTGAGAGAAAATTTGCTTAGTAATCCTTTAAATGTGGTGCGAGATCTATTATCCAATAAAGTACTCTGTAACGAAGGTCCAGATATACCTTTTCCTGAAGAAGCAGCCCCGTATGTGGCCAAATTTAAATCAGGAGGGAAAAAAAGTTCTACAAGAGGACAATCATACATTCGAGTAAAAGACGCGACAGAACCCGTGTACACGTATAAACATCATGCGAGTCCAGATGCATTGATAAAACGCTTCCTCGAAAAGGTTTTGCAATCGTTCGTACAAGATTCCGAGAGAGGTTTACCCGAAGCACGGAGAAAAACAACCTTGAGATTTTTACGTTTACTAAGATGGGTTCTGATATGTAGTGCACATCAAGCTAGAGATATCCTTGGTTCAAATTTTGTCTACAGTCCTTCACAGATAGCAGAAGACAGCACGGAACTACAGGACCTGATTAGCGGCCTGGCTTCATTTCCTCCTGGAGATTTTTTTTTTGGACCGTCTCAAGAAAGTAGAGGACCTTATGATCCAAATTTTTTCGATCTTGAAGATTATGCTTTTGACCACGAAATCAGATACTTCATTGGCCGTGAGCACTATGAAGTACTGTGTGAATTTCATCAACGCTTATTACAATTCATTTCAAGGAACGAAGAATATGACGGCATCAATATTTTCGAACTTTTCACTCTCGTTGTGAGATATCATACGGCCATAATGCGTTCAGACAGACCAGTGATTCCAATCACACTACACTCAGATTACGTAGATATTACTTTTGGAGAATATCCATCTGAGCGAAAACGATTTGACACCATGATAGATCAAAGCGGTGCTTCTAACGCCAAAAAAGCTGCAGCGAGAAAAAAATTGGCCAGTATACCAGATACAAAGAAATTTAAGATTCCGATAAGGCAAAAAGAAGAATTGGATGGAATTAAAGATGAAGGAGTAACAACGCAGATGCCCAGACGATTCAAACGAGCTGTTGGTGTCCATGTGAAAAAAGGAGAAACCTGCACCGGCGAATCCGCCTTTGCTGATCGTCAGCTGAACCGATTATTCCAATGGTTGAAGGAAAAACAATTCCTCCAAGTGAACCTCAGCAGTAGCAATGACCAATATCCAAACCCATGGGGTTGTGCATTGAAAAAACTGAAAGCAGCTTATTATGTGAAATACCACAATATCTTGTCCTACAAGCCGAAAAAGTCCAATATAGTACTCCCATATTTCCCAACTCTGGCAAATTTTATAAAATCTCTGATTCCACGACATGTTTGGATGCAATGCTTGAAAAATGCTGGGACTCAGTTAGCTCCACCACAATCCAGGAAAAAACCATGGTGTTCAGCATTTAAAAGGATCATTTCTAATCCGGTCTTACATCCAGACGAAGATTTCAATTTATGTCTTGCCAGAGATCATAAGAATATCCCAATCTCTTTCCACAATGATATCACTACATTCCTAAGAGAGGTAGCGACCAATCATTTACACAATGTCGTCGAATTTCAAAATAATGTGAACTGCTCATCAATTTTTGAGGCTACAATACCCAAAGCCCAACTCGTTCGTTCTCCAGAATGAGATTGAGAGGCCAGATCAAGGAGACTCCACTTGAATATGACTTTCCCTCCAGTTTCAATCATCTTCAC
The DNA here is from genome assembly GCA_029851415.1 of Eretmocerus hayati. NCBI lineage: Eukaryota > Metazoa > Arthropoda > Insecta > Hymenoptera > Aphelinidae > Eretmocerus > Eretmocerus hayati. Next base: position 12,099,744 of record CM056741.1, read on the forward strand.
CACAATGAGTGTTATTGAAATACAATCACAATATATTCAAAGAGTTCACTTGCATTCGGCAGTAGAGATCCTAGTTTGACCCTATTCTTCCCAAGGGTTCCTTATGATCATCTTTTGTGTACAATACTTCATCACCATGATTTTGTGCTTGTTAGAATTCCACCTGTATATAAAAACATGATAAAGTCCTCAAACAACATCGTGGGAACCAATTCTCTCACCCACACGCTAAAGACAGTTTGCTTCAGCTAGCAAATTTTTTTGCTCAACTAGCGATTTCCTGCCGCTGTTTTCAGACAGCGGAAATAATTTGCTGTCGTAACTAGATCCCAATCTACTGGGACCCAAAAAACATGTCATTGTTATTGAATTTGCTCTGAAGAAAATGAGGTGAAGGATCTCTTATGAATGGCCACATGCAATTGTATTTCAACGGTGACATACCACCGTTGGAAAAAAATGAGTAAACTCACCTTCTAAATCCTCAATCAATTATGGAGGGTGGGTAATGTGGATGTAAACAATGACAACAGGTTATATTTATTTTGGTTGCAAATTAGCCGCACCAACTAAACATGAAGCTCGCGCAGCACACAACTTGTGTTTGCGACACCAAAATTTTATGCAGCGCAGATGGCGTAGTTGTTTTTGCAAAATAATTTGCTAGCTGAACTCAAAAATGTTTCTAGATTTGCAGAACCTCTTCTAGCTAAATCTGTTTGCTGATTTATCGAGGCAACCTGTCCCTGATTTTGCAGCAGAAATAGCGAGACCAGTTAAAAATATTGTTGGATAAGCGAGGATCCTTACAGCAAATTCTGTTTTGCTGTCGGAGATTGATCTTTTTTTAGCGTGCACTGTTAGTATACTTAGTTCTCAACTCATGTTCGTACACCTTATTAACCTCTCATAACCCGGTGGGTTGTGCAGGTTCTATGCTGGATACCGTACACCTACATCAATATTCAATGCCTTTGACGATTCTATTTAGGGTCCTGTTCATTTTTCTTGCATATCATCGAGGTCTACTAACGATCTGTAATCCACCAGGCTACAGCAGAATTTCCTAAGTTATAAAAGAGCCTCGTCATTGTATGTACGCATCTTATTTGCACTTTCTGAGATCTTGATTGGAATCGAGTTCACAGGAATTTCTTGGCGAAGTTAATGAACCTCGTTGACAAAGATCAAGTCCCCAAACGATTTATGGAATTTCAAACTAGGTGAGATGTCTTACTATAACGTTCTATATGGCGCAGTAAAGGGGTTAGATAGCGACTCGCGAGTCGCTATGTCAAGATGAGACCAGATCATATTTACAATTATAGAATCTGTGTAATCATGAAAGATAATTTTGGATGCCGTTGTGTGAATACCGTCAACCTCGCCGTAACGAGCACGGTAATTACATGTATTCGCCGCGTCATCAGTTTGTATCCAAAAGTTCTCTGTAAAATGTCCATCAACCCCCTAGATGTATCAATCCATCAAAGAGTACAGAATATCAGCTTTCAAAATCTAGTCTTTCATCATTATGATTGATAAATACAGAAATACCCCGACACTTCCTGCCAGGAAATTCGATACGTAAGACGACCGTAAGATGTGAATTGAACATCCAATTTTTGAACGACTCAATCTCAAAAATTCCAATTTCAACCCGTATCTTCCACAACGGCAATCGATTCGGGGGATCTCAATCTATAATTTTTCTCAGCTGCAGTTTCCTGGCCGAAAAAGTCATTAACAATATCTGACGAGGTTCTACGTACATTGCGTCCAACTGGAAATTTTGAAAGAATTGATTCAATTATGAAAACCAATTATTCTTGTGTTTTTGATGTTCTAATCCAGTTATGAGGAGGATAATGGATCTCAGAATTTAGTGCAGCCAAACGAAAAAATTCATAAGAATTGAAAAACTATAGAGTAACATTCATCAATAGTCAGATCCCAGTATCACGCGTGATTAATTGTGTATAAGTTATTTCTGTTCCTTCCATTCCCCCTGCTCATGCTCTACTGTACAACTCGTTCGAACTGACATATCGTGATCCATTCATTGCGAACTACTTCATAAAGCATCGATCCAGTTCCGGCTTCTCTGGGGCACAGGAATCAGTATTCCCTCTGCCCTTTTCTTCACTCTCCTTAAGCGGTCTGATGAGTGAGGCGCACAAAAATTTTTTGGTACCAATGTGACTAAGAGCTGATTTTCCGACTCGAGTCTGGCTTGAAGTGAAGGAGAAGATACTGGACCGAGTAATACAGAGAGTGATAGGAACTTTAATGGAATTTTCCACGATGAAGTCAAGCACCATTCAACCTAGAAGTATCGAATTGTTGCCATGGAATGGATATTCAATAGAGCTTTTTGATAGGCTCTTCCTGTCCATTGACTATCGGACTATGTTTGTATAGATGAACGTATGTAAAAACGAGCCTTGGCACTAAGTGGTGGCGGTGTATAATTTTGACCTCTCACGTATGGATTGAAACAAAAACACTTCAAAAGCCGGTAATACTAGTCAGTAATGAGTCTATCTTCCGGAGGCATGATAATCATCACGAATATTTTTCTTCTCAAGAAACACTGCAATTTGATACGGTAACCAGAAGTTGAAGTTTTGAACAATAACAATAACATGTAGATCACAAGGATCCTAATATTGTTGTCTGGGCCAAAATAGATGTTATGCCAGTGTCATGTCATTCGTACTTGAGATCTGGAATCAACCAAACTTATCTCAACAAGTAGAAATACAAAGCGTGAGAATAGAGCATCTGAGTTTTCCGATTGTACGAGACACAAATGTACTCTCGCATACTTGAATCACTTTTGTCTGACAACAGAAGCCACGTCGAATGATATTATTTCAGATAATCTCTACGTACAATGGATCACATCGTCTTGCTTACTGCAGAATAATGATCTAGCCTGCAAAATGATATTCTAGTATTCGGAACAATGAATATGTACTGTTCTGAAAATGTCGCCAAATAACTAAATTAGAAGACTGTGAAACTTTTCATCCTTCTTCTACTTGCCAAAGGATGGACTTGGAGGATAATCCATTTGCGGTTATGATCCTAAAATGTTCGAACATTTTTTTGTAATGATGGTATTTTTCGAACGCAACCTCCAAAAGTTATGCCTCAATCGAGGCCGTCCACCACATTTGACATTTTGACTTTGGATAGGACTATTTTCCTCTCATCTCGCCATTCAGAGTTCTAGAATTACATTTCAAATCAAACTCAATGCATGAGCTAGTCACTGCAACTTTACAAGATAACAGCCTGTAAGTCCGAGAGTTCCATTTTGAACACACTTTGCTAGGTTGTCCCTGGCTCTTTCCTGAAAGAGGGAGGTAGAAAAGAAATCTGCAAGCGACCATCGTCACAACAGCTTACTGCTTTCAAAAACTAGGATCAAAATCGCTCACGAAACTCGCAGTAGATGACATGACTAATTTTATGGATCGAATCATAAAGATTGAGATGAAAGACATGGCTGAATATCTAGTCAATTACTCACAATTTCGAGGTACATAACTGCTGATTGATTCCAGGACATCTTTTTGTGTGATACCTCAATGAAATCTCTATATGTGAGAAGTCAGTCGAAATTTAATGCAGGAGAGACAAATTATTTACGGAGGTCTAAATAAATGTTAGAAATGACAGGAAGTATTTTCCAAGTATGACCAACTTAAAAAAGGGTAATAAGTTGAAAGTGGTAAAAAAAATGTGGTACATGAGGCGCTCCCGATGTAACCGACGTCAAATTGACCATGGAAAAATTAATATCACTATCAAGTTACGGGTACATTTTGTCATCAATTCCCGAAGGCCAGTGATCAGACGATTTTAATGAAAGTTGCTACTTTGGATGCAGGTAATTGCTGTTCCCGACCATCGCGTCGATGAAATACCTCATTACAGCAGTGGCGTTATCAGAGAGAAGAGCTAATCGTGGTCCAGAGTATTTACCGTTAATCTAGTGGCTCCATTCAAACCAAGTTTTCGAAAGAGTCGAGCACCGTCTCCATTACAACGACTGACCAGCTTCCATTTCCTCGTTGGAGTTTCATTATCTTTCGGATCGATGAAATTCCTTCCTTGCTTATAGCAAATTGGGTCAATTTTGTCCAATTTTCGACCAAATTCAGTCGTACCTTGAGACAAAATTTGAATAAATTAGTTGCAATAGTGGATACCCCTATCGCGATATCACACGTTGAATTGTAATTCACGAGTTCTGGGGATAATGGAATTGCATTGTTTTTGTGAGACCTCAGTATATTCTGAAAATTTCAGCGTAAGCAAAAACTGAAGCGTAGTCTGGAACGATAAACCAACAGGTGGGGGTGGGTGTACGTACAGTTACAGGTACATTAGTATGCCAGTCTTCACGAAAAAAAGTTAGCCTGGGTAATACTGAACAATTAAACGCCTGTCCAATTTTATCCGTCCGCATGCCTCGTATCGCGGTGGCGTCGCTGGTGCTGTTGGTAGCTCGGTGGGTTCTGTGGCTCGGCCGGTCCTGTGGGCCGGTAGGTTGGCGGGCCCGGTGAGTTGGTGGGTCTGGTGGGTCTCGTTGAGGTTGGGGCATGGCTGGAGGCTGTGGCTGTGACTACAGATGAGATTGGGCTGGGGCTGGAGCTGGGGCTGAGGCTGGGGCAGTGGCTAAGCCTGAGACTGACGCTGGGGCCGAGGCTAGAGCTGAAGCTGGGCTGGGGCTGGGCCGAGGCTGAGGCTGTTGCCAAGGCTGACAAGGGGAGTCCGGAGTCTCCGGGTCCTGAAATCTCACCAAAATTTTTTCACAGTTTCGTACCACCTAGAATATGAAGAACCCAAAGCAACTCTGTCAAATGGGCCTCCCGTTCAGAACTACGGCCTGTGATATTAGCATTGCCCATATAGGCCCATGTTAAAAAATGGTATATATAGATATACTAGCAATGTTGACGTTTCTAGCTGTAGCTCAGAACAGAGGGCCCATTTGACAGAGTTGCTTTAGATTCTTCATATTCTAGGTGGTACGAAACTGTGAAAAAATTTTGGTGAGATTTCAGGACCCGGAGACTCCGGACTCCCCTTGTGAGTCTGGGACTGAGGCTGGGGCTCAGGCTTTGGCTAGGTCTAAGGCTGGGCTGCGGCTGGGGTTGAAGCTGGTCCTGGGGCTACGGGTGGGGCTGAGGCTGAACTGTGTCTGTGTCTGGGGCTGAGGCTGTGGCTGAACTGATGCTCAGGCTGAGGCTGGGGTGGCGGCCGAAGCTAAGGCTTAGGCTGGGGCTGAGGCCAATTTTGGGGTTGAGGCTAAGCTAGAGCGTGGCCGAGGCTGAGGTTGGAGCTAACGCTGAGGCTGGAGGCTGTGGCTTTGAGCAGCGATGAGATTGGGTTGGGGCTGGGTTTGGAGCTGGGATCGAGGCTGGAAATAAGGCTGAGACTAGGGCTGTGGTTAAGGCTGAGGCTGGGGCCGGGCCGAAGCTGAGACTGGGGTTGTGGTTAAGGCCGATGTTGTGACTGGGACTGAGGCTGGAGCTGTGGCTGGGAGTGGGGCTGGGGCCGTGAATAGAGCGTGATTGAGACAGGGGCTGGAATTGGGACTGAGGCCATCGCTGGGACTGGCCAACTGGGCGAAATTCCCAGATTCTCACTGGAGATTTAGGAACCTCACTATGCGCAACATTACCCCAACTCAATATTTCTCACTTACAGTTACTAGTTTACATCAAGGAAATTTTTCCTTTCGAATTCACTGTATTATAAAATCCCAACGTTACATTGTTGACCTACAAAAGCATTTCAGGGGCTCATACTATATCGGAGACACGTCCATTGAATGTGGGTCGATGGCTAGGTGGGTACGGTGGGTCGGTGGGCCAGTGGGCTCGGTGATTTGGTGGGTCCGTGTTGCCGCTGGAGCTGTCACTGTGGCTGGAGCTTAGGCTTTGGCTGAGGTCGGGGCTGGGGTTGAGGCTGGGTCTGTGGCTGAGGCTGTGGCTCAGAGCTGATGCTCAGGCTGATGCTGGGGCTGAGGGTGGAGCGGTGTCCGAAGCTAAGGTTTAGGCTGAGACCAATGTTTGGGCTGAGGCTAAGCTAGAGCGTGGCCGAGGCTAAGGTGGTAAACCTGTCGCTGAGGCTGAGGCTGGAGGCTGTGGCTGTGACTAGAGTTGAGATTGGGCTGGGGCTGGAGCTGGGGCTAAGGCTAGGGCACTGGCTGAGCCTGAGACTGACGCTGGGGCCGAGGCTTGAACTAAGGCTGGACTGGGGCTGGGCCGTGGCTCGGACCGTCTCCAAGGCTAAGTCTGGGACCGGCTGTGGCTAAGGCTGGGGCTATGGCTAGGGATGAGGCAAGGCTTGTGGCTTGGGGTGAGGCTGGGTTCAGGGCTAAGGCTGGGGCTGAGACTGGTACCGGGACGATGCTGAGGCTGGGATTGTGGTGAAGGCTGAGGTTGTGACTGGGACTGAGGCTGGAGCTGTGGCTGGGACTGGGGCTGGGGCCGTGGATGGGGCGTGATTCAGACAGGGGCTGGGATTGGGGCTGAGGCCGTCGCTGGGGCTGGCCAACTGGGCAAAATTCCCAGATACTTACTGGAGATTCAGCAACCTTACTATGCGCAATATTACCCAACTCAAAAGTTCTCAATCACAGTTACTAGGTTACATCAAGGACATTTTTTTCCGAATTCACTGTATTATGAAACCTCAACGTTACGTTGTGGAACTACAGAAGCATTTCAGGGGCTCATACCATATCAGATACACTTCCAAGCCGAACGAGCGTTAGCGAGGTAGGGAATAACGCTAGTACTGAATTAACATCCTTATCAGTTTTGATTCACGTCATAATCAGTGGCGGTCCCATAGTCTGAGTTGAGAGGGGGGGGGCGATTTAGACTTAAGAAGCATGGAGCACTCATGCACGCGCATTTTCCTATCTCTCCTCTGCAAAATTTTTGATTTTTCAGGAACGACGGGAACGCCCATGATTATTATGCCCAATTCCTCGTACAGCTGTTCACGGTCAAGGTAAGCACGAACAAGCAAAAGACGCAAGTAACGAAGCGATCGTTAACTCCCATCCAACAGCATTTTATGGTGCTATACTCAATTGTGCATGCGGAGTCATTCACCTCGACTAATTGTCTCCATTTCCCAGAGCTTGATCAAGCGGTAGTCCATAGCAGTAGTCAATTTTAGCATTAGAAAATTGACTTTATTCTGTCTTTGTCCATGACGAGGATGATGCCCTGCAATTTCAGGGGGCGGGTTACTAGGGAGTAGCCGTGGCCAATGCCGGCTAATACGGCTAGTTTTGCGGCAAATGTGCACTACTGCGAGAGACCCACCGTAGGTTCAAGTAGACAGAAGTAGCCAAGAGTGGCCTCACTGAGGTTTGAAAGAGTAGCATTTGTGGGTCCATGTTCTACTTCAAACTACTTTACCGCCGCAGGTAGCTACTTCTGGCGACTGTAGAGCTTGTATTGCGGACCCACACAGCGACCAACAGTAGACAAATAGTAGCTCGAAGTAGCCACGAGTGGCCCGTACAGGGTGAGAGTAGTTGGAAGTAGCCGATATTAGCTGGCATTGGAACCCAGCGCGAGACAGCGCTACTCCCTTACCCTGTACGGACCACTCGTGGCTACTTTGAGCTACTATTTGACTACAGTAGGTCGCTTGTTGGGTCCGCAACTCAAGCTCTACAGTAGCCAGAAGTAGCTACCTGCGGTGGTAAAGTAGTTTGGAGTAGAAAATGGCCTCACAAATGCTACTCTTTCAAATCTTGGCGCAGCCACTCTTGGCTACTACTGTCTACTTGCACTTGTGGTGGGTCTCTCGCAGTAGCGCACATTTGCCGCAAAACTAGCCGTATTAGCCGGCATAGGCCACGGCTAATCCTTAGTAAGCCACCCCCTGTGCAATTTAGCAGTGATCTCCATCATTCACCAGATTTTAACAGATCCTTTATTTTGGAAGGTTAGACAGCGAAAAGGAATTTTTCAACATGAGATAAATTTGCTCTCGTTTCAAGCGCGAGTGATTTCAAGAAAATTTGCATTCCTCGTTTGAGAAGTTTATCAAGATGAGAAATAAAATCTCTTATTATGAGAATTCGTATTTCTCACCCAAAACAAGCAGAAATTTTTGTAAGCAATGTTGATACTTGCTAGATTCTGATGAATGTCATTCAAAAATTTTTGGTTGCTGCTTTAATTCTAGATCAGATAAGACTTAGATCGGTATGGTAACAAAACTTGTGATGTGAGAGTGCAGTTCTCTTTGTTTCAATTCTCAAAGTCGGATACAAAATACGAAAAGAGTTAAACTGGAGCATACCTATTGCTTTGGTTTTCTCGATAAGATATCGAAAGTCATTGTGATGAGCCATTATGTTGACGATTTGTCGTGATCATAAATAGCCTCATTCATCAGTTCAAGATTTTCCCTCGCGACGGTGATTTCGAGGAGGAGTGTCTTCCCTATTCTCAGAAAAACACTTCTCGTTTTGAGCAAAATACTTCTCATTCTGAGAAATGATTTCTGATTTTGAGAGGGGACTTCTCGTTATGAGAAAAAAGTGCTCGTTTCCCATTCCCTTTCCAAAAATAAACCATTTAGAGGAATTAAATCACTCCGAAGAATCCTTTTTGTAGTGTATGACAATCATACGATCAATCAGGGTCTGATTTCCGATAGCCCAATAGAAGGTGTGTTCTCTTTCTACTCGCTCACCTGGAGAGCAGACAGTTTGCATCGTTCATTGCGCACCTGTTCCAACATACTAGTGTATCTGAATATAACATCAGCTATGTATTGGTGTGCCAACGTACCTGATATTGCTCGAATTACCTTATCTCATATCAGGATTATGAACTATTCCAATTCACAACCTTGGATAGTTCTTCGAATCGTTCTATTTCTAGGCAACTATTTCGAAAACACGCTCAGGCTCGTTTGAAAGTAATCTACATAACAAGTCACTCCAAGCATAGTTGGATTACTCACTCCGCTGTGCAGAACTGGAAAATAACAGCGAAATTCTCATTTTCACTGGGTGAATGTTTTGACTCTTTCACGCGGGACTATCGCAAAGGTATTTCATAACGAGACAAGCTCGCAAAAGTGAGTAATTCATTCGGTACTCGGAGCTCAACTGGATCCATAGAGTAGGTATAAACCGGGTATGTGATGTTAAGTATATGAAGTCTAGCTCAAGTGTGGAGATAAACCGATGCAATCAATATGTTGTGTTTTGAACCAGTTGGAAGGCGCTGAGATTGATGACGTACTAAAAAATCTTTGCTCGACTCAGTCATCACACCAAGATCTGCGATTTGTCATTGAAACCTTACGCTGCGGGCGGGCTTGTCCACCGATACGGCAATACAAATTTTCATGAGCTCTTATTTTACTCTTACGGTTTACAGCTCATTCCGGATCCAGAAATTCGTCACAGGATTGAGTCGGGAAGGCACGTGGTTCGTGTTAGATTTGATCAAATACCTCACCAATTAATCTTTCGTATCTCGTGTAGGATGAGGTTTGAGCAAAGGGGTGCCTGAAGTGAGCCCAAACATTCTCTCACAAACGCAAACGAGTCATGCCATATTTTATCACTTTTTTATTGGTATTTTATTTCCACAATCCGAAATTTATTGCTGCGAATCCGCCCGAGCAATTAATGTTTGGGCCAGCTCCGACCTGAAGCTGGCCCAAACATCGAGTAATAATCAGCCGATCACAATCGGGCTTGGCTTATCTTTTATTACTCTTTCACTGCTCTGAATATCCGTTTCGATCGTCCCCTAGAGTGAATACCGACCGAGCAATTAACTTTTTTGATAGCTTCAATCTGAAGCTAGCAAAAAAGTCAATCCCCTCCTACTCCTTAGATAACAACAAATACGAAGGCGATATGTGATCAATATCCCACACACGTTTGACAAAGACGTCTAATTTTTGGGGTCTATACAGATTTGGGGCCAACCGATCCTTCGAAACTAGGAGCATGTGTTTCAAGGAGTCTGATAATGATGTGAGTAGATTCAGAGCAACCCTGAGAAAGTATTTTTCGAGTAGTGATCGATTTTCTGCCAGTTTTCCATTCTTCACGAGAAGAGCATAGCTTAGAAATGATCTGTACTTCCCTCCTTGGCCTCAAAAAATGGTCAAATAGTCGATATATGTGTGATTATAGAAGCTGAATCGACTGGTTAATACAGAATTTTCTTTCGATTCCATCCTCATGGTCTCAGAGACTAATCTGAAGGAGAGTACAGAGAACGTAGAATAAAATAAGATCAAATCAAAATTTCGTGTTGATCGATCGTTTTGGCACCTCAAAAGCCCCTTCAACGAACGACTCTTATCTTTCAAGGCAGCAGGGCAGAGTATCAATATCATTGGAGGAATGAAAGTATGTCAAATGGTCATAAAAAAGACCATGAATCATAATAGTGGACATAATAGTAATACGCAATGATGGCGAAAAACGTGTTTTACGCACAGTTGAGAAATACGCTGCGGAAAGCATCTCATGAATGCGGAACGCATCGCGCGAGGGTGGAAAGACATTCGCTAGAGTTGCGTATTGTATTCTTCATAATAATGAGTGGAAAGCTAGCAACATGCCATTAACAAGCCCAAGATACAGAGAATTTTCAATCAAGCAATCGTTGTACAACTACGCAAGGTCTTGACCAGTCAATATTAAAATAAGTGTAGTATTTTAGAAATTGCGAGTGGGGGATGTGAGAGCTGAGGCAGGGTTGGGGAAAGTTTTGAACATATCATGGATGTAAGTTTGTCCAAAGCGTTTTTTTTCCCAAGAGAACATTATTAGATTAGCAAGGCAGTATGAGCATTCAAGAGGCCAGTTATACAATTTCACTGCAGATTAACCCACTTCATCAGTGTGATGCAAAAAATTCATAACTCTGGAGAAAAATATATTCCCTATCGCAGGGATTGCATCCCACACGAAAGTGTCAACGACTAAAGGTCCTGTCTCCGTTCTTCCATCTTATCCTCACACAGTTATTGAATCATGTCAAGACGGTTCACGTGATCTTAAAATGCTGCAGACAAAACTGAATCCCTCAGTTTTTTTCCGTGCACTGTATTTTATACATCAGACGTTTGCGCCATTCGAGTATTTCCACGAGGCACGTACAGAGCTGAAGGAGGAAAAAGGATTTTGAGCTGTGAATTTCTTCGAGAACTTGAAAATGGTCAAAAATTTATCGACAGCTTTTGCACACCTCTTCATGCTTTCTCAGCATTTTGGAATATCATCGAATGAAAACTCATTGATGATAATAATATTGTTGTTCCTTACTGTAACTGACAAATATGACAAATTGAGATCATAAATGTGTTAGGAATGAATGGAAAGTTAACTTTCCATTCAGTTCCGTCTAAGGTATTGACGTATCCCGGAATGTGAGAGAGCCGGGGCAAATCACTACCGGGAGGATGCGTGAGTCGTTCCGGTAGGATTTTACGTCAATGGCGAACGCCTTTGCAAGAGATGCGATCGGTGCGTGCCTAGTCGTGAAGCGATGAGAAATGATTTTACTCGGAGCGATGAATGACTTTATCCCTTGCGCGATATCGCGTTAGGAGAATCTGAAGTTTGGGCCTGGGGGGCCGGAGTCGCGGCTTTCATGGCTCCGAGGCGGGCGAGCTTCCTTGCTCCACGCATACCACACGGGCTATCGCGGCATTGGCCCTGGATATACACAGCACTGACTCGAGGTTTGGAACCAGAAGGGTTCTTACGTTCCATCCTGATTACGAACAATGCTTTCAACACTGTGGACACAATGACTCTGGAGTGAACTGCATTTAGACTTGGTTTGGGATGGCGGCGTTTGGATAGGAATGCGAATGAGACGAACTCACTTCAGATTAAATTGTGCCGCGTCTGCTGAGGTGCGAAACACTAATGCTACACACACATACCTTATACATGACTATTACACTGATTTTACGTGGAATGATGGGAACGCGTTCATCGCGGTGACCGTAGCACGACCGGGTGCGACAATCTACAGGCAAGGTACAACCTGGTTGGTGACGTAGGCGTGGAGGCAGCGAGTCGATGAACTTGGGGCGAGCGGGTCGGTGACTGCCACGTCGGGAAGCCGACGGGCCTGGTGCCGAACTGACTGAGGCTTGGTGCGTTGTAACGTGCAGAGTGACTGGACTCGACTGGCGATACTGAGCCAGAGGGGCTCGAGTTTATATAGGAAGGCTGTGTCCCTTGAATCCGCGGTGTCGTGGATGATTGAAGTGTTTGAGATATCCGGTACGCGAGGAGTCCAGGAAAGCGTGGATGTCGTCCAAGTCTTGTGTGTTCAGCGGTGGGGACCTCGGGGTTGTCCATGATTTCCGGGACGAGTGTTAATGGCTTTATTGCGGCTCTATTGTATTGACGGTTATAATCTCGGAAAGTGCAGGATTTCCTGGACTCGGCTTAATGACTTTATGGTTCCGCGAAATGGGCTTGTTTTTCCGGGCTAAAGATCCATGAAAACCGGGACAGGAGCAATGTCCCGCACACAGAGGGCACGGGACAAATTGCGCGTTCGAGATTTTCAGGATCAAGATTTATGAGCCTGTTTACTTATTTTGAAGTTTTTCCGTTTTAAAATAACGACTTTCTACATTCATTCGGTAAGGCATGAATCAAGGCGTAAATTATTGTAAAATAAGAGTGCATTGCGCACGTCAGTATGAAGTTTCTCATCATCACGTTCACTACGATCGCAATAATTGCGTTCCGTTTCTGTGTGCAATGGACTCCACTGGTGGGTCACTTTTTATGAGATTCTAATCACCACCACATACAGAGTTGGAAGTATGGGCTCCACCGGTGGGATCCATCGCAGTGGCAGATTTTGAATACGCTAACCATGATTTGACTGCTTTCATATACGGTTACAACCAATATGTTCTATTGTGCATCGAGCTGACTGAAAATTGAACCCAAGGGGGATCGACACTTTTTAGGAATTAAATCATTAGAATATTCAATCAATTTTTTTTCACGACTGAGACGATTCCATGATCCGAATGCCACATCAAGTTATAACAAAATTATCTTCTCGTCGAATTGTGGATGGCACGATATTTGATAAAGACTGACGGCTTTGAGGTCCAATGTGTGGGAATATCGAAAAATGTACGGCTTTCGATGTACCGCAGGTACCTACATAATATGATCGCAGGGATAAAACAAGTTTAACTTGCTACGTCGGCAACTCGATCGACGTCAATATAAGATCCGAGATCTTGTAGAGCCACAAATGTGAGGAAGTGGGAAGCAGTCGAGTAGTATATAGGGAAGAATGAGCAAGACTTGCTCAGCAGCTCACGTTGAGAGAGCACCTTTCACTTGTGGCTCGATGGCACGGAAGAATTTGCGGGCTGAAGCTTCGAAAAGAGCTCATGCCCAACGATGCGTATCCAGCTTCAAGTGCCCAACGAATGATAGTGAAAGAGGGATAAAGAGGGATGGTAGTGAGAAAATTCACTCGAATGATTACTTGAATTCGAATTGTAACATTTTCCGTGGAAAATGGTTTGAAATTTGGTGAATGGTGTCTCGAAAAATCATGATAGCATCATCGATTATTATTGATATATTTGTGATAATGATATTGATGATGGATCAGAGTTTGAATCACGAAAGTTCATGAAAATAAGATGATGAGAATAAATCGATCAGTCTTTTCTGCGAAAGTTTATTAAGCGCTCAATATGTGCGACGATACCGTTGCTTTCTATACAACCCTCTTTAAGCTTAAATTGATAACAATATTCAATTACATCGATTCTTCATCACACGTGAGAAAAATATAGATGTTATCGCTTACCTCATAAAATAACATACAGCGTTCATAATAGACACAAGGTCATGATAAATTTCCCAAGCACAGCTCGAAGTTGAACATCTTCTATCATATCAATTTACACTGAAAAAGAGGTTCGCTTGGATAAGTTTCAATTTTCCACCCATTGTTTACATATTATACACCAAAATGACATAGGTCGACTCCAGGTTGTGGTTGAGAAATATATTACGACGTTGTGTCCATTATGAACGATGTATGTCATTCTATCAGGTAAATGTTCAAGTGTATATTTTTCTCATGTGTGTAAAGAATCTGTGTACTCAAGAATGTTTATTAATTCTAGCTTGAATAGGGTTATATGAAAAACAACCGAAACGTCGCACATATAGAATGCTTAATAAACTTTGGCAGGGAAGATCGATAGATTCATTTTCAAAGTTTGAGAATAATTCTGTAAAGGAGCTCATATTTTAGAATTTATAAAAATGAGCTCGCTCATTTTGAGTTGATAATATAACTGACCGATAGTCCACGAGATTCTTGTATTAATGTGTCTGAAGGCACACAGCTCAAACCACAGATTTGACGATTTTGTCTCTCAAATGCATGGTCGTCACAGTGCCTACCTGCATTACTCATGAAACGACTAGAAAAGCAATTTGAAGACAGAAACCAAGTTGGTTCCTCGGAGATAGACTCCTCGGTCGGTTGTACATTGGGGTTGTGAGTTTTCCAGATCGCTCCACCCAATCTTCCAGCGAGGAAGTTCGCGTGCACTCACAATAAGAATCTACGCTGGCATCGCAAAAATATTAAATTTCAAAGATTCCTCTGAGTAGACGGAATCGCAAGTACCTGATTCGACACTGTTATTCCAAGGAAAATCGGTTCCAGTGATTGTGCTTCATTCTAAAAAAAAAACACTAACCGCCTGTACAGATGTACAGCCTTGAGGTTAGCAGGCTAGCGCCTCGCAAATGCCTGTACCCTCATCCCTGAAGAGTAGCATCACATCTGCCACAGCGAATTACAAGGAGATCTTTAATCCTAGGGTCCTGTAATGTATTGTTTCCCGATACACTTACAACGAATTTATCTGAGGAAAGGGACATCTCTTGTTTTCTCGAGCTTCGTTTTGTACATTCATCCCCTAGATTTGAGATTTATTTGAATCGGTATGAGATCATAGTTAGGAAGATTTCTAAAGATTCAGCCGCGATAATTTTCTAAATTCATGGTCACGTGTACGGCAAGGCATCAAAGACAAAAATTCTCGAATCCCAGTGATTGTGAGGGAGTATCAAAAGGATGAAACAAGCTGAGAGCCGAATACGAGATGTGAACTCTCACTTCTAGATGATGTTTGGTGACATGGTCAATTTTAGCGTTTTGTAAACATTCTTTGCTCACTTGAAAGTCTCAATAACCCGTGGTATCGGATGATTTCATCGAATTCTGTGACTGTGCCGTGAGAATTTGTGGTTTTTGAAATTGAAACACGCTTGAAATTTTCCTCTCAAACTCGTCACTAGTTGCTTATACTTTCCGGCCCATGTGATTGGAATGAAGAAATTACTTTGTTTTGGACTGAAAAATATGATGATCATAGTTGGAATCCGATCCTCACTCCGCTATAAGAATTATTTGGACCACACAGTAGGTTTGAAAAATTGTGAAATATTCATTACATGACTTTGTTCATGGACCACAAAGAATCATGAAGCGGCACAGTAAAACTGTAGACAGAGAAGGCATGTTTATCATCATAAGTATGATACATAAATTCGTAGGACGATTCCTCAATCGCTAAGAAAGCTGTCGCAGTTTTCACAAGAGGGAATAGTCCGATTACATCCCGATTTTCACAATCTTTCGTTTTGTTTGAAATGAAGTCGTGATACAAACTTGATTGCGGCCTCCATAATTCATTCTCAATCATAATATTTACTAACATCTATATCTCGAATCGTCTGGAAGGAATATTTTTGGAGCCAGGGGTGGGAACTCCAAAAAATACATTGATTACACAAAAGTGAGAA
Source organism: Eretmocerus hayati (assembly GCA_029851415.1). Taxonomy (NCBI): domain Eukaryota; kingdom Metazoa; phylum Arthropoda; class Insecta; order Hymenoptera; family Aphelinidae; genus Eretmocerus; species Eretmocerus hayati. The sequence goes on from CM056741.1 coordinate 12,115,654, forward strand.
GTTTCTGGGGTTTGCACAAATACTAAACCCATCCTCTTAGATCGACCACGGTCACAAAAGCACCCGAGTATGTTTCGGATGATAACAGAACCACGAGCACCGCAACAGTTCCCCAGTCATTTTCACTCCACAACAGTTTGCGGAATTCCTGGAGCCCGGTTACAGGGGTATAGTCATGGATACCACTAGGTTAATTCCTCAAAGTTACGAGCTCAAGTTTGACAACTGGATTCATATTCCAGTTTTGTCATGCCGTTGGCGTGTGACGCGCTGAGCTATTCTCTGTTGCTAACCGAAAATAGAACAGCTATGTAGATTGTAGATTGGTTTTATTTTTGGTACCTTGGGGTATAACCCTATCTGGTACAAATAGCAAAATTCAAATTACATAATAATATTACAATATGATGAGATGGTTGAGTAGAATATAATCAATGAAACTAATTACTTATTTTTAGTGCTAATCTGAGGAACATTTTAGGCAGGGGATGTACTACTATATCTCAGTACATATTCGGAGAGAGATCATTTACAGGTGTTGAAGGATGTAATTGCATTTCAAGTAATCAACTGAATTGGAGAATTACTATAAAGAGATTTTCGGAAAAGAAACTACTAGTGCTTTGCACTCTCCGTGTTATTTTAAAGAACTGAGAAAAGTTCGAGATCTAACAACTATGAAACAGTTTCGTGCCGAGTTTGGAAGTCAACAAGATCGAGTTCTGAGAAAATGGGATTAAGAGACCCATTTTTCGAAGATTTCATACAAACAACGAGGTTCCTAACCACTGGCTTCGGTATTTTCAATCTAACACTCAATAAGTGAGCTTTTTTGAGTAAATTATGGACTTGTTTTGGCCATAGAGGGCTACAGTAGATTTTTGAGTGGTTTTCGTGTCCAAAAATATCTTTAACAGATTTTTTCATCAATTTAGAAGAGTTCACAATAATTTTGTCTCGAACTATGGTTGACGACAGCTGTATTACGAGTGATTGAGAACTCGCATGCTTGGTTTTTGAAGAACTTGAAGTATTCAGAACTGATGCATTAACATTGCGAAAATGAGGACCTTTCCACTCTCTTACGTTCACTACGAAGTTCTGAGATTCTGGTACATCTATAGCGTCAAGAATTTTATCCACTATCTCATTTTTCGAGAGATTCAAGTTACAAGGAATGTCAGTTAAAATCATTTCAGCTGAATCTACTAATGTTGACTGATGAGATATCTGAGGAAGCTTATCGCGAATATCAGAAACATCTTTTTCGATCGCAATTATTCGCTTTTCTATCCTGTCTTCAAGTTTACTTAACTTTGAAAAAAGTCTTTCTTGACAAGCGTCAAAATGAGCGATAAACATTTCGGAATAAGGTGGCATATCGCCTGAATGGGCAGATTTTTCTGAACTATTTTTGGAGTCAACAGATTTATACGAGTTTGCCTTATCAATTTGAGAAGAACTCACTGCGAATACATCTGGTCCCATTGTAACGTTGTAGAAACACAGTCGGAATGCGGGGTCAAATCAGCTGACACTGATGTTGTCAGGCGCTAGCCGGTGTTATTCAGGCAGCACAATCAGTCAAAGAGCTCGGGGCAGATCTCGTGCGAATCAGGCTTTAGAGCTGGTAACGCAGGGAACTTGGGAGAATGGCTGCCATCACGGTCGTATACACAGGTCTGGAAACTCCATTGCTTTATCGGGCGCCCGTAATGAGACAGGGTGAGGTTTCAATTTTGACCACGGCAGAAGAGGCGCTTCGATCGTGTTAGCATATCATGAAATTAAAATGTCAATATAACCTAATGAGATAACCAATGAAAGATATTACAATATTACATTAGAGCTGCCTTCGTGTTATGAGTGATCGAATTGTATGCGTTCCAATAAAGAAACTACCAGAAAACACACCTAATGGCTATCTGGTGGCTTTTTTAGAGATCACACAACACAGTTCAGACTATTTTCATGAGTGAAATAATTTGTTAAAGTCTGAGAAAAATACAGCTGTCTCGACAAGGAGCAAGATGGTGCAGACTTACAGAAACATCTGTCAGTGATATCACTGACTCGATCGCTAATCTTGACATTTTTGGAGAGATCACAAAGAAATTAGAGTGATAGAGTAACACTAGGGCTCAATGATCTTCGTATTGAGAATTTTTTCGTGAGTTTCCGTATCTAAAACGCCGCAGATTCGTGTAAAAACGCATTTCATCAGCATTCATACACTTCAAAGTTTGAGATGACTGAATTATTCTTTGCACTAATTGATACCGCCTAGGTAGGTTGTAATTCGTCTGCAATGTTTTGAAATTTCTAGCAGAAAGATCATAAAAAGTAAACACTGACTAACTCGACCGCAGCGCCCTGGATCCTAGTGGCGGGTAGAAGAAACTTTCGGTCTTCTCTAAGAGCGCCGAGCTTTCTGAGGGAGTTTCCAGACCTGTATATACGACCGTGGCTGCCATTTAGGTGCTGACTTTGGAATTGCAAGGATCCAGCGGATCAAGATCTGGAGAATGTGCACCTAACCTCAAAGCCCGAAACGTGCTCGTAGAAATGTTGATGGAATTTTTGCAAGATGCGTAGATTCATAAAGATTCATGAGTCTAACGAATGCTTGCAATAATTGGCGTGCAAGAATCTGTAGAACAAAAGCCCGTAGGCAACTTGCGGCAGAAAAGTGACGATATAGTGAAGAGACGATAGAGAAAACGTGTGATGAAGCTCACCAAGAGTGATTACTGAAGGAGGTGGGATTACTGAAGATCATTGTGTACCCGTTCTGTCAATCAAATAAAGGTTGAAGAAAATGTGTGCCACAAGAAGAATAAGATGTAGAAATGATTCATTCCAGAGACCTTCACGGAGTCTATCCATCTACAATCATCGAATTTTATACTCAAGGTTTTGAGAAGTAGTAGATTACACCGGCATACAAAATAGAAAGAAGTAGCTGTAATTTCGACCCCAGTCACTACACTGAATGTATTTTGGCTCGCTGAAACCGAATCCAAGGTCCGTTTACCCGGTTCGGCTCTTGGTTCTGAGAAAATCGTGGAAATAGTACGAAATTGCGGTAGGCTCTAGACAAAATATCTCAATCTGCATATTTTGAGCTGAAAACCTGTACTCGGCGGTTTTAGGGATCATTAGCCACGGATATGGAGTCAGAATTCTGATTCTCTTGAATCCAAGATGGGGGATTCAAGATGACGAAACAAATTTTTATGAAAACTGCTCGTTTGAACTCAAAATACCTTCCTCGGGGGTTTTTGGGGGTCACTGATGACGGAAATGGGAATAGAAATGCAAAATACCTCAATCGAAGATGGCGAACACAAGATGGCGGAACGAGATTTTCTAGAAACTGCAGGCAGAATACGCTTCTCGGGGGTTTTCGGGGTCACTGATCACGAACATGGAATCAGAGTTGCAAATTCCCCTAATCCAAGAAAGTGAGCCCAAGATATTGGGAGATAAACTGGTAAATTCAGGTCTCGGGACTCTTTTCGAGGGTTTCCTGATATAACTTGGAAGGTAAAATTGATGAGAGATCTTCACTCCGCTTATCACAGTTTCTACCTGCGGCCTCAAACTGCAGGGAGAGCAGAGTCTCCGAGGCAGCTCGGCTCTAGGTGACGATCCTCCAGCCTATAAGTCAAGCGCCCGTCGTAGAGCGTTTAGTTCGTATAGCTCTATCCGGCAATCACCGGCATCGGGTGAGTCCTATACGACTTGGTCAGTGATCGGAGGTTCCTCAGATGAGCCCAGCCTCATATTCCACCAAGGAACGGGTTTGGCTGTGCATTGATGACTCATCCCAAGATACAGTATTTGACAAAGGAGGGGGTCTTTCGAGTTTTGCCTTACTACGATTTGGGTATGAAAGTCACCCCGTCACTTCTGATTTCCAAAGTACACAACTCGAAGGCGAGCGGGTTCGTGGAATTTGAAGCTTGGGGGTTTCCTGCCCTGGTGGGTCTTGGATATCCCGTCACTTCTAGTCACCGGAGCATTCAACCTTAGAAGGGGCGGGTTTGTAAATTTGGGAGCCTGGAATCTCCTAGGATTTGGGTATGGGAGTCACCCATACACTCCTCATCGTCAAAGAACTCAACTCGAGGCCGAGCGGGTTCGTGGGCTTAGGAGCTTGGGGTTTCGTTGATTTCCTAGAATTTGAATTTGAGAACTACTTCCCCGTATCGTCTTCCAGTTTCCCAGCTACAGTAGAAATTGATTCAGAGGCATCAATTTCACCTTCGAAATAATATCAACCATCCAGAAGACATCTTTAAGGAAAGTTCCGAGACTTGAATTCGCCAATTTTTCTCCCAATATCTTAAGCCTACTCTTTCGGATTTGGGGAATTTGCATTTTTGAGTGAATTTCCGTGATCAGTGGCCCCGAAAACCTCCGAGAAGCGTCTTCTGTCTGCAGTATCTAGAAAATCTCGTTCCGCCATCTCATTTCCGCCATCTCGGATCGAGGTATTTTACATTTCTAATCCCATTCCCGTCATCAGTGACCCCGAAAACCCCCGAGGAAAGTATTGTGAGCTCACACGAGCAGTTTTCAGAAAAATTCGTTTCGCCATCTTGAATCCCCCATCTTGGATTCAAGAGAATCGGAATTCTGACTCCATATCCGTGGCTAGCGATCCCCAAAACCCCCCAAGTACAGGTTTTCAACTCAAACTATGCAGATTGAGATATTTTGTCTAGAGCCTGCCGCAATTTCGTCCTATTTCCACGATTTTCACCCATTCCCCACGATTTTCTCAGAACCAAGAGGTGGACCGGCTAAATGGACCTTGGATTCGGATTCACCGAGCCAAAATACATTCAGTGAAGTGGGTGGGGTCAAAAGTACAGATTCTTTTTTTTATTTCGTGTGCCGGTGTTATGTACCCCGGTTGTGGAGAAATCTTCTCTCGATATAGATGACTCTTCATTCATTATACAGATCATGAGAAGTGATGGTATTCTCAAAATACACAATGGTATTATATTTCAGTATAGATCACACCAATCTTGTGACAGAATGAACCAAGTCCACTCCGATATCGCTGATACTGTCACTGACTCCAATACTGCAGAAGGTAGAATATGACCAAAGAATTTGCATATCACTCAATAGAAAGAGAAGTTCATTGAACTACACCCATTACTCAAAGGTTTGCTCAGTGCTGATGTAATCTGCAATGAGAAAAAATGTCCCTCTCAATTATTCATGTTCCGGTGCAGTCTCTACTCACATTAGCAGAAACTCACTCTTGACTCTCCCAAAACAACCATATTCCTCTGCTATGCTTCAGATTGTTTGCAGATTGTTTGGTCTGTGATGATGAACACTGTTTACAAAGTGATAATGGCAACAAACGTACCAAGGGACCGACACCAATATCCAAAGTCAGCACAGACTAGTGAAGTGGCAACATTTATAGAATGTTTATATTCCACTTATGAATCTGACTACAGCTGGAATACCTGAAATTTTACGGTTGACTTTATAAAAAACGTTCCATCTTGAGTCAACATAAGGTAATCTCATAGAAGCGGATGAGGATTTTTTGTCAACTAAACAACTTATAATTTTTGTACAACATGCACCATGGCGTTAAAATATTAAAGACTATGATATGAGGAGTACCTGTCTGAATATCGGATTTGTCCACATAAATTCCTCATTCCCCCTTGCTGTACTTGGGGATTCGAATGATTCACTGGGTTTTGGGACTGAATGGAAAGATATGGACATTGATTGGTGAAATCATCAAACTATAGTCTGCCAATTACATGTTTTTCAGTATCAATTAAGGTCAGTGGTATCAAGACCTCTATGGCTTCATCATTTCCATTGTATTACCATACACCAGAAACCTGAAAATGAAGTGGGATCTCTCCACCAAGAACAGAGTTCTTCTATTTGATTTAGATCATACTTATTTGAACTTGGTAAATACTCATCTGATGAAAGGAAAAACACATGGAGAGACGGTGTTGCCTTTGGGTATCTGGTCTCGCAGCTGAGGGACGTGTCTGAGACTCACTTACACAGCTCTCATAAATTGTTATGACGCGCGCATCTCCCCTACGGGCCCGAGATCGGGGATCGAGGCCATGCGGATTGCGGGGAGGGCGTCTAGAGTCGATTGATCACTTGATATCGCGGATTCCCAGGGCAGAAGGCCCGGGTGGAGGTGAGGCGAATAAACACACATCGTGGTATTTCTGAGACAATAATAAGGCATATATTGCCACGCCACGCTGACCGTACAGAAAACACTAGTAAAACTTAGTAATGAATTTTTAGGCGCGAACTTGAGTGGACGGGGCAGAGTCCTTGCCCAGGGCGCGTACGCGGAAGATTGATTCTTTTTTCTGGAAGGGCGGTCTTTTTATACCTTTTTGGTTTCGCTACCAAAAAAAAAGGAAGTAAGCCGGATGTAGTCCGGTTTACCAAATTTTGATACGTAAAAAACATGTAAGCCAGGATCAAGAAGGTTTACAGAGATTTCCCGTGCAAGAAGTGCGTAAGCCGCTGGGGGCGCGGCTTACACCAATTTCACGTGTCAAAAATGCGTAAGCCATTAAAGATACGGCCTACGATTCTAGTCTATGCGAAAAGCGCGTAAACCGCGAGGAAGGCGGCTTACCGTCAATATATATATCGAAATAATAGTATCGTAATAAATCATTGTTTACATTAGGCTACTAATTTATATGAATTTTCAAGGGCAAAGTGATGCGAATTGGACGCAATGGAAATAAAAGTTAGTGACCCGGATGGTCGCGACAAATGCCCCGGCATTGGGGCCGATGAGCATTAGTGCTCTTGATTTGATAACGCAAAACTTAATATAACCTATCGACTTCGTATCCTACTGGTCAGTCGTGCGTGGAAAAGAAATTATGAGAGTAATCAATATTACAACAGTTGGTACGTGGGTTCGTCGCAGCCATCTTCGGGGCTGTAATAGTCCTGCTGCTGCTGCTGGGCCTGGTCTACTAGACGGGGGGACGGTCTCAAGGCGCCCGTCATGCCGACGTACATCGGGTTGGCCCACTCGTCTGGATCGCCGCATGCAGAGGGCCTGAATGCCAGCGCACTGGCAATGCTGCCGTCGTCACTGTCCAGAGACGGCATGTCGAAGCCCCCGCCTCCTGGCATGGGTCTTGGGGCGTCACCTCTATGCCGAGCTCGGAGATGAGGATCTGTAAGTTTCCCGGATGTGTGGGTGGTCGCCAAATGGTGTCGGCGGGTTGCGTCGCCAGGGGTATCGGGGCGCTTGACCCGTCGGTGCCGTCACCATAGCCGATGTTTAGCGCACTCGTCACTTCCGGTGGCGAATACGAGAGCGCACTCGCCTGCTCTGTATCGCCCGTTGTACTGGGTCCTTGCACTGCCTCCACACTTGCACTCACGTTGTCTTGTAGGATCAATGATGCACTCACGTTGTTCTGTAGATTCACTGATGCATACAGTTGCGGGTCCTGGGTCGCAGGTGCGGAGCTGGACCGGCACGACCGCTTCCTTGGCGGGCGGATCCCCCGAGCGGCTGCGCATGCTGACGATGCCGGCGGCTCGGGGGTATGCGTTACACTCCTCGTGAAATGGATCCCGGTGTCCGCGTCACTGGAATCTGCCTCTGAAGCCGTTGAACGGGTCAGCTGGGATTGACTTGCCCGTCGCCGGGAAGCCTGTTTGCGCGCCGTCCTGCGTTTGCAGAGCTCTGCTTCTCGCTGCTCCGGTGTTAACGCCTCCAGGCGCTCCTTGTCCTCAGCTCTGCGACGGGTCGCTCTTTCCCGCTCCTGGGCACGGTGCAGGTCGGTCGATACTGCATTGATCAGCGCCTGGGCCAGTGTAGGCGTGCGATGGGTCGTGTAGGCATCGACCAAGACGTACAGCTCGGCCGGTGATACCGGTGTTGTCGGTTTACGAGGCATGACCAGGGTGTCAACGCTCCCGAAGCTACACACAGACTGTTCACTTTGCTTACGCGAACGCGAGTCCCGCGTCGCCGACGAGTCTGATCGCGATTTGACGAAATCGCCTACTCGTCGACTGTAACCTTGCCCGATTCCCCCTTCCAAGGGACCAGGATGTTTTGACCACACAATGCTCACGTTGCTGTCACTCAAGTTGCCATCCAGATTGTGTGTTGTTGACGTTGGTGCTTGTGAAGTCGAGCCGGCTCTGCGGTAGCCGACTACGACCGGCTCGTCCGAGTCGATCTCATTAGGGCTTCGTCCAAAAACCCACGTGTCCGGACCGCGCTGCTCGCGAGGCCCGGGTGCGTCGTTCCACAGGCGACAGGCCTCCCCGGTCACGGTGGAGGGTGGTACGACGTTGGTCGATGAGCGTGGTGCCGTGTGCGGCGGTGATGACCTCGCCACTGATGCAATGGGCCTTGAGGCACCGAGGATTGGCCGATCGCTCGGTGCGGCTGCAAGCAGTGGTGAGGGTGGCCGTGAGGAGGACGCAGGAGCCGGCGAGGTCCTCGGCCGTCGATGATGCGACGTTTCGCGTTTCACTTGCCTGGTGTGAGCCGACTTACATGCTTCGAGTAAGTCTCGCATGCCCGCCGACGCGTCTGTCCAGACCGTCGACTGTTTCACCCAGCGTTCGACCCGCTTGCGGGGGTCTCTCCGCTTGAGTTTCTTGAGAGCCTCTTCAAGGCTGGGCAATGCGGTGTTGCGCGGTTGCTGCATAGCTGCTGACTGGAGCTGACCCGTTGGCGGGCGTTGATGCCGAGACGTAAGCCGAGGATTCCGCGGCTTTCCGGTTGGCAGTGGCTGCATACAGCGTGATGGTGCAAGCCATTCCTTCTGCACTTGTCCCGTGCGAAGGGGTCTTTGATGACGCATTGATCGGCACAGCAGTGGACGCTTGAAATGCATATGGAGCGGGCCTGCAGGGTAGCCGGTGCCTCAGCGTGCCGCACGGCAGTTGAGGCAGTCCTGCCCCGGTGCAATGTCGTCCTGCGGGTGCCATGTCCGTTGAGCGGTGGATGGCATTAATTCACGCTTGCCAGTCGTCTGCATACATTTCTGCACGTCTCACATGGAGGGTCCTTATCGCGTGACGAAAAAGTCTCGGTGCACTCGCGATACCCCTCGCCAGTTGGGCGTGTGGGATTGTGTCACTTCGCGTCACGAACTCGCGGCGTGGGACGCGCACTTTGTCTATCGGTCCGAGCACAATTTTGGCACTGCTGCGTTCTGATGGGTGATTGTTGACCGGTGGGTCGGGTTCTTGGTGAGTCATTCCTGACCGCTTGGTCCACGCGCTCCGATGACGATGACGATCGTTGGTTCGGATGCGGTGGGGGGTTGTGCACCTATAATGACGCACGGTACTCCGGTCACCTCGATCGCCATGTACGTCTGCGCCGCGGCCGGGGTGCCGGTTTCGTGCCCCGTGGCCGCTGTTGATGCGTCGTCGGCAACGCGCTCGTTCTGGTCGGTGCCTTCGTCTGATGCTCGGAAGGGCTTGGCGCTGTTGAGCTCCATGTCGGTGATTCAGTCGATAGGGCGCCACCAGGGCCTAATCATCCCTGGACGATTCTGATGTTCCCGGCTGGGTCGTGGTTCGCCGTAGGCATGGTGCGTTATGGGGCCCCACGTTTTGGGCCGCCAATTGACGCGCGCATCTCCCCTACGGGCCCGAGATCGGGGATCGAGGCCATGCGGATTGCGGGGAGGGCGTCTAGAGTCGATTGATCACTTGATATCGCGGATTCCTAGGGCAGAAGGCCCGGGTGGAGGTGAGGCGAATAAACACACATCGTGGTATTTCTGAGACAATAATAAGGCATATATTGCCACGCCACGCTGACCGTACAGAAAACACTAGTAAAACTTAGTAATGAATTTTTAGGCGCGAACTTGAGTGGACGGGGCAGAGTCCTTGCCCAGGGCGCGTACGCGGAAGATTGATTCTTTTTTCTGGAAGGGCGGTCTTTTTATACCTTTTTGGTTTCGCTACCAAAAAAAAAGTAAGCTGGATGTAGTCCGGTTTACCAAATTTTGATACGTAAAAAACATGTAAGCCAGGATCAAGAAGGTTTACAGAGATTTCCCGTGCAAGAAGTGCGTAAGCCGCTGGGGGCGCGGCTTACACCAATTTCACGTGTCAAGAATGCGTAAGCCATTAAAGATGCGGCCTACGATTCTAGTCTATGCGAAAAGCGCGTAAACCGCGAAGAAGGCGGCTTACCGTCAATATATATATCGAAATAATAGTATCGTAATAAATCATCGTTTACATTAGGCTACTAATTTATATGAATTTTCAAGGGCAAAGTGATGCGAATTGGACGCAATGGAAATAAAAGTTAGTGACCCGGATGGTCGCGACAGTTATGATTTCATTTTTGCCACATGTTGTTATTATCAGATAACATAAGGGTACACAACAACACCGCAGCCGACTGACTGCTAGTCTAGTGCATGACTGTGCACAGCTGTGCACGCTCGCATGGAAGTGAAGGTAAGTGATCCTGGCACCAAATTTGTCAGCTGCGGAAATTCCAAAGAGAGAAATCGTTAAAAAACAATGTTATGCAGATGCAGCTCATATGGCCATGGGCACTTGTGGGCACTCACGGGAGGAGGTAATGATGCGGTCAAAATCAATTTACGACGTCAATTTTACCACGCCGAACAAACCCGGCCGATTGCGGACAGTCTGGTTGGCGGGAGACAGCGATCACGTGACATCGATTTGAACGGGCGGCCAACTTTCAATGATTATTTAAAAATACTTATCGTCCACCAAATGAAAAACTGTATTGTAACTTTGTTTCCCACGTCATCAACTTTATTCCAACAAAGTAATTCCATAATCTCTATTCAAACCGCTGGATACGTTTACATCACAGGAATTTCCTGTGGTAACAGATATGAGATGATGTGCTCAGAATTCAAATATTCTCACTATTGTGGCTCGGACGCAATAAGGGGTTCAAGTATCGCGAAGCTTATACAGAGCTTTTCGAAGCTTGCTCACATGTAGTACCTCCATATTGCACAAATACATGCATGACCGTTCTGAGTGGACGATGGCCATATTGTTTCATTAGATTGCCTCTTTGACAGTGCATTTGAATTCTATCAAAGAGGGAAAATCCGACGACGAGCAACATCTGACAAAATGTTCGTAATATCGAAGAGCAGAATCCGATGCAAGAAAGTGATTTTTTCTAACTGTGAAATCTTCATTAGCTCGAATTTCGACCCTTCTAAAAATGTCGACAGCTGTAATTCGGGATATTACATTCCAGTCATTCTTCTGGCCTCTCGCTTTGTTGAACCTTTTCAACATGAGCTATCACCCCATGAAAATTGTTCTTTCATAAATTACGAAAACCCTATAGATCGGAGGAAGGGCCTAGGCCTAAGTGCAATATGGCCCTTTTGCGTATTACATAGAAGAGCCCGAGGAAGAGCCTAACCGTCATTAGGCCCTTTTGCCGATTGAATGATGAGACTTGGGCCTTTTTATCGATTGAATGATGAGAGTTAGGCCCTCACATCGGCGGTATGATAGAAATTAGACCCTTTCGTCGATCGAATGGTTGGATGAATGAGAATCTTCAAGAGGAACTCGGGGAATCGAATCTCAACATGAACGTAAGCTTATGATGAAGTCTCTTCACAGAGGAAGGTATCCAAGGAGCCTCCAAGGCCGCGATGATTCTCTGAGGGAATCTTTCTGCCAATATTGAGGAGAAGGGCTTCAGTGCGAGAGTATTCGTAGAGAGAGCCTAATTTAAAAAAGGCCGAAGTGTATGAGTATTAATAGGAAGGGCCTAATTGCAAGAGTATTGGTGAAAAGGGCCCAATGACTGGAATGGTTTCCAGAGGGGCCTAAGTCACCGGAAAAATCCGTTCGAAAAAGATTGAGTTCTCTTTCGAAATCAAGATGAAGGGCGTAAGTGGTGGGTATTGGTAGAAAGGGCCTAATTGCTTCCAGAAACGAATTCCAAAAAATTCTCATGACCCCAATATCTCTTGTCTGCCGATTCTGGTTATCAAGTCATTCACTTTGGCCTTCATAAGAAGTATTATCATGCTTTCTAAGTGAATATTGGGTACCAACTGTTTCACTCACTCAATAGAACCATCATTCATGCGCAGAATTGATCAACATGCATTGAAACATTGTATCGCAAACGAATATCTTGTGTGACATACCCATAGATGTGCTGGAGAAATTTGGAGGTGATTGGATTCGATTCCATGTTATTTTTGAACTGTTTGTCCCAAAGATCGACTCAGTTATTGGGAAATAGGGCCTATAAATACATCTATTGGATGGCCGTATTCCTCCCAAAATCGACAGGAACCTTCCAATTCCTGTGCGACTATTTGAAGAATGGCATACTCTTTGAAGTAAGCCAGGTTCACGCATCCAGTCATACCCACCCGCATGATACAGTCAGTTTTTATTATTTTCTCGAAATGGACATCTTACATTGGGGCCCTTACCCCCCCCCCCCCCCCCCCCCCCAATTCATTCTGGATATCGCAGTTAGAGTTAAGGGTCGTCCGGTATTAAACCGCGTCTATTAATCATTTACGGACAATTTGAGAATAGAGCTTTCTCGTTGTACCACCATTCTAATGAATTTGACACCAGAGCTTATGGCAAATGAAGTCATGGTAATTCATGATTAAAGCATTATCGCAGATAATTTTATCGAGAACTGATGAGAGTAAGTCCACAATCTGTCAACACGATCTCTACATGTTTTCACCAACAAAATTCACGCCATTGTCGAAAATACATACATATAATAGGGTGGGCCGAGAAACCGCTTTTTTTTCGATATCGATACGCTTGGGGTCAGAAAAGTTAGGTTTCAACTATTACAGGTGGGAATTTTTTCGCTGAGCGCTGAGAAATCACATCTTCAGTTGCAACAGGAGCCGTGAAGGTTATTTTTCAAATTAACACAGGTTTTCAATGGGAAAGTACTTTTTTGCCCATACTTTCTTCACTATTTAGCACGTATTTCTGACGCATCTTGACATTTTTCGACATCGTATCTTAGCTCATTTTGAAGCTTGTTCCAAACACTTTGAAATGAACTGAAGTACGTTCAATTCCGTGTCATTAAACCCGAGCTATCTCAATTTTTCCAAAAGTGGAGTTTTAACGAAAAAAGCGGAAAATTGCGATCTCGACCTTGTGAATCTTGCTGAACGAGCGAAGCCCCGACTGATTGGACAGCACATGAAGTGTTATGTTCGAAAGTTCCCTTAGATCGTCTACCACAGACCTCTCAGGCTATATCTGATATCATAATAACCCCTCCTTTTTTCTCATACAGGCTTCGTAGTAGCACCTCCTCCGCTAGTTCAGCGCGCCACCACTAGGTTCATGCCGGTATTCAGTGAACCGCTTGAAACTGATCACGGAGGCATTTTCTGAAGTTTATGGTAAGGGAAATAGGGAAAACTATATATTACCAACGCTTCAATCTAGGCATTCCTTGCTGAAGTTCGATCCGAAGAAAGATTTCGATCCTCTTTGAGATGATTCCAAAATCTATCGAAAATATGGAATATCTTTCAAAGAGGTAGGGGAATAATCGAAAATATAACATGAGAATGAAACCAAGATAATTATAAGATGAAAGATTCAGGAAAGACAAGAAAATTAAAATTACAAAATTACAAAATAAATCAGAAAATACAAAATTCAGGAAGAGAAATAAAAAATAAAAAAACGTAACCCTGCCATTGTCGATCCCAAGTCCGTACGAGAAAAGAGGAGGGGTTTTATATGGTGATAGATACAGTCTGATAGGTCTGTGGCAGACGATCAAGTTCCACATAGAATTAGCCTCTGCTTCCCAAGTCCGAGAAAACCATGCTTCGGCTATCAGTCCTGGGACTCGATCATCTCAATACTATTGCTGGATTTCTTGGGCGGACTTAGTGCATGTGACCTCAATTGTGTTTGTGAGTGAGAATACAGAGGAAACTTCCAAACATCACACTTCATGTACTGTCTAGTCAGTCGGAGCTTCGATCGTTCAGCAAGGTTTACAAGGTCAAAATCGTAATTTTCCGCTTTTTTCGTTGAAACTTAACTTTTGGAAAAATTGAGATAGCTCGGCTTCAATGACACGGAAATGAACGTATTTCAGCTCATTTCAAAGTGTTTGGAACAAGCTTCAAAATGAGCTAAGATACGTCAAAAAGGGACAAGATGCGTCAGGAATACGTGCTAAATAGTGAAGAAAAAATGAACAAAAAGGTACTTTCCCATTTAAACCTGTGTTAATTTGAAAAATAACCTTCACGGCTCCTGCTGCAACTGAAGATGTGGTTTCTCAGCGCTCAGCGAGAAAATTTCCACATGTACTAGTTGAAACCCAACTTTTCCGACCCCAAGCGTATCGATATCGAAAAAAGTGGTTTTTCGGCCAACCCTAATATATAATCATTGATGAAGCTTCCCTCCATGTAATGAAGTATGACAGCTGATAGCAATGATTTCCACGGATTCTGTGCCCCGGTCTCGGAGAAAAGTATACAAAGTAAAGAGTCAGGGGTTGAAAAAGCTGAAATATATCCGTAGTCCATATTCAGTAGTCGTACTCTTGAATCCAACCCACTTGACAGTACAGAGTCATCATTAATAAGTTCATCTCTTTTCTTATGATGCTGCACAAGTATTCAAAAGTTTGTCAGTAGTAAACTCCGAGTTTAGTCGGACCAGACACTTCGACAGAATAGAGAGTCTAATGGCTCCCTCTGATCTCAACACGAACATTACTCTGCACAGTACACGATAAGTTCTCTACGCGGATTGTACTCAACACCATAAGTACTCAACACATAATTCCCGAACTCGACACCATAAGTTGATGTCTTTTCTTATGATGCTGTATGGGTAGTTAGGAGTTCATAAGTAGTACGCTCCAAGTTTAGTCAGACCGTGCATTACAGAGATTCCAATCAAGCTCATCTCTCTTCTTGATAATGCTGCACGTGTCTTTAGAAGTTGGTAAGTAGTAAGCTCCGACTCAAGTCAGCCCAGACCCTCGAAGAAATTTTACCGGACAATTACTCCGCTGTCTATTGGAAAGTCATAATCTTTGTCGCTTTCTCTTTTCTCCCAAGTCGGTGCAGTTGAAACTCCATCTGAACCTTCACCTAGTTTATCTCAACATCTCCATTCCACATTCCAAACACGAGTGAATCAAATAATTCCGTGATCAATCCTACAAAAACTCAATCACCGAGAAGAATGATAAATTCTCACCGATGCAAGACTCTTAAGGGCATGTGAAAGCCAACTTTTACCGACGACCCTAACCATTGACAAATCGATTTTTCTCCCGAGTTCTACGGTGAATCTCAAAGAAGTGATTCCAAGTATGGAAGCTTTAGAATCAGATCTATCATTCAAAAAAAGAATCGAGTTGATCGGTTGAATATTGCCTTCAAACTTTGGTTTCGAAGTTGACCATTGCCTGAAAAAATACTCACACGCCTGACTTCGAAACCAAAGTTTGAAGGCAATATTCAACCGATCAACTCGATTCTTTTTTTGAATGATAGATCGCATCCGAAAGCTTCCATACTTGGAAGTACTTTTTCCGAGATCGTCCTCAAATAGTTCAGAAAATGATCAGAAGTATGACTTTTCCGAAGGCCCATGAGCTGTGATTTTGGCTGAGTCGAGGCAAGGTTGGGTTAGGTCCTCTACCGCCCACACCAGCTGTTGTTATTGTTTTGAATGAACGGTGATGGACTGTCGTGAGTTGTCGCGCGGTACTTATATATTTTACTTGCACATAATAATAATCAGGAACAGAAAATTCATTCGTTGGAAAATTTTATGAAAAATAGTAATAACTTTGTTCATATCTGAGGAGAACCAATCCAAGTATTGACAATCTGAGTGACAATCCTGTTTCTTGAGGCAATTACTTGCTCCTTGATTTGAAAAGCAGTGAATATATAAGAGTGACAGTGATAATCATTCTGAGCCTTGGAGTGACTCAATAATTAACAATAATAGTAAGCAACGAGGCAATGCTTTATTGATATTGACATCTAAATCTAAGCCTTTCGAGGTATGAAATTGTCTTTCGTGGACATCAGAAATCTTTATACAGAATGTGGAGTTAGCATTACCCAAGATATAGATGAAGTTATGTACTTGAAAACAGATCAGAGGAGGAACCAGTTGATCGATGAACTGAGAGGAAAAGCATGCATCCACCAAACTTGCAAAAAATGCTATACATGAGATAGCTCATCAGAAAGGTTTACAACCTTTCGGTCTCACCAAACTCTATCTATTTGTGCTAAGAATATGTATTGATGCAGCTCAGAATGTTCCTGTGATGTCGAGGCCTTCAGATGATTTCAGAGCAAACTAATGATTCTGTTTTGATGTTTCAACTACAATATGTCTAAATACTCGATGAAAATAGCAAGCACGGGTAAGTCTTAGAGCAGAAGTAAATATTTGGAAATTGCAATAAGCTTCAATTTGTATCTACTAAAATCTCTATACTATAGAGGGGTGAATCCACATTCATTCATTTAGATCTATTGAGAATTAGAGCTTAATCGTGGAAATTTTGTGACTTGAGTTGAAAAGTCACAAGGTGGATTTCACTCTACCAAGAATGAAAGTGATGAAATTGAGTATCTTATTGTCATGAGTTGAGCTCTGGAACATATTTGATTGATCTCACCATGCTACTGAAGGTTTCAACTAGAATATCTTGAAATTACCTAGATCAAATGGCGCACCCGGGTGACTCTTAGAGCAAAAGTAAATGAGTGGCCATTGCTATAAGCTCCAATTTTTGTCTGCTGAGATCCCTGTATTTTAGAGGGGTGATTTCATATTCACTTTTTTTAATCTATTGAGAATTGGCTTAGTTGTGGAGTTTTTGTGACTTGAAATTGAAAAGTTACTTGGTAAATTCCATTATACAAAGAATGTAGTGATGAAATTGAGATTCTTTTTGCCAGGAGTTGACCTCTGAATCATGTTTAATTGATTTCACCATCCTAGTCCAGGTTCCAACTAGAATATCTTGGAATCACCTGGTCCAAATGGAGCGCCCGGGTGAATTTTAGAGCAAAAGTGAATTAGTGGACATTGCAGTGAGCTCCAATTTGTGTCTCCTGAGGTCCCTGTATTTTAGAGGAATGATTTCATATTCATTTGTTTCAATCTGTTGAAATTTGGCCCAGTTGTGGAACTTTTTTGACTTGGAATTGGAAACTCATAAATTCCATTATACCATGAATTCATTGGTGGAATTCAGAATCTCATTCTTAGTTGTGTGCCTTCATATTACTCTGATCAATCTCATCATTCTTTTCAAGGTATCAACATGAATACCCTAAGATATTTGTTCAGAATAGCTCGCTTGAGTGACTTCGAGAGCAAAAGCTGATCTTGAGTATGCCACGAGCTCCCAATTATGTCTTTTGAGATCTTTGTATTCGAGGGGTGAGATTTCATCTTCATTTTAAGGTATGTCATGAATGTATGTACTCCAATGTCTACATAGCTTCTATCTGTATTTACCAATTCCTAGCTGTTTGATATAAATCATGAACTTTGGATACTAAAATTTTTGGAATAGGTTAACTTTGTGGAGTTGCTTTGCATGAAATTCTGGAATTGTTTTGAGTCCCAAATAGAGTCAAATTTGTGTCTACAATCTGAATGGATGCCATAACATGAATAGTGATACTATCACAATGAATCCTTTTAGGTACAGCGATAACATGAATACATGACTTTGGCCAATAAGAGGCAGCGATGTGTCAGAATCACTACACATTTGAACAGGTATTCTCTCCTTGGAACTGACAAAACAGCTCAAGAGTGTGTAGAGATGTGCATTCGAGTAATTGCTTAGAAAAAGTTACCGAGGAAGATATTCCTGCAGAAACCACTTCACTAAAAATGAATACACATAGTACAAAAATGTGTACACACACATAGTACAAAAATGTGTTCTCAAGAGTAAAAGTGATGGTTCAACAAAAAAGCCACATAAAAAATATACTTGAATGCAAGTATATACAAAAAAATGTGAGCCCAGCAGAATTATCACTAGATGTCACATAAAAAATATACTTGACAGTATATAAAAAATGTGATTAGGAACCTTCATTTTTTACATCAATAACTCATCATCAGTGTACCTAGAAGATAGCTATTCAGTCATGAATCTACGTATGCATCAATAAGCATGACGCAGTTATTATGACGCAGAGGAAGGGGGGAGGATTCTCACCACCCCTCCCCTCCCTTATAATATATTCATATATGTAACATCTAACCCAACCTCCCTTACCCTTAGTACGGTCCGCTCGGTCGGTAAAAGTCGGCTTTCACATGCCCTTAAAAAAATTTTCATCATGCGAATAAATTCCCCTAAACTCTTCTCGAATCCTACGGAAGAGATGACGTGTCATCTTGGATCTATTGTGCCGAAGTCAATGTATATTCCAAGAACCAAAACACCTTGTGCCTTTTTTTTAGATGATGTCACAACCTTCACAAATGACTCAGCAGGCTGGAGATGCAGTAATTTTCCATCATCAACATCTCAAAATTGTGTTTGAAGACGATCATTCTGAGAGAGGAAGATAGAGAAAATTGTATTCGTATCATAACAGTTTCAAAAAATGAATTCATTATAGACATCTGCTGCTGTCGAAGGTTGTATAAAATTGAATCAAAATCTGTGGTTCTTGGAAAAAATTCATTGCATTGATGATATGGTTTATCAACTCCACCGATACAACACTATCCAGAAATTCAACATGGAAATCCAAGGAATAAATTTTCGACATTTACCATCCCTAAAAATTATGATAACAATCTTGGCAACTCGAGCTTCCCACTCTTGATACCTCAGTTTAGCTGAGAGTAGAATACCAGATAATACTCTTCGCAAAAAGAGGCTGTAGCCAGCAGGTCGGGTAAACAGTTGCAGCCGCATCTCTTACCGCAGTATACATACATCAGAGAGCTCTCGCTCAATATTTCACGTCTAGCTTTTCAGACCTCTTTCCCTGCCTACAAAATTGAATGCAAAGAAAGATGAGTTTATACTGTAGCTCGCTATTTCAAAGAGGCTAAACGTCTACTATGCTATGGTATATAACCTCGAGCAGCCACACTCACTTGTATGGATCTCACTCCAGCTTGGAAACGTGACACCTTGTCGCGACACACTTTTGCCTCAAACTACTTCTCTACTTTACCTACTAACTGTCAAACGACTTGTCGTGTGCTACTACCGGAAATGAGCATGTAGGCAAAGAGGTATATCCGCAGTTCTGGAAATTGTCAGTGATTTGGGGTGAGGCACTCGGATCGAGATTCGACTACGATGTGTTCTATAGGTTGTTTGACAGACTCCTGAATTTCCTACGTTTTACTTGATCGTATTCCTAGTTTCCGTGATGAATGGATTGGTGTGACCTTGTTCTTTGGAAATCGGACTTTCGCAAATGCATCATGTTCTGAAAAATTGACATTGAGATGTATTCTCATTCTTATGACAACCGGAATTATTTTTCGCAATCCAACTTTGTCAATTTTGAATTGGCTCATGATTTCTACTCAAACTAACAGAAGGATACTCAGGTACCAGGATAATAACCTTTCCAAAGTTCCTCTAGAAATGCCCCCCCCCCTCTAACCCTTGTAACCCTCGTAAAATTTACGAAAAGCTTCTCATGACTATATCTTTGTATATTCTTATACTTATTCTGCTATCTGTCTGTATGGACTTGTTGGATAGAACTGTTTTGGGTAATTCATATTCCAGGGTGTAACCGACGTGTAAAAAAGATTTCCGGCAAGGTTGGTTGTTCTAAAACCAACGTTTTCTCTCTAACAGACAGACAGACATGCCCGTAATGAGTCAATCAGCAAAATTTTCGCTTAATGGTGTCTGAGTAAATTAACGAGCAAGATAAGTAGCACCACAATCGAGGGTCTCCTTTAGGATTTGCACACTTTGGGTCACTTGGGTAGTCTGCTTACTCAGCCGAAGATCGGAGCGATATAACGTAAATGCACGTCGTTGAAGATGGCGCATAAGCGCAAAAAAAGTAACTGCATCTTGCAACGTCCTCTTTACCCGACTCTCCGTAAAGCACAAAAGACCTAATCGTCGAGAGGATCTTTTTCATTTTTCAAAGCTCTTACAGAGAAGCTTGACTATTGAATATAAAGCCAAGTCTGCCTCTGCCATTTCCCGGATGCTTTCTACAGAGCTGTACCACCTTTTGCGGATGACATTTTTCAGCTAGATAGAAAATACCCTATTTCTCAAGGTACACTCACGCTCTATTGAATATGACGGTAGAGAATAATGTTGCTGCTCTTATATACCATGGATCAAAGTTGAACACGAGTAGATTGATGAAAGATCTTTTCCAGCAATTTTGTATCCTTTGATGTGATGTAACATGTGCACTGATGTCGATGGCAAGTTAAATTTGGTCACTCTTCAATCCTTCTCCTTATTATATTAGTATGCAATAGTAAAACCCGTTGTTCATTTATCGTCCTTAACCAATAGGCGCCTGGTGGGTCCTGCAGGACCCGTTGACAATATGTTGGATTCTGAACATTTGATTCAATATTTCATGCCTCTCATGGTTCCATTATCTTGTTTCAGGCCATACCTAACTATTTTGTATAGTTATCGCGGTCTATCAAGCGTCTCCAAATTCCCAGACCACTTTCAGGAAATCGTTTGGCCGAAAATCGAGTTGGTAAAAATGACTCATCTTTGTACGAGCACTATTCTACGATTCCTAAATTCCTAATCGGGTTTGAATCTACGGGGTTTTTCAGTGGTGTAAATAGCACTCTTTTGACCAAAAGTGCTTACCTAGAATATTCATAAATAACAAACTTTGTGAGAAATCTCAACATGACGCTTCGCGTGACGGGACTAATGACCGACTTTCTGAAGTGTTTTATGAGATTCCACGGGCACTGCGCCTAATCAGAGGCTGCAAAGAAGCGAATCAAATCAAGAAACGGAATATCTACCCGATTTTGGATGGTATCGGTTTTTAAGGGTGAAACTCAACTAAAAGATTTCCGGTCTGGCTCTTGCGACGAAGGTTCGATATGATCTCTTGAACAAGTAATTGAGTTAATTAATTATAGAAATTATTATGTATTACAATGGCATGAATTTTGCGACAAACTTGCAAATCAATATCAGACGGGACCGTATGGTTAACAGTGATGAGGTAGCAGTTTACAACATTCAAACTGGAGCTTCATGAGCCCCTTCAGATTATGCCGAATAAATCTTCTGTATGATTTGAAGCCTTGAATAAATAAATAAAAAAAATAGTAAAACCATTCAGATTACATGAAATCTATGGTTTTTACTCGCCGTCTTTTGTGAAGCCTGTCAATGATGTATCCCAATATAGAAATATTTCTCCACGTGCTTCATTTCATCTGGAGGCTTCGTCATCTATTTTAAGATGAGCTGGCAGATGGTATCAATTGTTGATCAAATAATTTAACGATCTGTGTGGTTGAAAGTATGGGTTTGGAGTTGTTAACTCACAATCAGTCGAGATCGATCTCTTCTCAAACCGCAAGTTTAAAACACCTTGTATTCTGAAGCACTTCATGGTCACGAATAATTTCTATAAGTACATATCGCTTCGATCAATCATTGGCGGCGTTCCGTACAAGAAGAATTTGCTGATCGGATGCAATTATTACAGGATGTAATAATTGCATCCATGACATATTATACAGATCAAACATGTGCAACTACTTTTTAAATCTTCGACTACAAAAATCTGTTTTCGGGAGCCTCTCCTTCTTATCTAATGGGAATGGAGAGGGTCATATCGTTGAGACTGTGACGTAATTTGGAGTATGCAGCCTCTCGCGAAACCCCGAGAGGAAGATTTCAGTAATTCCCTCCGGAGTCTGCAGCTCAATGGAGCATAAGCATCAGTGGCACTGAATACGCTCGTTAGAGTTCATAGCTCTACGACCTCTCAACAATGCCTCATTTACCTTGTGTTGAATTTGATATTCCACGAATCACTCTGTACTCTCTTGAGATAAGCGAATCAAACTTGACAATTCCTAAATTTCTTAAAATTTCTATGATTGAAGATTCCTAGAAACGTTCTGGCAATTTAAAAGACTACCTAATCTATTGAAGAATATGAACAATGTAACGAGTAAGTGGTTATTTCGATAGATATGAATTTGGGGTTTCTATCCCCTAGGTGAATATGATACGGATTATATTCTTCTCAAAATCGGGATGGGAGTGAACTGTCGAAATTTATACGTATTTCAATATGAATGACTCATAGTATAATCGTGTCAAGGTATTCGATGAAGGGGATAATCTCATCCGAACGGTCTATCAGATATAAAAATAAAATGACCTTGCGTGTCGAGAAAAACGTATCACCAGCGGAAAACTTTCACCGATTACCTATGACGCCTAAGCACCTGGTCATCTCGCGAAAAAGATATCCGAATTCCACTTGACGATATGGTCAAGATAACTTTTTTGATCATGCTATCCATCTCCATCAATCACTCGGATAGAAACAGGTAATATCAATATCAGAGCGGTATATTGAACCAGGAAAGAGAAACAATTTTGCCAAGATCATGCTGGGTATAGAAGATAGTAAAAGTAACTTTGAGATTGCCCGGGTAAATTTGCCCGTCATCCTCGATGGCAGCTGATAATCGGAAAGACTATCATTGAGCCATCCTCGAGCGCACAAGATAAGGAACGGAGACTCTTCAGTTCGCGTAATCTCCTCAAACTTATATTGAAAAAGTCGCGATGAAAGCCATCTTCTCTGCGATGCGGTTGGATCCCACCTTCAAGGTGCCTCAACTTTCCAGCTTTCCTGGAACGCATAAATCACATCGAGTTCCAAGGTGGCTGTCGATCATCGAGGCTTTGGTTAACTCGCGACCTCAATCGATCCCATGACGTCCTTGCAAACGAAAGTCTCCATCCTACTTCTCCATCTTCTGGATGTCAAACCTTGTATCACACGTGTAAGATATACGGGTTAGATCAGTATATTTCGACCAAATCGTGCGCACCACATCCGCAAATCTTTTCGCCAATCTCCCTTATGAAATTAGGTAATAGTATTTCCCGAGATCTTCAGCCTTGAGAGAATATTTTCACGCCTGCTAGGATTTTTTAAAGTTCAAAATGAAGCCGTTTTCAGCGTTTTCTTGATAAATCCCCCAATTGAACAGAAACGTTGTTGCGAGGTCTGCGAGGGTGCACTTTTTTTCTTTTGACCCCAACTTTTGGGAAAAGAATTGTAGAGAAGTCTCAAAACCAAATGCGCCTACTGCAGGAAGTGGTTATTCGCACACCTCCCGTGTAGAGTCCGTGTAAAAAACCTCGGGAGTACGTGTAAAACGGACATTTTCCGTGCGCGTCCGTGTGGCTCTTTGACAAGAAGGAGAAGAGCTTGCAAGCTCAACGTCCGTTTCTGTCCGTTCGACTCGCCGTTTTTTTCCGTTTTGCCGCTCCAGCCCGCCCGTTCCGGTCCGTGAGATCTGGTCCGTTTTTGTCCGTGCGCTCGTCCGTTTTTTTCCGTTTCGCAGGAAATACTCAGTCGAGCACGCCCGTTTCGGTCCATGAGATTTTGTCCGTTTTTGTCCGTGCGCTCGTCCGTTTTTTTCCGTTTTGCAGGAAATACTCAGTCAAGCCCGCCCGTTCCGGTCCGTGAGATCTGGTCCGTTTTTGTCCGTGCGCCCGTCCGTTTTTTTCCGTTTTGCCGCAATCACCCTCTCCAGCCCGTCCGTTTCGGTCCGTGAGATTTTGTCCGTTTTTGTCCGTGCGCCCGTCCGTTTTTTTCCGTTTTGCCGCAATCACCCTCTCCAGCCCGCCCGTTTCGGCCCGTGAGATCTGGTCCGTTTTTGTCCGTGCGCCCGTCCGTTTTTTTCCGTTTTGCAGGAAATACTCAGTCAAGCACGCCCGTTTCGGTCCGTGAGATCTGGTCCGTTTTTGTCCGTGCGCCCGTCCGTTTTTTTCCGTTTTGCCGCAATCACCCTCTCCAGCCCGTCCGTTTCGGTCCGTGAGATCTGGTCCGTTTTTGTCCGTGCGCCCGTCCGTTTTTTTCCGTTTTGCCGCAATCACCCTCTCCAGCCCGCCCGTTTCGGCCCGTGAGATCTGGTCCGTTTTTGTCCGTGCGCTCGTCCGTTTTTTGCCGTTTTGCAGGAAATACTCAGTCAAGCCCGCCCGTTCCGGTCCGTGAGATCTGGTCCGTTTTTGTCCGTGCGCCCGTCCGTTTTTTTCCGTTTTGCCGCAATCACCCTCTCCAGCCCGTCCGTTTCGGTCCGTGAGATTTTGTCCGTTTTTGTCCGTGCGCCCGTCCGTTTTTTTCCGTTTTGCCGCAATCATCCTCTCCAGCCCGCCCGTTTCGGCCCGTGAGATCTGGTCCGTTTTTGTCCGTGCGCCCGTCCGTTTTTTTCCGTTTTGCAGGAAATACTCAGTCAAGCACGCCCGTTTCGGTCCGTGAGATCTGGTCCGTTTTTGTCCGTGCGCCCGTCCGTTTTTTTCCGTTTTGCAGGAAATACTCAGTCAAGCACGCCCGTTTCGGTCCATGAGATTTTGTCCGTTTTTGTCCGTGCGCTCGTCCGTTTTTTTCCGTTTTGCAGGAAATACTCAGTCAAGCCCGCCCGTTCCGGTCCGTGAGATCTGGTCCGTTTTTGTCCGTGCGCCCGTCCGTTTTTTTCCGTTTTGCCGCAATCACCCTCTCCAGCCCGTCCGTTTCGGTCCGTGAGATTTTGTCCGTTTTTGTCCGTGCGCCCGTCCGTTTTTTTCCGTTTTGCCGCAATCACCCTCTCCAGCCCGCCCGTTTCGGCCCGTGAGATCTGGTCCGTTTTTGTCCGTGCGCCCGTCCGTTTTTTTCCGTTTTGCAGGAAATACTCAGTCAAGCACGCCCGTTTCGGTCCGTGAGATCTGGTCCGTTTTTGTCCGTGCGCCCGTCCGTTTTTTTCCGTTTTGCCGCAATCACCCTCTCCAGCCCGTCCGTTTCGGTCCGTGAGATCTGGTCCGTTTTTGTCCGTGCGCCCGTCCGTTTTTTTCCGTTTTGCCGCAATCACCCTCTCCAGCCCGCCCGTTTCGGCCCGTGAGATCTGGTCCGTTTTTGTCCGTGCGCTCGTCCGTTTTTTTCCGTTTTGCAGGAAATACTCAGTCAAGCCCGCCCGTTCCGGTCCGTGAGATCTGGTCCGTTTTTGTCCGTGCGCCCGTCCGTTTTTTTCCGTTTTGCCGCAATCACCCTCTCCAGCCCGTCCGTTTCGGTCCGTGAGATTTTGTCCGTTTTTGTCCGTGCGCCCGTCCGTTTTTTTCCGTTTTGCCGCAATCACCCTCTCCAGCCCGCCCGTTTCGGCCCGTGAGATCTGGTCCGTTTTTGTCCGTGCGCCCGTCCGTTTTTTTCCGTTTTGCAGGAAATACTCAGTCAAGCACGCCCGTTTCGGTCCGTGAGATCTGGTCCGTTTTTGTCCGTGCGCCCGTCCGTTTTTTTCCGTTTTGCAGGAAATACTCAGTCAAGCACGCCCGTTTCGGTCCGTGAGATTTTGCCCATTTTTGTCCGTGCGCCCGTCCGTTTTTTTCCGTTTTGCAGGAAATACTCAGTCAAGCACGCCCGTACCGGCACGTGAGATTTTGTCCGTTTTTGTCCGTGCGCCCGTCCGTTTTTTTTCCGTTTTGCCGCAATCACCCTCTCCAGCCCGCCCGTTTCGGCCCGTGAGATCTGGTCCGTTTTTGTCCGTGCGCTCGTCCGTTTTTTTCCGTTTTGCAGGAAATACTCACAAGGGGAGTCCGGAGTCTCCGGGTCCTGATTTCTCACCAAAATTTTCTCACAGTTTCGTACTACCTAGAATATGAAGAATCTAGAGCAACTCTGTCAAATGGGCCTTCTGTTCTGAGCTACAGCCAGAAACGTCAACATTGCTAGTATATCTATATATATCACATTTTAACATGGGCCTATATGGGCAATGCTAATGTCATAGGCTGTAGTTCTGAATGGGAGGCCCATTTGACAGAGTTGCTTTGGGTTCGTCATATTCTAGGCGGTACGAAACAGTAAATAAATTTTGGTGAGATTTCAGGACCCGGAGACTCCGGACTCCCCTTGTCAGTCAAGCCCGCCCGTTCCGGTCCGTGAGATCTGGTCCGTTTTTGTCCGTGCGCTCGTCCGTTTTTTTCCGTTTTGCAGGAAATACTCAGTCAAGCCCGCCCGTTCCAGTCCGTGAGATCGGGTCCGTTTTTGTCCGTGCGCCCGTCCGTTTTTTTCCGTTTTGCAGGAAATACTCAGTCAAGCACGCCCGTTTCGGTCCGTGAGATCTTGTCCGTTTTTGTCCGTGCGCCCGTCCGTTTCTTTCCGTTTTGCAGGAAATACTCAGTCAAGTACGCCCGTTTCGGCCCGTGAGATCTGGTCCGTTTTTGTCCGTGCGCTCGTCCGTTTTTTTCCGTTTCGCAGGAAATACTCAGTCAAGCACGTCCGTTTCGGTCCGTGAGATCTGGTCCGTTCTTGTCCGTGCGCTCGTCCGTTTTTTTCCGTTTTGCCGCAATCACCCTCTCCAGCCCGCCCGTTCCGGCCCGTGAGATCTGGTCCGTTTTTGTCCGTTCTTTCCCGTTCCACAGAAAATACATGGTTATGGAAAGGATGCGTAATGGAACTGCATTCAGAGCCAGTTGTTACTCCCGTGCGCGTCACTCGTCCTTTCTGTCAAGGGGAAAATAACCCCCGAAAGAGTTCAGATCCAAGTCAGGCTGTTCTTCCCGCATCTGATCTTTTCTGCCCATCTACGTGTATTATCCTCCTATTCGCCTGTCTCGACGAACAGTGACCCTCAATCTGTTCCCGATTACCATACCTATGCTAAAATTTAGCCCGAAAATTGATTTTTGAATTTCCTCATAGCTGATGTCTCCGTCAAGACTGTATCACTATGTGATAATTCCATAAAAACATGGCCGAGATTCAAGTCAATCGAGTTTCAAGGGTGGGAGTGAGCATAAGTATCATCATATCTCAATAGCTCCTAGATTGCATCGTGACGTTCCATGGTTACACTCATTCTAGATGTGGCACAGTTATCTTCAAGAGGTAAAAGCCAAATTTGGTGCTCAAAAGCTCGTTTAATTTTTCAACTCGTCTTCAGAATTAGAAACACATTGGTGAAGATACGTATGGCCCAAAGCCCATTTATCGGGACCACGATGGTTCCTAGCGATGCATATATACAAATCAAGCGCTGAGTTCAACTATAAACATAATGACGGTATCAATTTCGAAGGACATGCCTTCTTGAAGTAGTATTTATTCTAACTTATGACATTGCAGAATCATTCATTGCCATCTCGTTATTACACGTGAGGTAGTCACATCTCGGTACACTTAGAAAACAACAACTGTCATATCGACTATAATTATGAGTATTAAAAACATCAACGAATTCCTCAAGACTTACTATTCACACATCCAACCTGTTTATCGGAGACCTGATTACCTGATCTCAAGACTTGACTAGAACAACAAGAATAAACAATATCACAAGATTACAATGCTAGAGGATGAAAAAATGTTCGAAGTGGGAAATTTTGGAGCCAGGGAAATCAAGCTCTTCATCGCGTTCTCACTCCTCTTTTTGATGCTCCATATTTTACGTTAGTTTTCAGAGCTCCCTTTGGCCTGCCTCGTCTTTTTGGACTCTTGGGCATCCTCAGTCCCTCGATACTATGGTCCTCAAAGGCTCTGACTTCGTCACCATTTCTTAAAGTAATATGGGGATATTTGTTTGCGACCCAGCTGAGCCACAAGTCCTCCAGAACCGCTAGTTTAGCATCTAAACCATCATCATCAGCGAAATCCTCCGCTTGCTTCAGGAGATTGCCTATCTCTCTCCTCTTCTTCGGCACATCCCAGGTACGGCCACTGAATTGCAGGTGAAGGTTCAATGTAGCGAATCTCGTTGTGACATGAGACAGGTCTACCTCTTCATCTCGAGTTTCGATAAACACTGGCGTTTTTTGAGCCCAATGAAATAGGATTTCTTGGATTGTGGAATATCGTACATCGAACTCCTTGGAGTTACAAACACTGATAATGTCAGTGAGATCTGATATCTTTTCTTGAATCATTATTTTTTTCAGCTCCCTCTCATTACTCACGTTGTACTGCTTCTCGGAGATCGTTAGTTCATTTTGAACTGAACCCACATCTCCTCGAACGAATACCCTGTGGAATTCTTTGCAGTACTCTTTGGTCCACCTTACCATGCATAAACTGGAATCATAGAGTGGTAGATCTAAGGCGAGTCTGGCTGCGAAAATGTGCCTGCAGGGTAGTCCAAACCAGGTGAAGAACTCACAGTTGCAAGTAGAACCAGTTGTGAATCTCTTGCTTTCAAAAATTTTGCAGAGGTTCCCGACTACATCAAACGTAATGAAATCCTTCTTACAATATTCATCTTTGACTTTTAGAAAAGGTTTGTCCATGAGCAACTTGTCATACTCAGCCAGGTCTTGTTCAAGCGCAATCATTCGTTTTGAACCAAAACTCTTCATGATCTTGTCCTTATTACGGTTGTCATGAAAGTTTTTCCAAGTGAAAAAGGTCTCGATAGCTTTCAACATGGAGCTCAGGCTATCCATTACTGCCTTGAGTTTTTGATTCAAAGACTCGCATCTGTTGTTTGTTGAATTCCCATAGGTCATCGAGAGAGTTTCGCGGCAGGTCCACTCTTCCATAATATCATGCCAATTTTTCATCACGTACTCATGGACAATATTGGGAAGGTCTGTCTTCAAACGTGCGAGCATGGTATGATAGGTATCTTTATTTTTTGCATACGCGAGGAAGGTCAGTCGTTCTATGGCCAACTCTTTCTCTTTTTTTGTGAGGTTCATCTTGGCCACCTCTCTCTTGAATATTTCTAAGGTGTGATAGAGACAGATCAGGAGCTTGGCTTGAGGGAAGAAACGTCTCACAGCTGATCGTTGAGCGGCATTTTTGTCACACATGAAATAATTGATTCTGTCTGCCTCATCTTTGTGATGATCTTTGAAGCTTTGCAATACCCAATCAAAAGTCGGCTGATCTTCCCTACGCACGATGGCCACTCCAACAATTTCCGTCAAGAAATTACCATCTTCGACGAAGAATATAATCAAGATGAAACCGTGCAAGAAAAGCTTGTATGTGCCATCGAAGAAAATTATCCTTCCCCATGCTCTCATGGAAACACGCATATCAGAAGTCGTGAAGAAAATACCTTGTAACTCGCTCTTTTGTTTTAACACATCCACTTTGGCCCCTGAAGGAAAAGAAACAGATAGAGTAAATTATGACATGATCTACAAGTTGCATAATTGAGTTTGAGTGTGAGAGAGTTCGTACTGTTTTATTGGAATACCGCTTTTTTACTGAACAAATGATGTTATAGATTCCAGAAGGTGCAATACGTGTCTTGGATATGTTTCAAAATTTCACTCATGAATGTTTCCTAGGTGCTCTGGCATAGTGATAGTCCATTCTAACTTCAATCCAATCGGTTCATACACCGAAACGGGGAGTAAAATGATGTTTTTCTATGGCATGCCTTTTTCTATATAATTAACATCAGACTGGAACCAACAGTTCGATCGTAAAACCCCATTATTCTTCTACAGCTCTGAGAGTAAGGAATCGTTTTATTAGAAAATAAATCGAAATAATCTTTGTAGACTTTTTTGTAGGGCTCAATTACAGATTCGCAAATAAGATCTCTGGACGGTTTTTGAAACATGTGTCCATTCCGACTTAAACTTTCACCATACTCGATGTTTCATATAACGAGCATGTCTCAGGCTGAAGGATTTGGGGAATTTCGAACAAATATGTCTTAATACTCTAAATGGGCGCATCATCCAACATTTTTTTTGTAGATCTTGAAAAGACCTGAAAACACGGATAGTTCTCGATTTGCAGGAGAATAACGGTGTTTCATGGTCAAACTGATACTTCTCATCTCGTTTAATGATAGCAGGAAAAATCATTGCACCCAACATTTTTTTCGATGGACTGATACGTTTCGGGTTGGAGCGGATTCTTACTGTGTGACTGATCCCGAAAAACACTCTTTAGGTGGATTCGGAGGCATTTCCATGTGACCTGTCGCACCTTCAAGCGAGGTGTGTATGAATTTTAAATTATAAAAAAAGAAAAGCATAGTTAATAGTTACATTAGCATGCCTATTAATACCGTCGGGACGCCGTAACTAAGAGATGTACCTGAATGGCAGTTTTCCCCAAAAAAATGTGCACTTTCGGATTCATTGCGATGTATGATGAAAGTTTTTTCTTTAAAGCATCGATTCTTACGCCGTAACCGCGTTTTTATCCAACAACGTTCGAACCAAAACTCTCAAAGCTTGCGAATATTTGTATATAAGCGGGTGTCTCACTTGCTCAGACTCTTCACTTTCATTTCAATATGAGCAAGAAAAATCCGCGGCAAGAAACACTAAAACGGATATAGTTGCTCATCACAACAAGGATAAAGTGTTTTTGTTTGTTCAACATTTGTATTACGCTTGCTGTAAATGAAATTCCAAACTTTCCTTACAGATTATTGATCTCAGATTAATTTGAGCAGAATCCCGATGGATATGAGACATGCTATCAGTAGTAACGGTTTTCTGGAGAAACCCTGTCCAGTAAGAGGGGAAAACCTTGCGTAAAATTTCAAAACAGTGGAGAATTTCGCCCGGCCAGATGTATGTGGGTATGATATCACTAAATTCTAACCATATCATACCTTTTTTCTCCAAGTAGATTGATATCTCAAGGAATTCATCGACAGGCTTCGGATTCATTTTGCGTTGAATGTTCTTCAAATCTTGTGGCGTCGCGTACACGCCAAACTCCTCTTGGATCCATTCGATCAGGCGAGGCCTGCTAGGTTTCAATTTAATTGCACTCTGAACCCGAGACAGTTGTTCAGTGTTCAATCTTCTGACTTCTGGAACAGGATCCACCTATCAGATAGAATTTCTCATTGAGATATGGCTTGTGGACCATTGCTCACCAATGGCCTTGGCGAAAAATTGAGGAAACTCATGACTCTCAAGTAAATACACCGTATGACCAACGCACAATACAGCACCCGTCAAATCAATGGATCATGCATGGTATAACTAAATCGCCAATAACTCTGAAACGTTCCATTGTACAAAGATTTTGATGAATGCCTGTTAAAGATCACAAAATGAGCTCTCAATTTATGTGCTCAGAAAATTTTTCAAGAATTTTTTCGGGCTGATAATTGAAAACAAGGCAAAAAAACTTGAAGCGGATTACCCGCATTTTAGATGTGCGTAACTTGATTACAAAAATTCCAATGGGATGTTGTAGATCGTTTAAAAACCTATACAAATTGGTCATTGGAATTTATTTCCCACGACCTCTCTGGTCCAAGCCACGAGCTCCGGGCAGAAAACTCCGTAAATTATAGCTCCTCGCGGAGAGTATAAAATAAAAGGTACCGAATTTCACCCGAAGAAATTTAACCCTGCATTGGCTCAATTGAAAAAATTCAAGCCGAATTGGACAGATCTCCTGTGTCGGCGAGTGTCAAGTCCTGCAATATTGACGTCGATCATCGGTGCAGTTGAAAAAATGCAGGCACAGGGACTGACATGTCCAGAATGCGAGATGAATGATGAAGAAGGTAAGAAATCGGGAACTGTTACCTGTCAGTCATGCCTTCTCATGTGGCATCGCGATTGTGTCAATGTTCGCGTGACTAAAAATTGGTTCTGTCAAGAATGTTGTGACTGATTTGCTTCATTAATAAATCATATCTAAATTGAATCCAGGAATACTGTATTGTTTGGTCTCATTTTTGAAGAACTGTGTATTCTCGTTGGTCTTTTCTTATAATTTCACTACGTAGGTGGACCTAAATATCTAAAATGTGGACTAAGAGATGGGGGCTATGGAGTTGTACTTTTTCTCTTGATTCGCTTTCGAATTGGAATATCATCGACTTGGTAGTGCTTTTTCCCACTCCCTTTACTCAATACAAGCTTGGGAGAATGTTTGCGCTGATACTGGATCGAAAGGTCTTGATCTGGTGATGTTCTATGTAAATGTCACATGGTGTTTAAACCAAACAAGGGAAAATCATTACAAGTCAGGGGTCAGCACGCTCAGATCCAAGATTGGGCATACCTGTGATGAGCGAGACCCCGCAAGAAAATATACACTCACCTACACAAAACATTCACGACTTAATTCATATGACTGATTCCATGAAATACGCTGCTAAAAGTGATTAGCAGAATGCTTTCTCACGGCGTTATATGATGATAATTTTAACGAAAAAGAAAGTATCCTATATTTTGAGTTTTTCTTTCGAGGAAGCATTCCAGAGAGATTCGGGTCATCTGAAAGGAGGTTTTTCCAACAATATCTATTGTTTGATTAAGAGAAAATTTTGATATAGTCGGTTTAAAGATGATTAAACTGGAGTCCTTTGTGGAAATTCCTTTCCCCCGAAAAAATTTTCATATGAACAATGTTTTACGGATTTTATGAAAATTTTGTATCAGCCAATCGATTCAGAATGGCGCATAAGTAAGTCTTTAGGTCATTAGAATTGAGATAAATTAGTCGTAAAGGATGATACGAGAGAAAAATGAATATTAATTCTAATTTTCTACTACTTTTTGAGTTATTCTTTTGAGGAAGCTTCTTATAGAGATTCAGGCCATCTAGACTGAGGTTTTTTTAACAATATCCATCGTTTGGTTGAGACGGAATTACGATGCAGTGGGATTGAGAAGGGTTAAAATGAAATTTTTTGTGAAAATTTTGATTTTTTCGGAAATTTGAGATTTGTGAAGACTCGAATGAATTTCGGTATTAACCAATCGATAGATAATGCAAAAAAAACCATAGTTTAGGTCATTGAAATCGAGATAAATGAGTCATAAAAGAAGGTACGAGGAAAAAATGAATATTAAGAAAAATTTCCCATTATTTTTTCAGTTATTCTTTAGAGGAAGCTTTTGAGAGATTTGGGCCTTCTAGTCTGAGGTTTTTTAAACAATATCCATCGTTTGGTTGAGACGGAATTTCGATTTAGTGGGTTTAAAAAGGGTCAAAATGGAATTTTTGGTGGAAATTTTGATTTTTTCCAAAAGGACCCCGCCATAAATGATAGGATTTTGGCTTTCAGCGAATTTGA
This sequence comes from Eretmocerus hayati, assembly GCA_029851415.1. NCBI lineage: Eukaryota > Metazoa > Arthropoda > Insecta > Hymenoptera > Aphelinidae > Eretmocerus > Eretmocerus hayati. The sequence continues at coordinate 12,148,960 of CM056741.1, forward strand.
CCGAATCGGCAATCAATCGATAGAGCTCGACGTGCTGAGCAAAAGTCTCCATAGCCGCTAAACCCGAAAAATTCTCGTTTTCGAGTGATTTGGTTGCAAAGTCGCAGATTTTACCGAGCCAAAATAGGGTTATGGCATCAATCGAACAATAACATACGTTCGAATTCGTTCGGCTCGCTTGGTATTTGCCAGCTAAATACCTCTGATGAAGCAAGAATCTTTGCATTACACGCGATTTGATAACCCTCTCAAAAGAATCTTTCACTACCGCCATTCTCGCAGGATATTTTCAAAGTCCGCACAGTCGAAACGCTTCGAAAAATTTTGATATTTCAAACGGTCTACGGGACATAGTATATTATCAAGGCAAATGCGGATGACGAGTTTCATCATCAACGAGATACATACAATATTTTGAGCTCACGCAAGGGTGCGTTGAGAAGAGCGTTTTCCCGCTGGATGGTTGAAAAATACGTCTAAGCTCTCAGTACAACTTTGAAACAAAATCATTGAATCTTTTTTTCCGAACTGTTTATCGTTTGAAGGTAACGATATTTTCACCTTTCTAGTGTGCGGGGCGGGAGGGGGGGCCTACAGACATTTCAAAAGATCTTATGGGATTTCAGAGAGATATTCGTTTCGAATTTTGGGTGGAGATTGAATTCTGCGTCGTATCGCACTCGGCTCGAACATACGAAAATCGAATCAGGCCCAACTCTATATCGGCAAAGATCACGTACCTTCGCTGAAAGAATGCGAAAAAGTTATACCTTTGACCCGTGTATCTCTGATATAATGCGCGAGACAGAAAATACATAGGAAATAGCTTCAAAAGTATTCGTGGTAAGCTACAAAATGCAATCGCGGAGAGGTCTGTACGACCAGTAGGCTCTGAAATGTCTAACTCTAGAAATCACCAGAGGTGTATTTACACTCTTGACCAGTAGTGTACATTCGAGAATATATCTATCGAAAATCAGAATGCAATATCTCTTGGTTATCAAACGACGATTACATTTTCTGTCAGATCGCACCTATTTTGAGAAAAAAGAATTCGATGCTTCACTCTCGCTGAAACGAATATATTTTCGAAAATCAATAGGCGTCTACTCAAATGACCGTACAAGTCTCAATCAGCGATCCCGGAAAAAAAATTAAAACGATCTTCGTAACCTTTACCGATATAAAGTTGGGCCTGATTCGATTTTCGTGTGTTCGAGCCGAGTGCGATACGACGCAGAATTCAATCACCACCCAAAATTCGAAACGAATATCTCTTTGAAATCCCATAAGATCTTTTGAAATGTCTGTAGGCCCCCCCTCCCGCCCCCGCACACTAGAAAGGTGAAAATATCGTTACCTTCAAACGATAAACAGTTCGGAAAAAAAGATTCAATGATTTTGTTTCAAAGTTGTACTGAGAGCTTAGACGTATTTTTCAACCATCCAGCGGGAAAACGCTCTTGTCAACGCACCCTTGCGTGAGGTGTGAGCTCTAAATATTGTATGTATCTCGTTGATGATGAAACTCGTCATGCGCATTTGCCTTGATAATATACTATGTCACGCAGACCGTTTGAAATGTCAAAATCTTTCGAAGCGTTTCGATTGTGCGGACTTTGAAAATATCCTGCGAGAATGGCGGTAGTGAAAGATTCTTTTGAGAGGGTTATCAAATCGCGTGTAATGCAAAGATTCTTGCTTCATCAGAGGTATTTAGCTGGCAAATACCAAGCGAGCCGAACGAATTCGAACCTAAGTTATTGTTCGATTGATGCCATAACCCTATTTTGGCTCGGTAAAATCTGCGACTTCGCAACCAAATCACTCGAAAACGAGAATTTTTCGGGTTTAGCGGCTATGGAGACTTTTGCTCAGCACGTCGAGCTCTATCGATTGATTGCCGATTCGGTCAAATTCGCTGAAAGCCAAAATCCTATCATTTATGGCGGGGTCCTTTGAAATCTGTGAAGATTTTATAAAATTTCGGTATTAACCACTCGATAGATAATGCAGAAAAAACCATAGTTTAGGTCATTGGAATTGAGATAAATGAGTCATAAAAGAAGGTACGAGGAAAAAATGAATATTAAGAAAAATTTCCCATTATATTTTCAGTTATTCTTTAGAGGAAGCTTTTTAGAGAGATTTGGGCCTTCTAGTCTGAGGTTTTTTCAACAATATCCATCGTTTGGTTGAGACGGAATTACGATGCAGTGGGTTTGAAAAGGGTTAAAATGAAATTTTTTGTGAAAATTTTGATTTTTTCGAAAATTTGAGATCTGTGAAGATTTTATAAAATTTCGGTATTAACCAGTCGATAGATCTTGCAGAAAAAAACATAGTTTAGGTGACTCAATTCGTGGTGAGACCGTGTGAGAAAAAGATATTTATGTATTAAAAGTCGAAATTCGAGCACTTTTTGTTCAAAAAGCCCATGGATCAAATTTGACTGGGAGCCGAAAGCTGCCAAATCACTGGGCTCTCAGAAATTGGATTCTTCACAACTTGTAGAAAGCCAAAAGTTGATATGGTGAACAGAAAAAGAGAAAGCGTGTCCGATAGAAAACAACACACACACACACACATACACGGAAAAAGGGGTGCAAAGATGAGTCTCTGACGGGTTTGGAAGAGCATTAGGAGGAAAAGTGTTACCTACATTTGATAGATTTTGGCGAGAGGAAGAGAATGGTCTTTGGCTTTTTTAGATAAAAGGAATTTTGTTGAATAATATGTTGGTTTTAATGAAAAATTTGATCAAATTTTCGTCGGGGTGAAAACAAAGCTTTCTCTTTAGAGAAAGCAAAAAGGCCTATAAAAGAGGGTCATGTCTGAGATTGTTCCCTCGGCTTTCTCATTTGTTTTGTAGTACAAAATATAGGATTTACATCAGCCGTCGGCCCTCGTTGGGCCGTGCTTTACTCCAATCTTTCATATTATCTGCAATGAAAGAATTTAGGTATTTTTCCCAATAAAATGCATATTTTCATTACTCTAACCTAAAAATGCCGCGTTCAAATAGGATTTTAGGGTTCTCGTAATGAAAAAATATATCCGCACTTCGCTTGCAGGTCCATTTTGGGCACTGGAGGACATGTCTGTCTCGCTTCGCTCGACAGACAAACTAGTGCCCAAAATGGGCTACCGCGCTCAGTACGGAAATATACTATTCTCCGGTCCGATTGATAATAAGAGGACGTGGCTTGAGGCATTACAAGGCGTCGAAAAAACCTATCGAAATGGCCATCGTGCAGTTGGTTTTGAGCTTATTAACATTTTATCGAGCAACAGGGTGAAGTATACAAAGATATTAATGTATGAGGAAGCCATTGTTCATCCTTAGAAATTATAATTTTGATGGAAAATTTCGTGTCCTTCAACATACAAACGTGGCCACGAATATTCTTTCGACACCTAGAAGGCCTCTTCTTGCTATGTTTCGTGAAACGTTTTTTTCAGGCCGTTCTAAAACGTCTGTTTTTTGAACATGCGCGGGAATGTGGAACCCTCAAACCGAATACATTAGGAAGCAAAGACAATTTCCCTTAAAATGACCACTAAGATAATTTTATCAAATTGGACTAGAGCTGTGGGATATGAAGAATTAAGCCTCAGCTATAGAGTTTGGTGAATGAAGGGACGCCACCATCTGGTACCTACGAGCCACTTCTCAGCTCTTACCGGGATCTAGTTGTTATGTAGACGCTGTAGCTCTGGTGCAAATGCATGGAACTGACTCCGCTGAGTGGTCATTTCGGAGGGAATTTCGTGGCTTTCTAATGAGGTTGATTTCAGACTCCTGCACATGCGTAGAAAACAGACAATTTCCAATCGCATCGAGATATATTCTGCAGAAAATAGGAAGAGCAGGGCCTAGGACGCGAAAAAAATGTTTGGGGCCATTATTGAGATCACGAAATTTTCCATCGAAATTTAAATTTTCCAGGGTGAAGAGAATAGTTTTCCGAGGGATTTATATGCCTTTTGGAACGGAGTTCCTTTACGCTCGTGTGGGTGAGGAGTAAAATCGTGCGACCGACACCGCCCCGCGTAACGAGATTTGATGCAACCCGCTATACAGATGCAACGAAAAACCGACATACGATATAGGTATACTGCATGGGCTGAGGGACCGCGCGTGTATTCTCAGCATAAGATGCCAAGCCAATGCCAAGATCCGTCTGCTGTCTGCTCTGTTCTCCATGCACACAGCTCGACTGACAACAACATGATTCTTATTGTTATTTAGTATTGTTATTATTGCTGCATTATGCTGAAAAGAGTAACGCTTCCATCGCTAATTTTCGATTGCTATTCGGGTTGTATACGGAAGTTCCGATCGTGAGAGTTTGGTGGTGTGATCCCAATAAAAAGTGTGCAGTGTTGTGTGTGGTGGGTCCTCATTTTATGCCCTCATTGCGTGGGTGATGAGGGTTTTCTGAGTTTGAACAAACGCTATGTAAACACTATCCGTACTCCAGAACGAGAGTTTTTCCGAACTCTCTTTTGTACTGCTTCCTTTTAATTTAAAGTATTCAGCAAGCTCATTTCTATCTGTTCTAACCCTAATTTGGGAAGTTATTTCTTGAAGCAACCCATAGACATAATGTCTATGAAGCAACCAAAACATTACTGTTTTGGTTAAATATGGGGTCTTAATCAAAGATGTGGTTATTCGTGTGCCACCATTTTTACTTCATACATGCCACTTTTTCAGTTTCAAACATGTTCAAATCCCAATCTAAATTCACACAAAATCAAACATGATTTAACACAGATAAGCATACAACGCTATAATTTATTGAGTTGAGCATTGACTCACTTAGACGTTACAACAACAGTCAAAATTCTTAAGACCTCATTGTCCACCAATATCAATTGTAGCTAGCCCAAATGCATTCAACCATGGCTGCATACTATACACTTTTCCTCATTTTTTTAGAGAATGAACCTACTCTTTCCCATAAGGAGGTTGTTTAGAAGAATCTCAGCTTCAACTTGTGAAATTAAAATTGTTGTCGTCAAATCCCATAACCTGCTCAGATGAAATGAGTTTGTATTCTGTACAGCAGGTATACTATGATCTCGCTAATCAGTAGGATAATGTTTGCCACCCTGAGCTTGGTCATCTTTGGCCAAAAGCTTAAATATGGGTTACGCGTATCATAACTTCCACTCTACAGATGTTGTTATAGGCACTCCTCACATTAAAATACATTGAATATCTATTAAAAATTAACAAAGTACTACTTGTGATACTCTATGGCCTTAAAATAAAGTGTAGACAATCTAAGAGAGTAGATCACTTAATATAATGTTGTAAATTGTTGAATAAGGGCATCGATTCAGTCAAAAACTTGAGACAAAAGTCGAAATTCCCCTGTGGTTTGCAGAGTTATCATTGTCAATTTTAATCCTTGTACTTGATAAATTGGTTCAAATAGATTCTCATCATTTTTCTAGAGCTTCAATTGAAAAGTCAAATGGTATAAGTGTGGGGAACCATTGCAATCTAAATTTTTTCAGAATACACATTCATCGTCGAAAGCCTCAATCAGCTCAAAGAAGATGTTTGTCTTCTTTGGGCAAAAAGTAGAGTGTAAATGAATCAGATATTGCTTTTCATGAGTACACGAATTCATTGGATCATTAAAAATTAGTCTCAATGATCCAATCAATTCCAATGAAACTTTATTTTCCACCAGCTTTGATGCCTTTCATGAACAACTCAGTGTTGATAATTGAGAATCACATTTGTTAACTACTTTTAAATATGTCTCCTATCATAACATTTTGAGGATTCCATCCCAAGCTAAAGTCATTCTATTTGGGTAATGGATGGTATATTATATTTGAGAAATTGATGTCAACTATCTCAACTACTCAAAGGCGTAATACCGTAATATCTTTTTCAAATACGGTTATGGCGAGCTTCAAAAATCTCGAAAGTCAGTTATAACTCATCCAAAGTTCCAGATCATATCGATATTCATGGAATCAATCCAAAGACAGTCTTGGAACTCCGTTCCTCACGCGTTTCTCAAACGCACACGAATTTTTATTCGTCTTTCATTTTTATGCACAATGAAACTTCATAACTTGAAAATCAACTTCTTAAGGCCGATTTCAATAGAGGTTTTCAGAACATCTCGAATGCCGCGAACTGTATCCTACTATCATCAGTCGGATCAGAAAGATGTGCATTTTATTGGTCGAAACACTCAAATTATTCTGTTCCCTCCTGTTAATCCGCAGGCTATCGAGAAGTTGGCGTATCTCGAATTTTTCGATATCTCATTTTTGTGCGAAGATCTGTATAAGTATAGTTGTGCCTGACTATTTGTTTATATTTTGAATATTTTGAACATGAATTTTGATCTTTTTGTTATGAAGAGAAAAATTTGAGGTTCGGTTTGAGTGTCGGAATCGGGAGTCGACTTGTATAAGTGTAAGAAGTTAGTTCGTCTTACGAATTGATTGAGCGGTAACGATTAATCCTCTGAGAAAATTCTATCATCCATGGGTCTGAAGAAAAACAAAGCGCGTGATTCAAAGAATTATTATTCCAATGAGGTTCGCCCCAAAGTGAGTGAGATATTGATAATCTGGTATCGTGCAGAACCATCTTGTTCGAGACTAAGAGAATACTTTCGATGACTGTTGCCGAGTTTCTCCCGATCCTCTGCCTGAATTGGCTCAGAAATATTCTTACTGGAAATAGTTATGAAAAATTAATCCACTTTCAGAAATATTCTAGTTTTCAAATTCTCATTTGCGTCGCGTTAAAATCACACACAGGTCAACAAAACGTGACTAGGACTGAATACTATCCAATTCTATGAAATAAATGTTGTTGATGGATATTTTCGACCAACTAAGCTTGCTAAGGGCCTCGACAAGAAGTTTCCGCGCCTGTCCGCAGTCCGCGGTGGCCGCGAAAAAATACATGAGAAGTAATGGGAAGCGTGGGGGTAGGTCTGCCCGCGGCTTGCTCCAATGTCCGCGCATGCGCGTTCCACTCCCATTGCTTCCCATATATTTTTTCGCAGCCACCGCGGACTGCGGACAGGCGCGGAAACTTCTTGTTAGGGCGCTAAGGTTACGGCAGATAAGGCGATGCGGTCACCGTGCAAGCTGAAAATCGTTCCTATTTTTGTGCGATTCTCTTGCGACTCAGGCTAGACGACGAGTGGAAGAGTACTTGTTATCATCTATTTTGAATTCGTCCACTCATCGGTTAGCTCAAATCGTTCGAAAATCGGGGGGAAATGAGAATGAAAATACGCCTATATTATAGGTTAAAAGGCTCCCGTGGCCACACTCTGCTCCGACATCCTCGCGATTTCTCCGATATTCGCGCAAACGGAGAGGAGACGAATTCAAATGAGATGATAACAGGGATTCGACAACTCGTCTCACACCTCAAATCATCAAGATTTTTTGGAAGATGTATTCTCAAGTTCTTCTCAAGTTCTCTCAGGGTATGGGAATGAGGAGGGGGGGGGGGTTGAATCACTTCAGATATCATCTATTGTATATGCTTGAGTGACAAACAAGGAGTAGTGCGGTGGGAAGACACTGCATGCGACTCCCAGTTTATCGATATATGTGATAAGGACAGAACGGGGGGAACGAACAAGCCCGCATGGACAAGAAAGGGGCGTGCTTGACTTTTTCTTGCAAAACGAAAAAAAACGGACGAGCGCACGGACAAAAACGGACCAGATCTCACGGGCCGAAACGGGCGTGCTTGACTGAGTATTTCCTGCGAAACGGAAAAAAACGGACGAGCGCACGGAAAAAAACGGACCAGATCTCACGGGCCGAAACGGGCGGGCTGGAGAGGGTGATTGCGGCAAAACGGGAAAAAACGGACGGGCGCACGGACAAAAACGGACAAAATCTCACGGACCGAAACGGGCGTGCTTGACTGAGTATTTCCTGCAAAACGGAAAAAAACGGACGGGCGCACGGACAAAAACGGACCAGATCTCACGGGCCGAAACGGGCGTGCTTGACTGAGTATTTCCTGCGAAACGGAAAAAAACGGACGGGCGCACGGACAAAAACGGACAAAATCTCACGGACCGAAACGGGCGTGCTTGACTGAGTATTTCCTGCAAAACGGAAAAAAACGGACGGGCGCACGGACAAAAACGGACAAAATCTCACGGACCGAAACGGGCGTGCTTGACTGAGTATTTCCTCCAAAACGGAAAAAAACGGACGGGCGCACGGACAAAAACGGACAAAATCTCACGGACCGAAACGGGCGTGCTTGACTGAGTATTTCCTGCAAAACGGAAAAAAACGGACGGGCGCACGGACAAAAACGGACAAAATCTCACGGACCGAAACGGGCGTGCTTGACTGAGTATTTCCTGCAAGACGGAAAAAAACGGACGGGCGCACGGACAAAAACGGACAAAATCTCACGGACCGAAACGGGCGTGCTTGACTGAGTATTTCCTGCAAAACGGAAAAAAACGGACGGGCGCACGGACAAAAACGGACATAATTTCACGGACTGAAACGGGCGTGCTTGACTGAGTATTTCCTGAGAAACGGAAAAAAACGGACGAGCGCACGGACAAAAACGGACCAGATCTCACGGGCCGAAACGGGCGGGCTGGAGAGGGTGATTGCGGCAAAACGGAAAAAAACGGACGGGCGCCCGGGTAAAAAACGGACAAAATCTCACGGACCGAAACGGGCGTGCTTGACTGAGTATTTCCTGCAAAACGGAAAAAAACGGACGGGCGCACGGACAAAAACGGACAAAATCTCACGGACCGAAACGGGCGTGCTCGACTGAGTATTTCCTGCGAAACGGAAAAAAACGGACGAGCGCACGGACAAAAACGGACCAGATCTCACGGACCGGAACGGGCGGGCTGGAGCGGCAAAACGGAAAAAAACGGCGAGTCGAACGGACAGAAACGGACGTTGAGCTTGCAAGCTCTTCTCCTTCTTGTCAAAGAGCCACACGGACGCGCACGGAAAATGTCCGTTTTACACGTACTCCCGAGGTTTTTTACACGGACTCTACACGGGAGGTGTGCGAATAACCACTTCCCCTACTGCACACGACGATGTGTCACATGATTTTTTTATTCATTTTTAGATCATTTTTAAATGTGTGCCATTCCAACGCATGGCAATATTTTCCAATCTAGTTAAGTTGATTTTCTTTGTCTTACAGAACCCTACAACTAGCGTTTTTGAATGTCCAAATCAATCTGAAGGAGCCTAAACTATATCCATTTAGAAAAGAGGAGAGTTATTTAACAGAATTCGTCCAGCTTGCCAAATCTATCGGACTCCACCAATCGACTCAAAACTTGACAGAATTATCTGTTTCAAGGGTCCCAAATATGTCAGACGATTCTTGCTCTATGTTCCGACCCCCTGTCGAACATATGAATTATACAAACACGATAATTTTGCTATTTTCTGTGTAACTGACAAAGCAATCCCCATTCTCTTTCTGTGCATACGCGCATCTGTATCGCTTCGGTAGTATTCTTAATCGATAGCCCTTGCAATTTTCTCCAAAGGGCTCCCTTGACAAAGTTGATTTGATGCAACAGAACCAGAGATCCAGTGGTCTTAATGCAGGAGAATGCCCGCAAAGCCGAAAATACCTCAACTCAGAGGTTTCATGCAGGGTCAGAGAAAGGAGCCGAGGTTTGTCATTCGAGTTCTCGTGATAGCCTACTGCTTTGAAACAGCTTCATCTCTCGCATTGTTGCATCAAATCGGCTTTGTGAGAAAGGCCATTCGGAACAAAATTGCGAGGGCTATCGATTAAAAATACTCACAAAGCCCTGCCAAGTGCCATATGGGTGTACGCATGCGCAGAAAGAGAGCGGCACCGCTTTGAAAATTACACAAAAAATAACAATAATCGTCGTGTCTGTTAAGATTCATATGTCCGAAGGGGCCGAAACACACCGCACAAGCCTCCGCACTTGTTTGGGACACTTAGAAGAGAAACTCTGTCAAGTTCTAGGTCGATTGGTGGAGTGCGATAGATTTGGCAAGCTAGAAAATTGAGCGTTTGTCAATGACTCACCATCTTCCACAGCTCAGACCCCGTTGGACCCATTGGGACGGTGATAACGCAAACTGTAGGGTATTTTGGGACAAAAAAACTAGTTGAGCTGGTGATTTGAAGATTATTACAATGCGTTGCAATGGTATCCATTTTAAAATGGTCTAGAAATCGGTAAAAGTGACTTTACATATTGTCGTGTGGAGTAGGCGCATTTGGTTTTGAGACTTTCCTACTATTTTCCTCTGGAAGTTGACATCAGAGAAAAATAAATGCGCCCTTGGAGACCTCGCTACAATGTTCCTGATCAATTTGGCGATTTTTCGAAAAAACTCTGGAAATAGCCCTTTTCAATATTCAAAAAATTCTAGCGGGCGTGAAAATGCTCTTCTTGGTCTGAGGTACTATTGTGGTACCTACACTCGCATAAATAATTGGCGAAAAGACCCGGTGGGATCTTGCACATGATTCGGCCGAAATATAGTGATCAGACTCATGGAATATATAGATAATAGGGTGTCCGTTATTCTCTAACTACTATTGATAGGATTCTTGACCCCCTAGAGGGCCTCCTTATGGCCACGAATACAGACAAAATTTCCCGTACAAGCGAAGGAAATTCTCTACTATTCTTGTCTCTACAGAGGGGAGGTGGGGGGTAGAAACTGTTTTACTTGTTTTGAAAGTTATTTCCTCCAAATCTAGTCATAAAAAGACCCTCTAGAGGATAAAAATTGAAAGATATTGGGGAATTACGGACACCCTAAGGGACACATGGCCTTGATTGGCTCCGTAGCAGAATGACAAAAATTACAAATAACAAAGTATTCGATCAGGATTTTATCTCACTCTCCATCGCAAATGTGGTCCATCAGATTCAAATTATTGGCAATATTACAAAGAGGAGCAAAGAACACAGATCCAAGGACTATGTAAAACAACGTGCTGGGAGCCCATTGCAACCCTTGTGGGATGATTGGGATATCGTGGTAATCAAGTTTGAATATAAATACACACCCCAAAATTCAAGGATGAGCAAGTATATCCATCTGAAAATACAGAATAATTCTGCGTCTTAACACTAGATGGCCCACAAAATTGTATGAGCATAATTTTCGGCAGGAGCATTGGTATCGAAGCGGAAGACTTGCATAAGACCGCCACCTTATCTGATTCAATTAGCGATGCGAAATTCGAAGTAGCTGGTGTACATTGCACGTGTGTGTTCCATCCTCTTATCAGATAATACCTCGAGAGAACGGGATTAGGCGTCTGCATACTCGGTGTATATGGAGGGAAGTATCTTGCTCAAGGCATGAGAGACGGAGAATATAATGGAAGCTCGAGCGTGAAAGCACTCCCGGCAGTTTTGAGATGTTTAGCGCGTGAGCTCGTATGAAGCTGCAGACGCCTACCAATGTGAATGAGGCGAATGTGCAAGGCGGATATGTGGCTCACGATCTCAAGGATCATCTCTTGCACTTATCTAACTCTACTTCGCCTACTTCGAGTATATACTCGGGTTTCGGATCGAGACATTCCAGACGAGCCGCGAAAGCTTTGAAACAAGTCTACCAGGAGGGAATTGATCGGAATCTCTTGATCTCGTACGCTTGAAAGATTCTATGACGTCGGGAGACTTTGTTCGTAGTATCGGTATTTGAATTTCATTTTGTGTCATGGCGTTTCATGGCTGATGCTGGTGACTAGCCTCTCTATGGATCTCTATGGATCCTCTGAAATCCCGACCATTACCGAGAATTTCTGGGTAAATTATCATGATTCTTCCGAATGCGATGACATATGATGATGGGGTTTTGGGAATCGGAACGGAAGGTTGAAAAAGGGAAGATGAGTTTCATACATCATTCGCTGTGCTCATTTCAAGGAAATTATTGTATACTTTGCGTTAATCAAATTCTTCGTGGCATGAATAAATCTACACGATACTTTTCATTCACTTACGCTCGTGCACATGAAAATTTGTAGGTAACGAACGGCCATATTATTGTTGACATCAATCTTTAGCATGTAAACATGAACATCAATTTACTACTCGATAGCAGCGCCACGTGCAAAAGTGGCGGGTAGAGGAAACTTTTGGTCCTGGGTAAGAGGACCATGTCTGCAATAGAAGTTTCCAGACCTGTATATACGACCGTGGCTGTGCTGTAGAAGTTCTGAACCCGCAAGAGGGGTTGGGGCATGGCGCCTCATCTCTGGAGTCTGACGATCTCCCGGCCCCAATCAGCGCCCTGTCGGAGCGTGGAGACCGCATATCTCCATCCGGCACCACGAGAGTGCGTGAGTCTAGCATTGGAATCGCCCTCCGGCGATAACAATGCGAGCCTGGAAGACTCATCCATCATCCCGGGGGACTCCTTGAGCTCTCAGGAAGCCCAGACGAACCCCAAAACCCCCCATAGAAAATTGGATATCGTGTGAAGACCACGAGAGAATCTGATGTTTGTAGATATGAACAGGTTACCTCTCAATTATATATAGCTCAGATATTGATTCTTCTTATCAAGAGAATCAACAACAAGCCTGATCTGCTACAAAAATAGCAATTGGTTCGAAAATTAATACGAGAGCTAATCCAATTGTTCATCATTACTACTATGGAGAAGTAACTAGGTATCATGCCGTTCAGTATCTAGCAAAGTTCAGTTGAGCCGATACTACAATGTAGCTCACCACAAGTGCGAGAGTCTGAAATGAATGCGGATAAAGAGTATTATGAGACGCTAACATGTTACACGAGAAAACGGAGTGAAATAGTCTTACCGTCCACAACGATTCAAGATCAACTTTGAAGAAATAAGCTGCTGTAAAAGTTAGATCACGGTGTGCCAGGTACGCAGGAGGGATTGGTCGGTGTCAGACAGAGAAACATTGGTCTTTATCATTGCCTCACACAATTATCACTCAATCATAGCCGTATAGATATTCTTATGAAAATAATAAATCAGTTCCCCATGATAAGGGACTTACGCATCAAGATAGTTCCCCAGGCCATTGAAGGTACAGATTTTCAGAAATATAGTGGACTTACCAGACTTTTGTACATACGTTTCCGCAAGTCCCACAAGTAGACATTACTTCGCTGTGACTGCAACAATTGAACAGTGACCCTAAGTAAGAGAATCTATTTCCTGGATCTCCATCCAACTCGAATATTCGTAAAAAGTTCATGGTCAGATGTATTGACTACGTTCCACAATTTTCTATTGCAGGCTTGTCAAATGAATAAGCATAATTTGCATCAAGGACTCGTCTGCTCGCTCGTCTGAAATCGAGTTCACGTCACCCTACCATTTCAGATTGGTACTCTATTTTGAAACCGAGAATCAATTAGTCTGATTGAACAACTCCAACCCGAATCTTCTCAGATGAAAGGAATAATAAAGACTTTGAAATCATGGATTTGATCACTCAAGCCTACCCAAGACACCGAGCCAGTGACGTAAAATGGAGTGACTACATATTCAGTTCATGGCACTGTTTACCTCCTTTGGACCATCAATTTGTCGGAAAAATATAAATCATAATTCAAAGAATTGAAAATTGCAGGAACTTCTTGCTGAACATGAGCTTATAACAAAACTCAGAGTTATCTAATTTTGCTGAGTTTATGTCAAACCTCGCTAGTTGCAAAGTGGCAAACTGCAAATATGGCTATCAGTTCAATGTAATGTCCTGACAGCCAATGTAGCGATCCAACCATTTCTAATGCATGGAATTCCATTTTATTGGTGATGCATTGTTGGATTGAATATAAGACTCTGTACGATATATGAGTAGCACGGTAGAATAAACTGACAACTGACATTAGAAGATACCACGAGTAGGCCTTCTCCCACTTCTTACCCGTGTCCAATAAGAAGAAATGTATGGTTTCTAAATCCTTGAACATAATAAAGAATTTTCAAATAACTTACTGCAGTCTCAGACATAAATTATTTCATCCAAGCATTGATATGATACTTCAGTCTTCGCACACAATCAGGATTGGATTCTCTAACGGTAATGATTTTCATATGGATAATTTTTCTTCGTTTGAAAAAAATAACGGTTTCCAATCAAGGAACCTGAATCCCCCTTGATGGGAAATTCATGAGTTGCAATAAGGCACCATTAAATAAGACTGATAATGTTGAAATTCTTCGAGAAGGTTCTAGAGTGACGAACGGCTCAGAGTTATGTATATTCTCACAGTCCATAGAATATTTCGTGAGAACAGCGTTGTATCCAACTATTCAATTTCTTGTGGTAATGTATTTGTGAGAACGGGCATCGGTGCCATGTATTTGTTATTGCCATGTATCACAACAAAAATTATCGTATTCTTACTCACGTGGCTTTTCAAGTCACAGGTCAATTGATTGTTGTTCTTGCTCATCGATTCGGAAAGCAAATCCCCGAGTTTAGCAAACCTCTTTCCTATCAAGAATGTTATCCAGCAAAATTTCATAGCATTGAGGTTAAAACCATAGGCAATCAATCCACTGATAAGACAATCTAAAAAACTTGCATTATAGTTATGCATATTTGCACAAGTTGCGACAATCCAATACACGATACTAATAACCACAACCGCCCATTCCATGAGTCCTATTTCTGGTGTAAAAATCTTCTTCTTGTGTAATCCATCCTCAATCTTGCATTTTGTAATGGCCTCAGATGCTATTGATTGAAGCTTTCGATCAAAATCCGTAACATCATTCCATACTCGAATGAGAATGTCATCGCCCATGACGGTCTTCAAAAGCTCCATCAAAATGACAATATATATTGCAAATACCTGTTAGTGAATTTTCAAATGCCTGTAAATATGCCTTCCGCTCAAGAACAATGATTTTCGTACTTTTTTCCGTACTATTTGGATACACAAATTTGTTGCGAAGGAAACACAACAATAAGCCCTGTCAATTTCCATAGAAATCATAAAATGTCATTGTCTTCTTCTTCAAATGGCCATGATCTGACAGTTGAACTATGGGGATATTCGATTTTCGAAGCCTTGAAAGTATGTAGGGACCGTGCAACCCAGAACTTGTATTTTATTCAAATGTAACTCAAAAGATTTATTCGATTATGCTGGTCGGAGCGCTCCGACTCTCGGACCTCTCTTTCTAATGCAATGAGTAAGAGAGAGAGGTCCGAGAGTTCGGAGCGCTCCGACCGGTCCGAACCAGCAAAATCGAATAAACCTAATATTTGGGCGATACGAAGCCTAAGACGACTTGTCCAGTTCTTTTAGTCATCTAAATTGTGATGAAAAACTCTTCATTTGTCGCCAATCAAGAGTATCGGAGATGAACGAGAATTGGATTAGCAAATCTATGAATCCTTTCAGCACATCTTTGAGTGGGCATTTACCATTAATATTTTCAGGAAGATCTATCGAAGGTTTCAGGAGAACGGGTGCAAGAATAAAAACAACGCACAGCTACACACACGCGCGCGCACACACACACACACACACACACGGGCAATGACCGGCAAAGATGAATTTCCAGCATGGCAGGGATGATCGTGGGGGAAAAAGTGTGACACAATCGGAAGCTCTTGGCGAGAGGAACAGAATGGTGAAAGCCGAATCCCTGTAAGTGAAGATTTTTAGAATGAAAAATAGATCGGAGTGAAAATACGAGAACAAAGTCTCTTGTCACGAGTACAACCCTTTCTCTTAGAGAAAGCAAGAGCAAAATGACATCTTTCTGGGAACACCAAATTTTGTTGGAATCAGTGTATCATTGAGAACAGCGACCTATCAGACCTGGACCCCTATTAGACTATGCTTTTGTTCGTATTTTCATCTCCTTGGAACAATCATGGAGAATTAATCGAGTTCAGCTGCGTGAAATTCAAGTATTGGTCGAGTGATGACAGACTTTTTCTATCCTTTGTCCATAATGCGTTGGCGTGTCCATCGCTACACATAGGATTTGACACATTTACCATAACCTGCTCAAAGATTCAATTTGACGTATCCAAATCATGTTCATGTGGTCAATTTACGAAGGATATCACAGCGCGGTAAGGGTTCAGGCCTGTTAGAACACAGTTCTTAGCCACACTCCAATTTGGAAGAAATTCGGTGTTTACCGGATTAATGTCGTTCTTTCGTCACGATAACTTTCTCACAATTTACAGGAACCCCTTATTCCTGAGGCATTGAACATTTCCTTTTTCGGTTTCTACAGATCGATCAACTTTCAAAATGATAGCATAACGATCTAGATGACCAGAAGGTTCTGTGCTCCATTCAGGATCAAATTTATAGTCGACATTCAGCATCAAGGCGCACCGAATTGACCGGTGATGAGTGGAGGGTTAGGTAATTTGACCATGCTGTAGGGATTTAAATCTTGAGTTGCCCTCACTGACCTTTGATGCGCTTTAGTACTGAATATCGATTATATATTCGAACCTTGATCAGTTCCAATCATGGAGCCAAAACCGCATTCTTGTTCTTCATTTTAAAAAAATCTTTAGAGCGTGTTGTAACCCTCGGTGCGGCAGTTCTCAAGTCAATAGATTCATTGCTAGACCCAAAAGACCTAAATTTTATACACAACAGTACGTGATCTGCATTCACCACACCTTCATCGCCAATATTGTAGATTTCGAAGACAGTTGAATGTTGATGAGAATACAGCTGTATACGATCAAACAGATGAAGGAGTAAAAGCGATCTTCAAATGATGACGTCATCACAAGTGTCCACCGCCTTGTTGAAAAACTATAAGCTGCCATTCCACCCAATTTGAGCTGATAGAGTATAGGATGCATTTTAGTATCTTGCATTTGTCTTTGATCAGATATTTTCATCTTCAATGTCCACGGTACTCCTCGAGGAACAGCATCAAACCTCGGCTATTGATGACGTGTGAGGGTCTACAAAAGAAATGTAAGTTATGTGACGAATGTGCTAATGCTGAAAATTTTGATTGTTGATATCATAAAAAAGCAGAAAAGTTTTTGAACGAAATAATGAGCACTTTCGCCTAGGTGCTCGTTTTACGAGATCAAGAAAATTTTACTTCTCAATAAATTCCAAGCGTGTGAGTGTATGGGCAGTCGTAGTTGTTAGACCCGAGCAGATTTAACGACTGTTCTCCAACACCAAAACCAAAACACAACCAGATATCGATTTCTCCCCGTTTCAAGCGATGAACATGATATTTTTACTGATCATAAAAATTGATAAGAACCTCCAAAGGAAATTAATAGTCCATCCACAGACATGATGGAAGATTTTCGACACTTGAAAGTCATTCAGGTATTCACTCTTATTCAGATCAAGCTCTAGATCTTATCACGTTTGTTCGCAAATACGTAGAGTTATCACTGTCATACACTGCAAAATGAAATTTACCCTCACCCCTGTCACTCAGAATGTCAATTTTAATAGACAAATGTTTTTAATCGATTCCCAGTAATCCATTATTATTTTTTTCGAACGCGTGAAAAATTGTGGAAAACTTTTTGAAAGTCCCTATTGATACAAGGAATAAATCAGATTGAAGGTCAAGGCCAAATACTTGATTGCATTATACAACAACAAAAAATGAAAGGTTTAAAAATCCTCATTTTGTCTTTCTTCGTCTTAATTCCATCAGGGAAACATATTCTGAATGTCAAAAATACGTTTCTCGATGTCCAATGTGGTGCGGTGGAATCCGTATCACTTTGAGATGAGTAGTGCTGATTGTTTTGGCTGAAAGTAACGACAGATAATATCCTAGGAATTCTCAATTGTAAAATCATTGGGTCCAGGGTGAATCCATTTTAAGGTTGTGACACCTGTTACGCACTTGAAATTCAGTGTAAGATAATCTAAGCGAGCCCTTTGGATTCCTTCAAATGGAATATCTTGTCAAAAGATTTTCTAGTGACCGACTCCATCTATAACATTTCCCTTCCCCTCTTTTCTTCCTCTCATCTCGTCTATTCGGTGTAACTTTGCAGGTCGACCCAATAACATCAGAGAGCTTCCAATTATTACACTCGACGCTATCCAAAAAACTTCCCATGACAAATGCAGTGCAGTTCGGAACTACATATTAGAGTTTTGGTATAAATTGTCAGATCAGGTAGATGTTTGTGGCTTCAACAAAGTTCAGCGTGGGCCGGTGACCGCATCACCTTAGACGCGGCTTAGCGTTTCGTCTCTCGATGGTATCAGAATCGTATCCAGGATCAAAATACACCTCGCCTCAAAGTGCGGTAAATTTCAAAAAAATTCCTGCAAAATCTAACCATAGGGTGCTTTTTGGGAGCTCTTCCACATCACGAATCTGCTTTCAACAAATTGTATCGGTTCATATTTTTAAATGGCAAGTAGATTGATTTTTCTCGATATAATTAACATGGGATAAAAATTATCAGTTGGGCTATGAAATGGCGTATTTCTAATATAATACGAAGAGTATCTATTTCATCAGGAAACGTGTTGAGTAACTCTTCGTGAGACTTTTCAAGATATACGAAGGAGGTCTCATGACAATTCTCCGAGTGGTGCGTCCATTTCGAGTTTTAAGACATCATTGTTGAGATGTTCCCGATTTTACAATATGTCCACAATACATCATACTCTATATTCCATGTTTCTAGCACGTTCGGCAAAGCTGGGAGACTGTCCAGACCACTTCTTTGGATATATATATTCGATGAAAATGCGGGGAAAAAGCTCTAGCGAATCTGCCCGCTTCCCTAAATGTACTAAAAATATGAAATATTGTATGGTGGAAATATTGCGAAACTCTAAAATACACGTCGCGGAAATTTTCAGACGGACGACAGACGTAAAACTCATCAGGAACTTTCAATCAGAGGAGTTCGCAAGATGCAGTGCACACTGTAAAAAATTTGTGGGAAAAACTGCAACCACTGGTTGCAGTTTTTCCCTCAACCACTGGTTGACTTTTTTCCCACAACGAATATATAAGGATGAATGCGGCACTCACGATATTGGTCGATGGTGGTCTCCGGTTGACACTTTTGATTCGGAAAAACAAGTTTCGTCATTTTTTTTCACAAACAAAGAGGGATAAACATTAGCTCCGGTCGCGTATGGACGACAAAGCGGGTTGCCTGTCATGCAGGAGTCGAATACACGTCGTAAGGCGGGAGGGATGGATAGATGGACGGATGGGGTGGGAGGGTAGATGGGATGGATGGATGGATGGATGGAACGGAATGGAACGGACCGGAATGGGGCGAAATGGAACGAAATGAGGCGAAATGGAACGGAGTCTTATTAGATGGAGGGGAACGAAACTGCCCTAATGGGGCAAAATGGAATGGGTGGGGCAAAATGGAACGGAGTTGAATTGGGTGGAATCGACCGGAACGAAATGGAATTGAATTATATGGATGGGAGACATCCATACAATTCAGTTCCATTTCGTTCCATATCATTTCGTTCCATTCCGTTCAATTCCGTTCCGTTCCGGTCCGGTCCGGTCCATTCCGTTCAATTCCACTCCGTTCCATTCCGGTCCGTTCCGTTCCATTTCGGTCCGGTCCATTCCGTTCCATTCCATCCATCCATCCATCCATCCCATCTACCCTCCCACCCCATCCGTCCATCTATCCATCCCTCCAGTCTTACGACGTGTATTCGACTCCTGCAGGACAGGCAACCCGCTTTGGCGTCCATACGCGACCGAGGCTAATGTTTATCCCTCTTTGTTTGTGAAAAAAAATTACGAAACTTGTTTTTCCGAATCAAAAGTGTCAACCGGAGACCACCATCGACCAATATCGTGGGCGCCGCATTCAACCTTATATATTCGCTGTGGGGACAAAGTCAACCAGTGGTTGAATTCCAACCAGTGGTTGAATTCGACAACCAACCACTGGTTGACGATTTTGGTGGAAAGTCAACCAATTTTTTACAGTGCAGTTGTGTATGTACAGTCATAGATTAGTTGGAAATCTCGGATGCGTTTGACAATCGCAGATGTGTGTAACATTCGCAGGTATTGTTTCAAGGCTCGGTCTGTGTGATCGACGTGGTTTGTATGCGATGCTTCCGGATCCCCCGCACTTTGGGAGCACGAGTATACGTCGCATCATTGCACAAAAAGCAATAAGAAGAGAAAAAAATCAGATGCTACGAAAAAAAAAAAAAGAAAATGAAATCAGATGCTCAAAGATCTAGAGGTGCGTGAGTGCACGTGTGAGCGGCTCATGCACGAGCGTGTTAGAACATGCTCGGCTCTAAACAGATATGAAGCGAGCACTAACAATGATTCTGTAGTTACGGTGCGTAAGCCAGTAGTATAACCCCACGCGGTATAAACGGCAAACCTTACCTGGCATAGCGGAGCTACAGCCCGATAGCGGTGGGTTGATGCAATTCTCCATTTCCTCATTTTTGCAGGTTGATTATGACTTATAGCTATAGCTGGTAACGTATGGGATTATTTAACCTCCGAATGTGATTGAATACTTGTCTATCGAATCGAATGGTGATGTGGCTCCTTCAATTTGTTAGTCGATTCAATCGATCGTTATCTTGCTTCTATCTTGATTAGTGGAACTTGACAGGGATATTCGAGGTAGTGCCCGGATTTTCCGATGGTGATATGCAAAGTTTGACCTTTGCACATGTGTACGATCGGCCCTTACTCATACTGATCAGATAAATCGCTGTGCGTACACGCAAGTCTATGGTGATACCCAGGTTTCATTATCTTGAAGGTCATTCTACCATTTACGATTGTTTCCCGGTGAAATAAGGATCCCAAAACGTTCCAGCGCCAATTTAATGACACTTGCATAAAATTAGTCGACGAGTCAATCACGTGAGATTTTGTTTGAAGTATTCTTCAAATTCCGCAAGTCTAAAGAGGCACCTAGATTCCATGAATCTGGGGGTCGCTCTACCAGCCACCAGTATTTTTCGCTAAAAAATGCCCTTAAAAGTTCCAGCGGCCATTGTTTCACTCCTGCTCCAAAACATTCGATGGAAGAATCACGTGAGATGGTATCCGTGGTATTTTCCAACTCCCGCAAGTTCCCAAAGACACCTAGATTCCATGATTTTCAGGGTCGTTTCATGATTTGCCATTTTTTTCCGACGAAAAAATATTCTAAAAAATCCCAGCGGCAATTTTTTGACCCCTGCCTTGAAGAATTCGATAACTAAATCATGTGAGATGGTACCTGTAGTGTTTTCCATAGACGTAGAAGTATAGACTGCTGGTCCCGTATCTCCGGCGTTGACATCGAGCCCTGTGAGTGCGAGAGAGAAAGCATGCTCTAAGAGGAAGATTCTCGGTCTCTCTCTCGCCGCGCCTGATTGGTCGGCGCCTCTCCCCGCCGCTCGCTCCGACAAGCGCAAGCGAGCGAGCAGCCCGTTCAATCTGCTGACTCTTCGGCTCAAAAATTATCGATAATTTGTAATAAAAAATCTGTAGACCGCCACAACCGTCGAATATTCGATTATCTTTATAACGCCCGAATAAAACTAATTATCCGCCCACTCCTTGAGTATAACCCAAACCCCTACAGGGGGCAGCAACTTAAGTGTAAGTATTAGGCATGCATTTTTCGAATAGTTGGTAGCCGTGCAAGGTAAAGCACGTGGCAGAGCTTTTTGTTCCGCCGCGGAAAGCAGCAAGGGTTCAAATCCCGGCAATGTCAGTTTTTTTTTTTTTTTTGCAACTTAGGTAGCGATTATTAATTGTTTGAATTCTAGCTAATTGAGACTCGTGATGAATTGATGACATACAATCTGACTCAATACTTCACATTAACTATTATCAATTTTTATTATCATGATCGTCAATATTGTTGTCAACAATGTTGTAAATTATTTTTCATTATTGCTACTGTTGTCGATTTCAAAAGAATGAATTTGTTATTCAACGATTTTTGAATAACTGATCCATATTTATATAGCTCATCTCATTGTGTTACTCTTGCAGTAAAATGAGGTGATTAGTACCAATAATCTGCAATGTCTATCATAGAAAAGTCCTCGTTACTAATGTTGAGTTGCGAGTTACAATGGTTTCGCGAAAGTCACGGCCGGTAATGTTATCATAAGGGTAACAGAGATGGGGCGCCGATGCATCCACAAAGAAGGTCAAGTTCACCAGTTGCATTCTGCATTCAAGCAGACAAGCACGAGTCCGTGAATTTGGTGTGATCTAGCGGTTCTATTTTGCAAGTGCGATGTCATTATTAGTTAAAACTGAGTATTTATTCATTAATATGTGAGAGGGTTCACCTGAGCTTAGATAAACTATTAGGTATCCTATTTAGTAGTGTGATCGATCCGGAAGAAAAAGACGGAGTGGAGTGGTTCGTTGTTGTTTTGTTTGTTTACTTTGTAGCATGTCTTGATCATGGTCTACAACTGTATTCTCTGCGATGTGTATCAAGCATTTAGAGATGAGGAAAGATCATTTCACCAGTGAGTATATAAAACATTATCGGATGTGTTCTAAATCGCAAGGTAATTGTATTAAGTCGTCATATATGTGCTTTAGCAGACAATCAGCCTTGGAACGGCCGATGACCATAATCAACGCTACATTACATTTTCCATACGTTGCTGTATATAATATCAGGCATATTTCATACAATTAAGTTGGAGTTTTTGCACACACATACAAACACACACACACACATTTTTCAGTAATAAGTCTAAGCTTACTTATAGTACATGTAGTACGTGGTTTTTTCGAGCGGAAGTCTGAACCGACCTTGCTTCTCCGGTGTACAGAGTGCAGATACAGATCGTACGAAAACATTTTTGGTCAACTCGCATCAAATTTTCACTTTTTTGTTGGAAGATCGTCAAAACAAGCATAACGCTGAAATGAAACTCGTTTTGATTTCAACTAATGGAATCAATTGCAGGATCCCGTCCTCGCCAGAAATCAGAAGATTATGGCTGAAAGCTATTGGCAAAGATGATGCGTCGAAATGGGCGAGAATTTGCAGCGACCACTTCAAAAAAGATGATTTTGTGGAAGCATGTAGAGAAGATGGTGTGATTCGTCGTAAGCTAAAGAGAGGGACAGCTATTATCCCTAGTGTGAATTTGAGAAACACTTCAGAGCTCAATAATCATTCAGAGTAAGGGGAAAAAATTCATTACCCGCGATCTAACTAGTCACTAATGTACCTCTTTTTCGTTGTGTATTCGATGATCAATGTTCACACTGCTGACTATGTAATCATTACTGTGGTATAAAGGGTCCGTTAAATCGATGAATAGTCCATGCTTCTCAAATGTATATTTTTAATATTAGCAGCATCTCAAATTTGAGTGAGCTTTCGGTCTTTATTGTATGTCCAGCATCATCATATTGGCGCACTAAATTTGAAGATATGTATATTATGAGCTTTGTGTGTTATGTTAATCTTAAATCTTTACAGTAGTTCAAACGAAGTCAGAGGAGTTCCAGTGAATAATGATATTGAAGCGCGCAGAGAAGAAGGCTTGCCTGATGCGATCAGCTTGTGCATCCCACCTGATACTACTATTGAAGGAGTTATTAACCCGATAAGCATGGTCATCTCGTCGCCGGATAGCTCTAATGCACCTGAAATCCAACAGGTCAAAATCGCTGATCAGCCTCGCTACGAATCTGAAGCTGATGAGTGGGAAGATTTTGAAGAGTATATTGGCACTGTTACACCGTTGGCATCGAGAAAAAGGTAATAATTTATAGCTGTCATCAATTCTGATGTATCACTGTCTCTGCAAGAGAGGGAAATTGACCTAGCATATAATATATAGTTGTTCACAGCTGAAAAATGTCTTATGCAATCGACAATACGGCTTTATTCGTGATTTATTTGTTGTTGCTTCGTTCGTCTTGTTCGTTCGTCGAATTTGCCATGATTCTTATCAGAGCGGATCATTTTCTCGATAACAAAGCATTCCATCCAAACACCTTCGAGTCAATGCGTATACGCACGTGTATCTCAAATGAATTTGATCGATACCTGCGTAGGTCGTGTTGCTCAAAATCCAAGGAGTAATTCATGCAATCTGACCCGATACGGAATATTCGGTGCATTAACTATCATTAATATCGTCTATTAAACCTCCAACTGAAAAATTACTCGAAAAATGTTCTCGTCACCGGTACACATGGCTAACGATTCCCGTCTTAGACATCTGAAATGGGCAACTAGTATCTATACTTAGGGCTTTTTTCTATACATATATAACGAGGAAGTCCTATTATCAAGAAGTGAATAAGTTTACCTCTCTTAATGCTATTGATTTCTCCATTATTAGTGAATTAGTTATGTCTTATCGGCTTACCATTAATGATTGTAACATTTTTAGGAAGAGCGATGTTACAATAGAACAGATTAGTCCGGGACTAAAGAAAGCCTGTTCTACTCAGATACCTGCAGCACTCAAAAACCAGAACGTAGAATATAGATTACGCGTAGGAGGGAAGTATCATTATATCAGCAGGGATGATTTCACGAGCGATGAAAAGTGGAGCATTGTCCTCCAATTCATTAAACAGAAGAGTAAACTAGTGCATAATGCTACTCGCAGCCAGAATCGCTGAAAGAAGAAATTCAACAGTCTGCAAGATGTTATGAAAGATCTGAAGAATCGCAAATTATTATCCAAACAAGGAGCTGAATCAGTTACGGTAACTTGACAGTTTTCCTTCGGGATTTTAGATGACCTCCTCGATTCGATGATTCTCTTATTTTACAGGAATCGCTTCCAGCGGGAGTCAAGACACTTATGGAAGCTATCTGGCAGGGTAAAAAATGTGCCAAATTTCCTACAGAATTGAGGTCCTTTGCCATGACCCTACATTTTTATTCACCAAGTGCATACGATTTCGTTCGGAACAGTTTTATGAAATTTTTACCTCATGCTTCTACCATGCGGGCGTGGTTGAAGCATTACAATTTTCAACCAGGCTTATCACACGAAGCGTTGAAGAGTGTTCAGCGTCTGATCAAACATCATGAGCGCGACAGTAGCATCGCAACATCGGGGAAGAAATTGAAATTCAATCTCGTGATAGACGGCATGGCCGTACGGAA
Source organism: Eretmocerus hayati (assembly GCA_029851415.1). Lineage (NCBI taxonomy): Eukaryota > Metazoa > Arthropoda > Insecta > Hymenoptera > Aphelinidae > Eretmocerus > Eretmocerus hayati. The sequence goes on from CM056741.1 coordinate 12,174,074, forward strand.
ACACGTGCAATGGAACAAGCATGAGAAAAGGTTTGAGGGATTTGTCGATTTAGGGCGTGGTAGCGCAGAGTCATCCGCTGATGCTCCCATAGCTTCTGAGGCTCTTATGTTTATGCTTGTGTGTATTAATGCTTACTTTAAAATTGTAATTGCATATTACTTGATTGATTCGCTGACAGGTGATGACATGACTAAACTTTTATACGGGGTTCTAAGTGAATGTCCCAATTACGAAATCGAAATAGTTAATGTAACGTTCGATGGAAAGTCGAACAACATCACAATGGTGGAGAACGCTGGCGCAATTATTTCTAATAATTACTATTCACCAGCGTTTTTCTATCACCCGGTGACACAGACTCGTGTATATGCAACCTTAGACCCATGTCACATGATTAAATTGGTCAGAGGTACCGTAGAAAAGTATGATATCACAGATGGAGATGGCAATGTGATATCTTGGAGATACTACGTCGCTCTTGTGAAACTTCAAAAACGAGAAGGGTTACACCTAGCCACGAAATTAACAGACAGGCACATCAACTTTGAAAATGAGAAGATGAAAGTTAGCTTAGCAGTACAAACTCTCAGTGATAGTGTTAGGATTGCTCTCACAATGTGCGAGTTTGAGTTTGAGCTTCCGGAATTCGCAGGAGCAGAAGCCACAGCTCGTTTCAATGGAGTAATGAATATGGGTTTCGACATACTCAACTCTCGATGTAAGTTCACGAAAAATCCGTCGAAACAGGCGATAACGATTGAGAACTTGGAGGAAATCAAAGTGAAAGCTGACACTGTCATTAATTATGTGAAAGAACTCAAGATCGGGGGTGTGTATGTTTGGCAACACAAGAAAAAAACTGGATTTCTCGGTAAGATGAGTTCTAAATCTCAAATGATCCAATCTGAAACCATAACTCACTCACTAGCAAAAACTGTGCGGATTTCACGAGATGTATTTCTAACACTCGTGTGTTACAGTGTTATTCTGATGAAGATAACGTCGACATCAATTACAACTCCAGATCTTCCTTGTTTTCTAAGTATTTTCTTCTCTCTTACAATCAAGTTCTTGGCCCCGGCCCACAATCCGATATATTTCCGGTATTAATAGGGGTTTAAGACAATTTCGGCAGATTCCCTGGTGTATCACAGCTGAGTGATCATTGATAATTTTTAGAAAATGCCTACGAGGAAGCGTCCATCATGCTGTCTGAACCTAGAACTGCATAGTTTTGATTAATTATCCGCGTTGCAGTGATTGAACCCTTCAAAATTTCAAACTCAGATGACATTAGACTTTCACAAACATTGAAGACTTTGCTAAGTTCATTCAATTTTCGAAAATTTGTATGGTAATTGAAACGAACAAATCATTTTCCGAAAACTCAAATATCTGAGACCTATTTAAATTAGTTTAAACTCGTCAAAAAACCATCACCGCGATTTAGTGTTTGTGTGTGCTGTAGCAAAAACACACAATGTGCATGAGTATTCTCACTGATTTGCAGGTTTGATGACTGGACTCAGGAATGTTGTACATCTGGCAGAGGATCTATTCAAACAGAGCATGACTTTCTTGTGCACTTACAAGCTATCGCAGGACCACGAAGAAATGTTTTTCGCTGTTCTTCGTAGATTTCTCGGATGTAATAACAATCCCACTGTCATGCAATTGAAATCTGCCTTGAGGAAAGTACTTTCTCATGTCGATGTACGAGTGCCTTTGACTGCCAATTGTCAACCTCAAGACGACACTAGAATTTTGGTCGATGTAGAGGCCGTGCAGAACAATGGACAGGAGCAAATCAGTCTCAGGTTGTCAGAAACTGAGCTGCAGAAGATATTTGATGAACTACCAGGCATAGAATTGAACGAGTATAAGCAAGATATAATCGCGTACATTTCTGGTGCTGTAGTGAAGTCTGTCAAACAAAAGATCAAGTGTGAAATATGCCGGAGTTCCTTGGAGATGCGTCCGAATCAGGAAGCTAAGTCTGTCTTACAAAGACGCAAGCAGTATGGTAAACTGATTTCAGCTTCTGAAGACGTCATAACGCTCTGTATGGCTGCCGAAAAAGCTTTCCGGTTACAGCCAACATCGTCTTTGAAAGAGCGTAACATTTTCCATAAGCTCATACTGGTCACGCTTCGCTCACTTCAGAACAGCTTGGTGTTTGTGGCTGAGCATGGATGTGACCCTTTGGATGATCACAGATATTCCCTGATGAAAGCTGTCGCTTCTCAATATCTCCAGGTTAGACTCCATTACGCTTCCGTTACTATTCTTCAGCCAAGCAAGACTCATATAAGGACCCGTAATAATAAATTGACGCTATTCCAAGGTCAATGAATCACTTTTGATCGAAAAAATACGTCATAACAGTGGAACGTGTTCTAATGCATAAGTTCTTGTATATATACTTGGATGTGTGTGTATTGATAAAAGAAATGGTACCAAATATTTTTTTACTTTTCTTTCCTGCTGAAACCGCTCACATTTGTCCTTATTTTCGGGTCCCGGAAAAATTTTTTAAAACAAAACGAGGCATGAGCAACATGTAAAAAAGAGATGAAAACGGCTAAAAGAGGTTTCGTTTTCATGATGATGTTTGTCCCCAGAATCGGGAGAAACTTATCTAATTTTCAAAGATTTAAGTCATGCTCCTACCAATGATCACCACGAGTATCAGCTACCGGACATGTCAACTGTATTCGACAATATAAGAGAGAAGATTCACATTTTTACTTGCATAGCTCTTATTTATTTTAGTTACGAGCACAGTTACTAGCAAGATGATGATACTTGTATAAAGTCAAATTATATTATCCAATTTTTTGAGTTACTGTTGTGGAATAGTCCTTTGCCCTATTTTTCAATTCTTCGTATCAAATGAGCGTTTTGAAGAAAAAACTGCGACTTTTGCATCCATATTTTGCGCCTCGTCAATGTTTCGAAATTAGTCGCATTTCTCGTGAAAAATCAACAACATCTGCAAAAAAAAAATGACATTGCCGGGATTTGAACCCTTGCTGCTTTCCGCGGCGGAACAAAAAGCTCCGCCACGCGCTTTACCTTGCACGGCTACCAACTATTCGAAAAATGAATGCCTAATACTTACACTTAAGTTGCTGCCCCCTGTAGGGGTTTGGGTTATACTCAAGGAGTGGGCGGATAATTAGTTTTATTCGGGCGTTATAAAGATAATCGAATATTCGACGGTTGTGGCGGTCTACAGATTTTTTATTACAAATTATCGATAATTTTTGAGCCGAAGAGTCAGCAGATTGAACGGGCTGCTCGCTCGCTTGCGCTTGCCGGAGCGAGCGGCGGGGAGAGGCGCCGACCAATCAGGCGCGGCGAGAGAGAGACCGAGAATCTTCCTCTTAGAGCATGCTTTCTCTCTCGCACTCACAGGGCTCGATGCCAACGCCGGAGATCCGGGACCAGCAGTCTATACTTCTACGTCTATGGTGTTTTCCAGAGCCCGCGCGTCGTTCAACACTCCCAAGTTGATAAATTCTCCCTCAAAGGGGTCCAGAAAGCATGTATATCAAGATAGGTTCGAATTTCACCATTTCTGAGCACTAATCCATCACAAACGATTAAATGGTTCAGGAAAATGTTTAAGGGTAGTATACACATTCCAAGGACCATATAGGTCAGTTACGACGATGCCAAGGTGCCAAACACAGCTCTGGTGCCAAGGAAAGTAACGTGTCCCGGTCTCGAATACAGTGGAATATTCCATGCCCTTCCCAGACTCCAGGACGGTTTGAATAGAAATTGTTACAGTGCCACATGGTGGGGGGTAGAAAAACGAAGAGAATCTCTATTGGATCAAGTCAATCGATCAAAAATTTGCGCGGATATGATTTATGGCCAAAAATCTATGTTTCGACGCACTGTGCGCCGGTGGTGGTGCTCTAGAGTGCAGTGATGTGAACTGTCGGAACGAACTTGAGGCGCACTGGAGCGCTCTGGAGCGTTCCAATGTGCCCCGAGCTGCATAATCGAATACACCTACAAATGCACGCGATGAGTAATTATTGACGCGCTCACACGAAGAATTCGGCGACAAGATTCCGCCCGGCCGCGGGCGAATTCAATAAAAGCGAAATAAGATAAGTGTACCCAACTTGTCCCCATTAAGCCAGTTTCTTAATAACTTTGGTCTACCTCAACAATTCTCAACGTGCTTTAGCTCATGCCAAAGCTTGTTTTTAGACCATTAAAATGAATCAAAGTACGTTCGAATTCAATCAACTGGGGCCGAGTCGTCTTAATTTTTCCAAAAAGTGATTTTCTAGAGTTTACAAAATGGTGTACCCAACTTGCTCATTAAGCCCATTTCCCTAGAACTCTGGTCTACCTCAATATTTTCCAACGTATCGAAGCTCATTTCGAAGCTTGTTCTAGGACCTTCAAAATGCACTAAGCAATGTTTAATTTTGATGAATTGAAGCCAAACTGTCTCAATTCTTCCAAAATAAATCATGGAAATGGACGATAGTATTTTCATCGCCATGCATGTACATTTGGAGCTTTTCGCCGATCCAAAACACTCTTTTCGACCTATTTTGACGTGATAAACACATTCTGAGTAATTAAAAGGGCGTACTGCACGCCCTTTAGAGACAAACATATTGGGGCATGTGAAGTACACACCGATGTTGGCATCCTTCTTTACAAATCAGCTTCATATTTTGCACATAAATTAGCTCCAGATCCGCATTCTGCTACTTTAAAGAACGGATTCTAAAGGTTTTGAAACAAGGAATCAAATGCGCTTATATACCTTAAGATTGGTCGAACTCAAAAAATTTGGCATCAATTTTACTAAACGCAATTTCCTCGGTGCTTTCTTAGCTGAACAATCACGAAAAATAGAAAAACTACTTTAAATTTTCTGGAGAACGCAGGAATGATTGAGAGTCGATGCAAACTACTTACTTTCTCATATTTTGAGATAACAAACGCGAAAAAAATTGCCGGGGGGATAAGGACTGCCCATTCCCGAGATATCGGCATATGGGGACAAGTTGGGTACAGAGGCAAGTTGGGTACACTTACTTTAGAAAATTGTGGGTCTTGAAACGGTCTACAACATCCCGTGGGAATTTCTGTGATTCCCGTCTAAGTTATAGGTAATCCACTAAAGAAAAATTTTTGTGGAATTTCAGAGTCGATCGTGGCTACTCAAAAAGCATTTGGAAAATGTTTAGAACACATAAATCGATAAATTTTCTTAGTCCTCACGACTAGTCTTCAAGACCCATTTTTTCAAATCCTCCTACAATGGAGTAGGTCTGAGAAATCATGAATGTATTGAGACTATAGGTGATCCATTAATTTTGGAAGGTACTGTAGCTGGATCGTATGAATCTTCCAGACGGATCCATCTCAATGTGATGGAGACACCCAACTTATCCGCCGTTGAAGATGCTTCCATCAATTTGTCAATACTCGAAGAGAGAGAGAGAGAATTGTGAAGTTGAGTCTAGCCCATCGTATTAATTTCTAGAAAGCTCTGGATTGGTCATAGAAGTTGCTTATTTTGCTTCAAATTAAAGTGTGAGATTTTTAGATCATGGAGGTATGTTGGGTTTACTCACTAACCTAATATGACTGATGTGTAAATCCGTCGGTATCATCCAACTGTTTCCGCACAGAGCCATCTGCCCTATTGAGAATTGAGATAACGAAGAAGTCAATCAAGTTGTGAGACTCAATGTTTCACGCTGATCTCATTAGTCTAACAAGCAAGAGAGATGATCACAGTAAGCGTTGAAAGAACTCAGCCATCATCCCCTCTGTAACGGCTTAGCCTATGTATGCTCGGTTTACGAAAGCCAGAGGCACAACAACAGACGAGAATCATGCCCCACATCACTGCATACGATTTTGCGACGAAATTGCTCCGAAGCGAATGCAGATAATGAGGTGAACTCTGAATGAACCACAGACTCCCGCATTGATTCAATAGAAATGGGGTTCGATAGAGGTTCGCGCAGTCTCATCGACCTAGATCTAGATATACGATCGCATTCTCGTTCATCCATGATTACTTTTAGGAGATCCAGAAAATCGAACGAGAGACAAAGTTTGGCCAATGGAAAAACTCTTCGAAACTATGAGATAGTGATCTGTTGAGCTTAGATTATCTGTGGAAGAAGAGTAGCGTCTTGCTTGAATTGTTATCATCATGATCGTCGAATTTTGTAGTGAATGGATCGAAGGTTGGTGCAATGTGAAATATTTCAAAATGATACTGCAAGAAGGCAAAATGAGAGGTGGACAGAATAAGAAGTCTGTGCACAATTTTTGAGCATTTTCATAAGAGAAATATCTATCTGTGGATGTGCGCTTGGTCTCATCGACACTTTTGGGCGATTACCCGGTGATTGCTAACATATCAAAATTCGAATCATTAGGGTGTCACTTTGATGTACCTTAGCCACATCCATTTTCAGTTCTATTTCCATTCTGGGAATCGACAGTTACAATGGTTTCAATGCCTCGGGGCAAATCATTCGTTTTCAGGTTTCTATTCGCTCTATGTATAACTGAAAAATCGTCGAACTGGCACAATGGTGTATTCATCACTCTCGAAAGAGTACTAGTTTTCTATGGGCGGTGCACCGCGTCTAGCTTTCCGAAATGGAAAAATTCTTGTGTTCCATAACATATTCAGTGCTCTTTGAGTATCGATAGCAAATGATGCATTACATCTCGGCATCAAAAAATTGTAACCCATCCACAAAAGCCTTGGCACAGAGACTCCCTAGAGTACCCATCCATTATTTGAACCTCTTACGCAAAAGAGATTCTCTAGTCTCAAGAAAAAGGGTGAGGAAAACCAACCTGTAGTGAAAATATGTGAAAATATTGAGGATAAATAATCACCCTCACCTTTCGGCTCTATATGTGTCATATACAAAATTGACACATGCTTCATCTCTTCAAAGAATGCTCTTCCGCGCAAAACCAACGAATGGCATGAAATATTCAGAAAAAATCGCTGTTTGCGATGAGAGTGACGATGATGCTGCTGCTACATTACTCTTGTGATACTTTGCGAGATAGCTTGGTAGCTCTTTTCACTCATCGATGCAACACAATGACGATGGAAGTGTCGGAATCTGTGATGGTGGCTGAACTGATGAAAATTATGACAAGGTGAAAAATCGATGCAATTGACATGTTAGATAGGTAAAAATTTATCTCCACTACAACGAGCCAGCAGGATTTTTGAATGATGGAACACATGGGAACCAATATTTAATAGTAGTCTGGTGCTACTAAATCGATGATCATTCCAGGCACCGTTATTTGTTCATTAATCAAGATGCCTTGTATAAGTTCCCAAAATGGAGTGTAAAAATTGTGACAAATACAAAAATTCCCTGGTCAAAGTAGTCTGTACTCATGAAGGAAATTATCGTTACATTGAACATCCAACCAGAACGACGATTAATTCATGAGGACTCCATGTTCATCATGGAATGCATGAAAGTCATGGAGTATGCGTGCATCAGCTATCACTCACGCCCACACATACGCCTTGAGTGGAGTAGTGGGCTTGGTTACTTTTGCGCTGTCTATAGCACCATTGAACTCCCGTGAATTAATTGTCGTAATAATATGAATATGCATGCAACATCATTCATAAGACAGAGAATTATAGTTACAGCAAAAGATGGATAAAGTGGATGCGATATGTTTTTGACATCCAGAACATTTGTTTTGTGGCATATGGGATCTTATAATTGCACGTATTTTGAAATTTTGATTTTATTCACACTCATATTTTTGACTTGTCGAGCCATTTTAGCGAGCACTGTGTACGCTCCAGCACAGATATTTACGGTTTTTATGGGATGTATGAAGAGTTCAATTGTTGGATAGGGCCTGTAAGGTAAATTTCCTTCTGCTGCATTTTCTGAAATCTTTGGTATGCCACCTTCCATAGCCCATGGTATTAGAAATAATAGAATATTGTGTCTACTGCACCCACGATGTACACATGATATTATGTAGTTGAAAGCAAATATTGGTACTGTAAATTGGGGTAGCGACACGGCACCAATTTCCAAGATGCTATTAAAAAGCTCTGTGACTCAAAATGTGATCAAATCGACACCCCGTAAACTCGCTGTCAGGTTACCTTATTCCACCTAGATTAGAATTCCCAAGGAAAGTTATGAAAATAGTCTGACTACCGTCAAATTTGTCGAGCGTCTCCATCAACCCCGTTGGCAATAATTTCTTGTGGCAAATGTGAAAAAATTAAGTTATAAAGCATTCGACTCGCCAGTAAAATCCAAATTAACCGTTAAAGTGGGATCATATCTCGACGTTTACATCAGTCAGATTCCTCCAGGAAATACCCGTCAGCACACCATTTTTAGGTGGAAACTCTTTTTTGAAAAAATACGCATTCAGCCAATTATGTGGGACTGCTCAGCTTACAAAAGGTCTGAATTGAGCCAGACTATGCTGAGTCCACAAAGCCATAGTCGACCATGTGAATTGCATTCAGCCACGCAATACTATCCCACACCATAGCTAGAGGCATTATCCTCATATTACTGAACCCATGAAATATCATCTCTTCGCGTGCCTAATTCGGCAGTAGCAGCAGCAATGAAAATCCTTCTACCACGTACTCTCGCGTGTGTAATGTTCGCAAGAGCTTCAACTCTGAGAATTATTCGAGTATTCATAATTACTGGCCATTAGGTTGGGCGTCAGGTGGTCAAGAGTCCACCCTCTCGACTTTTATTGCTTGTTGAACGCACCCCTTACTCAACCTCCCATTCTTCCATACATCGTTCTCTCAAAGCTTCCACGAATTCTGTTTTTCCTCTTCACTCTTTACCTGGAAAATATAATTTTCCACAGCTTTTCTATACCCTTTTCATATTACGAGTTTTCGTAGACTATACCATTATGAGGTACACACAAAGAGTGGAAAGCAAGTTTCACTGGCTCCCATCGTCGCTTACTTTTGCGCGTTGGGCAAATTCACCCCGAGCCACAGAGTCTCGGCGTAGGAATTGGAATTTCAGATTTCATTCGAAGAGCTACTCTGTATGAATTCAACCACTCAACTTATCATAACTGAGAGCGCAGTGACTTGATGGAATTAAGGGCTTGAGTAGATCAAGATACTTGAGAGGATGCGAAAATGGATCGGGCATGAATTCATACGAAGTTTTATGAGAAGGATTGAGCTATGAGATGCCTGAGCTGGGAGTATTTGAAAGCTCTGGTCGTGTGAGCTCTAATTGTTGGAAAGAGCACTCTAACATTTTCTTCGAGAAACTTCCACCAACAAGTTGAATAAAAAATTCAACAAATTGCTCAAGAGAACTGGTTGAACCAAATTGTTTGAATTTCTCATTCAACCAGTTGCTGCAATGTTTTATTTAACAAGTTGGTTGAAGTTTTTCGAAGAAAATAAAACTTCATCCAACACTTCAACGGTAGTGGTGTTCTAAAGTCACCGTTGCTATCATAATGTTGTCTAAAAAGATAACTATATCACCAGATTCAATTAGGGCATGGAATATTCTGGTAATGTATTTTTGAAATTCTTTTGTGCCACATGAAAGTCCAAACGGTAATCTCAAACACTCAAATTGCCCATATGGAGTCACAAAGGCTAAGAACTTGATCGAGTCTTCATGTATATATATATGATAAAATGCGTCTTTCAGATCAAGTGTAGTGAAATATCTCTTTCCTCTTAAAACATCAACTTGATCATCTATCAATGGCAATGGAAAGTTATCTACAATTAGCAGTCTGTTTGCTGGTCTCAAATCAATACATAAACGAAATGTACCATTTTTCTTTTCAATAAGTACTATTTGGCATGAATATTCAGATTCACTAGGTCTGACAACTTTACGTAACAACTGGTCATCTAGTATCTCTTTCAGAGCAATTTTTTCAATATATGAAAGTCTACGTGGTAAAAAGTGATACGGTTCATCATGAGGCTTCATACGCAATTTCAATTCAACTTTGATCTTTGGTTCATCTGGACGTTCTGCCAAGACATATCGGTTTTCAAATGAATTTTGCACCTGTTGCTTAACATCTACAGGAATATTTGGATTTATATTCAATTTGTCTTTCAAACTCAATTGATCAATTTCTATGTTCAAAATTTCTTTCACGTGTTCATTTTCCCCAAAGTTCTCACTTGATTCAATTTGTGTGATTTTCAAACCAAATTTACGGAAAGCATCTCTTCCTAAAATTACAGGCGATTTCATAGTGGTATCTTTAACAACAAACAAATCGAGTTCACGTTCACACCCATTCATAACACATTTTGTTTTTGTTTTACCTACAATTTTCAATTCAGACTGATTGAGTCCATGGTATTGATCACTATCATATGGCGACACAAGATTTTGATGAACAAATTTATTTTTTATGAAGCTAATTGGGCTACCACTATCAAGAAGAGCTCCTAACTCTATGTCGAGAAAGTCGCCATCTAATTCAAACGTTAGTCTCAATTTTGAAAAATATTCAGAATCATCTGCCGATCCTCTCTCTACATTGCTACACTCATTTTTGGCATCTTTGCTCTTCTTATTTGGACAATCACTAATTTGGTGCTCCATAGATTGACAATTAAAACATGATCCTACAGGTCTCGCTTCTTTTCTACATTCTTTGGCTCTATGCCCATACACGCCACAATTATAACAGCGTTCCTTCTTTTCATTCTCAGAATTTGTCGACTTCTCTGTAGCATCATTCTCTGGTTTCAATGTAGATTTGTTATTATTGGACGTTTTTTGATCCTTACTTTTATTCGTCTCAACTAATTTTTTATTCAATGAAATTTTTTTCAAATGCAGTCATTAAACTTTCTTTCGAATCAAATTGATGCATACGAGCTTGATCGCGTAATGATTCATCAGGAATACCTTCAATTATATAATCAACTAAGTCAGATTCATCAATTTTTGCCTTATTGGCTAAAATAATCTTGTCATGTATATATTCACTAAACAATTCAGACCGAGACCAAATTCTGTTCTCAAATTGTTTTCGTAATTTAACTCTGCTAATTTGAGGGAAAAAATCTTTCTAATTTCTCCTATCAAGTCATCAATTGGTAATGTTAAATGTTCTGGCTTTGAATGAAACCACGACAGAGCTTTACCTTTCAATTTGCTACTAATAATGATCCTTGTAACTTCATCGGAAAGCTGATAACTATTTCTAATCAACCTCAATTGTTGCGACCAGCTCTCAAAATTATCGCCATTACCATCAAATACACCTAATAATTCAGATACAGCATTTATCGAAATACGCGGAGAAACGTCAACCGAGATTGTCGGCGGCACTACACTCACACCAACACTAGTCTGCTGCTGTTGCTGAACCGGTGGTGCGGTAGTTTGCTGCTGCTGCTGCTGAACCGGTGGTGCGCTAGTCTGCTGCTGCTGCTGAACCGATGGTGCGCTTGGTGCTGCGACGCCCACAGCCTGCACGCGCGACGACAATTCCGTTATCAATTTTTGCATCTCCGCTATTTGTAATCTCATAGCTGCTGCTTCATCTTCCTGGGCCTTCAATCTCTCGTTGGCCTCTGCAGCGGCGGTAACTCCACTCGCGCGGTTTAACAACCAACAATTCAAGGCTTCACCTTGAGGATCCATTTCTTCAACTCGCTTTATCAGATCTTGCTTCGATCCTTGAATCGAGCCATTGTGGCTCTTCAAAAATTCTTTCAGTTCACTCACGTTCAAATCTGACGCCATCGTATCTATAGTGTGAGCACTATATAGCGTATCAAAATGGCGGCTGCGCGGGAATTCTCCTCGACCGGGGCAATGTGGTCACGTTTCTCGCGCGCCAAAATGCTCTATGATAATTTTTCGCGCTGTACTGCACTCATATAGCGCCTTCAATTTGCACTATTAACAGCTAAATGACACAAAGTCAACTTCACATCAAAACCACGATGATCGAGACACTTTGATTAGCATCAATGGTTTTCAATGTTTCGGAGCACTGCAACACAAAGAGCAGAAATCTCCGTTCCGAGAGACGTGCGTGTATACTAGATATTCACTTGCTTCAATTCCGCAACTACACTCTCGCACAAAGCTAATGAGAGGAGTTGTTGTAGCTACAAAACTTTTAACGATTCTCTTTGTCGCGCGGCCGGTATTTATTCCAACACGCACAGACAGGTCTTGAGCATATCTTCCAATGACGATGCTCACTTCGTTCAACTTCACTTGTAAAAAAAATTTAGCCGTGCCTATCCCACTTCTGAACTGTCAGGATGATCAGAGAGATAAGGCACCCGGTACAGCTAAATATAAAAGGTTTATTAACTTTCTAAATCTACAAATATAGGATACATACTTCCTAATTCTAGCACGTCTCCCGAACAACTGCCGCCTCGCATGCTCATCTCGTGAGAGGTAGCGCCCTCCGCACGCATACTTATACGCACTCCACACATACACACTATGTATACACTATGTATACCCTTACAGTATCTCAAAAAATGCCATACACTTTGTAGAGTGAGACATCGTCAGTTACAATACGATAACTCACGTAATTTATGCATGGCCGTCCCCAAACTCACAATCTCATTTTGGATTAATATTGACAAAAACTTCATCTACAATCTAGAAATATAATTTCTAGAATGTCCTCATAACTTTGTTAAAAAATGGAAGACTATTCCGATGAGGAAAGAAAACACAATTTCGTGTCTCGTCACTTTGACAATCTCTCGAGTCATTCTCGTCCGAAGAAGCACTCTATACAATCATTCATAAATTATTTCACGTTTGAATAATCAATTGTTGCTCAGAAATTTTTGAACGAAACCATGGCAACATTCTGACATTCCGACATTTCTTTATTGGAATCTCGAAGGGAATTCGTATGAATACAGGTGATGCTAGCGTACTTGATTTAGGAAGATTTTGATGAAAGTAATTCGCTCCGAAAATTTCGTTAGCACTAAATGAGCTTAAATTTCGAGCAGATTTCCTTTAAAAGTATAGAATCCAAATGGATTATTAGATATGATGTAGTGATTAAAAGCAGGGTTTGTAACGAAATCAATTTTGAATTTTTTGGAATTTTGTTGAGTACCATTCCTTGTCCGGCCGAGCGGTTATGATGATAATAATCTTCATGATTATCGCAAGGAAGAAGGTTGATATAGATATCCAGGATGGATTTGGAAAAAACCTCAAAACAACGAAATGCAACGGAATTCGAAATTTATTTCGGAACAAACCCTGATTGAAAGTCACTCAAATAGAAAGAGAAGGAACGATTATCCAAATCCAACCGAGATTATGGAAGTCTACTACTTGTAAAATCATGTCTCAACGAATCTACTCCTACTTTTTCAAGATGCCTATACGAATCTACATCAGCTCACAACCTGTCAGACATTGCCGAAACACTGAATGATTATCAGAATCCTTACGTACACTTTATAGAGTATCCCTGACAATAAAAAATTACTTTTATGGCTGAAAACTTGCAATGAATCAGTTAAAATTAGTCCCCCGGTAGAATCTGTGCGCAGCTATAGCTTTGATGGTGGCAACAGCTCCGATGATCTACATCCAAAGTTGGCTCATACCATTTCCCAGTTCACATATAGCTATATATTCCGTACAGGGTATCACCGCATAAAATCTGTCCAAGCAAAGTTGGAACTCGACAGTTTCCCATAAAATCTGCCTCGCGTTAGGTTTAATTTCCTGCCTGACGTCGAGATAAGGAGTTAGCTATACACAGCTCGACGGTGGGTCAACGTTGCAGAGCTAATATTCAACTTGTCAGTTACTGTTATGGTTTAGATAAGGACCATTTTCCCCCTATCCGCGTGGTTTGCATTACAAATACTTGGCTTTGTGTATGATTTTACACCATCATAGATACGTGGCGAGAATTTTGAGTTTCAAAAGTCCGGAACAAACATTTAGCTTGTCGGGAATTGTGAATTCTCTTCGAACTCACGTATCAATCACATAATCATGATTTCAATTGGAAAATACAATACCGTCAACCAAGGTTACTTTGAACAGACGGGGTAACTTTGAACACTCGTTTGAATTCTCGAAATCAGCAAGATAGTTGAAGCATGATTTTTGGAGCAGAAATAGTTATATTTCGCACCGATTTCATGAGGTTGTAGCTCGCTTCTGAGCGATCGGTTTTCGACCCGAGCCGGAGGCGAGGGTTGAAATGATTGCTCGGAAGCGGGGAACCTTATGTGCCAGGTGCGAAAGTTATTTTTCGCAATTTTTTTGGCACCCAAACATCGGAAAATTTGCGAAAAAGACTTTTTCAGTATTTTTACCCAAAAATCATGATTTTCATCCACACACAGCTGATGAAAATGCACCTACATTTTGCACCTACATTGGTACAAAATATGTTCTCCATGCATGCAACTATCAAAAAAATTTGTACTAGAAGCCTTCCGCATCTTTATTTTGCTGATTTCAAGAATTCAAACGAGTGTTCAAAGTTACACCACCTCGTTCAAAGTAATCCCTGTTGACGGTAGTATCATGTAAAGTAAGACTTACATGTATTCGTGAACGTTGTTAGAATTTCATTTGATCTTCATCGTGGTTACTTTCTACAGTTGAAAGATTAAAGCACCGATAATGGAAAATTTCTCGAAGAGAGAGGGATAATGATCAGAGTTTTTCTAAGTACCTTGTCAGTCAGAGTTTCTGGAAGATAATTCAGTAGGGCATCTCTTACCCCCAGGGCTTTAGTTGTTAGCTACTGTTCACAGCTCCATAATTCATCTTCACTCAGGAAGTAAGAGTGCAAAAGGAAACTTTTTGAGTGATTCCAGTTAGATACTTATTCAGTGTCCTGTTTGAGAAGGATTCGATGTTCCTCTTCAAAAACTTTACAATTACTTTTCACGACTATATTTGGAAATATCAGGAAACTCAGCCCATCTTAAGGTACTGCATTCAGAAGTAGATATTAGAATCAGTGTTGCACGCGGATTTTGACCTTTGGACTGTTTGCGTGGGTATCGCTACCGGCTATTAATATCCTCTGAATTAATGTCCATCATGATAGTCAAAAAATAAAACCAATATACTCGAATCATCTGAGATATTCGACCAAAAATCCCATATCCTTCACGTCTGAAAAGTCTTGAAGAATCGTACGAAACACAAAGCAGCGAAAGGAATGACCAGTAATGTGGTCTGAAGAAACATTTTCGAGATTTGATTAGCAGTAGTCGAAACTTGCTGTGTTTCAGTGAGGAAGTATGGAATGATTCTTGCTGGGCGCTCAAAGCGCAGTTTTCAGCTGGAGCAAAAGCCTTGAAGTTTTGATCAAAAGTGCATGGCAAACGCCATTTAAGAGTTATTTCTTCCTTTCGAAATCAATATTTTCGTCGGTATTGTGTTACAATTATTCCGTGGGCAATCTCACCAACAGTTTTCTGAGTATTTTCCCTGATTAAATATGATCTCGGTACTCTCAAGTATAGCCACGATGCACTGGACTTAAGACGGGATTAGAGGAAAATGCTAAATTTCTCGGAAAATGATAAAAATGGCCTATACGATGAATCTATGCCTAGCTTTTGACGCATCTTGCGTTTCACAAGAAACCGTAATCGTATTCAGAGAGTTGAGAAAATCTTGCAACAAATATAGTTGAGGCTTCTCGTGCACCATTCATATTGCCCTATTCTCGGAAATATTGACTTTAAGGGTAAAATAAAATCTTCAGATGGCGTATTCCATACATTTCCCATCAAAATTCCACAGCTCTTGCTCCAACTGAAAAACTTGACTTTGAGCATGCAACAGAATTTCTTTCATATTTTCTTACCTGAAGACAGTAAATCCCGAAAAATGCCATGTGATTCTCGAAAAAATTGTTTTTTCGGCCCATCCTAATGACCAGTATTGCAACTGATTCACAGAAATTTCAGGTCAAGGTAGACTTTTTTGCCACCAAAAAGTGGATAAAAATTTACTAAATTAGTTTTGAGCAAGAGGGCTGTTAGATAGATTCGAGAGAAAATGGAATTCCAACGAGAAAATAAAAGTAAGTCAGTTTTTATAATCAAGAGGTTGTTCAATTCTTCACACAGCTCGGTTTGAATGGAGCCACTAGATTAACTATGAATGCTTTGGACCATGATCAGCTCTCCTCACTGATAATAACGCCACTGCTGTAATGAGTTCTTTCGTCGATGTGATTGTCGAGAACGGCAATAACCGGCATTCAAAGTAGCGAGTTTCATTACACTGTGCAACAAAATTTTGGGTCCCAAATGTCGCATGAACCGGACAATAATTTTCTTGTGTATTTTTTGACGCTGAAACCGAATCCGACCTCAGTTTTGCGCCTATACGTCAGGATTTTTTTTAAATCGCAAAAAACTGATCTTAAAAAAAACAGCGTTTCTCACGTTTTTCGCTAATTTTGTAAATTGAAGATCACTTAGCCAGGGAGTACTGATTGGTCAAAATGTATATCAAAATATGTTTTTCTACGTATTTTGACCCGCTGAACACGATCCCGGTGGTTTTAGAACGCTACGATGTAACCTTGGAGCTATATAAGCCAATTAGTCCACCTGATGTTTGGAAAAAAAGTCCAATTTCGCAATAAATTTTTAAAAAATCATAACACGGGCTAGAATGGACCAATTTGAACGTTCGAGGTTGCATTTCCTTCGTTCTGTAACATACTTTGAAGGGTGAATTTGTCCAACAGTCGTAGAGGCACTGGTTTGACGTCAGGAATTTGTTTTGCAGACACCTATTTTAGTCATTACTTTTGCTGTGCTAAAATCACGAGGAGAAAAATTTCCTCTTGCACGGGGTACCAAAACATGGTTTTCCGACGCAAAATAGCCATCTAAACATGATCTGGTGGTTTATTTTGGGATACCATGTCAGGAATTTGGTCCAGGTCAAGAAAGCTCCTCAAAAAACAGGTTTTTTGCGACTAGAAAAAAATTCTGACGTGTTAGCTCTGAATGAACCACGGGATTGTATTTAGACGGTCATTTTGCGTCGGAAAACTATGTTTGGGTACCCCGTGCAAGAGGAAATTTTTCTCCTCGTGATTTGAGCACAGCAAAAGTTATGACCAAACTAGGTGTTTGGAAAAAAAAATCCTGACGTCAAACCAGTGCCTCTACGACTGTTGGACAAATTTTCCCCTCAAAGTATGTAGGAAAACGAAGAAAATGCGACCTCGAACGTTCGAATTGGTCCATTCTAGCCCGTGTTATGATTTTTTTTTTAATTTATTGCAAAATTGGACTTTTTTTCCAAACACCAGGTGGACTAATTAGCTTATATAGCTCCAAGGTTGCATCGTAGCGTTCTAAAACCACCGGGATCGTGTTCAGCGGGTCAAAATACGTAGGAAAACATATTTTGATATACATTTTGACCTATCGGTACTCCCTGGCTAAGTGATCTTCAATTTACAGAATTAGCAAAAAAACGTGAAAAACGCTGTTTTTTTAAAAATCAGTTTTTTTCGATTTAAGAAAAATCCTGACGTATAGACGCAAAACTGAGGTCGGATTCGGTTTCAGTGTCGAAAAATACACAAGAAAATCAATGTCCGGTCCATGCGACATTTCTCACCCAAAATTTTGTTGCACAGTGTTATAATTGACTCGTCGGTGGAGCATCGAAGTTTAATGACGAAATGTACCAATAATTTGATACTGATATTAATTTCCCCATTTTGGCTGGTCAATTTAACGTCGATTATATCAAGAACGCCCCATCAACCTGAAATGTCTGTAATTCGTTTTCTCTCTGGCATCAAGTAATTATTCCTTCATTGCCTGGCCACATTCAAAAGTGCTATCTATTGCTCCGAACATTCACTTCGAGCTCCAGAAAAATAATTTAATAAAGTTCTGACTGACGTCTCAGGCATCATGCTTTCACAAAAATATCAGTCGGAGTTCTGCTGAGAATCAAAGAAGCAGTGATGTATATCAAGAAAATAATAGGCTAGATATCCAGCACTCACACTCGAATCTCCATGATTCAATTGATAAAAATTAGTCATGTCATTCATCGTAAGTCTCATGAAAAACATGGACAGTAGTTCACATGCAATTAGCTGTACCAGCAGTGGGAGGCTAATCTAGCACATATTGAATGTGGAGACGGTAGCTTGCGAATCTTCCGTCCCTACCTCTTCCAGAAAGAGCCAGGGGCATCCCAGCAGGGTGTGTTCAGAATAAGACTTCCGGAGTCTCAGACTTGTGAAGTTTTTGTGATTAGCTCGTGCATTGGAATGGATTTAGAATGTCATTCTAAGGCTCAGGGTGAACGAGGAAGTAATAATCCCGTTCGAACTCATTATGTCAAGTATACTGGACAAATACCCTGAAAGATGAATGACAATGAGCCATTGAGTGATTAAGGTAATTTTTTCTCGTGTAATCAACACGTTCACTGCGAAAGCAGTTTTTCGTAAATTTTGTTTAGTCATCATCACGACCCTCATTGTCGGGCTAATATGCAAGTGCACTGGGAAAAATTCTGTTCTAACTCGTCATTTATATCCTTGATTAACTAAAACGCCAAAGAGAATGACTAATGAGAATATTTTTTGAAAAAATATAAGTCCTCAAAGATTGAAAGTTTGAAAATCGTGGGCCCCACCGGTGGGGCCCATCGCAGTGAACGTGCTCATGCCTTGCATCATGCAAATGGAATGTGGATTTGACCTTAGATGGACTCCTTAGGAGCTTACGATATGGAAGATACTTGACACGTCGACTTCGAAGCCGATTTTTCGTGAGTTCATTTGGGTCATGGATTTGACTATCGTGTTGCTAAAAACATATCTGTATGGGCATAGTTTAGTTCTTGGTACAGTTTTCATGATTCAATGCATTTGTATACCCACTCGACGAAATGAAAAGCAACGTTGTGTGTTCAGACTTTCGGCCCAAAGAGTACAATGATATCCGATGGGTCGAGCTGATCAATACGGGAACCTCGGAGCATATTCTTTGAAAGTTTATCGTGATTCTTGAGAATGTCCTCGAAAAGTTTGGTAAATGACAAGTAATTGATTCCATCTAAAACCACTGAGCAGTATATTCTGCAATAAATGTGTTACATATACAGTGTATATGTCGGGATTGGTGTCCATGCCATAACCGGAGTATGGAGCGCGTTTTGTAATTTTGTTTGGTGTTTTCAGAGTTTTTGGTCATAGTTTTAATCTTTTGTAACTTTGAATAGAAAATACCGTTCTATTCATTACATTCGTAATGTTTAGAAGCGGCGGGTGCCGACTTCGCGCATGTAATGATTTGCCACTAATCATTACATAACACATAAGCGTTTGTCGTGTAATGATTAGTGTAATGTCATCTGGGTTAAGGTAATGTGTTGATCGTTTCTCCGGCGAGTACGACTAACAAGGGGAGTCCGGAGTCTCCGGGTCCTGAAATCTCACCAAAATTTTTTTACAGTTTGGTACCACCTAGAATATGAAGGACCCAAAGCAACTCTGTCAAATGGGCCTCCCGTTCAGAGCTACAGTCTATGACATTAGCATTGCCCATATAGGCCCATGTTAAAAAGTGATATATATAGATATACTGACAATGTTGACGTTTCTGGCTGTAGCTCAGAACAGAAGGCCCATTTGACAGAGTTGCTTTAGATTCTTCATATTCTAGGTGGTACGACACTGTGAAAAAATTTTAGTGAGATTTCAGGACCCGGAGACTCCGGACTCTCCTTGTGAGTTATCGTTTATTTGCGACGACGGTGGATTCATTTGTGATTTTTAGCGCGCGAGTGAGAGATCTGAGACCAGACAGGCCGGTACGCGATGACATGAACGGACGCTTTGTAAGAGCGTGCAGACACACAACCTGAGCGCACCAAACCCGATGCAATGTTTCCGAGGACATCGGCACCAGGCTCACAAAACTCATGTCATGATCCTGGATGCACCGTGGACGTCGACATTACTTTTCCGGCACCCGCAGGTAAAAAGACAGCATCGAGTCACAATTCGCGTGTCACGGTCGTCTGCTACGAGCACGTGGACCACGACAGCAGACATCCCCAAGCCCACACGAAAATGAGCACTCGCGTACTAAAAATCACAAATGAAACCACCGTCGTCACAAATAAACGATATCTTAGTCGAATTTGTAGGAGAAATGATCAACACACTATCAGAACCTAGATGGCATGACACTAATCATTACACGCGCAAAGTTGGCACCCGCTTCGAAACATTACGAATGTAATGAATAAAACGGCATTTTCTATTCGAAGTTAAAGAAAACTGAAACTATAACAAAATATGCTGGAAATACCAAAACAAAATTACAAAACGCGCTCCATATTCCGGTTACGGTAATTCCTTTAATGTGATTTAGGAAATATGAACTTTATTGAAAAAGAAGTACTCAAATTTTGTTGTTGGATATAATACAAAAGGATGCATCAAAACGTGTCCGAGATACCTGGAAAATTTTCATAGGGTCCCATAGGTCAAGAAAAGTTCATACATCTCGTGTCATAAGATCGGATGGAAAAACCAAGGGAATAATCTGAAACATAAACCTTTTTCGTAGGTTTGTTTTGCATGTAATTTGTATATTAGTTTGGCAGCTCCGTAACTATGTCCAATAAAAGTTCATTCGACTAGTATTTTGAATTGTCAATACAACTGTAATTCTTCAGATCACTATTCATTGGTCAATGAGCGAAAGACCATCCGTGAATTATTCAAATAGAGAACTTGATAGTAGGAGAACAGCACACTACATCAGTGTCAATGCCGCAAGATAATTGAGATCTCAGGCTGACTCCAAAGCTGAGTTCGGATAGAATTCAATGTATGAAAGTGTTTCTGACATCTAGATGAAATTAGTAAAGGTTGGGTTCACAGTTATGTTTTTCTTACCATAAGTTCAATTTGGATCCTCAGTTATTGCTAGAACCCGGGTTCGAATTTTGGATGAAATGCCCATATCGTCCCATCCCTAATAATCATAATCTAGAGTTTACTTGTATCCACAATCTCTATGCAGTGTTTCCATGTTTCATATATCATAATACGTATAGACATGACATGATGGTGTGGAATAAGGAATACGCTCAGAAGCAGTGGCGTGACGTACCGCGATAAGTCATCAAGCGCGACCTAACAGTTAATTATAACAATTTATCACGGATATCAGCTCATTACTATGCACACTGTTATATGACAATGTAATTTCTCTCACACAAATACCTCATCAGTGCCTTAGTTCGATATGGAGAACAAAAAATGTCTCGCACTTTTTGGAAAATTTGGATTTGAAAAGAATGATGTTTACTCATTGGTTTGGAACGAATGCAAAAGTTCATTCGATTGTCGAGTTAGCACTACCTATGTGAACTGAAAAAAGAGAAGCTAGCCAATTACTGCGCATCACTTTCCATTTTCCTAACTGTGTACCTAAGTGTATACAAGCCCCAGAGGCAGTACAAAATTAAAAACCAGCACGAGATGGTGAGGATGCAGACAGAGAAAAAAGCAACAAGCGTGAAATTATCTAAGGTAGGGAAGAGCGGCAAATGAAGGTTTAAAATGGAAGGTTCGAATCATCGTGTAATGTGCCAGGAATCAAAGAGTGCAGAGTGGATTTTTGGAGTCGTATATTAAGAATCTTTTTTCATGGCCACCACAGTATCAAATCAGCGCACTATGAATCTGTTCAATCGTCGGATTACATCAATACCTATATTACATGATCAATTTTTCTAAGCGAACATGAACTGAACATTTCCGCCTCTAGAATGTCTTCATTCCCTCGGCAATGTTGACTTGATAATCCAGGCCTCAGATACAGCTGATTTGACTGATCAGAATACTCAAAAAACCGATAATCCTGAAGTCTCATAGATAATTAATGATTTCTCGTAGCCGTTTCTTCTATTTGACGGCATCGAATGACTATGAAGCTAATATCCTCATCCAGATGAAATCACGCAGGGTAGAAGTCAAGAATTTAGAAGAGAAGGAAAAAACTTGGACGACACCTTGTAAAAATTGAGCTTGCGAAGTGGCATCAGTATCAGACGAGTTGAAAACAATCAAACCATAGAAGTGTGATGCAGTTTAATTCATTCACAATAACTAGCTTCACTGCTTCACACGTATCAGATTGACGCATTGCCGGAGTCTATGAGTGTTAGATCTAACAGTAAGCAGAGTACGAAACATTCGGTCTTCGGATAAGTAAGCACTCATCTAAGGGGTACCTGAAGCTAGCGAACACTAACTCACGAATCGGGCCCAAACCAATTTCACTTTTTATTACTATTTTATTACTAATTTATTACCAAAGAAAAAAATGTATTACCGGTCATGGGTCCGAAATACGAGAGTTTTCGCTAGCGGAAGCTTACGCTAGCGAACACGTGGCCGGGGAAAGATCGTACGGGAATGTGCAATAGCTCGTTTTTTATTACTTTTTTATTACTCTCAGAATACGTCCTCAAAATATGCGTGTGATATGATTCAGCTGCAATATGATGGTTTTCGCTAGCGTAAACTAACGCTAGCGAACACCATATACAGGCGTAGCTTTGAGGACACTCAGAACTACACGGGATGTTATTATTATAATAATTAAGGAGCCAGGCAAAATTTGTCCGTCCACATACTGCGTATCGGGTCGCCTATGCGGAAGGGATGAAGTGTGATGGATGGGTGGATGGCTCATGGGTTGGCTCATGGGTGGGTGGGTTGGTGGGTAAGTGAGGGTTAATGGTCAGGGGGGTGGGTTGGTGGATGGATGGAGTGGAAATCATTCAAGTTCAAGTGATACGTTCCACTAAGTTCCAGTAAAAATTTCACTAAAAAAATCAGTGAAAATTTCACTAGAAAATCAGTGAAAATTTCACTAAAGAGACAGTGAAAATTTCACTAAAAAACCAGCGAAAATTTCACTGAAAAATCAGCGAAAATTTCACTTAAAAATCAACGAAAATTTCAGTGAAAATTTCACTAAAAAACCTGAAAATTTCACTACAGTTTTACTAGAATTTCAGTGAAAATTACCTCATCTTTGGAGAAATTTCCACTCGAATTGCAGTGAAAATCGCTAGAGTTTCAGTGAAACTTTCATTGAAATTCCAGTGAAAATCGCTCAAGGTTCCACTGTCTATTAGATTCGAATAGTTGTTTATTTCAGTATAATTGCATCATTGGATGTAAATAACTATTTCGAAATTAGTGTATTGACTGAGCCAAACGAGATGGGCAATAAGGGTATACATGTTATTCATTGCTGGAGAGAGAAATATCCTTCGTGATTAGTTTTCTATCTAGGTACAAATCATAAGTGGGATAAGAGTCATAAGGCAAATAATCGTAGATTTCGCAACATCCTCTCAACAAATCAAATTAATTAAGCGTCTGTCCGATTTTATCCGTCCGGATGCCTCGTATCGTGGTGACATCGTTGGTGCTGTTGGTGGATTAGTGGATCGGTGGGGTCCGGCGGGTCGGTGGGTCCGTGTTGGTGATGCTGGTGATGACTTTTGACTTATCCGTACGGATTGGGCAGTTGATTTGATGGTCCGATCAGCTGTTCTAAGATCCAATCAGTCAAAACATTCCTTTTGGATCGATGGGCTGTGGCTGGGGTCGAGCCTGGTGCAGGGACTGGGGCTGTGACTAAGGCAGGAGCTTAGGTTTTTGCTGGGGCCGAGGCTGTGAATAAGGCTGGGCCTGTGGCTAGGGATGAGGCAAGGCCTGTGGCTTGGGGCGAGGCTGGGCTAAGGCTGGGGCTGGAGCCGGGCCGAAGCTGAGGATGGACTGAGGCTGAGGTTGTGACTGGGACTGAGGCTGGAGCTGTGGCTGGAACTGGGGCTGGGGCCGTGGATAGGGCGTGGCTGAAGCTGTGGCTCGGGCTGGAGCTGGGGCTGAGGCTGGAGCTAAGGCTGAGCTGAGGCTGGAGCTGGGTCTCGGTCTGAGGTTGGTGCTGAGGCTGAGACTGGGGCTGTGGCTGAGGCTGGGTCTGGGACTGGGGTTAGGGCCGTGGATGGGGCGTGAAATTATTTTTTCAGAATCCACTGTATTATGAAATCTCAACGTTACATTGTTGAACTACAGAAGCATTTCAGGGGTCCATACCATATCAGAGACACTTCCAAGCCGGACGAGCGTTAGCGAGGTAGGCAAAAACGCTAGTTTTAATTACTCTCGAAAGGTATAGTCGAGATAGTCCCGAGACCAAGAGGAAACCGATATTTGGACCTGAGGCTGGACGAGAGCTGGAGCGGGGCGAGATGAGGAATATATGATAGACTGAGCTACCTCTGTACAATAACGTGCGAATGAAAAAATTCCATCGTATACGGAAACCTGTCTGACGCTGAACGGGGTACACATGAGTCTTCAGAGATAATAGGGAATCGATAACAAATCAGCAAACTCGATCATAGGGCCCAAAACAGGGGAGACCCTGCTTAACGTTATTATAGTCGCAGTCGAGACGTCACGGAGGGATGCCAGAGCGTCCCAATGGACCCGAAACTCTGAGAAACCTCAGATCGAGTGATCAGGTACCATCGACTGAGACCAAAGAATTCATTACCAGCCAGCACCCTCACCTATGGGGCCCAGAACGGGGTGGAATCGAGCTTTGAGCAGTTATCTGCGCAGTTATGACGCCACTGTGGGTTGTAGGATGTTTCAATGGACCCGAAATTCTACAAAACCCTAGATCAAGTAGTCACAAATTATCTCTGATGACCGTAGAATTTATTACCAGTCAGCACCCTCGGCTATGGGGCCCAGAAGAGGGCAAAATCGAGCTTTGAGCAATTATCTGCCCAGTTATGACGCCACTGTGGGTTGTAGGATGTTCCAATGGACCCGAAACTCTACAAAAACTCAGATCAAGTAGTCACGTACTGTCTCTGATGCCCAGAGCATTTATTACCAGTCAGTACCCTCGGCTATGGGGCCCAAAACAGGGCAAAATCGAGCTTTGAGCAATTATCTGCGCAGTTATGACGCCACTGTGGGTTGTAGGATGTTCCAGATAACTGCTCAAAGCTCGGTTTCGCACTGTTTTGGGCCCCATAGCCGAGAGTGCGGACTGGTAATGAATCCTCTGGGCATCATCTATGGTACATAACCACTTGATCTAAGGTTCTGTAGAGTTTCGGGTCCATTGAAACATCCTACAACCCATAGTGGCGTCATAACTGAGCAGATAATTGCTCAAAGCTCGATTTCGCCCTGTTTTGGGCCCCATAGCCGAGGGTGCTGACTGGTGATAAATTCTCTGGGCATCATCAATGGTACAAAACCACTTGATCTGAGGTTCTGTAGAGTTTCGGGTCCATTGGAACATCCTACAACCCACAGTGGCGTCATCACTGCGCAGATCAGTGCTCAGAGCTCGATTTCGCCCTGTTTTGGGCCCCATAGCCGAGGGTACTGACTGGTAATAAATTCTCTGGGCTCCATCAATGGTACATAACCACTTGATCTGAGGTTCTGTAGAGTTTTGGGTCCATTGGAACATCCTACAACCCACAGTGGCGTCATAACTGCGCAGATAATTGCTCAAAGCTCGATTTCGCCCTGTTTTGGGCCCCATAGCCGAGGGTGCTGACTGGTAATAAATTCTCTGGGCATCAGAAATAGTACGTGACTACTTGATCTAGCGTTTTGTAGAGTATCGGGTCCATTGGAACATCCTACAACCCACAGTGGCGTCATAACTGCGCAGAAAACTGCTCAATGCTCGATTCCACCCCGTTCTGGGCCCCATAGGCGAGGGTCCTGGCTGGTAATAAATTCTTTGGTCTCAGTCGATGGTACCTGATCACTCGATCTGAGGTTTCTCAGAGTTTTGGCTCCATTGGGACTCTCCGGCATCCCCCCCGTGACGTCTCGACTGCGACTATAATAACGTTAAGCAGGGTCTCCCCTGTTTTGGGCCCTATGATCGAGTTTGCTGATTCGTTATCGATTCCCTATTATCTCTGAAGACTCATGTGTACCCTGTTCAACGTCAGACAGGTTTCCGTATGCGATTCAATTTTTTCATTCGCACGTTATTGTGCAGAGGTAGCTCAGTCTATCATATATTCCTCATCTCGCCCCGCTCCAGCTCTCGTCCAGCCTCAGGTCCAAATATCGGTTTCCTCTTGGTCTCGGGACTATCTCGACTATACCTTTCGAGAGTAATTAAAAAGTAATAACATCTCGTGTAGTTCTGAGTGCCCTCAAAGCTACGCCTGTATATGGTGTTCGCTAGCGTAAGTTTACGCTAGCGAAAACCATCATATTGCAGCTGAATCATATCACACGCATATTTCGAGGACGTATTCTGAGAGTAATAAAAAAGTAATAAAAAACGAGCTATTGCACATTCCCGTACGATCTTTCCCCGGCCACGTGTTCGCTAACGTAAGCTTCCGCTAGCGAAAACTCCCGTATTTCGGGCCCATGACCGGTAATAAATTTTTTTATTTGGTAATAAATTAGTAATAAAATAGTCATAAAAAGTGAAATTGGTTTGGGCCCAATTCGTGAGTTAGTGTTCGCTAGCTTCAGGTACCCCATCTAAGTCTAATCGACTGCAAACTTTTTCTGTCGGTTAGTTGATGTCTCACAACTTTATTATGTTGTAGGAAAGTCAGAAATTTGTAACATCATGGAGACACGGCGCTCTTTCAATGAGTTTCTTTCTGACATAAATCATTTTACATATACTAATACCGTTTAATATGAGAGGTGACCTTCAGTCTGCGAAGAAACCTCCAACTCAAAAATCAGAGATAATCGAGACAAATGAGAATTTATATGAGTTCCTATTTGGTCATTCCTGTAGTTCTGAACCCACCTGAAAGTATACAGGCCACTCATCATAATCTCGAAAAATAGTTGAAATCGTGTTTTTAAAAAAAAGAGACAAAAAACTGGCAGAAATGTTTGACCCTAAATTACGAGAGCATAGCTGGAAATGGTGTTATCATGTCCGTCACCAAGTACAGTATTACACGACATGTCATGTGTATGTCACCGACTATACAGTGCCTCATAGCCGGATATTCTTCTCCAGAAATATACCGTATATAAGTATGTAGACATCCACATAATTTTCACAATACACAATCTACGATCAGTCATATGTAATTCTACCACGAAGACTGAAAAGTATTAGAATAATAAAAATCTGTCCTTGTACATACTTATATCCTTGAGATAAAATAGACTCTTATAAGAGGCACTGTATTATGGACTCGAGTTGCTATCCTACACAAAGAGGAAAGTGCGACTATAAGAGCTTTGGCCTGAGGGCTTTGGTGCGAATGTAGTTCCGTTTGAGTTATCTTTCTAGCTATACGTGGATATTTTGCTCTCAGACATGCATGTTGTAAATGAAACTCTAAAATCAGCATAGAGTTCAGGATAAACTGTGAGATTATTTGCCGCTTCCGGTATGTCAGGCAGATTCAGGAACTCGGGTTTGTGTTGCGAGGAAATTTGACATCTACCTCTTACCATGGTGTATGATGGCAATACCAGCATTGCGTCCGGTTGGATTCAATAGTTCTCAATGGAATCCTTGTGCGTATTGTGTAACGGAGAAACCGCATAATCAATTATATTTACAAAGAATATTTCAAGTAGAAATCTTACCACATTTATCATTCTTCACAGCTGTTCCAAGTGAGGTTCCAAGATGATCTGAAACTTAATTGATAAATATTCCCGAAGGAGTAATACAGACTCTAGATCTTGTAACAATTCATTGATCCAAATAAGCATTATTGAAGAAAATTGAGATACTATTTCGTGTTTCAACCAAGGATTGAATTGACCAAGTCCGGGCTGATGATATTTCAGTACATCTGATGAAAAGTCTGCAATTCAAAAGCAACTTCACTGGACTTTACATGTATAATCGAAATAGACTAATGAAAATGATAGCCCAGAGTATTGACGGGTAGAGGTTCGGAATTAATCTTGACAAATATTTTTTGTCAGTAAAGTTCATTTATTACAAACATACATGCCTTTATTGCAAGACTTTACAAATATGTTACAAGTTATATATCATCGGGAGTTTCATACTCGTCTCGCATTATTTACATATTTTCTTTGATCAACGTTTTGCTGGAAATTGGAAATTCTTTCCAAATTATATCATGCCTGATACAATAATATTTTGATGGAAGAATGCCAGTTTGATATAGGTACCCTTGATAGAATGAAAGGATATTTTGGAATCAGAGCATGGAGTTATCTTTTTGCGCCCCAAACGATTTCATTTTAGGGGAGGGTCTGAAATAATGTTTGAAATAAATCGTTCCTGAAAAACTGGCAAAGGAAAATCCTACCGAAAAATTTTGTCACAGATCCAAATGATGCAAGCCTTGTGGGAATGAACTGTATCACAACTACATGATCATGAAATTAGTCCCCAAACCGTATCGTTCCTAGTGATTTTTTTATCCTCGCAAAATGTTCATAAACATCTAACCGTAAAATCATGCATGGCTAATAAACTTTGTTAGAATCACTCTTCGGTCGAAGCATATGATCGATACCATTTCTCAGTGTTTTGACATTTTAGAACTTTTCTCGCGACTTATCAAATTAATTTTCTATCAAAACTCGACTGGCACAAAAATTCTCACTGATCTCAAATGTTCGAAATGACTCATGAATTTTTGACTCGATTTTTCTCAGGTCGAGGTTTTTATAAACGTATGAGGGATGTACCATAATTCACCATAACTACAGATTTCCAGATGGGAAACATTGTAGATGCAATTCTGAGCGCAACCCATCAAATATATAGAAACTTGAATAGTACCCGCGTAGAAATGAGTCCATGACATGGAAGAAGCTTGTGAAAGTAGTCCGCTCGATTACGTCGAGCGTTTTTCAATTTCCTTCTGCAGGCATGTCATCAGCATTGCGTCGAAGAGCTCGAGCGAACTGTTGACTCTGTCATCACATCTACCCGTTCTATGTATACCCGTTAGGTAAAATGCACCGCAGTGAAGCGGAAGCATCGCTCGATTACAGCTTTCGTCGTGGTGACATCACGAGAAGATGAACTCTACATTTCTCTCTATCTTTCTTTACTTCCATCCTCTCTGTCATCTCGATATCTCATGAATCAGATAGTAGAATATGGTTATTCTAATCTCAAAGTGACATGTTCAAATTTTGAGTTTTTATGGGGGATAAAAGATGGAGCAAACCTTGCCAAGGTAGAATTTCTTGTATATTCATCATATGACGTGGTCATATTAGTTTTGGAATTGATCTTCAGAGTTTACAATGAATATGATGTTCATCTTATTATCGAATAGTGCTGTGCTCAAGTCTAAATCAATTTTTGGGTACTCAGGCAGGTAAAGGAGGGTTTCCAGAATCATAGCAATAAAACAAAAAAAGCTGAAAAATCACTTCATCAACGAGAGTCACTCGATTCACAGATCTGCATGATCTTTTGACTTCATCTACAAAATTTTGAATAGAGATCTTCCATCGCATCCCCTCCCTTCCCTCCAAAGTTGATTCTGTTGAAACCGACCCTACTCGATCCGCACTCGATACAAGTACAGATATTATAAAAGCGAATGAAAATTAGTACAATCTTCTTGTTCATGATAGCGTCATCTTGTCGAGTTCAAAAAAGTTACAGTCCTCTATTCCATTCAATGATGATAGAGGATATAAATTCACCCAAAACATTTTTAAATGCACAAAAAAAGAGCTCACCATGCTATTACGTAATTTGAATGCCAAAATTCTCAAACGATGGACTCAGAATGAATGCACTGGTATCCTTCTTATCAACAGACGCTTTTCATCAATTGTGAATGTCTGAAATATCTTGTGGTGCTTCAACGTCAACTCATTGGAAGGCAATTATGAATATCAACCACCTAATCAAGACTATTTCTTAATCATCCTTGACATGTTAGAAATTATCTGTTCCTTGGGATTCATTTCGGCATAGAATTAATTTCAAGCTCTGTACAGGAACCTTTGAACAAGGATTCAGAGGCGAGCTTCAACTTCCTGCCACCTCCTATACTTATTGAAAAATTGATGCTATCCTGGTATAAAAAGACCATTTTAGTCACATTATTTGGTTCAAAAAGACACTTCTTCAGCTCAGTAGAGCATTTTTCGATTTCCATCACCCACGGATGGGGATTGGGACATCATTGCGCTCGTCAAAACTAAAATCAGATGGAATCGATGATGTCAGCTGATGATCTTGGCAGTTCCCATCATTTTGGAAATGAAGCATCATGACAACTTGACTCTTAGTGAAGCGATCACCATTGCAGATGCCCATTTTACTCGTCAGTCTGGTACTTGCCGTCATCATGGTCTCTAGACTCGTCATCCAAATTCGTATCTTTATATCGTACTTGGTAGGCGAGCAGTGAACCCTTGTCCCAAGCGTACAGTTCCTACACAGTTTATAGAAAAAAAAAATTAAGAAACCGTCGGAGGTTTACTCGAGTGAATTTCGAATCGATATCATCATATTGTGTTGACATTGATGGCTTGTAAGTAGTTGAAGTATGAAAATTTTAGAGATGAACAATGTTAAACCAGAGGTCAAGTTTGCACTTGTGTTCAGTATGAAGATTATATTCTATATTTGGATTATGGATGTTCCGGTTAGAGCTACCCAAAATGATAGTTCCGAATACGTGTTCATCGCGGCCGATTGAAACTGACAGAACAGACATTGCATAATCCATGCATCCTATTACAAAGCGAATTCATGCATTCGCTCTCCGAAGCTCCGAGATGAAATCGGTTTACGATTGCACGATTGAGTCTCATTCGGGCATGACGAGCGATCCGTTCTCATATTTGACAGGAATGACAGTAAGAGTTTCAGACGGGATTGATCAAATTGATAAAGTCAATAAACTCAAGGATGTACACGTACCTTTGTTCTGCTGTTGTATCGCAACATCGTGACTTTTTGGTAACCATTTACAAAAGACAAGCTCACTCCTAGGTTCTTTCCGTGGTACAGATCGATTGACAAGCTAAAACAGAGAGTGTAGGAAAAAAGTTCAAAGTTATTCGTGAAATAGGTCACGACTCATTGTATGTTTTTGGACCATTATCGTGGTGTGACAATTATTTTTCATATCATACGTGGTCCCAAATCCAAAATTTGCGTGACCAATGAATTGATTCTCATTCTCTATTCATTCTCAAGGTTCTCCACCGATGTACCTCTTTGTCCATAAGCGCCTAAGTCTCTAGTGTCAGAAAAATTTTTTGATGCAAAAAAATTTATCATTGCACCCTGAATGACCAACAATGTCAATCAAAAAATTTAAACATATCACTTGTTCCTCGTTCTCTCAACAATTTGAGCATATAGAGACTTCGTTCTTTCGGTCATATTTCCAAGAACCTCGAGAATTTATCTGGTTTTTTTCCAATTGTTATTATGCGCTCAAAAATAAGTTATCACAACTGGTAGAAATCAGGCATATTCACATAAGAATGGTTCAGAATCAAAGTGAACTACGTCCACACTTGAAAAGTGCAGGCTGAAAATTCCTCGCATTTTAACGGTTTTAAGGTTATACTTTGCAGAAGATGCCTTGCATTCTTCCATATTGTCCCTCGACTTGGAGGATAAGTCCCGACTGACTTCCATTCAAGGTTAAACTGTGGAATGAATAAGTTTCAAAAGTGGACTTGATCCACTTTGACTCTGAACCACTCATGTTAGAAAAGATGTTCCGAAGTAAGCCAACGTGTCGATCTAAACAACATGAATCACTTCATAACAAGGACCATCAAGCGGGGCTACTTTTCTTGCCCTTTGCAACTCTATCCGAAACCTAATGGGGTAATGGCTTTCAACTACTTTGTCCTAGATTTTTCCGCTAAGGCTCATGTTGAAGGTATGATATAGATCCTTTCAAACAGCATAGTTTGGGTGAGAATATTAGAGTGAAATGAGTTCACAAACTGATCGTCAAGAACAACACGTATTTTGGTGCCAAGAACTGCACTCACTGAGGCTCAAACAAGTCCAAAATACATATAACGAAGGGAATTCAATTTTCGTCGAAATATTCTCTGATTCATATCAGTATCTACTCAAGTAATATACGTAATATTCAAGGGTACCTGATATTCATAGTAGCATCCATGACACTGTGAACACCATACAGTACTCCCCTGGCGACAAACATCTCTCCGTACTTGTGATGATCGATGCTGATGCTCCAAGCGTACTGTGCCGTCATCGTATCCGGGTCGACCTTCATCACTACGGTGTTGTTCGACTCAGTCCCATAAATCGCCCATAAACCTGCACAAGAGAATATGCACCATCGAAGATACACCTAAGTACTCTAGACCTTGATGTAAAATGCTGCAACGTATACTAACGACCGAAGCAACTTGATTTTGTAACATAAAGTTGGCAAACGTAACTCTTACTCCTGTGGCTGCCGAAATTATTTGCCTCAGCAAAACGTTATCGCGATCCACAAACTCTGACTCGATGTAGAAGAGCTATCAGTCAGAATACGACTAATGATAAGCTTTCAGGAACTCAGGTTACAGAACTGTCGAAAGTATTCATTTGCGTGCCAATTTTTTCCTGATGACAATGGATAATTTCCTTGCATATTTTCGAGAACTTTAGATAAAAGCCGATATTTATTTTGCTCCCCTGATTTCATTTCTTGTTTTGTCAGAGGTAGTCACATGTTGTCAAGGTGTAGGTTGTTTTAGCTGTTGAGTTTGGAAATAGTATGTTTGGTATACTTTGCGTGAAAGTATACTTTGAGCACCGTATGTCGACTTTTACTCACAGCTTATTCAAAAGTATAGTTCGGTACACGGGATAGTGACCTTTTGCTTTCTCAAAAGAGAAAGCTTTCATTTGATGGTAGTAGATTTTTCCTCGGATTTTTTCCTAAAAAATTTTTTCCTCCTCCAAGAAAGCTCTCGAATACATGAAAGTTGTATCATCCTCTTCGTTTTCCCGAGATCTATCGATCGTAGGTAACAGTTTTCCTTGATAACGCCTTGGAAAATTACGATCACCCTATCTTCCGAGCCCTCTGACCGTGTCTGTGTGTGTGTGTGTACATGTATTTCCCTTTCTATGTCGCAGCAAAACTCCTCACTGTTTTCACCAATCCCCTCCAAATTTTGCACACATGTTTGTTGTCATCTGTAGATGGGAACGCTACAATTCGAGCACCCCCCCCCCCGACCATTATCCCCCGAATTAGAAAATTTTTTCTGAAAATTTTTTTTCCCCCATATCTCAAAAACTATCTATAAATTTTCCTCCTCTTTTGAAAAATATGAGTCCTTCAATATAAGGGTTTTTTGAGGTGCTGAATCGATTGGTTAATACACAATTTTGATTTCTTCCAATTTTATACTAGCTTCTGTGTACCCCTTTCTACATTTGTCTCTAAGACCATGATAATGACTTTTAACAAAATTCCGTATCAACCAATCGATTGAGCACCTCAAAAAACATCAGAATTACGTCTCTGAAATTTTTTTTTAAATAGGACTATATATTTGTAAATCATTTTTAAAATATGCTTTTTCAATAAAAATTGAAATGTGTCATAAAAAAGTTTATAAGTCAAAAAATACTCATTCAATGATGCTCAAAATTCACTGGCCTTAGCGTAAGAGTCTTTGTAATCAACCCACAGAGTTTAAGGATAATCTATCAATGCGTTTTTGAGTTTTCGTCTTACCTATGGAGCCTTATTATTCCGTTTTTCCTCGAATTTTTTTTTCAAAGAATTTTTCTCGGGTATTATTTTAGGGTAATTAATATATTTATATTTGATATTATTCAGGGATATAATGGAAAAGTATATGTGAATGGATTTTATAATAAAATTTGAATAAACGTATGAAATTATTTTGATTATATACAAATTATAATATTTCCAATTTTAGATAATCGATAGATGAATTGTTGATTTCATACAGTTGATTTAAGAAAGCATTCTGCTGATCTCTTTTAGCAGCGTATTTTTGGATTTTCGTGGTGATCCATGACTCGGCACGGGGCGCTTTTGAGGCGGATGAGTTTGTCAAAATTATCAAAAGTAACGGGAAAGCTGATATTTTTCTACAAAACACAATAAGCAAAACCTGATTTCGGTCAAAATCGGATCAGCTACTTTTTCCAGTCATGACCAAATCGGTGGAATGAGTTTGATAATGAGGAAATTACTTCTTTAAAACCTCTCAATTTTTGAATCATTTTGTCCTCAAGTTTGGCTCAGCACTATGAACCCGGGCATTAGAATTGAATGATCCTCGACTCATTTGTAGATCATGACATCAGCTTTAAAAACGAGCCCCAATTGCGTTTGGAAATCTAAAGGTTAACCAAAGTTGCAGAAAAAACAATTCAAAAACAGAAAATTTCAAATAAAAAGAGATTCTCTCTTTTTCAAAGTCATTCTGCCGATTTGATGATTAGTAAGAAAAAGAATCTGATCCGATTCTGCTCAAAATCAGTGACTTTTGATAAAAAACCACCCATTTTCGAGTCATCCTCCCCAACAGCGCACCCTGTCGAGTGAGAAAAAAAGTTTCCACCCCCATTGTATCAAAATATATACTACTATGTATCATTCTGCGGACTCTACCCACTTCAAAATATTGTAATTGACTGGAAAAATCAATTAAATTCTCAATCATGGAATGATGTAGGGATGCAATTGGTAATAAAACGGAAGTCTTAAGGAAATCCTTAGAGGAGTTTTTTTGAAGGCAACACTTTTCAAAAAATAGGAATGGATCGAGATCAGACTGAAACTGGACCGGTTGTCAATAAAATTTGAATAGCTATCCCTCTTCGTGTTTCCGTTTTTTCTTGTTTTTACGACTATAAAAATTAGATATTGAAGACTACCGTGTAACAATCCAAAACAATCTGTCTCCAGTATATTGAAAACAAAATCGTATCCAAGGCGGAGATAGCAATCGCTACTCTCTCAAAGTGATTCGACGTTTGTGTAAGTTTTTTTCATAGCCTACACAATTTCCCGAGTCCGTGAGCTGTATACGACTATCGACGCTTGCTGCGATAAAATCACACCTCTTCGAGAATCCAATGTCTTGCAATTGAGATGAAAGTCTCTTGCAAAATGGGACGATACCGGGGACAATCCACTTTCTGAATGCAATTCAATTGCCTTCATGCTTCCGAATCGTCGGGGAGGTATTGGACAGAAAACATTGTCTGATCATAAACGGTGTTTACTACTGAAAGGCCTCGAATCGCTTTGGTATTACCAGGCGTGGATTTCTCTCGAAGTATTGTGGGCTGTATCTTGTAGGGGAATACCAGTTCCTTGATTCACAAAAGTGTTTTTGAAGGAGGGTTTTAACACCATCATAGACTTGAAAAAGTCTGTTCAGAAATGACAGCCGACGAATAAGTTCCAATAACATTTGTCAAATGCTTGTTTCAATACCGACTCGAGGAGTAGGTCATATACTTTTATTACCATGTCAAGTGTTTCTAAGATCAGAATGGAACTATTCTTATCCGGTTACGAAAATTCACGATGGGATTTTGATCGGTAACAATTTCAATATTGCAGAATTTTTTACCAATTACTATCACATTCGGATTAAAATACAAATCATACAGCGATATCATGTGAGTACTTCTTCCCACAAGCTCCGTCAAAATCATCACCAAGAAAACTGCGTTACTTTTGTGAATGGTGAAATCAGAACTGAATCTCATATTGAAAGGATGAATATGAATATAACCAATTCCAACACATTCAATTCTCCTCATACTTCCACAAAAACCAGGATGAACTCCTAGAACTAATGCCATTGAAAAGTTCATTCATCCGAGGAATTTTCAAAGTACTCACCATTCTCATCCACATCAAAGTCGACGTAGTTGAAGTTGTGATTCGGAGTGTATAAATAGTTGCCATTGTTTACACGCAATCCTGGAAGCTCCAATTCCAGACGACCGTAAGCGTAAACAGTACCCTCAGAATGAGTCAGATCCAATCGCATAATTGAAGACCGGTTGTATGGATTGTAGAAGAAGTACCCGTCGTTTACAAGATGCCCATTGCCCTGAAAAAATCATGTAATTTCCAACACTGAATATAGTATCCATCGATAAATTTTTTCTTTACAGAAAAAATTTTTTTATGGGGTGAGACTACCGATGAGTACTAAAAACTGCTCACTGAGGCTTACCGATCAAAAATTTACTGAAAGAAGATCATCAGTTTCCTTTTACTGATTTTTATTCCTAGCGTGGATCCCTGTCAGAGGCAGAACTACTTTCTCGGCATCAATTGTTTTCATAACTCTTGAATTACAATTTGGGGTGGATGCAATGGAAAGTTTCATGATAAAAACTCATCGCAGAATTCCGGAAGTATATTTTGAGTGAAGAATCTTTTACCACACGATGTCAGAAGGTGAACGAAATTTTGAACAAAACAATATTTATCCGCTCACTGGTTACGGTAACATCATTAGAACTTCTAAATTGAACCAGGGTTCATTCTGCTCGTGTTATAACTCTAGAAAATATCATAATTTAACTGTCAAACTTTGAGCACCTCACTAGTTTAGGAACCTTTCGAACTTGTTAGTTCTTCTTTATGGGTGTCAAACTTTTCCACCTCAAGAATTTCATGCTCATTTCAGAGACAGTGAGTTCATAGACCTCCGTGTTTGTGAAAAATAAATACATTGTGTCAGATGACATATCATGAAGATCGGACTCCAGCATTAGATTACGATCAACTGTAATCCGATTATTCTAAAAATTCATATCTTCCACGAGTTCGCACTCTTTTTGGCCGATTTTGAGCCCTTGTTATCGTGGATTGTAATTTTCACCGTGTCTCGAAGCTTTTCCATCAAAAATATAATTACCAAAAGCATGAATCCTCGCGCTTAATTATTCCGTTTGACTAATTTCGCAGTTAGCTGAGACGGCAGCAAAATAAAAGACTCCTGAGATGAAAAGTTATCTCTCGGCATTTTTAATAAAACAGTCCCTCGAATAATCCGCTCTCTTCCCGGCCTCCACTGTGAGCGAGTATAATACTTGTATGTGAGTTTCTCTGGGATACAGGATGATTCGTAGAGAGCTAAGCCTCTGCAAGTAACTCACGACAAATTACAGTCACAGTTTCTGCGATTTGTGCGGGTATCTTCCACTTCAACTCGATTCAATTGCAAAACATCAGAGTTGATCATTTTGTGGATCAAGAGGCGCGGTAGCGCCTCGCTGGCGAGTATGAGCAGACGAAAAATCGAGCGAGGCGCTGTGCCTATCTATACTTTGAATCGGGGTTTTTTAACCTCACACTTTTTTTCTACTTGGATTATTAACCTCTTAACGTTTCTCATAGAGCTCTGCAATGCTTTAGCAAAGCCTTTCTAAAGCGATTCAGACTTCTGTATAATTATTTTCTCAATCCGAGCACTGGACGCGTTTTATTCAGCACCGCAAAATTCATGCCTTCGTTTTACATCTCAGTTCGATTTCACCAGCCCCGTGCTTCGACTCGAGAAATATCGAAACGTCTCTACTACACATGTGTTGAGTATGTCAGATGGCCGAGGAAGAGAGAGAGATGCAGAGAGAGAGAGAGAGAGATTGATTGATTGATAAACGGATTTATTATGCCTTGGTCACAAGGACCGTATGGCAACAAGATTCATACAAATAAATATAAGATTATTATATGGTATAAGCAACATAGATTTAAAATTGTTGATTGGACATCTTAAATACTATACCGTAACTACTATTTTACATTCATCACGCTCACTAATGCAATTTACAATTAAAATATGGCACATCTAGACGGGCAATTCTTAAACAATGCAGATCAAATATGTATAATAACACTCGCATTCAGGTTTCTTCCTTTTCATACAGATATTCGAAAGCAGCAAATTTGAAAGACTCAAGAGGAACTTTTAGGCGAATATCAACGGGGATAGATTCCCACAATTTGGTTGCCTGGCGAGAGAAAGCGTTCTCATATGCCACAGTACGCGTCACAGGAGTATGGATCCGCGTCGAGTTTATCCTTTCTGATCGACGGATTTCACCGTCTAAGGGTTTGAATAAATCATTTAGATACTGCGGGGTAGCAGTAGTGAAGGTTTTATAAGCTTGTACACATAAAAAGTACTCTCGACGACGTGATAGCGACAACCAATGCAAATTCTCATAATAAGGTTTCAGGGCTGCGTCGCGACGGCATCGATATATGAAGCGAACGCAAGTGTTGAGGAGACATTGTAACTTTTTCACAAGGTAACCTGACAGATCGTAGTAAACTAGACACGCATAGTCAAAATGAGGCATGATGAGGGAACTGACAAGCAATTTTTTCACTGCAGTTGACAGAAAGTTGCCACGATATCGCAGCTTATGCAAAACCCCATGCACTTTAGAGCAAATGCTAGATACATGAGCATTCCATGAAAGATCTTTCGAAAAAATTAAGCCCAAGTTCTTCACTGATTCTTGCAATGGTATGATATGACCATCAACGATAATAGGCTGGAGGGCATGCACATCAAGCCTCATATGGCACTGAATTGATCCACTCAAAATTGCTTGCGTCTTGGGAATATTTAACCGAAGTTTGAACTCTTCCACCCACTGGACAATCCGAGACGAATCTTCATTCAATTTCTCAATCATTTCTGGTAGTTCTGAGGGTTTACCTTGAATATAAATTTGAGCATCATCGGCGAAGAGCATACACTTACAATGTTTCAAGATCCGAGTGATCGGATCGATGAGTATCAGAAAAATGATTGCCCCCGGATTTGAGCCCTGAGGAAAGCCCGAGGAGCAAGGCTTAAACGCACATGGGATAGCGTCTTCGTCGATGACAGATTGATATCTGGAACTCAAGTATGAATGGAACCACGTGATAACCTCGTCAGAAAAATTTATCTCCTTCATCCTTCGTAGTAGAAGCTCATGATTGACACTGCAAAATGCGGATTTGAAATCAAAGAGAACTTGAAGCGTAACTAAGCCATTTTCAATACCTAAACGGATATCTTCAGAAACTTTCAGTAGAGCAGTCTGCGTACTGTAATTAGTACGAAATCCCGACTGAAGAGGGGATAGAATCTTATTTTGCTCAAGATGTTCGACCAATTGGCTAGTTATGATAGTATCAAAGACTTTAGCAAAATGTGGTAAATTCGAAATAGGCCTTGTGTCCGACAATGATTTAGGCTTAGAGATCTTACTAAGTGGTATGACAAGTGACTTCTTCCAGAGCTGAGGATATTGGCATGTTTTGATTGACAAATTGAACAGACTGACCAGGTATGGTACTAACGATGGGAAGACAGTTTTGAAATACCGTAGACACAGTCCATCGTAACTCTGCCCTTTGGATTTCGGGAGGCATTCTAGCATTGCTTCGTAGACTTGGACACCATCAATTTCTTTCAGAGAGAATGAAGGATAGTGACAATTCGCGTCACTTTCAATGATAGACTGTAGAATGGATGTATCACAATTCAACAGAGAGAGAGAGAGAGAGAGAGAGAGAGAGAGAGAGAGAGAGAGAGAGAGAGAGAGAGAGAGAGAGAGAGAGAGAGAGAGAGAGAGAGAGAGAGAGAGAGAGAGAGAGAGAGAGATAGAAGCGCGTGCGCAAGATCTTCCTGTCCGGTTGATGCAATGAGGCTGTCTGCTGCGTACCGGGCAACGCGGGCACCGACCACCTGGTTTGTTATCGCGGATAAATGAATTTTCGAATTATCTAAATTTCTCGATTCTATAATTATTGCATCAGATGTGGATACTCGAAACTAGCCACGACTAGAAGTGACGTAAAGATCAAAGCGCCATGCGAGAAGGACAGGGAGGAGAGATTCGTCTGCTTTGTTGTGTTTTGTGTGTTCGTCGCGGCTCCGCGATATTGCTCTTGCCTGTAGCTGCATGGCTCTCCAGATTGAACTGAACAAAATATACACTGATAGTAGTGTGTTTTTATGGTAAAATGACGGAGCCGTGTATAAGCAATTCTCAAGTGCGGTGGGGACAAGTGCTTGGAAAATTTGTGGTTACCCTTGGATTTTTATAACCAAGGAGTGAGATCCCCCCCCCCCTCATTCACTTTTTTTCAAAAGTAAAACTAGGCGAGTATGAGGTTTAGAAAAGAACCATTCATCTCCAGTACATCAAAACTTCAAATTTTATACGACATGGTTTAAACTCTTGGAAGGAATGAGATCTAAAAAAACCATGTCGAGTATTTTTTGAGCCGATTTGTCACGATCAACATATCATCACTGATAGAGACTAGAGCCACTTTCCTCCAATCAAATCTTTCTTTCAATTCATCCTAATGCTGGTGGTTTGACAATTTCTTACTAGCTAATTGTCGCTGAAATGACCCGAAGTTTAGGTGAGTAGAAGAGGTACAGGGGAATATCGAGATAGAGAAGATATAACTGAGTTTAATTTGGTGTTCCTGATGATTCACTGAAATCTCATATCATACTCAGTTATATTTTCTCTATTTCGATATTCCCCTGTACCTCTTCTACTCACCTAAACTTCGGGTCATTTCAGCGACAATTAGCTAGTAAGAAATTGTCAAACCACCACCATTAGGATGAATTGAAAGAAAGATTTGATTGGAGGAAAGTGGCTCTAGTCTCTACCAGTGATGATATATTGATCGTGGCAAATCGGCTCAAAAAATACTCGACATGGTTTTTTTAGATCTCATTCCTTCCAAGAGTTTAAACCATGTCGTATAAAATTTGAAGTTCTGATGTACTGGAGATGAATGGTTCTTCTCTAAACCTCATACTCGCCTAGTTTTACTTTTGAAAAAAAAAAGTGAATGAGGGGAGGGGGATTACAATATACTTGGAACCCACCGAATTCTTACTTTTGTGGTCGAGTCACCCATGATATTGGAATAGGTCCAAGTTCGCTGACAAAAATCGGATTTTATCATGAATTTCCCATGCTCATTCACCAGAAGCTCATTTTTTGTGATCAAAATTATATTTCATACATGGAGAGGAAAAACGTTACTCCTGTACCGATGGTGTCCTGATTCTGTAACAACAGGGTTTGTAACGGGATCCATATTTGATTTGGTTGAGTGTCGTCAATACCATACTTTCACTCGAACTCCCTTTAAATCTTTTGATGCTGCTGCCTTGTTGATAACTATCACGATTATGATCTCAAGAATTGGAACTTCTCTTTGGACTCGAGCAGTAAAAGGAACTCAACAAAATTCAGGGGAATCGAGAATGAGATTCCGTTATCGAGTCTACTGTGTATTCCTGCACTGCTCAATTTCCCACACAATATCAAAATATACCCAGGAGTTCTAAGGAAATATTGCAAAAAATGATGATAAATTGAAATAAGACGAACCTGGAAGGGATATGGTAGTTTGATGATGCGAGGTGGCGCCCTTTTCTGTACGTACTCGTCGATGTCCGTATACTCGTAAATATGTGATGTATCGCTACTGCGTGTCACCCATAGTTTGCTTGCAATCTCTTCACTTTCAGCTGAAGTATCTTGCATCCAGGTACCAAAAGAATCATCCATTTGACCCTTGAATACGGCTAGCCCTACAGCCCCTATCATCCCATCTGCGGTAAAAAAAATGATTATTCAAGAAATTCACTATTTCCACCTAATCGCGAATGGATTGAGGTACGATGGAACCCTTACCAAATACAGTCCATTAAATATCTATGAAACCCAACTTGATGTGTGCCCATGTTAAACATACGATTCCATGAACATATATGATCATGGAATCCATGGATTCCATGGTCATATATGATCATGAATAAAATCGGTTTGAAAATTTGTCATTTTCATTCCGGACAGGTGTGATATACTAATATACAACATCAACACTTTATGGTGGTGATCGAATATTACTCCGAAAATTTTTCCCCGAAGTCATTCTCAGGTTTTGAACATTTGAAGTACTGAAGAGAAAAAATCCACATTAAATATCATTTTTCGTCGAAAATGTCAGTTTTTGGGAACTCGAGACCGACTCCTGGGAAGATTTTTTTCAGTAGTATATGATGAATATCGTGACGTATTGATGTTAGGATAGGTTCGAATAAAATACATCACAACTTTCTGGAATAAAAATAAAATGTTTCAAGCGGTTTTACGTATGATCATATATGACCATGGAATCGTATGTTTTACATGGGTGGAGATTATTTCACAGAATTCAAGATCATACCAGCGAGGGGAACATTGATAAGTCTCAAGTTGTTACAGGGATGGGCGTAATCTAACCGTAGACCAATGCATAGATGCATGACGAGCGGATACGAAAGGCCGTTGTACGTACCGGCAATCCGAGGTGGCATCCCCGATGAATTTATCCCAGTCATAGGCTTGGCCTCACCCACGTATCCACAGTTGGCTCGCGGACAGCTGTCACAATTCAAAGGAGCTGGGCAGAGATCCCGGTATTTTGGTCGAAGAGGTGGTAGTTTTCCATACGTGGCTACAGCCTTCGATTCGGGCGTCTTGTCGCTAGGATCTGAAAGGTATGTTGGATATTGAATTGGTCTTGCACATAGACTCTGAAATTAAGATTTTTATTTCACAAGGTTTACATAGAGAAGATTTCTCGACTTGGAAGGGCAATCAGCCGTGTCATGAAGTTTCAGAGAAATTCCCTATTCGCTGTGAGTCTTAGCTGTAGTAGGAATTTGAGCTGCCACAGGACAAGACACTCGAAATTTCACCTGTATTGTTAACGGTGTATCCAATATCTGCTCTTATTATTGTCAATGTCGATCTTGGTAAGTACCATGCTACTTATGTCGTTATTGTATTGATCTTGGTCGATAACTATTGCAATGATATCGCGGTAATGGTAATGAATGAATCTTTCCAAATGAGACATGGACTTCAGGTGCTTCAGCACTTGTTCCGGTGAGTTAGGCAAATCTTCAGACCAAAACAGAGTCTTTTGCATTCAACCCCATCAGAATAAATACATGTATTGATTCGGGTAGATAGATAAGGCAGATTCGGAATTCCGAAACCGTGAAATACTTATTATGTACCGCCATACCCCGAAAATAAGCCATCTTCTGGAAATAAGCCGCAGCGTGTGAAACTCGGTGGATATAATCAGCCACTCAAATATAAGTGACCCCGCAAAAATAGACCATTATCCGAAAATGAGCCACCCTTCGATAAGTACTACCGAAAAATGAAGAGGACAATAGATTTTGCTCCAGTCAAAACTGATTCCAGGTACAGTGTTTGATGACACGTTATTGATGCAAAGCCTCTCCTTACCGCGACTCCGCACTTTTTTTTGGACGGTACTCTGAGAAAACTATTGAACCAAACTGCTCACACCTCAAAATTTGTGAAGATCGATGCAGTGAAAGCTC
Organism: Eretmocerus hayati; assembly: GCA_029851415.1. NCBI lineage: Eukaryota > Metazoa > Arthropoda > Insecta > Hymenoptera > Aphelinidae > Eretmocerus > Eretmocerus hayati. Next base: position 12,217,629 of record CM056741.1, read on the forward strand.
AGATTTCGATGACATCCTAAATATATGCCTCGAACATATTCCAATGATAATTTTGCGCCGTATCCATGATTCATATGTTTTCTGGATTTCAATCGAGGATCTGACTTGGTTGCCGCGATATATTGCAATACACCGTGATGAAATATCGACCGATGATTCTTATTAGTCAACTGATGCTATCGTTTCTCGCTCTACCAATATCAGGCATTATCGTTGTTGATGTCGATCTCGAGATCATCGATATCGCAAGTCAGATTGATAATAATTATTGGTAATGAATTGAACATAGACTATTGTGGCAGTTCTAGTGGGGTTATAATCCAACCCCTTTGAGAATGGTTTAGTCTGAAAGATTGAAATAGTCCCTCTCGTAACAATCGATCCCATTACAGATAAAGTTTGACAAAATCTTTTACGTTGCTAAGAGAGGGTCATGAGATTTCCTGAACAGCTACTCTTTTTGTCAAAGGAATCTTGAAAACTTACTGGAAACCCTTTTGTAACTCTAGAGTGAGAAAGTTCAAATTCCAAACATATCAAGTGACGTATTCAAAGTTTCAAGGGTTACTCCTTAAAATGTTGACCTTCAATCTTTCCTGATCAACGCCCCGTTAACTCATACAGATCCACCAAAAATCTAACACAGAAAGATTAATAATGATTCGACTCACCTTTCAGAATTACGTTTCCTCGAGCCGTGCTGACCGCAAAGTTAACAGTATTCCTTGCCACGCAGTAATAGGTTCCATAGTCTGACATATTGACTTTGCTGATTTTCAATTTCATCCGGAACTAGAATTCATACGTACGATCTCTCCTTAATTTTTCATTGGAATGAATATCGAAATACACTCACAATTGAAATACCGTAAACCGGGGTGAATATGGTACACTTTTGACCTTCCATTGTGATTTTCTTGGTCTTATCCATGCCAAAAGATAATGTATGGGTAGTAAAAATTTGAGTCTTGAGCTCAGCTACAAGATCCCGTTGTCAGATTTTGACTTTGATCCCACGGTTTTTCAAAAACTGCAAAAAACAGGGTAGACACATTCACCCCGTCGACAGGGGTGAATGTGTCCACCTATGCCTCGCCTGCATCTGAAGCGCATAGCTCGTGAATTCAGGATTTTGAATGCACATCAAGATACGTTATCCTACGTATTTTGACCCGCTAATTATGATCCCAGTGGTTTTAAAACGATACAAGGCAACCTTGTGGTCATATGAGCTAATTAATCCACCTGGTATTTGGAAAAAAATCAAAATTTGCAATAAATCTTCAAAAAATCACAATACGGGCTAGAATAGATCAATTTGAACGTTCAAGGTCGCATTTTCTCCTTTCTATCACATACTTTTCAGAAAAAAATTGTCCGTTAGCCGTTGAGGCACTGGATTGATTTCAGAACTGTTTCTTCATAAAAACCTGTTTTTGCAATAATACTCGCTGTGTTGAGATCACGAGGAAAAAAATTTTCCCTTGCGCGGGGTACCTCACCATAAGCTCCTAACGCAAAATTATCGTCTAAACACGATCACGTGGTTTATTTCGAGCTAACGCATCAAAATTCTCTGCTAGCCACAAAAAACCTGTTTTTTGGGGACATTAATTTTCAAACTTCATTAAACAGCAAAGAAAGTACTTTAGAGTCCATGTTCATGGAATTGAGGTTATTTATTTGGAAAGTAGAGATTTAAAGCTTCAAAATGACCCCCGGCAGGTTTCTGTAGGCGCTATAGAAGCGAAGATATGATGCTGTCAATCTTTTTGGCGAAAGCGGACACATTCGACCCGGTGGACACATTCACCCCGGTTTACGGTAGCTGATTCTAGTTTCAACTCTCAAAATTTCAAACTATATTACCACTAGAACTCTAAAACGCGCGCGTTGCGCGCGGATGGTTACGATGACTTAAAATTCTGGAACATACGACAAGAGGCTATTGTGTTCGAAAAAAAAAAAATTATGCAGGTATATATGTTACCAGAAAGAAGCAAATATGATATAGTAAAAGAAAATGGAATGGAAATGTCATCCGACTATATTTTTATCTATCTAACATGGCTCAAGATCGAAATTTATGGATTACTGGTTCAAAAATTCATGACTGTCTGAGGGATTTTTCAAATGATCTCAAAAAACTATTCGATCTACGAAGTGCGCGCGCTGCGCGCGCATGGCTCAACCACCCGTATGGTGTGGGGTCAAAATACTATCCAATTTTTATAAAATATCATTGAGGGTGACCATCAAGGAACGAAGATCATCTTGAGAACTGGAGAATTGAGCTCAAATCCGAAGTCAATGATTTCAATTTATGCAACGCTTGTGCATGACAATTTCAATATTTACGTGAAATATGTGGGTTTCCAATTCGATTGAGATTTTCAAAGGTTTTTACTCATACTCGGATGGAGACATATTTCTCTCCTCCTTCTTCTTCTACTCTAAGTCGGCTATAAAAGAGAAGGAGAAAATATTTTTCAAGGATATGCACAAAGATCAGCCAATCAGCCTTTGTAGAGCGAGAATGACTTGAATGCTTCTGTAGAAATTCTTTTAGTCGACGAATGAAAAATTTTCGATCGATTATTCGACATCCAATTGATCATCATCCAGAAATGAGGAGGTTATTGAACCTCCTACAATTTGAAAAAATACATTATTCACAAATAAAAATTCTCTCAATCCATTCGGTCCAATTCAGAGCCATCCACCAAGTGAAGAGTTGTTTTACGCATTAGAACTTGGATCCAGAAATGAGAAAGTTATTGCACCTCCTATAATTCGAAAAAATACATTATTCACAATTAAAATTCCCCAATCCTTTCGGTCCAATTCAGTGCCATCCACGATTTGAAGAGTTGTTTTACGCTTTAGAACTTGAAGAATTATATTCACGAATTAAAAACTTTCTCAAAAATGATGTAAGGATATTCAACATTCACAAAGAGAATTTTAGTTGATCTACCTCAATCACAAAATTTTATACATGCAATTTAAGAATTAAGTTGAAACATTCATCATTCACGAAAAAATTTTAATTAATCTACCCCAATCAAAGAACAGTATAGATGCAACTTTGAAGTTTGTATGAATCATTTTAAGAATTTAGATAAGCGTTCCTGAGATCTTTTCGATCGTTGAAGAACGATGAATTAAATATCAGAAAATAAATTTTCAAATGATTACCATTAACCTCATTGTTACACGGGATATCCGATATTTCGGTTGTCGGTCAAGCAGCAATCTACTTCTCTATCATTCATTTAGCACGCAATAATCCGATTAATACATGCAGGTGTAATAAAACTCGATATGATGCGCAGGCGCGACCAATCACCTGCTGAATGTTGACAACGAAGCAGACCGAACTGGATACAATTGGATACTTTCAACTATATTGATCCACCTATGAATACATTCAAATAATCCAATGTCATTAATCCACAGCAACCCACATTGAGACGACTCGTAAGTGGCGCGCGAAATCTCGATCGGAACGCCTCGAATCTCGAATATCGAAGTTATCCATTAATAATATAAGATATACCACGTTCATTTCTCATCGGAACAGTTCGTAATCACAAAAATAGAATGATCCAACCAGCAATAGTCAATGTAGTGGTAAATTGATACAGATTGTTAACTGATAATGCAAAAAACATCAATAATAGAGAAACTTGAGTATTGAAGTAAAAATCACGTAAGAATGAACACAAGAAAGTTGATAACATACATCGTGAAATGTCTTGTAGAAATTCTGTCTTGAATCCAGCTAAACTTTTTGTATGCGAGATTCTCCTAGACTTTCATCATGATATCACATGTATAGAGAAAATATATTGCCCGAGTCTCAACTTCTAACCTAAACCAAAATTTTAACAAGTCATTTTTTACAGGAATTTTCATACCACCAAGAGTATTTACATATCAATAACGTATCAGAAGTTCATAAGCCTAATAACGAAGACTAATCTCTCAAATTTGGCCTCGTCTAATGCAATTCTCATCCAAAGTGAAGCAGCCCTCTCAAAACTCCCTAAATTCAACTAAACTACTTGAACAGATGCCAAGATCTCATCTCAAGCCCTGAAGGATCAAATTAATTCGATCTGTAATGCAAACGATGATAATACCTTGAAGTCCTTCCGAGGATTCTCCTCTTCTGTGAACCTGTACTTGTCTATCCTTGGGTCGAGTTTACCGTTACGGTCTTCCCAATGTAACTCTGGTCTCGGATATGCTTCAACATCGCACTCGAGTAGAGCAGCTGTGTGACTGCGAACCCGTACAATTGGTGAGCGAACCCTTATCAGTGGGCCAACTGTACAGAAATACACAAAACAAACTTGATATCTTCTTCACTTCCTCAAAATCTTCGTAATGTTTATTCAGTAATCATTGGTGAACTTTCCAACATAACAAAGCAAACGTTGGTAGATATAGCTTTATGAATAGGTAAATCAGAGGTAAAAGCGGGACGTTTTGAATAACTTCAGAGTTTATACGCCAGTATAGGGTATGTATAGAGTTGAATAGAATTTACATGAGAAGAGCCATTGCTGTATTGTGGTTGATATCCATATAGATGTATAACTTTGCTTGAATTCAATCGATACAGCCAGAGAATATCTGGTTGTCTCAACTGGGGCCAGATTGCTATGGGTTGATAGTGGAATATCCATGGATGTTTAACCCATCGCCAGACCAGAATTTGAACTCGAAAATGATATTATTTTATGTAAATGAGTAAGTCTGCGGAAATTTCGATATTTGGGGTCGATAATGTGCCAGCCGTAAATCTGATGTATTTTTCGACTCTTTGACCCATATGGAGTGCTGATTAACTCGCGTACGTGTATTAATATTTTCTTATATCGGTAACATAAGAAAAATACTAAGAAGGTGGTATCGTCACACGGACCTGACATTTTGAAGCAACACACAAACCTGCCATTCTGCCATTAAAATTGGTCTCACGGCCAAACGGTATGAGCTACAGCTTCGAGATTTTGGAATTTCGATTTGATCACTAAATACTTTTAAAAAAAATTGACTAGGACCTGTGGAGTATCGCGTTTAAGGGTCACACTAGTACCAAACGGACCTGACATAAAAATTTACCAAAACTAGATTTTCGCGGAAAAGTACTCCCCAAAGTGTGAAAATCAATTTTTTCAAAATTCTGAGGCCAGGAAAAGTTGCCCCTGAAGATTTTATATTCTCAGGAAAAATTGATGTGGTGAGTCTTGGAATGAGGCAAATCTACTTTCATTGCGGAAAACCGAGTGAGTAAAATTCGAGGCAAAATTGTGCCACAAAATATATATGCTCAGCGCGCACATGAAAAATGATCTGTTATGGCTGTATAATTTGATGCTCAATACCATTGTACTTTGATAAACCTGCCCGGATCCTGCACGAACCTCTTGGCAGGGCTACACAACCACGAAGGCTGAAAAAAGGAAAAAGCACATCTGACGGAATTGACATTTCGACCACTTTTTTAATGATAACATTTTTGGGTAGCGCTGGATCGAAGGACTGACGAATGCGCCAGAAAGAACACAGAAAAATACATTGAAAGAGAACCCTGAGATTTTTTCTCGAGCGTTTTAATCGTGCTAGCAGGCACAAATTATTTCAAAGTTTCCACGGAGGTACTGATATTATTTCGAAAACCATACTCCCGTGGATGTGAAATCATGAAGCCGGACAACTTTTACCAATCCCGACATGTTATTAGAATTGAAAACCAAATTCATTCCTGGATATGAAAAGTGATATCAAACTTTCGTAAATGGAAAAAAACCCGACATAACAGTTGTAAAATATTGAACGAAATTTTTGTTCTGAGCTTCAAAAAGTTAAAATTAAAAAAGCTCGGAAAATAGAAAAATGAGTTCTATGGGGATATTTCAACTGCAGTTGAGAGTAATAATACACGATGAATGAAAAAAACACGCTGTATAGAATACTCTCATTTTCTGCATATCATTCACGTCAAAGTTGACATGAGAAATTAAATTGAATGCATCTCACAATACTCCAACGTCATACAACGTACAGCCTTTGTCTCCATGTAATGAAACGCCTTTACAGCTCACCTCGAGATCCAAGAGACGAGAATTTACGTACATATACATAGTGAGGAAACCATACCAGAGGATAACCATTGCATATGAATTGAATTCAGAGTTTATTGAACACTTGCTGTCGGGAACGTGTCATCACATCGTAGTTCACACCTCTACGTTATTGTCAATCTAATATCATCGGCTTTGTCAATTCGACTCTGTTGAAGTGTACAATGAGCTCTCGGGTGTTGTCGAGAGCAACAATGGGGAGAACATGCTATACATATATATGTTTCTGGTAAAACGCGAGGAGAGGCAAGTGACAGCCTCGTGAAACACGACGACGAAAACGGACGATCGAGAGAGCGAGTAAATAACTCTCTCTACTAGAGGTGCTAAAGGTGTTGCCCGCGGATGCCAATAAAAGTCAGCCAGGCGTCAAACTCGTCAACTAGAGTTTTTCCTGCATTCCACGCATTTTCACAATAGTTCACCGAGTTCTGAGTCGAGATAAATATTTTTCAATTGTAGATATGTTTTGACAGGCTGTGCACCGAGCTAAAACCGATGCAAGTGTGTCTAGCTTACCCCAGTTGTTCTAGTTTAGCTTGTGATTTCGGTCCATCTCAATAATTTCCAACGCATTTCAACTGATTTTAAAGCTTGTTCTGAGACCTTTAGGACGCATCCAAATAGAAAAATTTCCAAGAACATTGGGAAATTTTGAGGTGGGTTCCAATTATGAGAGACTTACTTAAAGAAGGTTTTTTGAGGTTTTCGACAGATAGCACCGTATTATACCACATGAATCTTTTTTGAATGAATTTTTTGATTTCAGGAAAATGCATGATTCTATTGAACTCGAATGGTTCGAGAATGTGTAACGAAGGATGAAAAATTAACTAGACACCATCTCATTTCGCAGGTCTACGAGCCGAGATATAACGATTTTACAGAAACCCCATAAAATCTTATGGAAATGGGCTTCTTGAACACGTAGAAGCGAATGAGTGCACTTATTCCAGTAATATTCTTGCAGAATCGTTCAAAATCTGAATATTTCACTCAAAGCATTTTGAAGGTGAAGTGAGGAAAATTAAGAGAGCTACTGATGAAGAAAGTGAAGTATGATAGAGCCATGGAAAATGAACCACTAAGATAAGTTGATACTTATCTCAATCAATTTTTCTTAAGAGTGAGTTGCACTGAGAAAGAGAAAAAAGTCGATAGTAGCAAAACTAGTCATTCTGATGCCATAAATTCAAAAGCCAATTCCGGCTCACAACACAAGTGTTCTTACAATCTGATGTGATAAACATAGGGGAAAAGTGAGGGTGAATTAAAAATTTGAGGTAATTCGGGCTTACTCGCTTCAGATGTTGTTCATTTATCATCAAAATAGTCAGTTTCCTCATTGAAAAATGTAAATTTTAATTCGTGATGATAGCTTAAATTACTAGCACACTTTTGTTATTACGAGATGATAAGAGATTTCAAGAGACAGAGTAAACTACTCACATTTTATTTGAAGCTTGTATCTCTTGGTACAACTTGGCGGTACTCCATTGTCGGCGGTGCAAGTGTAATTTCCCGCGTCGTCTCTGTGGACCGCAGACAAATTCAAGGAACTTCCGTAGATTGCAGATGCTGCAACATAATGGATTAGAGGTCAAGCAAACAGATTTCATTCTCCTTTCACAACTCTTTACTCAGCTCGTACTAAACTATAGTTTATACTTGATTCTGTTTCTAACGTATACGTTAGACGTATACTTGATTCTGTTTCTAACGTATACGTTAGAAACAGAATCAAGTATGGTAGAAGAAAACAGACACAATTATTGACCATCTCAAACCAAGTAAAGTTTTGCTTGCTCATGATATAAGTACTGGAATCATGAACTCAAGCATGAGTGGAATCTGGAAGTAATTTGTGATTGTGAACTCGTTACTAACTTTTAATTCACAGTTAGATTTGCATGGGGTTGTACTGTAGTGAAACAATACAAGTTTATACTAATATTTACCAAGTTTGGAGCGAGATTGCGATATAAATTAAATCATTGCGCCCCCAAAAATGTGCTATAGAATATTTTTACACAATCCTGGCCTTGAAGGATCACATCAATGGAGTGAATATTAAAAACGAAATTTGAAGCGTCATGTTTCTGGATCATTCGTGTATAATTCGAGGTATAATTTGACTCAGAGACTCATTACAGTAGCATTGTATTGATAGTTAATGAACTACTTTTCAATTTTTTCACAAATCTGTAGGTAATTCACCCAAGTTTGAATCGCGAGAATATTCCACCAATTGAATCACACCAGCAAAGTCATCTGAAAGGATGTCAAGGTATTTTATCAAATGGACAAGCACAAGACATTTCCGATGAAAATCGAGATTCAAGCCGGTCAACCTCGTAGTTTCAGTATACCTCATCACACACCCAACTTCGAACTTGACCATCGATAGGACGCTATCGATGTCATGGACAAGCTTCATCTCGCATTCACAAATCCAATGACAGGCTAGTTATATATCCAATTCATTTCAACTCAACTCGCGGCTATCCAACATGGCAGATGGTTAAATCTTCTTGGAGTAGTACAGATTATAGATATAGCTATCGAGTGCCGAGAACTCGACAGGCGAGCACTTGACGCGCGAGACTGAAATTCCACTCTGTATCATAGCTATATATAATGTGTATATATGACCAGAGATTCACCCTCTCTAGTCTACGGCATTTGCTTCATTCCCTCCGGGGGTTCGAACTTTTGCGGTGTTGAGAGGTGGTAAGCTTAGAAGCCAAATCAGAGCGGGTGATTGGATATAGCTAATCCCCTTGAGAGGCTGTATTTCCTGTTATTAACGGAGTTTTTCGGTAGCCCAAGCGGGAAATCATCGTTGGGACGCCATAACGGGGATGTACCAATGGGAAACTCCATTTATACTCTTGTTGGCAAAAGTGATTTAGCTCTTGGTGAACTTGTATCCCTCTGCGTCGCTATTATTTGATTTTCAGTCTCGTGCAATGGGTGAAATTTGATTTTCTTACACCTCAAGTAATTTATTCAATTTCAACTGTGAAGAGGGTAACTTGTATGTAATGGTAAACGGAATTTATGAGAGGCTTAATGATTATTTTTTGGGCAACATTTTTTGAAATCAGAAAATTCAGTCATTTGTTTGAGGAATTGATCAGGAAATTCACGACGAATGTGTACAAGGAAGGCCGAAAAAATTATAAATGCTGCAAGATCCCGTCTTCAATATTTTGCGATTTTTGTGTTGGGAATCTGTTTGAAGATTTTTGTTTGTTATATTTACGAGAAAATCCCGTACCACATTGTGTCTCATTTTTCGGAAAAATTCACAAGTCGATGGCCCAGAGTAAAAAGGAACTATCAGAGAACGTGAGACTTACAAGGAACTATCCAAGAATTTTTGTAAGAGTAACTATCTAAGAGTGTTTACTTAAAAGGAACTATCTGGAATTGTTTGATTTGAAAGGAACTATCTGAGAATATCGTTTTAGAAAGGAACTATCTGTAGATTTTTGGCTAAAAGATACTATCTAGAATCGTAAGAGTTGAAATTTTGTCTGATTTAAAAGGAACTATCTAAGAGAATTTGTTTCAGAAAGGAACTATCTGTAAATTTCTGGTTTGAAAGGAACTATTTGGAAATTTTCGTTTTAGAAAGGAACTATCTCTGAACTTCTGATTCGAAAGGATCTATCTATGAATTTTTGGTTAAATTTTTGGTAAAAGGAACTATCTGAAATTTTCTGGTTCGAAAAGAACTATCCAAATATTTTTGGGTAAAAAGGAACCATCTATGAATTTTTGGTTAGAAGGAGCTATCTGAAAATTTAATCTTCAGATAGTTCGTTTTCAACCAAAAATTTTCAGATTGTTCCTCTCAAACAAATATTCACAGATAGCTCCTTTTAAAACAGAAATCGACCGATATTCCTTTCTAAAACAAAAATTTCCCGATAGGTCCAAATCAAACACATTCAGATAGTTCCTTTTAACCAAAAATTCACAGATAGTTCATTTCTAAAACAAAAGTTCCCAGATACTTCCTTTCAAATCAGACGAATTTAGATAGTTCCTTCCAACTCTCACAATTCTAGATAGTTCCTCTAAGCCAAAAATTTATGGATAGTTCCTTTCTAAACCAAAAATTTTCAGATACTCTCTTCTAAATCGGACAAATCCAGATAGTTCCTTTCAACTCTTACGATTCTAGATAGTTCCTTCCATTCAAAAATTGGTAGACAGTTCTTTTTACAGAAAATTTTAGGTAGTTCCTTTAAACCAAAAATGTTCAGATAATAGTCCCCTTATACCCGAAATTCACTGATAGTTCCTTAGTTCCTTTCAAGTCTTACGATTCCTTTTTACTCTGAGCCATCAAAATCCCACTGGAAAGATATTCACGTTCGTCTGATTTGAAAAGTACAATCGAAGATCCTCGTATCTTTGCCATATACATCAATAGTGTACCCAACCTGCCCTTTGTACCCAACCTGCTCCCATAATGCCGATCTCAGAAATGGGCACTCCTTGACCTCCGCGCAATTTCTTTTACGTTTGTTATTCCAAAGTATGAGAAAATGAGTAGTTTGGGTCGACCCCGAATCATTTCTGGGTTTCCCAGAAAACTTTAAGTGACTCTTGTGTTTTTCGCGTTTACATGGCTAAGAAGTCGACGAGGGAATCGCGTTTAGTAAAACGAGCGCCAACATATTTGGTTCGACTAATCTTCCATTGCCCTGGCTTGTACTAGACGATGATACAATCATATTTACTGCAAACAAGGTTGCAGATGAAGGGAAAATGATCAGATGTATTTCCTCTAGCTTGAATATCGGAAGGTAATAGGAATCGGATTCAGAATTTAGACCCGCATGATGGGAAATAACGCTAAAATATTCATAACATTGGGTTAACTTCGAAAACGTTTTGTTGAATCGATTTTTCCGATATCGATTCGATATTGGAGGTGATGATTCTGATACGGTATTGGATTTTCCGATTATTCTGATTCCGATGTCGATATATTCTAGATAATCGTATCATATCGATATCGTGCAACTCTAAAATAGTCTGAAACTCTACTCGTGGAAATTAACGAGTTGATCTAGATTGTGAGACTCACAATCATCAACTTGAAAAAAAATTGAGTGGAAATCCATGTGAAATATTGAATGCCCACAAACGTAGATACGTCGAGGAAATTCACCTGATATATTTAGGATTCAGCATTCCGAGTTACTTTCTCTGGTCCATGAGTGAGGCAAGGACTGGAGTTATCACAAAAATGACGAGTGATCCGAGTGTAGCAGATGCGTATATCGTGTGCTATTTTTTTGATGAATCGTGAGTGGAAGTGAAGAATTTGAGCAAAAAAGACACTTCCGCCCAAGTGTATTGCACATTATAATAATTAAACGCCCAGCCAAAATTTATCCGTCAGAGTCCCGGGTATCGGGTCGCCTATGTGGAAGGGGTGAAGTATGATGGGTGGCGGTATGGACCATGGGCGGGTGAATGGATTAGTGGTTAGGTAGGCGAATGGATGGGTGGATGGATGGGTGGATGGATGAATGAATGAGAAATGAGGGATGAGGTGTGAAGAACGAGTCATGTGAAACGACTTATCAGGAGTGAGTTATGAGAAACGAGTTATAGGGAAGTAGTCACGTGGAGCGAGACACGAAGGAAGAGTAATGACGAGTGAGTTATGAGGGACCAGCTATGAGGAGAGAGTTATGAGGACCGCGTAATAAAGAACGAGTCATAAGGAACGAGTTATGAGGGATTAATTATGAGGAACGATTTATGAGGAGTGAGTTATGAGAGACGAGTCATGAGGAACGAGTTACGAGGAGTGATTCATGAGGGGCCATCTATGAAGAGGGATTTATGAGGAACGAGTAATGAGGAATGAGTGATGAAGAACGAGTTATGAGGGATTAATCTTGAGGAACGAATTATGAGGAGTGACTTATGAACGAGTTATGAACAGTGATTTATGAGGGACCAGGTATGAGGAGGGATTTATGAGGAACGAGTTATGAGGACCGAGTAATGAGGAATGAGTCATGAGGAACGAGTTATGATTAATGAGTCATGAGGAATGTCGTGTGAGAAACAAGGCATGGAAATAGGAAGAGAAATGCTGGAATCTCGTCCCACTTGTTTGGTCTAAATCAGTGTAGTTCATTTTAGTGCAGTCCGGTTAGGTTTTATTTGGTCTTACTCGGGCTCATTAGGTCTACTTCGGTCTATCTCGATCTCATTCGGTCTAGTTCGGTGGAATGGGGTGTACTTGGGCCTAGTTCGATCTAAATCGATCTCATCCGGTTTACTTTGGTCAAATTAGGTCTAGGTTAGTCTGGGACGGTCTAATTCAATCTATCTTCATCTAGGGTGGTCTAGTTCGATCTATCTAGTTTCTTCTAGGTGGATCCAGTTCGGGCTAAATGAGCCTAATTCAATCTAGTTTGGTGCAGTCAAGTCTAGTTCGGTATAATTCAATCAAATTCGGTTTTGGTATGTGCAATCAAGTCTAGTTCGGTCTAGCTCGGTCCAGTTCGTCGTAGTTCGATCTAGTTTGATCTAGTTTGAATTAATTTGGACCGGTCCGGTATAGTTGGGTGTAGTTAGATGCAGTTCGGTATAGTTCGGTCTAGTGCGATCTAGTTTTGACAAATTCGGCTGAGTTCGGTGTAATTAAAACTAACCTTCCGGTAAAATCTCTTGCACTGCTATTCATACATCTTGGTCACCCGAGGGTTAGTGTCAATCTGCGGGTCAGGCCCTGCAGTCGCCGTGGGCGAAGAATCAGTCAGAGTCTCTGATGATCCGCTGAATTAATGTTTTGAAATAATCCAAAGTAGATGCAGGGTCTTTAATTCATTTTTACGCCACACGGACTACAGCGCCCAGCCCGCGGATCAACTCTCAACCTTCAGGTGACCAACGATTATAAATACCAGTGTTGAAAGCTCGGGCCTTCAACTCAGCCCACACAGCCGTTTCGAAGATTGAGAACAATGAATCCGAATTTACTGATTGAATATATCTATCAGGAGGTATAACTCAAGATGATACCATTTCTGCAAACTTCATGAACAACCTCTACCTGGCTTCTTGAACCAATCACCAATCATCATTATACAACCATCATGATTGAACTACAGAAGCACTTCAGGAGCCTCTGACTTATCAAGCACATTCACAAGCCAAACGGACGGTAGCGAATGTGGCAATAACGCTAATCACTAAAATAAGAATTTTCTCTTGAAAATCGTACGACATCGAATTGTTTACTTTTTAATATCTTTAAATCACAGAACTAAGTTGTAATTTGATTTCGTCTCCACCTCCGGATACGCGGAATCCAATCTCGGTCCTTGAAGCAGTCCAATTAATATCAGAGCTCACAAAACGACTCTACTATCACAGAGTATGGGACTCCAAGCTCGAGCAGTCGTTTCTATAGAGTAGCTTAATTGACTCGTCAACGCTCAAACTCAGCAGCAGCGCGCCACCCTCTAGAAGAAGACAGTTCAATATTGCCGCTTCATTTACATTCCATAGTACTCAACTGCTGTCCAGATTGCAATATATATTTGACCTCCACCACTTTACCTAGTCACAGCGATCCTCATTAGCCTCTTCTCTACTATACCACCTCGCTATTAGAGTTTCCCTTTTTTGTCGAGCGGGTATCTCGCCCAACCGTGCATCGTCACACTGCGTTAAAGCTCATATAATACATAGGACTCTTTTACACATACGCATTCAAATGTGTATAGTGGTTCCTCCAATATATTCCTCTTTTATGCTTAATGCTGCTGCAGTGAGCTTTTGTGGACTGTCTAGAGATCTATATACATTCAACGCTTTCCGGCTGCATTTTAATTTGAAATCAGAGTCCCGTGGAGTTGAAATGAAAGGCGAGCTATGAAAAACGACCAGTGCACCATGTTACATGCGTGTGCTATATCCCATGGTATACGATAGACTATACGCGTTATTGGCCAAAGATCCGAGGTTCTCTCTATCTGTAGAGCTTCAAGACTCGTACTTCACATTTTCATGGAATTGAATCAATTCATTGTTAAATTGTCTCCAAGGATAAGGTAAAAGCGCCAGTAGTGGAACACGGCTACTTGGGCGCCTATAGTGGAACACTAAATTGAAATGGATTTTTATCTCCCAACAATCAATCTGGCAACAATGTAAAAATTTCACAGTGTTCTCTAATACGATATGTTTCAAATTTATGCCTTGCGAATCCGGCAAAAGAAGATTCATGAACTGAGAGGAAGAATCATGGAAAGTATGAGCTCATGAACATCCTTTTGTGGCTGTTCCACTCGAGGAGCCTGTAACGTAGTGAGTCTCAGGCCCCTTGCCCGCGCCTCATCTCGTCCCATGACGATTCCGCGAACCGCGCAACATCCGTGCGCGGTTCGCTGTCCGTAGCTGGTACACCGTCAGCGTTTCTGACGGCGCATCACGCCTTCATCCTGAGGTACTACTGCGTGGTACGCCCCATCGTCCTGGACCACGGACCGCACAGCGAACAGACCGTTCTGACCAACCGAACTTCTCACACACTCTCACCTCACAAGTTCTCTCATATATATTAAAGTTACCAATCAGTAACTACTCGTGTTCTTACTGGAGACTAGAACCCCTCGCCCACGTTACATCTTTTGGTGCTAGGTAGGGTAATTCCCCGCGAGTTTTCGAAAAAGGACAGGAAGAAAAAAATTTTTTCCTCAACGCAATCCGGCTTGGATTTTGCGAGTGTCCTGAGAATGAAGAGGGAGTGACTGAGAGACTTGAAGATGAGAACCAAGCCGACCAAATAGTTTTGTTCGAGCTACGCAGACGCAACACACCATCAACGCTCATCCCGAAAGAAGGGTGACCAAATTCAATTCAACTAGCCCATCGTCGCCTACCTGGCCCACCTGCTCACTCCACAATGAACATCACCAGCTCGAGGAGACGGCTGAACAGGCTATCTTCATCATCATCGATGAGATCTGGAAACAACGATGGATGCCCAGCTACAACAGTACATCGCATTACGGCGAGTCACCCAGGACCGCGCTTTACATCAATGCCACGTCGCAGCAATGAGTAATGGACTTCTCAAGTTATGATGTCATTTCGCAAGTTTGTACCAAGGATTTCAATTCACGATCTTTGCCATTAGTATTCAGCATTCATTTGAGACTCAAATATGCCTTTGATCGCTAAGAACACTCCGATGTTCGCCAAAATGTGATTTGATTTGGGAGAGTGTATTATTAAAGAGATATAATCTCTGAAGTGTCATACAAATAATTCCACGTGAGATTATTTTTCGTCAAATCCATGTTGTGGGAATGATATTATTGGGACAGAACCCATACGGCTGTGTCCATATGAGTTGATTTTGATTTGAACCCAACACGAGATAAAGTATGTTACGTTATTCCTCGACACGTGGATCGATATTTCATATGGTATGAACATTGAATTGTAATCTGTGATCCCAATCGAATCTGATTTTTAGACTGAATTTTGATTCACGGTGTCTTCTGAATATATTTAAAGATGGACGATATCGAAAAGGTTGAGTTAAGATGAAAAAGATATGTCTGCATACACTGACAGACTCTCTCCCTCTACAAGGATTGAATGAAACGGTAACATGGCTCTGCTGAAAATATGGAAATTTTGCTAAGGAGTATGAATTGTGCCTGGCATGATGATTGTGAGAGCCTTTTTGAGGGAGGAAAATTGATATGGGCCGAGGCCGAAAGTTTAATAACGTGGAAATTCTGGAAAAGTTTATGACAAGAGTATCGAGCGATGCTTCCAAAGGTCAAGCCTGAATCTTCTGGAGAAGCCATTTTCATGGCTAAAGCTGTTGATATCAATTGAATTACGTCAATTTTTGAGCTGTAATTAGTTCAAAGGATCATTCGATCATTTACAAAAAAGAATATCTATCTACAATTTATATGAATCATCATACAATGTCCCCGATTTTCAATCGCCGACAAAACTTCGAATGTAGAGCAGAAAAACTTTCTAAACTCCAAACGAACAAATTTGCTATATATACCAAGATGCGTAAATTCAAAGGGGAGAATACAGATAAAAATGAAAATTCCAGGACTAAACTCATTGAAGTGCAAACGCAGCTTAGAATGTATTTTTGGTGATATTCGAGACTACAAGATTATAGACCGATCGGTCACACATTGGAAACTACACAGTTGAACGATATAATCAATTTTCGAAAATATCTGGAAAAGTTAAAATTCAGAGATTTCTTTCACTTATTTATAGAACGCAATAGAACTCATTTCGAAAGTTTGATCACTAAAGATCCATCAATAACTGAGAGCCACCTAGTAACTCCACGGGTTGGAAAATTTGTTTTGGACCAGTTCTTGCCAGGTTTATTGACTGCGCTACTCGCGTATCGCTGCTAAATCAGCCTTTTTGGAAAGAGCTTCAATAAACAACTACAATTATCCACGCGGGATCTACGGTAGATCGACACATTGTTCATGTGTGTGTTAAGAGGAGTCAGCAGCTCCCTATTGACCTTGCAACGCAACTTTGGAATTCATTATTTGAGGTTGTACCAAAGATGCACCCATTGTACCAAAGATCACTGGTTTGTTAGGGTGAGTGCTTGGCCTGGTTGATTGGAATGTTGATTGAATCATGTTGAATCGTGTTTGATGCAGCATTTCAATCAGCCAAGTCCAGCGCTCGCCGTAGCAAAACAGTAATGGATACAATAAATGTGATGAGGGTGATGGTCAATCACGGTTCTCGTGGAAGACTGACAAATTCAACAAAAATGTCACCAAAAAATGATCCGTGATTATTTAGTACTACCTCCCTTTAAACACAAACATCCCGTTGGGATTGATATCGCAGAATTGTCTTATCTTACTAGGAGAGGCCATCACATCCGGATCACGGATTTGGCTGAAACTTTGGGAATAGTCTTCTTTTAGTGTCAAAAGATGAAACCCAAAATTATAGACCCTAACGCTCAAGCATTTTCGAACTACAACCGAAAACATTAGCATTGCCCATATGGGCCCATGTTAAAAATCATACATATAGGTATACCTGCAATGCTAATGTTCTTGGCTGTAGCTCGGAGATGCTTGAGCGTTAGGGTCTATAGTTTTGGGTTTCATCTTTTGGTGCTGAAAGGAGACTATTTCCAAAGTTTCAGCCATATCCGTGATCCGGATGTGATGACCTCTCCTGGTTAGTTGTGAGCTTCATCCGCGTTCTCAAATGTTGATCAAATCGAGCGTTTCTAAACCCTTCCACTCGACAAGATGATGATAGCCCCCGAAGCCCCTAACTCAAACGCATCTCAATATTCTCATACGTATTTCAAGTCATTTCAAGACCTCTAGGACGAATTGAAGAAAATTTGAATTTAATAAACCAAAGCCATTCCAACTCAGGAGATAGAAACTCGAAAAGTCTCAGATCGTTAAAAGATTTAATTTCAAGTATCGTTTCAAAATGAAATTACTTGACTATGTTACATTAAAATCGAAGTGATTCAATCCATTCTGAAGGTCTTGAAATATGCTTCAAAATGATTAAAGGTACGTTGAAAAATATTGAGATGCGTTTGAGTTATGGGCTTTAGGAGCTGTCATCATCTTGTCGAGTGGAAAGTTTCGAAAACGTTCGACTTGATCAATATGCGAAAACACGAACCAATTCCGTATTTTCAAGCAAGGGGTGATGAATTTAGTGTTCGCATTGTCCAGGAAAATCTGTGAAAGCAATTACAGCAAGAGACACTTATATACAGCAATAGTTGACAGCTGCAACTTGGCATCGCGATGAGTCATAATTTATTCATGTTCTCTGAGGTGACTCGAGAAGTGACTCGTGAAAAAAAGATTCTGGTTTTTGAGTCTTCAGCAATTTATTTCAGAAAAAGAGAAACCTATCCCCAATGGAATGAGAAAAATGGATATTATTCTGAGAGTCTCATCAAGACACAGGTTTCTGAGGTGCACTTCGACGAACGAGCTCGATTCTAAATTCTTAAGAGAATCTTTCCAGTAAGGATATTTTTGCAGTATTCTGTTTAGGAAGTTACCCAGGGATGCAATCATGCAACCTTCAAGAAATGCTGATTGGCGAGTGCTAATGTCTAAGTCATTTAACTAGAATCATGTAAATCATGGTACTCTATCATCCCTCAGTGTTCTTAACAAGTATAGGGTTCCCTTTAGTGAATTAAAAAGATGAAAATCTTGATAGGGACTTTTTCTTCAAATTTGTCATTATTATCTCAAATTAACTCAATTTCTAATCAAGATAATCTGTCATTGTTCAAATCAAGAAATTCTAATAGGAGTGAATTACATGGTAACGATTAATGTCGATAGTATCCCCAATATTGACTCACGTAGTTTAAAAATTACCCAAGCATTAGTATTTACGATGAATTTTCCATCCGTGCATGATTATATTCCTATGGCTGCAAGATTAATTCTTTTGCAACATTATGAACCCATGAGAACATTGAATGGGTCATCATTTTTGGGGTTAATTTTAATAGAGTTGAAGAGGCAAAGGTCGTGAAGGGGGCATTTATCACTGGGAAAGAGGCTCAATCCTAAAATTTCCAGAAAAAAAGTTGCAGCAGTGAGTTAAGGAAACACGCATGCTTACACTCTTGAAAATCTTAATTAGCTCCCTGTTCTACCTTACGCGATGCAATTTCCCCGTAAACACACTCCGCTTTTACACAAACATTTTACCCAGCCTTCTCTCAATGGGACGGAAAACAAGCTGAAAGTCCCTCGCGTCCAGTTGCTCTATATGTGTTTTTCAAGCTCTGCAGCTCTTGAGAGACAGACTCTCGCTCGTCACGTTTCACCAGCAATTAGAGACTCACAACAGTTTCTTGAGCTAAGGAACAATCTGTCAAAACAGTACAGAGGTGACATGGAGAATAACTAATTCACGGGAGTGACGAGAAGGGGGAGTATTGAACGAAAAATTATGACTCAGACTCACGCACATAGTATTTCCATGATGCTATTTCATTTCAATACAATACCATGGTAATCAAAATTCTGATTCTGATTCTGATTTTAATACCAGGTTGATTTTTTACATCAACAAATACCTGGAATGTAACAGGTACTCCTGCAGAAGGTGCTCAGAGCTCCTGTGCGCAGGCTGGATTTCCTATAGTGGAGACGAGAAATCTATCTCCGACACTTCTTTTTCATTGAGGCGAAGTGTACGGAGGGTGAATTTTACATCTCCACTGGACCTACAGTTTAAGGTGGGTTCCGAACCACCGAAACCACGGTAAAGGCACTTGAAAAAATTTTCAGTGGTGCCGGCACCGGGGATCGAACCCACGACCTTTCGATTGAAAGGCGAGAGCTCTAACCTCGCTGCCAGCTACATTGGGTTGAGGATATTTTGAAATACGCATCAGATCAATATTCTCGATGTTGAGCCTTTACAGACCGGTGGGGTTCTGTATAGGACCCGTAGACAATATATGTATATGTTGTAAATCGTACACCCATGACCATATTCCATGCATTTCAGCCGACCAACTTCTTGTTTTGAGTGCCTTTCAATGTCGTGATTGAGGTCCACCAATGGTTAACGAGTTTCAAAACTACTCCCAAAATATCATTTAGCCGAGTAATAAAATTGTCAAGAATGATGCGTCATCATAATAGACTCTATTTTACGCTTCCTGAGACTTTGATTAAGTCTGAGTTTACAAATGTGTTAGCTGAACATGTTAACTGGAGAATTATTACCCCAGAAATCGTGCCAAAAATTCTGTTCTCAACTCACATTAGATTTTGATCGAACGAAATCAAATTTGAAGAAAGGGGGAAAGAAATTCCCTAATATATCCAAGATTCGTATGAATTTATGGAATTAAAAACTCACCATGCCAGCTGCCAATGTGAATGGGTAGTCCGTCGGGCCTATGCCACTGTATAACTGGGCTTGGTTCTCCCGAAGAAACGCACTCCAGTCGCAGATTCACGCCCTCTTCAACCCCAATGTACTGAACTTGCGAATGTGCTGCAAACAGATGTACATCGAATTGATTAATGAGTAAAAATTGATCTGAGTAAATTGGAATTCGTGAGTATTGTTTGACTCAAGTTAAAATTCTCATACAGTTCCGGTTGCTTATGACTCAAAGATCAAATTTTTTTACATCTCATAATCTCAATAGCATGCTCGTAGTGAGAACTACCATTGTGTTGTAGGATAACTGTCTGATGCTGAAAATTCTTCACAAGATATGAGTTGAGAATGAGTCTATTACATTTATATATCCATATTTTTTCAATGTAATTCATCCGAGATTATTGCAAACTATATTGGGAACTTCAAATCCTACCATGTCCAACTTTGTGTTCCTTCAGAAATAATACTTGCACATTCTTCAAGATAAAAGAAAACCAAGGTCACTCTTCGAAGCAATGCCAGATAATACTCATTGGGTATCACGACACAATTTCGCATGGGATCTTTCAATTCTGAGTCCTCAAATAAAGCGAATCTTTTTCGAAACGTGCATTCTGTCTTAACCAAATAGTTTCACAAACCATTCAAAACAGTAACCAATTCACAGCCATGGATAGGGTAAGATGAATTCAGGAAATTCCAGCTTTGGATCATCATTTTTCACAAGACAATGAAAAGATCTGACCACTACTCTGGACTGTAAGAAGAATCGTCAACGATTGGCCTTTCATATAATTAATCGTGAATTTGACGATTCTATCGCATTGGATGATCAAAGAAAATTAAACGCATTCCTGATTATAAATAGCCCTCAACTCTTTTCTAGCCAACAAAGAGCTTTGAGTTCATTATTTTGCGGATCGATTTTGCTCCCCTTGTTCAACACGAGAGAGGCAATTTCTGCGCGCTTCATTCGCAACCATCAGTCCGATGTTCAATCTGACGTAATTAGACGCAGAGTATTGGACAATTTTTTATTGCGTGGCTCGTTTCACGTTTTATCTCTCCGATCAACCATTCAAAAATAATGGATGAACTTTTAATGAGCCAATCGTTACTCGATAACTCGATACGATAATTCTATACCGTCAACACGAAATGCACAAATTCTATTTGTATGAGTATGCTTCTCTAATGCAAACATGTCAAAAGAAATTTCACAATAAGGGTCAGTGAGATGTAAGTCCGTATGAAGAGGTGCAGAGGTACTCACCTACTATCGATGGAGGTACAAGGATTTTGTGGGGATCCACTACATGACCTGTGCCGTTCACATTTTTGAAAGGCGTGTAAGCAACGATACTGGGAATACCAGGTTTACCATCTTGACCAGGTACACCTCGTGGTCCCATTTTACCTGAGAAAATTTTTTATTGGTGAGAAGATTGATTACGGCATTATTTCATTAATCTCAATACCCTCCAATTCCTACACATTATGGGCTATTGTATTGAGTTAACATCTCACATTTGTCTTTCAATTACACTGAGAAAATTCTCGTCAAATGATGTTAGTCACACTGATTGACTTGAAAAAACAAATCAAATAATAAAATTCATCAGGAACCGTTATCTCCCACAGAAACTTTCTGACTCTACCAAGATGAAAGCAAGAGTTTGAGACAAAGATCAGAGAAGAATCTCGGAAGACCCGACAACTTTAACCGCGAGTAAAAATTAGTTTGCAACACACAGAAAGACACTCGAGTTACGTGTATTAACGTCACGGTGGTGGTTGTAAGGCAAAGGCGAGGCCATTTCACTCCTGGATACTTAATGAACTTTAAAGTTATCCTGTCGTCGACAAGAGCTTATTTTAGGTAGCCTCTTGAGTTAGAAGTTACAAAAGCAAGAAATGGAAGTGATTAAGTCCTCGTTAGCATTCGAGCTATGGTGTTCAATAATTTCACGTCTAATCGAGAGTACTCAGGCACATTCGCTTTTGCTAATTATCTCTGTTCTCAGAAGTTGAAATAGTGATCGACTATACGTGATTGCTCGTTGTTCCTTTTGAATTCA
Organism: Eretmocerus hayati; assembly: GCA_029851415.1. Lineage (NCBI taxonomy): Eukaryota > Metazoa > Arthropoda > Insecta > Hymenoptera > Aphelinidae > Eretmocerus > Eretmocerus hayati. The sequence goes on from CM056741.1 coordinate 12,239,836, forward strand.
GCTCGATTTTATAGGAATTGATGCATTGTAGCCTGATCAAGAATGAAGCAATGTGACTTGCCGTGATTTCCCGATCATTTTTACGTCGGGCGAGCAAAAGTATGAGACCTCTAAAAGTAGCCGGGTTCTCACGTTTTCACCAAGAAAATGCTTAAAAAACGCCCAAAATCTACGGTTGAGCATATTCCAAGAGCTTGAACCTATTCGTGCACGCACCTATTCCCTGCGGTTGGAAAAATTCTTTCTCGATGAATTTTATCAACTCTGACATTGGAAAGTTTTCTGAGCTCCAAACAGATGGAAAAATTCACCGTTATATTGTATTTTTGACCATGTCCACGTATGTGGATACCGTAGGCCCATGGAAAGAAATCATAGAAGGAATTTGACTGCACCAGTGTAATGAGTAAGAACCATACAGCGTATAACATACTCTAATAACATGACATCCCCATGACTATTCCACACAGTCCTATCCTCATTATCAATACATCATAACTATATAAAAAACTTGGACCTGAACAATTTCCTGGAAAGTCCTAATCATAATCGAATTCCATAATGTGATCATGACAAGGAGTACACCGAGAAAAACTCTCCACGTTCTTGTATAGAAATTCTCCATATACTCAGGACAAACTGGCTCACCCAAATTCCTCGAATGCACGGTGTACACGGATGAGGCCAAACTTCACAAGGCTCGCAATTTCGTATATACTTCAACATTTTGCATCTTTTCTTATGGTAATAGTTTTGTGTACTCGAAGAGTATGTTTAAATCCTTTTGCATGATTTTTAGACCTTATATTCGAGTATTAGGGTCAAGTTTTAGCTTTTCCGCAAAATTGAATTTTTCAGGACACTTAATTTGCATTAAATAGGTAGTGAAAATGAGTTTACCAAAGAATAAACTCGAGTATATCATTGATTCTAGGCTAGACAAGAGAAACCCACAAAAATTTTTGGGATATCTTAAGAGTGGAATTGACTGGCATCATCCAAAGATGCGTCCACGTGTGTGGACGAATACGCGAAGAGGTTAACACTTTTACTCGCACGGCGTGAATAATATTCCAGAAATCATTGCAAGTAGGGTTCTTCTACTCTTCAGAACGGCTTCTGTAGAATTTCTTCATCTCCAATCTCATCTAAATGACACGTGTTGTATCGCTAGGGAGGTACAGAGAAACGATCGAAAAGCCCCTAGACTTAGCATTTCTTCTCTTCCTCAAAATGTTTTCCTCTAAATAACTTATCGACCTTTGTAGGGGAAGGAAATTCCATCCCAGCGTCACGAACTCTTGCACGGTACTGTACATCTAGTGACATTCCAGAATACTCTCTAACTCAAAAAACTCCTTAGCACGAAATTTTTGTCGGGTCTCTTGAGACCCGAGTTAGAAAGTTTCCACTGTAATTTGTTGCCCGCCAATGTTGCTGTATGCGCTGCTGAAAATCAAGGGACGCAATTTCTTCTTGTTCTATCTTATTTCAGATTTCAAACCATCTCAACTTCATCTCTTGAAAGAATGCATACATATACCCAGCAATTGTTGACAACGAGTACAAATAGAACCTCTTCGATGTTTCGATGCAGAGGATTACTCTGTTACGACTGCAACTCGAGACAACTTTTGTTCCTCAAGAGAATCTTATCGTTGCTTCTCAAAAGTCAAATTTGGGATCTACTTATCCAGTAGTGCAGTAATTGCCTTACTGAAGTTGGACTTTAGAAAACTATCTCAAAAGAGCACTTTTCGCAGGTCATAGTATTCTTTGTACAAAAGTGAAAGTTGCCCCAACATGTTCACGAGATGAGCAATATCCTCTATGGCATTATATTGCGGTGATTAGATTTCGGTAAAAGGAGGATGAATCCTTCCATAGAGAAGAATTTCTCGAGAAAACATGAGTCAGTAAATTCTGTCACGTGAAAAATCAGGCAACCGTAATGGAATTGTTGATGAATTATATAATAATCAGATGATCTAAATTCTCCCTCAATTACCCATCACAGATTCTTGATCGGTATTAATAAAAATTTCACCTTATCGACAAAAATATGAGTGCATTCGAAATCACATCCTTCTACGAGGGTTACGGGTGTAAATTCCTCAATGGGGTTGCAAATTGTTGTGCAAATCAAGGATGGTATGCAATTTACGGACACCTTATATGCTGTCTATGCTGGTATAAATCTCAATAAATGTACATACCTGGCATTCCCTGAGGTCCTGGCGGTCCTTGTGGTCCCTGATGCCCGTGTCTCCCTGAAACAAAGATATTGATTCCCATGATATATCACCATTCCACCTCTCTGCATTCATATCTCCATGGCTCATTTTTCACTCAAAACTAGATGCGCATTCCGGAAAAAAACTGTCTGTTCGACTAGGAGTAGTTTGAACTTCCATATTCACATTTTGGTAAGAACCATGAAAAGATAGATAATAGTGAGAATTGAATGCAAATTCAGATTTTAATGCAAATTTTTCCTGCGGAGGGCCCATACAGATGGTGAAAACCACCTCTCTGAGTGCATAATTCACTCGCAATGCTTATGAAGCACTCAACTCTGGTCTTTGAAGCGAAATATACCGGGGCTCGTGAAAGATGTTGAGAATTCAGAACGCAGCTCGCGTGTGAAAATAAGCTGACGCGGTATAAATGTGAGGTGTACCGTGCTGTTGAAGTGCGCTAAAATTTATAACCCACTTGAAACTCTACGCTCAACTTGTCCCTAACTTTCGTTTGCTCAATCGTATGCTACCGAGTAAGTATGTCGATGCGCCGCACAAAAATCTGACTAATTCTACTTGATCCTCTTTCAGTTATCTGGGTGCATGCATGAGCGCATCAATACATGTTGTTTGAAGTTGATCCGAACTAGATTTTGGGATATACTCGTGCGATTTTTTTTCTTTTTTTTTGTAGAATTGTTTAATGCTTGTGCGTTTTTTTTTGCATTCTCTCACATTTATCCGCAGTGATAGATGTTTTTCGAATTTGAAAAAAGTCGTCTAACGAGATTAATTCTTTTCCCCTACATTGACCAGAAAAAGGATATGATCTTGATTGTGTTTTCGTGGTAGCAGTGTGAGATTCATCTAAATTACCAAGATTAGATGGTTTGTCAATGTCTTCTGATGCGCCAATTACACGAATGTACAAGATTGGACGAAGATCGGAAGTTCTAAACCATTTATTCAGGAAACTAAGCGCATCGATTTGTTTCAAAGCTTCCTGATTGATAAGTGGCTCACGCAATCCTGATCAGATCAGGAACTTTGAACAGTGATTTAGTTGGATTAATTACACCGTGCGACAAATTTTTGGGGTCGGAATATCCCATCGAATGGATCATGATTTCCTTACGTAATTTTCAACGTCGTAATCGAATCCGGAATGAGAATTGCGCCGAAACGGCAGAATTTTTTTTGAGCCCGAAGATTTCATTTTTCTGAGGTCTTGTTTCGCATTCACGAGAATTTCGAGGAGGTACAGCTCAGAATAAATCATGGGTCTGGCTTCAGACGGACATCTTGCGTTTAAAAAATATATTTTGATTCCCCGTGCTAGCGTGAATTTTTTCCTCGTGATTCTCGAACAGCAATGACTATTTCCAAAAAGAGGGCTTTCGCATGTTCAGGGAGTCAAAAATACGTTAAAAATGCCTTTTGTTGCAGATATTTTTGTTGTTTAAGAGTTTCTTATTCATAAATGCAAAAAGACCTGAGTTCTAGGGCAATTTGGGACTCGGATTCGGATCCGGTTTCACTGTTGAAAAATAAGAAAAAAATCGTGGTATGGTCAATGTGATAAGTTGTACCCAAACAATGTATCTCAATTCCAAAATGAAACTTATCGGAGCAGTGTGGACGTACTGTGGGAAAAATTTCGTTGTGTTGAGGCTCGTGTTGAGGTGAATGAAATACTTATTACCGATTCAACTGTAAGAAGTATTTTTAGAGAAATCTATTGTGTCGAATACGAACGAGCTAACCGAGTCATAAGTTGCATGATTAAAAGCACATCAACTTCCCATGTTAGTCCCATTTCCCTCTTAAAAATCTTCTTGAAATCGTAGAGAAATGAAATTTGTGCATTTGATCAAATATATTCCAACGTCTTGTCTATTTGTCTCGATCATTTAAATTCAAAAGATGACTTGAAAATCGATTGAAGAACCTATGAGAATATAGAGTATGAGCTAGAACAAGTTGAAATATAAGAGAGAATTGAATAAACCCAGTCCCGCCTTATACGTGACATCACGTATATCCAGCACGTGCAATCTGATAATTCGACAAGGCGCACACAGCTTTTACGAACCAACTGAATTTTACTTTGCAGATAGCTAAAAATTTCATCGAATTGAGACCAATTACAAATGTTCCCACCCTATGGGCATGCATTTTAATCACTAGGACGTATTAAGTATATAAATCGTCTGTTTCAATGAGAACAGTATGCAAGATCTCAAAAATTTTGTCGATTTCGGTCAGAGCAGATTATACCCTCGATTCAACCCTCGTGGTAAAACTGTTTCTAACATTTTATTAAAACTGTGCAATTACTCAAAACTGTCCAATCGCGATAGTCAGAGCCATTATCTGCGAGATATTGCACTCGACTATATGAGCATGCAAGTGCCGTGAGCTTAATCGTTGGCTCGACGGTGAGCTCGAGGGTATGGAAATATTCATGATATGCATATGACTATGAGAGAAAAATGAGTGTCCACGATGGATTACTTCCGCTATATTCCTCTATACAGCCACCCAGGCTACCTCGCGTGCCAACAATTTTTAATCACCTTGCCATCTCATCTAAATTCAAAGGCGTGAGATCTTCCATAACGATTCCCTTCCGAATTTTCGCAGAGATTTTCAAGTTGTTGTGGTATGTTGGCTATAAGACTATTTTAATTCATTCATAACTAATTTTGTTCTTAATTATCGAAATGGATCACATCACAAAATTTCAGTGAACAAACACATTAAATTTTGTCACATACAAGATCCCACTAAATGTACGAGCATTCTGATCATTTCTTCACCATTCATCTCTAATCATTACACTAAAAATACCAGAACCACCGAATCGTTGGGAGACTTTGTACCACTGTATAAGACTTGTTACACAAGTCTCATTCTATATCTTGTAAAATGCTTTTTTTTATGGACACATGAATTGACCGGGGCAAACCATAGAAGCGAAGTTGAATCTCATCATGGCACATCTTGTTAGATTGTAGAAATTTAGCTTGAAATCATTCGTGTTTTAGGTATTCATTCATATCACACGAGCATCGGCTCGAAACGTCTTGGCTGAAATAGCTGACGTTGATTTCTGATGGTTTCAGTGCAACATAGCATTACTTGTGTGTAATAATAATCTATTTGATAAGTCTGAACGTTGTACATGCACTAAACCTTCGATGAATCTCCTCGAAAACTGAAGAATTTTTCATAGATGCAAAAAGTCACAAGCCTGTCATATAGGCAAACCGAACACAAGTGAAAATGTTGGAGAATTTAAGTGTATAATACGCAAGTGATAACAAGGATGAGAAAATTTGATAACACATACCGTCAGTGCCATTACGACCAGGTGCTCCGGGTATACCATTCAACCCGGGTTTACCGTCTGCTCCTGGGATCCCATCGTTACCACTACGTCCAGGAAGCCCATCCAATCCCGGCTCTCCTGGAATACCTGCGGAACAATGGTTTTGAGTGTAATATCCGGACACTCTAGCTCGTTTACTCTCCGCATCGCAATTGCTGCCAGAAATGGCTAAGCCATATAACATTACTCATAGCTTGTAATAATGATCTAGGAATGAAGCTACGTAGCAAGAGATTTTCGTTTCACGCGAGACCACTGGGAGACTAATCTAATTAAAAAGACTGAGAATTTAGTGTGGGTCCTTTATCACATAGAAGATTTGGTCCACAGTCTCAGTCTGATGAGTTAATTGTTATCGTGAGGATTTTTATCAGAGTATTCGACAATAAGTGCTTCCGGATTGGGTAAAGTACTTTGATCGGGTCCTGATAGATAGAAAAAGTGCAACTTATTCCCGACTGATATTTGAGTTGTATCCAATTATGACTAACATTTTTTTGGGTAAGTTTTCACCGAAATCAGAATCCTATACTTTTGAAATCGTCTCGTGCAGAATGAAAGACGAGCCCGCATTCTTTCCCCAATACAAAATCCTCAATTATTCAGAATATAACTGATGGCTTCCGTCCAAAAAGCAGTTATCTCTAATTGTGTAGCTCAAATATCACAACTCAGAAGTTCCAGGTTCGAATCTCAGCCAACAAAAAATTAAATTTCATGCGTGCAGTGTCGGTAGCTTCGGTCATTCGGAACCATTCACGACCTGTGGGTCCCACAAAACAACCTGGAAGAGTTTGGGAATGCGATAACGAAGAAAAGGTACCATCACGACTCTAACGCAATTTGGTCATGAAAAGCATGGACAGGTGAAGAAACCCAGCCGCTGCTAGAACCACTCATCTCTTTGAGGGCCGTTGTGGTAACTAAGAAACACATATATTTGGAACAAAATTGATTTTGGTGCGAATAAATAACGTTGTCGCGTGTCAAATTCAAGATGTGATAATATGGCCATAATCTGGGAAAGCATGATCGTAAGAGAAATATTCATCCGTTCAGTAAATTCAACCACTATTAGATGCAAATTGCACCTCAGTGAAATAAGTTTTCAATCATAAACAGAAACATCAACCCAAATCAAGAGATTTGAGTAAGAAAATATGTAATCACCATCGATTCCGTCAAGCCCAGAATCTCCTCTTGGACCCTCAGGTCCAGGTGGTCCTCTTGGTCCTGGCATACCCGGAGCGCCTTGGATACCCGGAAGTCCATGATCGCCTTTCATACCCATGGGCCCCATAGCTCCAGGAAGTCCCGGCATTCCGGGTGGACAAAGTTCGCTCGTCTTCCGGCAAAAATTTTCAATTGCATCCGACTGAAAAGAATAGAATTTGATGATTTGAGACCTCTTCAAAGAGTACACCATACAAAGTTTTAAAAGATTTGCAACAATGAATTTTTTTCCAATCGGCTTCATCTTTACTTATAGTGGATGATGGAAGATAAAGAAGTATCACGGGAAGTGCATCATCATTTTAGAGCAATGCACTCTCATCGAGATGCTATAGGAACATTCCGGGGTTGCTCCCAAGAGATTGCACCTCAAATGGAGCTAAAACACTGTCGGGAGGTACTGAATACGCTCGTTAAAGCTCGTAACTTTTCACAACCTCTCAACAATTCCTCGTATCCTCTGGGCGCCTTTATAATCATTTTATAATGGTTTTGCGCTTGAATTCAAGAATCTCAAAATTATTCAACACAAAATTTTGAATGTTCTATTTTCAAATTCAACATGGTTGCCCGAAGAATGATCAGAGGAGTGTCTACCTACGCGATAGAACTATTTGTGCGACAGATTATTCCTGGTGGTAACTGACTACCTCTGGGGATTTGGATCGTCACACGATCCCGGAACGAATATACCCAAGACCACGAAACCTCCAATGCATTGGGCTGAATTGATAGTGTTGACACCGTGCCAAGATCACCACTCTGCAGAGTATCAACACTCTTAAATCAAGACACGATAAATTTATCGTGGAACATTGAGAACATACTTCAAACCAAAATTGGTAGCTTTCCATAGCTAAAAATTAATTTTTTTCGGTTACATTGTAAAAGTAGTCAAATATGCACATCTGATGTGAATGCACGACTCGCAAGTACATTCACGTACACGAAGTAATTTTGCGGCTTCACGCTTGGCAGTACGTAAGATCGGCTGAGTAGAATTTCGACATGCAGCGAGGCGCAAAACCCGCATAGCATCGCTACCCCATCTCGTTCAATTAGCGGCCCAAGACAGGAGGTATCACCGCGCATGTACATGGCACGCCTTTATCTGCTTAAACTTCGCGAGGGAAGCGGATTAAGTAACTCTGAACATCACGCACAACCCAGTACATTCAGCCCAGGTTTTTGAAGCATAAAAGACGTGAGGACAGTGTATAATAGAATTGAGAACTTTTTGCTTAATTTCCGCATCGCGCGCACACTAATTTAGATGGAATATCATCTTTGGAATGATTCCACTGTTGAAATAATGTAGGGTCGGTATAGGAAGACGATGTCAATCGCAGTTTCTCAAGCGAGTTCTGAGATGCTACTAAGACAATTTTAGATGATTTTGTTTTGGCGATAGTTCTCAGATCGTGGCACAACAATAACGTTGTGGCCGAACTGAGAGTCGTGGTTCATAGCTCAAGACTTAATTTTTCAATTGGAATCGCCGTAAGGAAATTGAACTGACGAAACTTGACGATCATCTGTAAAAACTTTTCAGGGAAATGCAATTTGAAATGCGGAGTCCAAAGTGGGAACTGCAAATAACTGTTAGATGATTTTGTAATAAATAGTTCCTTAATATTTGCTTCACCTCGTAACCCAAAATTTTTTATAGTTATTAGGTTCAACAGTTTGCACTTAGCAGAAACTTGATTTTATCCAATCCTGGGCTGAATTTACTCTTTTGTCGCTAGTTGAAATCTGAATTTCTACGCATTTTGTACGATATTCTCTAGAATGTACTGCTGAGAAATAGCGCTCGTGGGACTACACTGTAAAAAATTTTTCCGAAAAACTTCAACCAACTGGTGGAAGTTCTCATCCAACCACTGGTTGACGCAAAATTCAACTAACTGGTTGAATGGAAACTTCAACCAGCTGGCTTAATGAAAAATACAACCAGTGTGGTTGAAAAGTCAACCAGTTTGGTTGAATATTCAACCAATGTGGATTATCACAATATGTCCGTGAGGTTTCTGCAAATCAGGTTGCTTACGTGTGGGGGGTAGAATATGGTGTATGGTCCTATGAGTGGATAAGGATGGATGGGGGGGGGGGTGGACTGATGGATGATGGATCGATGGATGAATGATGGATGGATCGAAGAATGGATGGTGGGTGGGTGGATGGATGGAGTGATGGATGGCGTGTGGATGGATGGATGAATGGGTGATGGGTCCATCCATCTACCCATCATGCATCTATCATCCATCCAATTACCCACCCACCGTTCATCCCTCTTCTCTACTCATCCAACCATTCCCATGCATCCACCCATCACCCATCCATCCACCCATCACCCATCCATCCATCCATCCATCCATCTATCCATCATCTATCCATCCATCCGCCCATCCACCTATCATCCATTCATCCATTCATCACGGGATATGGTTGCTTGGATGAAAATTCAACCAGTTGGTTGAATGAAAAATTCAACCAGTCTGGTTGAAAATTCAACCAATTTTTTACAGTGTAGGGTAAAATATATTGAGCTTCAATATTCTAATGATACCAATCTAAAACTCTGGTTGCCAGACTCAAGGATGTAAGTCAATCTCGAGTCAAATCTTTGAAATTTAGCTCCAATACTGTACTCTGTGAATTTCATGAGAATCTGCGAATACCATATGAGGTAAAAACACCCAATTTGCCTCTGCATCCAATTTGACCCCATATGCCGATCTCAGAAATGGGCACTCGTTGACCTTCCCGCATATTTCTTTTACGTTTGTGATGTTAAAACATGAGGGAATAAGTGATTTTGATCGAGCCCGAATCATCCCTGCGTTCTCCAGAAAATTCAAAGTAATTTTTTTTATTTCTTGTGTATGCACGAATAAGAAGTCACCGAGGAAATTGCGTCCAGTAAAACCGATGTCAAATTTTTGGAATTCGACCAATCTTGACGTAGCTTCGCGCACTCGATTTCTTGTCTCAAGACCTTCAAAATCCGCTCTTCAGAGTTGCAAAACTCTGACTTGGAGCGATTTTATGTACAAAACACGGAGATGATTCGAAAATCTAGAAGGCCGTTATCAGAGTGTACCCAACATGCTCCCATATGGTTATCTCGCAAAGGCGTGCAGTATAACTTCTTTAAAACGCTTTTATTCCACTCCGTCTCGGCTATGGTTCTTTTTTCCCATTTCTGGGACAATGATTTTGGCTTCCGTTCATATGCTTGAAACACGTGCTTGCGTAGCCGTGAGTGAGTCATCTTTTGCCTGTGTAGCATGTGATTTAGGGACATTGAGAAGGGCGTATAAAGGATGAACCGATCTCGACGCGATTGATCAGTGCAGTGCTTGTCCTTGTGTATACAGTGATGACTACATCCAATGGTGAGTGTGTGACTCGCGACATACTGGCGCCATATGATTCTGATACGAGACACCCATAGGGCTTATATTAGACCGCCCAGTGCACACGTTCTCGCTATTACACAGTGCAATTCTTTTCCACGAGATTTCCATTAGTCACCTAGGCGTTTGTTAAAAATTCTCTTTGACTCTCGCTTATTACCACTCAGAACGTGTTTATCGCGTCAAAATAGGTCGGAAACAGTGTCTTGGGCTAGCTAAACGCTACAAATGTGGCTACTCGGTGATAAAAACGGATCACAGCGATTTTATGCATTTCATCGCCGATTAACATTGCTTTAAATAATGGGAGCAAGTTGGGTACACACTTTTGTGAACTCTCAAAAATCAGCATTTGTGAAAATCAAGGCAGTTTGGCTTCAGTTGGTTCGAATTGAAGGTACTTCAACTCATTTTGAAGGCCATGAGACAAGCTTCAAAATGAGCTAAAGTACGTTGGAAAATATCGAGATGGGCCAGCGAGTTATTGAATAAATGGCTCAATGAGGGCAAGTTGGGTACACTGACCTTATAACTCATCAATTATTTGATATCAGACGCGACCCGAGGAATTTTCAATGCGGGCATAGAAACTCATGCAAAGTTGGCATAATTCAATTTTTTCAGAATGGACTCACACCCCTCAATCTGGCTACCACAGAATTATGTAAGAGACGTCAAAACTTATCTAAGCCATGAATGTCCTACATTTGATTATGTTATGGTGACTACATAGTAGACGAATGAGTTCAGGATGATACTCGAAAGACCAAACTATTGTTAACATTGCTTACGAAAGCAAACCCCACTCACGCGAGCCTTACTGATTGCATGATGTGACCATCTTAAGCCGTTGAAATCGTAGGAGCTTCAAAAACCCCCGAACATCTTTCAAACTCGAATGAAGAATCTTAAAATTTGAGATACAGGACCTGTAGAGGCACTGATCATCCTACGTGGCGTGAATAGTAGAACTTGAATTGAAGGCAACTGGTGAGATCGGAATCATCTAAATAAAGTATCCCACATAAGTCGGCTGGTGGAATTGACTTCATGCGGAAAAAATTCGATTGGAGTCTCGTGGCCCCCACCGTGAACCTTTTCGTTATGACCTTTCAAGACGAAATCCTTCAGAATTTGAGCAAATACTTCTGGAAATTGCTGAAATAGATATTTGTTGACGATCGATATCTCCCTTAGCATTGAAATTTCAATAAGCTGCATGAGATCCAAAGAATCCCGTGGGACCTGAGCGATGTTTTTACGATTTAAAAAAAAATCGAGTTAAGTAGAGACGTCGAGATGCTACCAACTCCTAATAGTTCTTCAAACTGGCCTACCATTGCAAAATCATCATGCCACACACATTTTCTACAGACTTTGAGCAACTCGTCTCAAAAAGGCAAGCTCGATATAGGAAGGTCAAAGATATCAAAGTTATCACATATTCACAGAACAAATCCTCTCACACACAAATGCTGCATTTTACAGGATGTGAATTACAATGCTCCGGATCAAATTAATATGAAAATCTAATTAAGAGAAGTGAATAATAGGGAAAGGCGTCAGCTTTTGCGTATAGAAGTGTAGAGTGATCACAAAGTTATTTCAAATCCTGTCTGAAACTCAGATGGCTAAATCTCATCAAGCGAGTTGGGAGCATAGAAAATCAAGCCCCTTTGACACGCGCATGAAGGAGAAATGAAATAATTTCCACGTATATATGCACACCACAGCGATGACGTGGATTTTGAATCCAAATGAGATATTTTCCACTAGACTTGATTCTCTACAATAGGGATTATCAAAATTTGCATTTTATTCTCCAGAAAGGTATCTCTTTGACGCAAGACACACAGAATTTGATAGGAATTTTATCGGTAAGGTGGAACTTGGAAGAATCACCATTCTACATGGCAAAAGGATGATGATTCGATTTGGAAGCTATGAAACTTCCATCTAGGAATCGGAACACAGCCAATTTTCGAAGCTTATCGGAAGTCTCTTGGACCTTCAGCCAGACAATGAGGCCAATCAAATCAGGTGCTACGATCAATAGACGAAGTGATGCAATCAAACACCCGGACAGGCTTGTCGAGAACATTTATCCGATATCATAGAAGGACAGATGAATAGAGCTTGATCGATGACCAGTAGCTGAGGACCGTATATCACTCTAGATAACGTGTGAAATCATGATTATCGCTTAAAGCAATTTGAGCTGCCTATTCAATGGGTCCTGATTGGTCTGCTTGATGTAACATTAATTGAGCTCGTTGTTGTATGAATCTCAGGTTTCCGTACTCACAACTAGAGATGAGTATCTGGTGCCGGTCTAATTCATCAATAATTCAAGCTCGCGAGGCGGCTATCTCAACGACTGAATTTGTTCTCTTGAGAATGATTCCAAGATACTAACAAGGCTAGTGTTTGAAATCAGGATATAAAAAGTGAGAAACTTCTACATGTGCTGGAATATTTTTTGATTTCCGTAGACACTCAAAATCTTCTCCTCATTCCTCGTGCATCTAAAATTACAAATTCCAATGGGATTCGTTGTATCACGATTCAAAATTCAGCCCCTCAATCGTATGAACGAGTTATGCTATACACTAAAATACGGAGTCACTTCCAAAATAACGAAAATTCTCTATGTTCTTCGGGCATCTTGCAATCCTCGTGGAATTCGAACACACACCTCCAGCCTCATATTTCTAGATAGACTATCGTATAAATATCGGCATCGCCTAATAAATCACTGGACGGTCGGCAAAAAATGAGACCCATCAGCAAAGAATCCCGCAAGAATTTTCCCTGAGGCTTCGACCCATGACTCCGAAACTCCCTCAAGAGAAAGAAAATCTATGCCTCGAGAAGGGAGACAAGAAAAACGCTTTCAAGATATCGAAGCGCCCTCTCTCGACGCTCATCTCTCGAGTCATCAATAAAATTGACAGGCATTCCATCTCCGGAGAGTTGCAGCCTTACAAGGATAAATGGGACACATAAAATATTTAAAAATCAATCGCTATCTTCGGGAGAGGTTCACTACAGACACTATTCACTGCTTGTGCCATATCTCGTGTAGCAACTCGCGGATATTCTTTCCCCGCCACTGCAGTGCATAATGAAAATGGCAACAGTCGATAGATGCACTGCCTCGTGCACTGCGAATCGGAGAAGATGAAAATTGCCTTGCATAGATAGCGAGGGAGTATTGAGCATGAAGATCATTCATCCCGATTCGTCAACGATTCCTAACTCAAAATCAAATATTTATTCAAGGAACACCGTCTTTATTAGGTACCAAAAAAAATCGTTGTTTTTTGACTAAATGTCAAGAAGTGCCTGAAATTCTCTCTGGTACACCAAACCCAGTACAAAAGTTTAATAGAAACTCGTTATATGCCTATTTGATCGTACGGTGTGAGAAATCCTGCAAGCAAAAATCATTGTACCAGTTGAAAAAGTCAGAATCCAACCCAATAGTTAACAGCAGGACTTAAACAATCAGGTAGCTCATCCATTCAATCGAATCGCTTCGATTTGAAATGGACAAGGTCGAATTTGTATATTAATTGAAGGAATTTTCAACCAACTAGTTTAATTTTTTAGTTGAAATTTCGCCAAATTTCCATGTTGAGTATACATCATATTTATCAATCAGACTGAGCATACTCATCCACAAAAATAACCAGACTAAAAGATATTGAGATGAATGAGGAAAAAAAAGTATTATAGAGTGCACAAAACTCACCGGTATGCGAGTGTCAGCTGTCACCCACACCCATTCATCCCCTTTAAGCGTGGCGGTTTTGGTCTCTTTCGTGCCATCCTTGTCACCACGAGCCTGCAATGAATTAATTATTATATGAGCATGTGTGCCACATTATTCATCCAGCATACAACTGATACGGTATCAAAAATAATCTCAACTACGAATTAGAATTGCACAATGCTGGTCACATACATACTGGTACCGTAAACTCGTGGAAATATTACGACATGGCTAATTCTGCTATTACGCAATCCCAATTTAACGAGCTATAAATACCTTTTAAATTCGGAAGAAAGACATGATTTAGCCCTATTCAGATTATTTTTAATCACATTGTTACGCTCAAATAAGTACGCAGAGTGAGAACGGTGTACCGAGAATTGCTTTGAATCAATTTCATAGAAATGTGAGCTACACAGTGAATCAGTTGACAGAAATTCAGTTTCAAATCTCTCGAGTTCAATTGTTCCGGTTGAATTCAATTGACGTCGTCGGACGATAATAGAGAGCCCCATGAGAATTCATTTCAAGCTCCTTATAATAGTTGGAAACTCATTAAAAACTTCCTCAACTCGTCGTAAATCAGGATGATTTAGCGTCCAATTAAACGGAAAATTTTTCTCACCTAGTAATCCAATAAAAACGTTCACGAAGTTGCTCGCTAAACTAGATTCCCAATTTTATTAGCAGCGAGGTTGGCTGAGCTTTAGTTTGCCGTTCAAAGAAGACCGCAGCGGTAAATTCTTATAATTTTCAGTGGTTCGAGTGCCAGTTTGGTCAGACCACAGATTTGATGAGCTATTCACTTGATAATACGAGATCGATGATCCCAGACGATTGGAATCGGACAAGAATCTTACATAATCGAATCATTCAAGATTAATAATGAAGCCTAGCTCTGCATCTTTTAGTTGCAAAGCTGAATGAAAATGTCGGTAAAATGATGCGACCTAAAATCCAACCACGGAATCTATACATGACTCCCACGTTTTAGGGGTATCCGGAGACTATGATATTCTGGATGCCCTGAATTGTTCCAAAGTGAAACCTTTCAGCTCAGTTTAGTCAAATTAAAAATCCCCGATTGACGGTAAAATTTATTAATCAGACGAGATTTTCTCACTTTGTGCGCGAAAGAATATCGATTCTACTCCCTAAACACATTCTGCTACCAATTATTCAAACAAAAGCATCTGATTACAAATCAAGAGGACAAATCCTATTCTCCCAATCCCATATTTTCGTGCACCCAATACCAAATCCTCGACGAGAATGAAAGGCGCTTTACACAATAACAAAAAGTGATACTCAACCCTAAAAGCTATTCGCATATTTGCAATTACCAGCCATTAGGGAGCGTCAGGTGGTCGAGTAGGTACCTGCGAATTTCATTGCTTGTTGAATGCATCCCATCCTTCTATACACAACATCGGCTGTAGAGAGGCTTCTGTGGTTTTTGTTTTTTTCTCTCCTCTCTTTTGCTCGTAATATCATTTGCCTACCTTTCTGCCCTTTTTATCCATCCAAGCCTTGCTTCAAATATACACGCGCAAAGAGTGGCACGGAAGTTTCACCCCAGCATATCGCCGGCCGCTTTGTACGTCGTCGCAAGTTCACTCGGGACTCCGTACATAGGTATATAACCATACTTTGTGGCAAATGGGAAATTCAAATTCCAAGCAGGAGGCTTTGAATAAGGTTTGCCTACTTCACTTGTCATAACGAAAAAACTGTGGACTGATTGAATCAAGGGCTTTAGAAGACTGCGTGGCCTTACACAAATATGCGCAAATAGATTCGCAGACAGATTATATGGGCGAATGGCGGGAGGTTTGAATGATGGATTTTCTAGACTTAATTGATGGTTATTGGAAAATGGAAATCTGGACTTGGGCATGTGATCCTCTCTGCGCTCAAAATCTGCCCCGGACACTCAGTAGGTAATTTTTTATTACAGAATAGGCATCTTGCATTTTTTCCGACCCCCTGCTTTAAATTTTAGAGCAATTGCAATTGAACATGGTGCAATTTGGGAAATTATTTACAAAAGTTTTTCCAAATTGAGCAAACTGTTCCACAGTCGATAGGCTTCAGAATGACTTCAAGTGGTCGAGCCTCTAATGACGCCATACCGGCAAACGTTTCGGCATGCCCCATGCTATCATCATAGGAGAGTCCAAACTTTTATTCATCTGATGGACCAAAAGTTCAGAGGCATTTCATCACTCTTGTGGTGATTGACCTGAATGCTAGACTAATACTTAAAAGGGGTCAGACTTTTCTCAGATCTCAGGGAAATTGATTGTTTTATCTAGTTTTATAACAGTGAGACAATCAATTCCCCGGGATCTGAGAAAGATCTGGCCCTTTTTATCATAGTCTAGCATTCAGTCCAATACGTCATTTGAAGCTCAACCACTTGAAGTCATTCTGAAGCCACTCGACTTTGGAACAATTCGCTCATGTGACGCCATAGGTGATTGCCCTTGTTGGTCAATCACTCTGTCGTCGGTTCTGCGAGACCGATCGCTCGATGCATACCGCGAGGAATGCATCGCGCGATCACGTTTTGCTGACCTTTGCACTTTTACACTTTGCGACACGCGACGAGTCAAGGGCATGTAAGCCACGACTCGCGCGCGCCGCATCAGACCGCTCGGAGACTCCCATTTCGGGCCTACCCATCATCACTCTATCTCAAAACACGCAGATTGTGTATAAGTCATTCTCCCATTCAATATATATCTATATTTGACATCATTTCCACGAGTCATTTCACTGGTCGCCGACATCCCACGTCACACTCAAGAAGGAGAAATTTTTGAGAATTTTTCCTCAAATTGCCCCATTTCTAAAATTGCTCTAATATGCACAACCGTCACTTGATGAGGGCAGAAAAAATGCAACATACCTATTGCACTACTTGATCAGTACACTGGATTGATACTCAATCACTCCATGCAATCTTCGAATGATCGACTCTCTCATTTCGGCCCTGCGAGTTGTATTGGGAAAGTAGATTTGGACTATTTGTATAAGCAGGACGAAGACTTTCAGGGCCACGGCTGTGATTGCAATAAGGGAATGAAAAAGTCTGAGAAACGTTCATGAGTGTACGGCAGTTCTTATGGATGTACTACACTTTTCATAGTCCTATGAAATCATTTCTGATTACTTGCTAGATCTGAAGTTATTAGAACTCCTCAACTCCCGATTTAGGTTCGGTTCCCTTAGTCTCAATGCATCAAACGAGAAATACCTTGGCGGGTTGAACAAACTAATGTATCTTACAAAGCTAATTGTGTTTTCGATTTCACCATAAATTTCCACACTTGGAGTGAAACTTTGCCAAAACGAATTTCCCTGGACTCTTTTTGTTACGATTGAAGATTTTCAAAATTCACAAGAATAACAGTTTTTTTGCAATGCCGCAAGGAAGTTTACATACCGAAAAATGCTCATCAGGAGTTAGAATTCTATAATAAATTAACTGAAGTAATTTCTTAGCCAAGACTGTACCAGCAGGCAGCAGCTGCAGGCTAATTTACGATGAAAGTCGAGATGCGTTGCTTTTCACTAAAAGTTTATTGTTTTACTTTTCACCAGATACGACCAGTACAGAGCCGTCGTCGGGCTCCAGCGTGATGGCCACGGTACATCCGCTTTCATTTCCTTAATGCAATGTTGTAATCAGATAACTGGCCGTGTGATGCTAATTATTGGTCACCGAACACGGTCGTACAAACGGCCGTGCCACCGAACTACAGGGTGCAGATCTCCCTGGTGTAAGATTGCCTCAAGATACGAAGTGTTGAGTACCATTTTGAAGGGATTCAAAACGATGAATATTGAGATTCAGAGATGAAATTATCAAATGTGATGGAGAAGAATCATCTGATGAATACTTTAGAGAGAAAAAAGATAGAATGATCAGTTTGAAGATAGAATATGAGTGGGTGGCTCTGGACGAGACCGCGGTCCGAAACAATTGCAAATTTACAAAGAATCAAACTTATCGATAATTTGAAGACTACTCTCATTAGTTATCCTTTCCTAGAATATTTCGACGGTATGATTTTGAATGGAAATCCCATCTCAAGGATTCTAGAAACATCTTTCCAAAAAGGTTCATTCGTGGGAACAGTCTTGGGAGAAATAACTTGGTATTTCTATGCAAAAACAATGTTGTAGCACGGATTATTTGGCGAATTCTTGCATTTGTGACGTCTTGTCAACCTAGTCCGTTGACCTCATCAGGCACTATTGAAAGATCTTGTTAGTGCTAGTATTACATTCTTTAGATGAAATTTATGTAGATTAAGAAGTGTCTACTTGTCATCCGTTGACTAATATCTCATAACTTGGTACTTTTTATTCTGGAATCGACATACACCATTGTCTCTGATCCGTCTAGATGTGTGGCATATCCATTAACCCACTTTCCAATACGAAGTACCTTAGTTGGAAAGATTGAGTGGAAAAAGGCGGAGGGGGTGGATAATAACAAAATAAGGTGTGGATCATTTTTAAATGCTTCGAAGACACTTTTCACCATCTCCACTCATCTTAGAGAATTTTTATTGCACGTGAAATATCCAAAACCATCATCCCGCCTATCCATCGTCCACAACACATGTATACAGTCATCAACAAGCTCATACAAAAAAAAACTACATCAAAATAAAACAATGAAAACCTACTCACCCTGAAAATTTCAGAAACAGCATTGTCCTCGGCAGATGGCATAGCCCCGCTTCGTTTGCGTCTGACCAAACGTTGATCCATACTACTGGTATCTCGTTCATCGCTGCTAGGCGTCTGTTGGACTGCACAATCGAAACTCGCTGCCCTTGCTATCGGTTCACGAATCTCTAGTTCTAATTGTGTAACGTGTGCCTGAAGATAGCAGAAACTCAGCAGCTGTGTGGCAAACTGAGCGACGAACAATCCGTACACGAGCTTGGAGCTTCTCTTTGATGACGGTTTGCTATCGCCACCGCCACCACCACCACCCCCGATGTCACCATTCATTGCGTCGTCTAGGAATTGACTCAATCGCTCAAAAGTTCACGTAGAGGTCAGCTTGTCATTAGTTTAGAATTCTTGAATGATGATTTATGATGCCTGGACTGCTTTTGTAGCCACTGCATTTTATGATTGCGTATTCTTCCTCAATTCGGTAATCAAACCAACGTTGCTCCAGTCTGGAAATTGCAAAATAGACCCTGGATGAGATTTAATACTAACAAGTCAGAACGATGTTTATGCGAATGATGATGGAATTGATACATCTATATGTAATGGTCGAGATGACTAATACAGTGGAACTTCGATATAACGAAGTTGAACGGACCGACCTCAGCCTTCGTTATATCAAGGTTTCGTTATACCGAAGTTTCGTACCAAAATCTCATGTGCAAGCCTTTCTGTGTAAAAAATTCGAGCACGGAATGGGCCATCTTTGGATATTCGTTTCACATAGAGATCAATACAGGGGAAACACGCTTCTGTCATTGAACAATTCTTCAATATCCAAGATTAGTAGATCAAATAATCCAAACCGATGTTTGAGTGTTTCGTTGCCACTGAAAAGCTATTTTTGGCTCCGGAAAGGACCGTATGGGTAAGTACGGGCTCAATTCTTGTTATAATATTAAGAGACGACTTGTTGTCCTTCAATGTCCATTTTTCTTTTCACTCCTCAGCGAAGGTTTCGCAATCTTAGAAGAAAATCCGGCTTGATATCCTCAAAAAAGAGTCGATCGATGGTCTCGAATCTCGAATTCGATTTATCATCAGTGAAGCTCTCATTGGATTTCAATTCACCGAAGTATTTGAGGATTTTGTTGATTCATAAGTCACTGTGCACACCCTAGATAAGATTTTCAACTCTGTGATCGTCATAAATTTTTCTCAGAGATCACTTCACACTCGATCTCTTTTCGGAATTCTACTCTATCTTCCGGACAAAACTTCGTTATAACGAGGTTCAAATTCGAGATAACGAGGTAATTTAACACAGGCGGAGATAGGAAATTCAAGGGACCGGAGCTCTACTTCGTTATAGCGAGGATTTCGTTATATCGGAGTTCGTTATATCGAAGTTCCACTGTAGAGCAAAAGGAACGGAGTGTTGGTTTTCAATCGTCAGTTTTATCTAGATTTGAGAAAGTACAAGAAAATCAGGTAAAGAATGGACATCTCAAAAGTGTTCAAAATGTGTTGGTACATTCATGGTAATTTCGCAAGGTATTTAAAAATCACATCCATGGGAATTTTGTGGGCCGAAGCAATTGAGATTGATGACTTTCGAGCTCATCATGAATCAAAATCGCAAATTTTATAGTATCGATTATTACAACTCCATCTTCAACTTTTACTTTAAACTGACAAGTTCCTTGGCTCTGTAATTTTTCGACTTCTCCTCCAATCAGAACATCTCCCACTTTATACTCTCGAGCAACTTTCATCCCTCAGGCGTCCAGATCTCAGATACTTGAATTTATAATTGATTCTCATTTTGAGATAAAGACGATGAGCGAACATTTCCAGAGTAAACTTGCATAAACTTTCCTTGAGCAGAGAACAACTGAGCTTTTAGCGTAAGAACTTTGCTTCAATATGACAGACTGACACTCTAAAAATTAAAATTCCAAACACTTTCTACAAAATTTTTAATCCCAAGTTCCGAGAATTGCTTCGAATCCTGCATGTATCACGTTCCATAAAACTACTGTTACGTGAAAGAATCGACATGCGTAGGTATATGATTGTTAATCCTCGGACTAACAAATGGGCTTTGAGCGAGTGTTCGATGAGGATGTATGACAAGCTCAGAGTACGAGTTTCGCCCTACACCTGGGGCAGAAAATAAAATTGTAGTATACCGAATAGCCTGAACTTTTTTGGCCCTTTTTTACACAATCAATACTTCCACATACGATGCTACACAGTTGAGAGGCTGATATATTTTTTCCATTACTCGAACCTAAAGATGCCACCCTGATACGAGGTGTTAGGGTTCTCGACATGAAAAATCATAGTTACACTGTGCTTGCAGGCCTATTTCGAGCGTTAAGGACTTATTTCTCACCCTATGGATAAACGTGCACACCAAGGGCAATAATGTACCACTGTAATAGATGAGACATTTATTTTGCTGGAATATTCCAAATACAGCTGTGGATCTCTATAAAACTCATTTTCAATCCAATCAAAGCATTCACTATCACAGTGTAGTTTCCACGGGTCAGCAAACCCTGTCAATCATTGGAACTAGAGTTAGAATATAATCTACGACGTGCGGATTCCTTGGGAAAAAAATTATCAGACAAATCAATCGGGTAATACGAATAGAAATCTTCCGTACATGGGATATCCGTAACTAATCTTGTCTCGTGGATTCTTTGAAATGCTTCTGACTAAATCTCACTCCAAAGGAAAGTGACTGTCAGAACTCGCGCCGCGACCGCTGATCGATCGCATTTGGATTCCAACGCTCCAACCACTGAGCTGAAGCCGCACTGATCGTCACATGCCCTGATCGGCTTCACTACTGGTAGCCAATTATTGACGAGGCTGCTAGGCAAGATTTTGCCAGAGCGTATCAAAAGGACACGTTCCACTCTGTTTGCATCTTTCTCCCCAATGATCTTGATCTAAATCATGATGATTAAAATTTATGCTTCAAAACTTCATACCCATCTCAAACTACTCAATCAAATTTTTAAACAGCTGCCATCGTTTGAGATCTGCGGTTCTCGTTGGCATATCACAGAAACTTAGGTATTCATCTCTCAAACAAGTGACTTTTGGTCACGCGAACCAAATTATGATTTTTCAAAAGCCGTCTCGATGCCTCCGGATGATTTAAACAGAAAAATCGCCTCCAAAGACCATACGATTGTTGCAAATGTAATTAATCCATGAGCACCTGATGGTCCTTGCAGGATCGTTCGGCAATAAGTTGAATCTCATATCCATATCGCTATTCTATACCCCTCACGGTCTCATCATCTTGTTCCGGGCCTTACTCAACTATTTTGTATGGAAATTGAGAACGACTAACGGTCTCCAACTTTCCAGGCTACTCTCAAAACACCATTCGGACAAATTCTCAAATTGTCAAAAATGACTCGTTACTGTATCAATTGTATTATACGTTATTTGCGTTTTTGATCGGATTTGAGTCCACAGGGTTTTTCAGTGGTGTGAAGCAGCACTCCTCTGACCAAGAATTTCCTTAGAATATTCATGAATAACCAATTTTGAATGTTTTATGAGATTTTACGGGCATTGGGCCTAATCAGAGTCTCCAAAGAGATGATTGAAGTCGAAAATAGTACATTAAGTAACAAGGGAGCAAAGTACTTTTACGCACGAATTCCCGAAATGAGTGCGCAAAGTTTCACTTTGCGCACGAGAATTTCGGAAACGAGAGCGAAAAAGTTGCGCCCGTGTTGCTTACTATACTTTTTGATATTGGTGCGGAAAGTTGTTTCCCGTGTCATGTACCGTGGGAAGCGAGAGGAGGGTAGGGCGCCTGAAAAAAAGTTCTGAAAATATATCATAAAAAAATTTTCCATTTAATATATGTTACCGTTTCGTTTGAAGATATAATTCTCCATTCTCAAAATCACTAATATTGGCCGTTATGTGCAAGCTCCTTGACTCAAGAAAAGTTCTCTTACGTATCAAATGAAGATATCATGAAGGATATTGTGGATTTTTTGTCCTTGATGATAAATATTAAAGTTGAGTTGGTGTCTTGTCGATCTTGAAGAACGGTGAGAAATTGAATCAATTCCCAAAATTACGCGATGGAAATTTCATTACGACGTTTCGTCCACAAAGTTTCGTGGACCTCATCAGGCTTGGGTTTCACACAAAGATAGATTGTGGACGAAACGTCGTAATAAAATTTCCATCACGAAATTTCGGGAATTGATTTATTTCCTCACCGTCGTCCAAGATCGACAAGACACCAACTTTAATATCCAATGAAGAATTCCGATCATGAAAAAATTGACTTCATGGAAAAATCCATCGTCGAATTCCATGACAAAAGATTGACGACGTTAATTCAAGTTGTTCGAAAACTTGTGCTGCAGAAATTTAGAGTTGAACACTAGAATAAAATAAATGCATGTAAAACTATGTTAAATTTTGTGAACATGGACTACTTCCATGCATGTTAGTAAAGAAGAATCCAAAATTATCATCTAGCTATCAAAACTGAGATTCAATCATCATATGACCACGCTGTGGTTTAGATGAGATTGGAATGTAAAGTGTAGAACTAATTTTCATCAGTTTATGATCATGCAAATGGGGTGAACTAATATTTTAGTATTCAACAATTTCCAAATCGAAAACATTTACTATCTTCATGGGGATGGTTATCATCACCTACATCGTTGAATATATTGCACCAAACCAACCAAAATGAAAAATCCGTGAGAATTCAGGATTCAAATCGTCTCCTGTGACGATCCATGAATTGATCGAATCACGTAAACATGAAAATAAGGATGAGGAATTTGAGATATAATTTTACTGGCACGCTTTTAACTTTGCGCACGAATGAGGGAACTTTGCGCACTGAAAATCGTGCGTAAAAAAAAATTCGCTCAACTTTGCGCACCGCACACTCACCTGCAAAGTACTTTTTCGATACACTATGCGTAAAAGTGCACTTTGCGCACAGTTTGTCGACTTTTACTCACAGTTTATCGAAAAGTATAGTTAGATACACGGGCGTAAAACCTATTATTCGCATCCTCGTGATGATTCCGACCCTGCTCGCCTGCGGCTCAGGCCGGAAACCCATCGCTCGGACGCGAATAAAATGTTTTACGCCCTTGTATCGAAATGTACTATTACGGCACAACTTTACGCACACAATATCAAAAACAAAATATGTGCCTTTTTATTAGATGTTCTTGGTTTCTATGGGTTGAGAGTCTGACCAATCTTTTTCAGAACTCTTTCGGAATTTTCATCCGATTTCCATTCAACCAAAACCAGATTGTTCATAAAATTTTTGATGGGACTAGCTCGACCTCTCATGAAACCTCTCCTATGTTCCATTTCGATGCATAGTAATTTTTTGTGTACAATCGTACCCAAATGAACACTCGTCAATCAATCTACGAGAAAAACCACGAGTATCTTGGTCTTTCAGTTTCATGTGGGGACATGTTTGGAAGCATATATACGCTATTCGTTAGATAGCGTATATATCAATCCCCCCCCCCTCATTCACTTTTTTTCAAAAGTAAAACTAGGCGAGTATGAGGTTTGGAAAAAAACCATTCATTCCTAGTATATCGAAACGTCAATTTCTTATATGACATGGTTTAAACTCTTGAAAGGAATGAAATCTAAAAAAAACCATGTCGAGTATTTTTTGAGCCGATTTGTCACGATCAACATATCATCACTGATAGAGACTAGAGCCACTTTTCTCCAATCGAATCTTTCTTTCAATTCATCCTAATGCTGGTGGTTTGACAATTTCTTACTAGCTAATTGTCGCTGGAATGACCCGAAGTTTAGGTGAGTAGAAGAGGTACAGGGGAATATCGAAATAGAGAAAATATAACTGAGTATGATATGAGATTTTAGTGAATCATCATGAACACCAAATTAAACTCAGTTATATTTTCTCTATTTCGATATTCCCCTGTACCTCTTCTACTCACCTAAACTTCGGGTCATTTCAGCGACAATTAGCTAGTAAGAAATTGTCAAACCACCACCATTAGGATGAATTGAAAGAAAGATTTGATTGGAGGAAAGTGGCTCTAGTCTCTATCAGTGATGATATGTTGATCGTGACAAATCGGCTCAAAAAATACTCGACATGGTTTTTTTTAGATTTCATTCCTTTCAAGAGTTTAAACCATGTCATATAAGAAATTGACGTTTCGATATACTAGGAATGAATGGTTTTTTTCCAAACCTCATACTCGCCTAGTTTTACTTTTGAAAAAAAGTGAATGAGGGGGGGGGGGATCTCACTCCTTGGTTATAAAAATCCAAGGGTAACCACAAATTTTCCAAGCACTTGTCCCCACCGCACTTGAGAATTTCTTACACACGGCTCCGTCATTCTTTCCATAAAAATACACTACTATCAGTGTATATTTTGTTCAGTTCAATCTGGAGAGCCATGCAGCTACAGGTAAGAGCAATATTGCGGAGCCGCGACGAACACACAAAACACAACAAAGCAGACGAATCTCTTCTCCCTGTCCCTCTTGCATGGCGCTTTGATCTTTACGTCACCTCTAGTCGTGGCTAGTTTCGAGTATCCACATCTGATGCAATAATTATAGAATCGAGAAATTCAGATAGTTCGAAAATTCATTTATCGGCGATAACAAACCAGCTGGTCGGTGCCCGCGTTGCCCGGTATACGCAGCAGACACCCTCGCGTCAACCGGACAGGAAGATCTTGCGCACGCGCTTCTATCTCTCTCTCTCTCTGCATCTCTCTCTCTCTCTTCCTCTTCCTCGACCATCTTACATACCCAACACATGTGTAGCAGAGACGTTTCGATATTTCTCGAGTCGAAGTGCGGGACTGGAGAAGTCGAACTGAGATGTAAAACGAAGGCATGAATTTTGCGGTGCTGAATAAAACGCGTCCAGTGCTCGGATCGAGAAAATAATTGTACAGAACTCTGAATCGCTTTAGAATGGCTTTGCTAAAGCATCGCAGAGCTCTATGAGCAACGCGAAGAGGTTAATAATCCAAGTAGAAAAAAAGTGTGAGGTTAAAAAACCCCAATTCAAAGTATAGATAGGCACAGCGCCTCGCTCGATTTTTTTCGTCTGCTCATACTCGTCAGCGAGGCGCTACCGCGCCTCTTGATACAGTTCGATCGAGTGGTTAACCGCAAATGCGACGCTAAACTCCTCCAACTTTTCAGTGGTGAACCAATCCGTCCGAGATCGCGAGGAGCGGTGGCAAAGGCAAGAATCGGCTGATTTGGTCGGAATGAGGGTAAGTAGAGAAAAGTTCGTGCAAGCCGGATGCGGTGATGCGCATCCCGTTTAGATTGCCGTAGTTATCGAGAACGACGCTAACCACGCGTTGTCTTCTATTTTCAAGACTTATTGCTCGTTTCTCGTAATACTGGTCCAATTGGTCTATTCGGAGCTAATTTACGAGTGAAAAGATAGAGCAACCGCTGTAAAACGAGATAGGTTATGCTGAACTTCAGGAACAACTATAGATCAGTAATCAAATCATAGAGGTATTCCATGGTGTATTCCCATAGGTACGTATTGCATATGTAAGGGGTTTTCCTCGATATTAGATTTAGCTCATCACTAATCTAATCACGTCGTCAACATCTCGGATACTCGAAAAGTATTCTTAGAAATCGTTTCGCATTTGAGGGGAAATCGCGAATTCGAGTTGCCCGATGAACTCCATACTCGCGGTCGAGAAAATTCAAGAATGCACTTTCCAACTCGTTTACGGAGACAAGATTTCATTTTGCTCCATCCTCTATGATAAATCTCAGTGAGTGGTGGATAATGAAGCGATCCCTAGCATGACCAGAGCCGTATGAACTATTTAATGTGGGAATTTAACAAAATTGAAGACTTTTTCAATTTTTTCATCAGGCAAGTTCACACTATCAATCAATTGTCTTGCGTTGAAGATATTTCAATGAGTTTATGCAAAAGCGTGAGGGCTGGAGCAACTGAAAAATTGTCTTTATTTCGTCAAAATAATCATATTGATGTGAGAATAATGTTTGTTAAAATCAAATGTCTCAAGCCTTCACAGTATATGTAGGTAATGAATCAAAACTTATGCAGGTACCCGAATCTACAACAGTCCTTGCTATATTCCGATTCTCGAAAACAATAGTAACAGATTCATGAAGAACACACGAGGTGAGCAATCCTATCTTCTTAATCTGATTGAAATCTCACGGGTAACGTAGAATACGTAACGTAACAACGAAATTCGATGCAACTCTATCAACCCAGTTTTCAGTTTTAAGATTTAGGTGATTCAAAAGTTCTGGAAGATTCATGGCCGAAATAAAGCAGCGTGAACCAAATCACTATTGGATCAACAGATTGGTGTCATGAAGATTTGATAAAAACATGGAAAATCGGAACTCCCCAGGATAATGTTCTCAATCTGAAAAAATCCATAGACACGTTTCGCTAGCGTCCAGGCCAGGATTGGACTCAAAGCTCCGTCATGGAAGGAGGCAACTAAATGCCCCGCAATTCTTCCCAAGTGGTTATTATTCTTGAAAATTTCAGTGTATCAAATCTCAAACAGAATCGAGACGTCCTAATTGAGAGTTCAACAGTTTGAGAATTCTTATTAGACCTACTTTCAAGAATATCCCTGTCAGACTTCACAAAATCTTGTAATTTGAAGCAAAAGACAACTGACTGGAACCTTTCTCGAAAAATCTCTAATTCCTCACCCATCATTCTGACCACTTAAAATAATTTTAACACATTTTGGATTCATCACAGAATGCTGTATCTTCAATGAGTTTCTACTGATTCAAAAAATTTCCTAAGCAACCATTAAAATGGAATCATTCCGTGTTCTCATTCAATCAAGACTTGAATGAAATAATCTCACTAGAATCGCTCGCTTACCTTGATATTTGATTCATCTTATCAAATTCATTACATAGCACACTCAGACTTTCTTTCTCGTAGACCAATTAATTTTGTCATCCCAACCGAACAGTTCTCGCTCGACTCGTCCCGCTCAAAAGAGATTCCCTAATAATAATCACCAATTCTATCATCATTACACGAAATCATCTCCAGCATATTATCCCCACACTTTCCTACACAACCATACTATCTCAGCGGAATAGCAACAAAAAGAGATCAAGTTATATGTTTGAAAAAGGTAGAATGACCCACTCTTGGATCTTCACATCTGAGCTCCCATTTCTTTCTCAAGTACCTCGAGGCGAATCTCGTGCTCGTACAAGCGGTAGTGCTTGATATCCCATACAAGTATGTATGTATGTATGCATGTGTGTGTGAGCCAGAGGTTTGATTTTTTTTTTTTTTTTTTTTTTGTTCAGAATGGACCTCGGACACCTCTGAGAGGGTCCATTTCTTCGGTAATCAGTGCACTCTCTGAGGTCGTATTTGCACTTCTGCAACGTGCTGATACCACACGTGGACTCTTGAAATGGGTGGTATACACGGTTCAAAGCTAGCATATATTGAATGAGAGACGACTCTCAGTGAATCGTATCAAATCGACGTATAGTGTACCAAACGTACCAAAGAGGGTACATTGCACCGTTATAACACTGAATTTTTCATAAACTACGACGAGTGCGCATCAACTTGAGATCGAAGTCCATGGACTTGTTCAAAAGAAATGTGTTTTTCATCATCGAATCGTATGTTTTATATCTACCACATTTGATGCATCGTGTACAGAAAGTGAGACGGTAAAGTAGATTGATATGTTTTCGATCGAAATTGACATCGGCTATATGTATATCTGAAATATGATTTTCCGAGTGCCGAGCCTGCAGTATAGATTGTATGAGTGGTTGAATTTTTCTTGTTTGCTTCGAGTAGTTTTTTTTTTTTTACTTCTGAACAAGTTTGAAATGGGATTGCTCTCGAGGCAAGGCTAACTATAAGATAATTGGGCTAGTTCAGAAGCTAAAGTTGAAACGGACGGATAGCACATGTTCGTCATCGTCGAGTGCCACTGAAACTCAAGAGAAGTCGGGATATATATACATATAACCCCTCGAGGCAAGATGGTGTATTTATTCCTCGTTCTCAGTCCGGTGAACTCGAATGAACCGTATAGATTTCGATATTTTCAATTAGAGAATATTCGATCGTTAACATGAGTCAGGGTGGAAGGAAACGTTTGCTAGAGTCTTGAGAAAAAATTATAATGACTGCAAAGTTGAGAAGAAAAATTAAAGTGGGTGGACTTTCTTTTGATTTTACGAACCGATTTGTGATAGCTTCTTGATTTAATTATATTGAGAGATGTTGTGATGCCTGAAGCCGTCGGGTTATTGGATTCGAGTGAAATAATGAAGTATTAGACTACATGCAGTCTTCAGAAACTCAAGTGAGAAAAATTGGAGGATGAGTCATATCAAGAATGTGGACATACAAATAGGATCTTGAGGCGTTGTGGAAAAATTACTGCGATTGTAATTCTTACGCATGATTGTGAAGGTTTGGAGAATTTGGAGAATCCTCTTGAAGATTGCGTATAGATCTGATCAATACTAGACTAGTAGCACACAGATTTTTTTTTAAAATTTTTTATCTGTTAGTACACAGAATTGATCGGAGGAACAAGACCAGGAAACTGTCGCGGGAAATTCTTCATAAAACCTTCCTCACACGATTATCAAATCCCAAGCTCAGCTATTCTTTTAATTTTCATGATCTCATCTCTATTTATCATGATCATCAGACTACAAATTCAGGGAATGCAGCACTGATTCAAGCATAGAATTATTCTAATAGAATAAAATGACGATGGAGGAGAAGAAAATTTGGAATTTTTTGTTGTTCCCAATCAATGCATATTTGACTGCTGAAAATTCTCGCATCGATGCATCTTTGGGTCAAATATTTACCGTATTGCCCATACCGGCGACGATTTTTTGATTTGCAAAATCTGTCGTCACTTCTCTCGTTTCATCTCCCATTCATTTTTAAATTATTCACACATCTAGACAATAGACACAAAAAACATCAATCATTCTTATGTCATCCCAAGCGTCAGATTTTGAGCCGAGTTTTGTCATCGAAACGGCATGAATCCTTGCATCTCAAAACTTGCATTCAACACAAAAAAATCGTTGATATTATTCGTGATTGAAGAACATGCCGGGTGCAGACATCTTTCAATTTCCTAAAACTTCATTGATCCACACGAATTATCGTGGGTATTAAAGATAACGATGATTCTAAAAGACTAACGAAATCGGATTCTTCATTCAGATTTTCGTCATCTCAAAAAAACATCAAGAAATGCGATAACGTAGCAACGTCGTCAGATTTACAATTACGATAGGCTTTAGGCATTCCTCCGAGGTTCGAAGATTTACATAGTGCCAATAAGAAATCAAGCCCAGATGGCTCATCGAATAACTTCACTCTCGTGAAAACTATAGACATTCATTTTTTTTTTTTATACTCAGTGTTGCGACGGGCTCAAAACATTCAAATGATCCATATGTTAATGGTTACTTCAGAAATAGATGGAATTCGATAAGGAATATCATTCAACTCACAAGATCTCTGATTCTCCTCTCGAAAAATACTCCGAGTACAGGACGTAAAATAACGTTCCATGGAAAGCCAAAAATTTGATGCCTCCAATCAAATTTTTGAGAGAGCTGTTGTGATACAGCTTGAAATCATTATCGGCTCAGTTTGGCGATGATATAGAATGTAGCTCGTGTTACCGATGAATTAATCCTAATGATTCTAACTCATGAAATGTTAACGATCACACCCATTTTTTTCGAGTCAAAAACAAAGCAAGTAAAATAACGACTCACCTCACATCATTTTGTCTATGCTCTATCCTTAAACTTCGTCGATCATCCAACCATCAACACTCCAAACTACGGATATTCTAATCAAAACAGCAAAATCTTGTGCAAACTGGGCACAAAATCGGTTGTGCACCAACACTTGATCAACATGTTGCCATCAGATATCACTGTACACATCCATTAAATAAAAACACTTGCACAAAGTTCTCATATCAGTTAATCTGATAACTATAGATCTCAAACATTCAGAATTGTATGAAAATCTGAGTAAAAAAAAATCTCAGATGAGTTCGGTACCACGTGGGCACTAAAAAAGGCCAATTGGCACGAATCTATATCCCGTTCACGATTATAAAGCTCAAGAGGGGTTGCGCTCGGCTCGCGCCTTGAGCTTGCACTGAATTCAGTTTCTAACACGAGGGTGACTGTACGCCGGCTGCTGAGACCGAAACGTGCCGTATCTCTATATGATATAAGGGTATGAAAGAGGGGTAAAACGTGCCAAACGAGCTATGCGCTTGCGCAAATGTAGACACACACGGGTTCTTCCTTACTCTGTATGCAAGTGCACACCCTTCAACTCCGAGAGACTCGATCAACTACTTTCATTCCTGTTGCGGCACCTATCTTGACAAGACTGCATTTTTTGGGCTCTCAAATGTAGTCAAACCTATATTATGCTCTGGAGTGCGGTACGGCACGATTTGCTTACCCGAATATATCGAATTTGCTTCGACATTGATCGAGCGCTATGCTGAGGGTACCATTGGTATTTTCGAGGACTTTTTTGGCTTTGAAATTTCTTACTTGACAGTCTTTCCAAGTTTTCCACTTTTAGATATACCCCAATGAGATTGCCATTCCATTTCTTAAAATTCAATTTGCGGATCATTCTTTGAAATTTCATTCCTTCATACGCTTGCTACATGTGACGAGAATGATTCGCAAATCGAATTTCAGAGAAACCAAATAGCAATTTCAGTACACGTGTAATCTTGTATTCATGCATAATTTCATGAGAGTAATGATAAGAAATTTTTCGAATCACTCATATACGGCATGAAAAAAGTAGACGCTTATAAAAATGAATCAAATGCATTTGACCGATCAGCGAGGAACAAGTTGATTTTCCGTCCGAATTTCAACAGATGAGGTAAAATAAAAAAATCAAATTTGAACAAATTCACAGTAACGAACCCCACAGATTCAAAGCATTTTTTATCAGAAAGAAAAAGAAATAATCTGGCTAATACAATGGACTCGTTACCATGAGTTGTAATGAGGTTGGACTGACCCGAGTACGTGCCTATCATCTCGTTGTTGCGCTGCAGTTACAGTGCACACCGAGATTACCGATAAGCTTGCTCCTGATTGCCAATTAACGGCGACATTCTCGTGGATTCGCGTTTGCTCTTATCAGCCAATAGCCTGCTTTCGTTATCGTAGTCTCAGAGCTAGTTACACATGGATTTGAGCTGGATTATGTGAATGTATATGAAAAGAGAAATATCATGACTAATTAGAAATTTTACTGCAGAATTTCCGTAATACATCCCTGAGTCCGTATGCAGCATGGTAACCTCAGTTTATTTATTGTTTCCCCTCCATCTAATGACAAATTACGTATATTCGCAACGGAGAGGTTGCCCATCGTCTATGCACATAAGTGCATAGTTACTCAAACCAACAACGACCTAGTAACGCAAATACAACATTATTTTGTTGAGTGGAGGGGGAATGTATCTCTGCCCTAAACATATACTCAATTTTGCAAGGTGATGCATACAAAGCCTAAGCTAACACGATACAGTTTGCTTTTGCATTTGACTAATGCATGCAATGTTATGTAAATGTGTCTTGGATGATTTCCTCAGGTGAATCGCTCGCACAAGTGGACCAGATTCATTTGTCGGTGTGTAGCGACAAACTCAATTTGTTGAGGAATAACCTATGCTTTCTGATGAATTTCAAACGTTTCGACGATATTGGTTTGACGTCGGTCTTCGGTTTGAGGTTGATGAGTTATATATTCACCGACGATAT
Organism: Eretmocerus hayati; assembly: GCA_029851415.1. Taxonomy (NCBI): domain Eukaryota; kingdom Metazoa; phylum Arthropoda; class Insecta; order Hymenoptera; family Aphelinidae; genus Eretmocerus; species Eretmocerus hayati. Next base: position 12,272,499 of record CM056741.1, read on the forward strand.
TTAGTCATTCAATTATATCTACGATATATATGTAGGGTGTCCGTAAAGTGAGTAGCCCTCCTTGTTTTTCCAGAAAAGTGTCGGAATCAAGAAAAACTTCGGAACACGTTTCCTCGTATTTCCAGGAGAAGCGTCCGATGGAGACCATGGTTTTGACCTTCGAGGTCATTTGAAGGTCAACTTCATTTTTTTTATTGAAAACGGCCACCATTGACCTTGGAATCTGAAAAAAACGTATCAAGTTATGGAACTTTTGTCTGAAATATTTTCCGATCCAAATTGACGTTGGTGAGGTAAAGTTGTTCATGATCCCAGCAATGATGAGCTAGTGACCTAAGTCTTAACGTCGGAGGTCATTCTCAAGGTCACCTTGAGGTCAACTCGATTTTGGAAATAAAAACACTTACTTGTGACGTCGTACTCTGTAAATGCGTGGAAAAACGTAGAAATCTTGTCTAGAACACTTTTTGATCCGACTTGACCCCTGCGAAGTGAATGGAGGTCACTCGAACCTCACCAAGGTCCAATCGAATCAAAAGTGTTCAAAATGAAAAAATGATCATTTTTCACGCTCTTTGGGGATCCAATGTCAATGGTAGGTGTTTCTTTTTGAAGAAAATCAAGTTGACCTCCAGGTTACTTTAAGAATGCCCTCGAGGTCAAGACTAACAAGGGGGGGGGGGACCACGGTGTCCGGGTCGCCAATCATGCCCAAATATTTTTCCCAGTTTGGTACCGTCTAGAATATGAAGAATCTCGAGTAACTCCGTCAAATCTGTGGCGGACGGACTAAAGGGCGTAAGTCCATTTGAATGAAAAATGCGTTTGAATGCTATCATCATAATACAGGAGAGTGGGTTACGCCCTTTTACGAATGAAATTTTTTGCCAGCAATGCAACATTTTGGTCCGGAAGGAGTCTTGAGTGATGGAGATGAACCGGTGGAACATCGTAGATGCCTTAACTCAAATTTTATGAAAATTGGACTTACGCCCTTTAGTCTGACCACCACAGAAATGGGCCTCCTGTCCAGAGCTACAAGCGAAAACGTTAGCATTACCAGTATATCTATATATAACACTTTTTAACATAGGTCTATATGAGCAACGCTAATCTCAGTGGCTGTATCTTTGGGCAGGAGGCCCATTTGACGGAGTTACTCTGGATTCTTCATATTCTCGATGATAAAAAACTGTAAAAAAATCTTGGGCGAGATTGGCGACCCGGACCCGGTGGTCCCCCCTTGTAAGATCACATTAGCTCATTCTCGCTGTGATGATGAACAATTTTCATCCCAAATATTTCCCGATAAAGTGCTTACTCTTGAAGCTACGGTGGTTACCGTTCTCCCATATTAGCCTCCATTCTCCAAGGTCAAACCGGATCAAGAAATATCTCAGACGAAAGTTTCATACACTGAGAAACTCCCGACATGAAAAATTGCTGCGATCGGCTCCATCCGGGGGACAGGATTGAATTTCATCATAAAGTGTAGTATCCGCAGTAAAATTTAAAGATGCAACATCAAATTTTAGTGATCCCGCAACAAAATTTCTCTCCCGTCACACGGGCACCAAAAATTGGCGCGTGGGAAGCAAAAATTAGTGCTCAAGAACTAAAATTTAGTGTGGGCCGCTATACAACCACTCAAACGTAGCAAACAGAGGGCACCATTTGTCATTGACGCCACCAGATGGATCCGAAGCGCTCTCGGCTCGTTCTGAGACTCAATAACAGCTCTTTCGAATCAAATTTCGAGTTCAATGAACATGTTAGAATTTCCCTCTCACGTTAGAATGATAAATTGAGCGATAACGCATGTTAGTACATCAAAGGAAAACACATCCATATTCAGGAAAATTCGTAAACGACGTGTTCAGTCTTTCTCGCGAGCGGTCAAATCTAACCTCGTTTGTATATATAGAAGTTCCAAAATTTGGACGTAAACGAATACCATAGAGAGTGTGGTAGGAGTTAAGTAACATATATCTATTTATATAGCGGCATAAGTATCAATCATAATATAAGTATATCATCATATAATGTATCACCATATATCAAACATTGTACGAAATCTAATTTGAAGTTTAAACATATCTATACTTCATAAGTCAGTGTAAATACTACCTGGGGAAAAAACTTACTTCTTTCCCAGTAAATTATATTTTAATCCATTATCGTATCCGACAAGAAAAATTAGTGTCATGACATCAAAACTTGCAGCCCGGGTTTCAAAAATATCTAGTGTCCCCCAATTGCAGCGTCTTTCTCTAAAAATTAATTCCACATCTGTAAAATTTAATGACTTACACTAAAGTCACTCAGTGTAATTTATAGCTTTTTTCAGAACTCGATGTGAGAAGTAGGTCTTTTCGTTTGAAAAAATCGAGTTAACCTCCAAATGACTTCGCAAATGACCTATGAGGTGAAAATCAAGGTCACCATCGTATGTCTCCTTTAGAATAAGGGAACGATTTTCCGGGGTTTTCTGCCGTTTCCAAGCATTTTTGAAAAAACTAGAGGGAGAATGACTCACTTTCCCTACACGCTGTATGTCAAGATAGATACTCAATGAGGATTTTGCACCATATGTTATACAACTTTCTCATCAAGTACTCGTCGTCGATCAATTGATATCCCTAAAAGCAGAAAACATGACAATTACAGCATTTGACACCGTGTGATGGCAACACTGCGCGTCAAACTTCATTTTCACATCAGAAATCAAGGGCCATTCCAGTTACGATCTTCCAATTGGGAGTAAACTTCTGTGTTAATTTAAATGGGACTGCAGCGCCAATATGGCGGCGCTAGGGATGTCTTCCATAAGAATAACACGGACGAAAGACAAGAGCGCTTATCGCATGTTTAGTCCCAATGAAGTAAGGTCAAAAAATCATATTCCGCTCCGGCTTGAAGTATATGACTCTAGAGCTAAAATGAGATGACCCATGTTTTTTGTTTAACCCAGATCAGCTTTGCATCCGAGCTATGCAAACTTCCAGTTCGGAGTCGAAGATTGAGATTGGCACCCTGAAATTGGTAAAAGCTCGACAACTTCGCTCTTAATGGGTCTTTTGAGACGGGGCTTGGTGGGGAAGATCAAACATGACGTATCTCATCAGAATAGAACCCTATGGTGCTCAACATTTCGCATAGAGTCCCAACAAGTGACAATTTGATAAAAACTGAAAAAATGCAATTACTCAGAAAGATAAATTCGTAAAAATTTTTGAGAGTTCTTTGAACGATGCCAAATATGAAGCTTCTACTCTGGTAGACGCTAAAAATTTGTGGGAGGCGCTAAAAAAAATTTCCTAAAAAAAAATTCAAAAAACCAGATTATTGTTGAAATTTGGTAACAACTATTGTGGGAAAGGTCTATTTCCTTTTCCAAAAGTATGTAAGTGTTCCAAGATGATTAATTCCGGGATCCATCGCTCAATTGAGCATTAATCACTCAAAAACGGAATTCAGCGATAGATCCCGAAATTAATCATCTTGGAACACTTCCATGGGATCCTTTTGGGAAAGAGAATATACCTTTCCCACAATAGTTGTTACCGAATTTCAACAATAATCTGGTTTTTAGAATTTTTTTTCAGGAAATTTTTCGTAGCGCCATCCACGAATTTTCAGCATATACCGGAGCAAAAGCATCGTGTTTTTCATCGTTCAAAGTACTCTCAAAAGAAATTCCAAAGAGATACGAATTTATGTTTCTGAGTGATTGCATTTTCTCATTTTCCATCGAATTGGCGCTTTTTGGGAGTCTATGCGCAATGTTGAGCACCATAGGATTCTAATCTGATAAGATACGTCGTGTTCGTTTCTTCCCACCAAGACCGTCTCAAAAGACCCATTAGGTGCGAAGTTGTGGAGCTTTTACCAATTTCAGAATGCCAATTTCAATTTTGGACTCCATACTGGAAATTTGCATAGGTTAGATGCAAAATCGATCTGGGCTAAATAAAAAAACGCGTGTCAGCTCATTCTAGCTCTAAAATCGTATACTTCAAGCCGGAGGGAATTTAATTTTTTGACCTTACTTCATTGGACGGTCTTCACTGGAATGGCCCCAAACATATGTTGATGTTATGGCCAAAGGGCTTGTATGATAATAAGAATGACTCGAATCATTCAAGATTACTCAAATTAAGATACATTTCCTTTCATGTGCAAAACTGATAAGGATCGGTGTCACACCTCAACATCTGACACGCAAGTTGAAATTATCAGATCTCAGGACCAGCTCTCTCCGCACGAATCAGTGAAAATTGATTCCAATCAAAGGATGTCGCTGAATTCAAGTGAAATTTTACTCATATGTAGGGTAATTTCACTGCGAAATAGTGAAAATGCACCGACTGGGATCAATGATTGATTCGTGCGGAGAGAAAGGAGTTCCAACCACATCAACTCAAAATTACATTTACTTCTTGAGCGCAGTTTTTCTAGAGAAATCAGAACCACCGGTGATATATGAATATTAATAGATATGTTTTTTGCCTGTATTCACATGTCACATTCGATTAAAGGCCCGCATACATGATCCGGATTTTACTCTACTCTGCGAGGCTTTGATGCAATTATACACGTTTTTGTTTTTTAAATCTCGAATATCAGTATTCAAAAGCTGAATAATCACGTTTGTAGTTGTTCCATGTAACTCATCTAGAAGTTTCAAACCCACTTGTGAAGTCAACTTCCGTATACCATGAGATCAAAGTTCATCAATAATCTCTCGTTCATCTATTCGGGTCTGGTTTACTCGATTACAAGTTGAATCTGCCAAACTCGGACAGCTCGCAATAGAAGTTCTGATTCGGTCTCGCGCGCGCTTCTCGAATAACGCAATAAGCAGCCGTTGTCGGTTGGTATACATCTCGCGTACCTGCGAAGCTTCGAAGTTCAATCAAATCGCCCCTCGGATTTCAGCATGTAAGGTATCTCCTTCGCAATATGACTCGTTCAATTAAACCACTCTAATCCTCTTTGATGCTAATGAAAAAATTGTTTCTGGAATGAATGTACGAGTTTGTAAAAGTCGCCACAAATCGATGGAAATTTTCAATCGCGGTCGCCATCCAACTCTAAGATTCATTTGTTTGGCATTCTATGAGCAATAATTGTATGGTTAGATTTCGGGATTCGCTCGAGCCATTAGTGTCAACTACAAAAGTCGATCATTTATTAGTGCATGGTCGCCAAAATAAATTTGACGATGTACGATCTTTCTTAACACGTTTGTTGCGCAGGCTGAAATCGGTGATGATTCCCTAATAGATGCAACGGAGCCTACCGTCGGTCCCCGCTCAATGTTATTTTCCATAAGGCCAAAATGTTCAGCAGTGGGGAAAGGACACGCGGGGTCCACCGGTGGGCCCCGCCTGATTGACAATTGGAGAAATTTCTTAGGTAATATGTACGTGGATCAGTGGCGGATCCAGAGACCGATCTTGTGGGGGGGGGGGGCGATCGGGTCTTGGGAGGGGCGATTTGCGAAATTTTCGGGACGCGCGCAGACAGCATAGTTCAAATTACAGTAATGGCAATATCTTGTATGATTTGATATCTCATGCACAGAAATGTCCCACTTTGGTAAGTTGCGGATATTTGACTGTTATATTTATATCATCTCACCATCGTAAATTTTCATGCACCAACGAAACAACAATTCTATTTCATAACTTTGCTCCAAAATGAGACTGACATCATCCTACCGAATTTTGGATGTTTGGATAGTAGTTTGCAATACATAGACGCAAAAACTAGACTCCGCATATGCCGAAGGATTTTACCCGGCCTAAATCCAAGGCAAGGTTTGGAATCGTCGATGTATAGAATATCAGAAAAACACTCTCGAGGCGCGTTTTTTACAAAAATTCCAGCCACTCCTGAGAAAATGCTTATCCCATACGGAAATGAGTTACTTTCAGAACTCCACTGGATCACAGAATAGCTAGAAATACTTCAGTTCTGTGTAAAGCAAAACGAGCTCAAACGGATCGTTATTCAGATTCTATCGAGCTTGGACATTTTGCGCGAGAAACCCAGTAGCAGCTCGACACTATTTTACGTATCGAATCCATGCCAGTCACCTTGATTCTTTCTGCTCCTTTAGGCAAGACCCTATACCGTGAAGAATGAAATATCCATAAAGCTATTCTTATACAGTATATGCATGTACGTGCTTCAAGGTGCCGATAGAATCGACTTGCAAGCACTGCATTAAAGTGCTGTCCCGTTAACGCGCTTTACGATGCCATTTACTTGGGAGAAAGCGAAAATTATTCGAATCGAACCAACTCTCAGCGATTTTATAGGCTCTGGGAAATATTGTAGTTCCACTTTCTCAGCGCGGATTTTAGCAGTCCCTTAAATTCGTTCAAAGGGTGAGAACCATGCGATTTTAGTAGCTGAGAAAGGCGAGCGTTGAGAGAGTAACGAATATTAAATCAAGGGTTGCATACAATTATTAGGATTTCTTTATCGTTTTGGGGCAATTGCGTCGAGAGAAAATGAGGCCATCTTATCTCATATATTTTATTTTTGTCTCATAATGCAGTATGAAAGAGAAACATGTTTGTGCACTGATTATTTTCTACTGACGGTGGATCCAGCTAATTTTCTGAGTTTGAGCTTACTCTGTGCAACTTTCTTGGCACCGATCTCTGACTCGCAAGTTGAGATCATCCGTTGTTTTGACTACACGATAAAATGCAGACACCAAAATCAGACATTCGTCGTCCCCGATGCATCATTCCAACCAACTATTTCACATCGGCTATTTCGTTCAATACGCAGAATTTTACATTGAGTCTCGTATCGAGAAAAATTTAACCGAATAAATCATCCAAGAAGTTAGTTTCTCACTTTTTCGATCATGAGCCAGATTGTAGTGCAACTAACTAATTATCATTATATTCACTAATTCAGCAAAGTCTTAATTTTTTTCCTCGATCTACTGAGCGTAAAATGATACTGCAACTCAGAAGCAATTTTATTAAATGCCTCCCGTTTTACTAGCCATTTTAAAAGATCGACCCATACGATAAAGCTTAAAACAAATTCTTCATGTGCGAGAGTTCCCAAAAAACATTCCATAGTCAAATTTTGAAGACATTTCCAAAAAAATATAGCGCAGCTTAAGGCGGGTAGTACTCATGGATCCCGTATTTATCGCCATGCGTGTTCGCTGTGATAGAAATTTCAACCAGTGATTGACGCCAAATGTCAACCAGTTGCTTATCTTTTGGTGTTGTGATTAAAACTGTGCAGTTTTGACCAGAACAAAAAACCTACACTGTAGAAAATTTGTGAGAAAAACTGAAACCAACGGATTGCGATACAATTGCGCGAATAGATGTAAATGTTTTCGATTATGAAGATCTAACCATCAGACTAATCTGACCTGACCAGAGGCGCATCCCGGCGTGGTTTAGCGTGTGACTAACAATAAGTCAGACCAGTGCTCCTCCTGCTTCAGTTGTTTGACCTTACCTCGCTGTGAGTACTCAAAATAAATTGGTAAAAACGAGTTTTAGACATCGCTTTGACTGATATTAAAATTATCGAGTGAAAAGAACCAATAGATCAAAAATACTCTGTGCATACGATCTTCCCTTCGATTTGAATCGTTTTCAATTTGATCATGTCCGAAATCACACAATTAGTCTCCGAGATGGTCTCTCTAATACAGCACGCATTAGGAATGTTCAACAAAAAAACGCGGAGTATTGCACGGGGCATTCGCGAATTTGTGTACGCATTGTGACAACCGACCGCGAGAAAGTTCGGCGCGCTGCCCGCGATCGAAACGGTTTGAAACGTTTTTGATGCCACCGCGCGGATTAGGAAAGCTTATGCATTAATATATGATATGTGCATTCCTTGCCTCCTTACTACTTGCGACGATGCATCAGGTTTCGTCAAGTTTGGCAGGGGGCGGGGTGACCACGGGGAATCGTGGTGTACAGCCAATCATCGCAGATTCACCGTAGAGAGGGTAAAGACCCTACCTAATCGCTCGCACGGACATATAAGTTTCGTCACCAACACACTCAACCGTACAAGATTTTTCTAGGAAAAACGCCGAAAATCGCGGAGTAGGGTGAGAAATGGGTGGTCCGAGCGTCGAGTGGGGAGACATGGAAGTAGAATAAAAGTGATGAATGAAAAAATGCGGTCGTCGTCTAATTTCCTTCGGCACAAGGTATCTTGCGAGGACTTAACATCCCAAGCACAAAATGGGCACCACATTACCTTTGTGGAAATTTTTGACAGAACACGCTAGTGTCAATAAAAATTGCAACGTTACCGAACAATCTACAAGGGCATACCTTGATTATCCCTTGATTAGAACTCTTCGAGCATAGTAAAAGCACTACGTTCTTTCCGAAACCAAATTTTCAAGCCAAGTATGAACTTCAGCACCAAAAACTAGGATTAAAACCATGGAATTTAGTCTCGGTTGTTCCAGTTAGATGTGAGGTATAAATTATATCATTTATTATTCTTATGATCACATATCGAGTAACTTGTGAGGCACTCCATGTGATACTTGCTACCTTCCACTCTTCCTTTACTGCATCAGTCCCATGCAAATGTTGTGAGATTCTAAAATACAGAAATTTGTGGACTCAAAATTAATCTTTCGTTCTTGTTCCATTTCTTCCATCGATTCATCATCATCTACAATTAACGTACGTTCCATCGCGTCAATGTGCTTCGGAAAAAATCAAGATCACTCAAATTAATTTTGTTCTAGCATCTGTGTTGCCATAAGGATGAATCGATAGACATTTTTCGATCGACTATGCGTGAAATACTGCTTCACGCACGGCATTTTTCGTTAACTGCACGTCCAACAGTCGATCGAAAAATGTTTTTGACACCCGAGCGTGGAATTTGTTTGCTTTACTCGTGATAGTTTCGACCCTCGGCAGGGCTCGGGCCGAAGAAAATCACTCGGAAAGCAAAACCAAACTCTCCGACCGCGTATCAAAAAATACTATGAGTCATTCTAGTCAGTCCGATACATCATCTATTTATTGATTGAGACTCTTTATTCTTCCGTTTTCAGGAAGTTGAGCAGAAATCAGCAACTGTACTCATTCTGGTCTATGAAGAAGTTTGTTGAATGAGCAAACAAGACAGAGTATGTGAAGTTCATGCAATGAAGAGACTTGTTAACTATACGGATCTCGGTAGCATCATCCAAAAATGACCGTCAGTTATATAAAAACAATACGAACACGGGTCTATGAATGAGACATGTATGTATGCACAAAATTCATTTCTATCGCTAAGTGATCGATCTTTAAATTATTTAGTCACGAGAAATTGTAATGTCAAATTTGCAGACAAGGTTGATTGATATTCGAATACTTACATCTCACTTGAAGCTCATATATCTTGGTAGAAGCTGGTGGTATTCCATTGTTTGCAATACAAATGTAATCTCCCGCGTGATCTTTGCGGACCGCCACAAAAATCAGTGAAGCTCCATTCGCCGCAGTCACTGAGACACAACAAAAACATTTCGAGATTTGATTTTTCAGAACGTTGAAGTCTTGTCGAAATGTCTGAGTGTTACATGGCACATATGAGTGACGTTGAAACGGTTTAGAAGACTTGGCTTTGATATTTCTTTCCCATTAGGTGAATAATCAACGAAAATGTGACGTGACATGTCTAAGATGAATCTCATTGTAGCTTCAACGTTATACATGGTTTAGCCAGGGTTTGAACCCTGGTATTTGCAATCGGAAGGTTGAAAGACATACGAGAAGAAAATTCGAACAGACACGCGTGAGTTGTGCCAAGAACTCACCATACGAGCCCCCGTTATCAATGAGCAGTCCATCAGGTCTTTGCCATTGAATTAAAGGAGTCGGCTTTCCCGCAGCAAGACACTCCAATCGCAATTCCATCCCTTCCTTTGCTGAAACGAGTTGCTTTCCCGAATAACCTGTAAATAATCCACCATGAAGTTGTACATTCGTTTCATGTAGTTAGTGAGTGCACAGTACAACTGGAGCATGGCAGTCTCGATCATTTACGTGCCAAAGTATAGGTGCTCGTTCAGGATGGGATATGCATGATGAAGTTAAGCATTTTTCAGTCTCGTTTGCAATCTCAGAATATAAAATGTGATTCATGGATACTTTCTTGCTATTGAGAGGATATGACCTAGGTGATTCTCTCAATGATAATGAATTTGAAAAAAAAAACTGTAATCAATTCAACTGGTACCCTTGTAATATCTCTTAGGAATGTACAAACTACACATCTCGACAAGAGAAAAATAAAAGGTTGATTACGTCTCATATGTGTCACTCACCAAGAATCGAAGGTGGTATCAATATTTCACCAGAATCAATCTTAACTGTACCATTGACATCCTTGAAAGGCGTGAAAGTCACAATACCGGGCATCCCAGGTCTTCCATCTGGTCCTTGTGGTCCAGGTGCTCCAGAATCTCCACGGGGACCTTTGAAAAACCAAGTGATCCTCAACGTTTTCATTTTCTAAGCTCAACATAGTCAATTATAGAATTCTCGCATGATTTTGGGAGGCATGAAAAATGAAACGAATTTGGATAAAGTGAAAGTATTTCAATGGTACGAGTTTCAACACACCGTGTCAAGTTCCTCCGAATGGAAATTTAAGATCAGTGAAAAGCTATTAAAGCCACTATCACAACTCTTAATCTTTGAAAAAATATTCTTCTTGATAGATGATCTTTCGTCGGCTATAAGTAATGCATTGATGCATGGAAAATCTCGATTAAGATCATCCACTCGCATTGCTCGATGTAATGGGCAATTCTTTCTTTGATCGTTTCTAACAGTCGGTGATGATTCTTTTGGGGAATCTCAAAATTATCTGGGAAATTTTCAAGAAATCCCTCTCGATATAACAGGAAATCAATCAAACTCCAAACCAAGGGTGAATATCTGATTACAGTGGAGAGAATATGAAAATATATAATTTTCGATACACTGTGCGTAAAAGTGCACTTTGCGCACAGTTTGTCGACTTTTACTCACAGTTTATCGAAAAGTATAGTTAGATACACGGCCGTAAAACGTTTTACGCCCTTGTATCGAAATGTACTATTTCGAAGTGCTAATCGTGTCATTTTCTTCCTATTTTCACCACAACTTGCGGTAGTGAACAGCCCAAGCCGATACATTTTGAGATTTTGCATGAATTTTTTTCATCAAGAAATTATATGAAAATACCATTTTCGATACACTGTGCGTAAAAGTGCACTTTGCGCACAGTTTGTTGACTTTTACTCACAGTTTATCGAAAAGTATAGTTAGATACACGGCCGTAAAACTTATTATTCGCATCCTCGTGATGATTCCGACCCTCGCCTGCGGCTCGGGCCGGAAACCCATCACTCGGACGCGAATAAAACGTTTTACGCCCTTGTATCGAAATGTACTAATTCGACACGCTGTGCGTAGAACTATCTTTTCCGCACTGATTTTCCACTTTTTCGCACAGTTTGTCTAAAAACACAGTTCAATTCACGGGTGTAATAGTATAACATTATGCATCGATGCGAGGTTAGGCTATTTTAGGGCATGGGAATCAATTTCCTCCAAGTATAACGAGGGAAATAGTACATTTCGATACAAGGGCGTGAAACGTTTTATTCGCGTCCGGGTGATGGGTTTCCGGCCCGAGCCGCAGGCGAGGGTCGGAATCATCACGAAGATGCGAATAATAGGTTTTACGCCCGTGTATCTAACTATACTTTTCGATGAACTGTGAGTTAAAGTCGACAAACTGTGCGAAAAGTTCACTTTTACGCACAGTCTTTCGAAAAAGATTCTTAGTGCCCCAAAACGGCCCAACGAGCAAGGTGCATATACTTTTTTTGGTATCAGGTCGACTAAACGCCAATTATCTGATTCGAGGTGCAAGGAAAAATGGACGTTTAGTTGCACTATGCCAAAAATCCTATTTTTTTACACACTGAGAGAGAAAGTAACTTTTCCGCACTGACTTTCCACTTTCTCTCAATGTTTGTCAGAAAATAGTATTCGATACACGGGTGTGAATAGTATATTATGACACTGCACGTAGATGGGTAGTTTTCTACGAAGGACTGTTTATGGCACGAGCCACAAAAAATATGAGAGCCAAGGGACAGAAAAAATACTTTCGTGTTGAGGAAAGTTGCAAAAGAGTTGGTCTCTTCAGTATACGTATACTCTCTGGCTTAGGAAGCTCATGTTACCTGGAATTCCGTGAAGTCCAGCCTCGCCTTTGAGTCCTGGAAGACCTGGATATCCCGGGAGACCATCTTTACCTGGAATTATTGAGTTTTTGCATCAATTTTGCTTTCTCAAAGAGAGAGCCTTGTAATGGTGCGGAGTTTGTAGCTGAAAATTTGTTCATCTTCTTCAATTTTCACCGTTTCATATGTCTTTCCGGCAAATGACACATTACCCCATACACATTCAATATCTACTACAGATTATTTTAAATTGCCATGTGCATATGTCCGTATGCGTGTTAGTGTGTTCGTTGTCTTTTGCTTACCATACAACCACTCCTATCCCCTTTGTCCGATCTTCATGAAATTTTGAGGGCTAATTTCAACTTACCAGGAGAGGTCATCACATCCGGATCACGGATTTGGTTGAAACTTTGGGAATGGTCTTCTTTTAGTGCCAAGAGATGAAATCTAAAATCATAGACCCTAACGCTCAAGCGATTCCGAGCTACAGCCGAGGACATTAGCATACCCATATGGGCCCATGTTAAAAATCACGAATATAGGTATACCTGCAATGCTATTGACCTTGGCTGTAGCTCGAAAAGGTTTGAGCGTTAGGGTCTATAATTTTGGATTTCATCTTTTTGCGTTAAAAGAAGACTATTTCCAAAGTTTCAGCCAAATCCGTGACCCGGATGTGATGACCTCTCCTGGTTAGCTCATTATTATCTTCACTGAATTTAATTTGAGCCTTATTGACTGATTAGTTGGACTTCCACATAAATTATTTCTACAAAAATTCAACATGGTTTTTTTCTCAATGTTGGTCCAAGCATTATATCATCAGCCCCGTTCACTTAAAAAATCTAGAGTCTCTTTCCGTATCAGTTAATGCCATTTTTAAGTGATTGGTTGATACGGAATTTTAATTTACCCCCCCCCCCCTATAATCCAAATGTCGATTTTTCTATTTACCTCTCCTATGGCATCATAAAACTCTTTGGCGTTTGCACCGATCGTCTTGAAATTTTGAGGAACCATTAAGCATTAGTGAGCGGTAAGCCCAGTCCATTTTGAGCTCATTCCATCGATTAGTTCGTCACCCTGAATACTTTTTATGAGAAAAAATCCTAGTTCTCCTCTCAATTTTATCACATTTCTTACCATAAATCCTCAACCATCCACTCAATAACCACCAAATATGAACAACTTTTCCCTCTTACTTCATCAAACATCCACGTGCATTTCTAACTCCATACTTACTCCAATGCTCATCCCACTCAGCCTATAATTAACATCTCATTTTTCATATTACTTTCGAAACAAGATATTATCAACAATTTCCATCAAATATAGATCTAGCAAATGTATCTCTATCATTTATCATCACTTTTCAAGCGATTGGTTGATATCAAATTTCAATTCACCCCCCCCCCCTCCTAATTTCCAAATATCGATTTTTTTGGGAAGTGAATGAAAATACTATTATCTAGATACATAAAATAAAAACGATGAAAGCTAACAGGAAAGATATTTCTGTCTTGGGAAGGGTTACAAAAAAGTAGGTCTTTTTTATACATGGGAATTCGCGAAAACTTACACGCTTTGGTCTTCGAAATCCAGAAGTTGACAATAAATTGGGCCTCCGCATGTCTGCCAACTTTTTTATTCGTTCTCACATAAAGGGCGATAATTTGTGATAAAACGTATGGTGGAGCTGACAATCATTTTTTGTATGCATCAGCCCTAATGATTATCCCAGGGAACAGCTTTTGGGTTCGCGAAATTGACATACACGGAATTGACATTTTGCCCTAAAATCGATCGCAAAAATAATGGAAGTGATGTAGAAACCTCTATGCGGGAAATTCATCTAATTCCATCATATACTGATAGAAAAAACTGCTTTCATTGAGATAAATCTTCGTTGTATATGGGTAAAATAGTGTCATCGGGATTGACAAAGTTAATTATATGCCCAATTTTCGGCCATCAATGGTCACACTCGGAGTTTCGATTCTGAGCTCTTCCTTGCACGGGCATTTGATCATCTGATATGATTTTTTGCAATTTCGTCAGGGACAATGTTACTTAGGAAGAGTTTGGGATGCACTATCGTGATTTTGAGAAAAATCCTCATTTTTAGTCACATTTCCATTGCAAGACGAAGGTGATCGACTCGGGATCTAATCTGAGCAATCTGGGCATAAAACCTAGGAAAAATAATTAGTTCAATACTGCAAGAAAAATTTAGGAGCCCCCTCTCCATTGATTGCCTCGACGCTAGCAATAAGAATATGCGTTATAGAACTCCAATTATTACAGTCCACGTAACTGAAATTGTGACCCTCAATCTTGAAAAGTAGAAAGAACAAGTCGACGGATCGGCCTGGAAAACTATCAAAAACTGTATCCCAATAAAATACGGGTAGAAAATTTTGAATGGATTCCTCCGGAGCTCACTCGTCGAAATGGAGGTCCATTACACCGTACGTGTAAGTTTTTGCAAATATACCTACATACATGCATGCGCACCTCCTTGTTAGGGAAGCTTATGTTACCTGGAAGTCCTGTAAGTCCAGCTTGACCTTTGAGTCCTGGAAGACCTGGTAGACCATCTGTACCTGGAGTTTTTTGAGTTTTTTTATCAATTTGTTTAATTGGGGAAGTATATGTATATCAGTGATTCCGTTGAAAAAAGTGATATTCCGTGATCCGAGTTCCCCAAGTTTCTAAAGGTTGGAATGAGCATTGTAGCAATTTCCTGGGGTGTATTCTATTGGTGTGCAACTATGTTAATAGTTTCTGAGTCGATTCTGATGTTCCCGTAATTTGTAGTGCCTCAGAAAGGGTCGAAATGTCAATTCCGTTCCCTGTAAAAAACCTACCTTTGACTCTTGCATTCACTGCAACGCATATTCAGAGTCGAAAGCCCTCATGTGTAGCTATGCACTTCAATTTATAATATGTACTTCAAACAACGTAATCCACCACTCTTTGAATTCTCATTCAACTCTCAGCTCGCGCACGGTCATCCGACATTTTGAAGACGGGTTGTACCGAAACTTCTTGAACGGCACTAGTTAGCTCGGCAAAGTCGCCAATTGTCCATTAAGCCTTTCTAACTAATGAGGTTGATTTTCAGATACCCAAATACATCTCGTCCATTCGCGACACTAGCCGAAAACTCGAATCCGCGTCTGAGTGCACCATACAAACGTGTTTTCCAAATGGCGTACAAAATTTCCGGTCAATTCCGTCCCCATGCTGTGCTTCTCTCTAGCGCGCTATATGGCTTTGTGAAACACATCTTCTTGAAGTATCTGATAGCATTGGATCAAATCTATGCGGAAAAGAGTCTATGATTAGTTGGCGAGCCGTGGAAATATCTTTGAGGCGAAATGTCAATTCCGTCCCCCTCTGCGACCCCTTAAACTCGACATATCTTTGTCCGGCTTCAATTTTGAGGTACATGAGTACTTCCTTTTTGTGCCCAAACAAGTGTAAATAAACTGCTATGAGACACCGGAACTCGTCCGGGTCTGAAATAATTTTTTGACCCAAATCCATCCCTGCGACGATTTTGGGCCCAAAAAATCACACTTTCGGCGGAATCACCCATGTAAGACTACCATCATTCAGATGCATAAGAACCATGGAAAATATAACTATTTTTGTGTTGAGGCCATGCCAGAGTCACGCAGTGAAAACGTTGTCAAACTTTACGCGAAGGTTTTTCCATCTATTGGGGCGGGGGTGGTCGCAAATGACTCAGAATTGCTTCAGAAATGTACCTCTGGTACGATCTGTAAGGATAAATGTCTCTCGCTCTTGAAAAGGAATTGAAGAATAGCGAAATATTCGTATTCTGATTTTCAGAGAGCGCGACCTTGCACCTTAAATCGAGTCTCACGAGAGATAGAAACGTTTGTCCTCAGTGATCGTACCAGGCTCACATTCCTGAAGCAATTCCGAGTCATTTGCGACCAACCCCGTCTCAATTGATGGAGAAACCATTGCGAAAAGTGTAACCTCGTTTTGCGCAAGACTCCGACACAGCCTGAAGGAGAGTCACGAAGAAATCGGTTTCTTTAATACATGTCCGAATTTCTTGGTTGAGAAAGTTCATGTTACCTGGAATTCCGTGAAATCCAGCCTCGCCTTTGAGTCCTGGAAGACCTGGATATCCTGGGAGACCATCTTTACCTGGAATTATTGAGTTTTCGCATGAATTTTTCCATCGGGAAATTATGTGGAAATGCCGTTATTCAGGTATATAAAACCATGAAAACTAACAGAAAAGATTTTTTTGTGTCAACAAGAGTTACATAGCCGGTCTCTAGAGGCTCATTAGATTATGCTGGTTGGACCGGACGGACCAGCATGATTGAATAAACTTATTCTATACAATGCACGGGTACTGTCTCGTTAAGGAAGCTGCTGTAACAATGGATAAAAAAAAGGAAGCTACTGTTTTACCTGGTGGTCCTTGAAATCCAGCCTCGCCTTGGGGTCCCGGAATACCTGGTAGACCAACATCCCCTGGTAAGCCTGGAAAACCTCTCTCTCCAGGTTCACCTTTTGGACCTATCGGGCCTGGTGGGCCGGTTAAGCCCTCGACTGTGGCTCGCTGCAAAGCAATAATACATTACGCAACAGGGTCCGAGAGTGACCCATTATGGTGGCCTGAGTAGGCTGCCTCACAAGCCGCCAGAGCGAGCGCGGCATACCCGCGGCCGCAATAGGTCTCTTTTATCCCGCAATGCATACACTGTTTTCCGGTGACACTTGTATCAAAATTCTACTCGTCTGGTCTGATTTTGACATAGAAAACTGAAGTATGATCACACGAATATCCATCATGAGAAAGGGGCATCATGGTAGAACAGTCATTATGAGAAAAATGTGCAATCACATTTATGGGTGCATGCAGTGCATGGACAGTTCATATTTTCATCATAAACGGATAGGTGAATGAAACGCTTTATGACACCTGTTAATCAGTAAAGTTTAAATCTATAACCATCACGTGAATCAGTAGAATAGCAAGAAATTTACTTGTGATTCAGTGTATACACGCTAATTCATTCAGTTGACCGATTGAAAATTGATCCCACTCGACTGATTACACACTGATAGCCAGTTGATTCTGACACTATCATGTTGACTATGAGAGAGTTGGTAGGAAAAAGGAGTCGAAAACAATTTTGTTTATCGACCTCAGGAGCACAAATCACAATCAAACGCCCATCAAATCGTATCCACTGAAGATTGGTCGAGAATGATGTTATTCAGATAATTTGGAGATTTTTTGCTTGATCTTAGTTACAATTTGAATGTTCGATTGACTTACTTCATATTTTTGTTACTCTATCTCGCTTATTTCATCGTGTCAGAATAAATCGACATCGTTTTTCGATAACTCATCTCATGCTCTTTGGATTATGAGTAAACGATGACATTTTCATGAGAATTGTAGTCAATTTCAAGTGCATTGGTCAGTGGTCACCCGATGGTCGCATGCAAAGAACTTACCGATGTAGGAGAGTATGGCGCCAGGTATAGACCACGACGAGGCTGAAATAAACAAATCTCAGTGTTTTTAATTTTGAATTCTTGACGATTTCCACTTACATTGTTGATCCCCAATGTAGAAATATAGTCTTTGAAGTACATTTCAATTTTATCATTTTCATTTTTAATGCAAAGTATAAGATAGGTGCGATTACCCGTCATTCTTTTGACCGGGAATACGAAGACGGCTTTTTGGAATAACTATCATGTCGCGACCTCAAAGCTAGTTCAAGATAAATTGTGAAAGATACAAATACGCTATTGACCGATTATAATTTTTGAATTCAAATCCGAATTAGCTATAGCTCAGGCAACCACTTGACAGTGTAATGTGCAGTGTGTGTGTGTGTGTGTGTGTGTGTGTGTGTGTGTGTGTGTGTGTGTGTGTGTGTAAGTGATTTCGTCGACAGTGTGATTTTCCGTATAACAAGCTTCCCCAAGTTTCTAAGGGTGCGTCCCCAAATGATGCATATGCATGGATATGCAGTGCACACTGCGCATAAACACTGCACACGTGCACATGTGCAGCTCATCGGACTGAAGATTGAAGGGCTCGCATCAGAGAACTTCTGATATGAATCGGGTTTTGTCTTTGCTGCGTTGCCGGCTGATCCAAAGCAGAACTCGACGAAATCCGTCTGGTTTTGGCTAAAATTCAATGAACTGCACATGTGCACGTGTGCAGTGCATATGCGCAATATGCACTGCATGTGCATATTTGTGGACGCACCCTAAGGCCTAGAATGTGCATCATAGCAATATTCTACGGTGAATCCTATTGTTGTGCAATTATATCAGTATTTATGGAGACGATCCTAACGCTTCCATATTTTGGAGTGCTTGATAAAGGATCAAATGATCAAAATGTTCTTTTCGTCTCCCGATGTAGGCAACCGAATTTCAACTTTTGAAGTCACTGCAACGCATATACAGAGTCAAAAACCCGTAAATATGTGCAGCTAGATGCGCTTCAATTTGCATACTTCAAATGACATAGTCCACCACTTTGCGAGTCAAAATCAAACCCTCAACTCGCGCACAACTATCCGACATTTTAAAGACGGGTTTGCACCAAAACTGCTCGGCAAAATGCCTGATCGTCTACGAGGTCTTCGAAACCTGACGCTGTCATTTAGAAACCCAAATACACTCAATCCATCCACGACACTAGCCAAAAACTCGCATAATCGACCAAGCGCATCATATAAACGTGTTATCAGAATGGCAGTACCAAATTTTCTGTGTATCCCGCTCAGTATCCCGCCCCCACGCTGTGCTCATCCCTAGCCCGCTATATGGCTTTGTGAAACAAATTTTCTTGCAGTGTTTGGTTGCTTAGAGCAAATCTATGCGGAAAATGTCTACGATTAGTTGCCCAGCAGTAGGAATATTTTTTGAGGTAAAATGTGAATTCAGTCCCCCTGTCAGACCCCTTAAACTTGACATATCTCTGTTTGGCTTCAGTTTTGAGAATAGTAGTGTTAGATACTTTTCTCTGTACCCAAACAGGTGGAAATCAATTGCAATGAGTGGCCGAAACTAGACTGGGACTAAAATAATTTTTTGCAACTGTGTGCGCGAAGTTGTAAAAAAATGGGACTTCTCTTCATTATTTACAGTGCGAGAAGTAATGCGTGAATGACTTCTCGCACAGTTTTACATTTACGCACTGGTGGAGTGTGCGTGAATGTAACTTCTCGCTCTAATGCATTTTCATTCACGCACAGTTCCAAAATATGATGTCACGTCGTCCCTCTGAATTTTGTCGAGCCCCTAATTCATGTTAAAATTTTAATTTTTATTATCTAGGGCCTCTCCCTAATTATAAAAATTTAACGAAGATTCTCGCGTTGCTATGTAGATGTATAATTATGCCCATGCCGTACGCACCAACATGGTCATGCGTTCCGTGTTTTCTTATGTGTAACGGAAATCCTAGACTTACGCGTACACTGGTTATATTAGTAACGCGCGTGATCGTTACTAACGAAAATTACCGGTACCGTCTAATCGCGTTAGCATATAAGTGTACTCTATGGTGAAACGTTTCTTCTCGTTTCACGAGATTCTTATGTGTAACCTTGAATCGCGTTACCAGATAGGGAATTTTAGCAGCGTTACGGCACCTAGCGTTTCATACCTTTTTTACGCGTAACGAATAGATGCGTTACTATGTACAAATTTCTTATATTAATAACGCGCGCAGTCGTTACTAGCAAAAATTACCGGTAACGGATAACCGCGTTAGCATATACATGTATCCTATGGCGTAACGTTTCTTCTCGTTTCACGAGATTCTTATATGTAACCTTTAGTCGCGTTACCAGATAGGGAATTTTAACAGTGTTACGGCATCTAGCGTTTCAGACATTTTTTACATGTAACGGATAGCTGCGCTACCATATTCGAATTTCTAACCATGTAACGCGTTTTGATAGTACATAGCCGATTCAAGTTCCGTAGCGTATAAATTGCCGTGCCGGAGCAGATATGGGGATTCATAGTTCATCGTTTAACCGGCTCGTGTCGTGAACATTTTCATCCACGCTATATCGTAACTCAGTACCGGACCGGAGCGGCCCCGCGCGCCGACGGCGATGTCTCGTGTCGTCGACGCGGCCTCTCCGCGTTCCATGGCCCGCGAGACCTCGTGAGCCAAGCCGCATGCGTTCGTGTGCGGAGAGCCGTGTGTGTGGTGCATCGAACGACGCGGCAGTGAGAGAATGTGTGTGTACCGAACAATTGTACGAGGCCGAGTGACCGCAACCCCAACAACGAAATCGCTTGTGTCTGAGAACATTATTTTCCATGACTACCTGACCCCGCTCGAATTCACGAAACAACAATAATCGCACGAGATCCCGGCACGGAGCAAGCAGCAACAGATCCAGCACCGACGCAGACGACCGCCGCAACCCGGTCTCCGTTTTCGTGCGGTCGCGCCCGATTTGAGATTCAGCAAAATTCAGTCCCGTCCAGAGAATTTTAATTTCTTTTAAAAATTTTATTCTCGTCATGTTTGTTCTTCTGCTTTTTTCTTCAATCACCGCACATGCGTGCCTCAATTTGGCCTTTCTTGAAAACTTCGTTTCCAAGATAATCTTGCTCGGACAGGGGTGCATTTAATTACAACTTCGCGCACAGTTGCAAAAAATAGTATACGCAACACGTGCGAGAAGTTTCCGCACACGTTGCCAACTCGCGCGAGAAGTAACATTCACGCACACTTCGAAACTTTTCGCACATCCAGAAGTGCATATTCACGCACGCTCGCAAAGCGAGAGCTGTGCGAGAAGTTCCAAAGTGTGCGTGAATATTAACTTCTCGCACTCGTTTGGCAACTTGTGCGGAAATTGACCTTCTCGCACTTGTTGCGTAATATACTAATTTTGATCCAATTCCTCGTGACGGCTTTGGCCCCAAATAATCCCTCTTCTGGAGGGATTGCCCGGAACTATATTGTAGGTTGACATTTATTTGTTGTTTTTTTATTTCTGAATGAATCAAAGTTGTCCGAATCCGGAGAAATAGTTGATGATAAGATGATAATGAGACATCAGATCTGAAATATGTTGAAAACAAGGAGACTCGAGCACTTGACTCATTGCCAATTATAGTTATCATCGTAGATTTTCAATACCTACAAGTCGTATTCGATGAAAATGTCTCTTTTTGTTCAAATTCATAGATAGAAATAAACAAGAGATCATCACTATGGTAGAGAAAAATTCTTCACACATACGCATAACACAATCTGAAAGGCTCATCTAGTCAGAAAAAAATTACAAGCCGATAAAAGTAAGTTCGACCGCTGACTAGAATATACTTCTTTGTTTGCGATGTAGTGACCACTTTGTCAAGCAAAATTTGTCGAGCTCAGAGCCCTGTGGGAATATTTGTTTAACTTCACAATGTTTCGCTCGTGAATTACTCATATCACTGTCTCAATGAGAGTGCATACAAAAAATCCATAGAACTCACTCTAAGTTTGCCAAATTTTGGGCTTTTTTCATCAGAAAAGTCCATCACGTTGAGTTTTGGTTCAGCCATTCCCAAATTTCCTCTGTCCAGTAGTTTGCCTTCAAATCCTTCAATTTCGTGACCAACGAAATGAATATTATGCCTCCCTATGGCCATTGACACTTCATCCTTTATCAATTCCCACTCCAGCATGCGTTTGTATGAATGATAAAAATTCATGAACTGGGCTGCAAACAGGATTGCCAAAAGTGTATGGATGAACCACAAGCTCTTGGTCGGATGCAAATCTGATGGCTTGCCATCACGTGTCAAAGAGGCTGCAACATTTTTGGGAATGATGATAGCAGTTTTTATTTGAACGATCTGTCATCGATTCAAAAGAAATGTCAACACTATTAAAACAACTTACTTGCAGATCACTGAGAATCATATTGCTACAATGCAAGTTTCTAGCCCAGTCAACTAGAATGATTGACTATTCTTTGAGGAAATGAGCCTCGAGGTATTTCAAACAAAAGTTTTGAAACATTGACATCGATTAGAAGCTCAAGAAAACCTGAATTTTCATGATCACATACATGAGGAAATTGCGTCTAATACGAATATGCCTTACGACCAATTTAGAGAAAATTGGGGGTAGGGAAACGGAGGGGGGGGCACAGATGTTGCGAAAAAATCACAAATTTTATTAAGGCTTAAATCTACCTGATATATTCCGAGTAATCGTTCATATAATTTCAAAATTGTTGGACGTAAAGAAATTGGATAAGACTTACGAGAAGACATTATGTGTATATTAGTTGCCAATGAGGTGGACAGTCTCAAATTCAGGACACAGAACTGAAACGACGAGAAGAGAATGGAAGCTGTATATACCGATGCCAAATAATCGACTGAGAGATAGTAGACTCAAATATGTGATAGTTAGTGCTTGTCCAAGGAATTTCGATGTAATTTTTAGAGGATGGACTAATCTCCCCTCTACGCGACTTCACTGGGATATGACGGTTCTCGTAAATAAAGCTGTCGCCTCAACATCCATATTTGATAAAAGAGGTAACCGATTTTTTCTCAATTTCTTTTTCTGTACGCTGATGAGACGTAAAGTGAAGTTTGTCAGCAGATTGTGCCATTTCAAGTATAGATATTCTTTGATATATTCGTCATGGATAAGATAACGTATGTATGATATTTTGTATCGTGGCTGTGAAACTCGAGGCATATATTGATCAAAGAATCATGAATTTTTCACCAATTTCCGATATGTCATACATATTGGGGGTGTAAGATGAAAATTCCCGCTGCTTGAGAAAGTTTCAGGTTATTGGTCATTTTGAGAGATTGCCCAGAGTGTTTCTTTCTTCCCGTCACATGATATCTTTATCCAAGAATCATAACATCCATTGTGACACTTTTTCTGATGAACGTTCAATGATGTCTCAGACAAGCTGGTCGGGCGGGTTACCTATGAGGCTACCGTAAAAAAAAAATCTGAACTTTTATGTAACTCGCGTAACCTTAACGTCGAAATCATGATGTCGCTCAGCAGAGAATTTCATACATTTCAGTAATAACAAATAGTTATCGTTTGGAAATTTTCATCAGCAGAAAAGGTGAGGAATGGATGAGTGGAGATATTTGGAAAGTCAAAAATTTTGCTGGCAACAACTACCTTAACTCGATGACACAAAAAATCATGAGTTTGGAACGACTGTCTTTTTGATTAGCGCCAAGCTCTACTGGCTGTAGAAGTAGGTATAATCATAGAATAATGCTGCACGCGCTTATCAGCAAACAATTTTTCAATCGGGTTTGATCCTCTAAAATATTTTTCACCAAATTGGTAGACGTTTTCCTACTTGCATCTACCTTGCTCTGAATTTTCTTACCTATTGTCTCACAGCATCGATTGATTAATTTATTTTGATAGTCATGCAATTGAAACATGATATTTGGAATGATAACGGCTATCTTACGAGTTACGGTACAATGTATTATCAACTACGTTTCGACGCGTGTATACGATGCCTGTCAATCCGTTGTCCAACTCAATGATTCCCAAAGGGATAAGGGTTAGTTCATATTCATAGTAATTACATCTTCGCAATATGAATGAAATGTAGAGCATTGACACCACATAACCAATACGTGATTTACCCAGGGAAGACCTTTTGACACTCATCAGAATAAGAAGAAAGATACTAGAATTAAATAGAATAATTGTACTAGTTTCAAAGATATGTACATATCTATTACAACGTGAAACTTGTATCACGTGTATTCTGAAGATTTTGTAAATGAATATTTACAAAATATGCACAATTGAAACATGATTCAGTTCAGCAAATCAGAATCATATGTGACTCCTTCAGTTTGAGATATGAAAAAATGGAAATGAAAACCGAAAATCTTATTAGTCATTTATGGATCAGATGACAGTTGAAAAAGACAAAGTGTGATTAGCGAAATTTGTCGTACCTAATTCATATTTTGGATGGAACTTTAAGTAATCAGTGATAAATGCGATGAATTAAAGTTAACATAATTTTGAAAAAATGAGTCAGATATCTGTAAGAATGTAAATTGAAAGCTAAGCTGAAAATAGTATCAATGATGAACAATCGTCAAAAGTGACTTTTAATAAAAGAGAAAATATTCATAACAATTCATCGGATGTAAGTAAATCGATAGAAATCAGTACATCGTGGTCAAGTCGACAACTCATTCAAAATTCATGATTTAAAAATGCGCATCACGTCCAATCCAATCCTTCCTATTAATCCGCAAACCAATTGGGGAGTTGGCTTATCTCGAATTTTCCGATATTCTCATTTTATATGAGTACGAGTGTGTTTGTGATGTTTTGATTCTGAATGTTAATGTTTTTGTTGTGATGGAAAATAATTTAAGGTTCGATACTGGCTGGTTATACTGATTATATCTCAAGAGCAAGAGAGAGAAAGCACGTAAACAAAAGATTGAGGTTACCTCTTTTTTATTTCTGTTGCAAGCGAGTTGTAGATGCGCAGTTTGGAGACGCGGATTTACAATTTATCGAAAAAAATCTGCATACATGTTAGCTACACGGATGGTGGGGAAAAAATCTTATATTGAAGGACCAAACATTACTTCCCCTAATCGTGCATTAAGAGCCGCGAAAAGGGCCAAAAAATTCCCAACGCCAAGTCAGACCCTAATTCTCTCTGAGTTAATGATTCAATTATCACTCTTCGACGTTTAGTGAGATGACTCTTGATTTTCAATCGTTAAATAGGACGTTATTTCTGAAAAATCTGATATACTATCCGATAAACTTTCGACAATCAATCAATTTTATCAATTAAAAAATATAACTCTGACATTGCTAGTCTTCAGAACTCGGACAACTCTCTATTAGGAATAAAAAAGTAAAAAACGTTGAGGTACCTATATGAGATGAAAGCAGGAGGTGAAAAAAAGATACCTAGAATTATCATTGTGGGTGAACTTGCAATCATCATTGCCTCAGAGTCAAATTCGACTAAATCAAAAGCAGCATCGTGAGTACTTTCATAAGTGACAGCCTAAAGTCAAAAGCCGAAGACGACGGACGCTATAGACCCGTGTGAAGGAAATACAGGCAGTTGCGAAATTATGTAGCCCGTCAAAGGAAATGCATGTGCTATCGAATCAATCCCTGTCTATCGAGTTATCTCAGATACTCATGATTTAGAATTATTCACGCTTACTGTGATAAAAAATAAACTTGAGGCAAATCTCCCACATCAATTACCATCACATTGAGGGCCAGTTTTCGTTTACGAATTGTGCATGCCCCTCTTGAATGTCTTCAGGCGCTGAGGTCTATTTACGCAATATTTATAGCTCTCATCAACTTGCGGAGAAGAATTTTGTCGTATTCGAAACCAGGAGAGCTTTCGAGAGGCTATCGGGGAGCTATCAGAGAATTCCAAGGGAGTATCTTAAAAGCTTCATGGGAATATTCTAGGATAACTTGGGATATTGAGTAGTTAATTCTGTTGAATCAAACAGAGCTGAAAATTTGACGGTTTTCTAGGAGTTCCTCAAGGACTCTCACAAGAGCTTGGCAAACGTATTTTGGATACTTCTCGTTAATTCTCAGACAGCTGTCTTGCCATCTGGGTCATTGGAATATTCAAAAAAAGTACGAATATTAACTTGAATAATTTCGTGTAACCTGTCAACTGTCTCTCGGGGTTGAATAATTGACGGCGCAATCGCTTGTGGACATAAGTAATGGTAGGGGTGACTTTTTGATGAAGATATTTCCGAGCAGACACAAATTGTTGACAAAAATTGTAACACCTCAAGGGTAGGGTAAGAACTCTCATGTGAGAGGATCGCTTTTTTAGATAGATTCATCGTGATAAAATACAGGATGGAGTGCGAGTGTTGCACTATGCATTCCTACATTACACTGTTGAACATGAAAACGCGTTCCCCAAACTGGAGGTCATTCTAAAAGGACTCTGAGCTGCTGAATCCAGGTCCGTTTTCATAATTTTTCTATCACGTCAGGGTTTTGAGATAATTGATGTTAAAGATGCAAAACGCTATTTTTGGCTCATTTCTCCAATTTGTCGCACAAAAACCAGATTTTTCTGATTTTTTCTGTTGATTCTACAAGGAAAAGAAAGAATAGCCCCATAAAATGATATGTGTGGAATCACTGTGCTTATTTTAGTTCCCAAGATAAATTGGTTCTTACCAACGACACGAATGCTCTCCAATATGCTGCTCACTGCATGTAGAACCCTAATATGCATCTGTGCAAGCGGCAAAATCTAGTGATTGTGCAATAAATTGGAGAAAAATACCAAAAATAACGTTTTTTGCAACTCCAGCAACCCATATCTCGAAATCCTGATGTGATGGAACAATTCTGGAAACGGATCTGGATTCAACAGCTCAAAGTACTATTGAAATGAACACTGGTTCAGAAAACGCATATCGAACGTCAAAATATATTCACCAGTGTTAAGTATTTTGATTTAGTTCTTAGCTGAGTTCTACGACCAAGATAGATCGTTTGTTCTTCTGATACGTGCATAGCGTCATCATCTATAGATGTACTTTGTACTACGATTTTTTCACTTTAGTGAACAGCTCCTGAACAATACCTGAGCTGTCTTATTATACCACCAATAAATGAAAGAAATAAAAGAATCACCAGTTTTTATTACATCACTTTTTTGAAATTTTTCTTATGATTATGTTAATCGTGTCTAACAGTCTGATGCGCAGGGTATTAATGTAAATACCGTATTTACCCGTGTATGAGACGCATCGAAAATCAGATTATGTTATATAGTGCCCAAAAATCGCAACTTGAACATGATTTTCAAGAACTCGTAACATAAAATGTCGTATGACACTGCGCGCGGACGGGTAGTTTTATTACGAAGGACTTATAATACTCGCTTCGCTCGTGTCATAACCAGTACTTCGTACAAAACTAAGTACCCGTCCACGTGCAGTGTCATAGAGTACTATTTGAGCACTCCAAAACAGGGGTGCATCTTATCTATAGTCACTTAATATTTTCTGTGCGGAAAAGATGTTGGCAGCACTCGTGTATAAGACCGTGATTCCTCTCGAGAGGTTTGTAGTCTGATTTCGAATAATAGCGAATTTTATAGAGTGGACAATAAATATATTGTGATATATGTGAATGAATCAAACTGGGGTGCGTCTTATCTATGGGTGCGTCGTATCTATGGGTACGTCTTATACACGGGTAAATACGGTAGTTTCTCGAATCGATCGAATTTCTAAGCATACATACTCGTTGAAAATTGACGGTAGGTAAAAGTGAGGTGCTTGACAAATACTCTATTACAGGTGAGCTCTAACAGTAGAGTACAAACGTTCGGATGATACGGAGCAAATTCATAATCGAAAGTACCCCGGTTCTTTGGCCAGTATTTCTGACGTTCACGTAAGAGAATCAGGAGTGCGATCTGCTGGATGAATCTAACAGAAATCATGTTTATTCCTATATGGGTGTTGTTTCTGACGAACTTACAAGTGATGAGTGCTGGAGAGGATACTTTTGTTGATCATTTATTCGACCAAATTGGGAAGGAGCTGTCCCCATATCGTGTCAACGTGATCACCCCTGTCTTCTCTCAATTGTCACCGATTGCTAAGTATATAGTCTGGAGAGCCAATCGAGAATTTGCATCAAATAATATCGATTACAAAAGTCTGTCACCGAATGTGCATTGGGAAGGAAATCAGACTGAGAAGTACAGAATCAAACGCATTCCTGAACTAGTGAGTTTGACATTGTCGATTGTAGAACCCAGAAATGAATCGAGTGCATCGCTGGAAATGTCCAAAATGTTGGAATATTTTCACTATTTCAACCCAATTACCCAAGGAAAATATCTCCTCATCCTCATCACCAACGGAAAAATGAACTTGGAATCATTTTTTCGGAAAGCTTGGTCAAGAAAATTTCTCGATCTGACAATTCTTGAATGGGTCCAAGATAAACAGGGCACAGGACTCGATTGGAGCCCAAAATCAAATACCGTTTGTGAGGTTTACATTCATAATTTCAATCCATTCAGTGATGAATTTAGCCAGCATATATTGACTGAAGGGGCAGTGATATTCCCGAATAAGATGAAAGATCTCCAAGGATACTCGCTAACCGCCGCACCAAGCTTTTATTTCAAAATGCCATATGAAGAAGTATCTTTTCTAGAGATACTTAGAGAATATCTGAATTTTGAGCTACGAATTGTCTCGTCGTCAGATTTACTTGGTAGAAGTTATGTTCCTGCATTAGGTGTTAGTCACTTTAATAATTCTGAACAGGATAACGATATCATTCTTCACATTATTTCCGAATCGATACTTTTTGAAGGAAACGATGAGATTTGCCTGAAATATTATGAAAAATATCTGAATCTTATTCCTCTCCCATCCTTCAACAGGAGACATTTTTATCTGAAACGCCCGAAAATCTATAAAATGAATATTTCCTTCGCAGCGATAGTCGCGTTTGGCGGTCTCATCTTCACAGCATTCATATTTGCAGTTTGGGCTCAATTTCTCGGTTTCCGTGAACGGAACTGGTCGTTTTTGAATATCTTGACGGCGCAGATGGGCGGTTCACTAGAATGTCGTGGAAGAATGAAATTGTCAGAGATGGTTTTTCAGATGAGTATTTACGTTGCAACTTTTATTGTCGTCACTCTTGGATCCGACTATATGTACCAGATATTTATATTGCGCCAGGAATTGCCCACCATTAAGACGATGCAGGATCTGATTGATTCAAATGTGGATCTCATCATGGATTCTGGCGAATATTCTACTAATGAAGACCTTATCTTAAATCTCGTGAAAGATTATCGTTCTCCAGCCAAACTCCTCAATCGTATTCAAACCCGAGAACTTGCACCTGGAACTCCCTCGTTCTGCATCAGATCTTGGGCAGAATCACTCGCCATTAATGAAATGGTCAATCTATGCATTGAATATTCAGATTATGATGAATTTATTCTAAGGTCAACCGATGATTGGCAAATAGATAAAATTGATGATCCAATATCAGTATCCATGGAGATCCTTGTTTTGTCAAAAAACACATTTTTTAAGAATCGTTTACAGGAATTCATGTACCTCTTAATAGAAGCAGGGCTATTCGTGAAATGGGAAAAAGATTTGGATGAATATCGAAGATCAAATGGTGGATTGGGTCAGCTGCACCTTCAGAAGAATGAAACTGATAAAGTACCTTTACAAGATCAGTTTCAGCCTATTCTCGGTATCGGTTATGCTGTAGCCCTTATCGGGTTTCTTCTTGAACTGGTTTGGAAGATTTACATCGAAAAAACAGAATTGGGCCGAGCGGTACATGCATTTTACAGTGACTCTCGATCAGCTTCTGCCAATAATGTAATACAAAGACGGCAATCCTCAAGAATGATATTAGTGCGAGAAATGATCAATGTTAAGCTCCGAGATCGTGTATCGGCAAACCAAGCCAAAACTCAATTAATTAATCCTGGTGCGACGTAATGTCAAAGAAAGCAAACGTATCACAGTCATTGCCGGAGTTCATCAACACCGGTCGGCCAAATAATGAATCGCTGTTGATCAAATTCTCATTTGGTTATAAGTGGATCAACGGTGATAGAAATGATTTTAATGGTAGTTAATTGATGGTAATTAGGGGAAGCTGAGTTATGAGACAAAAGTGTCAACCAAAACAGTGCAGGAGGTGATTTTCAGTACGAAGTAAAGAAATAGCAGTTGGTTAGAATCGGACAGCGAAGAAATTGGAAGGGAACCGAGTTCAAACCCCAGCGACAACCATCAATGGAATGATACTGAGCCTTGTTGAAGGTGTTATATTTCCCGTATTTTCTATTTGATTGTTATTATACAGTAGTTCAGTTCTTATAACCTCCAACAATTAATAAATTATTCCCTTCTTTCATACCGTAAATTACAAGCAACAAGCAAAATTGTTACAGACATGTTATAAACTTGTAACGCGAGCTTGATTCGTTCCATTTAATTTCAAATCGATAAATGTATTGTATTACTGTTCGACAGATCTCGCCCCATGGTGAAGGCCATGTGTAGTTCGAGTCACGGTGATTCCGACTGAGTCACCGGGGGCATACATCTCTCGTTTCTGACATACAAGTCACAAGAGGGACCACACGCAGCAGGCGAACTTGAGTTCGTCCGTGGGTGTTGGTCACAGAAGTCGGTTTCGAACAGTTTTCTACCTTTGAATTCTTTTTGCGGGACCAACGAGTTGAAGTTGTCGAATCAGGCAAGCGATCCTGGCTGGCACTCTTTTTGTCTGATCATTGATCGAGTCAATAACCTATCTTCTTCTTAACCTAGGAATTTGATTACCTTTTGTTGTACTTGAATCTCAACCAGACCAATTTTATTGAATAAACCTAATTGACTGAATTATGACTCTAACAAACTAATTGTCGTGTACACAAGTCGATGATGGAGTTAAAAAGAACTCAATCGAGTGAAATGTTCACTAGGTGTTCGAGCAAAAAATCACTCGAAAGCGGGTTACGGTACTGTGTCACTCGAGCATCGAATTGGAAAACGACTTGCTTCGTGTGACATTTCACTCGAATACTTCAAGAGGAGAAGGTAGTGTACCATGCCCGCGAAGCTTTATTGAGCATGGTCGACAATGTCCTGGAGATATTCGAGATTCACGATAGTAATAGACAATGCCCGAGTTTACAATGTCCACCGTTAGGATATTGACCTTGACACATTCATTTCACTTTTTTTTGTTGATAACTTCTAGGTGAAAATGAGCGAGAGACTATCATCGTGGTGGACGAGACTTATTCCCCCATATGCGTGTACTTCTATCTGAATGGCTCATTCACTCAGGAAAACATCACAGGACGATAAAAATAAGGTGAACTAACGCTGACTACAATATCCTTTTCGTTTGCGATACAAGGACCACTTTAAAAAAACAATTATCAGGCTCAGGGCCCTGTGGCAAAATTAATGAAACTCTACAATGTTTCACATGTGAGTTACTACTACTGGTCAGGTAAGAGTGCGTACAAAAAATCTATAACACTCACCCTCAGGTTGACAAATCTCGGGATTTTCTCATCAGAAAGGTCTAGATATTACGTTGAGTTTTGGTTCAGCCATACCCAAATTTCCTCTGCCCAGTGGTTTGCCTACAAATCCTTCAATTTCATGACCAACGAAATGAATATTATGCCTCCCTATGGCCATTGACACTCCATCCTCTCCAGCATGCGTTTGTATGAATAATGAAAATTCATAAGCTGGACTGCAAACAGGATTGCCACAAGAGTATGGATGAACTATTAGAATTCTGAATGTTTTTTTTTGATGGGTTAAAAATCGAAATCGAAGAATAGCAGAATGTGAAACTCCCAATTAAATGGGTTCGTTAAGCCAGTGCGTTACTTTTCGCTAAAACGCACGAGGACTATTCTTATGAACGCCCAGTTTTGCGTGTATCACTGATACATTCATCAAACTCTAGAAGTTCAAGATGAGTATTCCAATTGGATCCCATTTTGCATATGTAAGTTTACAACGAGCACTGCTAGCGTCATTAAATAATTGGAAAGTCCCAAAATAAAACTAAAATATGCGCCATACCACGTGCAAAGTTCTGTGATGAGTCCGTATTCTTATTCAGAGGCTAGAAAAGAGGAGATGAGGTAACATTCACACCGCGTATCAGTCCGAGTTTGCGTCACGGTGGTGAGTGCAGGCATCTTGCAACAGATTCTTTGGAGAAATAAGCTTACGTTTCAACCTGCTAGTTAAATTACAATTTTCATCTTGACTACTGTTCCATCAATTTCAACTTGTTTTCGTTTTCCAAAAGTTCATATCATCCAATGTATAATGTATTTTATGAGACGCCAGTCCATCTTGAGACTTTTTGAAACTATGGAATTTTCTACTAATATCTTCGCACTAGCAGTCGAGGGACCAGGAATAGACATTGAAAAAGATGGTTGATTCAATCGATCAATTTGGCTAAGAACAGTGTTAACGCTCGAGATCAGGAGTGAAGCAAAAACACACTTATGTAAATTCAACACGAAGTTTATTCATACGTTTGAAAAGGACAGAATTATATTTGGCTCCTGGCGTCCGTTTGCTTCGGAATCTATCGGACAAGTGAAGTCTTGTCTTCGTCTAGATGTGTTGCTAACCTCAAGCAAAAAACGAACAATTGAATCTCAACTTCGATAGATTTCCCTGATAGTCAAAAAACGCCCACGATAAGCCTCTACGCTGAATCGTGTCGTGGTCTCAACCAGGGGAGACATAGCCCCGGATTAATCCGTGCTGCGACCGACGAACACCGGGAACCTTGCGCCCTTCACGTTCTAGAGGAGACATTCAATAAATATATAGCATTTCATGAAATGAAGATGAAGCAAACGCCCATACAATTGATATGCATACATATTTACATAGATCCAGATGGCATATTCAAATAGATTTTGATTCTTCAATGATATTCAGATAATGATCTGTTATGGAACAAACAGCTTTTCGTAATACTCTCTCTCAATTTTAAGGTTCTTTGCGAAAAAGATCCCCATTGGCTCATGCACAACTATGACGCGTGCATGTTTTTTCGATTTTGTACCTTTTACGTTTGTATTTGTCTCGGATATTTCAAACATGTACCTACGGCTGTCATGGCCAAAGAAAAAAGAAAAATCAAGTCGAAATTTGATGTCAGAAATTCATAAATACACTGTAAAAAATTTCCCCTTAAAGCAAATTTCGTAAACATCACGCGCACTCACGCATTTCAAACGCACAACTGAGGCTCGTGTGTAGCAGCGAAGGCTCGGGCAAAGGAGAAATGAAGGGAGAGTTGTCGTTCGCGCATAAACTAATAAAATTCAAGTACAGGTTCTTGAATTTGGAGGCAGAATCTATGGGGATTCAATCAAAAGTTGTTGAGAATTGTAGTCAAGAACCACGTTCTTGAAAATTCAATCACATTTGTACTTGAAAAGTACCTGAAAAGTCAAGAAATTCTTTACAGCGTAGCTCATTAGTGTCGAAGGGCGAAATTCCCAATTCCAATCTTAAATTTCAAAAAGTTGAAAGTCAAAATTTCAAAAGGCTTTCAAAAGTCCTTCCAAAAACCTGATCCTGTAAGTTACCCAAAATTACAGTGATGCAGTTGGAATAAAACATACACTACCGGTCAAAAGTTTAAGCTCACCCAAAATTTTTTTTTTCAACTTTGTGAGTTGAATTACTCGGCTCTATTTGACCGTAGAGGACTTTTCCGGAGCTCATTTTGAAGGTTTTTTCACGTACTTCAAGATGGCTTTATTCATTTTTATCCGTACGGATCGGGATCTTTCCAATTTGAGCTTGAAAAAATGTCAATTTCAACGATTTTTGAGAGAATCTTTTGGCTCCTGCCAATTTGAGCCACATGAATATTTCAATATGGGAATTATGGGATACAAAAGTACCAGTCTAGAGCTTCAAAATCCGTTTTTGAACGCCCCTCTACGCCACTTCCAGTCCGAGCTATGACACTTTCTCTGAGGGAAGATTTTTTGCGAAAACTAGCACCTGGATTCAAAAATGACGAGAAAATTAACTTTTTGGGGCATATTTCAAAGGTTTCTCATTTCCTCAATCAAGATATAGATAAAAGATGACAGAAATTATGATTATACTTCATAAAAATGCGTCTTTGTATCTTTCTCGAATTGGAGTGCTAGTTTTTGCGAAAAATCTTCTCTCAGAGAAAGTGTCATAGCTCGGATTAGAAGTGGCGTAGAGGGACGTTCAGAAACGGATTTTGAAGCTCTAGACTGGTACTTTTGTATCCCATAATTCCCATATTGAAATATTCATGTGGCTCAAATTGGCAGGAGCCAAAAGATTCTCTCAAAAATCGTTGAAATTGACATTTTTTCAAGCTTAAATTGGAAAGATCCCGATCCGTACGGATAAAAATGAATAAGGCCATCTTAAAGTACGTGAAAAAACCTTCAAAATGAGCTCCGGAAAAGTCCTCTACGGTCAAATAGAGCCGAGTAATTCAACTCACAAAGTTGAAAAAAAAAATTTTGGGTGAGCTTAAACTTTTGACCGGTACTGTATGACAAAGTACTCAGATTCCAATTTGAATAATTACCTAAAACGAGGACATCTATACTTACGATCATTTGAAGTTTTTCATGAGGTTTATTCGATTTGGTAGACCGAGGTACTAATACACGGGTGCTCGAACCTCTCTCATTCAATGTATGTGTGCAGCTAAATCAGATAAACCTTGAATAAAACAGGTAGTCTATGATGTAACTTTGAGGAATGATAGCAAAGTGAATTCGCAAAAATAATTTTGTCAAAGATACAAGCGATTCACTCAATGATTGAAAAAACGTCCGTTTTACAGAAAGTCCCAGTGATCTGGGCAAATGCGTGAGAAATAAAATTTTTCAGAGGATATAAAGTATTTCTTGCAAACGTTTCTTGTACCTTGTTCCTTGAACATTTTCCCTCTCCTTTCTGAATTTCGAACAGCGCCACTCGCAATGAAACGCGTACGTTTTTTTGCATAATATTGAGTGCACTGCTATTTATCTGCTACACTATACTTGAGAGTAAATTTGATCATAAGTCTTGTGATTATGGAAGTGAGTAGACAAATCGTTGAAATAATTCACAGTGGCATGATACGTGAGAAGATCTTTGACAAAATCGGTTGAACAGACAAATTTAACCAATGAGAGAAATCTGTTGAGAATAATTATGAGAACTTCATACTTTACCGCTCGTATATGGCACTTTCTAACCCAAGCTCACGACTACACAAAAAGAGAGGAATCGAGATCACAAGCGCAGGAGGGTTAGGACGACACGTTCACATGCCGAATACGATGCTTGGTTTAAAAATTGTGCCTAAGAGTTTCCTTTTCTTCCGTGAAATCTTGCCTTGAGGGATAATGTCAGGGTCGAAGTTAGGTAACTTCAATAATGCAAAAGCATATATCTCACTTTAGATTTGACTTGAAACACTAATTGATACTTGAGTGGAATTCCAGAATAAACAATAAATCATTGTTTATTTTGATTCTGAAATTTTTGACTGCAGAATATACCTGCTTTATTTCTGATTTGGGGGCTTCCTTTATTTTTGTTGATTTTTTCTTGATAACAAACAGCATCATTGCGTCTACAATATATAACCTTACAAAATTCTTTGTTGATACCCAGGTCTATTTTTTGATGATTTTACAAACAACAACAACAGATGCGCACCCTAGGGGACAAATACATTTTCGAGATGCGAGACATCGCAAATTGCGATACTGCTAACTTCTCGATCATACTGCGGATTGATAAAAGGGACTACAACTACAAAACCTCTCGATCGAGGGCATAAATCTGATGGGTTGCCATTACGTCAGAAGAGCTGAAATATTTTTGCAAATGATAATAGCATCACTGTAAAAAATTGGTTGAATTTTCGACCAGACTGATTGAATTTTTCATTCAACCAACTGGTTGAATTCTCATCCAAGTAATTATATTCCGTGATGGATAGGTAGATGGCTGGATGGGCGGATGGATGGATAGATGAATAGATGGGTGAGTGGGCGATGGGTGGATGGATGGGTGAGTAGACGGATAGATAGATGGTTGATGGTTGGATGAGTGGACAAGAGGGGTGAAGGGTGGATGGGCGATTGTGTGGATGATAGATGCATGATGGACGGATAGATGATGAATGGATAGATGGACCCATAACCCATTCATCCATCCATCCACCCACCATCCATCACTCCACCCATACATCCATCCGTCCACCCACCATCCATTCTTCGATCCATTCGTCGACCCCATCCATCATCCATCCATCGACCATCGATCCATAACCCATCAGTCCACCCCTCCATCCATCCTTATCCATCCATATGACCATCCATCATATCCTACCCCTCACACGTAGGCAACCTGACATGCAGGAACCTGGTTGAATAATTTGGTTAAATTATTCAACCATTTATAAAAATAAGGTAAATTCAACTACTGGTTGAATTTTTCATTCAACCAGTAGTTGAATTTTGCGTTCAACCAGTGGTTGAATGAAAACTTCAACCAGTTGGTTGAAGTTTTTCGAAAAAATTTTTTACAGTGCAGTTTTTATTTAACTCATCTGTCATCGATTCAAAAAAATTCTCAACGTTATTGAAACAGCTTATTTGCAAAATACTAGAAATCATAGGGCTATTATTCAAGTTTCTCATCAAATAGAATTTAAATGTTGAGACTCGAGATATATCAAACAGAAGTTCCTTTTCAAACAGAAGTTCCTCCAGAAGAAGAACGTTGAGATCGTTGGAAAGCTTAAGAAGAACTTTCTCGTAAGTACATACACGAGAGAATCACGTTCAATTCTGAATGTAAGAAGGGGGGGGGGCACAGTCGATGCAAAAAATTACAAATTTTATCAGAGCTTGAATCTAACATATATGAGTTCCAGAAATGAATTAAATGTGGTATGTTCAAATCTTTCAGATAATCTCAAAATTATTGAACGTAAGGAAATTGTATACGGCTCACGAGAAGACATGATGTATATGAGTGGTTCCGTTGAAACTTCAACATTTGGAGGCCGAAAATGTGCCAACTCCAAACCCTACTTCGGAGGGTTCTGACATGTATTTTTCGACGTTTCAAACACATAATGTATAATTCAACTCGCGCAGGAATTTAAAAGATTCCACCCATCGGTACCATAAGGATAACACGCATAACACGGTAGCGGCGCACGGGATCTGACATTTGAGTGGCACACGGAAAGTTGACATTTGACACTAAAATTGATCTCACGGCCAAACGATTCAAACTACAGTCTTGAGATTTTGGGATTTTCATTTGGCCATCAGATACTTTGGAAAAAACTGACTAGGGCCTCCGTAATCTCACGTTCAAGAGTCACACTGATAGGGCACGGAACTGACCAAAAAATTTAGCAAAACCAGGTTTCGCGGGGAAGAGAATTCCGCAAAGTACGAAAATCAATTTTTGATGAATTCTGAGGCATGGAAAAGTTGCACCTGACGATTTTCTTTGAGGATAAATTGGTACGGGAAAGCCTGGAATAAGACAAATAACTTTTATCGACAGAAACTGAGGGGATAAAATTGTAAGTAAAATTGCGCCACAAAATGTGTGTGCTCCGCACACATGCAAAAAGTGGTCTTTGGGTTCTCATAGCAATGGGATTTGGTGCTCAATGGCATTGTATTTGATAAGTTTGCCCGCCCGAATTTCAAACTAGCCCCACCGCGACGCTTCACACTCACAAAGGTCGAAAAAATGAAAAACCACAGCGCACGGAACTGACATTTTGACCCCTTCTTCGATGATAATTTTTTTTTTTGGCAACTCTGGATCGCCAAACTAATGATTGCGCAAGGAAAAACACCAAAAAATACGTCGAAAATGACTTGCACGAATTTTTTCCCAAGAGTTTTGAGGGTTCGTACAACAAGCAGGCATACATTATTTCAAAGTTTCCACAGAACTACTCATATACTAATTGCCAATAAGTTGGGCAGCTACAGATCTAAGGCACATGAACTGAGACGTTGAAAAAATAATGAAAGCTGGATACCCAAGCCTAATAATCGATTGAGAAATAATGGACTTGAATATGTGATAGTGATTGCTTATCCAAAGAATTTCAATGTCATCCTTGAAAGATGGACTGATCTCTCTTGTATGGTGCTGATTTACTTGAATATAACGGTGGTGTTGTAAATAAAACTAGCCTCATTATCTATATTTGATGAAAGACAAGTGACCAAATTTTTTATCGCCTTACGGATGGAAACATCGTGTTCCGTACGCGGACGGACAAACGCTGTTTCCATCGTCAGGCGATAAAATTCATTATGTACCTCGTGCGGAAAACGATTTTCTTCACAAAACGAGTCTTGGAGTCTTTTCTTCACAAACGAGTGTTGGACGTCGGCGCAAGCCGTTTCGTAAAGGAAATGCGTTTTCAGCGACTCGGTACGTAATATATACACTGATGAGATATGGATTAACGTTCGTCAGCAGATTGTTCTATTCCAAGTATCAAATAAAATATTCTTCGATGGATTCATCAAGGATATTGTACTGAAAATTCTGTATCATGACTGGGAAATTTGAGGCATACAATATACTGATGAAAGAACGATTTCAGTAACATCTTTCAAATGATGAATCTTCTATCAATTTTCGATATGTCTTGGGGGTGTAAGATGAAATTTCCTGCTGCTTCAGAGAATTGCAAGTTATTGGGCATTTTGAGAGACCACTAAGCGTAAGAGCGTTTTTCACACGCGAGGCTGTTTCTGATGAACGCTCAATGTTTTCTGGAAGCTGGTTGGAGAATATACTCATATGAACCTACCGTAAGAAAAGTCTATTGAATTTTCACGTGACTCGTGATCTTGATATTGGAATCGTGATGTCATTCAACAGAGAATCCCATACATTTCAGTGATTACAAATAGTTATCATTTATAAAAATTTTCATGAGCGGAAAAGGTGGGTAATGGATGAGGATACATTCGTCAGATTTCTGCTACAATCAACTATCGTGATATTCAAAGAGGATTGATAGAAAATTCTTATAGATAATACTGTGACGTGGTGAGTCTCGAGCCTGCGGCTCGCGCCTCTCCACGCCACCTGACGATGCACCCAGGTGCACCGTCAGCGTTTCTGACGGATAATCGCCACATAATCGCCCGTTTCCCCACCCAAGCGCGACGCCGCGTCGCGACCCATCATCGTGGACGACGGGCCTCGCCGTGGACAGACCGCTCCTGGAGGATCGCTACTCAGACCAACCTAACTATCCACACACTCTCTCTCACCTCACAAGTTCTCTCCTATATATTAAAGTCACCAATCAGTAACTACTCGTGTTCTTACTGGAGACTAGAACCCCTCACCCACGTAACAATACTACTGTGGAATGCCAAAAGTTCTGCTGGCTACAACTACCTCAACTCAATGGCACGAAAAGTATGAGTTTAGAACGACTGGCTTTTTTATTTTTGCCAAGGTGTAGTTTACGCGAACCATTTGGTGTAGAGTATAATCAGAATAATTCTACATGCGCTCATCAGAAAACGATTATCGGCCGGTTTTGATAATCTAAAATATTATACAAAACAAATTGTCAAACCTTCTCCGTCTATGAAGTCTAGATTAGGATCGATCATGTTCGGATTTTCCCTCCGCGGATTTACCTACCTTGTACCTTGCCGTGAATTCCTTAACCCATTTGATTTCTCAAGAACAATTAAAACATGATTCAGTTCAGCTCGTCAGAATCGCATGTTATTTCTTGAATTTGAGTTATGAAAATATGGAAATGAAAATTGGAAATTTTACAAGTCATTGATCGATCAGGTGACAGTTGAAAAGACAAAGTATAATGTGCAAAAAATTGTCGTACCCAATTCATATTTCGGATGGGAATTCAAATAATCAGTGATAAATATAATAAATCAAAGCAAACATGATTTTTAAAAAAATTAGTCAGATATGTCAGTTGGAATGTGATTTGAAAGCTAAGCTGAAAATAGTATCAATGATGAACAATCGTCAGAAGCGACTTTTGATCAAAGAGAGAATATTTATAAAAATTCATCAGATGTGAGTAAATCAATAAAAGTCAGTACATCGTGGTCAAGTCGTTAATTTATTCAAAATTCATGATTCAAAAATGCGCATCACATCCGATATTTATAAACAAGAACATTTGATCGCACACCGGTCCACACAAGAATATTAAGATCGAAACACATACTTTGAGTCAATCGAAAATGGTAATCACAAAATTATTACATCTTATTCAACAGTATCGTCACACGTACTCAATATGAAAACAAATATCGTTAAATCGAATTATTACATATAAGCTGCCGAATTTCTTACTCTACAATCGTGTTATAAATGGTCAGCTTCATAAGCTTCGTTAAAAAAAAATTTTGATTCGGCCTACCCTCTCCCAACAAATTCATATTACATGCATCGAATAATAAGAACAAAAATTTCAAATAAAATCAGTCTGTATACAGCAACGGTTTAACCGCGATACAAGCCATGATGGCCGAATTTCTTGAATTTCTTAGGTAGAATCACAGGTGTAAATTTCTTGAATGTCGGGATTTGTTGAACAACTGAAACAGGCTGAACGTGAACAAGGGGTTGTGGTTGATGATGAACAACGTGAACAGGCTGAACGTGAACTACAGGTTTCTCAAGAACAACTGGAACTGGCTTTTCCACAGCTACAGGAACTGCAACAGGCCTATCTACAGCAACTGGTACAGCAACAGGACGATCGACCGGTACGGCAACAGGCCTGTCAACTGGAACCGCATATGGCCTATCGACGATTTTCTCAACCTCAACAGGTACTGCAACAGGACGATCTACATGCACAGCATATGGTCTGTCAACTGGCACAGCAACAGGCCTATCAACAGGCACGGCAACAGGTCTATCAACATAGACTGGCCTATCAACCAAGACTTCTTTTTCGACGATTTTTTCAACTTCAACAGGAACTGGCCTATCAACAATCTTCTCAACAGGTACTGCCACTGGAACAGGCCTATCTACGTAGACTGGCCTATCAACAATTTTTTCAACAGGCACTGGTACAGCTACAGGCCTATCAACTGGAACTGCATATGGCCTATCAACAATCTTCTCTACTTCAACAGGTACTGCAACAGGTCGATCAACAGGTACTGCATATGGTCTGTCAACAGGTACAGCATATGGCCTATCAACAATTTTTTCAACTTCAACAGGAACTGCAACTGGTCGATCAACGGGTACAGCATATGGCCTATCAACAGGTACAGCATAGGGTCTATCAACAGGTACTGCATATGGTCTGTCAACTGCAACTGGAACTGCAACTGGTCGATCGACTGCAACTGGAACGTGTTCGACGTGATGTAAGATAGGTGATGGTTGAGTGTAGATGTGAATTGGCTCGGATGCGGCTGTGGATGCCGAGGCTGTTGCGAAAGCAGATGATCCACTCGAGCATTTCTTGTGACAGTGTCTCTTTTCGGGTTGAGGGTCACTCGCGTTCGACTTTGATGGTTGCTCGAGCTCATCGTGCCTGTAAACAGAAGGAACAAAAACAGATTAGAGATGAGGAAAGACATGACTCTTGAAAACTATGTATGTAAACATTGGGTATATCGAGTATGATCGATGTTGATTTCGAAGCTACGTGAATTTGCAAATTGTATAGCTTGAAAAGACGATTACCTTTCGGAGATATTAAACTACTGGTGTTTATAGAATTTTGAATTCGAATGAATTTTTGAGAAGAAGTGCCTTGAATTTTAAATTTGAAATTGGATGCTTTGGGGTAGTAAAATTATCCGTATATTGGTTCCTAGATCGAAATAAATCTTTAAATTACAATAAAATCAGTGACAATGCTAATTTTGAATAAATTCGAATTTGTAAATTGTAAAATTCCAATAATCGGTTACAAATTCGTCACGACTAAATTAATTATGTTTCTAAAATTTCGAATTAGATTGAATATTTTAAAAAATGCCTCAGATTTCAAATTTAATACTAAATAATTGCGAATGGCAAGAAAATTCATGGATTTAGCTATGAGATCGCGATAAATTGCGAAAAGATCTCAAAATGTAGTACGATCTCGACTTTCGAGCATCGTGAATTAGCAAATTGTAAAATACCAAAGATCGGTCACGAGTTGGACAATACTGCATTACTGGTATTTTGAAAATTCTAAATCAGCATGAAATATGGAAAAATGCGTCAAATATTCAACTGAAAATTGAATGGATTTGGTTAGAAAAAATATTTGTAAATCCCGTTACCAGATTGAAATAGATCACAAAAAATAGATCAAAGTTAGTGAAGATTTCGATTTTGGAGCACCGTGAATTTCCCAAATCGTAAAGTCCCATTAGATCAATCTTTCTAAAAATTTGAACTGGAATGAATTTTTGAAGAATATCAATAATATTTCGAATTTTAGATTGGAAATCGATTGAATCTCTACAAATACCGTGAAATAAGTAAATCTATATGGTCAAATATAATGGAACAGTGAACTTGACGAGCGAATAGAAACTCAGAGTTCATTTTAAAAAAATCTAACTTATCAGATCACATTAATAGGTACTCACTTTTGTTCAAATTTTTCGTTGATCTCTGCTAACGTTTCTTTCGGTGCCGCTGTTGTATTTGCTGGTGCCGGATCCGAGGCTGGATCAGGTTGGAGAGGCTTTTCCGTCGGTTTCTCTGTAAAAATAACAACACAAAAATGTGTAAGTT
Source organism: Eretmocerus hayati (assembly GCA_029851415.1). Classification (NCBI taxonomy): domain Eukaryota; kingdom Metazoa; phylum Arthropoda; class Insecta; order Hymenoptera; family Aphelinidae; genus Eretmocerus; species Eretmocerus hayati. The sequence goes on from CM056741.1 coordinate 12,315,223, forward strand.
GCGGACCGGTACTACTTTGGATTGAAATATACCGAAAGATCTCGATCATATTGAAACACGGAATTGAAACTGGCCTGATAATGTAAACTCAGATCTCGACGAGGCTTTTCGCCAGAGATTTTGAATTCTCATATCAAAGTGAGATCAAATATTTCTTTGTCGTTGACTCAAGGTCGATCAGTCATTGAGAAAAAAGGAACTTTTGAATGTTTCCAAATGAATACCGGACACAATGCACTTTGAATAATCCGACTCATCATCATTCATATTCCATTTCAAAATCATCAAATCAGGAACTGGCACTATGGATCGAAAATGATCCTTACAAATATCACGATCACGAACCAAACTTGGAAATCGCCCGGACAAATTGTTCACCATTTCAGTGCGACAATATTTTTTGTTGAATTGGGACGACACAGAAACTCGGAGCTCCGTGAATTCTTTCATTGCATTATTCGAGAAAGGTCAAACAAAATTTCGTTCACCGTGGTGCTTTGTATTTAATAAGAAGAGATATTATCTTGTAGATCAAAAGTTCAAGAAATTTCCATAGAATTTGAATATGGAATTTATGTCTAGAAAAATTTCGTTCGATTGTCTGGACGATTTTACAAATAGAAAGCCAGAATGCACACGGAGTAGGACAATAATTGGATGCTTCTAAATTTTTCGCAGTAGATACATTAAGTTGAATCGAAAAATAATAATTCGAAGGATCGTAAGAATCACTGCGTAAACGTGAATGCTGAGACTTGGATATGGAATCCCAGTCCATTACCACGAATCAGACGTTCGAATTTCGCGATCCGAGTCAAACCGCTGTTCACTGAGAATTTCTCATTTCATATTTTGTCTGATTTCAGCAGGTTAGTGTAAAATTCTAAAAAAACACGTATTTCGTAGAAAGTATAGAACCAATTAAAATTGATCGAATTACTGGTATTATGAACGCAAGTAGTCACAAAATCAACTCAATGAAATTTCATGAAAAGCAGTTGAAATATTGAATTCAAAATTTTGGATATGTAACGGGCACCAAAAATTAAAACCTCATACACTCTCGAATTCAAAAAAAAAAAAAATGAGGATTCAAAAGAGAGCAAACAGTGAATGTAATTATGAAAAATCACAGTAATATCGTGCACTCGCTTACCTGTTGTAGTAGAATTAGCCTCGAGTGAAGAATAAGCCCCGACGACGACGTACAGCAAAAGGCATACCAGTATGTTGAACTTGAGCCCCATGTTGTAACGTTCAGCCTTGCGTTCAACGTATTATGGATGAATAGATTGATGCGATCAGCAGGAGAGGGTAGAGCAGAATGAGGCGAGCCCCGAAAATCGCGCGTATTTGAATCCGTCGACGACCAAACCAAATTCGTTCGAGCTCGAACAGCTTAACATACAATATTAGAGTAGGAGGTTTGTCCCTTCCATGCTAGATTGACTCTTCCTCTGTGAAAATGTGTGTGAGAATTCGAATACAGCTGAACCAGAGGTTCAAAACTTCTCGCACACTTATTTAGCCGATCGACGGTTTCAAGTAAACACAAATAATACTCATCCGCGCCATCACTTTATAACTTGTATTCTAAACTAAACAGCTTGGATTTGAAAAATAACAGCCAAATGAAAATTTTACTTTTTCCAGACTTGATTATACGGAATCTGATGAATTTTCACTCATCATCTGCACCACCCATGGAAAATTTCTACAAAAAATCGAAATTGAAAGTACATCGTATCAAGATATACTACCCAAGAGGCGCATATCCCGCAAAAGCTCAAAATTCCATAGTATCAACGTCGTCGTCGTCGTCGTCGCCGTCGTCGTCGTCGTCGTCTTTCCAATACGACAGTACAGAATCTCTATAAGCCAAAAGAGCTTATTCGTAAGGGATCATCTCAGCTGCAAGATACAGAGAGTAATATGCCATATAGAGATAGCTATGTGCAAGGGGGGTGTTATAAGAGGGCATATAGCATGACATCGAGCCCGATATATATATTATCCCATAAAAGGAGCAAAGACTCGGTGGCATGGCATAGCATCGTCGCAAGGCAAAAGGCTGATGCTTTTGGCGCTCAGCTCAACGTTCGCGGTGCGAGCTTTTCGAACGCAATTCCGTAGGTTTGGCGCGTCGCGCGCGCGAGATCACCGGCTTATTATATTACGTGTATGGGTATACATTGTATAGAGGATAATACCCGAGACTTGTTTCTCATCACTATAGTATATCTATATTCTTTTACTATACGAGTGCAGAAATAAACTGTACACTTTTTCATCTTCTGTGTATCGGAATTCGAAGTAAATTGAAAATTTCCGTTAGGTTTCTTTTCTTACTAAACTTTAAAAATAGTAGAACGAACTTCGTGCCGTGGATATTTTAATGAATTTATGATGCTAGTCATCGTATACGTACCCTGATTGAGAATAAATTTTAAAGCTCAACTTGAATTCAGCTTGTGATTAAATTGGATTCGCTATACAACATCTCGAGCTTTTGCTGCCATGATGCTGTTCAATATCGTCCCTATCGATATTGCAAATTAGCTCAGCTTCTAGTAGAGCACGTGCTCAGTATTTCACGAAGCTCATAATAATTTCAACATGCTGTTGGATCGGCATAGCAATACTGAATTGTCTCCTCTGATACTTCTTCGAACAACTGTTGACAAGGCATTCGAAACTTTTGAATCATCATGTTCTGAACTATTTTCGAATGCAAAAATAATGATGACGAAGATTTGGAAATGACACAAACGCGGCTAGAAAAGAAAACTCGCTGATCTTATGGTATCACAATGTGTAAAATTTCAAAATTGACAGTAGATGACCAGGTATATTAGTTGAGAAAATTCTATCACAAAAGTTAGAAATATAAATGAGACACAAGACATCTGACTGCCTGGGGATTTGAAATCTCAATACCCAAAATTCTCACTTGAACTTTTGGAAATAATCAAGTATAGCTCGCTAAATAGCTTTGCACATGGATCAATAATCCCATCCAAACGCTGATTTATGAGGATAACTTTATAACTCTACTAATATACTGGTTACTTGGTTTCTCACTTGATCACTCGAGAATGAATTTTCATACAACAACGAGGTAAAAATCATTCATAAATCTATCAATTTCTCAACCCACAATGAAATACCCTGATAGATTAATAATCCTATCTGTAAGCGCCATTGATATGAACAAAAGGGTGGTCCCTGTTTGTGGACCATTGTTGAATCTAAATTGTTTGAGAGCATCGTCAAGTCAGAAAATCATCGAATTTGCAAATGAAAAAACAGTTTTTATGTCAATAAAAATATTTTTTTACAGATTATACTACTTTCCAGTTCCAATAACTATGTAACTCACATTATAATATAGCTGTAATCTCGTTAAACCCACCTGTCATCGCTATAAATTTTGAATACAATCGAGACCGTAACAGGATATTTATTAACTCAAAAGCCTGTCCGCAATTAGCTCAAGACGTGCGGATAATAAGCCAGTTTGCATGCGCCGAGATGTATTCTCGCAGCCTAATACATTTCCGAAGAGAAAATTGTTGTGTACGAGAAGTGGAGAGATAGAGTTAGAAGTCGTGCGCGGGCAGGTTCCAAGCTCACACGACACGACAGAATGCGTCAGATGCTCCGTACACGAACTGATGAGAAAAGTTGCCGCTGTCTTGACACTTTGACCCTCGCTATTTCGTTTATAATTGAAGGCACGCTCACATCTGCATAGATGAGATCCCAACTTTTTCTTGGTCATCATTATGAAATTCTATGGAATTTTTCTCAACTCTTCTCAACTTTTGTGATGAACTTTCGAACAATCTTCAAAAAATTTTTTGAGCGTTTATTCAAAAATCTCAACTGTGAAACGATGTCAACCTCAGGTATCTATGTAATGGATCGTGAATTTGTTTTGGCGGGAAAGATAGCAGCTAAAATCTCAAAGCAATCTTGATACTTTACAGTATGAAGCTTGAATTGCATTCTTGAGCTTGAGATATTAGTACCGTGAAATGGTCGTTGAAGAAGACTTCATAATTCAGGTAAAAAACATCTCTGTTATCTGCCGCATAAACATAACAAGTGAGATTTGATTATTCAAATGTTGAAAATCTATATGAACGTTTTTTGGCAGTCTTTCTCCTTTAGAAGTTGGTTGGACACTAGAAATAACAGATGAGGTAATATTTTGAATACTTTCTCGATTTGAGAGATGCACTGACTTTCATCAAGCTTTACAGAATTTTACTATAAAGTTGATCGTAATAATCTTCACCGACAAAGGCAACCCGACGTAAATGTTGACCTAGGTATTTCAATTACATCATATAGGGGAGAGTGGGGCAAAATTGGACGGATTTCGCAGTGGGGCTATCTGACGATACTTGGGGCTAGGGACAATATGGGTCTTTGAAGTTCAACTATTGAATAGATTATAAAAAAATTTTCAGGCCTCAACAAGCAGGACATTTTCGTATCATTTTTCAACATTATTGGAATAGGCACTTCATTGGTGCAGTACCGTCTTCAGCAATCAGCAATCGACTCGCAGCATCTTAGAGTCGATTTTCATTCGTTTTTCTTTACATTGAAGGTCCCCTTTCACCCCAAGTCAACGATCCAAATGGTAGAGTGCGACAATCAACCCAATATCAGCGAAGATGACAGTGATAATGCGAAAATCGAGCACTATTCTCGAACACGTAGAAAGCGACTTCTGACCTCTAAACTGACTCCTAAGACGGCTATTGGACATCGTTACTTCACTTTTTCACCCATTTTCAATAGCTTAACTCACCTTCAACCTCCCGCGCTTCGAAAAATTCGCCCAAATGCATACGCGCCTTGATACGCACTATTATCCTCGAAAAACACGGACCCGCGATCGCTCGACCGATTTTAGATGGGATTTAGTATTGTCCGAATTCGCCCCCACCAATTCGTCCAAAAATGCCCTCAGACGTTTTTTTTCACAAGATTGTGATCATTTGGGTCCAAGTGAACCGATTTTGGCTCGCGACGGCTCAAAATCTTCGTTTTGTGATGTAGTTTTTGACCCCCAAACGGGGATTAAGCTCGTCCACTTTTGCAGAAGTAGCGTGAATTTTTGGATTTGGAAAATAAACCGCGCGATACCCTCGAAAAGCACCCCTATGACAGCGTGGACTCCCAGTATCGTTTCAGGAGGGCTAACCGCGATAAAAACCGTTGTCTGTGATAGTATTAATAGAGAATTCACGCGGCGAAAGCCTGGACTGGCCTCCGACCGAGATATCTCACTTATACAATTTTGCCCCCGTCCAATTTTGCCCCACTCTCCCCTATAGAGTAAATTTCAAATCAAATTTTTAAAAAGTGCATATTGATGGAATCATATCCAAGGGTAAAGTGATGTTATCCTTCAGGATATGAGTGATCATGTTAATTCATACAAATTGTCAAATACCACCTGATTTTTTCGAAGATATTCGAATTGGTAGCGGGTTAGAGCTTGCCGATAAGAAGGTGTCTCCGCTTATCACGTCTAGATGTCTCTAGCGCTACTTTTTCTTCAGTCAGGTGGTCGTCGTCTCCGTCGTCGTCTGCTACGAGACGTGCTCGTGGTCGTGATATTTATTGGTCCTTTCAATTGCAATGTAATTCCATCAATGTGATCTAAATTGACAAGTATAAAAGGCACAAGTTCATTGTGAGTTGATAAGAATTCATCTTTCTCATTTGATGCTGAAATCGTTCAAATCGTGACTCGAGCTGTAAAATAGGGGAAACTGTGTGATGAGGGAAAATTATTGATTTTATTTGGATAATATCATTCCTGTTTAAACGAAATTGCTATCAATCTACTCAAGCCGTGATACAAATGAGTCTAATATCAGTATTTGAATTATGAAATAGTGAAACATTCCCTAATTCATTATTTCTTTCAGTAATATCTTTCATTCTACTCAGAGACTCACTGTAATTTAATAAAATTTCTAAATAATTTGACATACTTATTTCCAGATCTACTTCACTAAAATGGCTATCAGTGAATATCAACTACTCTAAGAGTCTAATAGTCGCCAACTACTAAGCCCATAGAGTACTTGTCGAACATGCTCTTGACGCTATTCTACATGGTTGCAACATGGGTTCAGTCATGGAGATTGTCATCCTTGAGAACAAGACTCCAATCAATTTTACAAGTACCAGAAGCAACAAGACCTACGATAATGCTCTACATGGGATCACAGTCACCAAATAAAGAAGGTTGGTTTTAAAGCTCCTGGTGTTGAATGAATAGTTTTGATATCTGACTGGTTTATATTTTCCTCAGAAACAAACCATACCAAAAATATCATCCAAAATGATAAAATCAGCAATGATGTGCTCAGTTCTCCTCTGTGTAGTAACAGTGCTCTTGCAAAACTTGGTGACCTCATTTGGTATCAAGGCGATAAGCGCTTATGCACTGTATATCCCCAAGTGAGTCACCTAATTATGAAAGAATATCATGTTGTCTGAATGACCTCTAAGAATTTCAACAAATAGGGAATATCTTGTTTTCTTTTAATTTTTAGCAAACCATTGATGCATCAAACTGGCTGCTATATCCATATGGAAAAACTATATTCCCTCTGTTCACCCACAATAATGCTCAAACTTCACTCCAACAAGATGCAAAGATGCATGTCCTTATTGAAGCTGATTTGAGTCAATACATTCCACACGCTTCCTCAAAGGCCACAAAGGTACGTTTATCAAAGAAATGTATGTAGATGAATTAATAATTGCATCAAGTGCTAGAAATGCATTCTGGTACTTGTCCATGCCGGTTCTCGCTTAACAAAAATCCATTTCCACGCTTCAGTGATTTGAAATAGTCTAAAACCTATCTAGACTTGGTGCCACCGATGGAAAAATTATTGAATCAGAATTAATTAATTCCTTTTTTATTTCAGCTTGAAGACTATGGTCTTATAGTAACATGGACAGCAGAAGATAGCTTTGGAGTAATATTAGAGACAGATCTAGATCATATCACGAAGTTTTCTTCCACTTTGATGCAAGGACAGTGTTTCATTAATAATGGTTTACCTGTTACCAGAGTTGAGTGTGAGTGTGCTTGGCTGACCTAACTCTGACTTTTCTACTTACTGATTGACTAACAATAAGTGCTATCTATAATTTTAGCCGTCTCTGTTTCTGGTAAACCCTGCTTATGTAATTACGAGCATTTAAATTTAATCGAGAGTAAAAGTGAGTTACCTCAAAACATTTACACAGTTCATCTACAAAATCTTTCGTCTCGAAATAGCATTTTCATGGTTATTTTTCATTTTCAGAACTGATGGGGAGCATGCAGTGGGACAATTATGTGAATAAGTTAAAACTAGTTAGCAACACTTCGAAATTAGTGTCTCAAGGAAACAAAGCCATAGAGATTAAGGAAATTCCAGGACTGGTTGTATCACCTGGAAGTAAACCAATCAGCTTACAAATGCCGACTATTTTAGAAATAACGATCCCATGTGATACACCAGGTAAATTCTACTGAATATTTCCTGCGTATACTTCAATTAAACCCAGTGAAAACTAGAACTTCCATGACTATGCCGATTTCTAGATGTAGAGATTTATCGTTGCCAATCTGAAGTTAAGCGTGTCAAAATTGTTTCACAGATGATCTTTCTACAACTATGTCATTCCCGTCAACCCCTCCTCCGACACCAGCTTCTGCAAGTGCCATAATCAATGGAACAGTTTCAAAGTTGTCTGAAGCCTTGACTGACTCAGTGGACTTGAAACCGTCTGTCATGAATCTTTCAGTGGATTCGTTATCTAATTTAAGCACATCAAGGTCTCAAGAATTCATTAGAGCAGAAAGTTCGCAAGAGAGTTTACTTGATTCAGTAGTAACTAAGAGTGGAAAGAATCTCAAAAAAATTGTCGATGAAGATGCGAAATTAGCTAGTATGGCGTCGTCTAGATCATCTCTCTCTACCGTCAAGTATGTGAATTTCATTTCCTTATGATGCCAGACTCATTGTCAAAATTTGCTTGAAGAATACTCGAGTTCTAGCGACAGAAAATTTCATCCTTTAACGTGTCGCTTAGAGCCCGGAAAATTCAATGCTCTACTCCTTGCATCACTAAATCTAGCAAATCCAATTAGCAAAACGTATTTACAAATCATTTTGAATGTTATAGCTACTCGCCATCAAGAAAGACTGACCTTGGTTCTAATAAGAATGAAAAGCCACCCAATATCTTCATATGTGCCGATGGTGCGGTCGCAGTTGATAACGTTCGCGAAGTACTTGACATCATCCTCAAAGAAAACAAGTAAGCTAAATTCCATTTTAATGGTCAAATGCCATAAATTGTGTACGTCTCTATGATATTCAAATTTACAGGTATGCCGTCTATCCACTGTCAATGCAAGAAGTACAAAAAGATCAGTGGATGGATCACGCGAATTTGATGATCGTTTGTGGCAACGTTGGTAAAGATGTCGCTGCACAAGCTATTGAATATCTAGTCCGCGGAGGAAAGCTCTTAGCCCTCTGCTCTGATATTTTAAAGACACTCCTTCCAGCATTCAAGACTGCAGAAGTTCGCGAAAACGAGCTCGTCCGATTTTCATATGGCAAATGGAAACACGTCCGGATGATGCATCATGTTTTTTGCTATCAAGCATCGCCCGTCAAAACGAAGTTCTCTCAAGACTCCGATGATGCCAAGTAACTATTTTGAACCCATTGATATCCTGATCTAGGCAAAAACAGAGACTTTTTCAGTGTAACAAATTACGTGTTGGTTACTATTATCATTAGTACCCATCATGTTTCACTGCTTTAAAAAAATAAGCTTGTGATCAATACCCGAAAATTTTTAAAATCGAAAACTTGCCGACGCGAAGAATGGATGACAGGTCCATGCTTTGCGTCATGGTTGGATCTTTTTGAAATATTCTCTGCTAGAAAATGACCCCAACAGTTTTCCACCGATGCCAAAGTTTCGTGTACGAGTCTCTCAATTGAAATTCACTCCTTCAAGGAGTTTGTTTCAACATCAAATCTCTGAATTCTATGAATCCTTGGAACAGCTTACTGAATTTGATTTCAAAACTCCTCGGCATATGAACTTCTCTCCAAAAAAAGCTATGTGTATAGAATACTTGAAGTTATTTTGTTTGCGACTAGGTCACTAACAATTTATCGTGATCATGAAATTCTAGTAGATCAGCGACGCCACCAACGCCAGTATCAGCCAACGTAACCGATCGTAGCGGAAGGGTTCACACAATCGAGGTGAAAGTTCTTGGATCCGAAGAGACTTGGCATACCCCTAGCATCCTGTTAGCCGATCTCGCCCAAAGTGGCGGTCGAGCAGTTTTTTCGCAAATCCATCTGGAGGCCGATCCGACCCAGTACGAGTTTGAGGAGAGTAAATTTGCTGCTCTGAGGCAGAGCAACGCGACAAGACTCGAGATATTTGCCGATCTGCTCGGCACTCATCTCAACGTCCTTGTAAACTCGGACCCCAAACCCAGCGCCAAGACAACGTATAGTCCGGGGTTTTTTCTTGGGAGACATGAGGTCAATATACGCTTTCTATGCTATCTCTATAAGCTTGGCTTTCTGTGCATGGCTTTTCAAAAATATACACAATCACTGACACTTACACTAAATTAGCAATATCACGTGGTATGAGTTGAAAGTAGAGCGGTGCAGATTCTTTTCGATCTTTCAAGGAATCGAATTAGGTTTTGGAAGACTATTTTTATTTTGCAAATTATCTCTGATTCAAACACCAATCGAATCATCAATCGATAAAATTAAATGTCGAAATGAACCTCCTCCGTTCTCGATTTGGTCCATTCGATGTTTGCACGATGGAACAACTCCCGAATGTGTTTCTTTGGAACATTAATTCATGCAAAGATGCAAAGTCGCTATACTGGTAATTTTTGGCATACTAGATACCTTGCAAGACTACTAAATTATTGCTACATTTCGATTCTAGACTTCATAGGAATGGTGGTTTTTTTAGATTTTACAAGCAAATTTGTATGATGAAACGAGACTGGTCTCTTTTCATCAGGATTATACATACCTTGATCTGACTACGTTGTAGCTCGGAAGAATGCATTTTTTCACTCACAATTCGTATAGGAATATTTGGCAAAGCTTGCTTCCCCCTCACCCAAATATCACGTAAAGTTCATATTTTATTAGCCGTCGAAACTTCTTTCGTAGTATAAGCGCATGTTATAAAACCTAGAAAATTATTTGACTCATTCACAGATTAGTGGAGATGCCAAATGACACAACAAACTTGTAAAAACAATTCCACTGAACGAATCAGTCTACTTTCGCTGCGCTGTGTATATCGTGTCGATTGGGAGAGGAATTTTTCTTATAATGAACCTCATGTCCGTACAGCTGAAATTGGAAATGCTGGAGAACTTGAAGGATACAATGTTACCGAACGACGTACTGAAAACTCCAAAATTAGAAGTGCAATTTTGTAAATCTACCGACGTGAAACCTGCAACGCCGTCTTTCCTGCCCATCCTCGTCAACCACTGCCCCGAAAAGTTTTCTACTGTAGAATATTTTGAGGTATTCCATATTACATTTTTAACTCTATTCTTGATCATCAAAATTTTCATGTCCTATCTTTAAAATTTTTCATTCATTTTGTCGTTGATTATGTTGCTATAATGATTATCCTAATCTCATTCACTTCAGATGTCAGAACCGAACCCGGATTCTCTCTCCAGAAAGATTTCAGAAAATTTTTTTCAAGTAGTAGATACTTTGAAGAAATTCTCGTTGTTTCACATGTTTCATAAGTTCTTAGTCGTTGTTCTATTAAAGTTTATGTTTTAAAGTGATTCGACATATTCCTAATCAATACAGAATCTCAACACAAAAAAGATTGGGCGTTTAGTAATATATGCGGACGTCATGACTTCCTCAACTGATCTCACCAATGGAGTAACTTTGCAGCATGGCTTGGCTGTCGTACCGCGTCAGCAAACTAGAGGTCAAGGTAAGAGCGATTGGGAGCTAACATTCGATAAGCACTCTTATCTTTCCTCCGTGTTATTCTTATGGAAGAGATTCAGGATTCGGCCATATTGCTTTTTTCTGCCATCTAAAATAGCACGCATGTTAGTTCCCAATACCTATTCTGACCGCGCAACAGACTACTAACCATCGAGAAGTATCTGAGGTTCCGTTTCCGTCGTGGAAGTCTCTTGTGATTGGATTTGGATCAAAGTTTATTATCAAGTTAGGTTTTCGTTCGAATTGTAAAGAATGAAGAATTGTAGCTTCTGCAATGCAGATTTTTTTCGTTTTTATTTACTCGATTTGCGGACCGTGAATTCCTTTACTATTATGGCACACTTGAGGATTATCTATCAAGAAGTAAGTTGTCCACGTGAATTTTGAATCAACCGTTTCAGACCATTGATGAATTTTTACGGTCGAAAGTTTGTTAGTCATTATCGTGTAAATTAAGATCTACTCAGCTCGAATATGCAAATAATTCAATGACAACAGTAATTATGAAGGATAAATTTCCAATCATACTTCGCAAGATGACATAATCAAACACAGGTTCATCACCGTTTATGGAATAACTCTGTCATGTAAAAAGAAAAGGTCCCAAGTTTCCTACTAAATCTACCATAACAATCCAAATGATTGCCCTCTTCTAAATGATCGTCGCGTAGTCAGCTGAATTTTTTGGAGGTTGCAGATTAAATGAATTCTTATAGGTCGCGGAAGGAATGTATGGCTAAGTCCTGAAGGATGTGCTATGTTCAGTCTACAACTTCATATTCCGATTAAGTCCGTTCTAGGAGAGAGGATATCACTCATTCAACATTTGATGGCTGTCGCTATAGTTCATGCTATCAAATCGATACCAGAATGCGAGGTGAGAGGAAAATTCGCAATAGACTCGCTATGTTTTCAATTACTTGAGAAAATTAAAACTAATTAGATTGTTGATAAAAAAAAAACATGAAGTTATAAATTCATATTTGTTTCAGGATATTGATATCAAAATAAAATGGCCTAATGATTTATATGCGGGGAACAATTTTAAAATCGGCGGCTTGGTCGTTTCAACGTCTCTCGATTCTACAACAGCAATTTGCAATCTAGGCAAGTAACGCCTTCAAAATAGGCCAAAATGTGACTACCATACGGATTTACTTCTTATCTAATGACTATTTTATTGTTCACAGGCGTTGGCGTGAACTTGAGCAACAGTTCACCCACAGTTTGTATAAATGATCTCATAAAAAAGTGTAATGAAACATCGAAAAAGAAAGTGAAAAAGCTAACACTAGAGCGGTACTTAGCTCTAGTCTTTAACGAATTGGAAAGTCTACTAGATATTGTACAAGCTGGCAATATGGATCACTTATATAAGCTCTATTACAAATACTGGATGCATAAGTAAGTACCTATTGTTTCCGAAAAATCGAATTTTTCAGCACGACCTTTTTGAGTGCCTTAATCAATTGATCAGTATTCCCCTCAACAACTGTGAAACCTAAGCTCAAGAATTTCTTTTTTCATCGCTCGAACGTCAGATGAGACAGAGTGGAAATGCTTGTGCGTCTAATAGTTTTTTCCAGAAATTTGGGCAATTCTTAGGACTATTCCATTCTAACCAACATATTAGATGACATTCTCATAGGTGGCGTCGATCGAATTGTCGTAAATTATACAAAAAAACTCTTATCTTGTTCCAGTGATGTGGATGTCACAGTAATGTCTGCAGACGGTACATCGCAAGAAGTCAAAATCCTAGGAATAGACGAATTTGGGTTTCTAGAAGTTAAAGGACGACGGGGTAAATCTTTTACTGTTCATCCTGATGGGAATAGTTTTGACATATTCAGCGGTCTGATAGCACCAAAATTCTGAATACAAAATCTTAAATTTTCGATTGAGCGTATTTAACATTTTGCTTGAATAGATAACTATTTTCTACCACTATCGTAATGAAGTGCATATTACGTATGCATAATATCTCGTTGAATTTGAAAATACGTATGAAGTTATTGCACCTGATCATGTGGTCAATCAATACTCGAACAAAGTTTTAAACAGCATGAAATGCTGTCCTTTAATATGTCTTTATCTCACGTATTTTTGACTTGTCTTGCTAGAAGAGAAGATTTATCGTCATTGTTGTAACTACCTTGGAATGGTATATTTGAATATAATCATCTATTAACATCACTTCTTGCATGTCGCCTATCAAGTTATTGATGTTTTCAGATCCATAAATAATTCAACTCAAAATCTCGGTGTCAAGAGAACTATTTGCGATTATCAGAAAATCTGTCTGAGCATATTCGCGAGAGTGATTAAGTGTGATTCTCTCATGGGACAAAAATGGTAAATGACTCAAATGGTGCACCTTGGCCGCATCGGCACGAGGACTCGGCGAGATTTCAAAAGAAGAAAAACTTGAAATTTTCCGCGCCTTTAATTAACCCGGATCAACTGTTGTTATTTTCGTTAAGTTCACTGTTGAAATGAGTTTCTGATATGAAGTTAATTCGAAGTTACCTTCATTGGACAGGTAGAGGAAGTATGTTATGCATTTAGAAGTATATGAATTGGAAATCGAGAAGAAATTATAATGTCTGTTATATTTGCTGAAATATATCTTTGTTTTTCTAATAAGGTTGTTTTAATCCTTTTCCCCTGATAAAAATGACCCGCTACATCATTCGACTCTTTCCATTTCGACACTCTGTATTCTCAATCTAACGACTGATTCAAAAAGTGATTATACTGGGAAAAACTACCATAAAAGTTCAAATCAGATGTAATCTGACCAACCATCTACATTGAAAAATATGGTGGAAACAAAGAATTTTTCTGTTTTACATGATGTCCTCGCAATCATAACCAGTGACAAGAGTTCAGGAAAATGTGAGAAATTAATGACAATCACAATTATTTGGCCTAGTATATTTCGTCAAGATCTTTTTATACAGACATTAGGTGTCGAAAGCAAAAAGCGTACGACCCACGAACATTATCTCACGCATTATCGTAATTCCTTATTAATCCTTACTCTCTCCGAACAAACCTTTTTACAAATTACTTTCAGATTGCACTTCTCGTGAATTGATATAAGCGTTGAACTCGCGAACAATGATCGATAACAATTTAGAATATCATAAAACACTACATAATTAGTCACACAAACTTGATGGAGAGCACAAAATTCATATATTGAAAAAAATTACAAAATGAAGAGTTTTAAATGGACAGGATCGCACAGTTAATGTCGGATACCGACATCGTTATCTTTCGAGAATTTTCAAGATATCATCACTATTGGAAATAGCTTTGAAGCTAAGAGACTGATGGATTTACGATATTCTAAAAATTCATCGCAGCAACGTCTGTAGGTGTGCAATAGAGATAGGATTCCGACATCACCTCAAATTCATTTGAATCAACTACAGTACAACTGAATCGTACAGTGCCACAAAAGGAACATATGGTACATGAAGTTCACAAAAAGAGTCACGTGTAGCAAATAAAATTTCCCGACAATGATGTCAAAACTATGATAAAGTTTCGCAGACGATTTGCATTTAGAGGGCAATACCATCAGGGCACGAGTGATTTTTCGAGAGAACGTGATTCAAAAGAATGACACTTTGAGAAAGCTCAACCCTTGAACCAGCGACAATTTTTGAACTCATAATCTGGCGCAACTGTAAGTGCTCGATGAGTTGGGAAGTCCCTCATGTTTTCTATACAATCATCCGATAACTAGTTACATTGGTCCTTTAAGGATGATGTGCCATTTCTTGGCCGCCTAAAATGTCGTTCACTTTTATCTCAACACGATAGTGATCATTCTTACACGGACTACGAGTTCAAGATCTCAAATCCACCTTTTTCCCTTAACGCTGGCAATCATGGGATCAAGAATTTATATAATTATCTAGGGATACTAATCTGTACATAGTCACAAACGACGAAGGTACTGTACTTTGTATTCATCTAGAGCAAACACGATAATCATGAGGCTCTTTGGATATTTTCATCAAAGAACACAATATTTAATTCTTTCCAAATCGATTAATCAAAATGTTGAAGTGCATTTGCGATTTGAAGAGATGTTACTATGACAGTTCACGAATTTAAACATGTGCAATCTTTGATAATTACTTATAAGACTGTATTGATCGTCTTAGACACAACATTTTCAATCGATTAACTTATCAATTGGATGTAAAGAGTAACGGCTTGAGCCCAAAAAATCTTCTATTCTCAAAATTAACGAACGATGTTTGTAAAAATTTAGATTGTGATAAATGATTATTCCATCGCGCCAGTCATTTACAATATCATTTTAAAAGATAGGCATTATATGCTCATAACAGTTATCTGCAACCATTATACAATCAATCTAAAATAAACATCTTCCATAAGAATCATGATTAAAACTGTCTCAGATGACAAGAATCGGAACAAATTTTTTGTACGAATCATGATTAAAATCATCATAACAAGGATAAGAACGCAGATTGAATCACGCATTAAAATAATTATCCAGTGTATAATAATCGTTAATTCTCTATTACACCTTCAAATACAGTCAAATTATATGCAGTCTTTCATGGAGTCTTATGGGTTAATTTTTCAAATATACAAATCAATAATAAACACTCATTAATGTTAATTGAGTTTTCTGAGGGTGAAAAGTACATCAATCAAAATACAAACATATTGTGACATTTTGATGCAATGCAATAAATTGAACGTGATTTTCTGTATCATCGCTCTCAATGAGAATTTAATATTCTATCATGCTATTTCAACTTTTATATCTTTTTGAATTGAGCTAGCTATTGGGCCAGTTTCTCCATTTCAAGTTATGAATCGAGAGGACAATTCTCGAAGACTAAATTTGAAAGTTCTATGCAGTACCATAGTAAGACCATAATTATTAATAGTTTTGTCGTCATAGGACTGCTATATATTCACGATGCTATTAGGCTATTATCAACTATTTGTCATTTTTTTTCGAAGACCCGATTAAATATGCGCCGATTCACTAAACGAGTGAAACGACGCACGTGAATATCAGTTATCTTTAAAAATGCATAGTTCTAGAACGAAAAATCTTGGTACAGCCGGTTTGGGAAGATGATCCACTGTTGGTTATTTGCTCTACTTTACAGTGCATTTATACATTGACAGTCACCAGCTTAAAGGGTGCGAGAAACATTCAAACATACGGACTTGATGAATGAGCAGTAAGCTAAAAACAATTCATCACAGATAAAATAGAGAAAAAGGACATGGAAAATATGACTAAGAAAGATAGATTGTAAGTCTCTGGCATCGTGATATTTGTTACTCTACGGTGTTCGAGACAGTAATTCATATCACTCGGATTTCTCACTTGTTGGAGCATTTAAGCTCAAACATAGTTCAGCTCAAGGTGTCTATTATTGCCATGTGTTTGTGCTCTGATTGAAGGCAGTGAAATCAGACGTAGAGTCTGTAAGTTAACATGAGTCATGTGCTCCAGATAATCCACTGATATGCAATCGAAGATTGAATAATTTGTTCACATCACACCCTTTGAGCTACTAACTATTTCAAAACACAGACTTGTGTACATTTTGATATATATATTTATATATTTGATTCGATACAAATATAAACGATGGCGTTCGTGCATCGTATCTGTTCCTCTCACTGAAAGATAATACTTGCACACAGGTGATCATTCCATAATTATACATCCACTGCACTCCTGGCAGTATTGAGAACACGATTTTTCCGTAATCCAATTCGAACAGATTGCATCAGTTTCGAAGTTGGAATCATTATCTTGACGAATAAATTCACGGTAAGTTTGGAGTTTAAGAATCCATTTTTGGAGATTTTTTGAGATATCAGAGGAAAATTTTAGAATGTAACTTTTATTAATCGCAAATGAAAAGGAACAGTAAAATTTTTCTTTAAAGGGTGATCAAAAGGGCGACATCAGAGGGAACTTGCTTCCAAAAATTTCGAGACGCAAAGATCGATTGATCTAAGGTAAGAAAAAAATACAAGTTAATCGTTGTTTCAATAGATTCACTAGATCATACCCTCACAAATTTGCACACTCACAACTACCTAAATTCCGTTCGCTCAACTTGACATTATTGATACAATACACTCACGCACGCTTCTGAAATATGTAGGTGAACGCATGGGGTACGAACTACGCAAAGGCTCAGTTTCAGCTGAATACTTCACTGTATCAGGTAATATCCTCCACTTCTTGCAAGAATCTCTGTATGATTCTCACTCAAATCAAATCGTCGTGACAATTAACATGAATACTCAGACTATGATCACATCTCTATTAAAAATGAGATTGAAACAATACTCTCGACTGTCTGTGATAAGGACAAAGAATCACTTCGAAAACAGTTCAATCGGTTGAAATCGAAACTTTTGTACTTACTCTGTCTTGAGGAAATTAGAGGCGAATATCAGCTCACGAATTCCACATTTTTAAACAAATCAATTACATGAAGGATTCAACGCATTTGATGAAAGACGTTCCAAATTTTGAAATGACAATCAAGGAAAACTCTTGCAAGAAAATATCGATTGTGGAAAATACAACGTGACAGCTAGTGACGTAAACAGCGGTGAGCACGAATATCACTTCGTACTATCCCAGCGACCATTGTTACGAATTTAATTATGGGCAGTATATGTACATTTCGTATGGTACACGAAAAAATTATCAATCTAGTTCAAACTTCAGAAAGCTTCTTTATCCTCTCCGGCACGAGCACTCCCTTGCATTATTCAAAACGCCAGCCTCGCTTTAGCCGCAAAAATTTAGAAGTAAAAAGTCAAGTATATAATACCGACACAAAAAAATTTTCTTTCCATAGGTACTTGTAATTCTCTCAATCAGGTAGATGTACACACGAGGAAAGAGAACGCTATACGATGAAAAAAAAAGGAGGATACATCTGTACAACACTGTCATCTTTGGCCACGAAAAAAGTCTAAAATTCAAATTACGTACATCCGGACGGCAGAATGCTCAAATGCAAGGTATAGATAAAAATATACACATTACGCGACAAATTTAGCGGCTTTGGATTAAATATTCTTCGTCAACCCATCAGCCCGTCCGATTCATATTTATCTATAATCATGTAGCAGACAATACCACAATCGTCGCGTTTACCCTGCAAAAAGCTCGATTCTCCACGTCTCAACTGATGCTTTCAACTTTACAATTATTATTATTATTATTATTCGGCATCGATTGCATTTTTTTCAAAATTGTTGATCTTCAAATGAAACGAGGCAATCCACCGGATGATCGATGATACATATAAGGAGCCGGAGGCATACCGGAAAAATGTCTTTGGCGTTGATGCTGATGCTGCTGCATTGGACGAAGCACTTGTTGTTGTTGTTGTTGTTGTTGTTGTTGTGGCTGCTGGGGTCCAAGATTTCCTCCATTCGACGACGAAGCTTCGTGCTGTTGTTGCAATTGTTGCTGTTGAAGAAGGTGAGAGGCACCGTCACCGAGATCAAGCTCGAGTTCTTGCTGTTCGGCTAGTTGAAGAGCTCCGAAAGATGCAGTAGCCATGGCAACATCGGGCATTAGACCTGACAGGTGGCCTTCGCTGCACGAATTGCCGTCTAAGTGGTGCTGCAAATTGAAAAATAATTTTAGCCTAGTCATAAAAATTGGGTGAGAATGTTCAGAAAAACGTTGGAAGACTGTGTCTGGAATAGATGACAACAAAGTTGCGAAAAATTTCCATTCAAGGTCAGAGAATAATGCTCATTGACGCTGGAGATTAGGGATTCAAGTAGATTCTAAGAAGCTTGAAAATCGTGACTTCTTAATCATCATTGTTCTGACAGTTCTGACTAACATGGAATTCCCGATCTCTTGTCCAATTTTCATTGATGAACAATTCATTAACAGATTGAATGCAATCAATCTCAAATCTCGATCAGTTTTGTTAAGAACTCCTGGAGCCTAAATCAAAAGACGCTTGAAGCTGCTTGATTACGATAGCGTGACTTTTCATTTCATTAAAAAAGGATTTTCAAATTATGAGAATTAAATAGTATATATCGTGATAAAAGATAAGAGACTACAAATGAGTAAGCCAACTTGTGAATTCAGACTTTGGAATGGTGGGAAATTTTGATCGATCTTCATCAAGAATCGGGTTTAACTCTGATGACGCGAATGAATTACAATAGACTCGCAGGTTATGACATTGCCTAGATCGTGAGATAAAGCGCACATAAAAGAAATCTCAATTATTTCATCCAAGTTCAAAACAGTTGACAGTGGGTGATTGAGCAGTGACAAACGTGATTGGAGAGAATTCTTCATACAAGTAAGTACACGCGATTGAATCATCATTTGATGAAAATTGAAAAGGCAACAACGAGTAGAGGACTCTCGATAGATATATAACAAGTAAAAGCGAAAATAGTATTAATGGAATATTTTATTAGCTATCAAAAATATTGAAAGTTATGATTTTTTACCATCTTTCCCGCATGGGACAAGTAAATAAATATTATGTCAACAAATGAAATAGATGAATAAAATGCTATGAGTTGAATTGAAATAACTTTCTAAATTTGGGTTTATTGAATGTTGAGATTGGAGTTTCTATCCCTCAAATTAATCACGGAATACTTTGTCATTTCTATCAGAAAGAAACCCCATCTACCATCACGGCAATTCGGGACTTCATCTCGTCATCTTCCACTCAAATTAGGCACAAACTGCGCATACAAGCGCCAAGAAGTACCAAAGTACGAATCAATAATTGTCCTCGCGAAAATTGTCGACAGCCTCTATTATACACACTACACATCATTCTCGACGATTACACACCTCAGCAGCAAGCCTATAGTTTTCTCCCTCTGTAACGATGGCAGGCAGTTCGTGATGCCTATGCGAAAATGAACCAGCGTGTCGAGGAAAGGTCATATTACGACCGTAACATATAGCAGCGGCTAAATTTCCGGATCCTCCATTTCCAGTGCCTAATGAACTCGCTAGGCCCATCATCGATCCATTTCCACCTGGATTGTTCCCATTGCCACCACTTCCGAGTCCACCGTTTCCGCCAATTCCTGCTCCGCAATCGTCCTCGTCGGCGCTTACTGAGTTTGCATCTTGTTCGCTCAGACTGTAGCAAGAGGCGTTCTGTAACCGAAAAATTACAAAGAAATTTAGGATTAGAGTTCATCTTTGTGAGGTTTAAAGTAAGTACAGAAAATTGATTCCGATGAGTCCTATTTTCGATTTATCGAGATGGAAAAGTTGATCATTTTGTGAAAAATCTAATAGTCTAAGGAAAAATACTTGTGATTATGACACCGGATCTTTATACAAAGGTCGAAAAAAGATCAATGTTAACGCTTTCATGCTATATTTTGAAGGAATCAGAAAGTTCGATTTCTGTAGCCTCATTAGTCCAAAACGACTTGAACTTATCGCTTATTTTGTAGCGTTTTCCAAGTATTTCAAGGGTTTTTTGTGAATTTTTCCCCGCGGCACTACGGCATTCGGGTAGGTACGGTCAAATTTTTGGGAAAATCGATAACAATTGGGTCAACGTGCAGACCTCTGCAAGTCAGATATGAGTCGATGGATCGGGATGATAGCATCTGAAAGTAGAAGTCAAGGGCTTGGAGAACCGTTTTTGAAAATTGTTCTAGGTATGTTTCTGGTCAGAAGTGTGCCTGTTTTTGTGGAGAAAGTGTTTGCACGAAAATTGGACCAGCCATTGATAAATCATGAATGGTCGCATATTTAAATTGGTATAAGTGCTTGGTTGCTTCCACTAAATATACGGAAAAAATTGTAAAAAATCGAAGAAATGCCACCACCGTAGAAATGAATCCGATTTCCTTACCATTCATAAATTTTTGAACTCTTTTTTGAGAAAAATCTTCCGCTATTTGAACAATTACAGCTCGGACCAGAAACGACTTAGGATAACTTCCAAGAACGAATTTTCAAGCTCTCGACTCTGACTTTCAGATACTTTTCCAATCATCCCGATCCACCAACTCATGCCAGACTTGCAGAAGTCTGAGTGTTGACCCAATTTTTATGAATTTTCGCAAGAATTTAATTCGACCTACAAAAATCCTGTTGAGTCACAAGGAAAAAGACCCCACAACATTCCTCCAAGCTCTTATCAGCTTGAAAATGAGCTAATCGTAAGCTCAACTTGTTTACGACCATGACGGCCGCAGAAATCAAATTTTTCAATTTGGCATTATCATTTTTAGATGAGTACAAACTATTGACTGAAAGTGTAATTCGAAACGCATATAATCTGATGATGAGAAAAAAATGATGAGATAATCAGGAGACCACTCCCCGAGTAGTTCTTACAAATTTGGTTAAGATTTACGAGGCCCATCAGACCAGAAACTTGACGCTCATTAGAGTCTAATCTTCACTCTACTCATAATTCTATCCATATCCAATCTATCTTATATAATTTTCAAGTCATACAGTCAATCATTTCACACTATCCCCATCAACGACTGATATGATGAACATAGAATTTTTTTCTTACAGGGGAAACTATTCGTGAATTAAGATAATTCAAGAGGAAGTGTCAAAGATTATGCTGCTTGAGTGTAATTCTACTCAATGATTAATTAACTTCCAGATATAATCTAGAGAAAACTCAAGTTAAAGGAAGTGATGATAAACGTATAAAAGTAAAGATCATTCGTTATTCAAACACGTGTATGGTATTTTTTCCTTCAAAGCAACATTCATCCGCTTGTTAGTCTTGTTATGGAATCAGTCTTCTTTCATCTGATGAATTTATTCAATACCGTTTCTCTTAGGAATCATAACTCAATCACAGCGAATTCCGCTGATCATCCAACTGATGTATAGCGCGTCTGTAGTGGCCTCGATCTAACGCGTACATTATATACAATCAGGAAGAGAGTTGAGGAAATTTTGCTCAATATACTCTAACCAATGCAGGTCAAAAACTTACTTTCTCGTGATCGATAATTAATCACCAATTTAGGTTATGTCACGTGTCATAATCAAATTATTTGATAAACTAATATTGATGTGATTTATAATTCGTCCATCAGTCGGGATGACATTCTGAGATTGAATGAACTGGAATTTTCAAACATTGCATACAATTTGATGCCATATTTATTCAATATTTTTTAAGTCTTACTTATCTACGTGAGAAAAAGCACACTCCAACCAACATGGAAGACTTCCGGCACATCTCGTTGAACTCATTCAACTTTCAAAACTGAGTGCAGCGAGTGACCTGAAATAATTATTTGCTAAAAACCCAAATGTCTAAGAACCATCGGAAAATAATGATACTGCAGTATCCCCATTTTCCGATGATCGAGATCTTCTTGATTTTACTCGAAAATTCCCCAATAGAGTTGGTTTTGGAGGTGAAGCTAAAGATAACTTTTACAATTTTTGGAAAAAGTTTTGTTCAACGTTCAAGAATTCAATCTCAAAGTGATTTGGTGATATCAGACACACCTTGAATGGCCCATGGGAACTGGAATTAGGTATATTTTCCTAATAAAAAGATTTTCACTCATATGATGGAGTTTGAACAAGTAATTTGGTTATCCATTGAAAAATAATCAATTCAAAAATTTTAGGTAGGTCACATCTGTAAGAGAGCGTTGAGATATCAATTTTCATCCTAGTTCCATTTCACGGAGGAGATTTTTCATCCTTATCGACGCGAATGAAATTTTGAGTAGGCCAACATTCTACCACGTTGGTGATTAAGGATTAAAAATATTCTCAACACTAACGATCCAGCACATGCCTATTTGAAGGCCAACAGGATAGTTCAATACAGATATATGTTCCTTATGCAATTCCAGTCACCATCTACCGAAAATTGCATACAAACATTGGAAAAAAAGTTTCTACACATGGCCGATTCCAATTTAGAAAAAAAAAAAGGAAAGTCACTTTGATGCTGCATAAATTAGGCTGTATCATTGGGATATGGCGAATGATCTTCAAGATGTCACGAATAGTACGAATTAGATACACTGTTTGCATTAGAAAGAAAGCTTATTTCTGTTGTGTGCAAACTTCTATATGCAACACATGCACAAGAAAGAAAATAGATCATATCTCTCGGCCAATCATTCAATTAGTTCGTATTTGTAATGCACATCGATCTTGGTGAGCTAATTTTTTTTCTTTTTTTTCTTTCAACATCAAAGTTAGAGACGTTATCGAAACGATAAGGCTATTGGCTTCATTGCAAATAGACGTAGTTGCAGTTGTTACGTAGATCATATTATAGTAGATAGCAATAGACAAAAATTAGGTGTAAAAAGCACATAATCGAGCAATTTCACGTATTTTGCACTCTTCGGGTGACTAAAATCTAGAATAAACTTGTTGCACAACGAGAATTTTTTGGTGCATCAAATCGTATCATCTTTAGTCTCACGCAATTGTGTTCATTTTGTTTGAAAAAAATGATCAACTTTTTCATGGTTATACTTTTGAGTTCCAAATCAAGACACGAGAAAATCGTATTACAAGTAATTTTGACAATCATTCATAAATCTAGCGGAAGAGAGACCGCCATTAAAGTATTTTTAATCAGCCGTGAAGTTCATCTTACGTGAAATAAGATATGATTCGATCATCATTTCATTGAGCCAAAGACTCGTTAACGTTAAATCCAATTTACAAAAAATGCATCACAAGTAAATCAGCTGTTTTTCAGCTTGTAAATAAGCTTCTATCTCATTTTTCTTACGCACTCTGGAGGATATAGCGTCATAAAGAGTTTCAAACTATGGAAAAATAAAAAAAAATCCATATAGAGTGCGATAAGTCTGTTACAAGAGCGTTTCATCAAAAACCTTGGATCTAGATTTCTAAGGTCTATACAGCATTGATCGGTTTAATTGAATTGAAATTTGATCCAAAGTTATTCTCATTGCCTCGAGAGATGTAAGAGATCTAGTTTTTTCATTTCAAGAACGTTTGTATTAGATGAATGCTCATTGATAAAGGCTTATACAGATTTATAATCCATTTTTCTGATAAAATATAATTCTCATTTTACGATCCGTGTATATGAATGGCGTCATTTCTGGAAGGAAAATCTTCTGACGTTCAGGAAAATCAAGAGATAAACATATAAAACAATTAGCTTTTTGTTTACACCTTCCCAAGCTTTCAGGAAGTTAAATCGGAAGTATCAAAGCATGACTTGCAAAAAAGATATGTATATATAAGTTTAATATCTCTGAATCATTTCGCGAATCGTAAAGTGCTAATTTCATTTCTTTCGCTATTACCGATGATCGTAGGGGAATATTCAGTTGATCTTTTACTAAAGATATTCCGGAACTGCATTTCATACTGATTACAGAGACAACTTTAATCCGATAATAATAACCTTCTTATACCCAAAGAGCGACTATAATGACTCTCTCACAGCAGAAAAAACTTTGTGACACAAGAGTTCTGCAATTTTTTTTTCGCGAGCAAAAAAAGGATTGTATACGATCTTGCATACGGATCGCATTAAAATTACTACAAGAAGATGTATGCACTAATCGAAATATAGTGGTGAGGGTGACGACTGACTGATCATTGATGGTTAAATATCAACGATGCAAGGTCTTTTCCACTCGATTTAGACAGATGTAACCTTCGTCGAATGAAATACCGTGTAATTCACTCTCAAGCCGATGGATTGGATCATTTTCCTTTGCAACAATTGAATGAAAGCTTCATTCACAAATTGGTATAAGCCCGTTGACTTCAGACGTTCAAGTATGCTCAGAATTGTGATGTATTTATTTGGATATATCACATGAAAATCTGAAAATTCTCTAAAAATCTGTGGCACCGTCATAAACGTCTCTGCAAGCATTTCTCGTTCAGAGAAGTGGAAAAAACGAAAAAATTACAATTTTGTAATTTTACTTTTTTTCCGTCATTTTACAGACAAGAAATTTTCCGAGGCTCGAAAATGAGGTCCGAAAGTGAGCGGGTTTTAAAGACGAGTGGTTAACTCGTTCACAAATGGTAGTTCCGTGTAATTATAAATGTAAGATGAATTCAACACACCTCTGAGCCAGGTTAGAACGGATCGTAAAAGGTCAACAAAAAATGTCGAAGAATTACCTTTGAACTCTCAACTTTTGGCTCTATATAATTCAATTTTTCACGGATGTATTTCCTGTTTTAACCTCCACACTTATCTCATTCACTACAGTTATCTTGTACGATTTTCAATTTTCAAGATAACTTTTGATTGGTGCTTGACAAAAGTCTGAAACCAATGGAATATTTTTTCTGACGATCTCAGGAAGAATCGAAATGTTGATACTACAAAACTTTCCATTTTCGTCATTTAGCCATTCTTTGGCATTGTGCGACTAATTACTGACTGTTTTCGTGTCAAGGAATTGCGATGAAACCAAAAAGTCAAGGGCTAAAATATACGATAAAAATTTTAGGAAATATTTTGATCTGCTAACTCCGCCTTAACTAAATGGTCCCATATGAACATTTAATCGATTTCACCTCTTCTGCTCAAAATCATGGTATGCGAATGGATTCAAAATTCGAGCGGAAAGATATTTTCAATGACTCTGAGCAATTTCTTGTATGACAGCATCAGTAAGTTAACAAAGAAGAATCAAGAAAAACGTATCTTTCGAAAGAAGTCCATCGAGTCGTTACGTGTAAAAAAAATGAATCACCGCAGGCTCTCAGCTAATTTTCAAGCACAAAAGTCGGGTGTATAATTCAAAATTTGATGAAAGGCTAAAAATTATTACGAGCCACGCTTCAAGCACAGAATTCGCTCTATGACATAACGCAAGCTCGAAAGTCTGTTGCACACTATCAACACATACACATTTTGCGCTCTACAAGATTTTTAGATCGTCTATATGCAAGTAGCAAGTATTAGAAAAGCGCCAGTATATTCGTCCCTCGATGAAGAAGCAGTCAGTCAGCAACCGATCGCAAAAGCTCGACTCTTCAGTATTAGTCTATGAGCCGACGTGCAGCGAAGCCAACACACGACGACTTCTATAATCGAGTAAACTCGAGCGCGTTTCATGCAGTCTGACAATCCAAACTCACCAGTCCATCATCATCAGTTTAAACAGTACAGTGTGAGACATCAAAGTGCGTGGTAATGAAAACATCATCGTGATCATCAGTGCATCAGGGTCAAAGTCAGTTAGCAGACGAATTTTTGCTGAATTAGCTCTGAGTTGAACTCAAGACTGTGTGCATAAGTGGAGCGTGCTAATTGCTTAAAAACACACAAATTTTAAGCTTTGCCAAAGATTATATTTCGTATGTTAGTTTGGCCAACACACAAGCGGATTATTATATAGCAAAAGGTGTGTATTCATTGTACTGTGCACGCGATTTTTACAATTTTTTCTTTTTTTTTTTCAACATGTGCGATAAAATTTTTTTCAAATGTACCAGTAGTATGTGTTGAAAGTATATAGCAAGATAAGCTATGAAGTACGTGGAAAAAAGAATAATTATGTCAAGATAGTTTTATCGAGGGGACGAGACGAGGAAAAGCAATTGCTAATTGTGCAATTTTAGTGGAGTGCAAATGAGGAAATGTAAAGTGAAAAGAAAGATACACCTACGGGAAACTCGGACACCCAAAATTTTAATAAAGATGAGCAAGGTATTTGTATTCGTACTTTGAATTAAAATTCAAGAGGAAGCAGGAACGACAATGGCAGGAAGGTATCGTGCATATTCTATTGAGAAGTAGCGAGGGTGAAAAATTTCCGTATTTTAACAGATTTACTCAAGTGCTATTGACCATGACCCATTTGAAGGAAAGTACAAGTTCACAGACAAAGATCTTAGCTCGGCGAATAGACCCGTTTTGCGAAAAATTTTCAACATCAAGTGTTCAAGATTGACCATTGTTCACATTTCTATGGGAATCAATTAATTAGTAATTAACTGCTATCAACTATTCATCGTCAAACTGCAAAAAAATACCTGACCACTCTTTTGAGCTATGAAGAAATTGAATCAACTTTTTTTCAATGTCTTAGAACTATTAAATTTTGATGGAAATGTTCATTTGGAAAATATCCGAGACGCTTAGGCAAACACTGAACATACTTTATAGGGATTGTTGGCACGTTCGCTGCGACAGCGAAAATCGCATTCCCTTCCTTGTGTTCGACGGGACCCATTGCTAAGTCCCGCACAATGTTAACCTTCAATTATCTACGTGGTAGACATTTGGTAATTTCAAAATTTGATTCACGTATAGAATGCTGGGGCTCCCTCATAATAACTCGGGGGTTGAATTTATACATATTCATATTTTGGCGTTCTGTTGCAGATGTGACCATCCCAGAATTTTCAAGTTCATCATTTTTTGAACAACAATATATCAAGAGCCCAAAATCCATGTCCGACAAAATGGAAATAGCTATTTTTCTGAATATTCGCCAAAATGGAGCTCTAATGGATTATTCAAGGTCCATTTTTTAATATATAATTATTTTGGAAGCAAATTGTGCGAGTTTTGATATACTTTTTTCATAAATTATTTTAAAAGTACTGATAAGTCTGACTTCCCAAACTGACTTTATACGAGAATTAGTCTGGAAAATTAAGGAACTTTGCGCCCTTTGGAGAATATTTGTGCTATTTCTGAGATAGTTGAACTTTGAGAGAATAAATTTTTCGTGTCACTCACTGCACCAAATTTTGAAATTTGAATGGATGTAACGAGATTGTGACAAAAGTCTACGACGTAGGTTATAGTGTAAAATTTTTCTTATGTAGTTGATTCGGGGGTTAATGTCCACAAGACAGAGACCGGTGGTTCCCTTGCATCCAATGTTTTGGATATTATTGATCATATGAGCTGACGCAGAGATGCACCAGAATGTTCTTTTTTTAAAGAAGAATGAGAGGAAGAGGTGGAATCAAGAGCGCTTGGCAGTATCGAAACTTTCCTAATCTATTTTTTTTAAATCCATGAGTGTTCAGTTGGAAAATGTGAAGAGTCAGTTTTGGATCTACTGATTCTAGATAAAGAGCGCGTGACTATTCGAATTTGATGAACAGGATTTTTCAAAATAAATGCTATTCATTCATAAACACGCTCAAGTACTGCTCAAGCGTTATTACGATCACTGTTGTAGTATGAAAGCGAAAAATTATTTTCTAGTGATTATCAAAAGAAAGTCAGTAGAACGTTCATTGCCAGATGTAGAAAAAATAATGAGTGATATTTGATAATCATCCAAGTGAGAGCACGAGTAAAACTTGATCATTGGTGCGAGATGAGCACGAAATATGATCATACATTTTGAGAAACCACAATTTTGCATAAAACATTCGTTGCGTGTGCGAGATGAAACAAGGCTCCGATAGATTTAGTAATTTTTGTATTTTCCATAACTTATCAATGAACAGTTCGGTTTATCTGGATATAATGGCGAAATCACCCAATATCAGTATCACAATAACCGAATCTTCACATACATCCTTGCGATTCAGCGTTGACCATGATGAAATAAAAAAAATGATCATTCGGAGAACAAAACTAGTGAAATAGAGAAAACGCACTAGCAATTTCTGACATGCGTAAGAATATATTTTGCGACTCGGGCTGGAAAAAGTGTGTTTGCGCAGCGAGTGCTGGAACGACTTCCGCGGAAAACACGAGGTTTCCAGTGTGAGTCGCATATATATGAGTGGTTCTGCGGAAATTTTGATATTTGAGGATCGAAAATTTGCGATCCCCAAATCTCACTCCCGGAGGTTCTAAGATGTACTTGTCAAATATTTGAAACGTGGGTAAAACATAGTTCTATTAAGAATAACATCATGAATAAGACGGTAACGTGGCACGAACCTGACCAAAAAATTGAGCAAAACCAGATCTTGGCGAAAGAGTACCCCTTAAAGTGTAAAAATCAATCTTTTTCATTCATTCGGAGCATGGAAGAGTTGCGTCTGGCGATGAACTTCGAGTAAAAATTTGGTGCGGAGAGGCCTAAAATGGGCCAAGTTATATCTTTTATCAAGGGGGATGGAGTGAGTGAAATTTTATGCAAAATTGCGCCACTAAATGTACGTTGTTGCCGTGCACCCTATAGAAGTGGTCTTTGATTGTTGGAGCTGCGGGATTTGATGCTTCGTAACATTTATATTTGATAAATATACGCGCCCGATCGAACCCCAAACGAGCCCCACCGCGGGGCTACACATTCACAAAGGCCAAAATAGGACAAAATACAAGCACAGGGCTGACATTTTTACCCCCTTTTTCAATGATAATTTTCTTTTGGGGCCACCATGGATTGAAAAACTAATAATCGCACCAAAAAGAGCGCCAAAAAATACGTCAAAATTTACTGGAAACATTTTTTCCCGAGCATTTGAAGGGTTCATACGAGGTGCCACCCATATTATCACGATTACTCCACAATTTTTCCTCATTCGTATTTATTGTTAATTAAGGCAGTGGGTATCCGCAGTCATCCCGTGTGGAATTCGTGTGCTTTATACCGCGGGTCTGAATTTCGGTATTTTTTGCGTGGAAAATTTTGATATGCCTTGAAACACTAAACTATCCTTCGAATGCCCCGATTGCAAAAATGATCGAACTCCAGACCCGCGGGCAACGTGCATGAGGCACACGGGCGTACGACTGCGGATACCCACTTCCGTTAATCACTCAATTAATATTCGATTGCGGAAAAACGCGGTTTCCAGTACGAGTCGCATAATCATATGCTGTTTCATATCACGAGTGTTACAGACGATCTGCCCACATTCACATTTATTGTTAACTGATATTCAATTGCAATTAAGCAATTTCGTCTGCTACAGTTTATAGCTTCAGTGGGTGATTTTCAGGCTTTTATTCTACATTTTATTGATAGACGTTCCGTTTGGATTCATAATAGGTGAAGCAGATAGTTCACGGATATTTCGTCAAATTTGATCAAGCTCGCTTCGTTTTGTTGAACGAAAAAATACTCGAGATTGGTTCAAATTGCCTCAATTTGATTTTGATAGGGTAGTATTTTCATTTTCCTACTTGATATATTGAGCTTCGTCATGAATTATTGATAAATCTTGTAGTTACGAGCATGGGCATCGACCAAAGTCCGATTTGTCCATATATAGAGAATCAGATAATTGTTTCAACAAATATGATTGTGGACTAAGGCAATCTATTTCGTACAGTAAAAAATTTTCCAATTCAACTTTGCAACACTTAAAATCCTGTCTCCATATGTGGTTATGAAATAATTCTATACCGTTATCAAAAAATTACTCAATTACAAATGGCATTTTGAGTGTAATTCGTATGTACAATTCATATAAGATACTCTATGTGCGGATGACCAAAATTCTTCAATTGAACAAATTTCTTTCAAGAATTTATAGAAGTGAAGATCTTGAAAGTAAGTTTATCTCCTATTCTGACTTGCTCCACTTACTCTCCGGTAGTATATGTCGCTGGCTGACACAGTCTTTGTTTGGTTGAAGAAGCCACTTTGACTACGTCACGGTATATTTTCAAACTATTATCGTTCACGACTTTTCATTCAAAAGATTTGCAAGAAATGCTTAGAAAACAAACTCTCTCTCAAACTCTTTTCATCGATTCAGAAAAAGAAATTTCAGGATGACTCCGGGTTTCTTTAATTTACGGGAATTATTTTTCTAAGTGGTTCTAAGTGGAAAAATTTCCATTTCCAATTTTTCTTCCAAATCAAGGAGTATTTCATGATATTTTGATTTTTCTCAATAAAAATTAATAACAGAAACTTTCCAAGACGTCCAAAATCAAAGATTTAACGGAGCACAAAAAAAATTAGTTCAAGTGCTTTTGCAGGGATGGTGGACATCAGCTCTCTTAATAGACAACGTAGAAAAAAATTATAGATGAGTGATTCCGCCGAAAGTGAAATTTTTTGGTGCCAAAATCGTCACAAAGAGTGATTTGGGTCAAAAAATTATTTCAGTCCCAGACGAGTTTCAGTGGGTCGTAGAAGTTAATTCCCACTTATTTGGACACAAAAAAATGTATCTGTAGCTACGTATCTCACAACTCACAACTGAAACTAGAGTCGCATGGGGGAACGGAAAGGACAGAGACGGAATTGACATTTATCCTCTAAAATTATTCCCACGGTTCGACAACTGATCGTAGACTCTTTTTCGCATAAGTAGATTTGCTCTAATGCAATCATATACTTCAAGAAAATGTGTTTCACAAAGCCATATAGCGCGCTAGAGAGGAGCACAACGTGGAAATGGAAAGGACAGAAAATTTTGTACGCCGCACTGAAAAAAACGTTTATATGGCGCGCTATTCTGCGGATTCAAATTTTCGGCTGATGTCGCGCACGGATCAGGTGTATTTGGGTTCCTAAATGATGACTTCATTCGTTCAGAAAGCCTCACACACAGATCATCGGGGACATTGCGGAGCTCATAATTAGTGCTGTGCAAGCAGTTGTCAGATAAGCTGTGTATGAGCTGAGGGTTTAATTTGGATTCGAAGAGTGGTGGGTTATGCTGTTTGAAGTATTACAAATTGAAGTGCATAGCTACACATGAGGGTTTTCGACTTTGAATATGCGTTGCAGTGAATGCAAGAGTCGAAGGTAGGTTTTCCACAGGGGACGGAATTGACATTTTGGCCCTTTATGAGACACTACAAATTACGGGGAAATTAGAATCGACTCAAAAACTATTAACATAGTTGCGCACCAATAGAATACACCCCAGAAAATTATTGCTACGCCCTACCCTCAGAACCTCAGAGGGACTTGGAACACGGAAAATCATACTGATGGCGGAATTATTCATATACCCCACAACGACCAGATCCTCGCCGAATGAACAAATGATTGCTATCAAAATGGCTCTTAGATAGAGTGACCATAACGAGATATTCACTTTCAATATTATTGTATTATTGAAATTGATGACGCGTTGTAGATACCGTTAGGAGGATCGTGAATGAAAAATTCCCAAGATTCATCTTCGATTGATTTATCGAATGTGGAGAGATGAAGAGTCGAGAGTATTTTGTTTCCGGGTTGCAGCCAGCATGATACAGACCAGTGTGTTTATTATACCCTACTCACAGACTACTCAGACTGATGAGTAATTCTATGAATACAACAAGAACGTACGATTAATTGCATCTTTTTCACCCAATATCTTTATCAAAAGTAGTATTTTGACAAAATTTTGAACCATCGTCAAA
This sequence comes from Eretmocerus hayati, assembly GCA_029851415.1. NCBI lineage: Eukaryota > Metazoa > Arthropoda > Insecta > Hymenoptera > Aphelinidae > Eretmocerus > Eretmocerus hayati. The sequence goes on from CM056741.1 coordinate 12,347,615, forward strand.
TCAATGACGTTAGTGTAAGATCATTCATCTATGCATAAGATATAGCAATATGCTCTGAACAAATAAAATAACCAACAAATAATGGCTGGAGAACATCGTTCCAATCTAATAGAAACACAACAAAAAAAAAGCAACACAAGATGAAACCTTCTTGATCGACGGTTCTACTAGTAATCAAGGCTTAATATAAGTCATAATAACCGACCAGTGATATTTTACTGCAATTTACCTATTGTGAGCTTATTTTGCATTATTTGATCTACTAGCTGAAGATGTAACAGAATAGCAAAATACATTGTTTTGTTATTGATGAATGTCGTGCTACTTTCAACGTCGAAAGATCGCACCATATCATGAACGATCACAAGTATGACAGAGTCGATTAGCTAAGAGTGTCAGGAAATGCATTAGGCTAATCAGGGTCATTGATTCTGAGATATTTCAATGAACTACTTCTTATTCAAATTGGAAACAAGAGTGGTACTTAAGTAGTTTCATGAGTCTACCAAACACAAATTTCAAGTTGTCTCACGCATTTTCAATATGGGCAGGGGACTGTGTTCATTGTCTCATTCGATTTTAATAAATTATCAAAATGCATACTCTCGGTCAGATAAAACAAGTCGAAAACAAGTAATTAAAACAATACTCGATTGAAATGATGTTTCTGCATAATGCAACGCCGTTGCATACCACGCTCGTTTTTTTTTTACTCGTGCACACAGCTCATGAGCCACAACTCCATACTCAAATTACTGACCCATAATCAATAGAAGTTTTTGATTACAAAAGAGAAGAGATATTTGAGCTACAAAATCAAACAATGCGTATGCAAAGCATCAGTCAATAAACTCATTAGACTTTGTTATGCGCTTCTTCACTTAATTGATGAGGATGGGATAATTGAATATCTCTAACAAGACAAAAGATATATATTCTTGACAAGAAATTACAGTAATAAACACGAGAGAAAAGTTCTCGAGAAAATGTATACGAACATACGGAAACAATAAAGATTTTTCGAGCAAAGTCGACTAGTCAAAACAATATTATACAGTGAATCGCGGATGTAAGAAAGTGCTGGAGGCGTGGATTCGATTATAACAATCTGTTTTCATCCTCTTTCAAAGAATGATATTCTTGGCATCAGAACGTATAGTCTTACGCAATAATAAAATTCTTCAATGAAAGACGATTGCAATGAATTTATATCGCATTAGATTGATGAATCGTTCGGGGCAGATTGATCGGAGGCCAAAATCGATACGTAACTATTCTATGAGCTATTAGATATATACATTATGTCTCGTTGCGTGAAAAAAAAAGTTCAGAAAAGTAGGTTAAAAAACTTCAGACAGAGTTAGACGATCACGATATTTCCTTAGCTCGTAAAATAGTGTTGAATCAAATGGCAGATGGAAACTGTCTGCGATAAAGTGGATATCTGCACTTCATCTTCACTTTTTGTGAAACTAATCGAAGGTGAAGAAATTTATTTGCATGATTTGTGAATGACGATTGGGCTGTAAACAGGCCATTGAGGAGCTACTGATCAGTTTCAAGTATTCGATATCCTAAGAGCTATGAAACGACATCTTATACATTTCCTGAATCATTAATCCATTGAGTACGCTAGGGGTCACCTGGACCCCAGACCATTTTCAACATCCAAACTCAGACACCAATTTGAAATCATGCCTGTGACGCTAGTAGCCACCAATTCAGGCATTCCTATTATGTATTCCCTTCTTTAAAAAATGAGTAAAATTTTTTTGCATGGGGTCTGACCGATTTGACGTTTAGTCAGCATCAAGTTTTCGAGGTATATGATCAACGGATTGATATTTGTTAAGATAAGGTATTCAAAAACCATGATACAAATTTGAATTTTGTAACTAACAAAACAATGTTGTAGTAAGAGCCTTAGTTCCATTAGGAAAATGTCGAAACCTAATTCAACATCACACCAGTACAGTTCATATATCAAAAAAGCAAAAAAGTGCGGTCCGAGCAAATTCCGAGCTCGCTTCTAGTAACATATTATCTACATGCACAGTCAGCATAGCTTCAAAAATAAACTTGGCACGTGTTACTTCATCGTTGAATTGTACGTTCACCACGACGTTATGTTGGACAGTTCATTCATTCAAACTGATTCTAATAGATAAGCAAAAAAATAGCTGAACTTGCATATTCAACTTCAATGGAGCTCTTTCATCACGTGTTTCAAAAACCTAGAAACCAAAGCCGAATTAATACATATTTGTCCAGTTATTTGTTTCATCTCGATAGATTCTGTAAATCAACATTTCCAAGTTCCATAAGCCATGCAAGTATATGAAATATTGACACATCCCTCTACGAGCAAGATGAGAAGGAAATTACCAATTAGTAAGTTATTTGCAGGGAAAACGGTCAAGTTACTTGTAAAATCCAAACGTTCTATAAACATTCTAGGGCAGATACCGATATGTCTCAGCAAGTTTGAGATGTTGGCCACTTCGTAATCGGTATCGGCATCATGGAATCCTACCATAACCAAATACCGAGAAATTTATCTCAGCAACGAGCTCATAGGATTACGGACTGAAATCTATGAGATGAATTGCAAGTTGATGATATACTACCGTGAAACAAAAAATGTGATTCACTCAAATAAAATGGAATCAAACTTTTTACGGAAGATGTATCTTGAATATGGGAAGACTCAAAACATTGAATAAAGATGATTTCAGACTGTAATTAGGATGATCATTCAAGCGCTCATTTAGAATTCGTCTGACATTGAAACATGCAGATATGATGGCTTACGCCAAACTATTGATACTGTGAAAAAAAGCGATATAATATCGTTTTGTAAGATGTGTTAATACATCTTCTAAACCATGTTGTGATAAGACCTCAAGAGATTATGAGAAATAAGATAAAATTCTTAAGCAGTTGAAGATGGATCCTGCAATCTTACTTCACCAATCAACAAATAAATTCAAAGAATACTACTTGGATTCCTACGACCTAGCATAGGTTCATCTTTCATTGCGTAAATCTGACGTCTCATTAGATCCAAAATACTTGATTTCAATCCATTTCATACATTGGTCGCCTTCTTCTCAGTTACCCTCAGAAATCTTTCCCTCAATTCACTGGCTCAATTTGTCCAATACTGGAAAGGCTGAGTACTAGAATAAATTATCAGCAGGAATAACCGATAGATTAGTCTCTCCAAAATTGAATCACCATCCTGCAAAAGAACTCTGTTTTGAGAAATTGTCCAATATTGATTCGAATTACATCTATGAATTTAATGAGTTGAATCCCGCAAGTTCCGATAGGCTTTCCCACTGAAATTCCATCAAGAAATCCGAATAGACACTCAAAGACATTTTATCAAACAATTTTTACATGGTCAAAAAAAGGATGAAATTTTTTTGTTCTTGACAGACGCACTCTCATACTTTTGTATCTAGACGATGATATCTCAAAACTTAATTAATCATTGTCTTGGCAAAGACCGTTACTCTTGCATAAGAATGATGTACCAACGATTACAAAAGATCTACGCGATAAAATCACTTGACACAACACAGTTTTACAAAGCTACATATTAGATGGGTGACAACGCGAATCATAATGAGTTGCAATTGCGGAAATGCATTGTGACACTGAAACTTGCTTCATACTAATTGAGCTAGATCTCAAAAAATCTTGTATCAATATTTAATCATTGTAAGTGTGAAGTCAAAAAGATGAACGACTCTTCCTCGTTGATTCGCATTATTGATATCGAAGAACAAGTTACTTTGACTTGTCACGCGTGTCTCGCATTTTTTTTTTTTTTTTTTTCATCCCGTTATAAAGAGTTGCTATGACAATACAATTGACGCGGTGGGTGTCAACACAACATACCAATGTTGAATGAATGTTAATTGGATTTTATGTATCGTCATATTGCACTAAATTTTTTTAGATTAACATTTTGCGCAGCTCTATTCTGGGTAAGGATTTATTAATTTGATCAATAGACGGAGACAGTGTATATCCGGAAAATATGGACTAATTTATCATGTAAAGAGAATAAGGTATTTAGCATAGCGTCTCACATCAATACTCATTTTGAGATTAGAGAAATAAAATTCTGGTATTGTAAAATCTTGCATTATAGAAGAATTCGAATGCAATCTTTGTTATTGTAATATATTTTTCAAGAAATGAAAGTAAAAATTTAGAATCACTGGAATATTTGCTGACAGAAGCACTGCAAATTCTTGTGAAGGAAAACGCAAAATAGAAGAACTGAGTTACGGACGTTCTTTCTTCAGTCTCGGTGATTATCATTATGTACGGCACGTGGGTGCTGATTTTGTGGTTCAGTTTTTTTCCGGTCGAAATGATCAAGACAAAAGAATGACATGTAATCTTTTCAATCGTGAAGCCTGCGGTGCATAAGTCGCAAATAATATTGAGACCGCAATTTTCCAAGTCTCGCATCCCGTCAAGAACGATATCTGCACTGAAAAAGAAGTCTTGGCAAATAAATTTGACAAGAACTGGCAAACTCATTTTGCTTAGCGTACATGTACTCCACATTTTGAAGGCACTTTTCAGACTCGTAACAGAGAGACCCATTTGAAAATTTCGTCTACGATTTTAACAAGAGAAAAAATGTTTCAATGATTCACTTATGGTCTCAATAATCGTACTGGTGATTTTCAAAATGAAGAAAGTTAAATTTTCTAAACGGCCTAATTCATGCCACAGATGAATTACTGATTCAACGGAAAAAATTTCAGCAGAAGATACTAAATGATAAAATATGATCATCGTCTTCCAGAGAGATGCCAGAATTGAAAGAACCATTACCACTGCAAGATCTGCAAGGGTTGCTAGAGCAAACTCTCGGATCGCCAATAAATGTGCAAGTTAACGATTGGAGGCATTTGACGGATCCGGGAGAAAATTTTGGGAGCTTAATTCTGGCAGTGAATGTCAACGTTGAAAAAAATGGAAAACGAGAAAACCTCAATTTGGTTTGCAAAATGCCACCTACGTCCGACTACTTGCTCGATCTATTCAACTCGCCGGTGACCTTCAAGAAAGAGTTGTACTTCTATTCAACAATTGCACCTGCTTATCTGCAGTTTCAGGTAATATATTTAGTAAAACAGCCATGAAATATTTTACGATGCAAAATTTTTAGATATTCTCAATTCTGAATTAGAAGTAGAGAAACTACCTGAATAACCAAAATTACTGTCCGTGAAAGTGGACACGTTCAGTTTCAATGTATTTTTTGTGGGACACTTTGCAATTTCTCACTCGTTCAATTCTATTTAAAACCACGTCTTGAAAAGCATATAAATGCAGATCCTGTAAGATCAGATAGGTGGAAAAGATGTAGGATTTTCTGAAATTGTACTTTTTTCAAGACCATTACTGTTACTTGCTTTCATTTTCCATTGTATGATGAAAAATCACATCTCATTTTTCGTTCTATTCCGACAAGTTCTAACTATTCAAGCCGTTCACTTGTTTGTCCCCCTTCAATGGACATTGTCGATTTTCAATAATCCGTGATATTTTCGTTGTCAAACAACGAAAAAAATCTGATAAAATTCTCAAAAATCTGTTGCAAAAAGGAACAAATTAATACATCAATGGGGTCTCATTATGATATCATGCGAAGAAAAAAAGAAAACACGAAAGTTTTTCAAATTTTCAATTTTGCCACTTTCCACCGTTTTTCCGCCCCAAAAACATATTCTGATATAGCATTTCGGATACCAGAGGAAATAATGTAGTGAGCGGATTAAGTCATGATCAAGACAATGTAACAGTATCTCTGGGTATAGAAAAATAGCTTGAGCTATTCGAGTTCCGAGGACAGAGGGGGAAACGCGACAATAAATCGTTCTGAATGAAAATCCTCTCAACAGGATAATTCTCCACGGTGATTAATAATAATGAATCGTCATGTTCATGTTACCTCAAACCACATCAAAATCCTACGTCATTTCCTTTAATAAATTGTTGTACTCGTAGAATCGAGAACCACCAAGACTTCTGAACGACGGAATGATCCTTGTCCATATTTTTACAGCTCAACAGTGGCATCCCAGAAAATGAGCTCATCGAGCTTGTACCCCGTTTCTACGGTGGCAGAATGGGCTTGAGCGGTGGTAGCAGCGCCGAAGATTTCGACTCGCAAGCTGCGATAATCTTGGAAAATCTTGTTTACGCAGGTTACAAAACAGAAGACCGTATAGAGGGTATGGGCGTTGAGCAAATGAAATATGGAGTTCGCGAGTTGGCCAAACTGCATGCGATAACGTGCGGTTACAGAGATAAGGATCCCAAAGGATTTGAGACAATCGTAGCACCTGGCCTCGTTCAAGCAGCAAATGCCGCTGCTCTCGACTGCCTTATGAAATGGATTGGAAGGACCTTGGACGATCTTAAAACTATATCGGAGGCGCAGCCGATCATGGACAGGATACAAAAAACAGTGGATCTGTTTGGACAGTCTATAAGGGAGAACAAGCCCAAAATTGGTTAGTAGCTTTTGTCAACATTATACAGAAAGTGACATATTTATCGCACGAAAGATCTTGAAAGCGGGATTCTCTTCCTATTTTTAATTCTAAATTATAAAACTTTCACGTCAATATACTACTGGCCTCGCTTGAAAATAAGTCAATTTGAATGCAATCATACGGAGTATATATCTTTCATGGGTCGTTTGGTGCAAGAAAAATAGAATTGAAGTCAAATTCTTATTTTGATACAATTTCTTGGCGAATCCTTCATACAGCACGCTGCAGGCCTCAACTCTGACGGCGATTCGCAAGGCCTCAGACAAAACATGCTGACTATTCTTTCATGTATCATATCTATATAAGGGTCAAAAAAAATTGATGGAAGCCGCTCCTCTTATGAAAGCTGAAGAGTAGAAAATTATGGAAATTACATTCCCAAAATTATGTTTCAGAACACTGGACGACCTTCCTGCACAACGATTTTTGGGTTAACAATATGATGTACCGATACAACAACAATGGTCAGATAAACGGTATGAAGATGGTGGACTTCCAACTGACCCTTTGTGATTACGGCATAAAAGACTTGATATTCTTCCTCGTGTCTAGCGCAAAGAAAGACGTAATCGATGAGAAGATCAATGATCTGATTAATTTATACTATCAGACTTTTGTAGACACCCTTCGCTCGCTCAAAGTTGATACGAGCAAGTATTCCAGAGAACAGTTCGACAGTCTGGTCGCGGAATGCGCACCGCTAAAACTTTTCCAATGCCTCATGATGTGCTCGGTAATCAAAGCAACAAAAGGCAGTGCTCCCGATGTCAAGGACGTCACAAACGAGGAAGAATTCCTCAGCATTCCCAAGAGCCAAGCTTACAGAGACAAATTGTTACACACGGTGCAAACTTTCTCAAAGAATGGATGGCTGGTTGATTGAATCAAAACAGAATTCCTATGCAAGAAGTTCGTAGGTGGCTATAGACCTCTTCAGGATTCTCAGGAGAACCTATTTTACCACTCTAGTATTAAAATTGACTCAATCAAAGATGAGTCATCTTTGTTCAATACTTCCCAAACTAGGATTTTATGAGAAATTGAAATTTGAGAGCAAATCATTTGTTATCGGAAACCAAAGAAAGTACAAAGGCTTCCTCAAAGGTTGGCCAATTGCAGAAATTTCAAAAAATTTAGTAAATAAGTCGTATACGCATATGCTTTTCCTATCAGACGATATATGATGGGAACTGTTACGAAATGTATAAGGATAGTTTTCGGAAAATTTCCTAGGAATCATCCTGATACAACCAAGTGTTTTTATAATAAAGATCATAATATTTTATGATCATTCATTGAGGATTGTTGGAATCCTTGGTCAGAGACAATAGTGTTAAGCCCGTGATATATGTAAATAATTGGGAAGAAACACATTCTGACTCATTTGAACACAGTCTTGAGAAGAAAGCAACTCTTTCTTTTATCAAAATCTCGACACATTTCATCAACTTATAGTAATCTGATATCTGATAATATTTTCCAAAATTTTCTATAGTCAAAAATTGTATTCACCAACACTAATAAATGAGCGATTCACGATGAACTTCTCATTGCCAAGAAATGTAACAACATCAGTCCTAATGTGACCATTTTGTACATGGGTGAAATGGAAAGAATAAAAAGTTCTGGAGTGAATCTTTGTAAATAAATATTTATACAGCGTCTCATAATTCATAATGAAAAGCATGAGTGACTCACTTCTAGAAGATCTGCCACAGCATCAGGAAGGTTGAATTCTCTAACTACTCGCAATCGTAACTGTCTATTGATTTCGTGTCGCGACGAGAGAGGCAAACTTATTGCTCTTTGGCAACTGGGAGATTGTCGTAACTTCTGTTCGCGTTTCAACATGGCAGCCATCGTTGCAGAGTCTGGGACTGTGAAAGAATTACGTGGTTCTCAGCGTTCAAGATAATCAATACATTATTGCACACACATATGAGAATTAGACCACTTGCACATTTCATCTACCATGAGCCACTTTACAATCAATTCAGATAAAAGAATATTACCTGGTAGAGCCGCTGCTAATATATCCACACCTGCAGCTCCCATTGGCCTTGGTTTCTCGTCAACCATGTAGAGTGTGTCTGGAATATCAGGAATGTATCGCGCTCTTCTCAGTCTGACTAATTCTGATTCTTGAACCATTTGTTCTTCGACTAGAGCCTAGTTAGAAAAAATAAATATGTCAATCTTAAGCTAGTCTGCCGGTAACAGAGATTTAGAAATTGTTAAAGTTTATTACAGCGAGGCTGTAGTCTGCCGCCATTTTGAATCTTTAACTTTCATTTTTATGAATTATATCTCCATAGAGCAATTCTGACATGCATTATGTTGATTCACACAGAAGTCCATGTAATTTGGTTTAGTAAAACTCGAGATATTTCCAGAACGGATTCCAGTCCAACCCTCTCGGCTATTCAACATGGCGGTTGACTACGGCCTCGCGTTAAACTTAATTTCCTATACCTTAATTTCTTCGTAATATGGCATAAAAAGACGAGGTCGCACGAATAATCCATTCCTTTTTCCTCCCCTTATCCAGGCATTTATCCTGAGATTTTCTCGCTCATCGCCGATCATATGACTCGGCGGTGTCGATACTAAACCTCGACGAATCGCCTAAAATGAGAAATTGAAATAATCGATGTTAAAACTCAAATTCCAGAAGATGGGATTTTCGTGATAACAAATGTCAAATAAAAGTACCTGGGCGAGTATTTCACTGTTTGGTGGCAGTACATGATCCATTCTCACTAAAGGCAGTAGTTCGCTGAGTATTTCCCTAAGTTCGATATCACTAAGGTCACGTTTTTTGACACCTTTCCGCGTGACCGAATGCACAGTGTGATTTAATAAATTTGGTTCTCTATCCTCCATGCGCCTAACGAGTTCTTGCTCTCCCCATTTCAAGACAGCTTGCAGAACCTCGAGCTCACTGGCTTGCAGAAAGTGGCTCTGTAGCACATTCGAGAGATGGGAATGGTCGAGCTGATGGAGAATCGTGGACGACGCCACCGGCTGGAATTCCTCTCTGAGGTAGTGTAACGCCTGACGGTGCACCCACGCCGAACCATGAGGCTGACTTCCCCAGCTACACCATGAAAAGAAAGCCCAACCCATTATTATATCATCACAGAATGATCTAGAAGTTTCAAGAATGTTAAGATAAACTTACTTGAGGACTGTTGGAAGAGACTCCAACGTGAGCCATTCTAAAATTAGATCTTCACAGCCTTGGGAAAGGATATCCAACTCGAGGAAGCGACCTATCTGATAAAGTTCCATAGCTTCCTCCAGCGGACTCGGTCGCGTCCGACCAGTGTGTGTTAACGCCTGAACCTTTAAGAATTAAAACGGTATGATTCTCCTGGACCATTACTTCGATCAAAATGCACCATGATGGCTACATATCAATGTAAAGATTATATTCAAGTTGAAATTCCGATATTACCTCGCCCAGACTTCCCGCACTGTTACCGCAACCGGTACCTCTGAGTATGAGCGACAGGTCGACCGTATCGAGGTAGACAGCATGTAGAAGCACATGCGCAAACCTCTTGGGTATGACAGTCTCGTCGAGCACAATTCTCGTAGGTATGTGAAGCGCTCTCTCAGTGTGATCTTCACCGGATCTGGTCCGCCTCTGTATAAGGTTGCGGAAGAATGGTGATCGTGCTGAGAGAATAGCCTTGTGACAAGGAAGTTCGAGCTTTGGCCTGAATCCATACTCTGAGCTACCACTGTCCGGTCTTTGGTAATCGCTGTCCGATGTAAACACGAGAGCGGCATCTGCATAGTTTCCGGTTTCGAGCAGGTAACGAAGATCGTGTTCCAGAGGATTGGGATTGCCAAATTCATCACCGAGGCGCCGCAATAGGTTCGCATCGATGCTGCCATCGTGAGGGCATACGTCACCGGTGTACAGGTAGCGTAACAGACTTGAAAACATCGACACTTCGATGTTGTGACTGCGCAACTCGAGGCAGATTCGTGCGCCATATCCTGTAATCAATCGCATAGATTCTATCAACTTTCTTCTTATCATTATAAATAAAAAGTTTTTCTCATTGAACGCGGATGAAATTTTGCACGTCAAAAACAATTCAATCTCAAGTAATTCGATCTGGAGATTGATTAATATATCGGATAACACGAAATGATTTCTGACACAATACGAATGATTGAACAGAGAATACTCTGATCGAGGTTTTCTTCCCATAGCAATGATGAGAGTATAATTTACAAGCAATATGACTGTATAAATCAATGTGAACCGACACCCAACATCAAAATATCCTACAGACGAACAGCAATAACTACGACTCAATTCCCTTGACATAAAATAATTACTCAAAAATGATTGGAAACAAGCGAAAAGGCTGATATTGATAGCTCTGCCGAATAAGTTTTGCGCTTTCTGCGCCACAACAGTTCTGCTAAGTACTCCTCGAGTTTCATTTTCATAGAAGAACAGAAAAGTAATGGATCCAACAACTAACCAGGGCATCCAGCGAGCAGGTCTCTGAAATAGGGGCATCTGGCAGAAAGGAGGGCCCGATGCACAGGAAAGCAGGCACCCCTGTAGACGAGGTCTACGTCTGTACAGTACTTGTAATCGTAGAGGGTGGAAAGATCCTGCTTGAATGTGGCAGCGGGTGGCCTAGCTAGCTCAGCCTGCACATGCAGGTCTTTGAGCGCTGCTAGGGCCTCGTATTCCTCAAGCAAGGCGCCCGCCTCCAGCGGGCTCCACGTGGACACGAGTTCGCGTATTATGCGGCCGTGGTCGCACGCCTTGGACGAGCGACGCCTCCGGATGAATTTTTTTCGTAGCGTTGCGAATCCCGTAACGCGCTTCTTGCGCTCCCTGAAACACAAAAATTTTCATTAAGTAATCATATCTTCTCGGTGATTTTTTCAATTTAGATTTTTTACTCGGCGTGTAATGAGAATTGTTTGTATTTGTGCAAAAGCCCCTGCAGCATTGTCGTCATCATCATCATCTCCATTGCGCACAGTTACATTTCTTCACTAATGTAAACAAACGTGAATACAGCTGATTAAGGTGATTCGAGGGACTCCATTAGTATTTTGAGTTCACATAAAGAAAGCCTCTAACATTCTGTCAAAATTTGGTAAAGTCGATCAAGACGTAATCATGAATTACGAAGACGATGACGAACGAGAGGCGCCGAAAGCTCAGCTGCCTGAGTTGTTCAAATTGGTCGACGAGAAAAAGAAAGATTTCATCCAAAGTCTGAGAGAAAGTGTATCAATTTCGTCGATTGCGGATGATCCATGTCATATCGATGATATTATGAAAATGGTACAACCAAAAGAAACCAACTGTATTTCAATCACTGAATGACTCGATTATTTGCAGTTGAAACTATGTGCAATGAAACTCGAAAAATTGGGAGCTGCTGTCGAGGTTGTTGATGGTTCTGATAAGGATCATCCAGATTTGCCACCAGTACTATTTGCAAACTTGTTTGTTGGTGAGGAGTACAAGACAATATGTGTCTATGGAAATATAGGTTAACATTTTTCTCTTACAAATTCATTATGAATATTTGACACCCACACAGCTGACTCAAGATTATTTATCTTTAAGATGTTAAGGACCCAGAGAAATTGGGATATGATAAACGGTGTCCTTTTGAATTAGAAGATGAAAATGGAAGACTCTATGGGTGTGGAATATCTGACAATAAAGCTCCCCTATTTTGTTGGTTTAATGCACTCAAGATTCTCAAAGATTCAAAGATGGAAAATCCAGTTAATGTCAAATTTGTAATAGAGGGAACTTCAGAGCTTCACAGCCGTGGTCTACTTAATGCCATAAAAATCAACAAAAAATTTTTCAAAGATGTAGAATTCATCTGTCTGACAATTGATCAAAGGATAAATGAAGATCCATGTATAAAATATGGCTATAGAGGAATATGTCACTTCTCTTTGAAAGTTAGTTGTGGAGAAAAAAGAGTGCATGGAGGAACATATGGAGGAGCTTTCAATCAACCACTTCTGGATGCACTGAATGTCACTGCATCTCTTTTTGATCAGCATGGGAAAATTACTGTCACTGAGGCAAGTATCAGTCACTTAATGAACAATCTCAAATTCCCAAGTGAAGCATAAAAAGAAACAGAATAGGTTGCATAACCATCAGATGGTCATGTGTTCTTTGATTCACAGACCTTGACACAATTACAAGACAAATCTTTTCATGCTAACATAAATTATTGCAACTCAATTTTAACAATAACAAGATAATGAATTAATGAGATACCTGATTTATTAGCATGAATCATTGTGTATATTTGTCACCTTGGGAAGATATTCAAATTTGATGTAACAAATTATATAGATGAAAACCCATTAGTGCTCACAAGTCTATTTAAATATTCATTGATAAATTTTTAGAATGAATTTAACCATCAACTTTGTATCTACCTTAGTTTCTGCAAGATATTCAGCCCATCACAGAAAGGGATATAGAACATTGTGAAACAGAATTTTGTTGCATCAAATCTTTGGAAAAAGAAACAAATTTACCATCTCTGCTCCATAAAAATAAGCCATCCAGAATACTCATGCACAAAACACGTTTGCCAAACCTATCAGTTCATGCTTTCCACATAAAATCAGCCAGTGCTGATAAGGATGACTGTGCATCAATACCCAACAAGTTAGCTACTGAATTTTCAGATATTGAACCTTTACAATAATTCTATAAAATTGAATTGCAAATTTTACAGAATTGAAGCAATATTCTCTGTTCGATTGGTACCAAATCAAACTACTGATAAGACTTACAATCAGTTCAAAAAATATATTGAGAAGAAATGGCAAAATTACAAGAGTTCCAACTCTTATGAATTCAAGATGAAACTAGGTTTCAACCCTTGGCAAGAGGATCCAGACTCAGAGCATTACCAAGCTGCAGCTATAGCTTTAGAAACGGTAACTCTAGGATTTGATTATATTATGGTATGACTAGACAATCAACAGCAACACTTGGAAGAAAAATTAATTTTAGGTTTTTAAGAAACCACCAAGGTTTGTTGGCGAGGGAAAAACCATGCCTGCTGTGTCAATATTCAGAGATGCTTGTCCTGGAAGCAGCATTATTGTGATACCTATAAGGTAGTGATTGAATGATCCAAAAACAAACAACCACTTTCAAAATTATAACTCACTAAATATCTTGCAGTGGTCATGATGACAACCATCACTCCAGTTCTGAATCAATCTCAACATGTGATTATCTGATGGGTATAAAACTAGTTCTTGCTTACATGTGTGAGATTCATGAACTGACTTTCAAGAGATGAATAAATTTGTAAGTGAGATGGATCAAATTTCTCGAGTTTACAATGTTTGCAAAATCAGATGGCCAATACCCCGAATGAATTATCAATGTTGGGCAATCGACTCACCTGACAATGAGACTCAAAGGATCAGGATTCCCAGAAGCTGAGAGCCTAGCTGCTTGCACTGAGTCTCCTCCAATAGGCGCAAGGCTTGATGAGGAAGATGCTCCCATTCTCTGAGTCATACGTGAGTCATTTCCTTGTCCTTGTCCCGTAAACCAGCAACCACCACTGCTATCACCGTCTTCTCCACCAGCTCCACTTTCTCCACTGCGCTGCAGTGCACACGGGATGAGAGCCCGGAAAACATTCATTGCTTACCCAGACACCAGCCTGGAACAAATGAAAATATCAGCCTTGGCACCTGAGTCTACCAATGATTTGTCCTCTAGGGAAGTGTACGGTTAACATACAATCATTGATCATTTCAAAAGATATTCTGATAAGCTTTCAGAAGTGGAGTATGACGAATCAACTTTGATTGTATGTAAATTAGGTTTGATCCATTTAAAGAGTCACACACCTGATACCACTATACAAATGCATCTCAGGTCAAGATCACATGAAAAACAAATCTCAACAGTAACCGCAACAGACCTCATAGCAGAAGCTTTTAGAGTCTGATGAGCAACAAACCCTGGAGCAATCCAGTCTGAGCTAACAATAAATTCTTGCAACATGCACACAAATCGTCGCCCCCCACGACAGTTACAGATTTCGCGAATTTTGGGCTTTCCACACTGTCAAATACACACAAATAAGAATCTCACAATCTCGTTATCGCGTACAATCACAACTCTGTAAGAGCTCACCATATGAGGACACAGCATCGTCTCCCAAACAACATATCACTTTCTGCTAAGGTGATAGAAATCACTCATATAAATAAAAAGATCAGCATAATTTCGATTTTCTATTGCACGCGCACACTTGAATACGGTCTGGCACGCTCGTCGAGAGAAGTAAAGAGTGTCTCTCATTCGCACGGCCGAAATTATCGATTCATGGGCGAAAACTCCTCTTTGCAGCGCGGACAGCAACAAAAAAGCATGGAAACGAGTACACATCTAAACCGATGGAATCGACGAAAACAGACATATATATAGATTGTAAGGATGAGACAGATGGTAAAATTGGAACGCGGGTACTACTTAGCATTTCGATGACGAAAACTCAAAAAAAATGTTTGTCTGCAGCTCGCGCGCACACACGTCAGAGATCCTGGCATCGATTCTCGAGGAAGGACTGTAATGTGGATGGCACACTCTTCTATTTTCCACTACTGTGTGTTTACGGCTCAGCTGAGGCTGGGACATAGGCCAGCTGCTATGCTGCTGCGCGTCAGAGACAGAGTATAATAAAGCCTACTATTACTATTACCTACCTACTCCTCGAGGACATCGCGACCTAAATTACCTATCTATAACTGCCCATCTCTCAAAAGATCCAAACATTCCATAGATAAGAAATAGATGACAAAAAAAATATATACCTGGGTGGGCGAAGGACATGACCGCAACCGGGGCCCATTCTACGTCTGCCGCTTCACGGACGTTTGGGCTACCCAGGTCCAACTGATGCTCAATATTCGCTCAATTCGTTGTCCTTTTGTAGATAATCCTCTTTGGGCACCACTGTCATTGATAATTACATATCGCAGTGAATCGTCAAGCGATAATGAACCGGCGGCCATGTTTACACTCACGAAATGCACAAAATATCTCAACTGCACACTACACTTTTCTCAACCCAAAACCTGATGAGGATAGCACTCCACTTCTCCACTTATATTATCCAATGCATAGCCACTGATGCATCACACGCATCAGAAGTGCAACGTCGTCTAATGCAGTCTAATACATGGCCATGTCTATTTGCTGAGCTGTTTTGTTATATACTGCATATAACTCTTGATACTTTCGCAAAATCTCCGTTCGCGACAGGAGTGATGATGTAGTCTGCCGCGCGCGTGCCCCATGCAGTTTTCTTCTTCGGTATATATATATGTATATATACTGGTATATACCTATCGCAGCAGGTGTGTTCCTCGCATCATATACGTGTGAATTTTATCGACCCTCTGCAATCTGCAACTGCGATGAGATTTGTAAATATATGTGGGTGACTCGCTTTTCTGTCCGCGCGGACGACTTTTGATGTCGTCGACGCGACCGAGTTGCGGCGCGGCCCTTTGATCGTCCGCCTACTCCTACTCTGCAAACGTTTCGAGCACTTTGCGAACAACACTTGCGAAAACGCCTTTCGAGAATTTCAGAGTTGAACGGTCTTCTTGACCAATTCCAATATATCAATGCGCGATAAGGATTATAATCGAAAAAATTTTCGATAATGTGTGGCAGATTAATTTGCAGTCATAATCACGGAAGCTCGCGCATTATGTCATTTCGATTGATAAGATTTGTCATTTATACTTGAGTTTGATCACTGCGATAAGAAACTTATCAATTAGATTACTCATTATACTTTCTCCATCTCGTTAAACGCGTGAGCTATACTTACATTACAGCACACGTTATAAAATTCTAAAAGTTTTGTGGATAATTCGCTCTTTGAATTATTTTCAAACACTTTAATCAATTGTAATAATTTGAATGCTCTCAATTTGCGATTCGAGTGGTTGGCCGATTTTTATTTACCATTAATTTGCGTATCTTGAATCCGCAATGATGATGAATTCCTCTTTCTTATTATAATTCTTCACCAAAATAATTTACCGAAAAGTAATTTATCAAATTGTAGCGGTCTTTTGATAAGCCGCCCTGAATATGGTGGATAAATGACGTCGCGATACACCCTGAAGAACAGGGCTTAGATCTTAACAGCGAGCTTGTGAGCTTGTGCAAGTGCACATTCGTGTTGTTTCTGTGGGGGATTGCTTGGATGACCTCGTTAAAACCGAGCCTCCGATGCAAAATCCGCTCGACTTCTTTGCAAACTTTTCGACCTGCTTCCCCGATAATTACAATGAATAACTCAAAGTTTTACAAAGAACTTTCAACTGCTGATGTAAACGATGCAGATGCTGATAAACTGTCATAGCGCGACTGTATGAAAGTATATAATCCATGATCGAATTACAGCCTGTAAAAATGTCCGTGTAAGTTCTCTGAAACGATTTTCTTTCATCTCGAATAGCTATATAAATCATCGATGAATTGTTTTTTAGCAATTCTTATAACGGAATTAATTATCCTTTATCTTTGCATTCTCAGTCCTACATCAGGAGATGAAATTCTTGTCATTTCATAGAATTCGCCAAAGCCGATCTTGATTGATGGATTACACGATGACCCATGAGTGAATGTACATTGTACATATGTATAGTCAACGATAATCCTGGGCCGATAATTACAATTTTATACCATTGTAGGAAAGTTAATGGGGTTTACAGCTGTAACTCATAGTTAAGGAATAAACATGTTAACTATAGGTTACAGTTATAAACCCCGCATTAACTTTCCTACTGTACCTATGAAGGTTGCCGAAATGAGATGTCGATTCAGTTTTCAGAGACATTGGCAGATTGAGTCTAAGAAATACTCAGAAAAAATGTGAAGAATAGAATAAGAATTGTCGGTATCTCCACTCACCATCACTCATGTTTAGGATTTTCTTTGAATTACGGAATTATCCATAACGGAAACTGATATTCTATACAAAGAGTATACTAATTGGTTGAAATCGCTGAAGATTAGAAATACGAGTGAGATGTACGATGATTAATACTCAATATCGAGGGGTTTGAACCTCGATCCCTGACGTATGAGTGTAATCAGGATCTTCCAAAAGCAACCACGAAAAAATATCAGCGGTCAAACTCAAGTTCGCGATAAGTGTATGTAATTTGAAATGACTTTCCCTTGCCGCCAATTTCCAATTGATTGGCGGCGGCTGCGCAGTAGCAACTTAGCGAGCAGTCGCCAAAGTTGTCAATACAGTGCGAAACTAAGTGATCTGGCCAAACATTGAGAAGTGCTACGAGTAAGATTAGCAAAAATAAAAAATGTTTGCAGTGCAAAATTTAAGCAGGAATGCTCCAAAAATTGTCAAAGCTGTAGCCAGCCAATCTCGAAACATTGCTGGTGACATCGCAGGAAAGCCCAGGCGAAGGATGCCATTTGCAGTGAGTAGTTTTTTTTACTTATTTATCACCGTAATCTTACGTAATCTCGTATTTCTCTCGGATTTTATGGTACAAATATTAGTTGGGAGAACAATTATGCTTTCAAGGGTTAACTGCATCAAATTATGGCAAGATCAAATTGTCCACGCTCACTGGTCAGGAAATACCCAAAAAAGATTTTGATTTACATGTTAGGTTATGATTCAACTACTTAGTTTCAACCATATTTTCAACACTAATACCACATGCTTGATAGAACTCACAGTACGCTCTCTTCATAAATCTTTTCAACGCTTGGAGATTGCTGAACTCACTGAATCATTCAGATCTTCTCTGGATGTGACCAAGTTACTTTGTTTCATACTCGCCTAAATTTCTATTTCTCTAGTTGCAACAAGTTTCTTTACTGGTGGGTTAATTTGTGTTTAAGGAATCTTAGCACTTTATTGGACTGCGTGTCGTATATAAGTTCATAAGTTGTAATTCAGGCATAGAATAACTCGATTAGATGGGAGCTGCGAGTTCTTTACAAACATATTCAAACTGAGTTGATTCAAAATTGTTACATATCATTCATTTTGGAAAACTATAGTATTGCGAGTTTTGAATAATAGCAAAGATCCTCTTGATTTGAACAAATACTCTCAGAATTTAAATTATTGAACAAACATACGAGGCAGTCTATGGTGGGTCTTGGTCAATAGATTCAAGTTACAATATTCACTACTCCAACACCTGGAGAAAAAAAAACTACAACAAAAACATCTTCTATGTTTCTTTTGTTATCTCTCATACACTGATTTTCAATGTATTCTCACCTCAAACAAATCAGAGAAGACTCTAGTAGGTTCTGCATACTATTCCATGAAAAGATGTACTCAAGAAATATTCTGTAAGTTTTCCCTTCATTAGTAAAATTTCACCGATTTTCAACAGGAAAAAATGGCTTTTGGTGCCTTCATCTTCACAGTGCCTTTCTTGACTCCTTTATATGTCCTCTGCAATTTGAAAAACTATAGGGGCAAAGAATAAATCTCACTTGTGTAGTTTACATAGAAATTTGAATTTGTGTTGATAAATTATATTGCTTCATGGGAATTACATGTAAAGAAGTGCTTTCTAATGCTGAATAGAGTATTGCTCTTTTTCTAAACCACTTAGCTGTGAATATTCTCATGCACAAATTTGCTCAAACAAGCTTTGTTACATAGTGATTATGGAACTATTTTCTTTTGATGAGTAAACTCACTACAGTCTTTGAATTTACTTTGTGATTCTGCCACCTCATTCATTTCACTGAAAATCATAGTTTTGTATGGCACACTGAAATCATGAGAAGCCCTTTCGCTGAATGAGAATCCAAGAACATGCATCAAATATTGATGAGGACTGTCAGATGTGAAATCACAATCAGTAAGTTAGAAGTGTGAGAGTTTGAACAAGACAGTATTGACAAGATTAGTGATTAGTTGCAAATACCAACTAATAATGCCGATAAAGAAGTACAGTAAGGCATATAATAAAATGAGTTCAATTCAATCCCAATTCCAAATCCGTAGGAAGAAGTACTAGAGATCACTGATTTTGCAACAACAGATTGATCATTAGCACAGGTTACTTCAACTTTGTAGACATTGACAACTAACTCATGGAGAATAATTCAAAATTCTTTGATAATTAACATTAAAGTACTCATTAATACTTTGCAACAAAATGTTTGAAAAGTTGTGTTTCCCCCTTGTGATCCCTATTGCCATTGACCATCGTTCCTGACCCTAACTCTTAATTTTACTTCGTAATTAATACCCAAACAATACTATGGATTATGGTTTTGATCTCTGAGTCTTCTCAGTGAATGGATTTGATATGCATCAGACTGTTCTTTTGCAGAATGTAAATGAGAGTGTAGAAAGACAAGTGATCTCCCAACTTTTCTTTTCAGGAAAAAATATGTTTTGGGATTTTCTTGACCACTGTTCCCTTGGCAGTACCACTGTGGGTCTTGGTCCATCTCAAGGAATATAGAGGAGGAGAAGAATCAGAATGAAGAACTTGTTGGTCCATAAGGTTGTACTATAGAAACTTTCAAAGATTCAATGGTTTCTTTTTGCTCCAGTATAAATATGTACCTTCCGAGCTTTTGTTGAAGCAATGAGAATATTACATGAGAATATTTATTTAGTGGGTCCTACTTTGTGATTAAATTTTAAATGATAGAATAAAAACTCCAAACACTCACTTCGATTGCACTGGACACTGATATCCTGACCAGATAATATTTCCCAAACACATGAATCAACTTTGGAACAGTCAAATGTTTCTGGACAAAAATCAGACTATTTGTTTTAATTACATTTTCGACAATAAGATAGGAGTCTAAAGATTTGATTCATCACCTTCAAACAAATTAAACCTTTGCAACTTCATCGTATATCCCCAAGTCTTGTGTACTTGATTGTCGCAACATAGTATTTTTACAGAAATCTCGCTTGTAATTTGGAACATGAGAGAAAATTAGTCAATGAAATGCGTGCGTTTCAGTAACTAATTTGATCGCGATTCAAATTGAAAACTTTTTCCAAACTTTCTGAACTCATAGTAGCAATTGACTGCTTCGTTCAAAACCTCTACCGAACAGTCACGGAACCAGACTGAAAGGTTTGGTCAAAATTCTATAGTATGATGATTTTCAGAGGATACATTCACAGTTCGAAGGTTCTCGATTACGGATTTCGCTATAGAGGTTTCACTTTGGCAGATCCCGCTGATCGGACCTGCGATTTATCATTTTTTTTGTCTCCATAGACTCATGGTTTTTTGAGAAAAAACATTTTCAATAACGATCTACCACAACGATTCACTTTTCCAAGGTCTTGAATACCGAGCCAACTCATAATTAACATACGGACGTGATCACCAAAATGTAGTGTCCAGTCCGTGACCAAAATATAGCTTTCAAAACCTGGTTTGCGGTGAATGTTTCAAAATTGTTGAGATTAGTGCATGCAGTTCTCAACTCAACCACAGGAATCTTCACAAATAATGTTTGAGTAGTTCCGCGGAAATTGCGATAAATGTACCATACAACGGCACATATACCTCTTCTAAAGATTCTTAAATATATTCATCCGCTTTTTTTGACTTTCTAAAACAACCAAAGCACTTATTGAATCGCGCATGGTACAAATACTTTCTCTCATCAGTACCATAAGAATATATACCGTGTAACGTCACGCAGACCTGACATTCATTAGAGGCATCACACGAACTTGACATTCTGGAACATCACAGATCTGAGTTTTTGAACACTTAGATTGATTCAATGACCAAATGGTTTGAGCTATAGTCTTGATGTTCTGGGGTTCTGATTTGGCCACCAGATACTTCAAAAAAGCAGACTAGGGCCTCTGTAGTTTCGCGTTTCAAAGGTCGCACTATAATCACACCAATCTGACCAAGAATTTGACCCAGCCCTGGTTTCAATCATTCAATTATGTTTGTATGGAAAGGAATTGTGAAAAGTTGACCCAGAATCCGATACAGATAAACAAACTGAAAAAACTAAACGATTTCAAAAGCGGTCATCTAAGGTTGCCATTATCAGATGACATCAGAGGCAACTCCTGTTCCGAAGTCTGCATTCTCTCTTGAGATGATAATTCCTGATCACAAAGAAATCGTATTATTATTTTCTAATAATTTCAAATTTCCTGATGTTGAAACATCAACGTGATTTTCTTAACTAACGCAATTTTTCCATCGTGATCTGAGTGATCTGTCATCGTTCCGGTGAATTCAAGAAACGGGCCATTCCTCCATACCTCATCCTATTCTCATTTTGTGGGGTTTACTGTGAACCATTTGGAAAAGTGCCAACGTTCACGCCAAATAACGCGTTAAGGTGATGACATACAAAGCGCTACGCCATGCACGGTTTTGCTCAACGCCACGGGTCGAAAATTCATTCCAACGAACCCGACCATCGATGGATTTGTTTCATTCTCATAATCCACGACTGATACTGTAACAATAAATCCAGTCCATCGATGGTCGAGATCGCTGGAATGAATTTTTTGGTCGTGACGTGCGATAGCGCGTCGTGGCGTAGCGCTTTAGTCATCACGTGGTCATCACCCTTACAGTCCCCCTCAAAAACCAAGAAAGAATTACCGAGAATTACCGTAACCCATGAACTGGCACGCGGCGCGCAACCGACCCATAGAGATTGATGCGTGTGCCTTGTGTCAATCAATGTAAAATGTTGTGTCTTTTTCAGAAAAAAGTAGTCCCAAATTCCTTTTGTAGCGTTCTAAAGCCTAATTTTGCCAATTATCATGAATCCATTTTTCAGGTTTCTGGAAATGGTCTGTTTTTTGCGCATGCTCAGGGATTTGGTTCCTTAAAACCAATTTTATTGGAAAGTCAAAAGAATTTCCTTTAAAATGACCCCCTATCGAAGTCAATTCCATGCATTTGAGCCAGAGTTGTAGCGTTCGAAAGACCACTGGATCTCGATAGTTCCTCAGTTCCTCAGACGTCTGTCGGAGGTACCAGAGATAGCAGTGAAAAGAAAATTCGCGCCTACCCCATCCGATATGGCGTCCACCAACTTGCCGCACTCGAGCTAAAGGTTCATTTTTCATACATTGTAGCTACAGTTTGAATGCAGTAATATGAAACTGACTTCGGCAAGTGGTCTTCTTGAATGCAATTTTCTTAGCTTTCCAATAAAATTGGTTTCACTTTCAAGGATCAAAATCTCTGCGCGTGCGCAGAAAATAGACGATTTCCAGAAGCCTGGAAAATGGATTTGTGATAATTGGTAAAATTAGGCTGTAGAACGCAAAAATGAATTTGGGATTTTTTTCTGAAAGAACACAACCTTTTACATAAAATATGAAATTTCCAAAGTTCTAAAAAATTGGGTTTTCGAGACATTGAATTTTCTATGGTTTTCAATCTTTTGTCCGATAAAACCACCCAAAACTTCAAATAACTCTACAAGAGTGATTCCGATGGGTTTTTTTTTAAGACCTTTCGAATACTGCAAACCGCATCTCTGCATCTGTGAACGGATTCGAGAAATACGCATTTTATTGAAAAAAATATACAAACAAACCTTCTTTGTCGGAGATAATTCAAAAGAACAAAGTAATGTACGTTGGAGATACCTGGAAAAAATTTTTCGAGGTCCCATAGGTGGGGAATATTTCACATTTTGTACCATTAGAATCGAATATATATGAGTAGTTCTGCGGAAACTTCGATATTTGGGGTTCGATAATGTGCCAGGGCTCAATCTCACTTCCGAAGGTTCTAAGATGTATTTTTCGACTTTTTGAAACATATAAAGTAAGAATAAACTCGCGCACGAAAGTAAATTGTCCCACTCATCAGTGCCATATGGACAACATGGGGAGAGGAGCATGGAAAAGTTGCGCCAGACGATTTACTTTAAGAATAAATTGGTGCAGAAAAGCCTGGAACGAGGCGAATTCAATGTCATCGAGAAATTGTGCCACAAAACGTATGTGCTCAGCGCACACACAAAAAGCGGTCACGAATTCTATTGCAGCACCTCACGCTCACAAAGGTCGAAATAATGGAAAACCACATGGCACCTGACATTTTGGCCCTTTTTTCGAGTAGTTTTTTTGGGTCGCCCTGGACCGGAGAACTAATGATTGCAACAAAAAGAGCACAAAAGTATACATCAAAAATACTTGTGTAATTGTTTCCTCAAGCGTTTTAAAGGCTCGTACCTCGTACAAGGTGGCACACGTTATCGCAAAGTTTCCACGGAGGTACTCATATATCATCAAAATCTATAGAATCGAATAAAAAAGTCGGGAAAAAAATGAGACATGACCCTTTTTCGTAGGTCTGTTTCGCGCGGAACTCCTCACATGAGAATCAACTACAAAAGTTAGTCAGTTATACAAGTATGAAAGCTGATCACTGACAACTCCTATTCAAATTATTTCGAGGATACTAGTGCTCAATTCGCTGATGAGCTGGCAATTCGATTTCTCACCGGCAAAGTTTGTCTTTCACCTCTGGTTCTCACGATTTCATGGAATTGACAAGGTAGATTTTTTTCAAATACTTACATCCGCATTTCTTTCCTTATTTTCATGAACTCCCCGGAGGAAATGCACGATTGGCTTGATGAAGATGATTGATTGGTGTCATTCTTCGAAATCCGAAGCTTTCTGCCCAATGCGATTTCGAGTCTGGAGCCTGTCCTATATTCAAAACGGCAACACTCGTTTCTTTCCTACATTTCTATGAAAATCTTGCGATCCAGGATGTATGCATACACATCAAGTGTGATTTCAGATTTGCGCGATTCGCACCTTCAGTTTTGAACTTGAAATTCCTAATAGATTGCATAGCATGTGATGACCAGGAAGTATTCTCGAAATGCTTGAATAAAATCTGAAACATTTGTAAAAAATCTTGGCTCTATTCCATCGGAGTGGAGTTTAGACCAATTTATTTGAATAATAAGTGATGAAGTCCAGTATGGGTCAGGACTCTTATTAGTATCAAGATACACTCGAGTTGAAGGCTCAGGAAGAATAAATTCGTTCCAGTCAAGATTTTGCGGGCATAATATGTCTATACGTCACCTATTTCACAATAAACTTGTATAAATGAATTCAGATTTTATCGTTCGGTTGATTTGGCGATGACAAGTTTCACCATGCGAGCTATTCCAAACAAATGTTATTTCACGAGACACCCCAATTCGAGTTCAACTCAAAATGGGCTATAAACTACACTATGAAGTTGTACTGGCAATATACTGATCGATAAACTTGTATAAATATTTAGTTGTTGAATGCCTCAGTTTTGCATGGTTGGAAAGAGAATTTTATTATTGTCAACACAATCTCACTCTCTTTTTGAGGTTGTTGTACAAAGTACTACAATCTTAGGTCGGTTTCGAGCTATCAGAGCCACCGAGTGAGCACTTGGAGCAAATTTACATGGTGCCGGCCGAGATTTAAACCCAGACCTTCTATGTTGAAGTTTATTTTGCAATGATTGACATTCAACTTATCCGATAGCTGAAGAACATTAAGTGATGATGCAGTAAGTCAACATTAGAAACGCAAGGAGCTCAGATCTGGTCCAAAGTGTAAGACTGCATGCCTGAGAATGAATGACTAATCGTCGATTTGTTCCGCCTTCGAAACGGCTTTCCCATCGTCTTTTTAGTTGTAATGCGGTAGCCGTGCAAGCTAAATTTTGTTCCCATTTCCCTCAAAGTCTCCTTCGATTCAGTGTCAACGACGAGGAGGGCTACACTTCTTATCGTCTAACTTGAATGGCTCTTTTCGTAATTTAACTCAAATCGCAAGAGAATCGGAGAAAATTGCGAAATACTATGTGGTCATCTTATAAGTTAGGAGGCACCAGCCGTCCAGTCTTTCCCGATTTTCTACAATAAACTTATCATTTGGGCTAAACGGCAAGTTGTCTCGTGTAAAATAGACAATTGCACGGCTACCGCATGGCCTTAACCTTTCATAACCTTGTGGGTCCTGCATGACCCTTGGACAATTTGTTCAACTGACATTTAAATCAATATTTCATGCCTCGCAAGACTTCATCATCTTGTCTATTTACTACCTGTGTACTACCTGACTATTTTGGATAGCCATTGGAGTCGTCTCAAGAGTCTCCAAGTTTCCAGATCTCCTTTCGAAACAGCGTTCTGCCAAATGTTCAAATTGGTAAAAATGACTCGTCGCCATACAAACCGTATTCCACATCTTTGAGAACCTGATCGGGTTCGACTCTACGGGGGTTTGCAGCGATGTAGATATGACTCATTCGGCCAAGACTTACAGAGCACTCATAAGTAATCAAAATTGTGAGAGATCTCATAATGACTCGCTAGATGAACGAGAATAAGTGAAGTTCTTGAACGTTCTATGAGATTCTGCGTGCGTTGCGCCTGTTCGGAACTTTCAGGGAAGTGATTCGAGTCAGAAGACAATAGACTTACCCATTGTTAGATGGTCTAGATTTCAAGGGGTTAATCGTCGCGTACTAGTGAGTTGGAGAAATTTAGAAAAGCAGACCATATTCTGCATCTAAGTCAGTTTGAATGAATTGTGGCAAGTTTTGAGCCCTAACCATTTATAAGGAGTATCAGAAACATAATAGAGAGGTAATGTGAAAAAGTTTTTTTATTAACAATTAAAAAACCTTAGAATTAGAGATCAATAAATCAAACAAGTACATGAATAATGAACACATGGACAATGGACGAAGATCCTTTAAATAGGATCGCAATTGTCAGTCGAGCATGCGATAAGATCGGCAAGCATTCGTACGATCTGCTCATAACTATTACAGCTGTACAAAAAGGAGCAAATCTCTAGCCACTTAATTTTAACAGTCGAATGGTATTCGATGGCTTTTCAACAAAGTCATACACAACTGTACAATTAAGTTAATTAGTCTCAAAGCCTCTCATAACTTTACTTTGCCTTCCTGATCGCGCACTGCTCACAGTCCTTTCGGGTTGCTGCTTTCTCGCGAGAAGTTCGGCTAGTCCGTACCCGTAATCGGGATCGTCTTCATGGTCATCGGCACTTTGATTGTGCGTGACCTTGTCGGCTTTCTTCTTAGTTTTATCACTAGATGTACCCTCTTTCTCGTCGTCCTCATCGGCACCAACCAGAGCGCTTATCATGGCATCTTCCGCTTCTTCTTCCTCATCGTCGTCATCGTCATTCTCGTAATCTGACTCTTCTTTATTGCCCTCATGTTTGTCGTTGTTAGCGTGGATTCCACTGTGTGTCGCAGCTGCTGTCTCCTCACTATCGTCACTTTCTTCGTCATCGTCATCATCTTCGACGTCACTATCGCTCAAATCATACTCTTCTTGGTCATCGTCATCATCGTCTTCGTCGTTCTGGTGCTGGTGTTGCGGTTTGACACCGTCATTCTTGATGGCGTTAGCACTCTGCGAAGTTAGGCTGACCTTCTTTCTGATCGGTGCCTTTACTTTCTTTACTTTCACCTTTTCCGAGTTCTTGGTATCCGGTGCCTTGCTAGGGGGGACCACTCGATTTGTTGGAGCTGTCTCATCATCAACCTCAGTGATGACTGTTTCCGTCACTGCAGTTGTTTCTTCAACTTCCTCTCCGGTCTCGTCGTCGTCGTTGGCTTTGGTAGTGGCTTCACTGTCTTCTTCCTCATTTTCGTTGTTCTCGCTTGCATGTTCATCTAGATCCGTTTCTGCGTCGTCCTGTGTTTCATTCGAATCTTTTTGGTTGATTTCTGCTGGTTGAGTCGAGCTCACTGGTTCAATGCTAGTTCGAATAGTTGCTGCAGTCGCAGTCTTCTTGGTCACCACTGACTTTTTAGTTGGTGGTGATGTGGTTGTGACCAGATTCAAGATCGGTATAGTGTAAGTAGCGGTTGCCTGGGTAGTAGTAGTGACGCTCGTCTTAGTTTTCTTCTTAGCGGGTGTCTCATCGCCACCGGTGAAGATATCTAAGAGGGCGCTGAAGCCTAATAGGTCGTCGTCGTCGTCTTCCTCTTCAGCTTGTTCCTGCTGTTCATCAGTAGAAGACCCAACGACGGCATTATTGTTGTCAGTTTGTTTTTGATCGTCCGTGTCATCGTCATCTTCGTCCTCATCCTCTTCGTCGTCATCGTCGACAAGGCCAAAAATATCAAAGTCGTCGTCGTCAGATGTGGGTGTGGCCTCAGTTAAACTGGTTGGCAGAGGTTCAGCTGGTCGCAGCCTCAGGCCGTCGGGACCAAACCTATAATGTGATAGGTTGACCTTACTCATCTGAATTGTAGGGAATAGTGTGCCTTTGAAGGACTCTGATCCATAACTTGATTCAATTTGATTGGAGAGACAACTGATTTCTTCGCAAAGCAATCATTTTGCTTTCAAAATAAATTCAATGCTATAAAGAGTTGCTTTGGCGAACTGATATTATTCTCTATATTTTCATTCCAAAAGGGCGATAGAAATGTTGAACAACATTTTACAGAGTGAGTGGGTACCTCCTCTACAGAATTAAAACAAGTGTTGCTTGCCCGTGTTTCAACTCCACTTGACCCCAAGAATTATTACGACATTACAAAGATCTCACAGCTCAGCCATCGGAAAATTTATATATAGAGATTTGACTGGCCTGGTCACCCTACCCGCCCAGTTGTGACCTGACCAAACGAGCGTTCGAGTTCGACTGTGGTTATATTGACCAATTCAGACCAGTTTCCCATTCAGTTGCTTGACCATAATTCAACTTAATGTAAATACTCCGTGGAATGAAATTGTGTGTATATTAACATTAACCAAATTCCACAAGTATAGATTTGAGATCAATGCTCCAATTCATATGGGTGCTCTAATACATTGACCTAAAAAGTAGACGAGCGGGACTCACGAACTGATGTTTATCGAGGTTCCCACGAAGAGGGAATGCTTTTACGTGATTCGCTATGCAAGGAATCTACACATATCTCTTCCAAAGTAATTAGTTAACAAAACTGAAGAAAGATTGATTGCAGGGTCCCACGAAATAGGAGAAGCTGCCCGACCAAAAAAGTTAAGACTCGATGATAACGTGTTTCGGAAGCCACTGAAATTGAGTTCAAAGTACGAATATAGCCTTGCCTGACTATCTTTATCAGAGTCTTACAATATATTCATATGAGAGAAAGATTCAATCATTCGGGTAAACATCACACCGCGTTAACTGAGATCCAAACTCGCAAAAATATCCGGAATTCATTGAATAAAGCACAGAGCATTGAGTTACGGCTACATGGAGCAAAACTTTGGGCACGAACGTTGATAAGTCATGAGTGCGACAAGGATATAAGAGGGACGCCCAGTAGCCGGTCTTTGTCACACTCGCGGCTGGTATAGGCGTTCCCTCCAAATATTTTGCTCATGTGGCCGCACCCTTAGGATGTGTCCACAAATGATGCACATGGGTCATTTCGGAGCATTTGGGCAAGAGCCGTCACCAGGGGGTCTGGAAAGAATCCCAAAAAGTTTTATTCCAATGGTACTATGTTCCAATGGTACAAAAAAAATCTTTTTGCAACTGTGTGCGCGAAGTTGTAAAAAAATGAGACTTCTCTTCATTATTTACAGTGCGAGAAGTAATGCGTGAATGACTTCTTGCACAGTTTTACATTTACGCACTGGTGGAGTGTGCGTGAATGTAACTTCTCGCTCTAATGCATTTTCATTCACTCACAGTTCCAAAATAAGATGTCTCGTCATCCCTCTGAATTTGGCCTTTCTTGAGAACTTCGTTTTCAAGATAATCTTGCTCGGACAGTGGTGCATTTAATTACAACTGCGCGCACAGTTGCAAAAAATAGTAGCGAGAAGTTTCCGCACACGTTGCCAACTCGCGCGAGAAGTAACATTCACGCACACTTCGAAACTTCTCGCACACCTAGAAGTACATATTTACGCACGCGAAGCGAGCGTGCGTAAATGTGTTCTTCTGGGTGTGCGAGAAGTTTCAAAGTGTGCGTGAATATTAACTTCTCGCACTTGTTGCGTAATATACTATTTCGATCGACTGTGCGTAAAGCACTGCTTTACGCACGGTAGTTTATGTTCACTTTACGCCCAGTCGATCGAAAAACGTATTTCGATACTCGGGCGTGGAGTTTTTTTGCTTTACTCGTGCTAATTTCGACCCTCGCCAGGGCTCGGGCCGAAAACAATCACTCGAAAAGCAAAACCAAACTTCCTACCCTCGAATCGAAAAATACTAATTTCATTACTCTAACCTAAAAATGCCGCGTTTAAATGTTATTTTAGGGTTCTCGTAATGAAAAAATATATCCGCACTTCCCTTGCAAGCCCATTTTGGGCACTGGAGGACATGTATGTCTCGCCTTGCTCGACAGACAAACTGTCCTAGTGCCCAAAATGAGCTACCGCGCTTAGTACGGAAATATACTATTTCAGATTTTTTTTAACCCCTCAATAAGTCCTGGGGACCATGAAAGGTCCATTTTAGGCTCCTTTTTAGCCTATGCTCAGAAAATCATAGCTCCGACTGGACTCAATATTTTTGGACGTACTTGTGCGCATTTTCTTTGTGAGGACTAGTTCTTTTGAGAAAAAATTGTCCGCCACCTACTATTAAGTCTAGCGATTCGTATAAGCTATTTGCTGTGAGCAGATTTTAGCGATTTTTGGGCCTTCTTCCAAGTGATCTAGCTCCTATACTCGACATGTGATAATCGATTCCTTCCAGTAGTCATTTTAAAGGCCTTGAAAAGACCTACCATTTGACCTTCGGTAGAAGTCTATTATAGTACTCTTTATAGGAGCTATAGCCGGATCAAGTTGGAGTTTTTCAAAAATGCCAAACTTCGAGCTCAATTTGCAAAAATCGTTTTCTTCCTTTCGACCTTAATATGTTCTTCAACACATGAACTAGCGATATCAACAAGAATCTCGGTGGAGAAATCATCTCCTGATTTTTGGCATATGTTCAAAGATACAGTTTTTTTACTTTTTGCTTAAAATGTCAACATAGGCATGGCTAGGATATGCTCCCACCTGAGTTATTTTGCACCAATCTGGGTGAGATCACTCCTCAGAGTACCCCCAAATATGAGTAACAACTTCTGGAGGCGAGCAAGACAGAAGCGAGCTTGAGGTTCTAACCATCAGGTCCAAAATGGGCGTTATTTCGTCTATCTTAGGGCAATCGAGTGAGAGCTCGATTCCCCGTATTTCTGCCCACAAACGAGACGAGTGGCTATAATAGGGTTGTAAACATGTTTATCCGACTCAAAAGCACCATCTAAATTCTACACAGGATTCCGGGGTCGATTCGGCCTTAAATTATCGTCATTTCGCAGTAGAAGAGCAGAACCTGTCATTACA
The DNA here is from genome assembly GCA_029851415.1 of Eretmocerus hayati. Taxonomy (NCBI): domain Eukaryota; kingdom Metazoa; phylum Arthropoda; class Insecta; order Hymenoptera; family Aphelinidae; genus Eretmocerus; species Eretmocerus hayati. Next base: position 12,378,635 of record CM056741.1, read on the forward strand.
GAATTCAACGCCGTTCAAGGATTGGGTGATATCCTAGGCACAAATTGACCCCGGAATCGTGTTCAGATGGTCATTTTTAGTCGGAAAAACATGTTTGTATCCTTATTCCGGCCACTCGTCTCGTTTGTGAGCAGGAACATGGGGAATCTCGCTCTCGCTCGCCTTCCCCAAAATAGACGAAATAATACCCATTTTGGACCTGATGGTTTGAACCTCCAGCTCGCTTCTAGCTTGAGGCTCGTCTCTGGAATCTGTTACACAATGTAAGGGTACTTTGAGAAGTAATCTCACCCAGATTGGTGCACAATAACTCAGGTGGGAGCATATGCGAGCCATGCCTATGTTGGCATTTTAAGCAAAAAGTAAAAAACTATTTTTGAACGTATACCAAAATTCAGGAGATGATTTATCCACTAAGACTCTTATTGATATTAGTAATTCTTGTGTTGAAGAACATATTTGCATTTAGGAAACGATTTTTGCAAATTGAGCTCAAAGTTTGGCATTTTTACAAAACTTCTCACCTCGTATCGGCTATAGCTCCTATAAAAAGTACAATAATCGACTTTTACCGGTGGTGAAATGGTAGGTTTTTTCCAAGACCCTTAAAATGACTACTGGTAAAAGTCGATTATCGGATGTCTAGTAGGAGCTAGATCATGCGGAAACTGGCTAAAATTCGCTAAAATGCTCACAGCAAATAGCTCCTACGAATCGCTAGACTCAATAATCGCTAGACTCACAAAGAAAATGCGCCCTAGTACGTCCAAAAATATTGAGTCTAGTCGGAGCTATGATTTTCTGAGCATAGGGTAAAAAGGGGCCTCAAATGGACCTTTGATGGGCCCTAGGACCCATTGAGGGGTTAAAAAAATCTGAAAATTTTTTTTTGGACTATTTAATCATAGTACTTATGGAAAAGTATTTGGGAATATTTCCAGACCCCCCCCCCCCCTGGTGACGGCTCTGGCCCAAATGTTCCGAAATGACTCATGTGCATACATGTGCACTGCGCACGTGCACATGTGCAACTTATCGAACTTGAGCATAGATTGAAGGGCTCACATCAAAGAATTTCTGATTTAAATCGGGTTGTGTCATTGCTCCGTTACCAGCTAATCCAAAGTAGAACTCGACGAGTTCCGTCTGGTTTTGGCTAAAATTTGATGAGCTGCACATGTACACGTGCGCAGTGCGTATGCATACTCTTTGAGGTACCCTGAGAACCCTTGCAGCCCTCAAGTAATTATTGGAGCAGGTGATTGATTGCGCCTGGTCCAACAAAGGAGTCTTTTGAATCAATCGCAAACTATATATGATATCTCTCCCAAACCAGTCAAATGTATAAGATCAGTTACAAATTATGAAAGGATTATTAGGAATATCGGTTGTCCCATTGTTTTGTCCGAGTTTTTGCTCAAGGGTATACAAAAATGACTTCCCCTCTTGACTATATACACTGTTATGATGGTATTTGAATTTCCGAAAAAACTAAGTTGTAGTAAAAGGTACCAACTATTTATAGTTTGAAGATTTGGATATTCACAAAAGATATCAAGAGGTCATGTTCACTTTTTGGAATTCTTCTGAATATTGGAACGAGTCCCCAAATTTCACAAAAAGGACCAAAAAGTTATCATCACGAGGTCGTTTGAATGATAGCGCTCTACAATTCCCGGACGTTCTCGCCTCTACGATGTCAAATGTGTTTACGGCCTTGACCTTATTTCTCCATAACTCATCCTTTTTTCGCGGGTCAGATATTAAAAAACGGGATATTGATATTCACCGAAAACAGCTGACTCGCAGACTGGCTTCAAGTTCTGTGGAGGACCTCAGCTCGAGTCCAAGGCATGCCTTAAAGTGTTTATCATCGCTCTCCCTCTTGACGGAGTAGATCTTGCCGCAGAACTGAGAGAATCCTCCTGGCATCGCAACGCAAACTGGTTTTGGATTCTTTCCTGCACGACACACAAAATCAAAATCAAGCTTATGATCCCGGCTCGATGCCTGATGGCCGTATAATTGAACGAAAAGAAAAAGAAAGGTGGGAGAGAAGCTTGGGGCTACTATGATGGCCCTACCCATCCCACATATTTCTCAATATCAAACGGTACTAAAATGAGCGGCATTACCAGTGATGACGTTGCTCGACAATATGTTGTCTTTCACGCTGAGCTGCATTACCAAAGTGTCATTCTTCAGGTACTGCAACGAGGCACATCCTGCAATGAAACGCCAATCACATATAAATTTTTATTCGCTACTGTGCGCGTTGAACGGTAATTGGCCGTTCACATCTCACAAATGGGACTCTTGAATTCCTTTGATGAGCATAATTTTTTGTAGTGGTCAATTGTTTATTAGCTGCATGGCAACCCTCCAAAACGCGGAAAATCTAACTCACGTGAAAAAACAACTTATCAAAGTTGTAAGAATTTTCTTAGTCCAATCTTCAATGGAGTTAGATCCTACCGATGCCAACCAAAAAACCAAAAAAATTTTGTTGATTCGGGCCAAAATTCCTGAAATTCTCCTCAACAACTATGTGGAAATATTAAACAGGCGAATCGTTAGTCTTTTGGCATCAGTAATCCATTTTCTTCCTAATTTGCTCAGTGAAACTTGAATCAAGTTTTCTACTTCCGGGTAACGTAAGAAAACGTATAAAAATTACTCTACGCCCACATAAAATACTATCAAATGTACCCAAAATCTTTCATCCTCAGTGTAAAAAAAATCTTAGAATTATTAGCGACTCTTACGGAAACCATCACCAATCGAGATCACTCACCAGGTCCTGGCAGCTTGAAAACCGGCAGTTCGAGATCTCTGCAACAGTTGCAAATAACGTCGTTGCATGTGCAATATTTGTTGACGCTATCAGTGGCCTGTTTTAAGGTAGCAGGGATGAAGGATGTAACACTCCCGGTTTTCCTCTTGACTCCAGCTGCATTATTAACCACAGTCGTCTTCAGACCCAGGGCATTGACCTTCCTCGGCTCTGTAATGCATCACGCCACACTTATCATTCACAAACGCGTCCACACAAAAAGAATCGATTAAATATTAAAAAAAAAAAAAAAAAAAAAACTTACCAATCACTCGTCCATAAGCTCCAAACGCAATAATAAGAAATATGAGCAAAAGCTCAATAATAGTTGACAGCCTCATGCTTTAAGCTGCAAGCTCTATGCTCTCGGAACCGGTTGACCCAGATCGGAGATCTTCTGCTCACGGCTTGCGTGGCTTCCTGTATCGCGGTTAGATTCCGACTGAGTATCTTCTCAAGGCGTCCGGTCCCAACGGGAGAAAGTAGCGGGGCCCCATCAACTTGCCACCAGGGCCTATACTACCTTGAGAGCGGGGGATTAACGGGACTATATGGGGTGGGAAATCGGGGCCAGCGGGTCAGTGGGTCCTGACGATCTCTGAACGTCTGGTATATAGACAGAAAGAACAGAGATAGAAAGAGACCGGGTAGATATGGCGGGGTGGATCTTGTCAAAGATCGGTAGTGGCGGAGGCGCGTGCGCGCGCGCGCGACCACTCCGATCCCGGACTCTGCTCAGTCGAGTCACGAGGACGAGGAGAAAGATTGTAAGGACGATAACGACGACAACCACGAAGACGACGGTGCACTAGGAGTCGTTCAGGATATTGTGAGGAGGAAAAAAAGTGCGGAGAATTTTTTTATGACAACGATCGTCATGCCGACCTTGCCGATCGTTGTCCTGTTAGCTTTGGTGGGCCAGTTAAGGGCGCAAGGGTCAATAAGTACTACTGCGAGCCCTATTGTGGTACCGACGACTCATACTTCCGCAGCAAGTAGGCAGGAACCGGATGGAACTTCAAAGTGCCTTTGTCAGGCTAGCAGTTGCTTGTGTTGCGTCGAACTGAATTTGACGAGTTCGATCGATTTGGGAGGACCGGCATGTGTCAATGTCAGACATGTAGAAAGAAATGTGTCCTTAAATCTCAGTTATTCTGAAAACCCTGTGCACAATGCGACAATTGCTCTAGGTGAGTAAGACTGTTATGTGGCGAAAAAAGCTCTGTGTATACGTGTGACCCCGAGAGAGGATGGAGACACGGTCACGGTCATGGCCGATTGAGCTCCTTGGTCGCGAACGAGACGAGCCGTATAAGATGAGATCGGTATTGAATTTTTAAATTCGAATGTCCTGTGAGACTTTTGTATTTTTCAAACTCACGAGATGAGTTTTGAGTAGGATCGGTGACATTGTATAAAGTTGAATTTTGCATTTTCACGCCAAGAATTTGAAACAATTGAACCCGAGCTTTTTCTCAAAAAATAAAAGTGTGCATCGGGATGTAGTTTGGCTTTTCTAACGCTGAGATGATTCTTTAGTCGTACTCTTGATAACTCATTTAACATGTTGTTGCCAAACAATTCACTTATCCGAGTCGCACAAGGGCACATCTCGCGTGAACAGCAAAAACACATATGTAGCTTAATTCTTGATGCAAATTTACTGGCTCTATTTTACTGCTTCATGCTGTGCTTCTTTGTTGATACATGTTGTTTGAATCTCAAAATGTAGATTAGTGCACGATGATTTTCCATCCAAAATGGCAGTTCCTATCAAAATCATTTTTTTCGAACAAAGACCTTCGAAGTCTTGTATTGCTAATATGATCCGTTATAAGGGCGGATTATTATGATATTACATTCAACCTGTTCTTCTGTTCTTCGATACTCCGTAATTTTTTTTCACAGAACAGTACAACTTTTGATGAGGTCGTCAACTTTTTTGCGTGCCAAACTCCAAAAGGAAGCTCATATTCTAGTGCTGTCCTAGAAATTTTCATTCGTTGCCCGTTCATTCCCCTACAAATATTGTTTGAGCGTTTCCTTTCTGATTACTGCAATTGGCCCTGTGAAGAGAGACACATTTTCATCACTCACCATTAAGATACCCAAAAAATCTCACTGTCACCTGCAAGCTTTAAAAATTTCGGTTCAAGGATTAATCCAATTCCAACAATGCTGTGTGTTTTCTGCAAGCTCACAATTCATTCACTACCGCGAGCTTGAGATGCCAAAAAATGTATTTCTGACATTTAGAATATTATTTCTTGATAGAAATTTGACAAAAAAGGTTAAAATTGGGATTTTCATCATTTTTTGGTTTTTATTGTGCTCCTATGCTTCAACATTGGCAAGACTGGGTAGTCTTCGTGGGAAAGTCGAAATATTTGGCTTCTTTGACCCTGGTTTGATTCATTCCTTGTGTTAATAGGGACTTTTGAGAATTTTCCCAGAATTTTTCCGACGTGTCCGTAAAAAATGATGACCGATTATTGGAAAACGGTGAAAAAATCTGTCTAATACGTATAATAGACATTGTGAGTGAATTTTCATAAGCACCGTCTTCGACATTTCTCATGAGATTTGTCTCTATCATCAAATCAAACCCGATCACTAATGCACCTCATCACTATTCCATCAAAATTGAAACCAAATTTACATTCTCAATCAGTGAAATTTCTGTGAAAAAACTCGATTGAATAGCTCTGATCGTTGACCCAGTCAATGCGAAAACTCAATTTAACTCCATTCAAATCAGGATGAATCGTAACTCGTCCACATTTAGCATGGACGCATTCCTCTCGCAGGACATTTCGATCATTCGAGACTCGAGAGAAAGTCTTTCCATTGTTCAAACACGTGCTGATACGAAGTAAGACTTTCCAACGCTCTGCCCACATCGACGTCAGAGCGGTGGCACCCACATACTTATTCACGGTGCTTATTCTTCCAAACTTAAAATTCTCGAATGACAAAGAGAAACTTGTCATGTCATAGGTGTCAATTATCGACAAAACATCTACTGATTCATCGTGACAGTTATTGATTGAGATTTAAAATCGATATGACTCTGTAACTTCTGTTGTCTCAATCAGTAGAACTTATGATTTCATTATTATAGCCCAGGCATCGCGGAGACCTACGTGCATGAATTTGCTGTCTGATTTAGCACAAATTTGTGCTGAATTCACTTCGATGAAACCGGTGGAGGGTAGTGGATCTCAGAGTCAGGAAGCTATCGCCTACGATGGTTGCCTCGTGATCGAGCCAGCGCTCCTTGGCGCACGTCAAGCCACCTATCCTGTTGGCTGCTTCAGACTCGAACAGGGACTGGTGCGGCAAATTGAAGGTCCCGTCACGTAAGTCGCAAAGCTGTCTACACTTCCGGTTAGTGGTTTAAGCGGCCCAAGGAATTCCTACTTGGATTATTTCAGTACTATGTCTCAAAATTTATGAGGCAAGAGAAACTATCTTACTAGATCCGAAACTTCTTTCACGATTTTGAATCACGGATTCTTGTGAGAATTTAATGATGAATCGTTTGATTTGAGATCAAACCATTCCGGAGATGAAAATTTCTCTCAAGATTTCCAAAAGATTACTCGATGCTCATCTTTTGTTTTAAGCTCACTTGGGTGGATCATGGAATTGAATGCATGTCATACATAAAACGATGAACTAGAAATGTGTTTTCCGAAACTTTTCTACCTCGATCAAAGATACAAAAAGTATGGTCATCTTAAAACTTGTCTTCGAAGAGCATGATCATTTTCAATATTCATACCTAATAAGCCATTAGATATGAGGAAGTGTACCCAATGTACTCCCTTAAGCTTTTTATGGCCAATTGTTTTGGCTTACTGAGATATTTTCTAACGTACTTTATTGCATTTTAATGCTTGGTCCAAGATCTTTTGAATGTACTAAGGTGATTTTAATTTTGACCAACCAGAACCGAACTATCACGATTTTCCCAATTCGCGGAAGGTGTCCACTATGACATTTTTTCAACGACTCTCGTCTATCCAAATATTTCTCAATGTACTCTTTCAAAGCTTGTTCCAAGATCTTCAAAATGAACTGAAGTTCGATCAGGAGTCGGAGGGTCTTAATTTCCTCAAGAAAAACTATGTAAATAGGTGGTAAAGTACATAAAATCGATTTTATCCGTTTTTATCACTGTGCAACCTCACTTGGAGCTGTTTGCTGGTCCAAAACACCGTATCCGATCTTTTTTTACTAGAATAAAACTTGAATAAAAAATCAAAATTTTGCAACTCTAAAACACAGATTTTGAAGGTCTTCGAAAAAGGAGTCGAATGAGCTGAACTACAGTAGGATTGGTCGAAACAAAAATGTTTGACACCGTCTTTACTGAAGGCAATTTTGTGGTGATCACTCAAGTGTGCGATGACAAGAACTCACGTTACATTTTCTTCGAGCCGCAGAAATCATCTGGGGTCAGTCCATACTACGGATTTTCTCATATTTTAACACAATAATCGTAAAATATAATTGCGCGTAGATCAGCGAGTGCCCAGTTCGAGCTCAGCAAATGGGGGCATCTTGAGTACAGGAGGCATGCTGGGTGTATTCACCTTAATTTCTCTGAGTAAATGCTATTCAAGTGTTCTGAATAATACAAAGTGTTATGTCTTTTCGAAAATTCATCTTGATCGGTTAAACCATATTATAACGGAATTACCTCAGATTCTCGTTAAATGTTGTTTTGTATATACTCCGATCACCTTTTTGAATCATTTTGACGTCATAGCGATCCATGGTTCCTCGCCAAAGCTCAAAATTTACCGGACTTTTGACCTTCTCGGTTTTTATAAAAAATCTTATTCCAAAATCACATGAAAAATTTCATCCGTACGAATATTTTTAACACTTCTTCTCTAGTTTTGAGATATGAACATGAAATATTTTCTTTGACGACCTCGGCATGTTTTTACCAAGTTCGCTGCGACGGCAAAAATAGCAGTTTCTTCCCTGTGTGTGGCGGGACCCTTTGGTGGGTCCAGTACGATGTTAGATCGCCCATATGATGAAAATCTGCCGCACTCAGAGATGTAATTTTCCGATGTTGGAGTGCTTAAAGAATTGCATAAAATAGCATTCGCGCCTCGATCACGAGGTTCCTCGCTTCCGAGAGATTATTTCGACCCTCGCCTGCGGCTCGGGCCGAATACCAATCGCTCAGAAGCGAGCTACGACCTCATAATCTCGGTGCGAAATCTACTATAAGATGAATTGTTCATGAAGTAAGGATTCATACTTCTTTTTGAATTTTTTTCATCATCTACTAGCGGGCTCATACCGTTTTATACAAATCATTTTCTTTTGGACTCTAATCGTTAGAATCGCAGAAATGAATGATCTGATAAACTTTGAGTGACATAGATACTTTGCTTTCAATAAGGAAAAGGGCTGTCAGACTACTCATGCTAGTCGCAAAAGATGAATTACATAATCCGATAAATCTTCGATCATCGCGCAAGTGATGAAATTGGCCGTGAAATTTGAACTCTCGTGTACAAAATTCGCAACTCATAAACAACCCCCTTGTAAGAAAAACCTCTCATATGGTTCATCTATACTCTTTCAACCACAATTCTATTACCAAAAATTTCTTAACTGGCGAATTACCAGCATCTAATGAGAGACACTCACGACTCGACACGCGATTCAACTGACAAATAATTACCGGTCGCATCCCAAATTCGATTTCTCCGGGACAAGCAAAGTAAACGTATAATTTGTTCAAGAAAACGTCCACCTTTGCGTAAACTAATTGCACTCAAGAGTAGCCATCCATCGTTCGGTACACGCGAGCCCATAATCATCAGTGACAGTGTACATACATACAAACATACATAGAAATTTGATTGCCCCGTGTGCTTGCTTGCTCATCAGAGTAAAAGCTCTCGCACAGCGCGCGAATATTCAAACACTGAAACCGTGAAGCATGATGATGGACATCGTACATCTGAACCTGAATGATCGCATGAAATCGTCGTGCTCGTTGACAATTTTTCTCGTCCTCTTCGTATTTTTTTTTTTTTTTTCTATTTTTCACACGAAAGTAGGTGATAATCTTGTGGAATCATCGTCCACAAGCCAAATAATAATCTCTAGTGAGCAATTTCTAATTTCTCCGCTGAGCAAAGCATTCGATGTGAGCAATTAAAGTCGTCCATCGTCATTGGTATGATTTTCCCGCGCCCCGAATGAGCAAAATCAAGCTTGAGTCTTTGATTTCATTTTTCTACCGTAATATTATAACAGCTATACCTATCAATTTGCTCTCACTTCATCTTTCACTCAGAGTAAACGAATATACTGATGATGTGAGGTAGCTGAAAAACTAGTAAATACACGTGTTGGACTTTAGAGATTTCTCATCTTCAGGAAGCACTATTTGAATTAAATTACACCAGGGGATCTTAAAACCATGCACCTAATCATGAATGCAAGCTTCAGAAGCTACATACCAGTGATTATAGAAGATTTGCCTCAATTATCAATGTAAGCATTCACAGATGTATTATATGTATATGTACACTTACGGACTGCATCATGCATCAGAATAGTGTACTGATGGCAATACGGATGAAAGTTTGTAAGCGCCTTTCTTTCTATATGGCCTTGGCCCAGTTCGCATAGAATATCTACCTATACTATATTTGCTTCCTCGTTTGCGAGAGATTTCTCTCTTGGACCGTTAAATAATCATCATCTTCTTCGTCTTCGTTACTGTCCGGTTCTCGATCTTTCGATCAACATTTTCATTGAAATTTCTATATGACCATTTGCTATGAATATGTTTGCGCTTCTAAATGAAAACGATGACGATTGGCATACGAATAGTGCATGATGATGGTGTTCATGAATATGAATGTCCATAAAGCATGCATGCGCATCGGTGATGTCGGGGCTTTGACCTGGATGAGATGGAACGTTGTCACGAGCGCAAACTCTGAAAATGGATCCTTAGAAAATCAATTTGTGACCCTATTTGAATGTGCATACGCAGTGACGGGGAAAGTTGAGAAAAATGGGGTTAAAGTTGGCGAAATTCCAGTCAAAGATTGTTATATGTGCATGTGTGGATGGCACATTTGATACGAAGAAGCGCGAAGTGAAAATGCAAACAACGCGTGATCCGTTGTCCGATGTGCTCGGACGTGCTATACTATTTCTACTTCACGGTCAATGGGTGAGCGTAATTATTTCCTGAGATATCCAGGAATATGACTCTGGTATACCGTCAACTGGGGTAAGTTTGGAACATTTTTCCTCTGAATTCCTTGGTAACTTGTGCATCTTACATCAGAAGGGCATACATTGTGTTTGGAGTCAATTGAAAGTTCACAGTGTCAGCTCTGAATTGGTGGGTATATCATGGTTTGTTTGGACATTTCTGTTCGAAGTCCCAAATTAGACTCCCCTTATGGAGTAACTTTACAGAACAGTGAAAGTATCATGTGAGGACTTTTAGCATGGGTTTGCTGTACGACTCTACATCCATCTCTGAACAAGGGAAATTTGATTTATCATCATTTTGGTGTATTTGAGGCTCCCATGGGTCATTGTGGATCTTGTGAAAAAGATTTTTGAACCTTATTATACACTACCTGAAACTCAATCAACAAGAGTTCCAAAGTTACCCCGATCGCTTTCTAAAGTAACCATCACTCTTCGGTTTTTGGAAGTGTTCCAAAGTTACGCCGGCTGTGAGAAAAAGTACGTGCCTTGTAGTTTTCACAGTACGAATTCGATTCAGAGTAAGAATACACCAATGTAACGATGAAATCGTCAAGTTATTGGTATGGTCCAGTCAAATCTAGCCCGATTAGGGCGGATTTGACCCGGAAGTACTCGGATGAGACTGATTGTTTGACATTTTTATTTTCAATTACCATTATCCTTTCGGAAAAGTTTGTTACAGATGAGCTGACAGCTGATCGGGTCTTCCACTTCTATTGAAAATATTGTCCTTGCATGCTTCCAACGAGCAGAATTGATTCTAGAACGACGGAGCAATGTGCTTCTTCTAGTCACGATTGCCACCATGAAATTGGCATTTATTCGATCTCACACTGAAAAATAGCTTACGTTCTTCGGTTAGCCGGCTATTAGGACGCCCGGAGAATATATCCCCCTCGTTACAGTCGGGAAAAGACCATCCCCGTGCCCCAAAACAGCCGCGCCTCACATGGGCCGGAGTAATATACTATTGCTACCGGAGAGAAAAGTGTTACACAAGTGTTCCTAAGTTACCATACTGTTCAAAGTTACCCTAGTTTATACCCTAGTATACTCCCTTTGCGAGGTCCGGCTGTTGGGGCCACGGGTATCGAGATGGGGATGGTTTTTCCTCGAGTGTATCGAGGGGGAAATATCCCCCGTGCCTCAAAACAGCCACCCGACCTGGAACGTAAGCTATTTTTTTTTAACATTAGGGCGTACAAAGTTGATTTCCATCCCTCTGGCCCAAAATCGCTATCAGCAAAGGTGATTTAGGGCTTTTGGGATTCAAATTAGTTTCTGCATCGCCGTATTCGCACGGTTATTTCCGGGCCGGGTGACTTGTTCCCCTCGGTCCGCTGCGTAATTCAATGGTTCCAGGGCTGGAAATAATAGAACGAATACAGAATAATGATGCACTACGCCATCACATGCACTTGTAGCTTGATTTTTCCCTCCATGATCTTTAGTTGCCTCATCACACCAAAAGCACTCCACTCGGACTTCCAAATTTGCAATGTCGAAGTCGATCGTCTGGTACCATATACCTTTGATATTGACGAGTTTTATTATACGATCAATTCCGAACCAATGTTATTCCGCGAGACACTCGAATTTGAGTGCAACTTGAAATGGAATTTTCGATCGTAACTTCGATTGTGGAGATGTTTTTGACGAAGATAGATGTTGATATTCGAGAAAAAATTATATAGGATTAACATCCAGAAAAAAATCCTGTTTTCAGGCGGGTCGGCAAGAAGAGTCTGTCGATTGAGGGCATATGTATATGTCGCAGCCTTTTGGTAGAATTAGGCGTTTGACGAAAAGGCTAGCCTTTTGGCCAAACGCTGCCTTTTTATTTGAAAACGGTTGGTTCTACAATCGGGCGGGCCCAAACCAGCCTTTTGGTCAAATGGCTACCGTACCCCATTCATTTGGTCAAATGGCAGGACGCGCGCAGCCTTTTCATATTAGAACTTGCGCTCTTCAATATTTTGCGGTAGATTCGTGAACTTCAGCTCGTGAGAATTAAGAAATGGGGGTTGTATAAAGCTTGATACGTGAGTTATTACACGTGAAATAAATGATCGGTGAAACATGATGTCCAGATCTTCTGGGCATGATTTTTCACCGATTTTATATCTCAAAATGCGATGAAACACAGACCGCTTGGGATATTTCACGTGGTTGGTGAGCATATTGGCTCAACTTTTGATTTCATTCGATGAAAAAACAACTGACTTTTTTACATAAAAACAGCTATTGCTCTGAAACGGGACAAGATATCGACAAGCGATTCAGCGCATTGGGAAGCCAAGACAAAAACTTATCAAACTATACCGTGAAATATATTGTAAAAAGTCATTGGGCTCGTATATAGAAGCTTTCTGGAAAATCGCTATTTAGGTTTTCTTCCAGAGAGATATGTATTTTCAAAAAATTTTGAAAACATAAGTGTTCAAAATAAGTGTTATCAGAATCTTTTCAGAACCCTGTTTTGGATAATGAAATTGAGTAGCGATTTTGACGGAGTTTTCAAATGCGCTAAACTTATCGTTGATGTGCTCTTTCGATGCGAAGACGTCAGCGTCTCGTGTCAGCGCTTTTTCATCGAAAATTCAAAAGTCAAACCAATCTGTGCACCAGCTGGGCAAAAAAATTTCTGGGATCCCGACGGTCGGTTTTTGATCACGTTTCACGATATAAAATCGCTGAAAAATCATGCGCAGAAAATCTGGACATCATGTTTTACCGATCATTTATTTCACGTGAAATTACTCATCTGTCATTCCTTAGATTATTCCCATTACCTCATTTTCACGATCTACCGCCAAATATTGAAAAGTGCAAGTTTTAAAATGAAAAGACTGCGGTCGATCAGCCCTTTGACCAAATAGCTGGGGCATACGGTAGCCGTTTGACCAAAAGTCTGGTTTTATCCCGCCCGATTGGCAGCGGTTTTACCGAACGTAATTTCGTTGGCGATTTTCAAGTGAGAAAACACGAAAAATGTGAAAACTCACATCATATTTTCTTGGAGACGTAGAAATCATGCGGGGTCCATCCAAATCACTCCATATCCAATCCAAATCAATCCAATAATTTTCTCATGATTTTACATAACAAACTTGAAAAAAGATTGCGGCGCAAAAGTCAACGAGTGCCCAGTTCTGAGATCGGTATATGGGGGCATGTTGGGTAAATTTACCTTAGTTCATTTCTACGCTACCAATTTTGACCTACTCGTTGATGCTACTTTTAAATTCAATTCCAAACAGGGTTCTTCAACATTCCTTGAAAAGTCATAACAATTTTCCCCTCAATGCAAGCACACATTCTCCTTTACGGAGCATATAAATCTGTCGATAATCCAAGTTGTGAAATCGATCAAATCAACCATACGGCCATCAAGAAACTGATTTTAGTTTTGACGTCAAATTCCGTAGAGTATACTTATTCCAGGTCAATGGTGTTTTCAAATACGTATGCTCAGAATCCATTCATCCTGTCAGAGCTTTCAAAACCCATCGAACGACTCGAATCATCAACCAGAATCGATCGACTCCTATTAAAGTCATTAAAGAAGTATCTTTTTCTTTGAAAATATGATCGAACAAAGGCAAAAATATCTCTTTCTCTGTCTGTTTGCGGTTAGTGAAAGTGGGTTCCAAAAAACGTCATCAGAATCCGTTACCGCGTATATATGTAGTCCCAATGATATTAAATAAAGAATAAAAAAAAAAAAGAAGTTCCATCTCTGATGGCTGGACTAGTTGGTTTACGTCAGACTGTCCATCGGCGGCGCATCTGACGCGGATGTGCTTGCCAACAAAGAGCTCCATCAGAGTCAGAGTAGAATCCAATGCTTGTGATGCAGAGAGAGAGAGAGAGGAGAAAGTCCGTTTAAACTCGAGATATAAACAATCTCTCGGGGATGCTGTGAATATATACATGTATATAAAGTAAAATACATGTACAACATGAGAAGAACGAGTGATATTGGATGGAGTGGGGTCGTATGTATGTATAGGGAATGAATCAGGCGAAACTATTGCGAGAGAAAGGTGAATTTGCGCGTCCGTCGTATCATCATCATCATCATCAGCTGAGAGCTGTCTTTGCGGACGTAAATTTACATTTTCGACTTTCCCATAAACAAATCTGGCCTTGGCGTCATATCAGCAGAGTCAAGTTCATCGGCTTCTCGAAGCATCTCTTTCGTCCATTACCTTCACGGTCAAATCCGGAAAGTTATAATGGCTCAAATGGTATTAGATATGTTAGGATAGTGTTTTCGTGTTATTGTAGATCGGATCGGTAAATTTTTTTTCTATAGATTCATAACTGTCTTTCAAATATAGTGAAGAATAAAAGAAGAGAGAAATTGAGATTGATGGTCGGTATAGAATCGTGGTATGGTTTTATAGGCCTCGATATAGTTCGTCAACGGTCAGTTTTTCCAGAGCGAGATTGTTGTCCCACTAAACTCGTCTGCGACTACTTACGATCTTTTTTTTTTTCATAATGGGCTATTGGGATGAGCGGCGGTCATACATCTCTAGTATGTAGCTTGATGTACTAGGCTTGATGATGACCTAGGGCATAGAATCTACCTTATTTGGCCATACGGAAGTTATCTAGAACGTGCCAAGTGCTTTTAGAGATGGAGAAAATGATCTTTTATGATGCTGGCATATAAGTAGTATCTGTAAGGCACTTTCATGCTGGATGCAGGATGTAGACCGTTTTTAGATGACCAGATGTTAATTCGTGTTAATTTATGATGGACTGACCAAATCATTTTAGAAGATATGTAAAGAAATTGTGCAAGTTTTCCCATTGTTGAGGATTCACATTGATGCTTGTGATCCGAAAGGTATAAATGTCGTGTTTCTGGTTGCTTAGTTCAAGTTGTTAATTAGTACTGATGGTGCGGCTCTCGAATCAAACTGACAAAATTTTTGCATTTCGGGTTTTTGAATCAATTTCTGTGGCGGTGTTCGGAATTTGGTTGCGCAGGACCTCAGATATGAATATTTCTGTTGGTTATAGAGGAACAAATTTTTTATAACAAACTACTCTCATCCTCCATAAGGGATGCTTGACATTTTTCGAAAGCTCATCAGAAGTTCTGCAATTTGTCGAATACTCCAGTGCCTCTGCCAAAAAATCGTATATGTTTCTCATACATTTTTCAAGATTTCTTTGAGCTAGTGTTGGTTGTGCATTGATGACAACCTCAAAACAAGATATTGGAAAGACATGGAAGACTTTGAGAAAGTTTTAACAGGACCTATAATATGCGAACATTCAAAGTAAACTCAGAACATGCATTAAAGAATCCGAGTTTTTGAGCGGAAATGAATTAGTCTTTTGACCTTAAGCACCACACTACTTATGCTGATAATTATATTAACTAAAAATACGTAGTTCTACAATCTTCGCCGTTTGAGATTATTTTGTGATGGAAAAATCGAAAAAAAACATGCAAATGTGATTTCAGTTTTGCAACAATCTTGAAATATTGTTCAACTTCTTAATAATGGGTGAGTTTAATGGATCAATTAGGCTAGTAGCAAGAATCTGACTTCTAACGGTCCTGCAAAATTTCCCGAAGTCATTGCTCATTCATATCTGAGGGGATCATGAAGAGGATCACTAATCATATGAAGTCTCCAAAACAGGTTGCATTTCAAAACATCAAAATATAGTTATTTTTTTTTTTTCTAACTACGCGTCAATAATTTCACTTTTGATTGACACCTTTTTCGAAGAACTGATGCTTCCCAGTGAGAAAATTTTCATTCTATAAAGATGTGCACACCCCAAGTTGATATTCGATTTAATTTTGTTTCATTCCATTATTTGTGATTTCTATTTGAATTCATCGCGGAACTCTATCATGATATGTCTGATTATAATGAATTTGACGACTATAATCATCCAAAATGAGAAATTCTCTGAAGATTCTGGCTCAATTCCATTAAAATAAAATGAAACGTGATTCAAAAATCAATCAACTAGTTCATCCGTGACTCAAAACGGTCGTAGAAATCTTGAAAAAAAAAAAAAAAACGACCACGTCTATTGAACAAATTATAGAGGTCTGCTACTTGATGGTCAGAATCATTCCGGCATCGTTATCAATTTATAATGCATCACCAATGCAACATGAAATACTTTTTACTAAAATGCAAGTAATCGAATTGTTATATCAATAATTTTTTTCTCGGGAAAGCTTATAAACCTGCCCAAGTAATCGTCTCCAAAATCCAAAAACACCATACTAAAAAAATAAAAACTTTACCTAGAACATCATGACGATTTCAAACCATGCGTTTTCTAGAGTTCGTAGAACCCATCAAGGCGGGGCATCGATCCGTACAAAATTCAAATATACACGCACTCATTACATAGGCAATTCCATTCAAATGCCATGAGCATAAAGCGTATACTTTTTTTTTGCGCCAACTCGCGCGTGAATATGATATTTGCACTCTCAAGAATGAGGTTGTGGGCTTTATACACAGAGTGGTTCTTTTACATTTTGAAGTGGCACACACACAGAGAGCGTGGAGAATGCCACTTTCGAATTCTGAAATGAGATTCTCGCACTCTCCAAAATGTCCCGCGCATCTCTCGCATTCCAAAGCGTTTCGCTTGCCTCACCCCCTTTTTTATTCCTTCTCATATTATACCATTCGCATCCTTTGAATGCAAAGATATCATCTTTACATCAAAATCTTTACAAAAAGCCAAACCCTAATAAATTTACTCGCGTGTAAAGAATTCTATCAATGCTGTGGGCTTGGTCAAAAAACAGCAAAATTAAATTTTTGAATAAATTTCTTTCAGGCCTGTTACGGAGGAGGAGCAAAAACCGAGTGATCAGGAAGAAGAAGAAGACGATGAACCAGGATTGAACGCTGAAGAACTCATTGCTGCTGTATCTGCTAGCGCCGAACAGGGTATAGCCCTTTTCTCTCAGTGGCTTGGAATTAATCTTTCTCCTAGACCTAATGCTACTGTTGCCTCTACTCGGGAAGAACCTCATAGCAACGAGCCTAAAACTCAAGAACAGAGACCACTCTCAGCGAGGCATGCAAGAACAATGTCCCTACTCCTCGATCACCAGGTGGTTCATTTCAATATTCACATTATTTTGATAAATTCGTGAATTTTCTGATCGAGACACTTTATTAGATAGCTCCATACTCTGGATAATCTGGGATTTGAATAATGATGAGACGTGCAATTCCGTAGAGTGAAATGAATTATAAGTAGCTTTTTTGTCCGAGGCAAAGTCAAGATTCTAAAAATAGAGAGACGGTCAGTGGTCTCGAGCGTAGACGTGATGAGATGACGGATCTTGATTGAGAAATCAAACAGATTATTCACTGAATAAACAGACGGTCGCAAACTGTCCAAACAAAGCCACGTTCATTGCCCACAGAGCTTGCAAAGCTGAGATGAATTTTTCTTTCTAAATCGCTCGAAATCAAGCCTCTGCTTTTTCATTTCTTCCCTCTTGAATATTTCATCTTGGATATTTTGTATATTTGCGATGTTGGAACTGAAAATTTTGATCGATTTCTGTATCAACACCATCTGATTCAAAATTCTTTCAGGATAAAAACGAGGAGAGATTCAAACAGCTTTTGAGCGCCCAAGACAATATACTGAGAGAACCACCAACCATTGGCGAGCCATTGGTTGGGATAAGAACATCGTACCTCTATTCTCAGCCCGGTGTCGAGGAGGCACACGCACCCGTTGCACCTGCAACAATCATTGCACCGCACAACCTGGCTGTCGTACCCACGGAGTCCAGAAGAGGTGGAAGAGCTTACAACATTCATCAGCACGTCAATGAAATATAATTTGGTTGTTATTTAAATTTCATCTTTTATTTTCGATATCGATATCTATAATTCTGTTTTCTTGTACAACGGTTTAACGCACCGTTTATCGGCACCATATATTGTAGATAATTTACAATTACTATTCCAATCATGGGATATTTCGTACGAAATTGCAAATAGTTACAAATAATGTGACTCATCAAATATTTTTTTCCGTTTTGAAAATTTTGCGATGCAACTGTCTATTAGAAATACGCTGATTCATGTGAGATTGTTCCAAAAATTCTTTCAATTATTCATTACAAAGTGGACTAGATACTAACATTATCTGTTCATCGAGTGGGTAGTAAATTTGTACATGTGTATTTACATACACATGCATCACATTTAATTAATTATTTTCATTCAAAGTCAACTTTTGTGTATATAAAAATACCGTGTTAGTAAAAATATTTTTGGATTTTATCTTTGGGTAAACATTAAACCTAACCGATTCGTACATAAATAATCGTTCTCTACAAATGCGGACGTATATCTACAAAATATAAAAATATTAAAATGCATTCACGTATGCAACAAAGTACAAACAAGAACAATTCAGCTCACGATTAACTATACGTATTACATATAATGCGTAATCAGATTCTGACATATTCGATATTTGACGGAACTGTGTAACTATCATATTTATGAAGTTGGATCATTATAGTCGATAGAACATTGAATGAGCACACATGATCCGGCAAAGAAGCAACGATGCTCAAAAAAATTTTTTGAAAAATCATTGGTGTGAAGTTTGGTCAGAAGTTTAACTGGGATCTATCATCTGATTTATCTAATGGTACGCTTAGAGTTGGCTCAGGAATACCTGAAGCTCCAATCGAAGATTTACGCTTTTGTTTGACAGCATTGACGCGCCGCCCAATGTGAAGTACAACGTCGCCCGTCTTTACAGCTTTGAACTCTGCTATCGCTTGAGCATGAGTCATTCCGTGCAGGGCTTTGGAGTTAATAGACAGAATTTCATCCCCTGAAAGAATTATAGATATGGTCAATATTGATAGTAGATATCGCAAATCCGTTATTTCAAAGTGAAAAATATAGTAATGCAAGTTGATCTCCAGCGGGAGCTGACAACTCGGCTACATGAGCAAATTACTAGCCCAAAAGTACGCACTACTGTGAATTAAATGCAAGAACAAACTTTGATGTGAGGTTAAGCGTATACAACTTTAAAATTCATCCGGATGTAATCTCAATGTAAAACAGAAAGGATCTTGAACCCATTCAAATCAATTAACGTGTTAGCTATGCTAGTGTTCTGACAAATTGTTAGATCGAAGAATTTAAAATTATTTGAGGCAAAAGTCTTGGTAAGTTTGAGATGCATAAAGATGAGAATCATCCTCTTCGGGTCGGTGAAAAATATAGGACCATTCCTAGAGTTTCAAAAATTTTAATCGTGAAATAGGTATACGCGAGGAGAGATAAAAAACCAAAAATCAAAATGCGAGATTGGAAAAATAATGAGCGCATGATACTGAATCTCGATCAATCGCAAGACTCTAGAACTGCATCAAGTCAGTTTTATGAATGTATACGATTCATGAGAATGTCAACTCTCTACTGTAAAATGAGGTATAAGATTCATACAGAATCATCTACTTTCAAAGTAGATATTCGAGTAAAATTGATCCCTGCACTGAAAAATATGATGTTTGAATTGAATTGATGGTCACCGATGTACGTTCGTGTCGTTTATGAGCGTACATCGATGACTATGCAAGACAGCAATTTTTCAAGATGTTAAAATCGTCAAGATTCATGATGATAGTGTAAGATAGTCAAGTTTTTATTTTCTCATTCTTGTGATGTTAAATTTGATATCGTTTTTGCTTTTTTAAAAATTGAATTATTAACGGGAATATCGAGCGGGCTTCATTTCTTCCGCTGTTCTCTATGCGTAATCTAAAGGTATTTTACACTTCGAGTACAAGATTCTTCGAATGAAAGAACACATAACTGTTGCACTTGAGATCATTTAAATTTATGTAGGTTTGTGATTTTCGTGATTTGCGCGAGATTCAATCTGAAATTTTTGTCGATCTGTATCGATTTATGACATTTAAAGCTATTCCAAGTTGCACTTCAAAAATTACTTCGAGGATTATTACGTTTGATAGATGTCGAAGAAATTGATATCCGAGATAAATGTGAGAATGAACTATAATACGACTCGTTATTAGGATTTGGATATATCAATCTCTAGTTTAGAATTAGAAAACACTGCGGAATTTTTGTGGTATTTCAACTTTTGAGTAACCGCAACTTTGATCGTGATTAAATTTGTTATCCCGTTGAAGCAAATATCAATCCCTTCCTAACAGTTGATTGCTCTGCTCAAGTATGATAGCAAATCAGTTTCCGTCAAGATATATCGTGAAAAATAGACCACGGACTACGTTATTCAACCAAGATATGTCATTCTTGAAGCACAAGACAAAGGAAAATTTTGAAGATTATTATAATAGTCATCTTAAGATTGATAAAAATATAGCAGCAACAGTTATGCGGGATAATTATCGTGGAATACGAAACAATGAATACACTTTCTCGACACCAGGAAGCTATATCAAATGTTTTGTTCAACTAAAAGCTGGGATCAGCACCGGGGGTGTGATTGAAATTAATGCCACCTATCTACATAAGAATACTCTATTCAAATAGAACACTCACCCTCTTTGACATTTCCAAGATCGGCAGCCTGCCCATTAGGGAACACCGTCTTGACATAGATGCCCATATTGCCTCTCGGGCTATCGATTCCACCCACAATACTGAACCCGAGACCCTTATGACCAGGTCCTTTTGAAAATCTAGCGGTCTGTATCGTAAAAGATCCAAACTTGCCACCAGATCTGGGCAGGGTGCAAAATCTCGAATCTTCCTGCTCCTCAGGTTCAGAATCCGAATTTAAACCTTCGTCAGTCTCGTGAGCTACGTAACCATTCTCCCATCTCTTTTTTCCATTCAATAACTTTTTTTCATCGTTCAATCCATTAATCCTGACTGAACCTCCACCACCTTCACATCTACCACCGCCTCCCCCTCCTCCTCCTCCACCCGTCGATAAACTCAAAATATTAACAGCACTCCTACTCGTTAGAGGTTTGTGATGATGATGATGATGGTTGTGATGACCATTTTTTCCATTAACAACAACTGTCGTCGTATTCGTCGGCGCCGGCGCCGATATTTGAATTTTAGGATTCTGAGATAATAATCCTTGCGTTTGATTCTGATCTGATTGTTGCTGTTGTTTTTGGTGTTGCTTTTGTTGCTGTCGAGTGATACTGACACGAGGAATGTGATATGCAAGACTTTCAGTAGACGAACTTAGAGGGCTTGGAACATAAAAATTTGATGAATTGTCAGCGACGCTCAGAGCTTTTCTTCTCCTTATGCCGGCATTAATTTTGCTCAGTCTTGAACGTAATGCATTCTGAATGTCTCCTAGAGTTTTGCCCGTACCTTTAGACAGAAAATTTTAAATATTAGTGTGAAGTTTTGTTTAGATTTATAATTTGCACATATGAATTCATATGGGAAAGATAGATTAGATAGTACTGAGAAATGAACAGGACGAAGTGAATATACAGAGAGAGCGAAGGAATAACGGACCGGTTACGTCAGCTGATGAGTCAGTAGGCGCACAGCCGGCCAGCCGAGACCAATCTCATATGCACACCACATGAGTGACTATATAGTGAGTAAATGTACACTCGACTCTTTCAAATATGTATTCATTCAATCTCACCGATCTCAAAGTCAGATTTCAAAAGCACAGCTGCATGCGAGAGTTGATTCGAAAACTTGCATGAATACCTGCATACATATGAAGATTTGTATGTGTAAAATACAATAGGAAAGGTTAAAATCGATACATCGACCAATTCGTTTATTCGGGCATCACTCGTCGACGCGTCAAACAGAATATTCACCGCGTGCGGATAAATTTACACAACTGCACACGAAAAACCGGCCAATCGATTGCGCTATTCCGATGTCGGTGGAAGGTCATCGACGTGTTATATTTCCGCCCGGTCTTTTGTTGTCCATACCAAAGTTCACACGCCGGAATCTTACGAAAAGTCGGAAAAGATTGCAAAGAAAATTTAGAAACGCTGTGTCTGGGAAATCGGCATGAGTAAAAAATTCTGAAAAATCGTGCCTCACGAATACTATAATAGTCTAAAAATGTATTATAAGGGTTAGCTATAGGTAGGTATAAGGTATATAATAGAGCCGGTTAAAATATTTGAGGAACGTGAGAGCGAACATCAGATCGGGATATCGGGAATCTTTAACTCGTGACCGTTCACAATAGACCATCAGAAATTCGGGTTCCTATATCTATACACAATAAAGAGGTACAAAAAAAAAGATTAGGTATATCGGATGTATTGTGACGTGACACACAATAGTACAGATTGTGAAGGTTTTTTTTTTATACTCACTAGGTAGCCTTAGGGACGTGCTTTGAAGAATTTTTCGTACAGGAGTCGATGTGGGTGCTGGTGAAACCTCTCTCGACGTTGGTGTCGAACTTGTACCTTTTGGACCACCTCCATTATTATTTGTCGTCTGCTGCTGCTGTTGCTGTTGCTGTTTTAAAACACTACCTCGTCTCAGCTTCCTCCATCTCTGGCTTATACTTGCGTTCCACGAGCTCAGATCTGTAATTCAAAAAAATAAAAAGATTGGTACAATTTTATCACTTGCATACATACATATCTTCTCGTGATACCGTAAAGATCGGTAGTCTCGATCGGTATGAGCATATTATCTTGAATCAAGTGGAACGTGGATGGAAATATACATGCATCGGTATGAGTAAGGCCCGAATTTATAGTAGTAATCCGGAGTCCGGATAAGCTTATCCGAGGCGCCACAATCGGTGCGGCGAGTTCACGAATCTATTAGGATTGGCGATTGTGACGCCTCGGATAAGCTTATCCGGACTCCGGATTACGACTATAAATTTGAGCCTAAATGAAAAATGAGTTTTAAAAAAAATGTTGTTAGAATGTGATATGTGGAGAAAATTACAGTTGCGCAGATTGTCCATCGTATATGTACTCGATGAGCATCAGGTGCTCATTACGCCGATCTTCGGCGCGTCATTTTGCCAATTTTCTTCGTGTACATCAATTCTGAAGTTGAAGATATATCTCTAAAGCAAGTATTTGGACATCTTGTATTCTTCAGGTTGAAGTAAGAGCTGTAGTTCAAATCTCAACAGCTCGATATTTACATAAACGAAACCGATTACAAATGCCAACGCGTTCATAATTAAACAATTACCGATCACAAAAATTGTTCGATATTACTATAGCACTACACTCGATCGTACGATCAACCACGATACAACTGAACGACGACGATTCTTTCATCGTGAGACACTTCATGGAGGGATAGACACAAATACGAACACAATGGGCATGATATTGCTTGACTATATATAAATGAAACACACACAAGATCGGGCCTTGTTGATTACGCACACGTGCTCGTCTATTATTCCGTCCGTATATGCGACATTATTATTACTATACGAGGGGACACTATAATACACTCTCGGCACACGTTTCTCCCACGGAATGTAAGTAAGTTAGTCTGCTGAGTAAGTAAGTGAGTAAGTAAGTAACTAAGCGCCGCCGCCGCCGGTCACCCGCGATTATTTTCTCTCCCTCCTAGAATACGACGACCGGACGGCGTTGACCTTTCACTCTATAAGACTGGTTCTACGATATGGGTACTTGAAGAAAAAAAAAAAAAAAGAATTTATAAGGACACGAGGAAAACATAGAATTTTATAACGTTGTTTCGTGTTCGAGAGCGAGGAACGTACTGAGGACTGATGCGATGCGAGACGACGGCCACGGACGGCCCCCCCATCATCATCATCGTATTATAAAGAAGAAGAGCCGAACCCATGATCGTCCTCAAACATAGCCGCGGCCTCTTCTTCTTCTATACTTCTTCTTCTTACACCCATTGCAAGCGATGTATAATTATCAGTGGTTCGCAACCTTCATACACGGATTATTCAGGGTTGGGCCCGGTTTTTTTTTTCTGTACGATTGTGTTGATGCGCATAAGACCGCAAAATATAAACATTGCGACATTAAGGTGTGAGCGATAAGACGAAATTATTCGGATTAACAGGTGTTTTAAGTTTGAAAATTCAAGGTAAATGTAAAAGTTTCGTGGAATCTTCCTATGTCACAGAAATATGGAAATTTTGGAAATTTCTACTGACTTTTTAACACCTTCACTGCGATAGGCCTCACCGGTGGGGCCCACGCGTCCAACTCTGTGTACGGCGGTGATCAAAATCCCATTAAATGCCCCCCCCCCCCACCGGTGGGACCCATCGCACACAGGGTCCGAACGCGATTTTCGTCGTCGCAGTGAACGTGTTAATACTGTTGGATCATTCATGCTTTCCGGCATAATCAACCTTGATACCGTGACAGATTGAGTTTCAGGGTTCCTAAACTGCTATGATACATGATTTCTTGGATCTTAAAGAAATATTGAGCATCTTCTTGAGACCGTTTAGATGATTTGATCTTCCCATGCCACCCGGCTGAAAATAATTCCGTGGGACCCCATGGGATCTCATGGGACTTCAAGGGACCTGGCCCTGGAGAAATATTTAATCTTGACACTTCAGAAATTTGGTATCAAAGACGTGCAACTTACAAAATTTGACCATTTTTTTTCCAAAAATTGTTGAATTCGGTCGATTATGGTCAAAATTCGTATGCTACACGTCTCCAATGCCGAATTTCATAAAAAACTAAATTGGAAATTTTCCCATGGCCATCAGGACCTACGAAATCCCATAGGGTCCCACGGAATTATTTTCAGCAGGGCAAAAGATACTCGGGGATACATTTAGAGCAAAAATGATGTAACCGTAAAACGGGTAATTCGGACCGGGTGGGTAATTCAGCCCACTTTTTGTCTTTGCAATAACTTTGGACTCAGGAATCACACAGTATGCTGCAAAAGCTCATTTTGAAGATGAGACGCAGAACTTCAAAATGAGGTTTTGCAGCACACTGTGTGATTTCTGAGTCCAAAGTTATCGCAAAGACAAAAAGTGGACCAAATTAACCGACCCGATCAAATTACCCGGTTTTACGATAGTGTGTGATTTACCTTGTCACAATCATGCATAAGAATTAAGTTTGCGCGTATCAGAAAATTCTTAATAATAAGCCAACTGTGATGATAAAATTTGTATGAGTATTTTGGACGAACGTGACTATGATAAATGTAGGCTCAAAAAATTTCCCTCAAACAACCCAAAATCTCGTAAAATTTTAAAAAGTCCAATCAAAATTGTTTTGAAAAACGTGAAATTCCTCTCAAATCATTCGAGAAAGCTCAGCTATCGAGTTTGATCCACAAAACCATGAAATATTATCAAAGTCTCAGTCACTCCGGATTAATTCAACTTAATTCACGATGTAAATGAGATACTCTGAGTAATTAATCGAACAAAAAGTATCTAACACTATTTTTTCATCAGAAAAAATCAAAGTAATGACAAAAAATTGAAAATGTCAGTTGAAATCCCGAGATGAACATATGAATGGGACATGAATCTGCTTTATCAAATGGTACATAAATCTACGTGAAAATGTGAATGGAATTATTGGTATCATGGTTTCCTTGACTTTCTGAGCATTTAAACATTTTTTGGTATTTTTTTTTTTTTTTTTTTTTTTAAGGACTGTATCTATAACATGGATTAATTCGTACGACTCAGCATCAAGTAAATCATCATAGAGTAGTCATGATTACCCATTAGCTTATCAAATTAACATACCTAATGAATAAACATTTAGTAAAAGTAAATTTATCCCAAGTTCTTCAATTATACCTTATCGCTCGGACAGATTCAAAGAAAATTTATCAACGGGCATGCAAGAATATCTTCATCAGCTTGTACAAACTAATATCCACGTCAAAAACTGTGAAAAATTTTTTAAAACCCTATCAAACCAATATACCTATACTGCACTCTGACTGATTGAAATTGAGTTCACACAGCATGCACGAGGCAAGACGATGACTGCAAAATCTCGTTTTGCTAATTGCCAAAGGATTAGGATGCGCTATGTAAGGGTGATAAGAAGCAGATCCATACAGGCTCACTTATCGCATTTTCCCAATGGTTTTTGCGCACACAGTGGGTCTGCTTTAACTCGCTCGTTCACTTAGATAGAATCATTGCAAGAGTGATAAGTAAGTATATGAACTTGGCTCCCGTGTCGGCATCATATGTGCATGTAAGTATAGACAAATCAAATCCGCATGAGTGCGAGGCCTGCTGCACAACATCTTATAAAATACTACTACAAACTCGGACTGTATATTATGCCCATTAGACGTCAAAGAGCCAGGCTCGTTAGAGATTTCCGGAGTTGTTTTGCTCTATTATACATTGCCAGTCGCAGAAAAGCTCTAAATGTTGTTGCTATACCACTAATGTAGCAAGGATAGTAGCAAGTTGGTATCATAACGTTTGCTGAGATATTTTAAACGTTTTCTCGTTTCGAGACCGACAAAAAAAAACTATACTGTAAAAAACTGCAATGCATTGATTGCGACCCTCGAGAAATTCTATACGGTGCTAATTTTTCAACATATACTAGTGTGCTGATTTACCTGTTATATTATGTACAGGTACAAGGGTAAAGAAAGCAAAAAAATCGACCTATTGCTTCGGGGAGGAACCATTTACTTATAGGATCCGAAATTTATGCACATACGAGGTGAGCCTTGGAATGAAATGGAGCCACGAAGAGAGTGTCTTACTCATGAAAGTTGGACGATGATGATGATATGATGCGAGCCCCCGGGCAGCTGTCGACCGAAATCGATCGACAGCACGATAAATTCATCATGAAGTAATGTGTACGAGGGGCTTGAAAAAATACTCGAATGAAGTTTGATGTGTATATTTTGATGATGATGTAGCAGAGTATCTGACATGGTGCGATTTGTTAGCTAATACGAAAAATAAGTGCACGAGAAGGAATCAAGGATTCATAAAAATATTTCGTGTTGATGCACACGTGCGCTTGAACAAAATTCGTGAACGGGCAATTCGTGCTTCAACTTATCAATCGGGAAATAGGAAGTCAGAGAACCAGCTTTCCGTTGGCTACATTCTCCGCGCGACACTGTAAATAAACCTGTCACATTTTTCTACTTTCTACTCCTCAAAACCAGACACTTATATGATGTATAGCCATTATTCCGGAAACTCGCATATTCCAAGGTAAAACATTTCATTTCAAATGCGTTTTAATTCGAGAGCTTCATATATCATTCCATGAAATTTTCCTTAGGAGATTCAAGAATATCCAGCTCGATACTAATGATTAAATAGGGTTGTCTAGTTATTGGGAGTAAACCTCTGTGTTATTTTAGATGGCAGAGAAATCCAATATGGCCGAATCTCAGAACATTCCCATAGGAAATACACGCGGGGGCCAAGATGGCGGCGTTTCAAGACAGGTTTACTCCCAATTGACCTCATCAATTTTTTTGGTCATGATTTGGGACCAACTCAATATTGTTAAATGCGCCTAAGGTTATTCAAAAAATGTTAGACCCTTTGGAGATAGGTCCAAATTATTGCAGAATTACGTAAAAAAGATTATCTTCCTGTCCAAAAGAAAGTGGGCATGAATTATTGCCCTGTGGCTTTCATTTGGATCTACTCTTACTTCATGAAAAATTCATCCATTTAACTCGACATTAGCTGTTTAGAATGTAATTAAAAAGTTTGAAAATGAGATATATGATACAGCTCATTCGGCTATGATTGTGTTATCATTCATCTCAGGCTCGCGGGAGTCAGTTTCTATCACGATTCCACTACCATGTTATTATCTAATGAAAATGGGCCCCTTGAATACGTGAGGGCGAGTGATGCACATTTCCCTTTACTTTCCACGGTTTTACGAGTTCCAATATTTATTCCAACAAATTTTTTGCCGACACCTTTCACAACTTATGTAGAAAAGCTATGATTTGTTGCACGTATAGTTAAAATAAAAAAAAGAAAGAAGATCCCGGAGAGAGAGAGCTGTATACGTATTCAATTATCGCATTGGAACAGTCCTATGTTTGTAAAAACAAAAGGATTCGTTTTTCAGTTTATGACAAAGATGAATGATTTACGCGCAGAAAAATTACTGGTGTAATATTTATGATCCTGAGCACGATATTGGGAATAATATCACTTCGATCCCGTAGTCCTGATCGTAAAACACTCGTTTGAAGTAGTTCACATTTTCAATAGAGGAACCAAATGTAACTCACGAATGCTAAATGATGTGATTCAAAATTAGCACTTCATATCGAGAAGTTGTTCGATTATTTTATAACATTTTGAATATTCTGGAGATGAGAAGTTCTGGGACAAAATCAAATTCTATGAGATCGGCTTTGCGGCAATGGAAATTTGTTATGAATTTTTAGCGGAACATTGCCACGGATTGGGCATGTAGAAAAGATTTTGAGTCTTCATCATCAAGCAGATATACTTATTGAGTTGAGATTGAAGATGCAACCAGCCAATACACTGTAATTTGTATTATATTATGAAGAAAAAAAACATCATGTAAACAGTTAAAGAATTGTCCCACTGTAATTAATCTCCTGATTCAAAAAGAGCAAACGGAATTTGTAGCTCAGAAAGAATTTTTACATTGGTTTCTCTAGCATATGTATTGGGTATATTATGGCAGAAGAAATAGACTTTGTTCTATTGTTGCATATAGGACCATCTTCATATTACATGCACTGCTATACACACATTCATCAAAAACGACGAGTCAAGGGGAACAACGAAAAATGCTAGGGAAAATGACAAAGATCACGAGAACAATGTAACTTGTACGTACTCCACATGTATCCTCTCACAATATTCCACAAAACATTCGAAGCGATTCAATGGAAGCAGCTGCAAATCTGCCTCTGCTCTAATGCCAGATTTTTGATAAAGAACAAAGATTGACGGCTCACGAAAACAATCAACGATGATCTTATACACTGGTCGAGAAAGTGACTGTCCACCACACTAAATGCATGCATCATATGGTCTGAGTAATAAAATCATCATCTTGAATGCAATAGCCGGGTGGGTCAGACATCTGCAGTATAGACGGTGGCAAAGAAGTCAGAGAAAGAGAACCGTGATAAGGCATCATGCATCAGGGTATATATCGTTCGATAAGTATAAGTAAAATAGCGGCGACGAAGCCTACAATAACCCTACTGAAAGAGGCCGAGTCGGTGACCGAGACGGTTGACCGAGTCGGGGTACGGAGTCGGTGACTGTTTCGGTTTACCGACTCGGTCACTTCGCATGGAATGGTCCCAAATGCCACGAAACGAACAATAAATGATAAATTATCGTCAGAGGTTAATAGAAAAATTGAAAAAAAATAGAAAAAAACATGCCCGGCTATTTTCACAATTTTGACGCGCGTGGGATTCGAACCTGCAATCTCTTGCTTACGAGTCCAAGCACATGTGCCCGGGGCCAGCGGGACATGTTACGAGAGAGAGCTTAGTGAGCGTACTTGGAGTGTGACTCATAGGGAGTACCTAAGATCTGTTCATCATCAGTTTTATCATGAGTTGATCATAAACTCTGGCGCCAGAGCACTGAGTCAAGCCGTAGCTAGGATGGGACTTGGAATATTTCTAGATCTGGCTGCTTGACCGAGTCGGTTGACCGACTCGGTCAACCGAATTCAAATTTTCACGGGGAAGCAACACGCATAGGACTTGGGAATTTCCGAGATTTGGCTGGTTAACTACCGACACGGTACACCGACTCGGTCAACCGAATCCAAACTTTCACGGGAAAAGTAACACCGAGTCGGTTAACCAGTCAAATTTTGAAAATTTTCCTAGTTTTATGCGTGTTGCTTTCCCGCGAAAATTTGAATTCGGTTGACCGAGTCGGTTGACCGACTCGGTCAACCGACTCGGTCAAGCAGCCGGATCTAGAAATATTCCAAGTCCCATCCTAGCTACGGCTTGACTCAGTGCTCTGGCGCCAGAGTTTATGATCAACTCATGATAAAACTGATGATGAACAGATCTTAGGTACTCCCTATGAGTCACACTCCAAGTACGCTCACTAAACTCTCTCTCGTAACATGTCCCGCTGGCCCCGGGCACATGTGCTTGGACTCGTAAGCAAGAGATTGCAGGTTCGAATCCCACGCGCGTCAAAATTGTGAAAATAGCCGGGCATGTTTTTTTCTATTTTTTTTCAATTTTTCTATTAACCTCTGACGATAATTTATCATTTATTGTTCGTTTCGTGGCATTTGGGACCATTCCATGCGAAGTGACCGAGTCGGTAAACCGAAACAGTCACCGACTCCGTACACCGACTCGGTCAACCGTCTCGGTCACCGACTCGGCCTCTTTCAGTAGGGAAGTGTACGAAACGAATGCACATACGGGCTATAACTATATTATACAGACGGGCATCAATCTCAATCACACATTCCCAAGCGATTAAACGCATCTGCTCCTCCGTCTTTCATACATGCATGCACGAATTCTCTCCCTTCATGCATCGCGGATCTCTGTATAACACACATGGTACAGCACGCACAGTCGCAGCTTATTATGATCAGTTCACGCATTGTATATGTATTGTAAGTACAGCAATATATACAATATTATATTATATAGACTAAAGGGGGACGGAGGATTTTGATCTCGTGCGGGGGCTGAGTTGTCTGATGATGATCATACCTTTAGAAACACGCCGGCTGGTACTAATATTATTACTATTTTCGGAAGCTGTGGTGGTGGTGGTGACGATGGGTTGCTCTTCCAGTAACATATTTTTTTTATTGTTTATTGTTTACGTTATTTTTGGGGCTGCTGCCACAGTATAATAGCAGCAACAATTTTTTGATCCACAATAATTATCCGATCGCATGACTGTATTTACACCCGTTATACAAAACCGTAAAACTGTCACAGGATTCTAATTTTACTTTGTATGAATTAAATTTAGAAAAAATGCCTAGAAGATATAGATGGTTAGAAATCGAGCAAGAAGTTCACAGCTGCAACTGCCGCGCGCTACTGAAACTCAGAATTGCGGGAAGCTGAAGCATCGAGGTTTGAATCGTTCGACGCCCGCAGCGCCACGGTCACGGCCGCCCCATCGCCACCGCACCACGTCCACAAGTCACAAACCGAGAAGAGCTTCATCTTTTGCCACCCGTCGTTTTTCCCTCATCCAAGGATAACTCGAGCTGCTGTTTTGTATATGTACATACTTTCCCCATGTAGGGATACCTATCTTTCATAATCGGAAATGATTGTCATGGCCTACTTTTGGAACGACCAATTTTGCGGTTTTTGAGTATAGGTATCCCGAGATTCAAAATATGCCGCGTTCTGAATTACGACACGATCAGAGCTAAAGACAATTTTTAAAATGATAAAATTCCTTAGAAGGATCGATCGGTAGCCATCCTGATGTAAACCAACAGCAGGACATCGATGATCAGTTATGGCTTCTTTTACTTACATAATGATCTCAGGAATGATATTTCTTGTTAAATGTGTGCCCATCGAAAAAATTTACGAGGAATTGGTGTTGTCGCGATATCGGTCGATATTCTCGAAATCAGTGTGTCTACTTCGATTTTTGAGAATTGCGTTTTCAATTTTTCGAGGACGAACGTATGCCATCCGTTACTTGGAATATAACTCGCTTCTCATTTCGAGAACTCCATATCAGATGAAAAGAGGGGAAAGAGTTCCTGAAAATTTAGAGCATCGCATACAAACAACAATCAACTGCACGACATGAAATTTAAGTTGATTAGTTATCCATTGTGGTACCCTCGTGGTACCTATATATAGCGATGCGTCATTGGCTTTAATTTGGCGTTAACTCATCTATCGCTCACTCTGCATGCACGTCTTGCAGATTAATCGTTCTAGTTTCGATGCCTTGCAACCTTTTTTCAAGCAATAATTGTTAGCTTGCATGTCAACATAGTGTTAAAGTACCGCAAGTCTAGATTTCGCACACGTTTTGAATAGAAACAATAATCTATCATGTACTCTAACGTGCGATAATTTATTTGATTACCGGGTTCAAATAGATTTTTTTACGCTGCGCGCATTAATGATTGATCGAGGAAATTTTTCAAGAGCTGTGTGTCGCGTCGTGACCTGGAATCAAGCTAATAAGATATTGATGAATTAATTATTCTTTCACGGCATTCGATTGATCCTGTCGAAAGCTCTTAAAAGTAAAGTTTGTGCGCAGCAGAGGAGAAAATAGGTATAGAGTAAATTAATCATGAAGTGTATTTGAGGATCTCATCAATATTTTAACTATACTCTTCAAGACAACTTGGATCGGGACATGATATTTTATGAATAGGGATCTCAAGGAAAGTCAGTCAACGAAACGAAACATCGATTCATGTTATACTCGTCGTGTTTGCGATGAATAACACGAATAACGCTCGTCAAATACGACCAATTTCCTCATTTTCGTTCTAGTAAACATCAACATAACAAGCTTGTAATCGAGCAGTACTTGTTCACACAAAACGGACTGGAGTTACACCGGCTTCCTTCACATACATAATATGGGTGATTCTGAGATAACTTATGCATTTGATGTCCTGACCTCGCATTCATATTGAACGACCAAAAATATGGCGAGTCTAACGATGACATCAAGTGTATTCTATTAACCTTTAGACTGCCGGCATTTTTCTGAAGAAAATTAGTATCTCCAAATGGGCAATTTCATTCATAGAAACATCCAGTATGTTCCAAGGATCCTGCAAGGTCACGGGTGGCTCATATATGAGCCAGGCCGGCAGCCAAAGGGTTAAAATGAAGCGATTCCCCAATAATTTTGGGAGCGGATATGAGTCTCATGTATAAACCTTAGCTTACTGAAGGTGTTCAAAATGTCCACCGTGGCATGTCCTAAACTGGAGTTGCACATATCAATCGAGTAGTCTACCAACGCTGTAAAAAAAATTTCCGAAAAACTTCAACCAGCTGGTTGAATGAAAAATTCAACCACTTTGGTTGAATTTTCAAACCAATGTGGATTATCACGATATGTCCGTGAGGTTCCTGCATATCAGGTTGCCTACATACATATGGGAGGTAGAATATGGTGGATGGTCCTATGGGTGGATAAGGATGGATGGGGGAGGGTGGAATGATGGATGACGGATCGATGGATGGATGATGGATGGGGTCGATAAATGGATCGAAGAATGGTTGGTGGGTGGGTGGGTGGATCACCTATCCATCTATCCATTCATCTATCCATCTATCCATCTATCCGCCCATCCACCCATCATCCATCCATCTATCCATCCATCCATCACGGGATATAATTGCTTGAATGAAAATTCAACCAGTTGGTTGAATGAAAAATTCAACCAGTCTGGTTGAAAATTCAACCAATTTCTTACAGTGAAGATAGTCATTCAATCCCGGTTCCGTATTATGTACAAATCAAGTCTCACTTCGAACTAGTTGAAACACAGCCGACATTCTGTCCTAAGGATTTTGCAAATTTTTCGAATACTTCTCCATAACTCGACTCCGGACCTGCGAATAGCTTCCAACGGCTCTATAATGCCAGTAATTAATCCCTAACAAGAACAAACTTCTACCACCATCGGAGTGATGAACTACGCAAGCAGCTACGCTTCCCCTGCGATAATTCATAGACAATTTTTCCGTTCCAAAATAAGAGTTGCCCTTACCGTGCAGGTGACTGGCTCTCGAACACTATGCAATGTCAAGGTCCAAAAATTTTTTTATAGTCTACTCTCACCGTGAGAATAGCCCATGTATTGAGAAAAAATACCCGTTTCTGTTTACGCCTTTGAGATCACTTTTTATGCCAAAATGTCCTTACCGTGGCAAAAATGTATCGAAAATTGCTCATATCATTTACACGGATTGACTAACGTTTATATCCGCCTGGGAATTGTTCTTCGATGTCAGATTGATTGGAAAACACCTATGAGCAGTCAGATTGCAGCTATATTGCAATTAGTCAATTTTTGGTCAAAATCCCGACCTTAGCCACTTTTGGCCTCAAAATACCTAAGTTTATCACATCTATCATTCCTTCTCTGCAATGTTTCAATAGTCACGTCTACTCTTGGCTCGAGCATAGGACATTTTGTAGAGGCGCGCGGGCCGAAGATCAGCTCCGTATCAGGCTCTGACAGGGCGAACCTACAATCTGATCTGGACGCGGCAAGGCTTGGCACCCGTTTCCGATCAGCTCCCTATCCGTTCCTATACTGGCTACCCGAACTTAGAGCTACCCGACTCACTGCCCTAGGGAAAAAGGGAAAATTTGCCATCTGTTGTATATTCACGGTGAGCACAACTTGGCACTACCGAATTTTTTATTCGTGGGTTTTGTCGTAAATGTAATTTAGGAATATTACTCTGAGATTCGTGTCCACGTTGATATATAGACGATATATTTTGCAGGTGCTTTTTCAGATTTATGATGGCGAAGGTTAGGCCGAGTCTACAAATACGCGCTCGTCCTGGCCGCGTGCGCTCTTGCCACTCGCACTTTAGACACCGTGGAATAGGTACCGAAATATGATTCGAAAATCCACCCAAGTTCCCTCGCAACTCGAGTATACCCAGGTCAAGTTCGTGAGATGAAAAATCGTCAGTTTATCGTTAAGAATGACCAAATTCTTAACGATTAAAATCCGATAGCGGTTTATAACGAATCTTTCATGGGCTGTCCTAAAATGACCCTACCTGTACCCAAGTTAACCTAGTGGACGGTATATTTCGTTTCGGATCATAAATCTTAGTGCCTTGCTTATATCCCGAAAATTGCTAACACTAGCATATTGCCCTACTAATTATTTCAAGTACTCGGCGAACCATACAAGCTGGTGCAAGATATACTTATCTTTGTTGACTGAATCAAAATGAATTCCAGGCAATCCCTGATATCCGCGACCTTGATATTCGCGATTTCCCCACATCCGCGGTTATCCAAAACCAAAACTATGTATCCGCAGCGTTTTGCCTCGCATTCGCGGTATGATGACTCCAGTTTCCAATTTGGTTGAGTTGACTAACATGGTGGATTATCAATTCTGGTTAGAAATCATGATTCCGCATCATTAAATCGGCAATTACAATTTCCACCTCGCCAACACAAAGAACCAGTTCCTGGATGGTAAACATTCAGACTATTGTTGTTTGACATCTTGTCATCGTTTTTGATACTTATTGAAATTGGATGGATCAAAAGCTAATAAAGTATTTTAAATTGCCTTGTATGGTCAAGTCTCCATCCACGAGAACACTAATCATGCAGAAAAAGTTGAAACAAAAGTGATCGAAGAAAGTCATAGATATTGCTATAGAAATTGAACAAGTTTTGAAGTTGTTGGATGCACGAGAACGAATCAGCGCGCTCTTAATAAGGAGATACAATTTCAACGAGTCCACAATTCATCATTCAGATCAAGATAACGAACTAAAAATCATGAATCATCTCAAGTGTTCATAGAAAGTACTCAAAAATCAAATAACGGAGAAGTTTGTTTCAAAAGGATGAACAGCTCGCAACTTTTAAAGGACCCTGAATACTCAATTTCAACAGAGTGACTCCTGACTTTGGTAAATTGGTAGAATGGAACCCCATTACTTCCCATAAGCCGTATATACCATGATATTCACGATTTCCGTACTCGCGGTAGTTTTCAGTTACCAGTGAGCCGCGAATAGCGAGGTTTACGTGTACTTGATCTTGCCCGGACCCTCCCATCGTATTGTCAGTGACATTTCGTTTCAATAGTAAGATTCTGAATCTGAGCGCGAGGATTCGATTCTGCTACGAAGGTGCGATTGTGGACATCAGAGCAAAGTATAGAATCCACCATCGAGATAGGAAGGGTAGAGAACCTCCCTACATCGAGATAATCTACGCAAGCCAGATGCGAATAATATATTATTTTCATCTTATCAGGGCATGGAAGCTCGATTCTGTGATCCACGCTCAAAGCAAGATTAACGCTCCAGTTAGTGTTCATTCGCTCATATAAAGTCTGTTCGGCTTTCCAAAGGTCAATTGGTTGATCACCATGTTTAAGAGTCAAATATATCAACACTTTCTGTGAATGCAGAAACACACAAATAATTAGAATAGTAAAGAGCTTGCGTGTCAAACCCTGATCTTATCACAGACCCGGTCCTAATGGTTTTAAATATGCGAAGGGTATTATATCATTGAATTATCGTGTTCAAGTTTCCGGCTTACCATTTGCATCTTTGGGTTTATCTGACTCGTTTTTTTAATCAAAAACTCTTACAAGAGCAAATGCAAAATGATGGAAATTGACACCCATAAGTTGATCGAAAATTTAAAATCTTCAAATGACCCTGAATCATAGGTTGTAATCAAAGTTACATCATGCTCAAGGTGCGAATAAATCCAAATATGATTGTTAGCGAATGCTCAGATTTGACACCCGATTGTAAAACAATTACAACCTTGTGTTATCAAATGCAAAGTCTGAAGACAAGATGATTACTCAATATATGTGCCATAACTATATACGTAAGCATAATAATTGGGGTCGCTAAATTCGAGCAACCTCTTCTCGTTTTCTTTAATGTAAAAATAATGTTTCAACGCATTGATACAGTCAGCTGTCTGACATGTGCATCCAGCTTACGTATATTTCATGACCTTGTATCAAGATGTAAGCTGTTACGATAGTCGTTTCATCACTTTTCAGTCAAGATAAATGGCAATAGATGTTTTGCTCATTCTTTTCATGACGTTTCAAATGGAAATTAGCCATTCGATAGCAGGTGTAACAATAGCTCACACTCTCACGTGGTTGAAAAATGCTCAACACCTAGTAAATCTTGGGATTCAGGTGAAACCACGAAAGCAAACGATTGTTATACAACATGCGTCACTCAATTGATTCAATGAGGTATAGAGAGAAAAATAATAGGTAGAATTTCCTTATTGAATGCCAAGTTCGAATTTCTCTCTCTATATATGAAGTTTCGACAAAAAGCGCTTCTTAGAAAAGTCACCATTGCAGAACGTCATCGATGGGTATTCTATTGTTATCAACTTTGACGCTCCCGTTTTGAATAAGTCGTGGATAATCTACTTCAATTGAAGTACCAATTGTTTTTTCCTATCACTAAAATTTCTCATCTCGTAGTAATACCACACCACCGCATTCAATTTGTACTCTTCCATCCTCACACCCACGCAACACGTAACACACCCGCTATCTCAAAAAATCTCCTTGATCGCCTATGTCACGTGCACTTTCCTCTGCAACTTGAATTCCATCGAAAGGAGGATCATCCGATAAGTATAAACGTGTTCGTTTCTTCTCAAAGCCTTCACATCACGCCCACTGACCGACTCACACCATAAAATACACACTGGATCTTTCATTCCGAGCGTCAGGTAAATTTCCTTGGGTCAGTCAGTGCATAGTTATTACCTATACATCTCTGCAGTGTTTTCAATTTGTATCTACATCACGATCTCTATCTCTATGATATTTTTGACCAGTCACGTGCGGCCTCGCAAGAATAGATGATAATAGACTCAAAGTCTTGCTACGTAATGGCATAAAACCGGTCGACCCAATGAAGCTGTTTCCAACACATATAAACGAAAGTGAATACACTATATAAGTTAATAGACTCACCCTGATCAGAATCCTGGCTGTCTCGTCTCAAATGTCTTCCCCTCTCATCGTCTTTGAGAAGTCTCATTTGTTGTTCCGATTCTTCGATCAACTGTGACATTGGATTGTCATCTTCATTTCTACTACCACTACGACTACTCTTGTTAAGGTCATCTTGCAATGACAGTGTATCATTGCCAATCACTACTTCAGACCTAGTTTGCACTCTGGGTCCACTTCTTCCTCTTCTTCTTCTGGCTGGTGCTTGTGGCGGTTCCTCCTGAACTTCCACAAATCCATTACTGCCAAAATTGATAAGACTCCTAGCTGGCGATCTATGCTGTGGTCTTCTACTTTGATGATGTTCACTAATACCAGCTGATGCTGGTGAAGTTCTACCTCTGTGCCGTGATAACTGACTAACCGAAGCTAACCTAAGTTTTTCCAAATCTCGCAGGTCTGCCAACATAGGCGACCTCTGTTGGCCTTGTTGACTCTGTTGGTTATGATTTGGTTGAAGTTGGTGGCCCTGATGTTGATGATACTGTCCTTGCTGGTGAGATCCATGGTGTTGGTGAGGAGCTGGTGGTAGAAGTCTCTTAAGATTTTCTAGGTCTCTCTGCCTACTTAACCTCCTTTGCTCAACCAACCTCGATAAATCATCTTGTTCTGATGCGGGCAGATAGTACCCATTTCTTGTACCCGCCTGCATAAGTGTGGATTGCCTTTGATGATGTTTATTATTGTCGTCACGGTAGACCATATTGCTGGAGCGATTATATATCGCCCACTGGCCACTATATTTATAAAGCCAACTGATGAGACTTTTCTCTCACGATCCAACAAGATTATTTATTGAATCGTTTGGTGCATCGTTGGATGAGAAGAATTGCGTTACATTGCGACGATTTAGCATACATAATGCCTATAAGCGAGCAGAATATAAAATATAGTGTCGCTCCGAGAATATTATTAGTGTGGGCGAAAGCGCGGGTGAATTGCGACACATCCAGAGTCAAGTATAATATAGAGTCCATCAGCTGATGTTGCTCGCGCCCACTATAGTTTTAGACTGCGACTAATACAATGAATGCAGTCAGTCAGATAGATCCAATTTCCAGGCTTATTGGGTAATGCGTGCACACTGAATTGAATGAATCTGGTAAATGCGGACTAGGTCTGGGTTTCTTGTGTGGTATATTTATATACATGGCGCAGAATACTGTTTATGATTTGCGTTGGCGAAGTTATGTTTGTATTCAAGCTCTATGGATGGATGCGCTATGATTGGCCTTGAGGATGTCTCTTCTGATGATGATCCAACGAAGTATAAGTATAAGTAAAGTATGCGTATGGTTTAGCTTTGATGCACGTACTAGTGCATCAGTTGCTACTTGCACGGCTAATTGCTGCTCATCCTCGTCGTATATATGTACACTCATGCGTACTCTTGGAACGCAGCCAAGCGTTGAAAGACGGATTCAAGGATATACGCTAAGGTATTGTGTGTAGGAAAGCTGAGTAGTAGTCTGAATCCTTGCTCAGCGAGCTTGAGAACAAGTCATCCGGTTAGTGAGAGATTGTGATGGATTTTGATGGGCCATCGAGCAACTTTTCACCGGCTACCTGCAAAAATCAAATAAAGTTATCAGAGGAGAGTAATGAAAAATCAATCATTATGGTTTTCTCAAAGCTGTTTGATCGGATCCGCCATTCATTGGAAATAGTATATTTCCGTACTGAGCGCGGTAGCCCATTTTGGGCACTAGGACAATTCATCTGTCGAGCGAGGCGAGACAGACATGTCCTCCAGTGCCCAAAGTGAGCTTGCAAGCGAGGTGCGGATATATTTTTTCATTACGAGAACCCTAAAATCCTATTTAAACCCGGAATTTTTAGATTAGAGTAATGAAAAAATATTTTTCTGACACTGCTACCTATATGACCATCTCGACCTATCATAACTGGATCCTCGCATAAGCTTACGAGTTATATGGCCTGATTTTTCAGAATTGTTGTATCCGGTTATAAGATCCGTGGACTCTCCGCCCAATCAGGATACCGATTTTATGAACCTACAAATAAGCGAATCCTTATACCAAATGTGTGTGAACTTTTCAACTTGGAACAATTTTGTATGATTGGAGAGATAATTTTAGTTATAACATGATAGTTCACAAAAGTCTCATGAAAATCACGATCCGGATCTCAGGAGCTGATTTCGCGGTCACCACGTTTCGTGACCGTGGCATCATGATGCAAAAACTTGTCGACAATACCAACCGATTCCTCACGATATTGACATAAAAGAGATGACACAAGTTCAATTAGAATTCGTTTCACGTACGCAAAGTATTTTTCAATTTACGAGTGCGAAGATTCGTGAGTTGTTTTTTTCATTTTATAGTCACCCGAAAGAATCTTTAGTTCCAAAAACACTAAAGTCTTTCGCGCATTCTCAATCTATTCGCGTATACACGCAGTCGTATAGACGCAGTCTCATCACAGAAAAATTTCAATTCTCAAATTCACTTTGGAATATACATACAGTTATGGCACGACACATGACTGTAGTGACGAAACAACCAAATTACCATATAATTATCAGAATTTTGTCAACATACCTTTTCGTATAGTGTAGCCGGTCAGCCGGTCCGATTTCCATCCTCGCGTTCACTTTCTCCCTCCTTCATATCCTCTATAATATGTTATCCTTCGTCGCAGATAGCTATTCTCGCCGATGATGATTGTACCGCCCGATTATTATACCTCAATGAGGCTTGGAAAATCCAGCTATAGAACTTGCCACTAAAATTTACCAGTCGTAAATTTTTTCGCAGCTGCAAAACCTTGAAAAATCACGCGATGTATATCTGCAACACACATAAAACAAAACGAAATTCACTTTATACATATATCCTGCACAATATATATCGCGGCACGTGATACGAGGATACGTCACACTATATAGTCCTGCCAGTGACATATTTAACCACACACTGCACTATTATCTTTAAAAAAATTCCATCCAAATCAATAACCCCATAAGAAACCCTTATCATAACACAAACTACTTAACGAACTCTCAATTATTTTCACACCGATCTTCTCTAATGATTTACAACTTCATATTATCGACATCATTTGCATGTAATAAAATAGTGTAATCATGCGGTATCCACTAGTGTGTATACATATCCTGCAGGATATAATAATAATATAAGGGATCGGTCGTTGTCGTCGTCGCTTGGAGACGGCTTTCCGATAACTATATGCACTAAAATACACCACAATCCACAGGCCATGCAGGAGTTATTCTCCGGTGGCATACCTGAGTAATCGGTACTGGTTGTATATAGTGATGATTGTGGCCGACTGCGAGAGCTGCGTGCGGATGACTGAATAGGTGCGCGCGTGCTTTTCCAACTGAGCGACGACGACGACGACCGAAACCATACCGCCACCAGCTAAACTAAGTGTATAAAAGTAAGTAAGTATATAAGCCCCCGCTGATGCGTTTTGTGTTCCGTTGCTTTCCGGGCTTGGCTCAGCTCAGCTCTCTATTATAATACACACTCCTCCATCATCATCATCACCATCATGCCCAACGACGATGCATACCTACGCATATATTTCAGAAGATATATGTATATTTGTATATATACACAATGTGTGTGTATTCCAAAGAATTTTTTTTGGGGGGGGGGGGCCTGAAAATGAAAATACGTGGGTTTTTGTTTGGATACACCTGTATAGAAAGATATCATCAGAATTTATCATAAAATAAAGTGGTATCATGTGTGGGATGTAGAAAAGATTATTTTGAGGATGGGAAGTTTAATTTTGGGATATGGTATAGATAGTGTGCTGATCGAAGAGAGCTTGCGGAGCTTTTCACATTTGGAGCGAAGCGGATGATAATGAGGAGCGATAAGGATACACGGAGCCGACTTTGCTAGGCGATATACGCGTTAGTCGCACCTGTATGAGCGCGCCCCGTTATAACTTCCAACGTGGGTTTAATGGGATATAACCAGGATATAGCTGTATGTATATGTGCTATACCGCTTCATATGTATATATATGTGAATATGGGTACTTCCGTCTTACACCCGATCGGCAGGATATCTAAGTTACTGTTTGTGGATAGCCAAGGCGGTCGAGAGAGAGATCGGTAACGATTAATCGATAGCAGTTCGCAAGAGCATCTCGGCGGAAGCGAGCGACAAATTGCTCGAGATGTTGTTTGCTGGGATAGATGTATGTGAACTGATGTAACTTCAAGCGTGATGAAAGACCGATACAGCTAGCAATGAGGTTTATCTGGGATTAGGAAATTTTGGATTATTATCAAAGTGTTTGCGACTAGGTATCGCTAATGAGTGACCGATTTAGTAAAATACACGATAACGATTTTCTTCTGAGATTGAGAATTCTTGTGCCTGGTTCAAGAAGCTGAATGAAGAGCATTCAGAATTCGGATTTCTTGTCATGTTCAACCAATGAATTTCATCTTAATGTGGTTACGATCGGTAAGAAATACGAGCATCCGAATGAAAAAACCCACGATCATAGTATTATGAAATTATATCTTGTTTTTCTAGGTTCTCATACATTCTTGTACCGGTCTTGGAATCTCAACATTTAATACCCGTGACATCATTTTACAAAGAAAAAAGAAAATACCTGTTGAATTTGGTTTGATGCGCCAAAATCAAAGTTGCTCTTGAAAGAAATGGTTTTCCAAGTATCAAAGCTGTGAGCCCGAGAAAAAATTCTATAATTCTCCACAAAAGCTCTTACGCCTGCATCCACAAGATTCGTTTGATTTCGGCAAGTAGTGGTTTTACTCTATGGGGACCGAGTTGATATATCGAGTTGAAAATACTTCCAGAATAGTTCAAGATAAAGAAATACCAAAATAATCTCTCTTGAATTTCTGCCATACATGATCACATGCACAATCTTTTCAAACATCTCTGCTGAAAATAATTCCGTGAGACCCCATGGGACCCTATGGGGCTTCGTGGGACTCGGCCCTGGGAAAATCTTCATGCAATCTCGAAATTTGGCATCGGAGCATACAAACGTGCAGCATACAAATTTCGACCATTATTCCACCGAAAAATGTTGAATTTGGTCAAAATTTGTATGCTGCACGTCTCCGATGTCAAATTTTGCAGATATCAAGATTAAAAATTTTCCCAGAGCCAGGTCCCACAAAGTCCCTTGGGTACCCATGGGACCCCATCTGTGCTACCACGGAATTATTTTCGTCAGGGATTATGATCATCATAAACTTATTCGTGATCATGGTATTTTCATTTTCCTTTGAGCAAAAGTGATGGTGATTTCCGCGAATTTTTTTCAGTGAGGGTAGTTCATTATTGCCCCGGGCGCGTACGCTCAGTTCGGGCGTTGGAATAGTTTATTTCTCAAGTGAAGCGAGGGGAATAAGTCCTCCGCGCCCGATATGAGCTTGGGAGAACAGGGCAATCATAATTTTTCATCATTCTAACCTAAAAAGGCCGCATTCAAATGCGGTTTTAGAGTTCTCATGATAAAAAATCCTTATTGCTCTGTGCTCGCAGGCCCATTTCGGGCGCGGAGGACTTATTCCCCTCGCTTCGCTCGGGAAATAAACTGTCCTAGCGCCCGAACTGGGCGTACGCGCCCAGGGCAATAATGTACTATTCTATCATGAGAACCCTAAACCGCTCTGATTTGAACGTGTCATTTTTAGGTTAGAAGCTAAGAATGATGAAGAAAAAAGTTATTTCCGCAGGAACTGGAGAGTGAAAATCGTAATTTTCTAATAAGCTAAAGTTGCGCCAAGCTTGCTGCAAGCTTAGACATTTTTTCTTCATAAAATTTGACCAAACCGCAATTCTTCGAGGTTTCTGGGTTACTCTTCTCTTAAAGCTACGTTTTGCAGTAGTTTCGTGAGTTAAAATTAGAAATGTTCCAGTTAGGTGCACTCATTTCAGAAATTCTTCAAATTTCGAAATACTACTTTTACAGTTCTACTAACTAGATAGTCTTGCGCTAAAATGACTTTCGTTCGTAAAAATTCCCATTCATCCACTCATTTTAAATTCTCAACTCATATTTCACATATATACATATTATAATCTTCGTCATTCATGCGCGCTGCCTGCCGCAAAGTAGAATATCGTTTGGAATAGCGCGCACTTCGCTCTCGCAGTTTTCTCAACTTTCCCTCAACACAAAAGGATAGCGCTGGATCATTTTCTTTAAAATCCATAACAGTTTTAAATCTCTCGCGTGTTGGGCTCATATGTTATTCGACGAGACGTATGTGCGCTATATACGTCAACGGTCGTGCACGATTCATGAAGCTTTGAAATATGAAAGTCCGTTTCACCTGCTCAGGATGAGCTCATAAGTTCTCACGTTACTCGCTATTACAACGTTAATGTAAATCTTTGATCATATCGCTTATCTTTTGTAGATACTTTGAGTGTTCATCTTGTAACAAGCGGTAAATGACGAGTTGGTATAGATTTATCCGATAAAATCCTTGAGTGAATCAGAGCGCTCAAAAGGTGGTACTGGTTTTGAAATTTTGGTTTTGAACTGGTTTTGAAATTTTGGTCCTTATCAAATCACGTGTATTTTTATTTTGATTCACTGACAAGGAAATTTTCCTGTCACAAGTCAACAAATATCAGGTCAAAACGGCTGATATGGAATATTTCTCAACTTTTTGTTTCAATTAACCATTTTTGTACCAAACTAATTGATGAACGGTGCGCCCCTCTCGAAGATTACTTAATTATTACCTCGAGAAAATGTTGGATAATTACGTCGAATCATTTGGATAATTTCGAGATGCACACATGCGACCGTCTTAAAAGAGGTGCGTCGTGTGTTATGAGATAAAGATTGAGTTGTGACCAAATGCTCAATTGAATCTTTGTTTATTTGGAAGTCAATAAAGCTCAAAGAATTTTTATATAGATATAGTAATGCCACGTCTATATTCATGCTTGCATAGAGGATCGATCATCGACCTCCTGAAGCGCAAGAGGAAGCAGTGTCTGAAACTAAAAAGATTTTATACTCGTCACATTCTCGCAACACGCAATCCATGTCAATCAAAAGCGTTATACTCATTACGAGCGAGTAGCTCAATGCGCTTCATACATCACGCAAATGCAATCATTAAATAAACCACACTCACAGATTT
This sequence comes from Eretmocerus hayati, assembly GCA_029851415.1. NCBI lineage: Eukaryota > Metazoa > Arthropoda > Insecta > Hymenoptera > Aphelinidae > Eretmocerus > Eretmocerus hayati. The sequence continues at coordinate 12,423,629 of CM056741.1, forward strand.
ATCAGAGTCTAATCAAATCCAAGACTAACTGATTTCAAGTGTAAGCTAACAATTTTTCCAGATATGTAAGTTCATATGTATGCTGTCAAAAGAAACTTAAAAATCACGTGTACGTCAGGAGTATTTATGAAATTACCTTCAAGAAAAGTGATAGGTACTAAATTCTAAGAACTAATACTCGTAACAAAATCATTACTCTATTGTCTGACAAATGAAGCGTCTGTAGAAAATTTTCACCGTATAATTATTCCTCACTGTACTTATACTCAAAGTCATCCTGCTCAACAAATAATAAAGTTCTGGGTAAGCTATGCATGACGAACTGTCGCTCTAGGGTGTGATGCTTTCTTCAAATACATTATATATATATATATATAAATATTGTGAAGAGGCTAATTTTGTATTTCAGCTTCGATGCCGCAACACAGTCGAACGTGATTGTTCTTATAATGAAGCAAAGGTTATTTCCGTTCAAGAACCCGTCATCGTGTCTTTGGGATACAATGTATAGACGTTTCAACCGAGCGGAAACTCAAATGCGAGAGTTGGAAGTTAAAGGGACACTGCAGAAACTCGAGAGAACAGTTTCCGATTTCTAATTTGCTATATCGAGTCTCATTGTCCGTGTCTATTATAAGATATACACAGGTTATATATTCTGTCGGTGCATCCAGTAATTGGAGGTATTCGGATTATCTCATGAAAATTTGAATTTAAAAAAGTTGTGGTAAAACATAATTCTAGTCGCGTGAAATAGCAACAAAATTCATATAGTGTGCCTAAATGGAACTAGGCATGACTAATTCTGAATTCTTAATCAACTTTGTTTCTATGACTGACTAGTGCTTATAGCAAGCGAATGCTTCTTTTCTTCCTTGGAATCTGTTTAGCATGTGAATAAAAGTACCGTTTGGGGCTCAGCCATGCGCCCCGCTCATCCTTCCTTCGCATACATGCACCGAATGTTTCAAGCGCTAGTGGAAAAGTGCATCCTTATTTTTCAATCGGAGTAAATACCGACGATAACGTTTTCAAATTTCTTGACTCTGATATTCCTCTCTGGAAAGTCAATCTTACCGAAGAGATGTTGTCAAAGTAAACAGATTTAATTGTTTTGGAATTTGTGAATTTCTATTTCGGACAAATTTGGAAAAAATTCATAGATTACTCTGTGCAATTCTTAATTTGATGCCTATCTAGTATGTTCTATTTTGCCAATAAGAAAGCCCTCCGTGAGTCATAAAGTATCTGATGATGTTTGAAAAGTTGTTTTTGATGAATAAAGCACTCATTGTATGTGCAACTTTTGATGTAAAGATATGACGAATCATTGCTAGTATATCCATGTGTAATGCCAGACACATGTCCAAATCAACTTATATTGTGCGGACTCAGATTAGCAATTTTATACATGGTCCATAATCTTCAGTTTGCCCTGCTCCGCAGTGGGTTGACTCTTTTCCAAGGCCATGAGAAAGATATTTCAGGATGAAAATAAAGAATGCGACCCTTTTTGTATACGACTGAGATAAAATTCTACTCGCCTGAGTCTACTTTTTCACACCCTTCAGAGAGGATGAAAAGTTTTTTCACGTGCACGAGCAGGGATTCTTAAGTAATTTTTTGAAATCTCCCTCGATATACATCAGTACTTCAAACAAGAGTAAGCTAAAGAACCAAAACATGCACAGAAAATGAATCCGGTTCCGACAGCTTCGGATAAGAAAAACTAATCTCTCGGATCAAACTCCAATGGGGATCATCTTCATCTAGAACATTCACCTCACATGAGCCAATACTGAGTCTATTATTCTCTTTAGATTCTCATAGAAAACTATCGATATGTATCTCCAATTATTCATATTAATGAATAACAAGCGAGCGAAAGATAACTGGACAACTAGAATTTACGGAGAAAATTTTCCTTCTCGTTTGAGACATTTTCAACCCAATCACTCATGATACATAATAGACTGCACCTCTATGACAATGACTTGTTGATTAATCTTGATTAGCTCTGCAGATATCAGAGTAATTGTTTAGTGATGAAAATTCACATATTCAATCATTGAAACCTTGCGCATTTGGTGGCCCGTGAAATTTCCTTCACAATTATCATTGGTAATAAACTCCCGGAATCATCAGGGTAGCAAAATTCGAGGTATTCGATATAGTAGTGCAACTAAACCTCTGAATTCGATCACTTAGTGATCAAACTCTTGCCAACAGTCTAAATTTGGACTCAAATGGTAGGTGGTACATCTGGTTTAATAAAGCAAAAGGTTTTTTGGTTAAATATTTGGGGGAACATATACATAATCAATAAAAACATGCATTTTTTCACGACTTTTTCGATTTTTCTGTCATAAGTCAGAGAAGATCAATTTTTCGAGAAAATGTGTAGAGGAATAATTTGTAGATCTTTGAACGATCTACAAGAATGATCTCCACACTTTTCCTCGGAAAATGCATCCCTTCCGAGTTATTCTTAGTCAAAGATATAATCGTATTCGTTCAAATTAACTAGCTTAAATTGTTTATAACGGGTTCAAACTATTTTTCTGAGATTATTGAGTCAATTTTGGATAAAAGAGGTCTCTTGGTATTTTTCCTAAGTTTCATCGTTTTCGAGTAATGGAAATAGCAAATTTTGTGACTTCCACCCCTGAATGAGAGCAACCACTGGGTGAAAGATCGCAGAACTCACTATTTCCATTACTCGAAAGTAGTGGAGCTACGGGGGAACGGCCTCACCGGGGAGCCCCCTATGGAGGTACGGCCTCAACGGAAAGCCCCCCATGGGGTTATGGCCTCATCTCCATGTATGGGGGTACGGCCTCATCTCCATGTATGCTGCCACGGCCTCACCGGGAAGCTATGAGGGTATGGCCTCATCTCCATGTATGGGGGTACGGCCTCATCTCCATGTATGGGGGTATGGCGTTATCTCCATGTATGCTGGTATGGTCTCATTCCTATGTAGTCTTGTACTGCCTCACCGAGGAGCCCCCCCCCCCCCTTATGGCACTCCTGGCCCACTGGTCCTTTATTGTGCTCATCCCATGTTTCAAGCATACCCGGATTCAAATATCATGATGTACAATTACGTGACTGCACGCGAGTGTAGTGCTACATATCACCACCAGATGGCTTCTCGTGGCTCAAACATCGAAAAGAAGTGTGTACGCAACGATCCAAGTCGATGTTGGGCTCTACAGGTGGGGGGAGGGGGCGTGGTTGGGGCCTCCACCTCTCATTTTTGTTTTTCAGGGAATCATTTGACAACATTCTTTATTCCAACCAATCATCTTCTCCTACAATGCTTATGCCTAATGATTCAATTCGTGAATGCTCTTCCATTCCAATTTCATTATCTTTGATAGTTTTCACATAGTTTCTTAATTTAATCAACAGATGTCTCTTCTTCGAATTTTCTTCACCAATGTAGGAGAATCGGTCAAAATTTCCTATAATACATTCCGAGCCATATTCACGAAATTGATCGGTGTTGAAATTATAACACAACTCATCTTCAATCCATAAACTACTATTATCGAGTATATTGTACGCAACTTCTGCACACTCGATGCACTTCCTACACACACTATTCTCATGATACAAGTTCACACTAACACTTGTCTCGCCTGGCAAAATTTTGAAAACAGCATCATCATCGATTCTTCTGTGAGATGTCATCCTGTTCACCCTCGTCGTTCTTCCGCTCTCATCGAGGAAGTGGATACAGACGCGGAATCCCGTGTCTAGACTGCTGCCGATGAGCCTGCGTCCTCTCTTTTATAGAGCCAAGGCCCGAGCCGCCGACGCCGCAGCTCGAATCTGATTGGCCGTTGCAAGTTCTGACATGATAACTCAGCTCCGATTGGCTACGTCAGGTTTCAACATGAAAGCTCTGCGCCAACGCCGCAGCTCGAATTTGATTGGCCGCTGCAATTTCTGACATGATAACTCAGCTCCGATTGGCTACTTCAGGTTTCAACATGAAAGCTCTGATTGGCTAATGCAAGTTTCAACGAGTGAGATTGGTGGGGGCCCCAGCCACGCCCCACACCTGTGAAGTGTATCCAATTAATCGCTTCTCCATAGATATATGCTCACGTTGCTTTTTGCGATGTTGGTATAGGTCGTAGTCGAGTTGGAATCCTGATCCATGGCTGCCTTTCAACATCCTTCCTGTATCTGATTATGGGTGTCGGTAACCCTCTCGGGAAGATTGGCTCAGGCGTAAACTCCACAATAGGCATTGATGGCATGCGATGATCCATGATTCTCAACGGTCCTCCAATTTCTTGTAAGAGTCACAGTTCTTCACCTTCTGGTAATCTAGCTACTCACTTCCATCAGTGGAATACTTTCCAATCGTCTGAAAATGTTATCCAATTATATTCCTCCACGACTCTCATGTTCATTGACTCCATACGTGGATGGTCATTCTTGCTTATTCCACACTCATTCATCTTCTCTACACAAGCTTTCAGTTTGCATAGCAGTGGCGTCTCAGGTCGATTCTTTTTCATGAGATAAAGATCTACCGTTGTGATCACAAGTTTTGAATGCTTTTTATAGTAATAGTTGGTGTCAAAATTGTAGAAGAAACGATTCTTCACCCACAGATTTTCATCCACTATGTTGAACTCTATGCTGGCAGATTCGGTGCATTCCTTGCACAACTCTCCATTGTGATGGAAATTTATGCTGATTCCCATTTCACCGGGCAAGAATTTTCAGTATTCAGTAATGGTATCATCTCTGCTGCACGGCAGTTTTAGCTTCCACTTCGACTGCCCATTTTCATCGAGGAAATGTATGCAAGTGTTGTGGTAGAGACCCATGGTGGTGCAATTGCAAATGACACATTGGCTGAGCTTTTTATATGCTTCCGCGCACCGGTTTATTGCCACGCATGCTCAAAAGTGCCGGAATGGTAGGTTGGATGACAGTGAATCATTCAGTTCAGGCATAACTCCTGCATCTCGGCATCCATGCGGTCTTCGTGCGGTCTTCGTACGGTCTTCGTGCGGTCTTCGTGCGGCATTCATGCGGTCTTCATGTCTTGCGGCATCTTCATCGGGCTCTTCCTAGCTCATACCCAGGCTCTGAATCATCTCCCAGGATCATATTTGGACCAATAGTATTTTCCGGCGTAAGCCCTCTTCTTGATTCCTCGCACATATTTGATGGTTCTGGGTAGAGTCTCGTACGATGGCAGTCCCAATCGTTTGAATGTTCGACGGGCCATTTCATCCCATGATTCTCTAGGCCTCTTATCTCTTTCATCCGAGCGATCGTCGAAGTGCGGAGTTTTGCACGCATCTGCCTGAGCCAATGGGAAACCCATGAATGAAGGAGGAGGCAATCCGAATCTTGCAGATCTTCCCCACTCATATTCGTTCGTCGACCGTCTATTAAAGTCCAGTCCTCGACTATCGCGAAACTGTTCTGGCAGTTCCTGAGTAGAAGTGTCGTGAATAGTATCGTGCGAGTGACTGCTACACGATTCTGAGTCAATATCTGAGTATGATGACAGATTGCTGTCATGTGAATTCGACTCAAATGATGCATTGCTATGGTATGGTCTTGATGATATATCTGATTCAGAATGATATGATGCCGAATCAAATGATTGATCGCTGTGCCATGATCCAGAATCAGCTCGTAGATCACTTGAGATGGTACTCTCTGCATCATACCGTGGTTTGTTGGGGGACCGCTTCATATATCCACTATTTTTCTTATTTGGGGTAGAATTACGCCGAGACATAAGGCGAGTCATATTGACACCGCGAGCTTCATTGTCATTTTTAAGTAGTATCCGTTTCTCTGGATCACTATGGTTAACACTGCTGTTATCTCCCAAAGAACTTTGGTTCCCATCCAACGATTTGTCGCTTCTGGTGGGAGGTTATATTGGAAACGCCACGAGATGGTTGTGATCACCAAAACTGACTAGATTTATTCCATTTGTCACTGCTGTACTCGGGCATCATTCGGTCCTATAATATGAGCATTTCCATCGGACTGTGCCATTCCGATTGATTCTCTCTCGGACAAAATGGCTGCCATTGACAACAACTTGTTCCTTGCCAAGACGATTTTTGATGAATTCTGTCGACCCATCGATTTTCCGAGAAGAGGCAGTTTCTTCTGATGTTAGACTTGCTCCGTTGACTCCCAAATTCCCTCCATAGGAAGCCTCCCGATTCTTTTCTGGAGAATGATTCGACTCCCGAGTCTTTTCTGGAGAATGATTTGACTCCAAGTTCTCTTCATGTGGAGATTCCTCATACAAGATGCAATTTCCTCTTTACTGCTCTAGCGGCTCGCTCCAAAGCTTCCTCAAATGTTTCACCCATCTTGAATGGTTGGATGTTGAAGATAGAATGCCTCTGTCATCATTCCCGTCTGTATTTATAGTCAATCTCCTTCACGAACTCGAGGGTCAAAAGATATAACCAGCCATGTGTAAGGATTCCAAGATAGCTCTTATCTCATCATCATGATCTTGATTCCCAGCACCTCTATCATTCATTAGAATCTGAAGTTTTTCAACTAAGTGGTTCGGATTATCCCAGTATATCTCCGTCGTCCTACTTGCGAGTGATCCACCAAATTTTTTCGGACCAAATAGCGGTTCGATGATGATCTTGAATTTTCGACTCTTGCTTCTGCGGAGTTCACCATCATGGAGAAATCTTTTTCGATGAACATGTGATACGTTCAAAATTTTCTGGTAGTTCGCCATGTCTTTTTCAGTTATCACTTTCTCATTTGGAACTCTTTTGAAGATCAACTCTAGTAGACCAGTGGTGTTTGGGAATCGCTGATTATCAACTAAGATGTGGTCATTCATGAGTCGTACTCGTAATTCACCGATTCCCAGGAATTTGCCATTTTTTCTGACTCCGTACAATTTATCCAGATTCATATCGTCTCTTACCTAAGGCTTGCCAAGTAGTCCTCAGGCTCGCTGACTTCATCATCAGCTGTTTCGAATGAGGTAGCCGATTGACTCTCGTCTGAAATGGTGTCATTCATTATGGTCTCATCGATTTCAGGTGATTCTCTAACGGTTTCGCCTGATCCCCTCTTTTGGGTTATCTCTAGATAGGCTAGAATTTTCTCTAGCGGATCTGTGATAAGTTTGAATGTGGCTCTCATGTTCTTTCCAAACTCAGCTTGTTGTCGTTTTACCAATGCATAATTGCGTTTTAGAGCCCTTCTAGCTCTCATGATCTTGACTAATATATCTCTTTGATTGAGAAAGTCCTCCGTGTCTACAGTTTGATGCAAAGTGCCGGAATGGGATGTCCTGTGAGGAGTGCTCATTTTATAGTGAGAGCGCGGACTACGCAGTGTGATATAGTGTGAAACATTCACATATGTGAAGTATACGTAAAGGTGTAAGTAGGCGCAGCAGCGCCATGTAGCGACGGCACTGTGAGTCACATAAGTCGGCGCGTGTCCTAGCGAGACCACATCAGATCAACCATGGCCTTTGCCTTGTACACTTTGACTGAGTTGTGAATAAATGTTTAGTATCAGACTTCTGGTTTATTCAATATATTACAAATTGGCGACGAGGTTAAAAACGAATTCGCGGAAAGTGGCAGGCCATGGTCAGTGATGAAGACTCGCCAGACAATTCAGCGGCGCAAGCACTTTTATTATTGAAACACTCAGCCGGTTCACCAAGGGGTTCGATCACTTCGGAGCAGAGCTCAGAGGCAGATTTTCTTTCAACGGATTCAGATACGATGGACGCCCTAGATCTAGCAACGGCTCAACGCACGGAGCGAGGCACTTATATTACGGCAGCAGGTCGGGAGTTCGTGAAAAATCAAGCCGGCGAAATTTTCATTTTACCCGCGGCTGATCCAGAACCGCCATCAGTGCTCCAAACGGTGCAAGTGAGTGGAAACATCGGCAAGCTTGAAGAGTTCAACAGCAACTCGAAATGGAAAACTTACAGCGAAAGGTTGGAGCAATATTTCAAGGCCAATTTCGTCGGGGACGAGAGGAAAGCTTCAGTGCTGATTACAATGCTCAGTGAGGAAGTTTATCAAACATTGAGTGATTTGTGCGATCCAGAATCTCCAGACGATTTGTCGTATGCTCAACTTTGCGAGCAGTTACGTGAACATTATTCTCCGAGTGTGTCCGTTTTCAAAGAAAGGAAACGATTTTACGAGCTGCAACAATCCAGCAGTGAAACGGTAGCCCAGTGGCACGCGAGAATAAAAAAAGGCGCAGTAGACTGTCAATTCGGAGCTGAACTGGGTGGCAGATTGAAAGACAAATTTGTAGTTGGTATGAGAGAAGGAAAAATTCTCGACAGATTAATCGAAGAAAGCCACGACTCAACGCTAGATGCGCTTCTAAAAATCGCAAAGCAGAAGGAGGCATCTTTGGCAGCAGCAGCATCATCAGCAGTCACGGAGGTAAACAAAATTTCAAACCAGTACAAGCGCGCGCCAAGTTCTGCGAAAGGGGGAGGAGCAAACGCCGCGAATTCATCGAAACATAATCAGCAGAACAGGACGGGCAGCTACGGCGACACCAACCAGCAACAACAACAGCAGCAAATACAGCCACCGACAGCAGGATCATCAGCAGCAACGTGCAACCACTGCGGCGGTATCAACCATAGTTTTGCGAGATGTAAATATAGATCTTTTAGTTGTAGAAATTGTGGTAAAATGGGACATTTGGCCAAAGTATGTAGATCCGCCGATAGGGCAGCAAATTATTTCTTAAAAGAAAGTAGAGATAACGAAGGTTTCCCCGAGTCACTCGAACCAGTAGACCATTTGTACAATGTAGCAGAGATCGCGAAAGCAAAGTTAGTAGACGAAAACATTCCACCAGTCATCGTAGAAGTAAGGATCGAGAACTCTTTGGTCAAAATGGAGATCGATTGCGGCTCGGGAAAATCAATAATTCCCTTTCATTTGTATCAAAAAGATTTTAGCCACTGTAAATTACTGAAAAGTTCAAGAATTTTGAGAATGTATGATAATAGCACTTTAACGCCATTGGGAGAGATTGAGGCAGAAATTTCATTCAAAAATTTGACAGTGAAAAGCAAGCTAGTCGTAGTGGAGCAACAAAGTAGAATTAGTTTGTTGGGAAGAGACTTAATGGCCAAATTCGGTATTGAAGTTTCAGGCATCAACTCATTGACAACAGATTCTGATATTGACACCCTCAATGACGAATTCTCAGATCTTTTTGATGGAAAGTTAGGGAGGTACAAAGGTAGAAAAATCCATTTAGAAGTAGATAAGAGCATTAAACCAATTTTTAAAAAGCCTCACAACATCCCTTTCGCGTTCAAGGAACCCGTAGAGAGAGAAATGGATTCAATTGAAAAAGATAGAATTATTGAAAAGGATAGTACTTGCGAGTGGGGGACACCCTTAGTCCCAATCTTGAGAGAGGACGGAACAATCAGAATTTGTGCTAATTATAAAGTGACGGTCAACAAATATTTGCCTGATTACCATTATCCTATTCCGAGAATTCAAGAGTTGTTTGCAGCTTTAAAAGGGGGGCAAGAGTTTACAGTACTAGATTTAGACAGAGCGTATAATCAACTTGAGGTAGACGAAGAGACCAGCAGACTGCTGGCGTGGAGTACCCACAAAGGTATTTATAGAGTTTTGAGGCTTTCATTTGGGTCGAAACCTGCAGGGCCTATTTTTCAGGAAGTAATGGATGAGACACTAGAAGGAATCGAGGGAGTCAAGACGTTTTTTGACGATACAATTGTCACAGGCAAGAATAGGAAGGAACACATAGAAAATCTTAGAAAAGTTTTTATGGCCTTTCGAAAAGCAGGTTTCAAGTTGAAAAAGAAGAAGTGTAAATTTTTACAGCCTAAAGTAGAGTATTTAGGTCATATTATAGACAAAAATGGTCTGCACAAAAATCCAGCAAAGATCGAAGCGATCACAAAGATTCCTAACCCCACAAACGTATCAGAAATCCAGGCATTCCTAGGAATGGTAAATTATTATGGGAAATTCATTCCTCATCTAGCAACAATGATGAGTCCCTTGTACAGTCTACTTCAGAAAGATGTTCCTTTCATATGGAACAATGAGTGTAATTTAGCTATGCAAAAAGTCAAAAGAGAGTTAACATCTGATAGAGTATTAACACATTTTGATCCGAATCTACCACTGAAACTAGCTTGTGATGCATCTCAAGCAGGCATTGGGGCTGTGCTAATGCATGTTCTCCCAGACGGATCAAATCAGCCCATTTCATTTGCATCAAGAACTCTATCTAAACATGAAAAATCTTACTCGGTTATACATAAAGAAGCTCTAGCCATCCCACACAGCATGGGAATCTTTCAGGAATATTCCAGGAATATTACATTGAAAGATTGGAATATTCCAAAAATATTACTCTGGAATATTCCTGGAATATAGTTATGTCCGCGGCTGGGAATCTCCCTGGAAGCTTTCATGGGAAGATTCCAGGGAATCTTGCAGAAATCTTCCAGAAATATTACATTGAAATATTTCACTGGAACGTTTCTGTAACATTGCCAGGAATCTTCCAGGAATCTTTCAATGAAAGATCTCTGGAAGATTTCATTGAAACCTCTCGGAAATATAGTTATGTCCGCGGTCGGGAATATTCCTGGAATCATCCATGAAATATTTCTGAAATATCTCATGAAAGATTCCTGGCAGTACTATGTCTGTGGTTGGAAATATCTCTGGAATCTTTGGTGGAAGATTTTTGGAATCTTTCATAAAAGATTTCTGACAATATTTCTAAAATATTTCAGGTTGATTACTATATAGGTACATTCCATCTGGATTCTTGGCAGATTGCCCAGGGTCTCTTACTGTAGTCTCATTTTTCTGAAATACTTCTAAAACATTCAATGATATTCAGTATAGTTTTTTGCAGACAAAAGGATGGAAAGATTCTGGAACTTGTACGAATTGGAAGAACTTTTACTCACTCACAGATAAATTTTTTACAGGAAATCCCAGATGTTTTCAGGTTATAACCTAAACTAGGTCATAAATTAAATAAGGTAATATCCAAAGATACCAGTTGGAGATAATACAGAATCTCGTTGAAAAACTCTTTCCAGAACTCACGCTAAACTTACCATCGGAGGCTCAAAAAAATAGCATTCGAAAAAAAGGGACGTTTGGTTACTTCAAATTGGAGACAAGTGAGAAATCAGCGTATTGTTCGAATGTCTCACAAGTTTCCTTTTTCTCTGAAGATTCAATCATGTTCCATCTGGGTTCCTGAAAAATTTCATGGGATTCCTCACAGTAGAGTTATGTTTCCTGAAATCTCCTACCAATAGCTTAGTAGTAAATTTATTGTAGTTTCCTTGAGGAACCGGGCTATAAAGACCTCTGAGTGAGAAGTATCATCTCATGTCTGATCTGAAACAAGAGCCAGCGAGTAACACCTAATTTTGTTCTCAACTCGACAGTTGTCATCTGAGTAGAATGAACAATGTAAAGTGTATTCACAGTGTGCTTTCATTAGTTCAGAACTAATTCATTGTTCAAATTGGTGGGACTGACAACCTCGGTTCAAACAAAACTTTTCTATATTAAATGGAAATATTAGTGCACGGTAATAGAGTCATTTTCTCTGAAAACTAATCTTACTTTGGATTCGTTCATCTCATCCTCAATGAAGAATTTGATGAGATCAGCTTCAACAAAACAAACCAGGATTCCACGTAGGATAGATGGAGGATTCATAACTGTATGGAGGGTTCAAAAGTGAGACGAGAAACCAATGCAGAGTTTCACAGCAAAGTCTCTAATATAATTTTGTTTGATGAGGAATTTTTCCATTCAATTCTTGTGAATAGTCTCTTAGAAAAGTTGTCTGTTCATGGTCATATTAAGTTGAAATCTGAAAGTTATGATCCCCAAAACTCTACTTCGCTTCCATCCAAAGGATTGTATGGTTACCTAATGTTTTACTTAGTCTGATGGCTGAAATACTCCAAGCTCTCATAGGGTGTTCAATTGATACTGTTACTGATATCAGAATCCCATTAATTGGTTATCCAATACGTCCATCAAGGAAGGACCTTGAACATAGCCTGGGTATACAGATGCTGCACAAACATACGCTTAAGATCAAGAGATGTCTCTTTGTTTCATTACAAATACTGTCAACGAATGCTTAAGAATGTCTATGCAATCGCCATTCTTGATGACCATTCTCATGTACCTAATATGTAGATTGAAATATTCAAGAACTGGATGAAAACCCATTCCCGCCAATTGGTTTGACTTGGAGAAGTAATGTGTACGACTCGTGTCTACAGAATGATACAATCACCATCTAGTTGAGGATAGAATCTCACCTACAGATATGGGATGAAGAGTTGCAGAAGATGTGTGGGTAGCTTGTATATGTTGAGATAATTGTTCTCATCATAATTGATGGTTTATCTCTATCTTACACAAATGATGATGTCATCAGTGATCCTGCTTTAAATAGCATTTCGTCCATTTGCTCGCACCCATTTTCCTGCAAATATATCTTTGACTGAACACAAAGTGTCTAGCTCTTTGCTCACTAGCACTCAAAAAGATTATTGGGCAGAAATACTCATCTGATCTACAAGGTATCAGCAACGAATACAGATCAGCTCTATGGGTTAAGAAAGTTCCGACAACGAGGGCATAGGTTATGGTTGATCATGCCGGTCACTTGAAAACTGTAAGACCGCAAGTTCGTAAAGTTTTCCATAAGGTTGACAATACTTGATGCATCACTACGAGATGAGTAACAAGGAAACGTTGGGAAATACATGGAAATTCCCTTTATACACGACTCGCCACGAAGAACACAAGTTGATGATATTCAGCTCGGCGTGCAGAGATTGGTCCCGCACAATGCTGCACTGTGCTGCACGGCACTGACTGGCACTGACTGAATTGATGGCACTGACTTGCTAACCTGACCTGACCAGCTTCGAGTGGCTTCCCAGGACGAGATCCTCGAGAATTATTCACCAGAGGATCGAATTAGTAAAAGATCCCAATAACGCCAAATTTGCTCATTAGGAGAATTTTGGAATACTCAAGATGTCTGGCTATGAATGATGAACTAACCCTCGCGGAGCCACAGTATATAGTTGGATAAATTTAGCACCTTGAAATCCAATTATAGCGATGCATTTTCGTCTCAGAAATACTCTTCTCAGCTTGAAGAGGATCGACCTTTCAGGACTCCCATTCTAAGCCTCCATACGGTTATTAATAATTTCGGTTATTGTTCAAGAGCCTGAGAATCCAGATCACTTGATAACCTGAGCATATCGTGGAGGCATATGTGATCTGGACTCAACCAGATATTGCACAAATATTTCAGAAAGATATTTATGGAATATTGCACTGAAATCTTTCAGAAATATCAATTGCATATTGCACTGGATAACCTTTCTGGTATCTTCCCAAAGATTCTCACAGTACAGCAGGAATATATGGAGATGATGAGATTCACGAAACATTATATTCCACTGAAATCTGTCAGAAACCATTCAAAAATCGTTCGGAATAAGATTGCTGGAATATTTACAACGAAATTTTTGAGAACAACTTCGGAATACTACTTTTGGAAGATCCACTGGAATCTTTCAGCAAACCTCCACGAACTTGGCCCGAATATTTTATTGGGAGGAAATTGAAGACAGACTGCCAGTGGATCATCGCAGGCATAATACGATGTTTTTGGAGTATTGCACTGGGATCTTTGGAAGAGCACTCAGGTACCGATCAACAGTGTTCCAGAAAGCTTTCAGGAACTTTATCGAAAATCTTCCGATGCAAGATTGCTTGGATGTTGTCGTGCAATATTGCAGAAATATTCAAAAGTCATTTTTTTGCAATATTACACTGGAATCTTTCAGTAATCTTTCAGGAATCTTCCAAAAATCTTCCGGACCAGGATTGCTGGAATGTTGTTTGTAGAATATTGCAGGGATATTTTGAAGTAATATCGCTAGAATATTGCACTGGAATCTTTCAGAAAGCTTTTAGAAATATTTCAAGAATTTTCTCCATCACAATTGCTGAGAAATTGTCAATTGATGAAATATATGAAAGCCATACTTTTGGGATATTCCAAAAATTCTTCAAAGGACTATATATTGGAAAACCTCTTGAGAATTTCTCCGAATCAATATTGCTGAAAGATTGTCAGGAATATTGCAAGAATGTTTGAAGATGATGTTTTGCAAATATTGCACTGAAATCTTATCGAGGAAGCTCTCAGAAACCTCTCAAAAATCTTCCAGGAAGCTCCCAAAGACCTCCCAAAGACCTTCCAGTGCAAGGTCGCTGGAAAAGTGTCGTGCAACATTGCAGAAATATTTCCAAGTCAAACTCTTGGAATGTTGCTCTGAAATCTTTCAGAAACCTTTCAGAAATCTTTCAGCGTAAGGTTTCTGAAAGATTGTTCGTGATATTTCATGAAATATTTCTGGGAGCTTCCTGGGGGATTGCTCTGGAATATTCCAACGAAATATTATGAAATATTCCCTGAAATATTCCTGGAAGATTTCTGAAAGATTCCATTGAAATATTCCAGTGAAATATTTTCTTGAAATATTCCCATGCTGTGTGGGATTTATTGGGGGGTGAATAAGTTTTACCAATACCTCAAGGGCAGACACTTTATATTACAAACTGACCATAAACCACTAAAAGCTCTGTTGGGGGAAGAGAAAGGTATACCTCAGATGGCTGCAGGTAGGATGCAAAGATGGGCATATTTCCTCAGCGGATTCCATTATTCCCTTGAATATGTGAAAGGAAAAGAAAACTCAGGTGCAGATGGTCTATCTAGACTCCCAGTAGAAAGCAAAGAGGTATCGAATGAAATAGAGTATGATTATTTTGATTTTATAGTGGAAAGTAAACTGCCCCTGGAGGCCAAACAAATTAGAAAAGAGATTAGAAAAGATCCAGTATTGAGTAAAGTATTTTCCTATGTAAGAGATAACAGCTGGCCAGCACAAGTTGAGGATAGCATGAAGCCGTATAGTATTAGAGCAAATGAATTACATATAGATCAAGACCTTCTTATGTGGGGCTATCGAGTCATTATTCCAAAAAAGTTCCAAACTGCTATGTTAGAAGAAGTTCACGCTACCCATTTGGGCTCTAGCAAGATGAAGGCGCTAGCTAGACAATACTTTTGGTGGCCAAAACTAGATCAGCAGCTTGAAGATGTTTCAAAAAGTTGTGAGAGTTGTAACAAAGTAGCAGGCAATCCAAACAGGGCGGAATTGATCAAGTATGAGTTGTGTAGAGAAATCTTGGAGAGAATACATTTAGATTTTTTGACGTTCCAGGGTAAAAATTATCTTATCATTGTTGACGCATACTCTAAATGGGCAGAAGTATATCTGATGAGCAAGATGGACTCACAGAACACATTGAACAAATTAAGAGACTATTGTGCTAGATTTGGTTTGCCTCACAAAATTATTTCTGACAATGGCCCTCAATTAGTCTCAGAAGAGTTTGAACAATTTTGTTTAGCCAATGGAATAAAACATGTAACGTCTGCACCATACCACCCATCAACTAATGGAGCAGCTGAAAACTCTGTCAAATCATTCAAACTAGGGCTCAGTAAGGCCTTATGTGATCCTACGAATGCTGGAGTAGATGTAGAAACACTGATTTATAGATATTTGTTAGCATACAGGGTTGCACCTCATAGCACCACAGGTGAGGCACCAGCCAAACTAATGTTCAATAGAAAAATTAGAACTAGGTTTGATCTTCTGAAGGACTGTAGAGCAGAGATAAATAGCGAGAGGCAAATCAAAAACTATCCAGGTTCTAGGAATGAGCTATTTGATTTGGGAGACATGGTGTGGATAAGAGATTACAGAAACCCAAACAAGCCATCATGGGTGAAAGCTAAGATTGTTGAGTGTTTAGGCAATAGGAACTACATGTGCAGGGTAATATTAGAAAATTTATGTTGGAAGCGCCATTTAGATCAAATACGGAAAGCCATGAACTTGGAGACGGAGGATGGTATTGGTATACAAAGAGATAATGATACAGAGAGTGACCCTGTTTTCAAGAGGCCCCCAGAGACCTTATTGTCAGAAAATAGTAGAACAAACATTCTTCGAAGAGAGGTAGAACCCAGTAGTATTCCTAGCAAGGAAGTTTTAGAGTCGCCGAGCAGTTACGAGGTAGACCCTCTTACTGATTTTGGGCAATCTTATAGCACTAGCCATTTCAAAGATGGAAATGAAAGTCCTAATAGCCCAGAGAGGAATGTTGCACCGACTGAATCCAGCATAGTTATCCCTAGCCCTAACCTGGCGACAAGACCAAAACGTACTATTAAGAAACCAAACAAACTTGACTTATAATTTATCATTCTTGACTCATAGTTGTAAGTTTATATGTAATATATGAAATGTCAGAATTGTAAATCAGGCTTGGCTTGACAGGTCACAGCTGACTTGTAGAGGGAGGAGTGTGATATAGTGTGAAACATTCACATATGTGAAGTATACGTAAAGGTGTAAGTAGGCGCAGCAGCGCCATGTAGCGACGGCACTGTGAGTCACATAAGTCGGCGCGTGTCCTAGCGAGACCACATCAGATCAACCATGGCCTTTGCCTTGTACACTTTGACTGAGTTGTGAATAAATGTTTAGTATCAGACTTCTGGTTTATTCAATATATTACACGCAGAGAGTCTGGGAAAGAGTGTTAATACAGAGCCTGGCTATGTGCTAAGAGAAGTCCGATGCCACAAGACGACACGTGGATCGAACGAATGCACCACAATACTGCTTCAGACCGCATGAATGCCGCACGAAGACCGCACGAAGGCCGTACAAGGACCGCACCAAGACCGCACGAAGACCGCACGAAGACCGCACGAAGACCGAACAAGACCGCACAAGACCGCACGAAGACCGCACAAGACCTCACGAAGACTGCCCAAGCCCGCACGAAGGCCGCACGAAGACCGCACGAAGACCGCATGGATGCCGAGATGCAGGAGTTATGCCTGAACTGAATGATTCACTGTCATTCACCCTACCATTCCGGCACTTTTGAGCAGGCGTGGCAATAAATCGGTGCGCGGAAGCATATAAAAAGCTCAGCCAATGTGTCATTGGCAATTGCACCACCATGGGTCTCTACTACAACACTCGCATACATTTCCTCGATGAAAATGGGCAGTCGAAGAGGAAGCTAGAACTGCCGTGCAGCAGAGATGATACCATTACTGAATACTGAAAATTCTTGCCGGGTGAAATGGGAATCAGCATAAATTTCCATCATAATGGAGAGTTGTGCAAGGAATGCATCGAATCTGCCAGGATAGAGTTCAACATAGTGGATGAAAATCTGTGGGTGAAGAATCGTTTCTTCTACAATTTTGACACCAACTATGACTATAAAAAGCATTCAAAACTTGTGATCACAACGGTAGATCTTTATCTCATGAAAAAGAATCGACCTGAGACGCCACTGCTATACAAACTGAAAGCTTGTGTAGAGAAGATGAATGAGTGTGGAATAAGCAAGAATGACCATCCACGTATGGAGTCAATGAACATCAGAGTCGTGGAGGAATATAATTGGATAACATTTTCAGACGATTGGAAAGTATTCCACTGATGGAAGTGAGTAGCTAGATTACCAGAAGTTGAAGAACTGTGACTCTTACAAGAAATTGGAGGACCGTTGAGAATCATGGATCATCGCATGCCATCAATGCCTATTGTGGAGTTTACGCCTGAGCCAATCTGCCCGAGAGGGCTACCGAAACCCATAATCAGGTACTGGAAGGATGTTGAAAGGCAGCCATGGATCAGGATTCCAACTCGACTACGACCTATACCAACATCGCAAAAAGCAACGTGAGCATATATCTATGGAGAAGTGATTAATTGGATACACTTCACAGGTGTGGGGCGTGGCTGGGGCCCCCACCAATCTCACTCGTTGAAACTTGCATTAGCCAATCAGAGCTTTCATGTTGAAACCTGAAGTAGCCCATCGGAGCTGAGTTATCATGTCAGAACTTGCAACGGCCAATCAGATTCGAGCTGCGGCGTCGGCGGCTCTGGCCTTGGCTCCATAAAACAGAGGACGCAGGCTCATCGGCAGCAGTCTAGACATGGGATTCTACGTCTGTATCCACTTCCTCGATGAGAGCGGAAGAACGAAGAGGGTGAACAGGATGACATCTCACAGAAGAATCAATGATGATGCTGTTTTCAAAATTTTGCCAGGCGAGACAAGTGTCCCAGCTAGGACGAAACGTTTCTGAAACGTACGACATTTGGTTGCGGCGGCAACCTGGGAACCTTTCGTTTGGCGTTTCTGTACCGTTACAGGAACGTTGTGGCACCAGCAAAATGTCCGCAAGCGAACCGTTTCCCTAGAGTTTCGTCAGGGTTGTCGAAACGTTTCATCGCAACGAAAAAGAACTTTGAAAATTTTTGCTAAATAAATAAAAAATTGTTAAACAAATTGTTGCTTGCGCATCGTTTGTTTACACTCATCTTTGGGCTCACTCTGGACTTTGTCTGGACGCCCTAACACTTGAGATTGGAAAGAACGACCGTTCTGTAGGCCATGGGGTGATTATGGGAAAATTCAGTTTTTAAATAAACAATCCGAATTTGTTAGTTCATCGATGAAACGTGCCGACAACGTAAGTGAAACTCAAGGGAAACGATTCGCTTGCGGACATTTCGCTCGTGCCACAACGTTTCTGTAACGGTACAGAAACGCTAAACGAAAGGTTCCCAGGTTGCCGCCGCAACCAAATGTCGTACGTTTCAGAATAGTTTCGTCCTAGCTGGGGTAAGTGTGAACTTGTATCATGAGAATAGTGTGTGTAGGAAGTGCATCGAGTGTGCAGAAGTTGCGTACAATATACTCGATAATAGTAGTTTATGGATTGAAGATGAGTTGTATTATAATTTCAACACCGATCAATTTCGTGAATATGGCTCGGAATGTATTATAGGAAATTTTGACCGATTCTCCTACATTGGTGAAGAAAATTCGAAGAAGAGACATCTGTTGGTTAATTAAGAAACTATGTGAAAACTATCAAAGATAATGAAATTGGAATGGAAGAGCATTCACGAATTGAATCTTTGAGGTACCAAAGGGCTCTGGATCTCGGGAGAGAGCCGGATGCTTGGTAGTAAATTGTATATAGGGATACCCCAACAGAGGTGTACGATTTTTCGTGGATTGACCTTATTTTCATGGATATTATGGATTCGGAATGCGGACTATCCTAGCCCTTGCTCACCCATATCCGGGGACTGAGGCCCTTCAACGAGGCGGCAAAAGCTAAAGATCTCCTCAACTTTCAAAGGTGAACTATATAGGTACTTAGGTACAGATTCATTCGACCTTAGAAAGCTGATTTTTGTACATCTTAAACTATTTTTTGCAAGTGAGCGCCGAGGGGACTGAGGCCCTCATGCACATCGACTTTCAGAAAAGATGTAACTGTTTCATAAGTGAACGCCGAGGGGACTGAGGCCCTCATGCATATCGACTTATGAAAGATGTGAGATTGGCTCAACCGGGTTTCTAAGAGTGTAGAGAGGACTGAGGCTCCTACACAAACATGGATTCCCGGGGTGCGTAATTTTGAATCAGACGAATACTGGAGAAGTGCGGGGACTTAGGCCCGAACTGCCATCACAGCATCGTCCTGGACCTGCATCGAGGCATATCAATACTACAAGATATTACCAATGAAATATCCACATTTATTTTCAACTCTATATACAGGCTTGACGAAAGCCAGAGCACCAAAGCCTCGATACAGCTCTAATATTCCAATGAGCGCAAGCCTGCCTCAATGGGCTGATGAGCCTGTATTTATACTCGATGCTCTGGCTGTACAGTATATCTATATTGTACGTTAGATGATGATTTAGATGATAGAATGATGGGAAAACGATGATTCTTCTTGGAAATTCTTATTTTCCGATGATATTGGTAGATTCTTCTATTATCCTTGGATTAGTCGCATCAAAATATATTACAAGTGATAAAAAACTCAAAATTGGCTGCTTCAATTATTTAGTAATAAATAAAAGATAATTTTCTGGAACTTTCTAGAAACACGTGGTTTCCTATCTTTTTGTAATTACTATTTGATCACAGTATATACTTTAAATTTTTCTTCATAATCGAGCTTCTAGGCGATTCTTTGATCCTTTAAACAACTTATTCTACTCGAAAAGTTATTTTACAACTCCTTATTTACATATTTACAACGAGACCGAATTCTCAAAAAATAAGTAATTTTATGACAAATAAATGACAGGAAATCCTTTCAAAATCGGTCTTGTGTGTCCAAATAACAGAATTTAGTTGGAACTCTCAAGCTAGAAAATTTTATAGGCAAATCAAGTTTGCAAAATAAAATAGGACTCTCAAATAGATTTTTCATGGGATGAAAATATTTTCACTTGATAGTTCTCAAAACAAGCTGATTAATGGGAAAAAGAAGTTTTAAATTTGGTGATGATTTATATGAAAAATTCCTCATGGAAACCTATAGAATTTTCGGTATTTCCATGTATTGGTACGTATATGTATTTACGTGAAACTGTGTAAGTTTACCCATTGAACTGCACGCCCTCGGCCGGGGAGGGGAGAAGTTTCCTGCCATACCGGCTCGAGAGAAGCGCGACCGTTCAAATGCTATAAAGTGGCTATATACATTGATTACTTTCAGATATTGAAAATAGCAACAAAATTTTGGGGTTATGGCACTCACAAATCATTAGGCATAAGCATTGTAGGAGAAGATGATTGGTTGGAATAAAGCATGTTGTCAAATGATTCCCTGGAAAACAAAAATGAGAGGTGGAGGCCCCAACCACGCCCCCCCCCCACCTGTAGAGCCCAACATCGACTTGGATCGTTGCGTACACACTTCTTTTCGATGTTTGAGCCACGAGAAGCCATCTGGTGGTGATGTGTAGCACTAAACTCGCATGCAGTCACGTAATTGTACATCATCACATTTAAAACCGGGTATGCTTGAAACATGGGATGAGCACAATAAAAGACCAGTGGGCCAGGAGTGCCATAAGGGGGGGGGGGGGCTCCTCGGTGAGGCAAAACAAGACTACATAGGAATGAGACCATACCAGCATACATGGAGATAACGCCATACCCCCATACATGGAGATGAGGCCGTACCCCCATACATGGACATAAGGCCATACCCCCATAGCTTCCCGGTGAGGCCGTACCAGCATACATGGAGATGAGGCCGTACCCCCATACATGGAGATGAGGCCATACCCCCATGGAGGGCTTCCGGTTGAGGCCGTACTTCCATAGGGGGCTCCCCGGTGAGGCCGTTCCCCCATAGCTCCACTACTCTCGAAAACGATTGAACTTAGGGAAAGATACCAAGAGACCTTTTTCGTTCAAAATTGACTCAATCATCTTAGATAAATAGTTTGAACCTGTTATAAACAGTTTGAGCGAGTTTATTTGAAAAAATTGGATTATATCTTTGATGAAGAATAACTTGGAAGGAATGCATTTTCCGAGGAAAAGTGTGGAGATCATTCTTTCAGATCGTTCAAAGATCTACAAATTTTTCCTCTACATATTTTCTCGAAAAATCGATTTTTTCTGAATTGTGACGGAAAAATCGAAAAAGGCGTGAAAAATGCATGTTTTCATTGATTATGTATATGTTCCCCCAAATATTTAACCAGAAAACCTTTTGCTATACACACATGATGTACCACCTACCATTTGAGTCCAAATTTAGACTGTTAGCAAGAGTTTGGTCACTTTCTCCCACAGGAAGCGACTTTTTGGGGGTTAGTTGCACTACTAATAGCTCGCTCTAATTCTTGACTCTGAACTCCGGTTCCAAGGTATGAATATGAACAGTACCACTGATCATTTTGAGGAAAATTCAATAGTCTATCCATTGCGCAAGGTTTTATTCCCGTAAAATGACGTGCGAACGCAGAAAACGTCGCGATCTAATTCATCAATGAATCAAGTCACATGAAACTTATTTGGTGTAGTGCCAGACCCGGAATGGAACTTATTCTTTCCAGAAGAGTATCGAAATTCTCGTGGACAACATATTGTTCAAATCTTCCCAAGGTATTGTTTTTGAAGAGAGAAATGAATGAATGAAAGGTGATTCTATTGGGATCTTACATACGTATGATTGAGTTTTGATGACATATCTACTTAGATAGGTTTTTCCCTCAGCTACCTAATGCCTTGCTTTGCATGTTAACGCCGTGGCCCGTTTCAGAACCAGAACAGTTCGTGTGTGGAAAAGACAGCCTTGCTGTCATCAACAAGAAATCTGAAGTGTTATCGATACGTGCTTTCCAGCTGCGCCGAAAAATTTTAAACGTGATTACCGATCAATTTTTTATCGTATTTCGAGGTGTAGTATCGGTGGAAATCATTAGAAAAAATTCGGAGCCCCACGTTTCATGGATCATTTATTGCAAGGAGGATCACTCTCCACGTTGCTCGTGAGTCGACGCCTTACATTGAAATTTGCATTTGTTTTTAACTCGATGTAATCCCATACGTTGTTGGTCCTGTTTTGGTGCATGAATTTGAACTTTGTAGGTGGCCGATTTGTAGATAATTGCACCAGTTTTTCATCAAAAAAGTCTTAAAAGCCTCAATTCATACGCATATATTCGCCGAAAGTGACCTTTATGCAATTTCGTATGCACCCCAACATCGGAAAATTGCATAAAATAGTATTCGCGCCTCCGTTCGTGAGATTCGACGCTTCATGAGTGATAGATCATGAAGCGGTCACGGTTCAGGGGCTCAAAAAAGTGATAGGCGGGAAGAAGGGCCTAAGATCACTTAGGTCTTTGTTCCACCCACCCCCTCAAATACAATAGCCAGAGTACCAAAAATGGCACTAGGTCTGAACATGAACACATCGAATTACATATGGAGGATGGCAACAGGACTGAATGGAATCGAACTGGAAACAAAGAGAAGAGCGAGCAGCTATCTCCAAAAAGGCATTGAAATGGGACATATATAATAGATGGCCCAAAGTGTGCCTCAACGAGGAGTTGAGATAAGAGGGCTTGCGAATAAAGACCCATCGAAGTGGAGGAAAGAAAAGAAATAGAAAACGCCGTTGACGAGGTAGGAGACGGAACCACTATAGGAATGATGAGGAATGCTGGAAACATATGGATCAAATTGAACATTGGAGAAAAATATTGGAATATTGGAAACACTACAAATTTTTGTAGGAGAGACCCGGGCAAGAGGAGTACTGGCAAAACAAAGAAACTGAGGGGGATCTGAAAGAGCGATGGGCAAGAATTAGGTGTGGAAGTGTAAGTAAGGGAGGAAAGAAAGGATTTAAGGACAAAATGTGCAGGGTGTGTGATCTGGAAAACTAGGACCGCTGGTACATATTTGGGAATTCGAGGAAGAAGATAGATCTAACATGGCAAAAGTTATAGAGGAATGGACAGGCAAAGACACAGAGGGAGAAACACTCCGAGTAGTCTGATGGAACTTTTGGAAGGGAAAATTCACGTCGGCACATGCCGTTACGCTCAAGAAACTGGCAAAGGAATCAGGACATAAGTTGCTTGAATTGAAGCAGTGAAATTTGGGAACACGTGTAATATCCCACCAAACAGTCAATGTTGCCTCAACGTTTCTGGAACGTTGCAATTGCAACCTTGGAACGTTCCGTGAATATTCGGAAACCCCGTGGGTGGAACGTTTGAGCAACCTAATGTCTACGAGATGTCTGTTGTCTCAACGTTTCCAGCACGTTTCTGGAACATTTTAACGGTTTTTCAAAGATTGCACAATGTTTCCCGAGATGTTTCTTATGCCACCCAGACTTAGAAATTTTTTTGTTAAATGAATAAATGAATTGTTTCTAAAATTTCCTTTCTCGCAAGCTATTCTCCATCCCCGTTCAATCCCATCGATTGCGCTCAATCAGAAACATGCCCACTTAGTACAAGAAAGACGGTGCGATTGCGCTTGAATGCAACAAGAGCCAATTAACAACAATTTATAAAAAACAATCCATTTATTTATTTATATTCGCAACGTCCAGAAACGTGCTGGAAACGTTGAGACAACTGACATCTCGTAGACATTTTACGTTGCTCAAACGTTCCACCTACGGGGTTTCCGACTATTTACGGAACGTTCCAAGGTTGCAATTGCAATGTTCCAGAAATGTTGAGGCAACATTCACTGTTTGGTGGGATATGTAAGTAGAATTGAGAAATTAAAATTCCAAATGTTTCCCTCTATATAACCTTGGTTGAATCTCACGCCTAGTTAGTAGTAATAAAACTAGTTAGTAATAATCTGTATCTCAGATTACTGTGGCAAATTCATGGCAAAGAAAGAATTGATATCCATGCAAATGATCTTTCAAGCAATGGAATGGATCCCTATGGTCACTCATCGTGATTGGATGCAATCAAAATTGTGTAGTTTCGAGCAATGATCGCGCTGAAATCCAAGATGTGTCTCAAGTATACAGGACTGAATCTGTCCAAAATTTCCTCGTCTTGAGCTAGTGCAAGTGATTGGAAAATACCTGTCCCAAAAAGAAATTCACATGTTGAGAAACGCACTCTCTCCGCCGGAATCAGTGGAAAGCGCTCCAAACTCACTGATTCGCAGTGAATTTCACTGCGAATGAGTGCATATGCACTGAAAATCAGTAGTTGGGAGCGATTTTCACTGATTCCGGCGGAGAGAGCAGATGGCTTTACTGTGACGTGCTTCTGACGGGACAAAACAATCATTTACGATGATTTCGCCAAGGAAATCATTTTGTCGCCAATATATTCATTACAATCCAAAACATAGAATTTCATCTCTGGCATTGCTTCAAGATCCCATCAGCTCTGCAAATGAAGATTGGTATATACATGACATAATGATCGATGAGATATAGCGGCGTAGTGCACAGCAATTTGTACAGTAGAATCAATTCAATAATCAAGCTTTGTTTCTTATTCTAGAAGTTTTGAGATACTAAATACATGAACCCAAGTTGATACATTCGGTTTAAGATATTCATGGTAAAACTACACATGGTTAATGATCTCTCAAACGACATTCGAAAAAGACGCGCGCGTGATGGCGATTTCCGTCATGCATATCCGCTGTCGCTATTCACAATAGACACGACGACGCGAAAAATTTTAGCAGATATTTCAATAAAAGTGCGTCTATATCTAACGTGTCAAGGGTGCAAATAAATGATATTAGGAATCTACACAATTTCGATACAGGAAATGCATAGCGACGAGAAGTATGGTCGGGAAATAAGAGGAGGTTGGAATCCTCGATTTTGGACCGGTATATGTTAGTTAGGTGTGCTTGAAAGGCTTCGCCATACACAATACTCTGTACACGCGCAACTTTTCTTTCAAAATCTTCTCTTCTTTCCAACTTTTTGGGTCATTTGAAACAGAAAACAATTTTCGCAAATTCAGGGTCAAATTTGAGCCCAAGTTGGTGTAAATGCAACAATGAGCTTCGGCCTTCGGAAGACGGAGCTATATTCACGACTAAAAAGTCGGTTTTCCCAAAAACGCAAATTACGCAAAATTTGGAATCTTGGAAGCAATTATAACAATTAGAGCCTCGACAGAAAGTGCGCACTTTCTCTTTTTCTCCTTTTCGCTTTTTCTCCTCCCGTGTATAAGCATAGGCACCGTAGTTCCATTGCGCGCCACGGGGGGACAATGGCGCTAGTTCCACGGGGGAAAAAGAGAAAGTGCGCACTTTCTGTCGAGGCCCTAAGAGTCCTACTGGAAGCAATTGTAACCAGGGGCGGCACTTTGGCTGTGGTTGGTGTGGTCAAACCACACTCGGGCTGCTCGTGTGTGTGGAATTCCACACTCGGGCGAATAAGCCTGGACTCTAGAGAGTAGCGAATTTTTGAGATAAAATAAGTACCTCTCTAAAATATACTAATGCTTTCACGCGAGAGTAGCAGACGTTTTGTTTTAGCATTGGTATTTGGAAATCTTCATCATGATGTAGTACACTTATATGTATGTACACTTGGCGGTAGTTGATTCTTTCCGACGTCCCGACCGAGTATGCCGATCACAACAATAAGTTGTGAGTGAGGTTTTCGGTGCGCGAAAGCAGCAATCTAAGTCTGATGATTTTCGACGACGGAGCGTGCCAATGCCAAAAATCATTTAGAGTTGGATTGCTGCGCACGCGCGCCGAAAACCTCACTCACAACTTATTGTTGTGATCGGCATACTCGGTCGGGACGTCGGAAAGAATCAACTACCGCCAAGTGTACATCCCTACCATAATTAATGGAACACTCAAGGGTCTCACTCAAACAGTGATATTTCCAATTCGATTGGTCGTACGGGAATTCTGAAAAAAGGGTTTTGAAGAACACAAAAAAATCTATCAATTCGTGGGTTTTGATAATTTTTTACGTGCTTTTTAAATGCCCGTACACGTGGTTGAAAATCAGAATAAATTCTCGTTCAATCAATCACCTACAATTTTGACGGGAGTGATCCGATCACAAAAATACTCACGGGATCTTGTAGATCGTTTAAAAATCTGAAAATTTGGTCCTTTGTAAAATTTTCGCACGACCCTTCCCGTCTGACTTACCGAGCTCCGAAAGAAAACTTTGTATTAACATAGGGCGCTTATGGAGATACCGAGCCTCTGTTAAATTTTCTCTCGCTCTATTCTGGGGCAAAATTGAATTAAAAAAATATCATGGCACATGATCTCGACGTAAAATGATCTCATCTTTCAGAATATTTCATCAGATTTTGTCTCAAATGTATGACCTATAGGAGCAAAACACGAAATTTATCAATTTTCACATCAAATTTCGAGAAATCGTTGCTACCTCAAGTCTTAGACAAAATTTGATGAAATACTCAGAAAGATCGGATCATTCTACGTCGAAATCATGTGTGCGTGCATAAAAAATATAAATATGATATACACAGTTATTCCCTTCTTCGTGTGATATACCATGGTTTACCAGTCCTCTTTTCTTGAGGTCCATTCGTGCGATCACTAGATCCGATGACCTCCTTTTTTTTCAGGGATCAGATAGGGCGCGATCGACTCTACACTTGGAACGGACCCAAAGTGCCGCCCCTGATTGTAACATTTCGGTCCCGGACCAGGTTGACCGTTAGGGTGAAATTACATGACCGGAAAAAAATGGGAAAAGATCCGGCCGGAACGACAACGGAGCTCTCTGATTGGCTGGACGTGTGATTTTTACCGGTCCGTTCGATATTTTTCCGTTCGTGTAATTTCGGCCTTAACGTAAGTATATTTGTTGTTATAACTGTCACTTCTGCAGGACTCTGTTATTTATTTCCAACTGCTGCGCCAAAGCCTTAGGTTGCCCTTCCATGGCAGATGGCGTGAGCGCAGAACAGATCCTAAAGTCATACCGAAAAATTTGAGTCTGTCGCGCAAACGGCTACAAAAGAGTATTATAGTATTCTAATATTCGAAAAGGTGCGCGCCGTCTCATCTGTTTGGAAGAGCGCGCGCGTTGGCTCGTTCTACATAGGATGCGCTCAGCGCGTGAGCGTACGCCTATACGCTTGCGTTCAAAGCATTTAATGCAGGGAATTTTATGAAGCAGCCTTACCAGTCGTTTTCTACTCAGAATCTCCCCATGGGAAGAGTTGGTTGATGATTGGTGGGCTCTGAGTGATATTAATGACCCATGAAATCAAATTTCTTCATATTTTCTCATGAACGAATGAAAAAAAAACATCAGCGTTGGCCACCCTAAGAATCACCCGCTCTTTCATCGACGATGCATGAAATATGGGATCCATGAAATTGATTGATGGCGGTCCCCGGGTGACATCTTTGAGTCAGAAGAACAATTTCCTCGATAATTTTTCACGAACAATAGGAGAAACCAGCAGTTGCGGCCCCGTGAGCCGTTTCGGGTTGAGCATCGTTTTCGCAACTCAGTATCCGCATTGGTGACCACCCGCCCATCTTAAGGTTAGTTTGCGAAGACTGTCTCTTTGTTTCGGATCAATAAGTAAGCAAGAGCAGGATAAGTGGTCACCAATACCGATACTGCAATGCGAAAACGTAGCTTGAACTGGATCTCTGGCCGAAATAAAAGGCTCGCGTGACCACTGCTGATGTTTTTCTCTATTTCTTCGTGGAAAAACATAGAAAAAACTCAATTTGTTCGCTTCATAATGTCACTCGGGACCCACCAACCATCAATCAACTTCTCATCTGAGAAAATTCCGAGTGGAAAACGACTCGTAATGCTGCTTCATGGAAATCCCTGCATCAAATGCTTTGAGTGCAAGCGTATGCGCGTACGCTCGCGCGCTGAGCGCAACCTATGTGGAACGAGCCTTTGAGTTGAGTCTCTCAGCCCTCTCAGCCAATGAGCGCGGAGAGAGTTTACCCTACCTTCTAGAAGGGACCCTACCCCAGGACGAGCGGATTTTCCATCTCTCCCAAAGTCGTGCCATCTCTCTCGCACTCATTGTTATTCAAATCCCGCGGTCTGGTTCAAGCAAAATAGGTATTCGTCCCGACTCCCGTAAAATGGCTCAGTTTTTAACTGAAGTGAATTTGGAAGACTCAGTTTGTGTTTAGTGGAAAACCATAAGAGAAGTGACGGTTTGAGGGCGGATAATATGTCGGGGCACCCCTGGTCCGAACAGCCCTAAAAAAATCTTCATCAACGGAAAAAGAAGCTCTAACCACCAAATTTGATCGCTCTTGTTCACAGTCGGCTGATCGGCTTTCTGCTTTCGCAAGTTGTAATCTGTACTTGAAGTATACTTTTTGAACAAAGAAATTGGCATCATTGACATATTACGATCAGCATGTCGGGGAAAAATAAGCAATCATCCAAGCATCCAAAGTCCAACATCAAGAATCTAGCTGCGAAAAGATCACATACAACTCAACACAGAAACCCAGGCAGAGTATTATCCCACTCATTTGTGAGTAGTGTTTATTCAACCACAATTTTTCCTTATCAATGAAATTACTGTTGGGAATATTCCAGTAAGGCACCTTTGTGTAACCATGAATCCCAGTGCCCCATAGAGCAACAACAGAAATTCATCCCCATCTTATGAAACACCCGACAGCTACTATTGAATTTCTTTTGAGAAACCCTTCAATTCTTGGTTTTGGCTAGAGTAGTCATATGGCCGGCAATCATTTTTGTGTTCTAAGCACTGTGTAGGAGTTGAATGGTAAAGCATGGATTGTATTTTAGTTTAGGCCAAGATCCAACTAGTTTGTATCGGAATCCATTCTTATTAAATCCATGAATAGAAAATCGTATTTTTCTGTTCATGAATCGTTGAGTTTAAGACATATTCCTCCCATTAAGGGTTAGTCCTGGCGCTGGAATAATGACGTTATTAATCTCAGTCCAGTTTGAGTTCGTAAGTTTACTACCTTACAACCTTACAACCTTGTACAACCTTTAGGTTGTATCCATTTTGGACCCTAGATCTGATCCAGTTTGGATCAGGGATGGCATTTGAAGCTCTTGAATCACAGGTCTGGATTGAGAACGAGTTAAGTTTGGAACAAGCCCGCTTCATGTATTTCCAAGGAGAGACCCTGGAAGACCCATAATCCCAGCCATGTGATCTCGCCCTTACATGAATGTTGATGTCTCTTTAATATTGATGTAGTCTTTGAAGTCAGACTAAAAGGATTTGTGATGCATGATGATGTAATTTCAATTTGAGCCCATAACTTGGAATAGTCTTTGGATGGTGTTTGGCAAAAAGTCAATATCTTGAGCAGACTCCTTCCATCCTTACTATAAGCGCTATTTTGGTACTAGTATAATCATATTAGATATATGTTGGTATTGAAAGCTGGAGTATATAATAATTTGAAAACTACCAACCTGGGTAGACCAGAAATATATATTTGAATACTTTATTCGAGTGCATGGTCTCTTTGAATGAGTAAGTGGAATTTGTCCAGTGTCCAATTACAGTGATTTCAGAGTCAGAGAGCACTGAGTTCTGAATGGGAATTTTTGAATTACCATCAAACAATTCCTGAAGTATTAGAGTTCTCATAATCAGAGCTAATTCAGCACTATTCAATTCATCAGCTGTGTGTAAACTATTTTCCTTGCCTTCTCTGGAGTTCCTGTTATATCTCTCAATAAATACGAAAAGTTTCATTTCTATGGCCTATAACAAAAAGTTTTAGAGTGAGTTAGCATTATGTTCAATCCTGTCAAGAAATTTGATAGAGACCAAAGTTCTTCAGTTCATTGTTAGGAGTGTTGGGTATACATCATATGCCAACGAACTACTATGTGGTTGATAAATATTTATTGAAATTTTTTCCTCAATTTGAGATTGCTTCAATACTACTGAAACAATTTGGGGAACAAGCCAGAAATAGCAATAATCGAAATGGTACTCGGATAGAGGATTGCATTACAATCAGTATTATATCTGCTACAGTAGATTCTGCTTGAAATGATCACATTGGGCTGTAAACATTTGATTCCAACAAGCTAGTGATTCTTATATCTGGACATGATCTATTATCATCAACTCATGTCAATTATGAAAGTATAGCCAAGGAACGCAAAGTTTCCATCATCCCTCAACCCATAGGCACTTGGTGGGTCCTGCAGAACCCATTAACAATATATGTTGAATTTCATACATCCATTTCAACTTGTTTTAGGCCATTCCCAACTATTTTGTATGGGTATGCAAGTCTATCAAGCGTCTCCAAGTTCCCAGTCCACTTTCAGAAAATTGTTCGGCCGAATTTTCTAATTGGTATACAAAATGACTCGTTACTGACTGAGCACTATCCTACGTTTCCTGAGTTTTTAATCAGATTTGAGTCCACGGGGTTTCGTAGTGGTGTAAATAGCACTCTATCGACCATGTATGCTCGCCTAGAATATTCATAAATAACCAAATTTGTGAGAAATCTCGACATGACGCTTTGCATGATGGGACTATAATAACTGACACTCTAGAATGTTTTAAGAGATTCTGGGCGCATCGCCCCTAATCGAAACCTCCCAAGTAGCGAACCAAATCAAGAAACAAACAATCTATTCGAATTTAGAAGGTCTCGGAGTCTATGGGTTAACACGTTCGCTGCGACGGGTCCCACCGCAATTTTTCATTTTTTGATCTTTGCCAACTCAGACTTGCTTGGAAAATTTCCCCAAAAAAATCTATTATGATGGTTTACTTTGCCAAGAACGTAAAAAATGAAATTGAAAAGAGTCTAGACCCATATTGGCGTTTTCATCGAAATGCGGGGGTCCAGTTCACGACCAGAATAAAATTACAAAAAAACGGCGTCGCAGCGAACGTGCTGAATGATTCT
Source organism: Eretmocerus hayati (assembly GCA_029851415.1). Classification (NCBI taxonomy): domain Eukaryota; kingdom Metazoa; phylum Arthropoda; class Insecta; order Hymenoptera; family Aphelinidae; genus Eretmocerus; species Eretmocerus hayati. The sequence continues at coordinate 12,455,098 of CM056741.1, forward strand.
ATCACTGGTGAGTAAAACATTCATAACTCGAATTATCAAATAATATGCTGCTAAATTAAATTAGCAGAATGCTTTTTCATAGCGGAATATTCACATATCCTCGAGAATTCGAATTGATGGAGGAATGGTCCATAAATGTTCTTCTGAAGACAGCTTTTCGATCTAAAAACTTTCAAACACGGAAACTTGAACCTCATCATCTTGTTCTTCTCGGTGTGGTCTTTCGATTGTAGGCCAAATTCATTCCTTGAAGCTAGTCAGTGGTCGAGAACAGTGGTCATTTGTGGGAGCAATTCATAATTTGGTGACTGTTTTTTTTCCGTTCTGCTGTTTTTCCAACCGTTCCATCGATAGATCTAAATTTCCACGGAACTACCGTAACCGCGTAATCAGCGGTAACGCGTATTTCTCTCGGAATAAAGTCCCGGGTACGAGTGAGAAGATGTTCACTGTGGCGGACTCGAGAGCTGACTTTTACTTCAAAATGTATTCATCATTCATTTACTGAAAAGTAACCAAAGAATAATTGAGGGTGACCATATTTTATCATAACTTTACAACAGAGAGAGAGAATTAGACATCGAATATAATTCTCCCAATACTTTTTAAATACAAATTTTCAAATTCTCACTCCAGACTATGAAACAAATAATAGGAAACTTCAGAAACATATGACCACTTTGAATTTCATACGTTATAAAAGCGTGGACGTTGCTCAAAAGGTGAATACGAGGACTTCTTCTTTCAGGAGAGTGAAAAGTACTTAGAAATCGTACTCGATCGATTTTTTAGCTAATCTAGCAAATTCAGCAAGTAAGCCGGTCTTGTAGGGATAATCTTTCAAACCACGATGAAACCTCTCCACACCATCCACGGGTATAATAGATAACCGATTGGAACTTATAGTACGTGAGCGAGCCATATTTTTGAATCGTCAACATTCTGCCTACAAAAACTAGAATTCAAATCTCACGGATCGAGAGCCTCTTTCAAAACAAATATCATATTTCGTTCCATTTCCGACCGAATTGGTCTTGGTTATGTTACAGTTTTGTTTCGATTTTTCAAACGAAACAGAACGTCTCATATTTTCATACCGTTTTTGAATCGAAACTAGCTCTGTTTTGGTTCAAGTTTTGTTTTCGATTGATCACCCGGCAAAGTTTCTCAGGTGCAACATGATTATGATTCAATACTGACAAATTTTCTTCAGTTTCCAAATACTTCACAATTGATCGGCGATACAATTTTATTTAGATCGGCAATAATTGTGCCCTCAAAAAATGCTTCGTTTTATTAAATAACAACATGAGGTAAACCACGGACAATGTGTATTGCATGCCCCGACTGTCTATGAGAAGGTCCGTCCAATAATTCGTTCCAAATTCTCAATCTCAGGTCCTCTACTGGGAGTAAACCTGTCTTGAAACGCCGCCATCTTGGCCCCATGTATTTCTTATGGAAATGTTTTGAGATTCGGCCATATTGGATTTTTCCGCCATCTAGAATAACACAGAGGTTTACTTCCAATGGGGACCCGCAGCTTACACAGGGTGTCCACCACACCGGGAGAACCGGGAATTATGAGGGAAATTTTTTGTGTCAGGGAGATTCGGGAAATGCGTCAGGTAATTGCGTTTGAAAACCTGGAAATTTCTTTCAATTGAAGGCGAACTTGCACGGTGCAAGTTGCAGATCACAACTGCGAGTCAATTCGGAGTAACACAAACTCAGGGTATCTATAGATCCTTGAAACCTTTGAAAACTCCTTAAATACCTCATAAAATCCTTGAAATCCTTGGAAACTCTTGAAATATCCCACGACATCGTTGAAAATTTGTCTTGGTCTGTTTTTTCGAATGATGACAACGTAGATCAATTGATATGCGCGCCACTTCTTGAATTTTCTCGGACACAAGCATCACCCATGTGAAACTTCAATGTCTCGGAGATCAGATCTCCCAACTAAAGAATACTTCGCAAAAGTAGCGGTCTGAGAAAAGTGATATCCATCCTTCTCTAATTCATGGATTGTCTCTGGAGCTGGCGAGAAGTCAAATATCAATATTCATCTATAAGATGGATTGTTTTGCGCTCAAGCTGCATTCTTAGTTTCTATCTTCCTTGATACTTATAGATCAGGCTCTCGAAGAGCTTCCAAAATGTTCGGTTTTCGTTGGGAGAAATGTATCCCACTTACTCCATTTTGATTATCTTTCGTTTTTCTCCTGAATAAGCATGTATTCATGATTCAAGAACTCTAGTGACATGATGTATGACTATTTGAGTAACATTAATGAGTAGTTATCTTTTTCCATGAATGGAATTTTGTCTTGGAATTTTATAGAAGCCTCCAGTTGCTCTTTAGAAGTCCTTGAATTTCTCAGATCCGCCTCCTTGAAATCCTTGAAAAGTCGTTGGATTCGGTTTCAAAAGGACCCCGCACAAAACCAATGGGAAGTGGCTCAAGGCCAATTTTGATGAAACTTGGCAGTGTTGTAGATCATTTTATGCTGATCAACTATGTCAATGGGCACGAAGAGCGCCTATGGCTCATTTTTGAGATATTTTAATGGAAAGTACGCAATTAGTTGAGGTTACGTGTAAGCTTTGTTGTAACTCATTATTGATTTTTTTTTTCACAAAAGGCTATTCACATTCCTCGAACGTATTCGCGATCTTATATTAGCCAGTAAAGTTCAGTCAGGGCAGAGAATCCGACGAGTTACTTGGTTCATATTGAAATCATGAAGAACTGATTACAGTTTTTGAAATATCTTCATCTCTTCTTGGAAATGGTCCGTTTTTTAATTGTATGACCGAGTGTTGGGCACATCTCAAACAGATACGAGCCATATGTAAATGGTCAGTAGCTACTGTAATTGCGTACAACATTACTGATTATAAGCCTTGTGATGAGTAGTACATGTATCTCGAAAGCGTGGGTGGAGGAAGCTGGGGATGGCTTTATCGTAAAAAATCTGTTTCACGAAGCATAGTACTGGGCATCTTTCTACTCGGGGTTTTTCGAGGTCGCTGAGCTCGAATATGTTATCGTCCAGCCTCTATCTCAAGATGCGGAGGCTGCGTGGGCGGACCATGCGGGGGAGGGGTCCGCGATATGAAATACTCACTGCAGCCCCCTCCCCCGCATGGTCTGCCCACGCGGCCTCCGCATCACGAGATAGAGGCTGGACAATAACATATTCGAGCTCAGCGACCTCAAAAACCCCCGAGTAGAGGGATGCCCAGCACTATGCTTCGTGAAACAGACTTTTTACGATGAAGCCATCCCCAGCTTCCTCCACCCACGCTTTCGAGATACATGTACTATTCACAAGGCTTATAATCAGTAATGTTGTACGCAATTACAGTAGCTACTGACCATTTACAAATGACTCGGATCTGTTTGAGATGTGCCCAACACTGGGTCATGCAATTGAGAAACGGACCATTCCTAAGAGGACATGAAGATATTTCACAAAAAATTTAAATCATTTCTTAATGATTTCAATATGAACCAAGTAACTCGTCGGATTCTCTGCCCTGACTGAACTTTACTGGCTAATATTAGAGCTCGAATACGTTCGAGGAATGTGAATAGCCTTTTGTGAAAAAAAATCAATAATAAGTGACAACAAAGCTCACACGTAACCTCAACTAATTGCGTACTTTCCATTAAAATATCTCAAAAATGAGCCATCGGCGCTTTTCGTGCCCATTGACAAAGTTGATCAACATAAAATGATCTACAACACTGCCAAGTTTCATCAAAATTGGCCTTAAGCCACTTCCCATTGGTTTTGTGCGGGGTCCTTTCCATATATACTATGGAACTGGCAACATCGAAACGCAAATGAAAATTTGAAACGATTCGACCATGATCATATAGACAGGTCAGACCACTCCGTGGGGCGCACGCGTTGCTCGTAGGATGCCGCCGCAGTCGGATTTTGCCAATATGGCTGCCTCGGGGGAGGCGATCTGATTGGTCGAGCTTTTGCTCTCGATATCGCTAGTCAGACAAGTGTCAACTACGTGGAAACACGCGAGTTCACAAGCTGTCACTGTGCGTTGTAAGCAATAAATCTCTTATGAGTAATTAGTATTACTCCAAACCCGAGCAGTTCATCAAATTAAACCACATCAAAATACCCATACTAGAAGCTAAGCTCCCTAAGGGTGGGCTCGCAACTTGTATACAAGTTACGAAGCCTAATTTGTAAGCAATGCGTGGCTCCGCGGCGAATACTTTTGCTTTTGGATCCCGAGGCCCCGGGCTCAAATCTCAGCCAGCTGATTGTTTTTAACCGCTTCAGCAGACATTTTCCCAGTTGAATGGAATCGTCGAATTATTGTGTGAATCTATTTTCGAATCGGATTTTTCATCATGAGAATAATAAAATTTGTGTCCCCTACTTCCTAAAGTGGCACACAGTTTCATCAAATTTGACTCAAATTGAGAATCAGCGTACCCAAAATTCCGAGTTAATTGTGATGATCGAATAGGAATTGAAATAGAGAATTTAGATGATTTCAATCCGTACAGAAGAGTAGTTTCCCTTGATACCGTGGAGATTTTGAACATTGAAAAGACTCGAAACATTAAATTTATAAGATATTGGACATGTAGAGCTTAGATCTTACATAATGAATTTTTTGCAACTAGCGCACAAGATTTAATTCAAAATCACCCAATATCATTTATAGAAGGATTGGGAAATTTTGATAGACTAATTTCAAAAGTTCCATAATAAACATCGGAACAGTATGTAAATATGTACGTATCCATGGACTACAATCAACTCAGAAGAATATTCAGTTGCAATTTCATAGAAAGTCGTCTGCAGAATATAACTCAGGGCAATTTTTCATATCAAATGAATAGGCAAATATTGAGGAAAAAAATGATTGATTTTAAGTAACAAGATGCCTAGATAGTTTCTCCTGATGAGCACTTAGTTTTTTGGCATCACTATCAATTTGGTAGGAATATTGCCTCATGAGCATACAAATATATTTTATTGAATATGCTAGAATATCTATCACGTGCTCCCTGCATGGAAATGTGAATTGGTAGGAATTCAGCCCCTCATTGACAGTTTTTTCATAGACATCGACATCTTCACCACTAGTTCTCATTCGAGAGGAACCATGATATTGACCCAAAACCTGTATAGTTGTCTTCTCTGACATCATTTTGATGTCAACTGACAGTTTTTTCATTTCCGATTATTGATTTTGGACGAAATTGAGAGATTGAACGAATTTTTGGAAGAAAACCACCGTTTTTTCGCTAAAATGGATCCCAAATAAACAATTTTACGAATTTTTGGGTGAATCTTGTGGCATTTTATTCATAGACAACTACACTAACAGGGAGAAATGGAGGAAAGAACGAAAACCGCCAAAACCATATTCATTTTTCTGATGGAAGTCGCTACTTCGAGTACGGTTGGGCGCTTAGGCGTAGTAGGTGCTCATTGCGGTCCAGAATCAATTTCAAAGATTTTTATTGTGAAAATTTTTACAAAATACAAGTACAAAAATATTGATTAGATGTCCATACAAAAAAATGATGCGATAAGATAGGAACATATGTAACTTCAATCGACAGCACAATCATTGCAGAGGTATACGCGATGTGAGTCGCACATTGGTCGAGGGCACGAGGGACATTGGAGGAGTGTCTCCTTGTCTTCACTTCACTTACATAATGTACATCTTTTTTACTCCCAAACCTTGGTCTGAAATCACGAGAGAGCACATCCTCTTGCCGTTAACGTCTCAGAATGAATTGAATACCTGTTCTAATTGTTGAGCGTACCATCATATTTGCATAGCGGTTCTGAAAATGCGGGGTGGCTAGATGAATCACGAGTTCATCCAAACATTTTTTGTTGGTATTCTGGGAAATTCAGAGTCAGTGTTCGCTTGGTCACTGACATGGTCTGATTCATCATCAGGATCTACATCAACAGACTCCTCAGACGCATCCTCATCTCTGAGTGCTCGAGCGATATCACGAGGACGAAGATTATATGCCATCTGCAAGGACACGTTGTGTACATGACTAATACTTTGCAAAAAAAATTCCAATAGCATAACAACATATACTTACGTTCTACCTGAGTCATACAGCTGCAATAATCGAGAGTCGCCAACCACGAAAATACTCCACTTGTATGACGATTAGTACACACGGGGTACCTCGGACCCCACAAAAATGACGCAGTAACTTCGTCGGCTGCTCGTGCCACACTGAAAGGCTTCAGAACCCGCGCATCGTTCGGATCACATAGTAGTACATCTTAATTGATGAGAGATGGCGCCATAGAACCAATATTTACCAGTCCATGGTTAGAATATAACATTGAAGTGAGCGTGGGGTCCCTGGGGACCCGTGTGTACGCAACGGGTTAGACGCAAAAATTTGCTCCACATGATCGATCATCTTGAAGAAGTTGAGATTAGCATGGACCAAACATCTTTTTGACTTGAGGTTTACTAGTTCCGCTTCAGGAATGTAATGACTATTTAAATTTCAGTATGGATGTGAGATGTTCGGCTGTACAGAGCAAAGCCTCTGAATTACCAGTTTATGTACTGGTTTTCACACGTACTCAATTAAATGTATTACATTTTTTTGAGCATGTGTACCTTCGAGCTTCGTTTAAATACGAAGTTGCATCGGAAGATTTTGGTGGAAAGATTTGAGATGGTGGAGTAACAAAGATAGAAATTTGGCAAAGTTTGAAAAAATGATTTTCAATGCGGTTAGCGTTTCGTCTCCCGATAGTGCGGCGTTTGGATGACTCTTCAGCGGCAGGGTACACACACATTATCGGGTTCTGCCCGACGCTAATATTCATCGCATCGGAGCGTCCTAAAATTTATATCTGCCGCCAGAGCGCATATATATATCGAATCTAGTTCAAAATCCGACCGCAGTGGGCCGCAACCTGCCGAGATGTGTGAAAGTGTCATCGAGTAACACGGCAAATCCATCTGAAATTTCTCAAATCGTCAAATTTGCAAGCGCACAAATTGGAGTGCGATTCATATATAAGGACGCTCCGTTGCGATTAACATCAGCGTCGGGCAGAGCCTGATAGTGTGTGTGTACTCTGCCCCTGAAGAGTCATCCAAACACCGCACTATCGGGAGACGAAACGCTAACCGCGTTTAAAATCATTTTTTCAAAATTTGCTAAATTTCTATCTTTGTTACTCCACCATCTCAAATCTTTCCATCAAAATCCTCCGATGCAACTTCGTATTTAAACGAAGCTCGAAGGTACACATGCTCGAAAAAAATGTAATACATTTAATTGAGTACGTGTAAAAACCCAGTACATAAACTGGTAATTTAGAGGCTTTGCTCTATACATCCGAACATCTCACATTCATACTAAAATTTAAATCTGCCGCCAGAGCGCATATATATATATATATATATATATATATATCGAATCTAGTAATGACTATTCTTTGGAGACTCTAGCGCTTACGTACATTTCTCGCACTTGCTTCGTTTCTGCAGTTGCCGGATCAAGTTACCTGGGGAGATGCAAGAAACTCCTCAGAAAAATTGTAAATATATCTTTCTCAGATTCACAACACATGTTTATGTGAATTAGAGAAATTCATCAGACTTCCTGTGCAATGAAATTGGTGTTAACTAACAGTGAGATAATATCAGCAGAGGCAATAGAATGAGTAATACTTATCAAGCAATGCAATTTCATGGGATCGCTTATTAAGAGGTGAAATGAATGAACAGCACAGATGACTGTGAATTGAAGATTATGTCGAAGGAACCAGAGCAACAGAAGAATAGGTTCAGTTAGAAATTGATTTTATACCTGTCGTAGGAAAAATGAGAATTGTAGCGTGGCATAGAAGAATAGTGCAATCTTCCTCTTCAAGAGTAGTGTACTCCGTAAGTGTAATTGAAAGAGTCAATTTCCACGAGGGAGAATAAATTCTACTGAAGGAGGGTAAACAAAAAGTGCCAAGGAAAGGAAATGATAGTAATGAATTGTTACCAAACAAATATAGTGCACAATGATGTTTGGTCTGAGTTTAATACCCTTTCACCAGGTCACGGCCTTCGCCCGCCGCCCGTACTTGATCGCGGCCCGCCAAGTTCTCTACAATGTTGCTAAACACCTAATAATCAAAGTTATAACTTACCATTTGGATGATCATCATCAACGAACATTGATTATGAAAATCTGGATGCTCGCTGATCCTATTGCCGTTGCCCGAATGTAAGTGAATCGCACAATATTGTTTTAGACTCTTGACGAGTACCAAAACATTACAGCGTAATTGATGAATAAAGTCGAATTCGAGAAAGATCTTATTGAAAAAGGCGTTAACTGTTTTCCATATTTCACGACTTCATATCGAGACAAAATCGTGATGTTTGGTGAGAAAAAGCTCTTTCTACTCTGAAAATGACTCGAGAACCTGTCACGTAGTGAATCACGCAGTCAACAACAGCTCCCTGTGAGTGGTCGTGCTCTAACACGTCGCAGAACTCCTACTCATCATGATCGACTAATCCATCGATTTGATCTTTCAACTCCTGGGGTTTGGATTGTTTTTTTGACTGGTATATCTCTTTAAAATCTGAAAGACATATGAGAATTTTTGGAGTACCATCTTCCATAACTGTACAATTCCCATAACGAGGTGGTTTCAAAATACTGAACACTGAAAGCATTTTGTAGATCACGAGGAACGTAGGCGTAGCAGGGTGATCGTTATCACCACATGCCTCTCTACAAGTACCAAAAAATTTCTGTAACAAGTAAGCAGCGTGAAAAGATGCTCATGGCTTCCATTTTTTACTTCATAGCTTTCAAGTAGATAAAAAATATAAAGTAGACAAGACTACTCACTTCTAATGAATCGAGGTTCACTTTGCCCGTCAAAATATACAAGAAATTATATTTGGACTTATATATTCGCACAACTGCATGGTTGACATGATAGTCAGGCGGAAACCTTGAGCGTTATTATCCGTCAAAAATTCTGTTTAAGAGATGAGCCCTCGACGCATGTTCAACTCCCAATTGTTCAACCAGAGCAGCGACTGTTTTAGTATCTGAGGGAAATATTTGATCTAGGTATTTGAATTGCTAGAACGGAAAAGTTCGTGATACCATGTAATCTGGATCATTCACGGACAATCCTTCACGAGCATGTTATCGATTCAAACTATCGATAAGCAAGCATATTATTCTTGTCTCTTGGCTATCTTGCAATCCATATACATGCTTGTAAGTCTTCAAACCATCGGCAGCCGATTTACTCAATATCTGCGAGACGATAGAACCAAATCATAACGAATCGAGCCTACTTTGAATACGTGCGAGATATGAGGAAGTAATGAATGTATGTATACAAGATTACGTTACACCTGAATATTTTCCAAAAGACTTTGTTGTTTAAAGGATTATTTGATGGATGTAGCGTGTAAATAGGTAATATTCAGATTGATATGACTCCAATTGAGTATTGAGTGGCTGATAATAGAACTTACCTGCGTAGCCAAACGTACTCGCATTTTGAGAAAATTACTTAGATATTCTCTCTTAGCGTCCACCTCCCTTGGCGGCTGAGAATTCAAGGTCCCGGCAGAATTGTATTGAGTCTTATGGACGTAAGACCTCCCAAGAGCGGCCCCTCTGTATAGCGGTCACCTCTTCTAACGGCCGGGTTTTCACAGTCCCGAGAGTATCTTTCAAGTGTAAATTGAACCTCCAAAAAGCGGCCACCATATTTCAATGGTATTTCCAATATCCCCGTTGTTTTGTTACTATACTATATATATCAATTCCATATGATGGTGGAGGTTCTAATGAGGATTGTAACATGTAAACACATTCTGCATACTGTCTAATTTAGAGAGTGATGGAGATGAGAATGGAGATGTATTAGAGGAGGATCAAAAACCAAAACCAACCACCGATGATGGTCTGAGCGAGGTTCTGAGCCATATGAATGAATAGAAGGAGTTTTATGTGAATCGCAATCATCTCGATGAATGGAGATCGATATGCGATTGGTAATGATTTGATGAAAAAGATTCAATTACAAACCTTAATCTCTAACTTCTTCCTGACGGATAGCGTTCAAAATTTTTAACAGATAAATAACGAATTTATACATCATTAATGACTGCATATGACATCTCATAGTAGTATATTCGATATTTCTCTATTCTTCTAAGATTCTGTAACTTGCTCTGATTTTATGTAATCATCTCACTAGTTATCATTCACTTCAGATATTAAGCTGATATTGGATGTATCGACATTTAGGAACGAGTCTTTCCCTTGTTGGAACTATCAAAACCTTCCAAAAACCCCCACCTCCCTTAACGGCTGATTTTTCCCGGGCCCGCAGAGTGGCCGCTAAAAAAGGTTTTACTGTACATAATTTTCAGTAATTTTTGGGCACACTGGCCTTCGAGGCTGATTAGTTGAAGTCGGTGTGGTTGAGAATTCGGAGATGATCCCATTTGATCGGCGATCTATCCGCGTCGAAATAATTGTCATTGATATATAATACTATGAATTCAGTTGACTGACAGAAGGATTATCTTACCCTTATACATCCTATTCCGGACATTCTTGAACAACTGCGGGGTATCAGAGAAGAAGAATACTTTTCTACTCTCGTGAACAGGATGCTCACACCAGTTGTGAGTGTCGTCTAGTTTACCACTCACCCCGAATTGTCGGAACATTTTACGATTCTGTTCAGCTCCATCACCGACAACGCCATGAATCTTGGCTCCAGAATTCTCGAGTCGGAATACTGCACTATTTACAACTTTTGCCAATTCAACGCCCTTGACTGGCCCGTTTGACGCAAAGACGGCTATTGGCTGTGTGTATGTATCAGCCAAAGCTTGAAACATCGGAACCAAAGCAGTCTTAGCTTTTTCATTTACTGTTCGTGCCTTTCGCCCATCATCTCCGGTATCTGCAAGTCCTTGGTAACATAATTCACTTGCATTTACCGAAACAGACTCTCGAAGACTGATTTCATCCAGCTACATCAGCCCATGTTTCTGTCGAGGAGTCTTAGAGTCCATGTGTTGTTTGAAAAGTTCCAAAAAATTTCGATCGAATCCTTCATATCTATAGGAGATATATATCTCCCGATGGTGCGAGATGATGGCAGTGGCACCAAGTTCATATTTCTGATGAATCGATACTGTTTTGGGGATTGGATGTGAGAGAGTAAGCAGGTCGTTATCCAGTATTCATCGTATCTTACCCCATTTGGGATCTTAGATTGTGCCGAACTAACTATCTGTCGCGAAAGTTTTTGCTGGATCTCTGGAATACCGTTATTGTTGCACATCTCTAATAAATCATTGATATCCGTTTTCTCAATCTTACATCTCACATCGTAGACAGTCTCTTTCAAAGATTTGATTCTTTTGTTCCTACGAGCTACTGATGTCCTCAAGTTAATCACGTTTTTTTCCAAGTATGTAACATTCTTTACTAGAAAGATTTGAAGAATTAGTTTTTCTTCGCTCAGTATTTCGTGTGCTCATACGTCGTTTCTTTCGACTAAAAGTTCTCGTCACGCCTGAACAAGCCTTACACCTAGTTGATGAGCTTATCATATTGCGCTTTTATGCCTCAAAGTACCCCATTGATCTTTTTTACCTATCGTATCCTGAACCAAGTGGACAGCTTCAAAATCTGATATACCACAACATAGAGAGCAATTTGCAAATGAGTCTAGTGTCAGGAACCTAGTCGGTTCCCAACTAGCTCTACATATACTCCGCATATGGGAGTATATGCGTATCCCATATAGGCATAGCTGGTATTCTAATATATAGATGGACGTGGTATTGTAATCTATAGATATACTATGTATCTTGATGTATAGGCATACAGAGATGCGGAGACTTCGAGAAGCTAGGAGAAGTTCCGAGAAACCGCGAGTAGCGCCCGCGAGTCTAGACGAGGGGTGCAAGGACAAAGCGCTGCCGCGCCTCACCTGCATTTCTCCTAGCCTTGCGACAATCTCTCTGTTCTCGGAATGAGCTCGTATTTAAAAAAGGAGAGATATTATTTAATCAACAGTACGGAAATTCTCATTTGTTTGTCGCTTTGGGCCATATTTTCGTAAGAAGAATCTCGGTCTCCATTCAATTATTCTCTCCAAATCTCACTATTCCACACTACAAAAAGGATTTCTCAAATGTATTTCACTTCTCAAAACTAATTTTCTCGAACTGAGAATAAAATTAACGTCAGATTTCTTCAATCTAGAACTGATTGCTCTAGATGAGAAATTTACTTCAAATGTTGAGAAAAACATGTGCTCAAGACGGCAATTTGAGAAAAAATCTTCTCGGAAGAATTGTTTTCGACTTGAGAAAATGAAAATCTCGTACATAAAGAAAAATTTTCTCAAAACTTATACCCGTATTGTGTTTACAATCTGCATAACTCCGGCGAAGGGTTATGATGTTTCCAAGGCACCGCTCATTTTGTATATTTTTTGACATAAGTCGAACACTGGGGTTGATTGCAAAATGCCGTTATTTACGCGTGCGATATTCCCCCGAGTGAAACATCATCTGTATTCTGACCAAATCATGGCAATATTGAGTCAGCACATCTCCGTTGACATAAATTGATCGTTGCCGAGTTGGAGCGTACAAGTTTGAAAACTTCCCTACCATTCGAAATCATCTTTCCGCGAGCCAATGAGATCTGCCGCGGTGACTTCGAATCAAATTTTACAATGGGTACATAGTTACTTAATTTTTAGGAACTGATTTGTGCTATTCAATGGCTCCTCTAGTCCTCTGTCCATGTGACTAACCTCAACCAAAACGTTGTTTTTATTGAGCCAAATACACTTCATATCATTAAGTTTCTTCGAAAAACGACACTTTGGGCTTGAGCTTCATCGACTATCTATATAAATATACCCTCCTTAGATCATATTAATTTTACGCAACCCATAATTTTCCATGGCCGTGTAGAACTTTTTAACGATGAATCAAGGCAAATCTTGAATGTCAATAGACAAATTTATGCAAGTCAAGCTCTGAGTTCATTAAAATTCGAATGCAACAAAAATTTAATAAGTGGGTTGTGGCTTGATCACGAGTAAAATGAATAATTTTTTCGCAAAAAGGATATCCTCATGACACTCGCGGCTTTTTAGAGAGAGATGTTCTTATTCTCGAATTGAGAAAATTCTATAACAAGAGATTCGGAATTTCTCAAATTTGCACACACTCTCAACTAGAAAAGTGGGTTCTCGTTCCGAGAAATCCTTTTTGTAGTGCGATATTCCATTATTCAATATTCATACTTTATCAATATTCTATTCGTAGGGTAAGGTTACGTAAGTATTATATGAGATAATTTTATGAGAGTCATGAGAGAGACTCTTCTCTCGAGATGTCAAACTTTAGTATGAATTTTACAAAGCGGGATTCCGTGCCTGAATAATTTGGTGTTAACAGTTGTTGATTACCACAAAGTGATTTCATGAACATGTTGGAAATGTTCAATGATGGGTGATAATCTCTAATCCCAATCGCAGTTTTGCAAGTTTTCAATACTGTATCTTACAATCATGGGGAAGCTTTCCATCAAAAGAAGTAACCCTCAGATTCTTCTTTTTCTTGTCGGTGCAATGCAGTCAAGAGCTAATCAGAATTTTTCTAGCTCCATCACTTGAAATTTTTGTAAACGGAGAGCTGCATCAATCACAGAGGATTACCAATTTCGCCAACAGATCGATCTTCTTGTTTGAAAAATTCTCTAACAGAACTAAGTTAAGCCCAAACTCCGGTTAAAGCTCCCTTCAGATGCATTGCACTTATATCAGAATTTTCTGTGAAGTGGTGTGGCTCCGTCGGAGGCTTCGCCCCCTGGACCCCGCACACCCTTGACTAATTACACTCGACTTCTATGAACGCAGTACCTGATTTAACGCGCCGTCAGGATACACAGTATTCTCCTGGTCCAAACAAGACGTCGAATCACGGAATGAGTTTCAGCGCAAGTAAAATTAGAGTGTACTTGAGATAACCCCAGCTCCTATTTATATAGTTCCATGTCCTAAACTTCCCCCAACCCTTACTCGCCCTTGCGCGTTGCTTACTCGCGGATATCCGCACGCTAGAAAAAGATCGAGCTCCGACAGCAAAACAGAATTTGCTGTAAGGATCCTCGCTTATCCAACAATATTTTTATCTCGTCTTGCTATTTCTGCTGCCAAATCAGGCACAATTTGCCTCGATAAATCAGCAAACAGATTTCGCTAGAAGCCATTCTTCAAATCTAGAAACATTTTTGAGTTCAACTAGCAAATTATTTTGCAAAAACAGCTACGCCATCTGCGCTGCAAAAAATTTTGGTGTCGCAGCGACTCGAAATGGGTGAAACAGCACAAGTTGCGTGCTAGGCGAGCTTCATGTTTAGTTGATGTGGCTAATTTGCAACCCAAGTAAATATAACCTCTCTTCAATGTTTACATCCACATCACCCACCCTCTGCAATTAATTGAGGATTTAGGAGGTGAGTTTATTCATTTTTTTCCAACGGTGGTATGTCACCGTTGGCATACATTTGCATGCGGCCATCCATAAGAGACCCTTCACCTCTTGTTCTTAAGAGCAAATTCAATAACAATGACAGGACTTGCTGGGTCCCAGTGGGTTGAGGTCTAGTTACGACAGCAAATTATTTTCGCTGTCTAGAAACAGCAACAGAAAATCGCTAGTCGAGCAGAAAAATTTGCTAGTTTAACCAAACTGTTTTTAGCGTGCGGGGCTTCTTAATCGCGAGTTAGCAACTTTCCGGTCAGTATCATAAAAAATACAATACGTAACTCTGACGAAAGCTTTCCACCCTCGTGCGATCTTTCCGCCATCATGTGTTGCTTTACGCCCGAGGAGCGTAGCGATGAGGGTCGACAATTGTGCATGAAGCATCGCACTCGGGCGTAAGGCAACTTTTTCGCCATCGGTGCATGTACAGTGGAACCTCGGATAGCGGACACCTTTTTGCGCCGCACAAAGTGTCTGCTATTGTGAGGTGTCCGCCATAGCAACGGTTTTCCAAAACGTTCATCATTCATGTATTAATGCATCAATGAAGAAGTTACCTCGGGCAATTTATTGCAGATCGGAGTGTATTCAATTCATCACCATCATTGATCGAAGCCGTAAAAAAATATTGATAAATGAAATATCGAATCACTTGGTTGGAAAATAGTCAACAGTAGATGCTTGTCTTATTCGCTTCCAAATGGTAGCATTCTCAAGCTCACAATCGATTTCTCTGAATTCTTAGACAAACAAGGCATTGATTATTCTCCAAAAAGCTTCTTTTGGAGATGAATAGGTCTTTGCGTCGGCACGAGAGAGATAAAAGAAACATCTACTAGAATTTTTAGGCAGACTAACCTCGATTGGCTCAAAACGATCCGTATTAGTCAATTGCGGCATGGCTGTCTAACATAGAATACAAAGTTTGTATTTGCCACCATTCAAACTGTACATTATTTTGAGCCTCACTAGTTCTGACGACAGTGTTCTTTAAACGTCATCGTATTCTTGCATTGATGGAGGAAGAAAATTGAGTATACGTTATTGCGAGGCGAAATTTCCCGTAACAGGACCTTTTGACCGACAAAAATTGTCCGGTATTGCGAGGTGTCCGCTATGGCTCTGTCCGCTATTCCGAGGGTTTGGTGCCATAAGAATCAATGGAAGTCGAATCGAGCTCCAAAATTTGTCCGCTATTGCGAGATGTCTGCTGTATTGGGGTATCCGGTGAGAAGGATTCCGTAAAAAATTGAAAGACTGATTCACTCCAATTTTGAATCTGAAAATTCTACCCCGAGGGCACTGGAAAACCTGGAATACTATGGGAATTCAATGAAGAAAACTTGGTGGAAACTATGGGTATTGCCTGTGCCAAATTAATAGGATTCATGCTATTATGCAGAACTGGAGGGTTTATATTCTAATCAGGTCTATTTTTTTCTTTTTGCTTTCACTAAAGAGAAAGCTTTGTTTTCACCCCACCAAAATTTTAATCAAATTTTCCACTAAATCCAATATTTTCTTCAACAAAATTCCGTTTATCTGAAAAAGCCTTAGACCATTCTCTCCCTCTCGCCAAAATCTATCAATTGTAGGTAACACTTTTCCTCCTAATGGCCTTCCAAATCCGGCAGACACTCATCTTTGCACCCCTTTGTCCGTGTGTGTGTGTGTGTGTGTGTGTGTGTTGTTTTCTATCGGACACGCTTTCTCTTCTACAGTTCACCTGGTCACGTTTTTGTATCCTTCAAGTTGTGAAGAATCAAAAATGTCAGAGCCCAGTGATTCGGCAGATCTCACCTCCTAGTCATGATTAATTCATTGGCTTTGTGAGGCGAAATTGTTGGAAATTATAATCTCTTAATACATAAAAATCTTTTTCTGAAATAGTTTCACCCCAAATCGGGTCACCTAAACTAGGTTTTTTTCTGCTTCATCGATCGATTGGTTAATACCGAAATTTTATTTAATCTTTATGCACCTCAAATTCCCTAAAAGATCAAAATTTTCACCAAAAAGCCGATCATTTTTGAACCTACGCCATTGAAATTCCGTCTCAACCAAACGATAGATATTATTCAACAAACCTCAGTGTAGATGGCTCGAATTGGTTTTATGAGCTACCTCAAAAGAGTAACGCAAATAATAGCAAAACATTTTTATCAATATTGTCTTTTCCCTCTCAACTTACTCTATGACTTAATTATATCAATTTGGATGAGCTACAGACATATTTTTCCTTGATTCTAAATCGATGCGTTGATACCAAATTTTTTGATAATTCGTGAAACATCATTCAAGCCAACTTTTTTTACGAAAAAAAAGATCCACCAAAAAATCCAGTTTAATCATCTTTGAACCCACTCTATCGGAATTCCCTCTCAACCAAACCACGGATATGCTCAAAAACCTGCCTGTAGATCACCCAAATCTCTCTTAGGTGCTTCCTCAAAAGGATGATTCAAAATATATTAGAAGTTCTTCATCAATACTCATTTCTCCCCCATATCTTCGTCCACAAGTCATCTATCTCACTTTCAATGACCTAAAGCCATAATGTTCTAACATTTTTAAACGATTGGTTGATACCAAATCTGAAAATCAGTAAAATATTATTCTAATGGAGTTTTTTTTTGGGAAAAGGAAATTTTCACCAAGTGCATCCTTGTACGACTGATTCAGTGTACTGAATGCGAGTGACGAACTGATGTGTATTTAAATCTTGAAACTTTAGTGAATAAATGTAATCTTTTGTGAAGTTACACGAAACCTACAAATCACTGGCTCGCATCACCAACCCCGCTCCAGACTCCTCATCCCTGTGTTTCAAACCCAAGGGAAGCTTCTTAGCTCCCGATCAACTATGTTGATATATTCATGATAAATATTGAGATATATATTGTTGAGAAAATGGCAAAGCCAGGCCGTGGTCCGCCGCCATATTGAATGTCGCCCTCCCTGGTAGAAATCCACTTTCATTTATGGCTAAAAATTAGCCATATGGATTTGTCTATAGCCAAAAAATGGCCAAAAAATTTGTTCATATTTTACCCTAGGATGAAACGATATTTCCGCCATAAATCGCCCATTTATAGTGTGAGTCTATTTGGCCATTATTTATCTAATATTTAGCCAACCGGGGAACGAAGTCTCGTGGCCTAGATTTGTCTAGACAAAATTTGGGCAAATTATGGGTCAGATCATGGCATAATTTTGAGTAATTCAATGAATAGCGACGAGTAGAAAATTATTCAGATTTATTATTTTCGATACTATTAGATCATGTAAATTATTAACATTATCATCACTTGCAAAAAGTATGTCGAGTTCCCCATAGTCCGGGAGCCGAGCAGGGTTCCGTAGCATCTTGGAGGTCGCCGGGTAAAATTTGGTGATTCCGATGTATTTTGACCCGCTGAATCCGATTTTCGATGGTGCAAACAGGCCCGAGTGGTCAAAAATTGTTATTAACAAATTTTTATAAACAAATGAAAAAGTTAATAAATTGTCAGGAAAATTTTTTTTTTATGTATTTTGAGTGATTTTGCGTCAAAAAGGTCTCCTGACATTTTTCATGAAAATGCGTAGTTTTCCCGCAAAAAATTCCCAAAGTTTGAAAAAAGTCGATTTTTGCAATTTCCAGATTGTTGCTGCTCGGTTGCAAATTAAAAATTTTAACGCACCATAGCTTAAATTACTCGTCAAAGCCTCCTCAATCAGCGGGGATGATGAATCTGGGGGAAAATTGCTTACCTTGTGTGCAACGTGACCGAGAAGGACCCCATGTTTCCTATACATTTTTCCATAATTTACTCAACACTGATTACTTCCACCAGATTCATCATCCCCACTGATTGAGGAGGCTTTGACGAGTAATTTAGGCTATGGTGCGTTGAAAAATTTTAATTTGCAACCGAGCAGCAACAATCTGGAAATTGCAAAAATCGACTTTTTTCAAACTTCGGGAATTTTTTACGGGAAAACTACGCATTTTCATGAAAAATGTCAAGAGACCTTTTCGACGCAAAATCACCCAAAAAACATAGAAAAAAATTTTTCCTCACAATTTATTAATTTTTTCATTTGTTTATAAAAAATTGTTAATAACAATTTATACACCACTCGGGCCATTTTGCACCATCAAAAATCAGATTCAGCGGGTCAAAATACATGGGAATCAGCAAGATCTACCCGGCGACCTCCAAATACTAGAGCATTCATGCCCCTTTGGATCAGTGTTGAGTAAATCATGGAAAAATGTATAGGAAACATGGGGTCCTTCTCGGTCACGTTGCACACAAGGTAAGCAATTTTCCACCAAATTCATCATCCTTACTGATTGAGGAGGCTTTGACGAGTAATTTAAGCCATGGTGCGTTGAAAAATTTTAATTTGCAACCGAGCAGCAACAATCTGAAAATTGCAAAAATCGACTTTTTTCAAACTTTGGGAATTTATTGCGGGAAAACTACGCATTTTCATGAAAAATATCAAGAGACCTTTTCGACGCAAAATCACCCAAAGAACATAAAAAAAAATTTTTCCTGACAATTTATCAACTCTTTCATTTGTTTACAAAAATTTGTTAATAACAATTTTTTGACCACTCGGGCGACTTTGCACCATTGAAAATCGGATTCAGCGGGTCAAAATACATCGGAATCACCAAGTTTTACCCGGCGACCTCCAAGATGCTACGGAACCCTGCTCGGCTCCCGGACTACCATGAGGAACTGCACGCGGAGGAGAAGTCCAGGGGCCTTATTCTGTAAACGTTTTTCCCGCGGAGGGGTGGAGGAAAATCTAGCGATTCCCATTTCCGCGTCATTTACATCAAGTAAACAGACTATCTTGTTACTCTCATTGCTACGTGAATATCATTCAACCACACATGGTGGCTCGTCCTTACAAACCCCCACAAACTTTTTATGATCATACAATTCAAAGGTGAGTGCAAGAATCACCTCAACATAAAATTAAATCATTTTTAGATTACAAACAAAGTGATAGGTTAGTGAGCGGAAATGGTGATCATTGCTCTTTTCCTCCCGCGCTCGAGGGAAAAAATTATTAGAATAAGGTCCCAGGCTCATGGTCTAAGCACGAGGTGGCTAAAACTGTAGTGGGTGAGCAAATCCTGTCACGGCGCCACCTATCGATCAGAGTCAAACCGTTCACGCGCAAAAAAGGAGTCCATTATTTAGCCATTCCGGTCAGGTCATATTTTGGGCAAAATTTGGCTTGAATTTTCGGACTCGATGTTTGCTGTGACTAACCTCGTATAATGGCGGCCAGTCTTTGTCGTCAGCTTGCATCAATACAACATGGTCGACGTAAATGCAAACCGCGTCTCGCGAGTTTGTCAGTGGGTGTTGATCGTTATTTACCGAGGGGGTGGTGTTCGCGAGATGAGAAAAATCTGTCGATTTTGGTGATGTGGGAATGGAGACGCTATGCCACGCGTGAGAAGCTGGAACGGAGCAGTGTCGAGGCTTTGCTCAACAAGTAATATCAGTGTGGTGTATTCGTCATTCATGGTTTATTCGAGGTGTCACGCGTGGCCTAGCAGACAATGTATAAGAGATAGGAGTTGGCAGAGCGACAGTTCAATATTCCGCCACCTTACGCGTTCATCCGTGGTATTATGGCGCTGTAGTCAGGGTTGACACCTCGAATAAGTGACACATAACAAGCACCCTTTGCGAGAAGTTAGTGACGAAATTGCTGATACCTGTGTGCTGATTTAGTGTCCAGACTTTATGTGCAGTGCAGCTATAATTTAGTGTATGCTTGACAGACAGCGAGTGATAACCTTAGTGAATACCCGTTTTCGGAAGAGCAGATCTGCCAAGAAATAAGGCCATATTTTAGTTATAATTTATGTACGACGAATATTAAGTAACATCGTTGAATGAATGTCAAAGCCAATATAGAGCCAATTATCAGCTGAAAAAATTGAGTCCTGCGCTTGAAATGGGAGTATCACACATTGTCCATTTTTTGCCTAAAATTTTCAGACTATTGCAAAACCCGTTGGGAAGTCGACCATTTATTAGCCATTTATTGGTCATCGGATAAGGTCCCTCTTTTTTGGCCATATTTTAGTTTCAAGTTTAAATTTTATGAAGAGATTTCTACCAGGGCTGAATCCGTTCGGACTACGTTCGGAACACGGTTCGGAGGATAAGTCTGGATAAGTCGAATTCCACTCGATCAAATGACTTGGAATTTTACATACATCTAGAGGATGCATGTCTTAATGGCGCTACGAAGCCAAATGTTCCTATTTCACTCAAAAAAGTATCCAAGTGAGGTGTACACAAACGTCGTCTGCTGAGATGCGGCGTTTTACGACATCTCGAATGAACCTCATCCGGACACTTTCTTCCAGTGAAATTGACATATTTGGCCGATATTTGGCTCCGTAGCGCCATTTAGACGAGCACTCTGTGGGCGCATATAAAATCTCAAATCATTTGATCAAGTAGAAATCGACATCTCTTCCTATAGAGCTTTTGGTGGACTACGGCCTCACCTTAATGAAGGCAAGTTTGAAGGAAAATCGCATCTCTGTGCCGATCAATTATGTCCCGGTATTTTTTTGAGAAAAATGGACTCTAAGTAAGGGTTGATCTATTCATTTGTGTCAGGGATTGAAGTCATTCGATCCCTGCTCTATGGTTCTCTCGGGGATCTCAAAATCACAAAAAATCGGATTTTCCCATATGTCATCAGTAATATTCTCTTCGTTACTCACTTACCTTCAGGTAGTGATCAGCGGATGATCAGCTATATATGAGGAAATCTACAGAATCTTCGCCTTTTAGTGTTACCATACAGTATTTCAATGAGATCGGGGCTTTCACGCCCTGCAAAAATGTTTTTCAGATGGTTTCTATAGTTTCCAGGATGGTACTCCATCGATTCTTTATGACACGTGCGTAATGCTCTTGATACAAATTGAAGAATCGTCGAATTCCGTACTTTTTCAGTGTAAATGGCGCGTGTTTCGAAACTCTTCAGCCTCTGGAGAAAATAACACTGTCCCAAAAAATCTGAAAAATCCTTCTGACTCTTTAAATCTGATATGATCATAAGATATTTGTTCTAATAGCGACTCAGGTCCGTGGTCAGCACAGAGCTTCCATAAAGAATGTAACTCACTTTTCGGAAAATTTTCACCTCCTCCTCTTTTTCGTACCGTCAACTGGGGTGACTTTGGAACAACCCATGAAAGAGTGGTTATCAACGATCTATTGAACAAAATGATAACATCATGAACATGAATGTATCTCCGTGTGACAGCGCTTTGTCAACAATCAGTGAAGACCAATCATTGATCGAAGAAGATAATAGATCATATAAGTAACCATTGATTGTCATGTTATCAGTCTGAATGATATCCAATTGTAGCACATTGAGATGATAAGGGTGAGGGATTGTTCATATGTTATCAATCATTCGTGAAGGATCCTGAGGAAAAATACTCCTAAGTAGTGATCGTGGAACTCTGATGATGCGAAGGACAACTGTGGATTATCGTCTATCTAATCTATCGCTGATAATAATCTTCAAACTAATGACCAAAGACATTTGCTATCGACGCCAGGTTGAATTCGCGGTCGAAATACTTTTATTGTTCCCTTTGCCAAGAATTCAAACTCATTGCAGCAGACTGATGGTACCCCAATTGACTCCGGGACCGCAAGCTTATGACTTTTATGGTCCGTGCTCGGGTAGTCCCGCCCATCGGCAATTTGAAGGGCCCCGGCCATAAACGACAATAAAGGCCTCACAATAAGCGCAGACTTCATCTTTTTAAAACTTTGTGACCTCGCCTCTCGTTTGTTCTCCTGAAATCTGATATTGCGTTATCATTTTTGATATCCAGAAATTTTTCATGATTTTTCTACTTTTGAATCAAGTCTCTATCTCCAGTGGATCTCGAGTTACCAAAAACTGGATTATCTCCAAAAGTTATGAACTTTTTCGGATGATCCTTGTTGGAGGTTATTGATGAATCGAATATCTATTACCTAAATTTTTTGCAGTGCGCTGCAATTTTTTTTTTTTTTGACAGCTACAGCATCCCAAAGTCGAGCTACCTTTGAAATAGCCCTTATACCTGCCTTTTCTTACATTCTGATAACAGCTACGGCCGCAGTTATCATCCGATCGACTTCGAAAGAATACTATCATTGCCGCAACTAGTTGTGATTTGATATTATCCCAGTCAAGAGAATAACCGAATTTTTTTGGAGGCAGGATACCAACATTTCTCGAGGTGTCAATCTTTTTTAAACAGATAGTAGGTACTTCCTTTTTGTGCCAAAACCAGTGGGAACCAACTCCAACGATCCACTAAAACTCGTCTGGTGCTGAAATAATTTTTTGGCCCAAATCACGCTCGGTGACGATTTTGGCCCCAAAAAATCCCACTTTCGACGGAATCACTCTTTTGCATCGATACATTTTCCAGGATTTCGGCGATGAATGGAAACTAGACGAGTGTTCCGAGTATTTCGAACCTACCGCCAAAATTGGCGTAACAACGCCATCTTACGGACCAGAGCGCTATAACAATGTTTCACGCACACAAAAGCACAACTTTCACACCGATACGGGCGCCTCTAATAAATCCGCATGAAAGTTGTGCGTTAGTAGTGGAGAGTCGTGAGAGAGGGGTGAGGACATGGTCGAGCAGCACTGAGGCTACCGATATTCATCCTTCTCTACTGCCACCTATAGAAATAATACTCGTCTTGAAAAAAGAAATTACCCGTCTCCTCGGAGATGTATTGTTTTCAATATTTACTCACACTCTTAATTCTTTGGGGTGGAATTTCCGGCCAACAGAGCTACTGAAACCTTTATTTGAGCCTTTTTGGACCGGTTCTCTACCCCAATAGACTGAAATCTCAGTCAAAGCGTTGTACCGAAGACGTTTTCCATTCCAAGCTGGAACGGAAGAGCGTGTTGTTAACCGTATTTGTTAACCTTTCGCATCAATGCGATTAAAAAACAGATATTTCCATCGACTGATTTCAATTTGAGTCCTCTAAAAATTTGCCACCGCAACAAGAAATGATACATTGGCGGGGATATGTTATGTGACCTAAAACATGGTGGGATTTGGAACTCCTTCGTGTAGGCATTTCGGATTCTTATTTGAAGTCACGTAAACATCAGATCTCTCGCTTTTAATTTCTTCCAAAGCTCGAATGACTCGAATTTTCAATTAAAAATCGAAGAGAACTATTGAATACAGCAAGAAAATTCATACCCCACTGAAAATGGACGGCCGGCAAGCCGGCCGGCAGGGCGGCCGGCAAGAAAAAATTGAAAAATTAAAAAAACTCCTTTTTTTTGGGGACGATTTTTTTTTTGCACAATTTTTTTCTCTCAGGAATTTTATCGCCATGCAAATAATTTTAATCCAATAGTTTCGTTTAGCTCAAAATCCGTCGCCGAGGACTGCGAAGACGATTTGATGATCGAATTACATCGAGATAGTGGACGAAAAATTGCGAACCAAGGGGAAGTATCATCAGAAAATTATGAAATCATAAATATCTCTGATCTTTTAAAAAAACATTTTCGACTTTTGCACATTTTTTTTTCACCATTTCCATGCAAGTTTCTGGTCTGAACAGACAGATATACCTGTAATTTTCCAAAATAATCGATAATTTTCGAGTTCTGTGACATTTTAGCGAGATATTTCGGATTCTTGGCCCGAAAACATATATCCAGTCCCACAGAATCTGATGGATCGGTCTGTTAAACCTTTTGGTAGTACTTTCCATGGTTTTGAATAAAATCTCGTATGGATTTGGAGAAAATAAATCTGGTCGAAATATTTTTTCATGAAAAATCTACCACGTATCGTTTTTGGCTCGAAAAAATACGCTTGAATTCAGATATCTAGCCCCCCCCCCTCCCACGATTGTTCAGGCCAGACTTCGAAATTAGGGTGTAGCCTCCCTTTAAACCTATTTTAGAAGCTATGTGATGTTTTCTTCCTTCTCATAAGGTTTCACAGATATCATTGGATGAAGTTCTTCATGGGGATCAAACAAGGAAACGAAATATTCACAAAATCAATGGCCTTTAATCAACATTTCCATCGAGGTTTCATGATTTCTTAGCCTATTGAAGATGATGAGACTCATGTACTCGAAACATATATTTTCTCGAATTGTCATCAGTCTTGCAATGAAGTTAATGAACTCATTAATCATGTTTCTAAATGATTGTCTCGTTGCAAATAAATTCATCAAAAAATCTTGGGTCAACTCTTCTGACGAGGTTAATATGGCTGTTAAAGCAACATATTCACAGTCGAAAATTTCTGAAGAATCATAACGACACACTACATTATGATGCAATTGATAAAGTCAAAACAATTACAATATCACATAAATTTCATTTTATAAGGTATCTCGGAATTCTCTAACAACATATTCGACTTCATCGATTTCTCTGCTCATTCACTTCTATGATTGAGGGAAACGATGGATCCAAAAATAGTTATAATTACAAAACAGGAATTAATTCATCGCGAGAAAAGTTCGAACTAAATGAATTGTTTTCTTCCATATAGTCATCGCTCAATCTTCAACACTTTCGCTCTTAGTCATCGAGGAAAAAGATTCTTCCACAAACCTATCAACACTTATAGACATTTTGAGCACAAAAAATAAACATAAACTGGTAAGAATCCTTGGGCAAAATCAAAGTTGAGAGGGATATTGAGTTCCCGGAAGCTGTTCGCCAATTATTCTAGTCAAGTCCTTATGGAGAGTTTACTAATTTGTCTACTAACATAGTAATAAGTAAGTAAAGTAACAAAAGTAACACCTTTCACAAGATATTTCTAAGTGAATAAAGTGATATTATATACGGTCTCACTAACATCAAAATTTTTCAAAACACATACAAGACATTGCTTTTGTTATATGGTAGTCCATCGAAGCTGTAGATGTAATTTGGTATCGGATGCTCAAACGCCATCACCTAACAGAGCAGCTTCTCGTAATCTTTGTCTCTCTCGTCTCATCCACCGTGAGATATCATCCACTGCCTTCAACAAAAATCTTATCCTCTCACTTGCGTGTTGATCATCGAATTTCTTATGTAAATAGTCATCATATAGGCCTATAGAAGAAAAAACAATAGAGATCATCACGTGCTCTCCGCGAAGTTAGTTCATTATTGCGCGCGAACATTGTTCCACAAGATTTGAGCCTCCTTGTGAAGAACATAAACGAAGGCGTATCCTTGTGCTTCTTTTTTTTTTTTTTTTTTCATCAACTCTTCATCAACTTTTAAATTCAAGTCTCAAAAACAAAGTAGACAAACCACGAGGTGCCAATTTGGATATAAAAACGAGTCGATTCATCGAGTAACACAAAATAACTTCTTTAGCTTGATAACTTTCTTATCTAATTGATCTCTGTTATTGGTTAGTGAAAGATGATCAAAATAGCCGCATTGATGAAGAAAATTGGGATTAACCCTCCTGCGCATACGATTGTTACATGTTTCCCGTTTCAAAATGCATGACTTTTTTATAAGCTTGCATGACCTAGGAAAGTGCTCTCCTAAACGTTTTCGGGGTCGCTGAACACGAATTCGTTGCCCAATCAAGTCATTTTCGCATTGCGGAAGAGGTACGGCGATTTGAGAGTGAGGTTTTGAATGTCGAAATCACGCAGTTTGAAGAAGACAAAATGCGGTGGGAACTCTGTTCTCACAACTCATTGATCTGAAAATCCGCCATAGTGGATCCGCCGTCTTGGATTTTGATTTTCTGAGGGCGGATTCGGACTCCCCGTCCCCGGAAACCCCCGAGTGAACATTTCAGAAGACGAAACGCGGTGAGAACTCTGTTCTCACAATTCATTGATCTTAAAATCCGCCATATTGGATCCGCCATCTTGGATTTTGATTTTCTGAGGGCGAACTCGGACTCCCCGACCCCGAAAACCCCCGAGTGAACATTTCAGAAGACTGAAATGCGATGGGAACTCAGTTTTCACAACTAATTCATCTGAAAATCCGCCATATTGGATCCGCCATTTTGGATTTTGATTTTCTGAGGCCAGATTCGAATTCCCCGGCTCCGAAAACCCTCGAGTTGAGAATTTGAGCTGAATTCAAGCATGTTTATGGTTTTGTTTGTACATAGAAAAGTAGACCTCCAATATGCATAAATCTCATAAATTTTCACAGTTTTCCATTGCTTTTCTATCATCATAGCAACGAATCATCGAGAATCTGAGTTAGACTATCTTCAAGGAGATCTCAGCTTCAATTTGCGCGGTCGCACGTGTCTTGAAACGCAACGAGTCAAGAATAATTGGAAAAAAGGTTAGGACGAGTATACTCGTCCTGGCGCAAAATTAACACACTTAGTTAGGACGAGTATACTCGGCTTCGTGCGCAGGAAGGTTAAATGGTCAAATTTTCCAATTAATGTATGTGACTTACTCAAAATGAGGTCAAGCTTGTTCCTCGGGAATTGTTGTGGCTGCGATCCCCCAGGAATCCAGCAATGTTGTGGAACTTGCTCCGGCTCGAATGAATACTGGGCCAACTCATCCTTAGTGAAGTAGTGGAGCACCAATGATTTCAAGTATTTCTCTGGCGAAACTGAAGCCTCCATGACAGTCAGTGAAATAGGATGTACTGCGACTCCTTGACCCAATTGTGTCTTAAACATTGATATAAGATGAAATTGGTACGATTAGCACATTTATGTTCACTATTTGAATCACTAATTATCTTTTCCAACGTCACAATATGTCTGACAACTCTCTGAGAGCTCCGGCGTGCCTCAAGATGCTCAATCATATACACTTATTGAATCAGAGAAGAACTCACCATGCCCTTAGCAACTTTGTATCTTTTCCGGTAGTCGATGTACTCTGGTCTAGACTTATCTTTATATGCCGTGATGGCATTCACGACCAACGCCGACCTCCTTTTGGGAGGACGTTTCCCATCTCCTGTAAAGTATTGGATAACCTGAATTACAATCATTGAAACTCAATCATGGTAACACTGGTAAGATCAAGTTCTTGGAATATTTCAATGAGTGAACTCTTGCGGCAGATAGTTCTGCTCCTCAACTCTGCAACTAACGAAGAACGAAATTGCTATTCAATGATCTCAGTGAAGTGCCTTCCAATAAGTGCAATAGATTATGACTGTGCAATATTTTTGAGTCTCGAATAATTTTTGAATTATCAATTACAAAACAGATTCACAGACGTACAATGGATCATGAGAGATCTTCCACTCCATCTTGACTATCACCAGCATTGCATTACATTCACTTTGTCTTAGAATGCCCGAATAAAATGTTGTGTCAGCATTTTTCTAGGTATTGATAGAACTAATCTCAAGATTGGGAATCCGAACGAAGAAAAATCATCACAGAGCAGAGTTCCTTTACCAGTACAAAAACAGCCAAACTGGAGAAATTTTGTTCTGCCATGCGTGGCTAAGGATAAAAGAGACGAAGAAAGTATTGGGAGGGGCAAGGAACTAGACACGAAATTTGAACCCACCTGAACTCCTCGGATCAAAGTCATAACCTTTGATTAGTCTCTGCACTCTTTTCATGTATTCATTTGGTTCTCTCGATCTAGTTGTCAGAGAAATGTTTTCTTGAGGACAAAGACGGGTAGGAATAGGATGTACTTCTGCGTGAACCTGTTCGGATTGAGCTACATTGGACTCATAAACTTCATTTTGTACAGTACCTACAATAATATCAATTACTAAAGAGAGGCTTCCCCATGTTCCAAATCTTTAGAATTCAAAATCCACATACATCTGTTTACGTAGGACTGATGAGTTGATGTAGACGGTGACAATGGATAGCTGGTGCTTGCTCTCGCTGAGTTACCACCACACTGATAGAAGGCATTGGAATCTGCTGTTCCACTCTGGTTAATTTCAGGGCTAATGCTACGAGATGATTCAAGTCTATTCATACTCTTAGAGTTGTGCGGTGTAGCTAGAGAGATATCATGACTCTCAAGTATACTTGGTGATGAACAGCCAGAATTCCCATTTACCCCTTTAACCTGTTTCCTTTTCTTATTCTGTTTTTTGAGCCTCCGAGTCTCCTCTTCATCAATCATTCTCTGCAAGGTTTCCACACCATCACTATTTGACTCGTTACTGATGGAAACATGATGCTTGGACTGGGTTACTACTTGCCCATGGTCCTGATGTGAATCTAGATGCATAAAAAATTGGAACTCCATGGGGGTAATGTCAAAACTTGGGAGCAGATATTCATGCGTTTTTTCACATACCCATAAAGTGAGGTCTATTGTCCACCTGACAGTTGGATTTCTTGGGAAAAGATTTGCTCATCTTGTGAATCTTGTCCTGACTGCTTAAATTAGATGAGGTATCCTTGAAGAAATTCACTGTACTTGCAGTAGAAAGAGGCAAGTCACCAGCAGACGATTGTGGAATGGTGCATGTCTCTGAAATGTTCCAAGAATTTGATAGAGAACGTTGTGCACTGGAGGTATGGCCAGGATTGCGTGCATTCCATATATCCAGTTGTTTCCTGGACTCATGTTTTGATGCTGCCAGTTTGACATCATCTTTCCTCTTCTGCATCTAAAATAGATAATCAAGGTCAGTCTAGAACAAAATCACTGACCCTCATTGATGGCACGACCAATTCAGGTGTGAGCCTCTTTACCTGCAATAATTCTTGACACCTCTCTTGAGTTTGATTAACAACACTATCAGATTCTGATGTAGTTTTTTTCAA